>CM066235.1:9156278-11666142 GCA_033675125.1 Athetis lepigone | reverse complement strand
TCATAATGTGATGGACCATTTGCAGTTGACTACATTTCTGGTGAGTCATGTGTGTACATAACATACTTATGACGGAGAGACCAAAATATTGACATTATCCTACATTATAGCTCTGTCTAAAAACAAGCTGATTCTCGAATTTATTTGTCGACTCCATTGACTTAGTAAGCCGTAGTTTTGTCAAGGATATCGCAAATATTGTCTCTAGGCATTAACAAGCTAGGGTTATCGCATAGCATAGGAGTAGAAATTTTACTTTTAATGTAGTCACGTGATGGCCCAATGGTTAAGGTGCCCGCATCTTATGTAAGGCTATGGGTTCGAATCCAGGTAAGTATCAATATGACTTCTTCAATTCATAAATGTACTTGCAAAAGTTTTTCTTAGATACTGTACAGTCGTTGGTTCCGGTTGTCATTCGTAGAATTTTGACAATCGTAACGGGCAGTGTCAGGAGCCGGAATCAAACTAGCCCTAATTAAAAGGGTATCGTGTCGCCCGCGAACTGGGTTGTAGATAGAGGTCTGATAGGCAGTCGCTCCACGTAAAACACTGGTATCTAGCTGAATTCGGTTAGGCTAAAAGCCAACCACAACAAGATGGGAAAAGGCTAGGGTGATGATGATGATGATGTAGGCGTAGAAATTTTCTTATTGCACGTTGCAGTAGAAGATTTTACTGAATTAATAAACAAAACCCGACTATTATAATCAAAGTGGCATAGGTTCTGATAAAAAAAAGGCTCGAACCTTGGCTTTTGTTCAAAGAGTCCGAAATCAGCACTGATTTTGTTTTGTTTAACGAACCTTTGAACCTACAAGCCATGAATTGAAATATGATAACTAACAATTTGACGGTCCTGTTGGTGTAGTGGTTGATAGCCCAAACTGCTAAGCCGGAGGTCGTGGGTACAATTCCCACCCAGAACAATTTAAAGGAGCGACGAAACCGTGGGGAACTAACTATACTTTAGCTGTCCAGGTTCCTTCTATGTACATAACTAATTATTATATAGACTAAAAAATACAATTCTCTTTAATTTCATTATTTCCTAGTATGTTTTAATTCAGAACGGGGATATTTGTTACCATGTTAACCTTTGTTTTACATAATAATTGTAAAAACTGCCAGTTGTTTTAAATAAAAAAAAATTGTTACCTACATTTTTTTTTCTTATTATAAGGCCACAAATATTAATGAGGGTTCGTTTCAGGTTCCATTCCCATAGAAATAAACTTTTTAATGAGATATGACGTCATGTTTTGTGTGAAACAGAAAATTACGAAATTCTTTTAATTCTTCCTAATAATATTTTTTTTAAGGCGCCCGCATCTCATGCAAGAGGTTGTGGGTTCGAATCCGGGCAAGTACCAATGTGACTTTTTCAATTCATATGTACTTTCTAAAAGTTTATCTTAGACATCACAGACGTCGGTGAGGGAAAACATCGTGAGGAAACCTGGACTTGTACTTAATATGAGTCCGAAATCGCCAACCCGCTTTGAGCAAGCGTGGTGATCAATGCTCGTGCCTTTTCTGTATGAGAAGAGGCCTTTGCCCTGCAGTGGGACAGTTATAGGCTGGTATTATTAATATTTTAAATGTGATAGTTTGTGTGTGTGTATGTTTGCTTTCACGCAAAAATGTTTTTGATGAAACTTTACAGTACTATAGGCTATACATCAGAATAACATATAGGCTACATAACATCTCGGCATATCCTGATTAGAAAAGCCCAGGTTTCCTCACGATGTGTCTATTAAATTTTCTCTTGTAATTAAAATAGGTGTAGCACCCTTCATAGAATCCGGTTATACAGTTTTTCGTAAACACATCAATAATATTGACGAACAAAGCCACATCACTTTTTCTAAGTACCTGTTCGTATCGGGTAGAAATCTCAGAAATGGGCTCCGTGCAAATAATTGATCATACAACGATTACAAGGAAAATGGACAATGACAATGATTCTTCATGATACCAAAACATTTGCATTGTTGGCTCGCAAAGGAAAAAACAGGGCGCTAGTAGTTACTTTGTATCCGAGTGCAGGTACCAGGACAACAGAAGGTGCTAGGTAATTTGTAGATACACCGTAATCTTCGTGTTTATTCCTGTCCGCCATGTTTTTCTAATACCGAGTTACTAGGAGCCCATAGAAGGATAAGTTATCAAGCAATTTATTGTTGCAATTTGCAGTATTCTTGCTCAATTTTCGTTGTTTTCCACCCTTTCTTAATACTAATGAAAATATAATATATTATGTAGCTTATTACATATAATAAGCTAGATATTTTCCCGAACATTCTCGAAGTCATCACGTATGATTTTAAATTATAGTACCTATTACCAATGATAGTGACAAAATGTATGTTGTTTAATGTTTTCTTACTAAACATGCATTACTAACATTAACGACAATGCGTTGACGTATGGAAATCCCTCTTTTGTTAAGGCGAAGATTAACAAAACTGTCATCAGCTTTGACATTTTTAAGTGCCTATCTTTGATTTTCTATTATCATTAGTTTCTGACTGAGTGGGTCAATCTCAAAATGCTGACTTATGATTGCTTGTTTAAATCTATTACGAAGTACCTTTTGATTTGTGATATCTATATCAATAAGCACAAAAATCTATGGTAAATGTTATGACATTTAACCCTTAATTCGACATATTTTTCTTTCAATTTATTTGTGCAATTTTCACATATTTTGGTTATAAGCTTGTAAGAGATCCTTGAAAAAATGCCAAAAAAAATCTAACGGTTTCAGTTTCCTGAAAAACCTACGTCCATAATACTGCACATTGTCAAGTTCATAATAAAGTAATGCACTCCACCCATGTGCAGTATCCTTCCCATCGGCAAAGAAAGCGAATAAAAAAAAAACAAGTGATTGCGTTAAAAATGCGTTATATTTTAAAAAAATAGTCTCATAGTTACATTATGTTATTCATGGGATTTTATTTCGACGATTTCCTGCCTTCTTACCCTTATAGAGTATATTCATCTCACCTATGCTGTACTTCGATTCTTCTTCCGTGGCAAGGCAAGACCCCTATTATGAACAACGTGTAACCAAATACAATACAATTACAAATCGTTTATTTAGTATTTACAAATACGCTGTCACATGTATAGATATTTTCGTTGGTCCCAAACTAGGCTAGGCCTGTATCTTAAACCACCGACTAGTGAAGTCAATTATAATGGCATACCAAACTAAGCTTCATTATTGTCGATTCAATCATCGAATGTTTCGTTTCGCCTTTAGCCATCAACACCAAGGACAAGTAGACGTAAGAGGAAACTACCGACACGAGCCTTGTCAAATATCCAGGCAAAAACTTAAAAGAAAGCACTAGTAGTCAGCTACAAATGGAAAAAAGAACAATTCAGACACAGGACCGACATTCCGATTCCGACACTCTCTGTTGAATTTCTTTTATCGGTTCTTCTCCCCAGATATATACACGAACTTGTATTCAACCCAAAGAACTGGCAAATGCATACAATACCATGCGAAAGACTACTATATATCTATCTGTATAGTCTAGATAAGAAGGCATGTTCACTATACCCATGATAAGAAAAATTGCGAGAAAGTCTTTCAGCTGCTCGATAGTCAATTGTATGCATTTGCCAGTTCTTTGGGTTGAATACAAGTTCGTGTAATTGACGATATCCACGAGTATATCTGGGGAGAAGAACCGATAAAAGAAATTCAACGGAGAGTCAGTATCCGGTAAATCAAAGATAAAGTCGTCTGAGTGAATGTCGGTCCTGTGTCTGAATTGTCCTTTTTTCCATTTGTAGCTGACTACTAGTGCTTTCTTGGAAGTTTTTGCCTGGATATTTGACACAGCTCGTGTCGGTAGTTTCCTCTTACGTCTACTTGTCCTTGGTGTTGATGGGCTGGCTAAAGGCGAAACGAAACATTCGATGATTGAATCGACAATAATAAAGCTAAACTTGGTATGGCATTATAATTGACTTCACCAGTCGGTGGTAACACGTTGTTCATAATAGATGAGTGAAGGGCAGGATGAGGAGGACAAATCTATTGTTCGTTTTCGTTTACTCTTCATTTTCAGGTTTGGAACTACTATCTACATCCGAACAAGCGTTCTCAGACGGCACCAATGCTACTAATCGATGCCCTTTAGTTTTGAAGTTCTGAAAAAAAAAACAAATTAGTAAAGTATAAAGTAAATAATAAAATGAATACATAAATAAAGCATTTTATCTGCGGATCCCTAAAAATATTATTACTAGAAAAAACAATAATAATCTTCTAATGTTACGACAACGGGAAGAATACTGGACATAGTCTTTAGCATTTACTATAAAAGTAATTCGACAATGGGAACCATACTGGACATACATGTTGCGAGCATCGTAACTATAAAATAAAACTCAGTAAAGCAATCAAAACAATTCGAGTAGATATTTGATTCTATAATCTTTAGTTTACAATAATATTATAAGATATTATGGGTGTTAATAATGAATAAATCACAACTTACCGAAAGCCCGCGCAGCTCGTGCTTCCTCCTCTCCATTTCGTCGTCGACTGCCCGCGTCTCGTCAATGTGCACGCGCTGCTGATTTTTGGCAACGTATGTAGATAGTTTAGTGTGCCTTATATTACATAGAGCACTGGATAAGTAGTCTATATTTTGGTGTAGATTTTCTTTTATTCAATGGGAAGTATACTGTACGGCGTCGAATTAAGGGTTAAACTTAAAGTAACGACAGGCACTGTCATTTGAGGTTGATCATCTCTTAACTGCCAATGAATTCATTATTTCTTGGAATTATTGTATACTGTTTACATAGAAGCAACACGAATGATATAACTAACCAAAATATTTTAAAACTTCATGTTTGAAAAGATTGCCCGCAGTTTCTTGCTTGTACTACTTAAAAAAGCTACTACACTTTGGAACAAGTAACTACCTTCAACTTTCTGTTCCGATTGACTTTTCAACAATTCATAAGTGCCTGTAAATGGTCTAAGTCAATGATGTTATAAGTAAAAAAGTGTAGATAGGTTATATGCAGTCAAAAAGTGGCACATTAAAAGTTTGCCAATTGACAAACATGATACTGAGTATCGCGTTGACATTTGACGTTTATCTCTTCTTCACTCGCACTACTTCAATCATGTCATCCTACTTTGACGTGTAATGTATGTGTGCGTTAGTGTGCCGTTTTTGAAGATAGAATTTCGTTTGGGTAACCTATCTTCACTTTTTTACTTATAACTCGGTCTAAGTGAAATAAATGCGTTTATTTTTTATCTCTTTAGCTTTTTTACTAGAAATAAATGCTTTGATTTTTTTATATCTTTAGCTTTATTACTACAAACAGATATTGGGTCAGACATCAGGTAACTATCAGACTAATAACGAACTGTTATCAGAATCATTAATTCTTATCTCTCACCTCTGCCCTCCTCAATATCGGTCAAAAAGTGAGTTAATAATGAAACATATTATATGAATATTTAATAGCGGCTCCACATTAGTGCCGTGAATTCACGCGCGAATTCACGCCATGAATCCACGGCACAAGTCGTGCCCTCCACATTCTCGGGATGCTCTCAATCGTTCGTAAAACTCGCCGCGCGTATAAAATGGACGTAGAAGCTGCTGCTGCAATAACTTTGTTTGCTGTGGCAACATACGTGAATGTGGATGTGTACCCGTGAACGCCGCGCGAAGGAAGCGCGAACCCTTTGTCGCGGGACAAAATACCGACACCGATCGGGGAACAAGCGTGAACGCGCGTGAATCCCGCGAAAACCGTCCACATTCACGTTCACGCCTGCTTACGGAGTTTCACGGCACTAATGTGGAACCGCCATAACATATATAATCTCACATGTATTTAATGATAGAGTTAAATTACAAGAGTTGTGAACAAATGGATTCTATTTATATTTAATACTAGCTGTTCCTCGCTGTTTTACCCGCGTTATGTTAGGTCTTTGGTTACTGCCTCGCTCCCGTGGGTCATAGCGTGATATTATATAGCCTATGTTTGTCAGGGATAATGTAGCTTTGTAATGCAAAAATAATTTTTAAAATCGATCCAGTAGTTTTTGAGTTTATTCGTTACATACAAAAATACGAATCTTTCCTCTTTATAATATTAGTATAGAAATATAATTGCTTTTAACTATCTCTTCCAGTTTTACAACCTGGTATATGAACAGACTGACAGACGGATGGACGCAGAATCTTAGCAATAGGGACCCGTCTTACCTTTTGGGAACGAGACGTAATAAATATAGGGTATATATTTATGACTAGCTTTTGCCCGCGACTAAACGCGTGGAATAATAGTTCCGTTCCCGGGAGATTTCCGGGATGAAAACTATCCTATGTCCTTTCTCAGGTCCCAGACTAAATCTGTACCAAATTTCATTCAAATCGGTTCAGGGGTTAAGGCGTGAAGAAGAGACAGACAGACAGAGTTAATTTTGCATTTATAATATTAGTGCGGATTGCTTTGAGCTGTCTTCTACAATCTTTAAGACGGAAAACCCCCCCTTTTACCCTTTAGGTACGGAAACCTAAAACACGGTTCTTGTGCGGTTTTAAACTGTAACATTGTTTCGAAGTAGTAACATTATGCACTTTGCCTTAACTAGGGTATTACGACACTCAAACATATAAAAACATTTAATTATAATAAAATGTTAGTACAGTTAGCATCAAAAGTCGCTGAACACATTCAGATTTTCAAAATCACTGTATACCTACTATTATCATCTATAAATCGCTCAACAAGATAGGCGCCAGTATTGAATGTACATCATTAAAAAAACATAACACATTAAATAGATGATAATAGTATACAGTGATTTTGAAAATCTGAATGTGTTCAGCGACTTTTGATGCTGACTGTACCTAGACGAGAGATAAAAATAGTCTAACCGATCCATGTAATGTTTTTGCATTGCCTCTGAAATGACGGCCATTGTAGAGAATCTTGAAGTTCCCACGAGGAAACAGTTGATCCTCAGATTTCACCTAATAATAGGTATAATAATGTTGACAAATTAAAAACCCTACAACGAAATGAGACCAGCCCCCCTAGACAAGTGGCATTGTAGAATAGATAGTGAAAATGAATAGATTGTCAAATGTATGGAGATGTCAAATTATTTAGCCAAAGCTTTTGTCAATTCCATACATTTGACAATCTATTCTACCATCTATTCTACAATGCCTCTTGTCTAGGCCCTCTGAAAAGTACGAAACAAGAAAATTTTTTATACAGAAATCAAGAGGTATGAAACGATCAAGATAAATGTGGTTGCATGCCATTAAATTTTGTATTATGTTCATGGAACATACATTGTATACAGGCTTTGAGGCACGGCTTTATCTGGCCATTTTGTACAGTCTTGATTTCTGTCTGATTTGGAAGTTTGACATTTGCATGTCAAATCATTATCTTTAATTATTAAATAACTAATTTTACCGTTTAAAAAACAGTTATTTGTAAAGCATGTCGGATCAGGCCATTTGTAAGAACCAGAATCAGAATCAGAATTATTTTATTGTGAAACATAGGCAAAGAACATTTGGTCATGGTTTAGACGAATTCGCATTTGAATGTTTATGTCCTCTTTGACACCCATTGAATACAGAACCAATAACCAACATAATACCTAATGCACAGTCTTCGCCTTAACACAAAGGCTAGCATAACATAATGAAAGGTTTTACTAATTAACCCTTCGCGATATTGTTCGCTATAAAATTTTCCGTCCAAGCCCCCATTGACTGCGTAGGAAACTTCCAAGGGACCTATACTTAAAATTATAGCTTAGATAATAAGATAATGACTAGTGTAGCGTCTTCTTGTATGTCGTAATAAGTTAATAAGATTTAAGATCGGCAGTTACTAAATTACCTTTGTATGACATAACTCGGTGATCGAAACCGGTGAAGGCATTTGAGTCCAATTTCTGAATACGTTGAAGGTAAATGGATATTCCCCGGGGTTCGGGATTAAAAAGTATTCTCGTTTGAGCACCGAAACTATTTTTAACCGATTTCTAAAAAAAGGAGGAGGTTCTCAATTCGGATGTTTGTGTTTTTTTTATGTTTGTTCGCTCATATCTCCGTCGTTTGCCAACCGATTTGTACAATTCTTTTTTTGTTTGAAAGGGTAGACTTCCCAAATAGTCCCATTGTCATCAGGTCCAAAATCTGATGATGGTATCATGCCGAAATCGAGGAATCTCCTTAATTTTTATAGAAAAACGTACGTTTTTTTTTAAAGTTACGTTAAGACGTAGTTGGGACTTTAACTAAAAAATAAAAAAATAAAAAACTTTTTCCAAAAAAAGCTACCGACTTCCGAAATAGTTATTTTTGGACTTTTAGTTTTTGAAGTCGGTTATCTTTTTTTTTTGGTTTGGTTTTTTTTTGGCTTTTTTTGGGCACTTTGGTTGGTGAATATTGGAGCTCAAAAATTAAGTGCTGGAACGGGATAATCCGGGATTAACGAATGATGAAATCAAAGGAACGTGTACCGACCTATTTTGTTCATTTTGTTTTTTAAAACTAATTGAAATACTCATAAGCTATGAAATAAATTTCTTGTTGTGAAATTATTCATAAATACAAATAGATTATTTTTCGAATTCCGATTCTTACTTTTAACGTATTTAATATTATTATACAAAATAAATAAAATAATCGAGGAACCACAAATTTTTAACATGATCTTATAGAACGTTGGAATAAGAATAAAGAATAAGTTTAAAGGCTATTATTGCGGTTATCTATACAAAATGTCAGATACAATTAAATAATATAATATAATTTATGAATTATTATTGCATGTTATTAAAACGAGTCCGTCATGTAATCAGATTCTAGTCGCAGGGGTGGAGAATGTTCAATAATATTCTTTTTAGACATAAATAGCTTTTCACACGTTTATTTCTAATTAATTAAATATTAATTATTACATATATGAAGAAGGACATTAAGAAAGGATTTTTTGAAATTCGACGCCTAAAGTATATCTACTATACTTATAAAATAAGTCGGGTTTTCCTCCCTGACGCTAAACTCCAGAACGCGCGAACCGATTTCCACGGTTTTGCATTCGTTGGAAAGGTCTCGGGCTCCGTAAGGTTTATTAAAGAAAATTCAGGAAAAATCCACGCGGACGAAGTCGCGGGCAGAAGCTAGTAATCGATAAAAATTCCACATCCACACGAAATACTTGTAAATATAATGTTTATAATTCCGGAGTGTCCATGTTAAGACAATACAAGTACAAAAATAGCTGTACCTACTCCGATCATTAGACATAACACTAGTATTAGTATTACGAAAGAGTTCATCTTGATGTTAACAATAACTGCTGCCGATTATGTGTTCCGGGTCCAGTATTTCTACATTGAGTTGTTATCGAAAACTGAATCTCTAGTGTTATTGTGAAAGTTACTTACAATAATATCCCGACTATAGAAAAAACTTGTATTAGTAAACTAGTTAAGGATATTTTAGTTTTTATTTTTTACTAGCTGTCCTCTGCGGTTTTACCGACGTGTTACTTACTGCTCCGCAACAGTAGCGTCTCGTGGGATAGCACTGGCCTACCAGGACAATAGTTGACCAAGGAGTTCTTTTTACCAAAAAACACCTAAGGCACCAGGTAAAAGAGAACCCATTACATCTTTTTAAATTTAGAATCATCGATAACTAAATATAGCAGGTGTAGATGACGCAACAAAAATGTAATTAATCAATTAAATTGATCAGCAAATAGTCAAAATGACCCGGATATCGATCGTAACTGTGTTACACGAGTCTTCTTGTTGCTGATTTCCGCATAAATTGTAACTCTGTTGTAGTCTAAGACCCTGGTGTCGCTGGAACTATGTCATTTGAAATTTAAGTCATACGCTCAAATATAAGAACAGACTTTTCCCATCTGTATCCATTCTCTGCAGATAATAATAATATAAAAATCAGATGTTATTATTGTGAATATAGACTCTTATCATTGCGAAATACTAAGTGCGGAAACGATGGCAAAAAAACGGATTTTTCTGCTACATATAAAATAATTTAAAAAAGGGTCATGAAACCTGCGTAGTTAACTGCAAAAACAATAGCAAAAAAATATAAAACATTTTAGATTTTGGTTAATTTCTATCGTATTACTTTTATAAACTTCAAACTTTTCTTTAGTAATATAACACAAAGCACCAGCATTCATTATTATTCTTAATAACGATTCTTCCTTCAGTTCTGAAATATCTAACAGCATGGATACAACCCACTAAAATAGAGTTTAATACAGAGATAGGCCACAGCTTGAGAAAGGACATAGGTAAAATCTCGGTGGCAAGCTAGTCCTAAATATTTAAGCTTTATCCGTACTAATATTATAAATGCGAAAGTAACTCCGTCTGTCTGTCTTTCTATTTGTCTGTCTGTCTCTTCTTCACGCCTAAACCACTGAACGATTTGAATGAAATTTGGTACAGATATAGTCTGGAACCCGAGAAAGGACATAGGATAGTTTTCATCCCAAAAATCCCCCGGGGACGGGAGCTATTAATCCACTGGGATGAAGTCGCGGACAAAAGCTAGTCCTCAATATTTAAGTCTTACTGAAATGACGTAAGTGTAGTGACTTTGGGATCTTAGACTATTATGTTGCTAACTGCAGGTTCGTGTGTTAAGGTGCTTGCAGGTACATTCATAAATAAAAGAAAATTTATTTTTTGTTGAGATAGATGCTCTGAAAATATTTTTTGCTAACTTAGTAAGTTAATGTTTTATACAATTATTATAAGTATTAAATAAGTATAATTGATTTGTGATTGGTCAAGGACAAAGGCCGAATAGCGCTTGACAGATTTTTAAAATAATTATTGCGCACCTTTTTAAAATAAAATAATTAATCAGAAAATAAGATGAAAAAATGTAAAAAAAGGTGTAAAAATCCCGCTTTCACAGTTATTAAAATCGCGACTTCAGCTAACGAAGGGGTTGATAACTTTAATACGGCTGAACCGATTTTCATAAAACATGGCCAAAAAAATAAAACCGTTAAAATATTAAACCGTTTGGGTTAAAAATAGTATTTTTGTCTATTAAGACGACGCGATATGTACAAGTTTCATCGTGGAAAGATATTTGTAATTGACTGTACAACACAGACTTTATTTATAGTAACAAAAGGTTTTGTAATAATAAATGAGGTATCTACAGCACCTTATATTTGTATAATAATATGCTGTGTCATGATTCTATTGACTACTGATTAATTATAACTACAATGACTCATATGTTATACTAGCCTTGTCCTGCGGCTTCCCCTAGGTGAATATTGAACTTCCATCAATTTTTTTTTTGGTGAGTGAGAAATCATCAAATGTCTTCTCCTGTCCTGGGCGGGGCGGGAGGGCGTGTCAGACGTTATACTAAAACCCACTCATGTTCCCTGAACATAAAGGGTTCCGGGGTCACGGTAACTATTATAACTATTCCACAACCCCGGGCTATTTCACTTCTTCAGGGATCGAATTAAATAAAAATACTTTCTTAGTGGATATCTACTCTTCGCAAAGTACACAACCTCTAAGTTTAGTGTCTATAGGCGCAGTGGTTTGGGCTGTGCGTTGATATTATCATCCTGTCAGCCATGCAGTCAGTTGGTTTGCCATTTTATATATAGAAATGGTAAATGACTGTTTCGGAATGTTTATAATAGTTACCGTGACCCTGGAACATAAAGGGCAATCGAAGGAACATGAGTGGGTTTTAGTCAGTAAAAGTCTGACACGCCCTCCCGCCGCACCCAGGACGGGAGCAGTCATTTGATGATTTCCCACTCACCAAAAAAAAAATTATAAATGACTATTCATGGGTCTTGTGTTCGCAATCACTACTCAGAGCGTAGAGTTCCAGGACTCTGTTTGTTTCCTAGATAAAGCAAAGTCTTGCGAGCGGCAAACTTAAGCAGTTCGTCATATGACTAGATAACAGCTCTTTCAGTTCAAATTTAGTTTAATTGTTTCAGGGTGATGTCCATAAAGGCGTAGGCGTCGACCTAGGCGTAGGTGTCGAGAGTCGCAGTCGAAGGACGACAACCGGCCATCGTAGGCGCGGGTCTGCGGACTAGAACCAGGTCCGTGTCGACGGGGCGCGTGTTGTTCCACGCGCGCCTCAAAGAGCAGTCAGCACGTGAAGGGGTTCTCTAGGGCCAATGCCTGCCATAGTTCTCGTAGTTACCGCGGCCCCGGAACATAAAGGGCAACCGAAGGAACATGGGTGGGTTCCTGACACGCCCTTCCCCCCGCTTAGGGCGGGAGAAGTCATTTGATGATTTCCCATCCATAAATAAATATATATATCCAAAGCACATATATTATTTTTTATGTATTTACTAACAAATACATAAAAAAGAGCTCATGAATAAATTTTAATGTTAGTAATGCACACATGAGGAACTAATTTATATCAAAGCGAGAGGTTCCCAAAACAATTAATCCATACTTCCATACTAATATTATAAATGCGAAAGTAACTCTGTCTGTCTGTCTGTCTCTTCTTCACGCCTAAACCACAGAACCGATTTAAATGAAATTTGGTACAGATAATAATATACTCTGGGACCCGAGAAAGGACATAGGATAGTTTTCATCCCGGAAAACCTACGGGTACGGGAACTATTATACCACGCGGACGAAGTCGCGGGCAAAAGCTAGTCATAAATAAATATCTTGGGACAACTCACACACTGTCATCTAATCCCAAACTAGGCAGAGGCTATGGTAACTAGGCAACTGGGACTGGGACACATACTTATATAATTTATAAATAGATAGTATAGTTGGGAAAGGGCTAAGGAGGTGATGATAATCGCTACGGGAGCTGAGTAGTAACAAATAACGCGTGTGCACTCTCCGTGTATAAGTTTGACTTGCGATTCCCTGATGTTGTACAACATCTATAAAGTGTGCCAAACGTTTAATCCCAAGTATGTTCAATAGTTACTGCGGCCCCGGAACATAAAGGGCAATCGAAGCAACATGAGTGGGTTTTAGTCAGTAAAAGTCTGACACGCCCTCCCGCCGCACCCAGGACGGGAGCAGTCATTTGATGATTTTCCACTCACCAAAAAAAATGGTATCTAGGCTCGTTGGGGGGCAGAATCGGGGGCTTGATTCAGAAGGCAGTACTTTTAGACCAGACTCACAAGCTGTATACATACATATAGAATAGAAACGTTTATGGAAATGGAATCATGATATACATATAGTTATAAGCTAACTTATATAATAGCTTAGACGTTATAATACTATTGTATTATCACATAGTCTTTATTTCATAAAAACCGCGGTAAATATGAAAATATATTCTATTTCTTCATTATTTTATAGCGTGTTTATCAAGATAGTCACATGTTTTTCACATGATTGTATAATGATTTACTTGATTTTTCTAACAACCGCTTATGTCTCCTCTGCAGAACAAAAGCCTCTTCTCATAAAGAGAAGGTATTGATTTAAAGGGTTTTTAATGGATCGGAAATTATCAAATGACTTCTCCCGGTCTCGGCGGGCTGGGAGGGAGTGTCAGACTTTTACTGACTAAAACCCACTCTTGTTCCTTCGGCTGGCCTTTATGTTCCGGGGCCGCGGTAACTATTGAACATACTTGGGATTAACGTTTCCACACTTTATTGATGTTGTACAACATCAGGGAATCGCAAGTCAAACTTATACACGGAGAGTTCACACGCGTTATTTGTTACTACTCAGCTCCCGTAGGATTTAGCGCGATGTTTTCTTACTTGATAAATGGCCTATCCAAAACAAAAAGAATTTTCAATTCCTGAGATTATCGCTTTCATCCAAACAATCAAACAAACTCTTCAGGTTTAAAATATTGGCATGTATTTGTAGAAAGGCACAAACACTATGTTTCAAATGACTTCTCCCGTCCTGGGTGCGGCGGGAGGGAGTGTCAGACTTTTACTTACTAAAACCCACTCTTGTTTCTTCGGTTGCCCTTTATGTTCCGGGGCCGCGGAAGCTATTAGAACTATTCCACAACCACAACAGGTATAGAAGGTAGACAGCGGCTTTGTACCCAATAGGGTTTCGTTAGATTCATCGAGTAATCAAAATCTTTCTTGTAGTGGGAATATCAATCGGCAAGCTGCATGTGCATGGCACAGTACATATTGCAGTCACTTATCGTCACGTTTTACAATTGTTTTACATAAATTATAATATTATGAACAATTATACATACGCTTTACATAAATAATACATATGCATATTTTAGAAGTACTTATGCCCTTTCTAATGATCCGTACTAATATTATAAATGCGAAAGTAACTCTGTCTGTCTATCTGTCTGTCTGTCTCTTCTTCAAGCCTTAACCACTAAACAGATTTGAATGAAATTTGGTACAGATATAGTCTGGGACCCGAGAAAGGACATAGGATAGTTTTCATCCCGGAAATCCCCCGGGGACGGGAACGCAGACGAAGCCGCGGGCAAAAGCTAGTATTGAATAAAGTGTTTTTTTAAATACAATACATGTCTCTCATCTATTAAATTTGGTAGCCTATTACGTTTAAGGAGACCGTGTACTCTTCTATTTTTCTTGTTGTCTCGCTTTATTTTTCTATTCTGCAAAAATCCATTCAGTTCACCATCTCCTCCATTCTACTTATATCTGTTTATATATAACTAGCTTATGCCCGCGGCTTCGCTCGCGTTAGAAAGAGACAAAAAGTAGCCTATGTTACTCTCCATCCTTTCAACTATCTCCACTTAAAAAATCACGTCAATCCGTCGCTCCGTTTTGCCGTGAAAGAAAGACAAACAGACAGACAGACAGACAGACAGACAGACAGACAGACAGACACACTTTCCCATTTATAATATTAGTATGGATTGTAATTTGTAATGGTAAACTGACAAATACAACCAGCATGAAACTTGTAGGATGGGTTCCAAGAAAAGATTTTTGGAAATTCTATTCTTAAAGAGGTATAATTATTGAGGATGGAAGTATTGATATTCACGCGAAGTCGCGGGTAAAAGCTAGTTTACGGTCGAACTTCTGAAAAAGTATTTAACTCTACTACTTCTACTTTCTCTCTTTCTAATTCCAATACTTAGACACCAAAGCGATAGTATTTATTAATGTAATTATTAGTCTTACAAGTAATGTGTAATAGTTTTTACATGTATTTTAGAATCTAACCTGAGGGGCTGACCTATTAGCCTATTATGGCGGTCACTAAAACTAATTATCTAGATTTTTCTAATTTTTAAAACCACACCGCTACGAGCTTACCTAAGTATTATAAGGTACTAATAAACTAACAACACGAACTATATTAATATTCCAAGGTCATAAATCACATTAAGGTATAGTAAAATAAATAAACCTATTTACAAATGTATTGTAAGAAACTATTATGATCGTAAGGGCACAGAGGTCAGACATTTGACACGTTTTAACTACTATTATGACTTGACAGACGCCCTTTTCATCTTGAATATATAGAATTAATAAACAATAACATTATTAATTAGTGTCTAGTAATTTTGGAGAGAAACGGGGACTACACATGCGTGTGCCTAATAAGCGAGGAAGAGAAGGAGTATAGGTACAGAAAAGATATAAAGAATTAATAATATAATAGAAAAGGAAGATAGCAATAATAGCTTTTGTATGAAATGAGACTAGGAAATAATAACCTAATCTATAGGATTACTAGCTGCCTCCCGCGGTTTCACCCGCGTTAAAAATGTTAAGAGTGAGAGAAAAAATAGATAGTAGCCGATTCTCAGACCTACTGAATATGCATATAAAATTTGGTAAAAATCGGTAAAGCCGTTTCGGAGGAGTAAGGTAACTAACATTGTGACACGAGAATTTTATAATAAGATTAAGTTATAAATAATATAGTTAATAACCCCAATTAGTATTACGAAGGGATACCCATTGTCCAGAAGCACGCATTTCATCTAAAACATCGGTACTCAGTCACATCTGGTCAGAGTGGAAGCCGACCTTAATATGTGTAAGTGGAAAAGGTCTAGACGATCTTTACGTAGTACTAATAAAATATATAACTGTATATAACTTTGTGCTTACAAACTAAGAAATATATATTTATGTAGCTTATCAATAGACAGAGTGATTCAAGAGAAAGGTTTTAATTAATAACTTGCTTTTGGCCGCGGCTTCGCTTGCGTTAGAAAGAGACATAAAGTAGCCTTTGTTACTCTCCATCCCTTCAACTATCTCCACTTAAAAAATCACGTCAATTCATCGCTCCGTTTGGCCGTGAAAGAAAGACAAACATACAGACAGACAGACCCACTTTCCCATTTATAATATTAGTAAGGATTACTCCTTCACTGTTCTTTTCTGATTAATTTCGTTGTGATTTAGTTGTCCCGCAACGAAAGTACACAATTCCAAAACAGTTAAAACATTTTTCTGGGACTAATCGAGCTTCATTTGTCTTCGCTTTTCTGGCAGTCTTCACTGTTGATCCTGACTTTCAGGAATCGTTTAGCGGGTTATCGAAATAACAGTATAACTAAGAAGGTTCTGGTTAGACGGAAAGCCGACTCCGCGTTCGTTGTGTGCGCCATTATTTTAAATTCAAATCTTATGTAGGTAACCTATATAGGTCTGTTTAACCGTAATATAATTTGTTGCAACACCTCGCGAGTTCTTGTTGATTTAACTGACAGAAAAAAATAGGTTATGTCATAGAAAATCAGGTCACAAAAATTGTTTCTATACATTTGAGGCGAATCCATTTAAGAATGTTTAGTAGTCTCTTCTATAATACGCATATGCATGTAGCATATGCGTATTATAGAAGAGAAATGCCGAGATTTTCAAATATTTGTAACTCCCGTGCGAAGCTGAGGCGGGTTGCCAGTATCATATAAACCAACTTAGACAAGCAACAATATCACAATAACAAAAGTAAAGAAAAGCTCAAAAAGTACGATGAACTCTCCCAAAAGCATTGTTATAAACCTAGAATTAGGCAGGAATTCCCAACCTGAATTCCGTGATACGATTTCCGGAGGACGATCTTTGAATTGTTACGTGAATTTCAGTAGGTAGGCCTAGCACGAATACGCTTACGAATTCACTTTGAGCCCATATTCCAAATGGAAATGAGATTATCTAACGGCATTTTGATGTAAAGGCTTTGCGTACACCAGCAGATGGCTTGGGAGGCCATTGAAGTATTTGTGACCAGCTGACGTACACTTGAGATTAGTCCTGTTGACGATGCATTACTGAATGTCTAACCAAGAGGTATCGTGTCGCCTGATAGACAGTCACTTCACGTAAAACACAGTATCCTGCTGAATCCAATAAGGCTAAGGAAGTTGACGATGGTAAGAGAGAAATTCCGTTTAATTCTTTGAATATAAAAATATGTGAATATAAAACTGTATGCACTGGTCTTTGATTATTTACTACATGCACAATAAATTGTCACTCATATAACTGATGTAAATAAGGCCAACAAATCAAATAAACACTACATGCGTAACAAATATTTCTAATTAAAATACCTGTCGAATTTTCGATACGTTCAAGTCCCAGGCTTATGCTAGGCTCATGAAGTACACCGCGTAGTTTTGAACGGGGGCAACAATATTACCTGAAGACCTAGATAACAATACAATAGAAAAAATGGAATTACTTTAGTTAGATACGTGTTCTGAAAATTAAGTAAAAATTCTAATAACGACTGACGAAAAATCTTTCCATGTTTATGTTACTAAAACAAAATGCGAGATAAAAAGAGGTGGATTATCCTTGTCTCTCTGTGTGTGAAAGTTTCATGGCTAAACTACTCGAACAAAATTGATGTAATTTGGTACAGGGTAAACCACAACGCGAAAAGAGACGTAGGCTTTTTATCTTATTTTGACTCGAAATTTGTAAGCATTTGCAATAACCGATATGCATGCAAATGAATTTACGGAAAAAAGCTAGTAGGCTTTATCCATACTTAATTTTATAAATGGGAAAGTGTGTGTGTCGGTCTGTCTGACTGTTTGTTCGTCTTGCACGCTAAAACCACTGACCCGGATCAAATAAAACTTGGCACAGAGGTAGTCTGTAGCTTGAGAAAAGATATAAGATAGTTTTTTAATATCACAAAACGGAAACTGGAACTACGCGCGTAAAACCGCAGGAGACAGTATTATACAACATCGCGCTGAGTCCCACGGGAGGTAAACAAAGGTAATCAAATAGGTAACTTATCCCGGACAAAACCGCCCTAGTAACTCGTATTTGTTCTATCCTTTTACTGTCTGAGACATCAGTTAACACAACGTTCAATTACAAAATGTCACATGAGAAAGGCTCGGTTAGCAACTAACTCACCGTTAAAAAATAACCTTTACTTTCGCAAGTAGGCCTAATGGCAAGGCTTTGAAACATTATTCAATTTGGGCTATTTTTAGCCTTTACGTATTAAATATATTGGACAATTATCCAATATAGGATACGATATTTTTAGTTCACTGATATCAGTTTGCCATGGCTGTAAATCTTAGGGGCGGCCCACAGACCTACCTTTTACCTTAATTTATAACTCCTACGTTTAATTTACAAATGAGAACGGACGCGATAAGTGCACAATTCTACTTGACTTCTAGATCAAAACCATAAACCCTACGGTCTCATTCCCGAGGACAACAGCGTAAAAATCAATAATTTATTATATTGGAATTAGATTAGATGCCTCATATGCTAACTCTTGCAGAACTGATAAAGTTATAAACTTAATCTCTAAAGGTTATCTACCTTTCGATTTTAATAGAACCGTTGTTGATCTACTTCAGGGGTTTAACTGCGTCGCAATGTTCTGGAGTGAGGTGCCTAATATCATATTTGGGACAACTGTTTTTTATTGTTATTGATTAGAATCTTATGAGTATGAATGTAAAAGGTTGGAAGAGGAGAGGAAGACCGAAGAAAAAATGGATGGAATGTGTGAAGAATGATATGAAGGAGAAAGGGGTAAGTAATAGCATGACGGGTGACAGGTTGGTATGGAAGAAAAAGACATGTTGCGCCGACCCCAAGTAAAATGGAATAAGGGCAGGAAGAAGAAGATTAGAATCTTTTTTTGAATGCCTGGCAACAGTGAAGAAATATGGACGGTTAACTGAATAGGCGTTTTCACCAACTGGATAGAAAAAGTTTGCACCTGGTGAGTGAGACCATAAGAGGACACTAATGTTTTTTTTGTAAACCAGTTATTATATACCAAATTGTGCCTTTTTAAGGGTAATAAAACTTATTCTATTCTATAGATACCCCTGAATGCACCCTGTAAATACAGCAACTGCTATCAAAATCTAAAATTCCTAGAGACTCAAGAGAAACCGTGGCCTAGTCAGTAGTTAAAAGATAATTATTTTTTATCGAACAAGGCAGCCCACCTGACGATGAGTGGCCACCGCCCAAAGAATAGTTTGTCTAGTGGATAGTGACAATGATTGCTAAGCCGGAGGTCATGGGTTCGATTCTCATTCAGAATAAACTTTGTGTGATGGGCACGATTGTTTATTCTGTGCATGGTTGTGATTTATTTTTAACTAGCTTTATAATATTAGTATGGATATTTATGTATTTGCAAATTATATAAGTTTGTATATAACTTCTCTGGTTATCTGTACATACGTTCTGCTTAGTTTGGGATCAGATGGCTGTCTGTAAGTTGTTCCAAGATATTTATTTATTTATTAGAGGCATCCCAGTTGCGCTACCGTCCTACAAGCAAAGATGATATGCCTCATGTTCTTCATACCAGCACCCACACCCTTCAAACTGGAACACAACAACGTAGTTAGTGGTTTTTAGAGTGTATGAGTCATTTTGACATAACACCTATTTACAATCTATTTACTTATTACAAACCCGTACCACTTTTACAATAGGTACTCCACGTAAGTACTCCAAAAATCGGTTAAAATAACATTCAATCAAACAAAAATCCTGTATTCTAGAAACAAAAGAATAGATCTTATGGTTTATCTAATAATTCATTGTGATTGTACAACTGACGAGCCCTAGAAACCTAGATTTTTTAATAGTACACAGCTGAACCGATGTAAACACGCATTCCTTGATGTTACGGCGTTTTTTGTAACATTTGTAAAAAGATTTTCCTTGTTTCTTGCATGCCTGGTAATATAACGGGTAATAAAGTATAAAATGGATTAAAATAAAACATATACTGAATTCTATATGTAAATAACTCAGGTTTTCCTATAATTTTGTAAGTTATTAATTCTTTCTATTTTTTGTTCAGCCAAGAGAAATACGGGTGATAACTTCCTATAAGTATTCCCTTTTTATGGTCTGGGATGAAAAATCTCCATGGATGTTTTCCGTCCTGGGAAGGGCAAAGGGGTCGGTCAGACTTTTACTTGTTAAAACCAGGTGATACATTCGCCACCCGTCGCATAAAATGAATGATTAAACTAAATAAATAAATACTATATTTTTTTAGCTTACTCAAGTTCGTACGTCGTGACATGTCGTCAAGTGCAAAGGCATCCTAAAACAGAAATCAATGACCCGGTCTTTAGGCTGCGGACACGCAAACAGCGGCGACGCGGGGATACTGAACTCTTGTGCGCCCGGTGCCGCTCTCAGCGCCGCTGACTTTGAAGCCAGTTCCAAATAGAATCCAATAAATGCATGGATCATTGAAGCGCCCGAAGTATTCTTTCGTGATCGAATCAAAAATGAGGAGATCCGTAGGAGAAACAAAGCCACCGACATAGCTCCCCAAGTTGCTACTTGGTGCGTGCCGGGAGCTTGGCACATAGCTCGAAAAAGGTTTTCAAACGTCTCGACCTTCCGCCAGATGGACGGATGACTTTTGTAGAGGTTACAGGGAACCGTTGGATGCAAGCGGCACAAAAGCACATGCGCTCGAAAAAGTTGGGTGAGGCCTCTGTCCAGCAGTGGTCGCTCATAGGCTGATGATGATAATTGGAACGCCCTGCGTCCCCTCAAATAATAATCAAATCCAACCTATCCTTTTGCTGCCCGCCAGCGTCGTCATCTCCACGCGTCTGCTATCTTTGTGTCCGCACCCTTAAAGGCACAAATGCAAGCGCATGTCCACACACGTGCTTTCATACTTTTATTATTAAACGTGCTAAAATTTTAATAAATGAAACTAGCATGTGTCTATAATGTGGTGTTAATACACGTGTGAGACCACTCCTTTACACGGGCGGTAATTATTGGATTTACTGGATAAATCGGGTCAGTCGTGGTCGAGGTAAGTAGGTCATAGAATGATATTAAATCTACGTAATGGTGTACTATTACTAATTATTCTGTGGTAATGCATTGTTATTTTTATCTAGGTGTAAGGAATAGAAGGTTAAAATCGTAATGCCTTTCTTTTTTGAGGATGGGAAATCAACAAATGATGATTTCGCTGACACACCCGCGGCGTCAGACTTTTACTGACTAAAACCCCCCTTGTTCCTACGGATTTTCAATTAGAACTATTCCGCAACCCTAGAGGCATTGGCCCTAGAGGGCCCCGTCACATGCTGACTGCTCCTTGAGGCGCGCGTGTAACAAAACACTATTACTATTAGAATACAATCTACCTGGGTCATGATGAGTTTCTGTATAGATGTAAATGTTATTATAAATTTGACATGCATGTTACTTATTATAGATACTTACCTACATTTTATTGCACGCCCTATACAGGGTTATTGGTAAAACACCAACATCCTCTCAGGACTATGTTACTAACATCATAATCAACAACTTTTGTTCTACGACATTTTAAAAATTATCATATTTTAGTTCATTACATTTTCATACAAAATTAAAAATTATTAAAATTGAACACTCTAAATGTAACGAAGTCTGCGTAGCAAACGAGGACAGTGCGCGGCAAGCGTAGGTATGTTGTTAGGGCACAATACGGAGTTGAAATGTGTTAGATAGGACAACGAAATCTTGAAGATTTGTTTTTGGTAAATAATGTACATTTTGTATAAAATCATAGAACAAAAGTTGTTGTTTATGATGATAGTAACATAGTCCTGAGAGGATGTCGGTGTTTTACCAATAACCCTGTATAAGGGTAGGACATAGCTGGTCCTAAAATGTTTTAACACCCTCTGTATTATGTACAACAACCTATGTTCCACAATAAAGAATATTTGAACTTGAATACGCGCCGTCGACCTGGGCTTAGTCCTGGTCGGGCGGCGAGCTACCCATTGCTCGCCTCCCGCAGCCTCGCGCCTACGATAGATCGTGATGGCTTGTGGTTAAAATATCCGCCTTTCATGAAAGCAGTTTCAAAACTAAGTAAATTTATCGCTTATTTCTCCTCCACTGTACTTTTCTGATTAATCTCGTTGTGATTTTGTTGTCCCGCAACAAAAGTAAACAATGCCAAAACAGTTGAATCATTTCTCCGGGACTTCGAGCTTCATTTGTCTGCGCTTTTCTGGCAGTTTTACTGTTGATTCTGACTTTCAGGAATAGCAGTAGGAATAGTTTAGCGGGTTATCGAAATAACAGCCTAACTAAGAAGGTTCTGCCCCCCTAGACAAGTGGCATTGTACAATAGATAGCGAAACGAAAACGATTGTCAAATGTATGGAGATGTCAAATTGTTTAGCGATAGCTAATGTCAATTCCATACATTTGACAATCTATTCGTTTTCGTTTTCTATTCTACAATGCCACTTGGCTAGGTAGACGGTAAGTCGACTCCGCGTTCGTTGTCTGTGCCATTATTTTAAATTCAAATCTTATGTAGGTAACCTATATAGGTCTGTTTAACCGTAATATAATTTGTTGTAACACCTCGCGAGTTCTTGTTGATTTAACTGACAGAAAAAAATAGGTTATGTCATAGAAAATCAGGTCACAAAAATTGTTTCTATACATTTGAGGCAAATCTATTTAAGAATGTTTAGTAATAAATTGAAGTGTCGGTTTCTAAATGTTTAATTTTTCGTAACTTAAAAAATGTTAGATAGAATTGTATTTATAGGACAATTGCTTGATAAATAAATTATACATTTAAATAATGCTAGCCGCGGGAAAGTACGGCAGAGCTGTAAACACGTTGCTTTAGGGATGTTATAAGTTTGACTGTTATTTATTTATTTATTTAACATCTATGGAAGACTTACAGCTAAATACAACGGTAATACATAACAGTACGGTAAACTGACAGCCAATAACAAGTCTTCACGTCTAGAGCTCGTGTGGTGTAAAAGTACTGTGAACAAAATAACAGCTGTACACCCTTATAAATGATGCCCAGGAATACAATAATAGACCATCGCAGGTAGTAAAATAAAACTAAGTATTAAAGTTATGTGTTTGTGTGTCTGTCTGTCTGTGGCACCGTAGCTATAGCTTTTTTTTTTTCAATTCGAAAATAGAATCTAGCGATGGTTCTTAGTCTTATTTCATCAAATTAAGTTCCGCCATTTTAAAGTAATCGAGTCTTTTGTTCGCTTCGCGATCTTAATAACTGCGAAGACGGGGATTTTCTTCATTTTTTATTTACTCTTGTTTAACATGTAACAGCTTTTTTTTTGGTGAGTGGGAAATCATCCAATGACTGCTCCCGTCCTGGGTGCGGCGGGAGGGCGTGTCAGACTTTTACTGACTAAAACCCACTCATTTTCCTTTGGTAGCCCTTTATGTTCCGGGGTCACGGTAACTATTATAAACATTCCGCAACCCCGGCAACATGTAACAGCTGTTTACATACTCTTGTAGGGTATGTTCTTTTGAAGAGATAGCATCCACTGAGAAAGCATTTTTGGAAATTTGAACGCTAAAGAGGTATTTTACCCCTCTGGGGACGGAAGTTTTGTCATTCACGCGGGCGAGCTGCGAGCGCAAACTAGTATAACATAAATGAAGTAGGTTTCACTCATTTCTCCTGAAAAAGGTAAAACAAAGAAGGTTTAATGACTTCAAACAATATAGATAGGTATTTAAACCATAAAACACTTTGCTAACTTATAATAAATACTTATAACAATACAAAAGAAAGTAACGACCGAACGAAAAGAAATCCATTCACAGAAATAAATAATTATACGACTTTATGTTCAACTCGAGCCCCGTAAAACAATTTTAAACGTGACCGCACATTAAAATCTAAAAATATAACATTGTATACTGTACCGACTTCAAAGAAAAGTAAATGAGTTTAACAATGCATCCTCGATCTCAATGTTTATTAATAAAGATTAAGTTTGGCTTGAATGGTAGAGGGACGCCCGCACCACAATGCTTGGCGTTCGGTGAACTTCGGCAATGTTCGGTTTTAGGAAGAAAATGGCCGCTTTCGGCTGATAATAATAATAATAAATGAACACAATTTCAGACTAGTCTTTTGGTGAGTGTCTAGTTATAGACGGGTGTAAAGTATATTACAAGACCAATGAAAACCAATGTGATAAACTGTCAATTTGCTACGATTAATTGTTCAATATAGCAGCAACTAGCTCGAGCATATGTTACACACATATAAAAACTGAAAAAACTGAGATTAGTCACCTACAAGTGAATGGTGCTGAGGCTCTTGATCATAAACTAAACTAAATTTAAGTTAAAGGCATCTTTTTCTTTCCATTTCACTAAAAAGAGGACAATAACACGTATTAGTTAAGTGAAATTAATGACGTTTTTCTAGTGGCCATGTTATTAATCGTGTCTAAGTTATCTGTGCTGTGGAGTACCTTAATTTGGCAGGACTATTTCATCTTTTGTCTTTTTCTTAATGAGATGGTAAAAAATATTCACTAAACTAAAATTTCGTTTAGTTTGTGTATAAGGGAATCGGCGCCAGTATCATATTTTCGTGGTTTGAAAATAGAGTGAATATTGAATGGAGGTCGAATAATATTCAGCAACGCATTAACGATACATTAGTTTATCAAGCAGTTACATTTAGCAGATCTTCTCATTAGTATGTGGCAAACGTAAAAAGGAGGTCACCCAAAAACTTTGCCCTTGAACTTCTTAAAATATTGGCTGAAGATTACCTATATTTTTTCTAGAGAAAGTTTTGGCTGGCAAATAAGCGAGCTGTCCTTTCAATGTTAAGGGGGCACAGACCATAGCCAGGCTGAATCTGGCTTTATCAAAAGCCTAGCAATATTTCGTTGGATGGCGAACAAAATAAATGTCACCGCCATGTATGAATTTCGTCACTATTTTTCCCATTGGCCAACGGTTTGGGTTGGCAGTCCATTTGGGCTATGGCGACTTTTTGCAACTTTGCCTCGCAGTAAACATAAATATTGTAAAACCAAGAGACACAATATAAAGACAATAACAGCCCGACAGCGGGCGGTCGCTTGGTCGTCGAAATGTTAAAAGTTATTAGCTATTGGAAAAGCATCGCAGTGACTCGCTGGAATTTCCCTAAATCGTAAAAATCTAAATGATAATCTAAATCAACAAACCAGAACCATCCCAATTCAGCAAAAAAAAAACAACCTCTAAGCCGCAACATTAAATTCCAGCGCACAACACAAGTTTCCCACATTCGATGCGCAGGCGAGGCCTCGTGACAGATGCGCATGCGCGCTCACGTGCAGTATCGATTGAATATCGATGATGCTCCGTATCAAATGTCACTGTCGCGCAAATCACCTGCAGATTCGGACTTTTGCAATGGAAAAAATGAGTAAGACATGTAAATAATTTATTTCTAGGCTACACGAGGTTTTGGCTTGTGTTTACATTAATGGAAATCTTATTGCATTGATTTTCGTTGTAGTGTTGTTGTAATTTTATAAACATTATAATAATAGTTAGGATATTTATGTCCAAAGAACATTGCGTCTCTTCTAATAGAGAGAATAAATTAATTACTTAATTTATTTTGATTCAGTAGGATATTTATGTCCAAAGAACATTGCGTCTCTTCTAATAGAGATAATAAATTAATTACTTAATTAATTTTGATTCAGTAGAATATTTTTGACCAAAGAACATTGCATCTCTTCTCATAGAGAGAATGCGCGGCTATTAATGGCCATGCTTGCTGGCAGGTAGACGAGGCTAGACTTATATTAATAAATATTTTTTTATTATAGCTTCACCCGCATATTTGGTTACGAATCCGCTCCCGTATGAGCATGATGTAGCGACAAATGGTTTTATAATAAAAATTGGATTTATATCCAAGTTTCCTCACGATGTTTTTCCTCCACTTGTGTTGATGATCTTGAATATATACTGCAAAAGAAGATAATTATTTATTATCAATTAAAAAATCACATTAAAATTAGTACTTTCCCGGATTTAAAACAAGAACCTGTTTTGATGTTTTGATATTTTAAAATTGGTAAAGTAATTAAATCAACCTAATATTGACTTACTACAAACCTTCGACGAAGACCCGAAGACCTAGAGTATTGTGGTTCAATGACCGCAAACATTAATAACAAGTCTTGTCAAAAGGTTTCAGTTTTGATAGATTTTTATGTAATCTGTGAGTAAGTATTGTTTTTCAAAATTCTGGAATGTGCTTCGTACAGCCAGACAGACGAGACACACGATTAATCTAATCCTCATTTATTCTTATGCAACCCTTAAGAAAAACCAAATATTATTTCGCCAGACCATTTCATTCACCAAAACTTTAATCAGTCACCTTAAATGACCTTCTCACCTTTAAAAAAAAAGTAACTTCATACAGACATTCATCAGACGGGCGATCAAAGTACTAGGAAATAATGAATACGCATGCAGTATATTTTTAGGAAATGCAGTTTGAATGCGTTGTAAGGCTTCCTGCACGAGACGACACACGACTCTTTACATGTAATGTTATATGTGACACGTTTTGCAACAACAGAAACGTGATGACCTACATTAGACATGCGACTCCCGGCCTCCCAAACTTTATGGTGACACGAGACTTGTGATATCCTAGTACACTAGAAGTTATAACTTTAAATTTTCTATGATTTTGCTTCTGATTATCTGGTTTTTAGCTAAATAATATATAAAAAAATAATAAAAGAAAACTCCTCCTTTTCTTGAAGGTCAAGCACCGAGATGGTACTGACACGATATATGTCTGGACGATAAAAAACCACGTACCTATATTGTATTTAAGGTGCAGCAGCAAGCAAGCGTACACCAAGCGTACATAATGACGGATACGCGTGTATGCAGCTACGGTCCGTGGACAGTGACACCTTAGGAATTATTAATTGGAACTCACTTTGGGACTTGTCCGATTTAGAACCCATTCTCCCACCCTCCCGCAATAATATAGAAATCATTAACTTTTCGACGTCGAAGCGACAGCCGGCTCTCGCGCTGCTATTGTCTTTTTATTGTGTCCCGAATCACGTGTGTTCGAAGGTTTATTAGTATGTGTAAGTGTTATAATTAAATAAATGAGGCTGAAATACTTTTGTAAAACAAAATATGTAAATTAAAATCCTCAGAATAAATATAAATTGAAAGAGAGGCGGAAGAGTAACGTTGTTTCTTTAATTTTTGTTGCAAAAAAATTCTTTGTCAAAATTGGCAAAATGTAATTATTGCGATAGATAGATAGATAGATAGAAATTAGGTATTCCAAACTATGCCAAGATCAGTGTTATAATAACAGTATTATTATATCTTAATAGGCTACCCACATACAAATATGTAGGTCAATGTTCAAACTCTTTTAAGTCCGTAAAAGTAAATCTATAAATTACTCTAACGATTTATGGGTCTTCGTATAATATTTATTTCTGAAGAATCTGTGTGTCTGTACATCTGTATAACAAAATATAAACATATTTAAATCTATGTATAATATTAGGATGACTGGTAATTAATTATAGTGACTACATCTAAATACATTTTTTATTTTATCGCTTGTTTTAGTTTTATCCGATTATTTGTTATTTTCATATTTTGTTTTATTTTAAAGTATATATGTTATATACTTAATTTTTTATGTAAATAAAACAAAGTACTTGTCTCTACGTTATTTTATATTTATAAATATAGACGTGTCAAACCAAAGCCACCAAATCGGTTTTAGGAAAAAAAAATATTGTCATTCAAATAGTTAGTACCTACTTATTAAAATTCGCCTACTTAACTACTTACTGTAGTTATTATAAAATTAATCGAAGAGCAAAAAATAATATGGTTCAAATAAAAATAGTTCCAATCACGAACCTACTCGCATGCAGAAGCTAGTTTATAATAAATTATGAAAACCGGAAAACATAAATCAGTAAAAGTCTGCTTAGATAAGATAAACAATAGTAAGTGCATTAACTTGCTTATTAATATAAAATTCAAAGTAATACTGATTGTGTAACATTATAGGTCACTTTTACCTACCAGAAAAAAAAAATGTTCATGAGGAAAACAGATATACACTTAATAGTAGGTGTATTTTTGGTTTGCTCAACCCGCTAGGAGATGATTCTACCCATGACAACAAACAACTTTTATTATGGAACCAACTCTGAAATCCCCGCGTTTTCAGTCGCATTATAGCCTGAATGTATATAGCCTCAAACCTTCCTCGATAAAGGGCCAACCAATACAAAAACTTTTTCAATTCGGACCTGTTGTTTCTGTGATTAGTGCGTTTAAACAAGCAAACAAACTCTTTAGCTTTATAATATTTGTTATCAAACAAAAAACCCAGTTAAGGAAAACAGTTCAATACTTTGTTTCTTTCTATCTGCATCGATCTGTTTGATAGTCAGATCAATTATAGATATACATTTTTTAGTTGTAAACCATGTTAGTGGAACCCCGATGGTCGCTTGGTCGCGTGGTCGTACATGTGAACGTGGAATTCTTACCTTGATTCTCATTTCGGGGAAAGTGTCAGAGAATTTTTCCATAGATCATGCAAACTAAATAAATCTGTTAAATAAAAAATTGTGTGTATAAAGTCTACAATATTAAAACATTACTAGCGGTCTCCCGCGGCTCCGCCCGCGTGGATGCTGAAATTTTTCCTGAATTTTCTTTGCTATAAACCTCACGGAGCCCGAGACCTTTCCAATGAATGCAAAACCGTGGAAATCGGTTCGTGCGTTCTGAAGTTATAGCGTCAGGAAGGAAAACCCGATTTTTATATAGTAGATGTAGATATATTTTTTTCTGTTTGTGTGATAGTCACCTGACTCTTTGTTAATCAAACAAATGACTCACACTAGGTCAATAAGGACCCATATTATTGACAACATTTAATTTTCTTCTGCAACCTTATTAGTGTCTTACAAATCACTTAATTTTATTGTTCATCGCAATAAACAGCCAAATGTTGGTCCGACAACACTGACCTCAACATTGGTCATTTAAGTGCCCATTGAGTAATGACTAACCATCTAAAGTGCCTATGTAAACTTCTGTACAAGAGACCAATCATCATAATTCTTCTACAAACAAGAGCCAACATAGGAAACAGCTAAGCAGCTCTAAAGTCTAATTCAGACTGGTATAATTCGCATAAATCGGAATAATTAGATTGATTTTTGAACCTATTACAAAAATCTTGAGACAACTCACACGCGGATATCTGTTCCTAAAATAGGCAGAGCCTGTACTATGGTAACCTGACAATTGATATACATACATACATATTTTATAGTAGATACATATTTTAGACTAATTACACCCAGACACAAAAAAAAAACATGGTCCTCACACGAAGATTTGTCCTGGGTGGGATTCGAGCCGACGACCTCTGGCTGAACAGTCAGAATTATTAATCACTAGACCAACTGTTCAGCTAACTTGATATGAATATGTCATTTTTGCCGAAATTATTTTAATTCTTTACGTGATATAATAACAGATCAAGTTGGGACGCCATGTTAAGATCCCTAACTGGTAATGACTAATGTGGCTCAAAATGCTGTTCATTGTAAACGGGAATGCAACATAAAGCTTGTACTCTGAGAGAATTATGGTAGGACGAACTGGACGGGTTCCTACGTACTCATATTGGGAAGAAGATCTGAGGTTCCACGAAAGATTGAAAGCAATCTCCATACTAATATCCATAACAAAAAAATGGGTGTGCGTGTCTGTCTGTCCATCTTTCACGGCAAAATGATTTGGCAAATTGACGTGATTTTTAAGTGGAGATAGTTGAAGGAATGGAGAATGACACAGGCTATTTTTGCCTCTTTCTGCCGCAAGCGAAGCCGCGTTAGAAAGCCTAGCAAAAGCTAGTAATGTATATCTGTGCAAAGGACAGTTCGACAATTAACTATAAACGCGTCAGTGTAAGTTCTTTACTGTTCCATATGTTTGCTGGCGTCAAAACACAGTATATATTACAATACACGATTCAACACACAATACTCACGTCAGAACCCAGCTTTACGTTCTACAGTCACACTGTACACGACGAATGAAGTAAGTAGGAAAGAGTCACTTAACCTAACGTCAGTTATGGCGCCAAACACTTGACATTTATACGTCTATTGTATTCGGAGAAACTAAATGATTGTTATTAGCGCAGTAGGGTACACAAGACGAGTCTATTTGTGAATATTTTTTTAAATAAAATTGAATAGCAATGAATGGTTCATCAGATGGTCGCTAATAGACATTTGAAATATAGACCTAGCTTGTTACCATTTCAGACACAAAGCTAAAATGTCTCACGTCTTAAGGCTGATTTACATTGATACAGTAGCTGGTGCTAGCATCTCTGTATTTCGACGCTGATGATACATTAGATACATTGGATCATGATGGACTAGATAGCAATATCATGTTGTTCCGTCGTGGTGATCCCTGAACTATCAATCTCTCCATCTAGTTCTTATTTCTGGAGATCTGGCCAAACAACATCAGTATTCGCCATTGCAGTGCAATTTGGAGTTTCTTTGAGATGGAAACCTTGGTGTTTAGGTTAGAGATTAAACCGGTGTAACTACAGGACATCACCTTCGCCGCTAGCATGGCAACGGATCTACGATGTCTCAGGTATTGCAGATGGAGACTATTGGAGACCCTTTAACATCTGTTGAACCACCAGTTGGTTTATTCATATTCGCCGAAAGACACTTTTTACAAAATAGACCAAATGGATATGCTACATTGATGCGTGTACCGAAGATTTTTATTTTTGCAGCGTACTATGTTTTCTTCGTGACTACACGGTTAAATCATAAACAATACAGTGTAAGTAAGCCAAAACACAATAAAAATATACTTTCACAAACTATCTACATAATAACATTCACGATTTAATATTTTTAAAGTCACGACTCCTTTTAACAAATTTCAATCATCATGTTTTGGAGTAATATGTACTCACCGTGCACACGTGAATATTGTAACTACGTAGCTTTAAATGTATTTACATTATTCGGTTTAGGTATTTTTTATTTAAACTTGAATCGGAAAATGTTTAAGGTAAATGACGGATTAAGAAATTGAGAATGTCAGTGTAATTCTATACTAAGTTATGAAGTTTTACTAAGAATTCCGTTGGTCTCGTGCTGACTGCCCCATTGGTCACGTGGTCCAAGCGAGCGTTGCGATTTAGGTTTAATTTCTGGGTTGGGTTGTTCCATTAAAATTGTTACAATAATACTTAATAATATTTTTTTTCTTCTGTTATAATATTATAGTAGAAAAAAGGCGGGATTAGCAGAGATTTGTAACACCCGTACAAAGCTGGGGCGGGTTGCCAGTTTGACATAAACTGAAAACATGATACCAATGTCAAAATTCTATATTAAAAAGTCAAATCCACGCATAGATGATAATGTCAAACCATCGTCATTAAGCCAGACTGGAATTCAAATTAATCACAGCTACCTGAAAAAAGGCTCAACATTGTTGCTAGCAAGGTCGAATACCTTATTAACGATTTATTCTCTGAAACTGCCGATCTAGGCCAGGTATAAGAATCTAGGTTGAGATTGTCCGGTCATGGTCTTACAACCCGTTCGATGTGTCTGTGCACCTCGCTGGAATGCGGCCTCTCTCCCGCTTCCTCGCGCGGAGTCAAGTGTTTGCCTCATTCGTTTAGTAGCGATAGCATTCCGTCAGCATTACGTCACAGCGCGAGGTGCACAGTTATTAAGTCGTATGTGTAGTACTCCGAATAATATGAAGGTCATGTCGTGAAAAAGTATTCCGAACCGTTGCAACTCTTGAAAGCCAGAATCAACAATGGAGTCTACCAGAAAAGCGCCGAGAAATGAAGCTTGACGAGTCCCGGAGAAACGATTCAACTGTCTTGGATCCTGCAAAGAGTAAGAAAAAAAATTCTATTGCTTAAAAACCCTGGATGAAAAATGTCCAGAGGGTAATGACAAAAGTAATTAAATAAGTCTTAGAACGACTCACACACTGCCACCTAATCCCAAGCTTGGCACAGCCTGTATTCTTGTAAAAAAAAACAACAGATTTTTTACTACTTATAATATTGCTTATCACACAAAGATTTGTCTTGTGTGGAAATCAAACTCACGTCCTGGTTTTGGCATTAGTTGTCTATCTGCTAAGACAAAGCAGTCAGACAACTAATGCCAAGACCAGGACGGTCCAGACATTTTCAGAATTATGACAGGTCATATATTTCCATATTTTTACCACAATCCACTAAATCCAAACAACAACAATGAACAATTAAACCAATTATATTAATCTTCAAGCACCGGTTACTTCTGAACTAATCCTTGAGCATAATTGCATCAATTAAACAAAAACCATAATCTCGTGGCACCGGAAGTGTTGCTAATTAACAGGATATTGCGTTACAATGGATCGTTAAATCATAGAGTATTCATAGAGCAGTTAAAGTGGAACAGATTGCGAAATCTATGTAGTGATCGGTTATCTGACTTTATTACTGTCTGAATTTTCTTAATGCTAGCCTTTTGCATGCGTGAATATCGGACAATTCCATTCACAATTTTACCCCCTTCTGATTAGAAAATCAAATCATTTTTCCCGCCCTGGGCGGGGCTGGATGACGAGTGTCAGACTTTTACTGTCTAAAACCCACCCTTGTTTCTTTGGTTGCCCTTTACGTTCCGGGGCCGCGGTAACTATTAGAACTATTCCACAACCCCGGCAGCCAATGGCCCTAGAGGGCTCCGTCACGTGTTGACGCTCTTCGAGGCTATTTTAACCCCTTAGGGTTGGAATTTCCAATAATCTTTTCTTAGTGATTAACTACTCTTCATAAAGAATAAACCTTGCAAGTTTAATGTCTCTAGGACAAGCGGTTTAGGCTGTGCGTTGATATATCAACAGTTCGTCAGTCAGTCAGTCTGTCAATCAGTCAGTTTACTATTTTATATACACACTCGTTTATAGAAGATTTATCTCACAACATTCATGATGATACACGTAGAAATGTTTGGTAAAGACCTTAGTCCAGCAGTGGACGTCTTTATCTTAAGTTAATCTTGGACATCACTGACATCCGTACCTCGGAAGCTCGTAAAGCCGTTGGTTTCGGTTGTTATTCGTAGAACTTCGACAGTCGTCACGGGTAGCCAGAAGGCAGAAATTATGACTAATCTAACCAAGAGCTATCGTGTCACTTCGTATCGGGCTGCGGAGGTCTGATAGGCAGTTGCTTCACCTAAAACACTAGTATCCAGCTGAATCCGTTGTTAGTAGTTTGGGTTCAGGGTTGTGTGAGTTGTCCCGGGTAATTTATTTACCACCTTAGGGATAAATTTTAAAAATCTTCCTCGTACGTTATTAAAGGAACCCCTTGGCAGAATCTCAAGTTTTTAACCCTTATAATTTAGGGCCTGCGTTTATATATCAGTCAGCCAGCTTCTCCTTTTATATTATGTAGAAACTGGCTCGCCAATCAGCTCCATGCTCTACCGTCTTTAGCAGAAAATTTCGGCAAACGTCTCTTTTACAGATCTGACTATAAATAAAACAGTTACAAGAAATTAATAAGTATTTATATTCATACTTCACAATTACTTGACCTTGAGGCGTAGAGTCACATGGTAACACAATGTTGGTGTCATATACACGATCGACGTGGATTCAAATAATGGACCTGTCGTGATCACGAAGTTCTCGGTAAGAAAAAATAAAATATTATGTATTATCTATTATAAAATACTAAATTGATAATAAAATATTATCTATTTAGTATTTAATAGATATTTTTTTAAATATTTCTACTTGGAGATTTATTGCACTAGTGCGTATGACGCTGTGTCAATTACTTTTAGCCTGTGTTATTTTGATGTGATCACATTTCCAGCCTTTTTATAACTATGATAAAAACGAAATCTAGTCTAGCCAGACATACTAACTTTTAAACTGTCGCGTTTCATGTTAACAACATATTATTAAAACGGGTATTAACGCAAAAAGTAATTATTGAAATACCTTGGAAGGCTTGACGTTTCGACCTGGTTGCACAGGTCGTGGTCGCAAGCAGACTGAGGATGCGATGTCACAGCTCCCTGCATTCGGGCGATGATGCCGCAGTCAAGAACCGACGGAGCAACAAATCAGCGATAGCAGAACACCTGCTCCAGATGATATTCATCCAGAAGTTCCCTCTTGCTGAGTAACACCCCTTGGTTAGACTGAATATCATCCTTTCTGGCTTCAGACCGTATGATAACCGATCCAAAGTCAAAGTCAAATCATTTATTTTCATTAGACCAAAAAAGGCACTTTGTAACGTCATACTTATAAACAAAAGCGAATCTAACTTTATGCAGTTAAGATCGATACTGTAACTATGAAAATAAACTAATTTGATTTCTAATAATATTGTTCTAACACCTCCACGCGGTTCGTTGACCCTTGGTTACCTCCACACACCTTGACCGGCAACGTAAACAGATGTTCCGATGACATTGACTCACGATTTTGACAGATGTCAGGGACATGACGTAACAGTTGCGTCATCTTTCACAATATGGCGGCGTTGGATTCCATTTTTAAATTTGTGACGCTCGCGGTCAAATGACATTTGGGGCTTGGATGCTTTTAGCAATTGTTTGTTGAAATAAAGTTAGGAAATGTGAATTTATCTATGTTTTTTTTTCTCGTAAGATCTTCAGGGATTTTAAATGATTGAGTTGTATAATTCCGTGCGGCAAGCGACAATCGAACCCGCGACACCCAGCACACTGTAAGACTTGAGTCTGTATTTCTGTAAAAACGTTTTGAATTATTTAAATCCAGTAATACTAACGTACCAACCCAGCTTCGCGCGGGTGTTACAAAAAGAACCGCATCTAAATCAGTTGCGCAGTTTTAAAGATCTCAGTAAACATAGGTACAGACAGGATTTTGTTTCCATAATGATGTTGTCAATATTCTACTCTTGTTCTTATTGTATTCCATAAATGGTAAGTTTTTGGAGCGTCTCCTCTCATAATTTTATTGTTATTAATATATTAGCTTCATTAGTAATTAATGACCGGAAGCCGGTCTCGTAATACACAGGATATAGGTTCCAGGTGGAGAAATAATAATACAATGATACCAATTATGTTGTACTTACAATAGACAAAAAAGATGTGTAAAGGGCATCAGCCCCGCGCATGAGCGGAGCATCGACGTGTCCTCGTAGAGGCGATCGGCGGCGGTGACCTCTCGCGCCCGGCGCTGGTTCAGGCCATGCTTCGGGGCGAGACGGAATGGGATGCCATCGCCTCCTTCTGCGAAGCAGTTATGCTAGTGAAGGAAGCGGCGGCGCGCGAGAGGCAACGACGAGCCTCTCGCCCCGGACTAAGACCCAGGCGAAGACGTCGAGAGTCGCAAGACGACTACCGGCCACCGTAGGCGCGGTTCTGCGGATGGCGAGCGATGGGTAGCTCGCCGCCCGGCTAGGACCAGGACCGCGTTGACGGCGCGTTTTGTTCCACGCGCGCCTCAAAGAGAAGGAGTCAGCACAGGAAGGGGCCCAACAGGGCCAACGCCTGCGGGGGTTGCGGAATGTTTATAATAGTTACCGTGACCCTGAAACATAAAGGGCAATCGAAGGAACATGAGTGGGTTTTAGTCAGTAAGAGTCTGACACGCCTTCCCGCCGCACCCAGGACGGGAGCAGTCATTAGAAGATTTCCCACTCATCAAAAAAAAAGGGCATCAGCCCCGGGTTGCAGAATAGTTCTAATGGTTACCACGGCCCCGGAACATAAAGAGCAACCGAAGGAACAAGGAAAGATTTTAGTCAGTAAAAGTATGACACTCCTAAAAAATTTTTCTTAAAAGTGATAGATAGTTTCTAATATAAAATTTAAATAAATAAGAAAATTATTTGTAGTTTTTGTAGTTAGTCTAGATAAATTATGACGTGAAACAAATATATTTTTTATGATATTACGATATAACTTTTTCCACACCAACAATTTGGAATATGCTACCAAAGAAAGAGGTAAAGTGAAAGAAATTTCCATTCTAATGATACCTATTATATCACATCTTTATTGGTTCTTAGGCCAGTTTGTAGACAGACAACTAACTAATCAGCAAATAATCAAAAATTAGTTAAATAAAACCGTTATTTTTTGTAGTCGTGCCGAAAATCTGATATGAACACTTATTTTTTTAGAACATGGTTGTCACCATCATTGTTCTAAAATAGAATTCTCTATTTACTTAAAAAGCAAAATTTTCGGTCGATGACAAAAAAATAAATCAAATGCAACATATGTTCTCATTTCCGTACACTTTTTAAATTAGACGTTAAGTCTTATGTCCACACAATAAGATACAAAATCCATTGAATAATTAAAAAATAAAGATTGCCAATAGACAATGCTGAAACGTCACGATCCAGTTACAAAGCCGGTATTTTAAAATATTTTCTGGCAAACCTACAAAATATATGAATGACTCTTTAAAAGCTTCTAGAATAATTACGAGTAAATTAAATTAGGAGTAAAGTGATGCTTAATAACGTAGGTACCGATTAATACATTAAATTTCTTTGAATAATTTCGTTTTAATTTGGAGACAAGACGGCTGCACTGACGTAAAACTCGTCCGGGCCAAAATTGTATTGGCAATACGACTTTTAATCACTACATAATATAAAATAAAGTCGTGTTTGTCTGTTCCTATGTATGCTTAGATCTTTAAAACTACGCAACGGGTTTTGAAGCGGTTTTTATAGAAAGGAATTTATAGGTATAATACGTGCATAATATAGTAGAGAAAACCCGGGTTTTTCTAAGATTTGTAACACCTGTGCGAAGCCGGGTCGAGTTGCTAACTCTTAAAAAAATTTTTAAAGATCTAAGCTAGTTAGGGACAGACAACCAGCGAAAAGCGACTTTGGTTTGTAGTAAAAACTTACGTACTTAGGTAGTAATAAAAGCTATGATCTTCTATCTAAATAATTAGCTAGAAGACCATAGTTTTTATTTTTTAATATTAATATCAATTTAATATTTCATGTTTTAGGGTCGAAAGTTATCGCGACCGGTCGCTAATTGCTTCCTGCTTAAACCCTTAAGTTTTATTATACAGATTTATTTTTATTTAAAACTTGTTGTAAATACCATTAACCGGTTGAAAATGGTAAACAGTATAAGGTGTACTTAAATGTTTATTTTTAATTTACTTACCTTATTATGTAACTTAAAAAAAAACTACTTTTCATATTATTAAAAACCAAACTATGCCACCTACACTGCCACTGCTACATATTCCTAACAAGACATACTTTGCACCATTGTTTGTTCTGTGTCTGGGTGTAATGGCTTATTGGACGATTCGCACGAATTTAACTCGCACAAAACGTGCGAATCGACTCCTTTAAAAAAATATTATTTTTCTGTAGTCGATTCGCACAAAGTTCATTTATTGGCGTGCGAATCGACACCTTCACAAATAAATGTAGTAGGCTATTCGCACACATATTGTTTTTTTTTTGTTATGAAATGCAGTTAAGATAAAGTACACTTGAGTACAGAAGCAGTAAGGTCAAATTACTCGTAATAGATAGAAAATGGGGTGCCTGGACAGAAAACCTCCTCGTGTGCCCGAGGGCTGGAGTTCGCTTATGGATTCTTTCGGGGCGAAGATCAGTCCTTGGGCCGGTGCACTTTGGAAGGCCGTCGTAGCCCCGAAGATTGTTACGTTCATGTCTCTGACTTTCGACGGGGGTCGCGGGCCTTGGCTTAACCGCCCGGGCCGCGAGATTAAAATTACCAAGTTCTGGTGCGTGGCGAAGATACGAATGGCTGAGGAGTAGTGTCATTTATAACTTGCGTTTGCAGTTATGGATGGCGCATCAGTCTCTAGCGCACCCCCAGCCAGGGAACTGGTGGACCCTCTGGTTGGGTTATAAATGTACTCTTGCCCAGGGACGGGGGGCTACCCTGGGTGTACTTGACCCGGGAACATAAAGGGCAACCTTAGGAACATGAGTGGGTTTTAGTCAGTAAAAGTCTGACAGGCCCTCCCGCCGCACCCAGGACGGGAGAAGTCATTTGATGATTTCCCATTTCCTAAAAAAAATAGATAGAAAATAAAAACACAATCTACTACACACATCAACATGGTCTAGGGATATTTTAATTAAACAAATGTCTAAAATTCTATTGACATTTTATTAAGACACCCACACATTAAAATAAACCTTGTTTAATATCCTATCTAATCTGATAATAAACTTTTAGATGAAGATACACATTAAAAAAAACTTAGAAGAAGAGGAAAACTCTGATAAAATTTCAATCTTAACTTTATTTTTGAAACATCAAAACCTTAACAAAAAACTGTTTCTTATAAAAATTGTTGAAAACTTAAAGTTATTAATCCGTGGATCCACCTAAGACTCTCATGACACATCTGCAGCGGTTCTGCATACTCAAAACAAGGGTGTCAATATCCTGTTGCGGAATACTGTCCCAAGTCCTGCTAAGATGCAAGAAAAGCTGGTTTTCATGCACAATATCTTCAGGGGAATTCCTAAGAGCTCTTCTCTGAAGCATATCCTAGGCATGCTCAATAGGATTTAAGTCAGGGGATTGTGCAGGCCAGTCTAAAGCTTGTGTTGTAACCAACTTGTATTGCATTGTCGTGCATTGGCTGAAAATTTGTTTTAATTTACCTTTATCTAAAAGTTCATTATCAGATTAGATAGGATATTAAACAAGGTTTATTTTAATGTGTAGGTGTCTTACAAAAAGGTAATAGAATTTTAGTTATTTAGGTTTATTTGAAATATCCCTAGACCATGTTGATGTGTGTAGATTGTGTTTTTACTTTCTTTCTATTACGAGTAAAACACATTTGACCTTACTACTTCTGTACTCAAGTGTACTTTATCTTAACTGCATTTCGTTAAAAACCAGATGTGTGCGATTAGCCTACTACATATTTGTGAAGGTGTCGATTCGCACGTCAATAATTGAACTTTGTGCGAATCGACTACAGAAAAATAATATTTTTTTAAAGGAGTCGATTCGCACGTTTTGTGCGAGTTAAATTCGTGCGAATCGTCCAATAAGCCGGTGTAATTTATCTATAATAATGTGTGTATTAAACCATGCTTATGTATGGTTTTTTTTGTGGGTGGGAAATCATCAAATGACTGCTCCCGCCCTGGGCGGAGCGCAAGGGCGTGTCAGACTTTTACTGACTAAAACCAACCAGGCAACCGAAGGAACATGTCCTTCGGTTGCCCTTTATGTTCCGGGGCCACGGTAACTATTAGAATTTTTCCGCAGCTCCAGCAGGCATTGGCCCTAGAGGGCACTTCACGTGCTGACTGCTCTTTTATGTATGGTATCGGTTGTATGTTTACCATAGTACCTATAAAATCTGCTTAGCTTGAGATACACCGAGCGAATAATGACGAATACGCAGCTACGCCTTTGTGAACAGTGGGCAATTTTCTTTTGATATGACACCTAAACATTAGTTAGGTTTAAACAGACAGCGAGTAGGTAAATTGTTGCAAATATTTTGAATTTAAATATGAATTAACCTTGTTTGTGTTATTACTGTGGTCTTTGGTGCCAATCAAAATTTGCACAAAAATCTGATTTATTTTTTGAAAACGACGGAAAATTTAATCCAGAGAAATGTAGCTTTCAAACAATAGTAGTTTTCTTTAATGCTTGGAATGAACTCGCGCTGATTTCACTGATAATTATAGAATGAGATCCAGATAATTATTCGGAATACTTTTAATACTTCTTTAGAAGTCAAATATTATAACTATTAAATTACTATAACAGATTCTGGGACACCAGGCAAAAAAGAAACTAATCTGAAAGTGCATAGAAGACATATTTCAGTGGTCCAGTTATCATAGTACAGTACAGGTCCTGCCTCGTTTGAAACTGATGGCCGTGTCATCAGGAACATGATAATTTTTCCTACAACCCAGTTACTGGGCTATGCGATACCCCTTGGTTAGACTAGTCAGCCCCCCTAGACAAGTGGCATTGTAGAATAGATAGTGAAAACGAATAGATTGTCAAATGTATGGAAATGACAAATTGTTTAGCGAAAGCTTCTGTCAATTCCATACATTTGACAATCTGTTCGTTTCTAGAATAGATAGTGAAAACGAATAGATTGTCAAATGTATGGAGATGTCAAATTGTTTAGCGAAAGCTTCTGCCAATTCCATACATTTGACAATCTGTTCGTTTTCACTATCTATTCTACAATGCCACTTGTCTAAGCCCTCTAACTTTCTGGATTCTGTCTACCCGTAACGACTGTCACAGTTTTACGATTGACAACCGGAACCAACGCCTTTAGTGCTTTCTGAGGCATGTGATGTCAGTCAGAGGGATGTAACTCTTCAAGTAGTAATGTGATCCAAATATTAGTTGTTTTCTAAAACTTGGCAGTGTTGAATGGAAAACACGTCCACACTATTTTTATATTCATTCAACCACAATGCCTAGCTATTGTACCTATTATCGAAAATCTTTTATAGATACTTAAAGAGATTTATGTGCGGTTTGCGTTAATTGCGCAACACTTTGATTTTTTTTAATTTTCCTGTAGTTTTGCGGCCATGATGTCATTAGAAACAAATGAATGGATTTTATTGTTTCTTTTTACGATTCTGTAATTGTCGGGTGCCAAGGGAGCCATATTAGTTCGCTTCGTCTGTCTAGAAACTGTTTCTCATGAGCTGTATATAATAGGTAGTGTTGAAATTTTCACCGAGTGTGTCCTATAATATTGCCGTAATAACTAATACATTAAAGCCCATAAAAAATCTGGTAACTTTAGGTCGGTTTTGATATTATAAAATACTAGTTTTCGCCCGCTAATAATGTCGTGATGGCCTAGTGGTTAAGGCGCCCGCCTCTCATGCAAGAGGTTGCGGGTTCGAATCCGGGCAAGTACCAATGTGACTTTTTCAATTCATATTTTAATTAAAAAAGTTACATTCTGTACTTTCTAAAGTTTATCATAGACATCACAGACATCGGTGAAGGAATACATCGTGAGGAAACCTGGACTTGTAGTTAATATAAGTCCAAAATCGCCAACCCGCCTTGAGCAAGCGTGGGCGTGGTGATCAATGCTCGTGCCTTCTCTGTATGAGAAGAGGCCTTTGCCCAGCAGTGGGACAGTTATAGGCTGGTATTATTATATTATAGTTTCGCCCGCGCCTTCGCCAGTGTCGACTTCGAAATTTCAAAGCCCTATTTAACCTCTTTAGCGTTGGAATTTTTCAAAAATCCTTTCTTATCATGGCCACTTACTCTTAACTAAAAAAAAACTCAAATCACTTATTTCTAATAGACCATTTAAAAGGCACTTTAGAGAACGTCAAAAACAAAGAAAAATGAATCTAGTTGCCAATTCCAAAAAGTTGATTCATATGAAGAAGAATGGGCAAGAAACTCCATACTTACTCTTTTAAAATAATGTTGTTACAATATTATTTGTACATTGTCAAGTGTGAAGAGAAGAATGTATATAATATAAAAACTATTTCCGTCAAAAAACTATATACTTAACCATAATAAAAAAATATAATTAATTAAGAAATGGAAGCTAATGAAGTTCACGAACATTTAGTGTAACACATTTGCAAATTAATCACTTTCCTCAAACAATGAAAAATATAATGTGTGAGCTAGCGCATCCAACATTTAGAAAAAAGAATTGTGTCTAATTTATAATTGTAAAAGTAGGTAGTTAAGTAATCATTATCAGTTTAAATTTGCCACCAGTTTGGTTTTGTCTACACTGTGGATTATCCTATGGAGCTGGCAAAACGGAGCGACGAATTGACGTGATTTTTTAAGTGGAGATAGTTGAAGGGATGGAGAGTAACATAGGCTACTTATTGTCTCTTTTTAAAGCGAGCGAAGCCGCGGACAAAAGCTAGTTATAGATATGGTAGTCTCAAAACCCTTCGTGTCAAGAGTAACTGGCACTTGGCCGATTTTTGTTTTACTTTTAATTAAACAGCTATGCGAGACAGGCCGGTGCCATTACAAACAGAAAATGTATTGTTGATTCCACTTACCGCAGGAATTCATTAATAGCATTTTATTCTGCCAAAACACATCAAACCCGAATAAATATCTCGACCCATTTTTAAGTAGTTGTAATGGTTTTAAATATATTTTATGCTAATTGTTCCGTACTTCGTATCATACTTATTATAGGTATTTTATTCATTGAACTGAAAGCAGATGCATCCCTTTCTCCTTCCTTTCTTTCATGTAGTTAGTAATCTGGGCCAAACATACAGCGCTTTACTTATAAACGCTGCATAAAGTTATGACAGGTTTATACGTCAAAAAATGTATGGTTACACAGGCTTTATTCATTGCATAACTTTACACAGTGATTATTAGTAAGGGCACCAGTCTTTAACAGATATATGATAATGATTTCGATTAGTCATTTCTATCGTTTTCTTTTTTTTTTTCTTTACTTATTTCTGTTCTTTAATTCTTAATACATTTTACTGATGCTCGTTCGGTTCTTCTTTCGTGTCGTCTTGTCAACCGTCAATCTTTCCTCCTTCATTCTTACATCTTTTCTTCGGCCTTATATAGTTTCCGCCTAAATCTCTACTTATGTATTCATTATTCCCTTACTCACATGCGTTTTATCCCTTTTCTTTACGTACCAATACAAACAATTGTCTTTTTTGTTCTCTACGTCTAACATACTTAATTAATTCTATACTTTTGACAATTGTCACAGGTCGCTTCGTATCACCCGCCATTATGAATTTCAGAAGTAATAAATATTAAACACCCATGGTTTCACTTTTAAAGCATGAAATGTACGAGTCAAGGTAAAATTTCGCATATATGAATAACAATTTGTTTATTTAATGAAAATTTAAATAAACAGTCATATATTTAGGTATAAAGTGGTAAACTGACTGACTGATTGTTGATATATCAACACACAGCGCAAACTGCTTGTCCTAAAGACATAAAAGTTGAAGAGGGTAAATTCTTTGTGAAGAGTAGGTATCCACTAAGAAAATATTTTTTTAAATACTACCCCTAAATGGGTTAAAAAGATCACGAATGTTCAACATCTACGCGAGTGAAGTTACGCGCGATAGCTAGTATTATAATAAAATGACACTCACGTCATAGTATAAAGAGAAGGGAAGTAGGTTATCTTCATACAAACGTACGCCGCGCGGCTTGTATGTGTGCGCCACGCACGCACACTTAACAAAATCTCGACGCGTTTCTCCTGACGGCAGTCGGGGCTGCTAACACTGCACGAGGTTCGCGCGTCACTGCTTTTTGACACCGGTAAACGAAACCAAAATGTCTGATAATCGCAGGAGAACGTATTACTGTGTGTTATATTATCGTATTATCGTATTGGGTGTCTTGACCATTCATCGATTCCAATATTGTCTCTGTTCAGATTACCTATTGAACAGAAAAGGCAAGCTAGTCACTCACTATAGCATATAATTTTTACTTGATGTTTAGACACCTACTTACTTATTTTTTGTTGTATTAGTTTTCTGGCACACATGAGTAAGTAGGTAGGTAGGCCTAATTTCCTACTAGAATGTATTAGGTACTTTTGATCTGTCAATTGATTTGCTGCTATTGCTTTGTTTACGTTTAGTTATGCCGATTTCTCAATATTGTAGGTATTGTAACTAAGTACTTACCTACTTACAGTTAGAAAATCGTAATTGTGTCGTGTGTAAAAGTGACAACCCTAAGACAGTAGGCAATTATGTCGCAGATTGGGCCGGAGATAGCCTACTTTCCCTTCTTTATACTATGCTCACGTTGAGGATTTTAAAGGAGGCAGGTTATCACGTTGTCTCAAATTATGTGCATACAACGTGTTCCCAGTACTTACATATAAAAAATGGCGAAAAAACTTTGGATCATAATTTATTAGCAAATAAATCAAGATAAACGATTCTTTCTGAATTTTAATGCGCAGGTATATCATATCAATCATGGACCAAATCTATAAATGTATAAGGCCCGTTTAAGCCAAAATCTTAAATTGGAGTTAGATTTTAACTCGAGGTTAATTCACATTCTAGCCAGATGATCCAGTAGTTAGGAGATTCGCCTCTGTGGGAAATCATCAAAATGACTTCTGCTATCATATTACCTCAAAATTTTCAAATATGTTATCATTACTTTAAATGATTTAATTGCCTAAAAAGTGAAGATTGAATAAAATGCAAATTAATAAGAAATAGAAATCCTGAAAAAAAACAGCTGTTTCTAACAAGAGTTCAATGCCCTCCCGACCATAATGTATGAAACAGCTGATATTTTCAAGAATTTATAGTTGGTTCCATAATAAAATTGTTTGTTTTTATGAGTAGAATCATCTCCTAGCGGGTTGTGCAAGGCCAAAAATATACCTAGTTATGTCAGTCAGTCAGCGAGCTTGTCCTTTTTATAAATAACTAAATCGGTGTTAAAAGGTTGGATAGTCACATAGTGCAACCGGGCTTATCATTTCAAAATTATTATTATCTGTATTTTTGTTTTATCATGTTCATAAACCAAATTGTCTATTAAGACTGGAGTAGTTAATATTTAAGCCAGTTTTTTGAGATTATGAGACTATCTCTCACCTCTTTTTTGGAATAATAATAATTGATTTTTTTATAGAAAAATAATGTACAATAACAATTACAAGTCTAGATTTTATTGATAAATACATTTTCTATTTTGTACATTGACCAACGTATAAAATTCATATAACAGTTTCATAGTCTACAATGGTGTTACGTGCTGTAGTTCTGATAAAAACATCAAAATTACAGTGACAAGAACCGGTGCGTTATTATACGTAACAACTTCCATACCGTTGGTCTCAAAGATTTACGAAGCTAGATTGATATGCCAGAGAAATACCTACACGAGAAATATCAACTCGAAGTTGGTTCCAATCTCTACACCCAGAAAGCTCAAAGCATTTCTTATTATTATTAGGGTTCTATACCCGAAGATTCCAAGTACCATAATGAGAAGTTTTTTTTAGATAGTACTGTTGGCTGACCGAGGTCATAAAAAATCCAAGATGACGGCAGTCAAACGTCGAAAGTTGCTATTTAATACTTTTTTCGTTCAAATGTATTGATACAGCTATCAAAAGATAGGTCTATTTCTTGATATCTGTGTGAAAAATTTTCTTCGTTTCGTACATAATATATATCACTTTTTTTTTGTATTTTTTTTTGCGGATTGGGAAATCATCAAATGACTTCTGCCGTCCTGGACGGGGTGGGAAGGCGTGTCAGACTTTTACTGACTAAAACCCACTCATGTTCCTTCGGTTGCCCTTTATGTTCCGGGGTCACGCTAACTAATAAAAACATTAAGCAACTTTTTTGTTGTAGTTGAATTTTTGTATTAATAACGACTCGCCCCTGCTTCGTACAGGTACAGGAATCACTTTTTGTCTATTAACAAACCAGTATAAAAATCCTTTGCGTATTTTTATAGATCTTAGCATACTTAGGGACAGACAGAGGAAGGGAAGGAGTTCAATCCAAAAACGAAACATCACAGCTCCTATCACCATAGCAACACGACCTAACTCCCGTTCCAAATATAAAACACATCCGTCAATTCTCTAATCCTAGATTACATAACGTAACAACGTTTTATCTAGGTCATCCCGCATGCAATAAAAGAGCTATCACAGTAATCTACAATCAACCGATATGCTGCGTGGAATATTTCTGGATTTGACATGCCATACAGAAACAATTGAACAAGTATTTGCGGAAACATCCCATTGTGGTCATAATGACTTTATTGATAGTGTCAATCAGTGGATATTTCCAGTGAAGAATGCGGGTAATGTTGTTGTGAGTTTTATAGGTCAGTAGCGAACCGCCCCAGCTTTGAATGGGTGTTATAAGTCTTTGAAATCTCGAATTATCTCTACTGTAATATGTAAGTTTTATACATTTAAACATTCCTCTTGTTTCGTATTTTCAAAAAGCTAAGTATACATAGAGGTAGAAAAGTGAAGAGCTACTTAGTTTTTTACTATGAAATTTTAATGATGTATAAGTGGACAGTTGCCAACTTCCCATGGCCCTTTTAATTCTTGTCATGCAACAAATGAACAGGGCGTAGTTGATAGAAGCAACGGTTGAAGTAAGCATAGTTATTTTATGTATTGATTAGAAAAAGTCTTATTTGCAAGTGAGTGGTCCATTGATGCCGTGGTCATCAAAAATCCAATATACCTTATCACCAAGAGGCCTTCAAGCTAGGTAATAAATACTTAGCTTGAAGGCCAAAATAGCATTAAAAATTAAAAATTCAGTCCAGAAATTTTTTAAGTAATTAGTTCAAATGTTGGTGTATGTCGTCTTGTTGACGTGGCGAAGACGGCCGCAGTGAACATTGCGTATTAATAACGGTCATCAACTCCCGGTAAACGTCACCTCTTAAGTCAAGGTTAAATCAATCACTCACTCACTCAATTTGATCCTTCACATCATATTTCATTCCTGTACTGTCACTCTAAAGATCAAAGAAAGATGACGTTACCTCCAAATTATACTTCCCAAGAATAAGTCTCAAAACCTGATTGAAATTCAAACCTGCATTCAAATCGGCTCAGCAGTTTCCGAGAAATATGTTAATAGGTTCTCAGATGACTGCTAAAGAAACGATACAGTGTGCTTATTTGTTAATCCCACGTCTACGTACAGACATACGTTTCTATATTTAGTTTTATCGACATCACAAATCTATTTTAATACATTACGTTGGAGAGATTCTGTTGTAACGTCATGATTTATCATTTAGCCATGAATTGGCAATCTGGGAGTTGTTATAATAATTTTTTGCTTGCGAGGTATTCTTAAGAAGTTTATACTAAGTGTTTTATCTTACTTTAATTGTATTATGCTCAATGATTGCTAGGTATAACTGACCGTCATAATAGAAGCATGATGGTTAATAGTTACTGCTCTGATATGTTTCGTTTTTATAGTTGGGTAGGTTAGTCCAAACTATAATTATAAAGTTATTTTTTTAAATTTGTATGTCAAGATAATCACTGTAATTACTGACCCATTTAAAATGATTACCTACCAGTTTTTGTCGGCGTAAATGTCGGTTTTCGCTGATACACGCAATGTCAAGTCGCGGATGTATGAAAAGATTGGTTCTATAGTTTATCCTAACAGACAGACAGCAAGACAGAGCAAATTATTATGTACTGACCTGCGATCTGCTATTCTGCCCACGACATACTCAGCTCTATAAAAGCGATTTGGTAGATACTTACTAAAGATAATTTACCTATTCTCTTATAAGTAATACGGTAGACAAATCAGTTTGTCCCACGTGCACGAATCAGAGTAATACTGTAATTAAATTTTGCCTTCAATATGAACATTTAATAAAAAAAGAAGGCGATATCTCATGATACCAAAAAATGAACTGATAAAAAAATGTTTTACTCAAATAACTTCTGCATCTACATAGGGGTTTTGAGAGGGTTTAAACAGTTTTAATACATTCGAAATATAGATCAAGCTCAAAATTGATGCAAATTGAATGCAGTACCATGTCTTCCATCTGCAAAAATATGCACATGCAAAAGATGGCAAATAAAATGCATTTTGCCAAATTTGACACATATTTTGTCTCTCCACGAAGCAGGTTTAGGATACGTTATTGCGTTGACTGCTCAGACACAAAGTACGATAGTGTCTAATTGATTATCGCCCCTTTAAGCCAATATCCCAAGGTCAGAGATTCCATCAAAAACGAGATAACGCGCTTCCATGGTGCAACCTCGCGTCCTAAAGCTCATTTACTACCAAAAGTCTAATGATCTCAGTAAGAAGGCGTTATCAGTCTGCTAAAAGCAGCCAATCAGAGAGCTCTCTTCGATCGCGTGTGCTGCACCGGCCAAGGTCAAGCGCAGGTAGGCTGCAGACAAATCACAACGCGCAAAGATTAAGTGCTTTCACTGTTACTCGCAGAAGAGACTAGTGGGTCATGATAGTTGAGTTAAGATTTTCCAAGATCCTCCTTTATAGATATTTACTATGTTGACTCTAAAGATACATACAGGCTTTGCCTAGTTTCAGAGCCAGAGTTTCAAGTTTTCATTTGAATTTGCTTCATAAGCGTAAGCCCTATCTGTCTATTTGTTTTGCTAGTTATGTAACCTCTTTATAAATTATTTTTATGAAGAGACTCTGATTTTATCCAGGGGTTTTTGCAATAAATTGTTATTATTTATTAACTATTCCAACGATTTTAAGTTTTAAAAAAGTAGTTCAGTCCAGAGTAGTCAAATTTTCTTAAGTATTTTTTTTTTCAATTTAGCAGTGTGTTATAATAGGTACCTAAATGACAATAAAATTTAATGAGGCGACATCAACTTTTATGGTCAATCATGGGTAGAAGCTTTTGAAGCTATAAACATGCTGTAGTAGTTTATTTTTATGAGGTAGAAGCGCACTGAGAAGCGATTTTGTGATGTTGATCCATAAGAATGTAAATAGGGTATGAAAGATTGCATTAAAATGGGCGGGCGCAGCCACAGTATACAACTAGTTTCTTCTACAAAAAAATATAAACAAGTTTGTTGACTTTTTGGGACATTGGAAAAACCTACTGCTAAACCCACCGAATGGGTTAATTTAAAACCGAAACTTTACAAAAAATAACCTTACCCCAATTCTTACAATCCAAATAATTATATCACACAGGTAGGAAAATAACGGACAAAAATTCCATAACCTAAAAACCTTTAGGTTTAGGCAAAAACACCGCCAATCATACTTCATTAAATTTGCGAACGGTGGCCCCGCCCACATTCATTGACTCACCTGGCGGGTCAACGACCTCAGAAGTAGGTGATTCGATGATGCATTAACTTTTTGTACGTCTGTCTGTCTATCTGTCATCGGGAATTACTATTTCGGTAACAATTGTGTTTATTTTTGGTAACTTTATAAATAGATGTAAAGTCAGCGATGTCAAGGAGGACACTTTCGCTAATGGCGGAAATGTAGAAGAAAATGAATTTTTATTAATAGGTTGTGAATAGTAATTTGCTAGTAAAACTATAAATGGTGATGAAGGTAAGTAATATAGAAAATAGAATTGTAGCCAGTAAATAATATACAGATTTTAGTTTTAAATATTTTTGTAGAAAGGTTTACAATAACATGCATGATGTACATGATGTGTATGATTTTGACCCTGATTGCTAAACTGTAGGTCGTGAATCCGATTCCCACTCAGGACAGACTTGTTCGGTCGCTTTTTCTGTGTTTCTGTGTAATTTTTCTATAATAATATGTAAACGGAACGAAGATATTGAACCATCTAGTGTTGTAATCGATCAACGTAGAGCTGAAAATGCCGTGTCTGAACTGTGGATGCAAAGCATTGGGTACCAGAGGCTTAAGTTTGCTATTGCAATAGTGGTTCAATGTGAAGGAGCCCTCTAGGGCGAATGCCTGCCGGGGTTGTGGAATAGCCCCTGCCGGGGTAGCCCCGGAAAAAAAGAGCAACCGAAGGAACATAAGTAAGTTTTAGTCAGTAAAAGTCTGACACGAAGGACGGGAGAAGTCATTTGATGGTTTCCCACTCACCAAAAAAAAAGAATGGTTCAATTTTTGATTCGATTTTTGAAGTGTAATGTCAAACTTTTGACACATTTCCTTTTCATAATGACTGGTCTTTGAGACACTATTGCAATAGCAGACGTGAGTCCGTGGTTGCATGTTATTTGCTGGTCTTCTGCATGTGTATATTTTTGCGGGAGAAAAAGCGGTGTCTTCGTGCATTTTGCATCCAAAGCTTGCCAAATTGCGGAAATACAACTACATGTTATATTTTCATTTAATCGTTGTTTTTTTATTCCAACTACGTCCTTTATATATGTGGGAAAATACAAAACACCAATTATATCAACCAAACAACTTTCTCCTGCAATTAATTTGTTGTTTTTACGTGTATATTATAATGTTGTTTGACGTAATAAAATCCCCGGAGCTAAAGCCCGTTTGGAGAAATTTCCAGTTTGTTTATTTAATAGCGAAAGGGCCCAGCTTTGCTCGGTTGTAACAAATCTTTAAATTTTTTGGCCTGCTCTCTACTGTAAAAATAAACGTGAAATAATATCTATAATAATGTCTTGGGACAACTCACACACGGTCATCTGGTCCCAAGCTAAGCAGAGCTTGTGTTATGGTAACCAGACAACTGATATACATACTTATATACTTTATAAATACATACATATTATAGATAAATTACACCCAGACACAGAACAAACAATCATGCTTATCACACAAAGTTTGTCCTGGGAGGGAATCGAACCCACGACCTCCGGCTTAGCAGTCAGGACCACTAACCACTAGACCAACAGGCCCGTCAAAAAGTGTATTAAATCTTTAGCGAAAACAGCATGAAAAACTTTTCTTTCGTTTTTTTTGTCGAACAGGCGGGACATTGGTATTTAATATATTACTATATTGGTATATAATTTTATATTACTGAAAAGATTTCGGTCGTTTTGCAATAATTATGTGAATTGTCCTTGAAATTATGATACAGAGTGAGTGTAGATATATTTAAGCTTTACCTTTTTCCGATTATACTCTCACCAAAAATCTTTAATATCTTTATAATACTACAAGAAACAATTTACTTCAAATATAGAACAAATGAAATAAAGTCAACAAACAATCGGATTATATCTAACTATCTAACACGGTATTGTTTTGTTCCGTTCTGTCTGAAGTCCAAATATAAACCTTATGTCATTCGAGTACTTTGCAGTATGACAAATATCCGCCCGTAGTATCCGAAGACCTTAAAACCTCCTTATAAGACTATCAAGTAAGATAACAGAACTATCATCCGGCTTATTTAAAAACATTTACTATGAATGCTCACGTCATCTTTACTCTTCTAAAGAAGGGTAAGCAGTGACGTCATAACAAAAACCGGTAACGGAACTGCTAAATCTGGTGTAAAAGCAACCAGGGTTGTTTTAAACTAATTGTTCCACGCAGTTTCAACTGTGTTATGATAGGTTTTTGGTTAACTGCTTCGCTCTGGTGGGGCATGGCGGGAAATTCCTGAGTTTTTTTCCCCGTTTTAGCCACATTTTTCATTGAAGCTCCGATCCTATTGGTCATGGAGTGTAGCCTATGTTACTCGCTGATAACGTAGCTTGATTTTAGTGAAAATCTCTTCAAATCGGTTTAGTAGTTACGGAGCCTATTCAATGCAAACAAACAAACAAATCTTTCCTCTTTATAATATTATTGTTAGTATATATAAAGATCCAGACAATTTTAATAAATTGAGACTGAAATACAAGGAAAGTTTTCGCATTGTAATAATTTTTATATACGAAAATTACCCTCATTGTTAAAAGGATTCACATGACTGCTATTTCACCGGTTTTTAATACTCTAATAACACATACCGAAGTAAATTGGCCAGAAATCCCACATAATGACGAAATCGTTTGTTTATATACCTCCATCGTAAAATCCTTATTGGTCGTCATCTGAACGGCGGTCGTCAACCTCGCTGGTAGCCTCGTGAAGGGAACGGGTACAGCCAACAACATCCCATACTTCTTGAAGTAGCATTAAGTTAAAAAAAAAATAAAGAAAAAATCTTTATTTCACAAAACCGGGCAAAAAGTAGTATAGTGGCCAAAAGCAACAATAATGTAAAACATCGGATTCATAAACTTGATAAAAATAAAATAATTGTATTACAGTGTCCCCGACAGCTGTTTCACCTTTCAATGACCAAGCGACAGCCGGCTGTCGGGCTGCTATTGTCTTTCTATTGTGTCTGGAATCACGTGTGTTATCGTGCATTCTGTTTTAAAAATTATGTCTATTAATTATACGTTGCCACTTATTTTTATTAACATCTAGCTGTCTCCCGCCCGCGGTTTCAGCGCATCTCTGGATCTGAAAATAATCGTTAAATACCGAAAATTTCAATTCTCTAATTCCATTTTATAATTTTTAAACCTTCGAACACACGTAATTTGAGACACAATAGAAAGACAATAGCAGCGCGACAGCCGGCTGTCGGTTGATCGTTGATAGGTTTTGTAGTCTCTAACATTGTTTCCATGCGATGAAGTCGCGATTAAAAACTAGTGCATCATAAAGCGTAAACAAAATATTTTAGTGCACTTTCTTTTATAAAATACTGAACGCGGTGATAATAATATAACTGAGCCGTGTCTCGCGGCATGTCCGGTGTTAATTTAAAATAACTTACGTTTATGAGTTGCTGAGTGCAATAAACTACGAACAAACCTTGCCACTCTCAAAATATAGTTTCAGGGGTTTTATTTGGACATTCTGTGTCTGGCTGTCTTGGAAATCTGTCCATCCGTAGAGTTAAAATGAACTTTTTTGTATAATAAAACTAAGACCACAGATTAATAAATAAGTGGTTACTACTGAGATGCTTTCAGGTGTCTGTTTGTACCGTAGTATGATTAGATCTCTAAAACTCTGCAACGGACTTTGATGTTTGTTTTGATACAAAGAGTGATTTAAGATAAAAGTTTTCAAGTTTAATAAATGCAAATCGTATAGAGAAAACCGAGATTTTCAAGATTTGTAATAAGCAGAAACATATGTTTTGTTAGCGGTCCATCCAAGAAACGTGCTCTTTGAACGTAGTACCTAGTACAAATTGTAAGTACCCTTCTTGTTCGCATGCGCGTATGACTACGCTAGGCCAATAATAGGCGAGACGTCAAAAAAAAGTAATTAGTCCGTCAGATAGATTATCAAAAAAGTTTGGGTACGTATTTTTTCTTTTTTCTCGTAAACGAAGAATGACGAAGATACAGTGCGTTAAAGTTGTGCATGACGTCACGATCACATACATATCTTGCAGGACGGTGACGTCCAAAGCCCCCTTTCCGGAACTTTGTTGCTCTTTATCTTTGTATTTTTTTATTAATTTGATCAAGCAAAAAATACGTGTCCCGTATTTTTGGCCGATCTATCAGACGGACTAAACAGAATACCATATTTTAATGTTGTCGTCATCCCTATTCTAAAAATTTCTCCTTCATTTTACTCCTTGACCATTTCAATCTTAAAATGTTTTAAATCATCGTTTTTGCCAACCTTACTACAAGTTTATTAAGCCGCGGGAAGTGTAGGGATGATTGTGTGCAAATTAACTACTATGCGTTAGTTAATTAGCAATTTTCTTAGCATAATAACCCTTATATGTAGTGATAGGTGGTATTACTTATACGCTATACTTACATAGTAATTGACGCCAATCAAAGTGGTATTGACAAATTAATTGTCAATATATTGTTAAATATGGTGTTAATTAATATAAATTGAGATTGTAAACCGTCATTTGTTTATTTGAATGTAAGCAGTGGTCTTGTAAATTTTTTGTTGACTTCACGACTGAATGGGTATTTTTTGTGTACTATAAAACGGATATAAAACCGCAAAAATACTATACCTTCATCACTATTTTGTTCACCCCATAAAGACTATAACGAGATAATATAAAGTCTATGTGTTGACCCGACCTCTTTGTAATATTCATGTACAGTACGATTTTTCAACTTCAACTTCAACTTTTATAAATTATGGCAATCCACCGAATTTTCGGTGATTTCTGCCAATGTCCAGTTTGAAAATAATATTAAAAAATAGTGACAATTGTACGGTTATTAAATTATAGTGTGGAGATCATACACGTGTTCTTATAACCAAGAACACGAGATGACTCGTACGATTTTTAATTCGAGTCAGAAAAATGACAAGTGCAACTGTCACTGATACCAAAAAGGGTGACCCTCTACAATAGTGATGTTCCGCAATCGATAGACATAGACATTTAGTCATGATTTATTTTATTAGGTATCGAAACGTTTTTTTATTGTAAATATTGAATACATACCGTAATAATACGATTTTAGAAATATGGACTTTACCAAAAACAATTAATATAGCAGTGTTTTATGTAATATTAAATTACCTACCGTGTATGTCTTCTATTAAAATTACCGTAAATTAAGGAGATGTTTGATTTTGGGCCACATCTATGTACACTACATAGATACAAAGGAAAAAATTAATAGATTTTCATAAAAATACAATTAAATTAATTTGAACAAAAGTAAAATTGTAAATAATTAATTATTTACAAAGTTTTTTAGTGAGTTAACCCTTCTTTAAGGTAGCCATGACAGTGGTGTTATGACGTGATTGACGACTTTGACAGTTCTAAGTTTCGTTTCCATTTATCTTAGACGTTTGACATTCTTAAAAGACATTTCGCTTATTGCTGACCACCATAATTATCAGTAGCTGTGTTGCTCTCCTTGACCAAGTTAAATTTAAATTACATAAAAACGAAGCCAAAATATATCGAATTAACATCAAAAAACGTTAACTATACTTTATAATGATATTTACATTAGGTGTACATAGTGCTGGCCCAAGGTCCATACATTTCTAAAACATCTCCTTACATGTAATGTTTTATATAATTAAAGGCAATTGGATATTGAATAAAAAAATATTCTCGACTCAGATTTAATTGTAAAAACTCGATTGTACCACATCACTATTTATTTGGGACCAAAAACCTGCAACACTGGAAATGTCATTTTACTGACTACAATTAAAAAACTTACTATAGGTAAAATTTGTATGAAATCTATGTAGCATTTTTTGAGTCGATGTAACATTTTTTTTACATAGTTACGATAATATTATTATGTGGATAGATTAGCCGTGTGTATGCCTGTGGGTACGTGGTATAGGGATGTTGACTACATCAAAAGAATGGCATTCTGTTTAGTCCGTCTGTTAGACAGTCCAATAATACTGGACACATATTTTTTGCTTGATCAAATTAATAACACATTAATATTTTATGAAATTCATTACAGTTCATTTGAAAAGAAAATTAAATTCTAGTTTTCGTTAAGACGTTCATGCGACCAAAGAAATCAGCACCATTTTTAAAATACCTATAGCAAGTATGTTGTAAAGTCTAAATAAAACAGGTATTAAACAAATCAAGTTAAACTTGTGTATATTCAATACTTCTTGAGTTCTTAGTAATCTTGGCATGCTTGGAACGTACATACGCAATAGTAATGAATATGACAATATTTTTGTAATTGAGCCGTTGTACGTTGTAATTGCGGTCAGGCCCTCTGCCTATCTTATATTCTATTACGACCACGACATTTTCTTCCATTGTTATGTAACAATTAAAATTAAGATTAACGTTGCATTCCTGATTGATAATAATAACGATTAAGAAGAACGATGAAAACATTTTATGGAAACAAGTCAAAACTGACAAAACATTCACCCACAGTGAAGGCAATTACTTCCTTATGTGTATGTCACCCTGGTACCTTCAACGTGTCTAGTGTTTCTCGCGAGTTGACAGAGGCGCTGGACTGGAGTTGCGGAAAAAGTTCTTTAGACGTACTTTCTCACATTTATGTTAGCCTAGTACCGACAGCGCGTCCAGTATTTCTCGCCAGTTCATAGAGTCGTTGATGGCATTCATGGTATGAACAATCTCTTGCCTTTATCCGCGGTACTTTCTCGCATTTCTGCCCGCCTGGTACTTTCAGCGCGTCTAGTATTTCTCGATGGTTCATGGAGGCGTTGCTCTTTAAGGGGCAAATACTCAACAAGTGCCAGAAACATTCCGTTTTCGTGCAGTTTTTTCTTCGTCCAAGACAGAATGTAAAAGAGTTATCATAATGTATTATTCTGTTAGATTTTGAATAAACAAAATCATTAAAGTTTGTATTTACACCTTGATATTTAATTTAATCGGTCAATAAAATTGCACGACCTATTTTATTTCGAGAGAAATGAAACGTAACGTGGAAAAAGGGTAGCGTTATACACGGGAAAGGGATGACGATTCACGCATGCGCTATTCCATTCAATATCTGTTTGCAAGGGGTGAAAATAAAAATATTAGTCTCGCCGACACGTCGACATCTTGTTCTGATTTGTCTGCAAATTTCGTCTAATAAATTGACTAAAAAATGGCTCCTCCAACCGAGCCGAAACGACGAGTGAAATCAATAAAGAAACCCGGTGAAAAGTTAGCAAAAATAAGGAAACCAAAAGAAGAAGCACTGTTCTCTAAAGCTTACATTAACAGAATAATTAAAAGGGTATTGAAGAGGCGAGTTCATGCTAGTGACTCGATCCCTGTGATTTTAAGGATGTATCGACGGTTGGTGAAGATGGCTTGTGAATTGGTGGTTCGTCGTGACAGGAGGATGACTTTGAAGGAAGCTCAGAAGTCCATGGCGCGGCTGATTCCTAAAGAGTGGGCTATGAAAGCCATCAAGGAGTTTCGTCAGGAGCCGGGAGATGTGGCGGCGCCACCGGCATCTACAAGCAGTGCTTAGACCGAAGTCTAAGAAGAATTAACGTAGTGTTTTTATTTGTAGTTTGGAAGTCAATAGTTAGTACTTTCGGAACGTGATTGTTGTTTTATTTTATGCACACAGTGTTGAAATTTTGTAAACACACTAACCTCCTTGTGCTTCTTGACACCTAAATGTCATATACCAACAGTATTCCATGTGTTCAGTCTAAGAAGTGGCGTTGCCACATAATGGGAGAGCGCCAGTTCTAGGGGGCTTGTTCCACTCAGCGATGAGTCAAAACACATAAAAGCATTATAAAGTTAGTCATATTGAGACTATTATAATTTACTTGGAACTCATTAATTTTATCCCTCTTGCTAAGTGATTGATACGACAAGTGATTAGGTACCCAGGCTAAGGATGAGAGTCTATTTAAGGAGATCTCTTAGAAATTGTATATAATTGGCTGAGACATGCAAGATATATATGATTGATAGGGTTACCAACATCGTATTAAATGGTTTAAGTATTGTTACACAATCGTTAATATTATTATTATATGATGTCGAACTTTCATTTTACCCCTATAGGAGTCGATATTTCCAAAAATCTTTTCTTTGGTCTTCGAACCTATTCACGAAGAACACACAAACAAAAAAAAGCAGTTCAGCTCGCTAAGGCTGTTTGCTGCTTAACCGGACAATCATGTGGCTGCCAAGAGTGACTCTAGGCCTCCAGCCAGGGCAAAAACTTATTCTACAACGACAGCACTAAGGGCACCCCCTGTGGGGTACGGCTTAGGGCGTCGTTGGAGGGCAGCAAAGGGACAGGCTGGATCGGTCTACTTATCTAGTGACCGGCGGTTTAGACTGTGTTAGTATTTCAACAATCCACCAATCAATCAGTCAGTTTATTTATTTATATATATATATAAAAACACAGATAGATAGATCACAATGGTTTCAAGATAAGATGGCCCAGGAAGGTCAAAATTTAAAATTCTTGTCAGAGTTTTACTGACTAAAACCCACCCATGTTCCTTTTTTTTTTTTTTTTTTTGGTGAGTGGGAAATCATCCAATGGCTGCTCCCGTCCTGGGTGCGACGGGAGGGCGTGTCAGACTCTTACTGACTAAAACCCACTCATGTTCCTTCGATTGCCCTTTATGTTCCAGGGTCACGGTAACTATTATAAACATTCCGCAACCCCGGCAGGCGTTGGCCCTGTTGGGCCCCTTCCTGTGCTGACTCCTTACCCATGTTCCTCCGGTTGCCCTTTATGTTCTGGGACCGCGGTAACTATTAGAACTATTCTGCATCTCCGGTACTTTAAATACTTAGTTTTTTTTTATTTATTTTATGCCTTACTTATACAATGTGTTTTCTTTGATATCCCATAACTCTAGGGTATCATTGAGACCATATCAAAGAACCAACTGGCATATGAATTATTTTTCAACCATATTTTTTTTTGTTTTCATTTTTCATACAAAATTATTCTACAAACATCACGATTATTAATGTAAAACAGCCTTACGTGAAATATGACAACGTCGCATTTTCTTACCCTATATAAGTTTGCAATGAAAAGATACACATGAGAGTCAATGGCCCGTATTAATAGACGTCACACAATTCTGAGACGCTCTCAAATCTATTGCTGTCCTTATTTTTTCCCTTTAGAATGACAAGGACAGCAAGAGACTTGAGAGCGTCTAATATGATAATATCTTCGAAACTATGCATTTTTGGACCACCTATTCTTGGAGATTTTGTGTTATTTTTACTTAAATAATATAACCCTAGAGTTATGGTGTTACATATGTATGTAAACCTAGTTATAAGTATGTGTACACGCTCCGCCTTTACAAGTAATAAACGGACAGTGCATAGCAAGCCGTCGTTTCATTGACACCTACCTACGTGATATCTAACAGTGGCGACGAGCGAACCAAATTTTATCATGGCGGCAACGTATTTCGGTATATTAAATAGTTTCGATCACCTGTCACAGGATTGGTCATCATTTAAAAATCGCCTTCAACAATGGTTCATAGCTAATGATCTGATAAATGGTGATAAATCAGGCGTGAAACGAAGAGCTATATTGCTAACAGCACTCAGCGAGTCTACTTATAAGCTCGCTACTGATCTCTTGCTGCCCAAGAAATTGGAAGACGAGGAGTTCGAGGCCATTCTAGACGCATTGGAGAAGCACCTGGTACCAAAGCGTCACGGATTCGCCGAACGAGCAAAATTTTATGCGGCGACACAGAGGTCAGATGAAGGTCACACCCAATGGGCAGCCCGGTTGAGAGGGCTAGCGGCGCACTGCGGTTTTAGAAACCTGGAGGAATCATTGCTAGACCGATTTGTCATGGGAATGAGCAGCGGTCCCGAGCGTGAGAAGCTATTCACTAAGGACATCAAGGACCTAACGTTGGCCAAGGCAGTGGACTTGGCCGAGAGCGTGCGCTGTGCGCGCGCAGCCGCCGCGGATGTTCCAGCGGCGTCGACGCCGGGTTCAGTGTTCAAAATAAGTGATAAGAAAGGAAGTGAAGGGCTAAAATGTGCAGTGTGCGGGTTTAAAAATCATAATTCAGCCGAATGCCGGTTTAAAAACTTTAGCTGTCGTAAATGCGGTCAAAAAGGACACTTACGTCGTATGTGCTCAAATAAAAGTAAAAATGTGAAATACGTTGAAGAGATTTCCGAAGGAGAAGGTACAGTAATAAATCATATTCGATGTGAGTCTGATTCGATGCCGATGTTTGTGTGCGTTCTAATTAACGGAATATATTTACAATTTGAAGTCGACACGGGAGCGGCCGTTACTGCTATTTCAGATAAAACGTATTATGATAATTTTTCAAACGTACCATTATCACAAGCGAAAAAATCTCTTAAAAGTTATGCTGGAGGTAAAATCATAGTATTAGGTGTAATACAAGTACCGGTTAACTACTTGGGCCACACGCACACACTCAGTGTATACGTAGTACAGAATGGCGGTCCGTCCTTGTTAGGTAGGGATTTCATAAAATTATTTAACTTAGAAATATCGCAGATCAAATATTGTGGTACGGAAAATAACATTTTAGGCAAATTAATTAAAGATTTTCCATCGGTATTCTCAGAAAAAATAGGTTGTTTCACAAAGTATAAGGTTAAGTTAGAATTAAAACCCGACGCTAAACCGGTTTTTCGTAAAGCTCGCCCGGTAGCATACGCACTGCGAAATAAAATAGATAACGAGTTAGACCGTTTGTTGTCATTAGGCATAATAAGGCCAGTGCAGTATTCTGATTACGCATCTCCTATAGTTCCAGTTTTGAAAAAAAACGGAGAAATAAGAATCTGTGCGGATTATTCGGCAACGATAAATAAACAACTCGTTATAGAGAAATATCCCCTTCCAACTGTTGACGATCTATTCGCTAAGTTGCATGGGGGTAAGCAGTTCTCAAAATTGGATTTATCGAGTGCATACAATCAATTTTTATTAACGGAAGATGACGAAACGCAATCGTATACATGTATTAATACGCATAGAGGTTTATTTAAATATACACGATTGGTATTCGGATTGTCGAGTGCCCCCGCTATTTTCCAAAAGGCAATGCAAGGCATTGTCTCGGGGTTAGACGGAGTTCTTTGTCTGCTAGATGACATATTGGTGACAGGCAAAAATACATCAGAGCATTTAGATAGACTACGGATTGTTTTAGGAAGGTTAAAGGAAGCTGGATTGACGTTACGAGAAGACAAGTGTGTTTTTTTTCAAAATGAAGTTAATTATTTAGGACATATTATTGATAAAAACGGAGTACGGAAATCTCCGGAAAAAATTAGGGCTATTCGTGACGCGCCGGTCCCTACTAACGTTAACGAGTTACAATCGTTCTTAGGCCTAACGAATTATTATAGGAATTTCGTACCCAGGGCTTCAACAATTTTAAGTCCATTGTACCAATTATTGAATAAAAACACCAAGTGGTATTGGTCTGATAGTCAACAACAATCGTTTAATAAAATAAAACAGTACCTGACCTCTGACAATGTATTAGCTCATTTCAATCAAAACGCAACCGTTATCCTTACAGTGGACGCGTCGCCTTATGGTCTCGGCGCAGTGTTATCGCAGGTAGACAGAGACGGACTTGAGAGACCAGTGTCGTTTGCGTCGCGATCGTTGACAGCGGCTGAGAAAAGGTATTCTCAGATTCAGAAGGAAGCGTCGGCGATTATTTTTGGTGTAAAACGGTTTCACCAGTATTTGTATGGTAGGGAAAAACCATTTATATTACGGACAGACCATAAACCCCTCTTGTCTATTTTTGGATCTAAAAAAGGGATACCGGAAGTGACAGCTAATAGATTACAACGGTATGCACTATATTTAGCGGCTTATAATTATACAATTTCATATGTTAAAAGTGCCGATAATAATGCAGATTTCCTATCGCGGTCCATTGCTTGCTCGAACATTGTGAATCCATCTCTGCAAGAGGAATGGAACGAATACGACGATCGTGCCGCTTACGTTAATTTTGTTGTGGAAGGAGATTTGCCGGTCACATTAGCTCAGTTACGTGACGCCACTGATCGCGACACAATTCTGAAAAAAGTAACGACATACGTACAAAGTGGCTGGCCACCCAAGTGTAACGATTTAATGTTAAAACCGTATTTTTTATGTAGGGCACAACTATCTTTAGAGGAAGGTTGTCTTATGCGAGGTCATAAAATTGTTATCCCGGAGGCACTGAGAGGAAAAATTATAAGTGAATTACACAGCTCTCACTTAGGTATAGTCAAAATGAAATCAGAAGCGCGTGCGCGCTTGTGGTTCCCGGGCATCGACGCCGCACTCGAGAGCGCCGCACGCGCCTGCGCCGTGTGCGCACAGCTGCGACCCGCCCCGCCGCGCGCGCCGCTTGCACCTTGGCCACACCCACCACACGCATTTTATAGAATACATATAGATTTTTTAGGACCGCTGTGTGAACAAATGTATTTTATAGTGGTAGATGCTTATTCAAAGTGGGTCGAATGTTTTACAATGAAGTCTACCATTTCTTCGGACGCAGTAATCGAGCGCCTATATGAATTGATGTCTAGGATGGGCGTACCGGCAATAATTGTTAGTGATAATGGTACGTCTTTCACATCCCAAAAGTTTTCGGAGTTTTGTAAATTAAACGGCATAGGTACGTCAAGTTTTTTCTCCTGTTTATCATCCTAGCAGTAACGGACAAGTCGAAAGCTCCGTAAAGATTGTAAAAAAGGGAATTAAAAGCATAATATTATCATGCCCTGATCGGAAAAAAATAGATAGTAAAATAAATAAATTTTTGTTTGATTATCGTAACTCGACTCATAGTTCAACCGAACGCTCACCGGCTCAACTTGTATTTGGCCGGCAACTAAGAACTAGATTAGATTTACTAAAACCAACTCCAATGCCTTCTTCATCGGAACTCTCGTCAACTATTACACACAAACAGTTATTGCAGAGTAAATATTACCGGGGTAAACAGCGAGAGGACTTTGTTGTGGATGAAGAAGTTTTAATTAAGAAATTTGAAAACATAAAAAAACATAGCTGGATTAGAGGCATTATAATTGGTAAACTCGGAAAAGTTTTGTATAAGGTTTTTGTACCAGAATTAAACGCCAATGTGACACGTCACAAAAACCAAATAAAAAAATATCACTATAATAAGACTATTCCTGTATGGGACACAGAGAGTGAACCCGACGTTACCGAACCGGAGGAGGCTTCAGCAAATACAGAGATGCAAGGCTGTTCGACATCTCCGAGCGAAGGAGAGGGCAATGCTCGAGAGGGGGAGGCAGAGAATAGTAGTAATGCCGACCAGATCTCTGAAGCGGTTAACGAACCTCCAGTGACCATAGAGGGTGGTCATGCACCTACAGAGGCACGCACAGAGCCACCCACAGAGGTCATTGGGCAATCTTCATCTCCTGCTGCACCGGAACGGAGCAGTCGTAATCGTCCGAGGGTTAACTATAAGCAGTTTTTTTAGTATGTGTTGTAAACTATATGGGGAGGGATGTTACATATGTATGTAAACCTAGTTATAAGTATGTGTACACGCTCCGCCTTTACAAGTAATAAACGGACAGTGCATAGCAAGCCGTCGTTTCATTGACACCTACCTACGTGATATCTATATCAAAAACAACACGTTGTATTTATTCCATTATACATATCCTCTGTCAACCCTATCAACGACTCACGTGTCCATTGTTTTGTCGCTAATATGTATAATTAAAACGATAATCATTGTACCTACAATAGCTATCAACTGAAGATGCTTTTGTAATGACCGTAGCCATTCTGTCGCCAGGCTGTAATGATGATTTTAATAGCTATTAATTGATAAAGGTTGTCATTGATTGGGGTAATCGTCTTACTTTTGGGGCCACAATAGTCAAATCGTGTATTTTCATTAGGCCAAAAAAGGCACTTTAAAACGTCATTTACAAAAGTGATTTTAGTTGCCCATTCCAAAATGTAGATTCGTATGGAGAAGAGTGGGTAAGAAACTCCACAAGTCCTCTGTAAGTTTTTTAAATTATGTAAATAAATTAGTAGGTACTTAGGTACATATTGTTGTGTTAATGCTATGCTCTAAAAACTTCCTTCGATTAATTTATACTACCACTAAATTCAATCAGACATGTTTAATAATACTTAATGATATGAACCAAACGTTGCATGTTTTTAAGTAATATATTTAGAACTGCAATTTTATAATTATACAACTTAGTAATGACGAGTTTTTCTTTTTAACATTGTCTTATACAATACATTGATGCATTGTGAAGGTTACGTAAAATCCAGTTTTGTATCCACGTATTTGTTTTTTTCATTTAATTTGGTACAAGTGCGGTAAATAAAATCATCATATTGTTTGAAAAGCTAAATTTAGTGAATTTGGAAACTTTAGAATAAGAAGAAAAACCGGCCAAGAGCGTGTCGGGCCACGCTCCATGTAGGGTTCCAAAGTTTCCCGTCCGTCACAATAAGTGTACCTACTTATAAGTTTAAAAAAAGGCTATTTGTTACGTTGACATACTAAGTACGCAAAAAATATTTTGTACAACCTTTTTGTCTTTTTTGTGCAAAAACTGTTCTTTCTATCAAGTTCAAAATAATTTTCCTAGAAAGTCCTTATAAAGCTCAACTTTCCAGATTTTTTTCATATTTTTTAAACCTACGGGTCAAAAGTTAGAGGGGGGGGGGGACGCTTTGATTTTTCCTTTTGGAGCGATTATTTCCGAAATTATTGACATTATCAAAAATGATCTTAGTAAACCCCTATTCATGTTTGAATACCTATCCAACAATATATCACACGTCAGGGTTGTAATTAAAAAAAAAACCACTTCCCTATTTACATATAGGGGGGCTACCCTAATAAAACGTTTTTTTCCAATTTTTATTTTCGCACTTTGTCGGCGTGACTGATATACATATTGGTACCAAATTTCAGCTTTCTAGTGCTAACGGTTACAGAGATTAAGCGAGGACGGACGGACAGACAGACAGACATGGCGAAACTATAAGGGTTCCTAGTTGACTACGGAACCCTAAAAAAAACGAACAATCGTTCCACACTTTTGCGATTTTAATAAGAAGTACCAGGATTTCAGAGAGGCAGGCAGATAACATCAACAACTCTTTCCCCTATTCAGGATAGCCTTTAAGGTAATCATTTGTTTGAAAAGGTATGTGCTCCCGCAAATAACCATTCAATTAATGTTATTGCATGGCAAACAGGCCCACCGACGTCACCGATACTTACAGACATCTGCAATACCAGAAACCTCGCAGATATCATCTCAAAGAAAAAGATGCCAGCAAGTACTCCGAAACCACCCAACAATAATCTGGAACTCGCTACAAAGATAATAACAATAAACACAAGTAAAATCTATATACAAGGTGTATTTTTTAATATACAAAACCTTTCAGTGTTTAGTGTTTTTGACCCGAACCAACAAGTTGGTATTTTTCCCCCATTTACGCATAACGCGGAAAATCTGTAACCTCCTATCCTATGACCGCGCGGTCTCTCACACAAACAAACTCTAACGATTATTTCATAAATTCAAAGTATACTTAAAACAATCTACTGATAGGTTTTGCTGTTTCAGAAATACACCTTGTAAATGTAAATTAAATAGTAAACTGACTGACTGATATACTGACTGTTGTTATATCAACGCACAATTCAAACTGCTTTTCCTAGAGAGTGAAAGGGCAGGGTGTGTTCTTTGTGAAGAGTAAGTATCCACTATAGTCTATTTTTTTTAACAAACGAGTACTGAGTATATCTCTTTCACATTTTGCGGTATCGACAGAGAGAGATGGGAAATTAGTCGAGGCGGGGTCAACGCTTTTAACACCAATAATAACACTTATGCTGATTATGTGGACCAATAGAAACGCAAACAAAATTTTTGATACTCGATTGTTAAAAAAACAGACTATAAAAGGAATTTTGGGAAATTCCAACCCTGGGGTAAAATAGGAGATGGAAATTTCGACATCCAAGCGAACGAAACCGCGGGTGAAAGCTAATAGCAATATAAATATATTTTTTTACTGTTAAGTAAATACAAAGGATCTTATATTCATACGCTGAGTTAGGATGATTATGCACAAACGAAAACTGATTGACCCCTGAACTTAAAAAGTGTCTTGTAATGTTTCTTAGAAAGGGCTACACATTTATACAATTACACATCTGCGCTTGTCGCGTGCAAGTGCAAACGGTACAAGAATAATCCATACTAATAATATAAATGGGAAAGTGTGTCTGTCTGTCTGTCTGTCTGTCTGTCTGTCTGTTTGTCTTTCTTTCACGGCAAAACGGAGCGACGGATTGACGTGATTTTTTAAGTGGAGATAGTTGAAGGGATGGAGAGTAACATAGGCTACTTTTTGTCTCTTTTTAACGCGAGCGAAGCCGCGGGCAGAAGCTAGTATTATTATATATACATAGTTAATATTACATATGCGAAAGTAACTCTCATCTTGGTCAACTCACACACAGGTCATCTGATCCCAAACTAAGCAGAGCTTGTACTATCTGTTTGTCTGTCACGTTTTCACGCCAAAACTACTGTATCGATTTTAACAAAATTTGGCAAAAAAAATAGTCAGTAACCTGACAAAGGACTTAGGATAGTTTTTATTCCAAAAATCCCAGAACGGGAACTACGCGGATAAATCCGCGGGGTACAGCTACTTTTACAATAAAAACATTAATAATACCTAAAGTATGCCAGTTACACGTGTTGGAAACAACTCATATTACATTCTATGATCAATTGTGATAATGTCAAACAGCATCAGCAGACTGCAATTAGCTTCAATAAAATTTTGACGTGTAAAAGTGATAAATAAACAATGGTGCCGATTCTCTTATTCACAAACTAACGTAAATTCAAGTTAAGTGCATCTTTCTCTTTTCATTTAATTAAGAAAAGGACAGAAGATCAAATATTAGTTAAGTCCTGTCAAATTTAGACACTCCATAGATAATTTAGACGCATTTTAAAAACATGGCGTCGAAATATACGTCAATTTTCATCAGGCGCTGTCTAATTTGACAGGATTAAACTAAAATGCATCTTCTGTCCTTTTCTTTAAGAAATGGAAAGAGAAAGATGCACAATTACGTTAGTTTGTGCACTAGAGAATCGGCACCAATGTCATTTCATTTTTGACAGGCCTGTTGGTCTAGTGGTTATAAATATGAAAGTTTGTATGTGTGTGTGAGTGTGTGTGTGTGTGTATTTGTGGTTGTGTGTGTGTGTTTGTTGTGATCAAACTTCACAGTACTATAGCTAACACATCAGAGTAAGATATAGGCTACATATATTCATGTACGGAAGCGGAACAGTAATTAAAAACATAAAAAATCGCTGGTAAAACCGCGGGAGACCGCTAATCTATACTAATATTATAAATAGGTAAAATTTGTAAGTTTGTAGGTTTGTAAGTTTGTATGTAGGGAGGGGGTAATCTCTGGAACTACTGGTCCGATTTGAAAAATTCTTTCAGTGTTAGATATCCCATTTATCGAGGAATGCTATAGGCTATATACCATCACGTTACGACCCACGGGAGCGGAGCAGTAACGAAAAATGCGAATGAAACCGCAGGGGACCGCTAGTATTTAATAGAATACCTGACCAAATTAAAAATGTACCGTTACAAAAAAACCTTCACAGTATTTCTTCTAGAAAAATTATATTATTCTATACAGGATGTCGTAAATGATAATCTTTAGTTAGGTATGTATTAGTAGTAGCCATCATTTTCATCTATTTTGTATTAATATATGCATGCTAATTAAGATTGTACATAGATCCTATTATATAATTTTACAACTTATTTTATGTATCTACATTCTATGCAAATAAAGCCCTACCTATTCTACTTTATTCTGTTCAATGGAGCTGCTGCGGCAGTGTCGGGCCATCAACTTCAATAATTTTTTTTTTCAACACATCTTTTCTACACAATTTATATTTTATATTACTTAGTTCTGAAGCTGCTATTTTTTTCGATTATCAGTATATTTTTTTTTATGAAAAAACCAAAATCTTATAAAATTGAATTCGCTGAAAAGTGAATACAATCCATTGAAATGTAAAATTTTTTGAGCTTTGGCAAAACGTAACTTTTCTATGAACCACTAAAATAAAATATATTTTTTTTAAGAAATCCCGTTTTTGACATTTCATTAAAATACTCGCTATTGTCCGCGACTTCGTTCTCGTTCCCCTAGGATTTCCTGGAGGAACACTATCCTATGTCCTTTCTCGGGTCCCAGACTATATCTGTACCAAACATCATTCAAATCGGTTTAGTAGTATAGGCGTGAAGAAGAAACAGACAGACAGTTACTTTTGCATTTATAATATTAGTATGGATTATCAATTGATGGATGACCCATTTAAATTTAAGGTGTTCCCGCTACATACTACATAATATTATTAGGTTTTTTTAGTTAGTACTTGAACGTAAATAAAATTAATAAGTACCTAGCAATTGTCTGCTATTAATTAGTTTGTTGAAGTTTTGCGTCATTGTTGCATCGTTAAAATTATACTGTGTATAAAGTGACTTCATGTGGACAAATTGATATTTGTACTCTGAACAATCAGTTTGAGTACATTGGTCATTATGTTTCGGAGAAACTGCAGAATCATTGTCTGTTGACGCAATAACAGAACTAACTATGTATTCAAGAGACGAGTGCATAGGCATCTTTTGGGTGAGCTCGCTCCATCGTAGGCCCCGTCTATGCCCTCAAGCTATTCTAGGACCAAGAGCAAGCCCATAAGTAATAAAAAAAAGGATTACGTAGATATGTGATGCATTTTTTAGTATTTTCCGAGACATATCATCATAATTTTCCTATCCTTTTCCCAATTTTATTTGGGTTGGCTACATCCTAACCCGATTCTGCTGAATACCAGTGTTTTATGCGAAGCGACTGCTTATCAGACCTCCACAACCCAATGACTGGGGGACACGATACCCCTTGATTCTAATACTGCAAATCTGCAATGCTATTCTGTAAGATCTCACTTCAGTGCTCACTTCTGATTCCGCGGTGAAAACTGTATTAGTTATTCTATAACCTAATGAAAACTACGCTAGCGCCACTCAATGAGAACGTAGGTGAATTTTAAGTAAAAAGTTGTCTAATTTGACATTGAATACCAAATACTTTTCACTTCAGGTGAGTTATGAAATGAAATCGGGAATGAAATCGAAATCGTATTCGCTCGCGATTTCTTACGGAATTGCAATGCTGGTCTGTCTTTCTGGCTTCTAACTACCTGACACGACTGTCAAAGTTCTATAAATGACAACCGGGACCAACGGCTTTACGTGCTATCCTAGGCATGGGGCGTCTGTGTTGTCCAAGATAAACTTTATACAGTACATATGAATTGAAAAGTTCATATTGGTACATGGCCTTGACTCTTGGTTCATCACGACTCGCCTATCACATTTATGAGACGCGTATGACGCGTATTGCTCGATATTACTGCCCCCCTAGACAAGTGGCATTGTAGAATAGATAGGTAGCGAAAACGAATAGATTGTCAAATGTATGGAGATGTCAAATTGTTTAGCGAAAGCTTATGTCAATTCAGTACGTTCGACAATCTATTCGTTTTCGCTATTTATTCTTCAATGCCACTTGTCTAGGCCCTCTGTCCTGTTTTTGTATCTTTGATACTATATGGGTACCTAGCAATGGTCTTTCCATTTTTTACGCCTATATCTTCACGCTATGTTCTAAGGGAGCGGAGCAGTAACCAAAGACTCTAACCTAACGTGGGAGAGCGGTATTGTTTACAATAATAGACAAATTTTGTATTTCTGCATATAAACCTTAACTGAAATATACTCCTCAAAGCGATTAACCATTCAACGACCAACCGACAGCCGGCTGCTGGGTTGCTATTGTTTTTATTTTGTATCTCAAATCACGTGTGTTAAAAGGATTAATATTTATAGTCTAAATATTTCATTATAAAGAAGCTGTAAAACTAAAAAAACTCCACTATAAAAATAGTTATTTGCTACCATATCTTTCGGTTAAGAAAAAAAGAGTTAGCTCTCTATGTTTATCTTTAGAAAAAACGTAAAAATTATTTAAATTACAAATTTTATTACTACAACCGTAATGAGTTGTAAAACTACGTAAATACAGCTTATAGTTTTACCTATCGCTACTTTTACTGACTTTAACTGCTTTTCAGAGAATAAACAGGTGGTACAAATACTATTGCAGAGATGGTGAACATTTGAGACATATGTAATTAAATTACTCATTTGAAACAAGTTATCGCTAAGGTGCTTTTAAAATAATGGTTTGGACAGGATGGATTAATTTTTGAGAATTTCGAACTGAATAATTGTAAGTTTATTATGAAAATCATCTATTATCTTGAGCATAACCAAGGCTTTACGAGTTTGCCGACAACGGCATGTAAGCGATAATTTAGATAATTTTATTTATTTATTTAAAAACTATGGAAGACTTACAGCTAAATACAAAATGGTGATAAATAACAGAACAATAATCTGACAGCTAGTTACAAGTCTTCACGTCTAGAACTTGTTTGTTATATAGAGAACTGTGGAGCAAAATGAACATATTAGAATTTAAAAATGTTGATCACCCCATCACAAAGTTTCACTCAATCCCGGACACCGCTACCCACATTAATCTTTCAATCAGGAATATTTATATAGAAAACGTAAATAAAGCAATTAGTCTTCATTAATTCTTTAAGCTTTTTTTTTTTTTTTTTTTTTTTTGGTGAGTGGGAAATCATCCAATGACTGCTCCCGTCCTGGGTGCGGCGGGAGGGTGTGTCAGACTCTTACTGACTAAAACCCACTCATGTTCCTTCGATTGCCTTTTATGTTCCAGGGTCACGGTAACAGTTATGAACATAACATTCCGCAACCCCGGCAGGCGTTGGCCCTGTTGGGCCCCTTCCTGTGCTGACTCCTTCTCTTTGAGGCGCGCGTGGAACAAAACGCGCCGTCTACGCGGTCCTGGTCCCAGCCGGGCGGCGAGCTACCCATCGCTCGCCATCCGCAGAACCGCGCCTACGGTGGCCGGTAGTCGTCTTGCGACTCTCGACGTCTTCGCCTGGGTCTTTGTCCGGGGCGAGAGGCTCGTCGTTGCCTCTCGCGCGCCGCCGCTTCCTTCACTAGCATAACTGCTTCGCAGAAGGAGGCGACGGCATCACATTCCGTCTCGCCCCGCAGCATGGCCTGAACCAGCGCTGGGCGCGAGAGGTCACCGCCGCCGATCGCCTCTACGAGGACACGTCTATGGTCCGCCCATGCGCGGCACACCTCCACCGTGTGCTCGACCGTGTCCTCCAGGCGACCGTTGCTGCAGTGGTGACACCCAGGCGTCGCTTCCGCCTGAATCCGACACAGGAACCTCCCGAACTGACCATGTCCGGTGAGGACCTGTGTCAGGCGAAACGTGAGAGCGCCGTGGCGCCTCTCCAGCCACTCCTCAAAGAGGGGTCTTACCGCCGCTATCACGGCGTGCCCAGCACTAGGTTGCGACAGTCGCTGTCTCCACTCCGCCCTGAGATCTCGCCGGAGCTCCGTGAGCCGTGCCGCGATAACCCGCGGCAGCAGGACTTCGCCCCGGCGTTGCACTTCCACGCGCCACTCGTACGTGTGTGCAAGGACTGTTGCCTCCAGATCCCACGGCGGAGTGCCGGCAAGGAGGCATGCCGCCTCGCAGGAGATCGTGCGGTATCCCCGCACCATGCGAATCGCCATGACCCTCTGGGACGCCCTCAGAAGCCGGGCCGGAGCCTTGGCTAGGTTGGGCGCCCACACCGGAGCCCCGTAGAGGGCCATGGACCGCACGATCCCCGCGTAGAGCCTCCGGCAGGAGGCGTTTGGGCCACCGAGATTGGGCAGGAGCCGTTTGAGGGCAGCTCCAGCCCTCGCCAGTTTGGGGCCCAAACGTCGGAAATGCTCCGTGAAGTTCCATCGGTTGTCGAGGACAAGTCCCAGGTACTTTATCGTCGACTCGACACCGATGTGAACCCCTCCTACCGTTATCTGAGACCCCGGAGGTGGCCGGTGCCGAGGGCCATGAAAACACATGGCCTCGGACTTGTGCAGGGCCACCTCAAGTCCCAGTTGCCGGATCCTGTCCACGACTGTCGCAACACCACTCGACATTAAGTCGGATATCACCCCATCACAAAGTTTCACTCAATCCCGGACACCGCTACCCACATTAATCTTTCAATCAGGAATATTTATATAGAAAACGTAAATAAAGCAATTAGTCTTCATTAATTCTTAAAGCTTAAGATTGAAACCTAGTAAACCATTCACTAGCTGCATTTTTTTGATAAAAAATAAAAGTTTCAATACTGGAACGCACGTTTTTCAATTGTTTTAATTGCAATGTTTACCAAATTTTGTTGAAAAAAACTTAGCAGCACGTGCCACGTTTCCATGCTAAGAATTTATCTTTTTCTTGCTTTTAAAAACAAATACACATGTAGGCCATAAGCATATTTGTTTTGTGGTTCTGTAATTTTGCATTCGATTCCCTGACCAAACAAACTGATATTGAAAACAAACGAATCGCTAGATTGGTTGATAAGCGACTGGAAAAGAACAGAACCGAAGCAAATTTCAAACTTTGAGAGTGAGAAAAAGAGACAGCACCTATGCATACACACTTCTTACACATGGGCACTGTTACTTATTAATTATATCTCTTATTTTTACGCACAGGCCAAACTGCTGGTACTAGATATACGGTGTGTTCTTTGTAAGGAGTAGGTAACCATTAAGAAAGGATTTTTGGAAATTCCGACCTTGAAAGAGTAAAATGGAGAGTGAAAGTATCGACATTCGAAGCGGGCGAATGCTATTTAGTGTATTATCCGTCTTCTACTCTATAAAAGCTAAATGACTTACTGAAATACATATCATCATAATTTGCACCTGCCATCATATCTCTGCACTACCGATGGTTGACTGGTAGAAAATGCCTAAGGCATTAAGTCAGCCTCTGTACATTTGGGCACGCCGTAATAGCGGCGGTAAGACCCCTCTTTGAGGAGTGGCTGGAGAGGCGCCATGGCGCTCTCACGTATCGCTTGACACAGGTCCTTACCGGACACGGTCAGTTCGGGAGGTTCCTGTGACGGATTCGAGCGGAAGCGACGCTTGGGTGTCACCACTGCAGTAACGGTCGCCTGGAGGACACGGTCGAGCACACAGTGGAGGTGTGCCGCGCATGGGCGGAGCATCGACGTGTCCTCGTAGAGGCGATCGGCGGCGGTGACCTCTCGCGCCCGACTCTGGTTCAGGCCATGCTTCGGGGCGAGACGGAATGGGATGCCGTCGCCTCCTTCTGCGAAGCAGTAATGCTAGTGAAGGAAGCGGCGGCTCGCGAGAGGCAACGACGAACCTCTCGCCCCGGACTAAGACCCAGGCGAAGACGTCGAGAGTTGCAAGACGACTACCGGCCACCGTAGACGTGGTTCTGCGGATGGCGAGCGATGGGTAGCTCGCCGCCCGGCTAGGACCAGGACCGCGTCGACGGCGCGTTAGTGTTCCACGCGCGCCTCAAAGAGAAGGAGTCAGCACAGGAAGGGGCCCAACTGGGCCAACGCCTGCCGGGGTTGCAGAATGTTTATAATAGTTACCGTGACCCTGGAACATAAAGGGCAATCGAAGGAACATGAGTGGGTTTTAGTCAGTAAGAGTCTGACACGCCCTCCCGCCGCACCCAGAACGGGAGCAGTCATTGGATGATTTCCCACTTACCAAAAAAAAAAAGCCTCTGTACATTTATTTTGTGCATAAAGTATAAATAAATAAAAATATCAACGCATATCCAATACTACTGTCGGTAGCTCATCTACACACGGGACATTTTGGAAGTTAACAACCTTTTAGGAGCGTAAAATTGGAGGCAAAAATATGTGAGACAATAAATTGTTGAATTTTAAAACATTTTCACAAATTGGCAACAATTTAAAATTTAAATACCGTTCGTTTAAGATTTTACTAGAAGACATCTTAATGCGCAACAAATAAAGAAAAATCAAGAATTAAATGTTACTTAATGTTATTTACTTGCGTCAAAATTCTTAGATATTATCGAGATAATAACAAAGTGTGAGAGCCAAAGTTTTCCTATTACCTATTAAAATAAATCTTTTATACACAGAATGGAGGGCTAGAAAATTCGCGACAAACAATTTGTCACTATATGATTGTAAATACTATTTATAATTTACTAGCTTTTGCCCGCTGCTTTGCTCGCGTTAGAAAGCTACAAAAAGTAGCCTATGTTACTCCCCATCCCTTCAACTATCTCCACTTAAAAATACGTCAATTCGTCGCTCCGTTTTGCCGTGAAAGAAAGACAAACATACAGACAGACAGACAGACGGACACACTTTCCCATTTATAATATTAGTATGGATATAGCAACTTTAGTGCTGTTTAATCTTTTAACCTTTGAACACACGTAATTCGAGACACAATAGAAAGACAATAGCAGCCGAAAGCCGGCTGTCTCTTGGTCGTCGAAAGTGTTACAGATGCTATTGATATACGTAACGTTATTTAGAGTATCTGAACTGCTCGGTTACCGGTTATGTGTGAAAGAAATAAGAAGAAAGGGATGGGGGGGGGGGGTGAAGGCACAATAACAAGTCCTGCCTCTCAGAAACTAGTGCAAAAAGTTGTAAAAAGCCTTGTGAAACCTTGTGAAGTACAGTCGGTGACCCCAGATAAGTGTTAGGTAAAGTGGATCTTATCTCGGGTCACCGATCGTCCATTTTCAAGTGTACACTTGTATCGATATGAGTTATTAAAAATATTGGCTGTGCTAAAAATATTAGCCAGTGTTCTTTGTTTGGATTAATTATGTTGTCTAAATTGATATGTATGTACACCTGTTTAAATCGCTCAACGCGTTCCGGCAGACAATTTCCAGAAATTTCTATTAAATGCCAATTTTCGTGCAACCAAATTAGCAGGAGTATTTAGATAATTACTGCATGTAGCTAGCCAACAATTGCAACGATGTGAAAATATCTTCTAACTTACATAAATAGAATGGCTACAAAGTAATGTAGTTGAAGCATCGCACACGTACTAGTCTACCGGTTATGTAATGAAAAAAATACCAGCGTATTTTCTAGGCAGCGCAAATTCCCCTTTTAATAAGTGGCCAAAACTAATACATGCTTTCTTTGGTGAGTAGGAATTCATCTAATGACTTCTTCCGTCCTGGGCGGGGCGTGAGGGCGTGTCAGACTTTTACTGACTAAAACCCACTCATGTTCCTTCGGTTGCCCTTTATGTTCCGGGGTCACGGTAACTATTATAACTATTCCGCAACCCCGGCAGGCGTTGGCCCCTTCTCGTGCTGACTGCTCTTTGAGGCGCGCGTGGAACACTAACACGACGTCGACGCGGGCCTGGTCCTAGCCGGGCGGCGAGCTACCCATCACTCGCGGTAGACTAATTACAGAAGTCCAATAAGCTAAGACACAAGTCCAATAGCTGAATGGCTGCATCATTTAATGGTACGATTTCACCAAAATAGCGTGCAGTACATTTTGATCACAACATTTCATGCAAAATTCAGTTTTAGTGACTTATCTATACTAATATTATAAAGAGGTAAAATTTGTAAGTTTGTAAGTTTGTATGTTTGGGGTAATCTCTGGAACTAATGAACCAATTCCAAAAATTTTTTCACTGGCAGAAAGCTACATTATTCCTGAGTGCTATAGGCTATAAATTATTTTTATAACATGTATATTAACCGAGCTATCGCAACTTTTGTCTAGCAAGTCGGAAAAAATTACCTCATAAAACAGAATTATTTGCGTGCGCTGCCTAAACAGTTGCTTAAAATTAAAAACAATGTATGGCAACTTGGTTTGTCTTAATTATTTCTACAAAAAAGTCCGCAATACCATATCTCTATCTTTTATATTTTATCTTTTATACTTCTTTTATTGCATTAAAAAAATGATTTTTCGGCATTCTTACGTTTGGTTGATTATTTGAGCAACAAAATATTAATTCTTATGACAATAAATTATTTCAGTATCACAAGGACATCATACAGATAAGATTTGCCATTTACAGTATGTCAATTGGTCATATAGTTTCGGAGATAATATAAAATTACTAAAACGCAAAATGCCCCTAGCGTAATTTTCATTGTGCGGAAGTCATTTATAATTTCAAAAAATATCTTCGGAGATATTCACAGTTTTAATATTACTCCGCAGCAAGCAATATAAATGATAGTATGTAATAGAAACTGCATAATAGCGAAAAAAGGCCGCCTATTGTACTCTTGCATATTTGTTTGTATTGTCCTTTACTGTTTTTGTCTTAATGGTGTACAATAAAGAATATTGGCCGATAGCTTTGCAGGATATCCGTAGCTTATACATCAGAATAACACATCTGGGTCGTCGTAAAGGCGCGTGTGTGAGGTTTCGGGTTCGAATCCGGGCAAGTACCAATGTGACTTTTTTAATTCATATGTACTTTCTATAGTTTACCTTGGACATCACTGACATCCCGTGCCTCGGAAAGCATGTTAAGCCCCGGTTGTCATTCGTAGAACTTTGACGTTACGGGTATTCAGAAGCCAGAAAGTCTGACCAGTCGAACCAAAGGGTATCGTCGCCCAGTTACTGGGTTGTGGAGGTCTGATAGGCAGACGCTTCACGTAAAACACTGGTATCCAGCTGAATCCGGTTCGGCTGTAAGCCAACCCCAACATAGTTGGGAAAAGGCTAGGGAGATGATAATGATTAAATCAGAATAACACAATAATATTGTCCTATAGTAACCAAAAGCCGATCAGTAACCAAAAGTCTAACATAACGCGGGTACGCGGGGATCGTGCGGTCTATGGCCCTATACGGGGCTCCGGTGTAGGCGCCCAACCCGGCCTTGACTCCGACCCGGCTACTGAGGGCGTCCTAGAAGGTTATGGCCATTCGGATGGTGCATGGATACCGCAAGATCTCCTGCCTGCCTGATTCTTGCCGGCATACCGATGTGGGTACCACGCACAGTGGCGCGTGGAAGTGCAACGCTGGGGCGAAACTCACAGTACACACTCGGCACACAGAGCTCCGGCGGGATCTCATGGAGACATGGCGACTGTCGCAACTCAGTGCTGGTCATCCCTCTTTGAGGAGTGGCTGGAATGACGCCTCGACACTCTCACGTATCGCCCGACACAGGTCCTCACCGCACACGGACATTTCGGGAGGTTCCTATGTCGGATTCGGGCGGAAAAGACGCCTGCGTGACACGGTGTAGCATAGGGTGGAGGTAGGCCCCGCTTGGGCGAACCACCACCTTGTCGTTGCAGAGGCGATCGGCGCTGGTTCAGGCCATGCTTCGGGGCGAGACTGAATAGGAAGCCGTCGCCTCCTGCGTAGCAGACACGCTGGAGACGAAAGCGGCGGGGCGCGTGAGGCAGCGTCAAGCTTCACGCCCCGGACAGAGACCCAGGTTTAGTTGTCGAGAGTCGCAAGATGATGGCCACTGGAGGCGTGGGCCTGCGGAAGGCGAGCGGTAGGTAGCTCGCCGCCCGACAGGACCAGACCCGTGTCGACGGCGTGTCGATGCTTCTAATAGTTACCGCGGCCCCGGAATATATAAGGGTAACCGAAGGGACATTATTGGATTTTAGTCAGTAAAAGTCTGACCCTCCTTCCCCCTTCAGGGGCGGGAGAAGTCATTTGATGATTTCCTATCCATCAAAAATAAAAACGCCATTGAATATGTTTTGGATGCTTTTATCATGGTCAATGTAGCTCTTTCACGCTTATACAACCCCAATAATCTTTTTGTGTACGCTCAAGATAGTTCCACAGTTAATCCGTACTAATATTATAAATGCGAAAGTAACTCTGCCAGTCTGTCTGTCTGTCTGTCTCTTCTTCACGCCTAAACTTCTAAACCAATTTTGAATGAAATTTGGTACAGACATAGTCTGGGACCCGAGAAAGGACATAGGATAGTTTTCATCCCGGAAATCCTCCGGAAACGGGAACTATTATTCCACGCGGACGAAGTCGCGGGCAAAAGCTAGTTCTGTATAAACGTTTACATTTTATTAAATTATTCAAGAAAGCCCATCGATTAACTCTTTTAAAAACAGATTGAGAAGTTATCTACTATCCCAAGTATCTGACGCATCATCATCATAGATTCACTACATCACTATAAGGTTAGGTATATAATATTATATTTATGTATTTATTTTATATTTAAGTTTATTAGTTTATGTTTTCAGTATTTATTAATTTATGTATTTGCATTCATAAATATATATTTTTAGTCGTTGTTATTATTTAAACACTCTCTTGCACTATGTTGGCCCGTTTCAAGTACAGTCTATCGCAATGCCCTAGGTTGACTGGAAGAGATCTCTTCTAGAGATAAGTCCACCTTTGTAAACAAATTACAGTTAAGTTCTCTGTTAAACAGTTATGTGCAATAAAGTATATATTATTAATTATGCATTGTCATCGGTCTTTGACAGGTGTGCAAGGTTTGAATTTAATCAGTAGCCCGATTCACGTAAAACCACTTATTGTCAATTATTATTGATAATAAGCGGTTGACAGATCGTTGAATTACGATCGAATTGTCGTTCTATCGTTTGATTTTACGTGAATCGGTATTAAAAAGGCACACTCCATAGTCACTCTTTTCCATCATCAAATTAAAGGGTCTGCTTGTTGAAGCCTGCGGGCAGTTGCTCCATGTAATATTACTAGTATATTCAGCTAAATCTGGTTAGACTGGAGGCCGACCCTAACATATGTAGTTGGGACAAGGATACGGAGATTATGACTCCATTATCATTAAAAGAAGCAATAATTTCTTTCATTTTAAAATTACTAGGTTTAATGTTAAATCTCAAATCTGTGTGATTCTCTCATCAAGAGATCACTTCTGTTATTACCTTCATGGTCCTTGCATAATTTGACCAATACAATATAGTATGGACTTTAAAAGAGACTTTGGCCTCTGAGTTTGTTTCGGTTGTTTCTTCTCAGAGTAGTCCAGCTAGGAAACACCGGCTCCATCGTTCGATTGAAATAAGAAAAAAAAAATGACGTGTAAAAGTATAATTTATTACCTATTTACAGAAATAAAAATTGTTTTAATCGTTATTAATTTCAAGATTGTGATGACATAGTATTAACTACATTTAATTTTATATTTCTTACCATGCGAATGAAGCCGCGGTCTCAGCTAGATGAGTCATAACATATTAAGTTTTGTTTTTAATGTAATATAGAAAAACCCAAAAAATCTGCAATGTAAGTGTTTATACAGTAAACGTTTTTAAAATTTGTAAACAAGACTAACCTTTTTAAATAAGTTATGTATATTTACATATTTATTTCGGCAGCTATTAATTTATTGGGTTTTGTATCTATGTGGTATGTATGTCTAAAAGGTAAAGTCCAAAAATCTGAGTCATTTTTTGCAACCAGTACAGTTGTAAATCAGATTAATAAATAGTTACTACGGTAAGTTGTATGAGGAAAACATATTTCCAAAGATAAAGTTAAGTTAAGTTAAGTAAAGTTAAGTTTGTATCTAAAACCAGTGTATTTTTGATGGACAATTTACACACCTACATGTTGTAAAGAATTCGATGCGCGATTCACATTTCGTCCCCGTAGATCGAAAACTCACTAAGTCGAAAAATGCCAAAAATGAGTTATCGATGTCATTAAAACCGCATTTTTTTTCTCTAAATATCTGTCAAACCATCAACTTTGTAGGTGCAGTAGTTTCCGAATTACGAAATGTGAAAAATAAGTAAATCTATCGTTTGGACCCCACAACAAAACGAGAGAAATGACTAATTTTAATAGTTAATTTACGTTTTCTAAAAACTTACAAAGCTCAAAACTAAAACGATTTAATTATTTTTTCTATTTAATTTTCAATGCATACTTAGGCCATTAGGTGAGCTAAAATCACTAAAATGAATTAGTGAGTTTTTAAATTCAGCGCTTTGCCAAAACTCCCGAAAGCGAAAATTAACTAAGTCGAAATAGTGATTGCTCACTTTTTGCTGCCTAATGATTTTGTAAAATATTAACAAATTAAAAAATCATTATATCAATATAATGATTTGTTCTCTAATAAAAAATGAGTAAAACATCGATTGTGAATAATACTTAAAATGTTTTAGTTATTATTTATATTACTTCGACGAGCATCGTTGCAGTTAGGTACATATCGCTCGCGAGTTAGTGATTTTGTCGCCGCTAGAGAGTTGAGCGGGGCACGTGGTGACTTTATTCGCGGAATCGCGGCACTGATGTAAACCAAGATGGTTTGATATGAAGAGTCTTGCAAAGTTTATTATAGATTTATTAAATTAAAGAAGAGGCTCAGCACTAGAATTCAAAATAAAAACTGCCTTGAAAAACTAAAAACATTAAAATACCAAAATTTTTGGCAGCGGCTTCTCTTCTGCCGGTCTCTTTGTGTTGCCACCGACTTCCAAAATTGTAGTTCTTTTAATGTTTTTGGTTTTCAAAGGCGTTTTTTTTTTTTGAAGAAATAAAATATTCGTACCTTTTAGTGCTGAGTCCCATTATCTAACCGTGTAATACAGTAACTTTCAATCTTATAAAACGAAAATAGAAAAGTTAAAAAAGAACTTCCACAAATTTTTAGTTTCCTTTGGCAATTCTACAGACGTCCTTCAAAATTATCATATCGTGATAACCTTTTGGAATTCGCTGTTGGCTGTCAGCAAGGTGACCCTCGTGGGCCAGTGATTTTCAGTCTGGTAATACATCCTTACTGACTAACTAAATTCTAAGTTCAACGACTGGTACTTACTGACCAAACCCACTCATGTTCCTTCGGTTGTTTAATGTTTCGGGGCCACGGTAACTATTATAACTATTCCGCAACCCCGGCAGGCATTGGCCCTAAAAGGCCCCTCAAGTGACTGACTGCTCTTTGAGGCACACGTGGAACAAAACGCGCTGTCGACACGGGCCTGGTCCTAGTCGGGCGGCGAGCTACCCATCGCTCGCCGTCCGCAGACCCGCGCCTACGGTGGGTCGGTAGTCTTGGAACTCTCGACGTCTACGCCTGGGTCCCTGTCCGGGGCATGAGACTCGATGCTGCCTCACGCGCGCCGCCGCTTCCTTCTCCAGCATAACTGCTTCGCAGAAAGAGGCGACGGCTTCCCATTCAGTCTCGCCCCGGAGCATGACCTGAACCAGCGCCGGGCGCGAGAGGTCACCTCCGTCGATCGCCTCTGCGAGGACACGACGATAGTTCACCCATGCGGGGCACATCTTCACCGTATGCTCGACCATGTCCTCCAGGCGACCGTTGCTGTAGTGGTGACACCCAGGGTCCTAACCTTTTGGAATGTGATTTATTTATAAGTGACAATACTGACAGACAAACGACTCTTTCCAAATGGAACAGAATAGCCTCTAATTTCAAAATTACCGAAAAAACTCTCTTCATCTTCTTGGGTCCCCAATCTTCGAGGATTCCTTTTCCAACTTTGTTGAGGGTAAAATACTAAATGGTAATGACACTTCGGAAAGACTATTACAAATTAAAATGCATTCGGCTTTAACTATAATTCGTTACTGTTGTTTCGGCCCTAAAATGGCATATTTTCTTCGCACTTCGCCTATTTGGAAACATAATATTTAAAAAAAATGGACGTAATTATCCGTCGAACTTTAACCTCAGTTTTAAATTTGGCAATGTACGACAGAGCCTGGGCTCAAGGAACGATTCTAATTCGCATGGGGGACCTCGGCGTCCGCTTTCTAGTATTAGTCTGCCAGCTTTATAACCTCGGTTCACGGCACTAAGAAATTGATCACGAATATTTTTGCCCCTATACTGGACAATTCTGATGTGCCGTACTTAGCCAAGGCTATAAAGGCCTGGAAAAATGCTTGCCCAAGTACTGATCTGCCCGACAACTCATCTTTCCAGAGACGTTGGGATGCCATTGGCAGCTTTGCAGAGTAGTTCAGAATCAATAACTTTCCACGTCTGCTACTTCTGTTGAGCGTGCGGGCTTGCAGGCTGTGGGCAGGTGGGAGTCGGGTCTTTGGCTTCAGGTACTACCGTCGTCGAACTTTGGCACTTTGTTCGATGACACGACATTTCGCCTCGCTGCTTCACTTCGCTTAGGGGCGTCCTGTTGTTCTCAGCGTCGTTGTCACTGTGGGGAAGCTGTCAGCGGCCTTGACAGACACGACACCATGGCTTGTCGTGCAGCCGGAGCCTGGGCCGTATAGCACGGCACGCGAATATTAATGACATCATTTGACGTGCTCTTGTTGCCGTCGGCGTTCCAGCTATATTAGAACCCAACGGTTTGGCACGCGACGGATGGCAAGAGACGGGACGGTATGTCTTTTTTCCCTTGGAATATGGGTAGACTTTTAGTGTTGGCGCTACGTGTGTCGATACTCTTGCGCCATCCCACCTTCCTAGCACGGCGTGCTGTGCCGGTGTTGCCGCCGTGACGACGTAATTGACAGAATTTTGGAGCCAGACGTTACAGAGGAATATGGAGAAGACAAAGTAGTGGACTGACTTAACTCGTGTAATGTTTTTGGTGCAACGAAGTTGCATATTTTTTTTAGTTGTTATGTGTTTGCTTTTGAATCCAGTCTAGATCAAAATTATTTTTATTATCTGTTTAATTACGTGCTTAGAATAGTGTTTAATTTCATAGAAAACTTTATAATAACTTGATTGAATTTATAAATATAGTTTCATTCATTATATACATAATTATGAAAACAAAACTTACTATTAAGCCTCAGAATCATAAGATAGGTATTATTTACAATGCACATTTCGTACGCGTAGCAGTTAGTTCCAATTTACCTAACTCCAGTTGGTTTTCTAATAAATAGTTTAGAACTGAGTGAAAAATCACTAACTAAGGGCGAAAATTAACTAATTCCTAACTCACTCAGATATTCTTTAGAGAAAAAATAATTAATTTGCGTATTTTTTGTTTTCTCAGTAAATACTGGTTTTTTACTTGTCATAATTAGTATTATTTAAATTTAATTTAAAGTCCTTTAAAATAAAACAAAAACTAAAGAGATATGTCATTGCATGCCAAAGTTATGACAATTTCTATTTTAAAAAACTTTAAACTTCTATATCTCAAAACAGGTTTTTTCGACTTAATGATTTTTTGCTCTACGGGGACAATTTATACTATTTGTTAGAATCAATTGTATTTCTCATTAACATTACTAAACTGCGCAATCTAAATTTCATACGATTCATAATTGACATAATATCTAGTCAACAAGGTCGTATATATGGAAAAACTTACATCACGGTCTATATAAATAAACGTTGCTTCACACGTGAAGAGCCAAGTAATATTTCTATCACCGTATCACCATACACAATGACAAGACAGACTATAAGCCAAATCATCGAACAGTGTGCTAAGTACTGATTTCTCGGTCTAATATTTAGCGTATTTAAGCCCGCATGCGGGCTGGGCACGCGTGCGTGCTGCCCGCAACATATCGTATCATAATTACATGTTTTACTGTCATGCGGGCCACACGCATGGTAAGAGAGTGAAAAAGTGAAAAATTATATGTTTTGCGTTCGGCTTGCAACAAAATTCGTGGCCTAGCCCGAACGCGGGCGTAAACCTACATGACAATGCAAAGGTCCTCAAGCATTATTATTATTACTGTCACCGTCGGAATACGTTCACAAGACAGAGATAGCTAATAGCTAAGCCTATATCTATCTCAGTCTAACACTCAATCCATGTCGACAACTCATAACTCACTATCGACGTACACTGTTATCTTATGAATGGCGTGACGTAAGGCCAAGCCCCCTCTTATCACGACGCATGTAGGTACGTATGTCACGATTTATTTACGCGTATATTAATAGCCAAGTGTGAGATATTGAAGGTGACGAAAATTTGTCATTGGAATGTTGGCCTAACTTGTCAACATGTGTCACCGCCTAGGACTAGCGAGAAACGAGACTTAGGAACGCATCTTCTTAGCCTTTTTCTAATCATGTTGGGGTCGGCTTCCAGCCTAACCGGATTCAGCTGAATACCAATGGTTTGCGTGAAGCAACCGCCTATCAGACCTCTACAACTCAGTTACTGGGCGACACGATTCTTCTTGGTTAGACAGCAGACTTAGTGGCTTCTAACTACCCGTAATAACTGTCAAAGTTCTACTAATAAAACCAGAGACCAACGGCTTTACGTGCTTTCCGAGGCACGAGATGTCTGTTGTCAGTAACAGTTCCAGGTATGTGACGCTGGTGAGGCTGTCCAAGCACAATCTTTCAGGAATTGAGAATTTTGTTATCTCGAAATGACCAGATTCAATTTGACCAATTTCTCCCACTATTCACAATGTCTGCTGCGAATGTTGTGGTGCAGTTTTGTATCAAGACTCCTTTTTTTTGTTCTAACCAAATCTAGGATGCACTCTCCAGGATACTGCTGGTCAATACCAGTGGAGGCTACGCTGTCGAGAAACTGTGAAAAGAATGACTAAGTAGATTAAAGAAGCAGTCACTTCTTTACTGTAAAAAAGTCTGTTTGGTAACAGATTATCCATACTACGAAAAGTGTTTGCTTCGTGAACCACATTAGTCTAGCACTAGGCAAACTCTTAGTCAGAATATTTAAAAAAATCTTTTAGCACCATGATAGCCAGATTTCTGAGGAGTATTGTAGACTGTTTAACTTTACGTTAAGACTCATGAGACAGCAGGAAACACCGCGGAAGACAACCAGTTTGTGGTAAGGTAAGGTAGGCATTCAAATAAGTCTTCTATTGCTTAAAACGTATTGAAATTATTAGTTCCATGATACATTTCGCTATAAGTTGGCATGAAAATATATTAATACTTATTGGGTTTTGGAATTAAGTAATACGGAATGTTATTGGTTAATTAATTAGGTATAGTTTTAGTCATTAAGAGTCCTTTCTTCCCAGTCGCAAGGATTTTCCCCATCAATTAAATAATTTATTTACTGTATGACTTCTGAAGGGAATCACTTAGTAAATTCTGATGCAATCAATTTTATTATTACCCTCCGAGTATGTTATTATCAACAGAGGAAAGAAACCAATGATAATGTCAGACTATTTATACAAACGCGTGTGTAGTTATTTACATTTACAGAATACCTAGATTTAACTCATCACGAAGTTATTTTTAAATGTTGACTTAGGACTAAAAATAAACGGATACAGTAACGGACTTTTGATAAGCGATATGGATCTTATCATTTATCTACAATTCCTTTGGTGTATGATAATGTATCTATCATGAACTGTACTTATCAGTCATTTAAATAATAACGGCTTACCAGGCGCTCATAAACACCAAGATTACATTTTCACCTAAGCACATCAAGCTACTTCAATCGGTTAAAAGTCTTTAACAGATTTTCAACTTATTTGTTTAATCATTAGGTTCAAGATTAATTGGGATTCGAAAGCGGGTAACTTGCTGGCGTCTGTTTGCTTACGCCTGTGTGCAAAATATTTCTTCATAAATAGATATCTTCAAGGCTTGGAATCGGTCAATACACCAGTTATAATGGTTTATACCTATCAGTTTTGTTCGAACTCTGCTAAAGAACTTTAAAAAAACTTGAATTAACTGGTTCATTCAACTAGCAACGTAAGGGTGAATATCAGATTTCGTGTTTTGCAGTTGTCCACCCATGTTAACTTTTTATTTAATGAACTATTGCGGTCATGGTTTTTTTTAGTTGAAGTTCATTCTAAAACCTAGTATTTTCATCAATAAAAATAACAGTTTTTCGAATAGAAGATATTTACAAAAAATGTGAAACGTCAAAAATCTAAGCTCTTTGGCGCGTCCTTCACTGAGTTTTGTTTTTGATACGCCTAATTTTCAATATTTATTTTTATAATTTTCCTATTGAACATGTTTTCTTATATTTAGGAATATTGAACTATATGTAACTTTTAACCACAATTTTTTTTGATCATCTAATCAAAAGTTATTGTTAATTCAATTTCGTCCACCCCAAAAACACCTAATTTCTTTGGCGTATTTGTGCAGTCTCTCATAATGCTATCATGTTACGTGGATAATCCCTACCCCTCGCCCCGGCTCCGTTTAGTTGAGATCTAACGCCCTACAAGTAAAGACCTGCGCAAAGTGCAACGTGTTTCGGAAGAAATATTTTTTTATCGGTGTGCGCGGGTTTTTTTCCAGTTAGTACCTAATTTCTTCGGTAATCGATTTTATTCTTAAATACGAGTTGTATTTTTTTATATTTTTTTAGTGTATGCACGCTGTGATTGCTTGCTTCCGTAATCATAAGATATCACAATTGATTAAATACTAACACACAAAAAAAATAATTTAGGTGCTTTTCTAATTTCTTTGGCGCTAATTTCGTCGGATTTCTTTGGCATTGAGTTCCACAGAAATTAGGTTTTCTACAAAGAAATTAGGGTATGGTTGAAAATTCTGCTAAAGGGTTTAAAACTTCTTGCTTTAGTGAGCGTTTATTAACTTTATTATGTATTTTAGGGTGCCGTTTGTTCCTCAAAGGTAAACATTTGTGCGGGGCGCAGCAATTTCATGACTTTTTTCGTAATATTTCCCATATTGGTTTCAACATGATAAACACAAGCCATTGGCACTTTAAGCACATGCTTGCGCCATGATGCAGCCTCAATCTGGGCACACCTGATTGGAATTCATCCAAGAAAAAGCTCCTCAAGTAAAGGTTCTGCATTTTTTGTCAGATTCGCCATCTTCGCAATACCGCAACAAGAAGGCATTTTATATCATGGCTAAGTTACATTGGCAATTTCCAACCGGATTTATACCGGATCCGAATATTCAGCCATTTCGTGGAACCATGAAAACTCACCAAGTTGTATGGAAGAAAGAGCAAGGTAATCGCCTAGCTATCCGAATGCGAACATGTGATAAAAAAGAATGCTTCTCAAATGCTGCTGTTATCTGTACTCATGGGACTCATTATAAACACTGATCGAAATACATGCAGTTTTATTTTACCATAAGATTTGTACAAAATAAATACTACACTAAATCGAATCTTAGAGGTACATACATAATTTGTATGGCGCATTATTCTAATATCTTTGGCGCGAGTTTTGCAATTTTCTAATTTCTTAGGCGTATTTTCTAATTTCTCTGGACATGTCCTAATTTCTTTGGCAATGCAATTTTCAAAATGCTAAAACTTGAAAATTCCTAATTTTGTTTAAAGCACACTAACATATTTAAACATAGAATTAAGTCGTTTACAAGGTATGTTATCACATTCATTGAAAATATTAAAAATAAAATGCGCCATAGAAATTAGAACATTTCAGACGAATTCTGATATTCACCCGTAAACACATTGTTAGCTACCCATTTTTAATATTTTTACAGCCGAGCGAATTTATAATTTCAACGATTATTTTCAGTTTAAAGTTCAAATCTTATCACTTGATGCAACTCCGGCGCCAAGTCACACAAATGACCACGTTGTTTTTATGTTTAGAGTGAGACAGATAGTGTCTGGTATAGCGTTGTTTCTTTGCTACACCGCCCCTTTTTCCAGTGAATACACGACTTGGTTAATCATCATCAACCTTGTTCTACCCATTGCAAAATGTATCACCTCTATGTTATGCATTCCTGGTAGATGTGACTTTTATGCTTGGAGTATTATGTATTTTCTTGGCTATAAATAGTTATCATAGAGTTTAGACAGATCATATATTATGACTGTTTGGTATGCTAACTAAGTATTGTCAGTGACTCAAAGACAATTTTATATCCGTAAAACATAATCTAAAAAAAATAACAGAACAAATACGGTTGACACGATATCCTTCAAAAAATTGTAACCCAGAAACGGCGTGCGTATGAATAACCTCTTTTTGATATACCTCTGGGAAAAAAGGCGTGAATTTATGTGGCGTAATAAATAAATCTGTATGTTGATACGTCACTGGTCTATTTACAACAGAAACTCCCCACTGGGACCGACAGAGGTCGCGGGGTTATCTTACTGGGTTAATAAATGAGAACTGAGAATTCGAAAACATTGAAAAACAATAAAGATAGTGAAGATAATGTGTGAATGACTGGGATCCTAGTATTGTTAGATTTAATTCCGGAGATTGCGTCACATAAATTTTGAAAAGAGAGGAATATTTTAAGATTTGGACTAGTTACAGTAAATGCTGGGCTATCACTACATAGTCATTTAACAGTATTTAAAACAAAATCGCTGTCTGTACCTATGTATGCTTAGATCTTTTCAAATTACGTAGAGCAGAAGAGAAAAATTTAGATTTTCATTTACGGACAAATGTGGTTGCTAATGGTATCCATACTAATATTATAAATGGGAAAGTGTGTCTGTCTGTCTGTATGTTTGTCTTTGTTTCACGGCAAAACGGAGCGAGGAATTGACGTGATTTTTTAAGTGGGGATAGTTGAAGGGATGGAGAGTAACATAGGCTACTTTTTCTCTTTCTAACGCGAGCGAAGCCGCGGGCGAAAGCTAGTAGGTAATAATTATCATATATTTGTATAAAAACAATATTTTTAATTGCTAGAAACTTTCCCTGGGCCATAAAAAATATTTGCAGGCGGTTACTGATTAGATCTAGTTCAATAACTCGTACTATTTAGATAGGTTCTGCTTTATCTGAATCTCTGATTACTGTACTGCACTTATAATGTCTTATGATGTCATGATGACATGAGCCGGATAGTAAAGATATTGCAAAAGTGTTTCAAATTAATTTATAAATTTATATTAATCAATTTCTGTTTTTTTTTAAATCATAAAAATCTGTTGCTAAAGGATATAATCACTATATTACAATCTATTTTACTGTTGTAGGTATGCAGAACTAAAACTATAAAGATGTTTTTAAAGTTATGGCTTGAAGATTCTTCGAAGTCAAATAAAAATTACATTAATCACTTCAGTTACTGTGTGTTTTTCATAATTACAGTTACGTAATTTAAGGAAAAAGGACGTGATTATTTACTTACGTATTGTCCATCTGATACAAAGGGGGTTTTCTGTAAATCTAGATATTTTTCTTACATATTTCACGATGTCGAAATGACAATCGAATCATCTTTTTTCATCAAATTCCTTCAAGAAAACTCACGTGTTTATGTGGGTGCTGTCGTTTGTTGAGTTAAATATCATAATAATATTAGTAAACATGTTTTACAATATACAACTATTGCGCATGTTTCATGTCGACATGACAACTGTATTATTAAATAATCAATCGTAATTGACTCATCATCTCCCTAGACTTTTTCCAAATCTATTAGGGTTATTCAGTTCCATTCGCATTTCGACGAACTATGGTCACATTTATGCCGTTCTGCTTCTATCAGCCGCGTTCAATGTTTTAGAATGAGAAAATCGTCATACGACCGCCTTACTTAGTAATCTGTGGTCTTACGAACATTTATTTAGCTTAATTCAGCTCAGCTTATGTCCATAGAAAACCGCCAGCTTCCGTACAAAAGCGTTGTTTTCTATAGACATAAGCTGAATTGAGCTGAATAAGTGTCCCTAAAGGTCAGCGTCTAGTCTTACAGTATTCAGCCAAACATCAGTGTTTTACACGAAGCGATACTATTAAATCTCCATAGCCAGTAACTGCCTAATAAACTACCTATAAAATATTTGAAGACAGTAGATTTACTAGGTTTTAAGAAAAACATGCAAGTATTTTTATTAGATAAGGCTTACTATAATATGTCAGAATATTTAGACGATAACATTAGATAATTTAGATGATAAAGTAGATAGTTGGAATAATTATAATTTAAGTTTAATGTTTTTTTGTAGATTATACCTAAACCTAATATGCGCTGTGTACGCTTTACTAGCAGGACATAGTAATACATTTATTAACACTAAGCACCATCCTTGTTAACCTATGACCACTAATAAAAGACTTTGAGTTCGAGTTTGAACTGGGTAACACGATACCTCTTTGGTTAGACTGATTGACAGATTCTGCCTTCTGACTACCGGTAACGACTGTTAACGATCTACAAATGACAACCGGGACTATGGGCTTTACGCACTTTTCGGAGTCTACTAATAATAAATAATATCTTGGGACAAGTCACACACGGTTATCTGATCCCAAGCTAAGCGGAGCTTGTGTTATGTTAACCAGACAACTGATATACATACTTATATACTTTATAAACACATACATATTATAGATAAATAACACCCAGACACCGAACAAACAGTTATGCTCATCACACAAAGTTTGTCCTGGGTGGGAATCGAACCCACGACCTCCGGCTTAGCAGTCAAGAATATTCCGTAGTCAGTGACGTAGTATTTAATAGTTATTAAATCCGACGCAATTAACCGGTTTTTTATCATAACAATGATTTTGTAATCGACCCATGTATATTCGTTACAAATTATCGATAAAAGCGCGGTAAGGACGTTGACATTCGAACAACGCTGTAATGTGTTACAGTGTTAATGACTAATCATTTACCTACTCAGTAATACTGCTAAATAAATGCGGCAAGTACGGATCTGCCCCTCTAATGAGGCCAATGAGTAATATCATCATTTTCCTAGCCTTTTTCTTTTCAGTTGGCTTCCAGCCTAACTGAATTCGATGCGACATAATATTTTTTTTTGTGTTGTTTAATTTTAAGTTGAATTCTTCTATTCTATTTCTTTTTTTAGTACACCTACCATGTAATCTCTGCACCACCCTGGGTAGACTGGTAGAGAATGCCTAAGGCCATTAAGTCCGCCATTGTACATATGTGCAAAAGTTAAATAAAATAAATAAAATATTCTTATAAATATTATAGACTTTTGCTTAATCAAAGTCATTTGCGGTTATATATGCGGTATATAAAGTTGTTCTTTTAAATTATTAGTCCTATGACTAATAATTTAAAGTACTATTAATGCTAATTCTGTAAGCAATTAAATATTAGTTTAAAGTAAATTAGGTTTCTAAGACTCAATATAAAATTGGTAGATATAATTTTATAAGTACTGTACACAACAAACAATATTATTCTACAACGTAGAATAAAGTTTTAGTAAGAAGTACATCAAAGAGATTGGTTAACTTCAATGCAATCCTGTAATGGTAATACCTACTAGTAGGCAACTTGTCCGTAATAGTCACTATTTGACCTGTATTTCTAAATGTCCAAAGAACATTACACCTTTTTACCTTTAACAAACATTTTCATTTCTTATTAGTAAAATTAATGAACAGGAATTTATATTTTAACAGAATCTTAACTCCAAATGTATTTTCAAGCAATTTTTCTTAAAATTCCGAATGTGATCGGCTTGGCCGACTAATCGGTGCTTACACAGCCGACAAAGTTATAGTTGGCACATCACTAGTTTAACACTATAAAACTACTCGCGGACAAGCTCGCAGGACTTTGGTCTCACTAAAACAATTTTCCATAAATCCAACTATTTGATAGGTTTTCCATAGAATATGATTACACAAGACCGTAAGGTAATATTGACCCCATGTTATCGAATATAATACACACTACATTCATGTGTACATAATACATTGCTTATCTTTAAGTTTCCATTCCTTATAAGGATAAAGTCTTGAAATCCCTTCGTTGTCCGTCTGTCTTTCTGTCTCTTTTCACAGGAATTTAGAAGATTATCCATCATCTACCTAGACTTTTCCCACTGTATCAGAGTCATCTCCTAGACCAACAGCATTCAGCTCAAGAACAGTATTTTACGAGAAGGGGATGCTCATTAGACCTTTACAACCCAGGTGCTGGGTGACAGGATACTCCTTGGTTAGACTGGTCCGACTTCCTGGCGTCTAACAACCTGCAGCCCCATGCATGAGCGACGACGGGTCTTTATCCGCCATCACGACATTCACATTGTAAATAAGAAGAGTTTAGTTGATAGAGCTATGAAAATAAAAATAATTCGTTTTTGGACAGTCTTGTGCAAAACTGTTCTTTTTATGCATTCATTAAAAAAAAACATCGTCTCTTCACTGAGTAATATAGTGGTAATTATACATATACGCAAGAATGACCAATAAAGCGTCAATTTTACTATTATGTAAATCATGGTTTCTTCCACTATCAACAGAATTGTTTACTACAAACGGCGCCACAATAGATTGTTTATTTACTATCATTTTCATAATAGTTACTTCAACAACTACGATAATTATCTTATCCTGTGCATCGATATCTCTTATTATAATAATTTGTGTTAATATACATTGTGGTTTTGCTGATATTTCTTCTAATTGAATAACGCATTTGTCATTGATAAATCTGTCAATGTGATAGCTGCTGCGTTAAATACCTTTTGTTTATGTTTCCCTGGTAGTTACGCGGCTTCCAAAAAAAAACTGTCATTTCTAACCATATTTTTCTTTTATGAGAACTTAAAAATCTATAGCAATCAAAAAGAGGGTTATAATTTTGACAGAATGTATGTTTTTCTGTCATATTTTTATTACTTTTGCTGAATATTTTTTCAACTTTTTTTTAATGCATTGGGTATCATTCTGATTGCAATATTCTTCTGAATAGCAATATTTATCTGCTCCCCCACCTATCGATTTCAACAGTCTAGAGGCTTTCAGGGGCTAAATGTGGAAACACATCCTTTTTCTTTGTAGACCTCCGGCTATACCGATGTAGAAAAAAAATACGGAATTAATCGTCCTGTAATTAAAAGCTTTGCTTCCATCCAAAATTTTGGGAATCTCAAATAACGGCCATTTATAACTTACAATCGTTTATTTTATCTGCATAATCCTATCATACGTGTACTGCATGACTGCATTCCTCATTCAGTTATCCACCAATCAGTATGGAAATCTCCGAGATGAGCATAGTAGGTAATATTCATCATATACAAGTAATGAAGTGCCTTGGTTTATTCCGCTGGTACTCTCAATTATTATTTACATAGAGGTTTCAATTCCATCATACATTACTGCAATCAATATCGAATTAGACAGGTTGTTTAATACGATGCGTTAGTTTGTGTGAAGTTCTGATCAATCGTTGTTATAATAGTTGATTTTATATTTGTACTTTAAATTCCTGCGTCGCGTCGGTTGGTGTTTAGTTTAGTTGACTACTCTCTGGTCACGTTGTCGCAAAGCGTGACAGCTGAGCTTAGGTTCCTGGGTTCCATTCCGAGAATGAAAATGCAGTCAAGGAATTTTTATTTTTGTTTAAACCCGGTGTTTGGAACTTGGTAGTGTCCCTTGCTTCTGCAAGCACGTAAAGCCGTTGGCCTCCTTCTCATCGAACTATGAGAAGAGATAGATATCTTTGAATAGAACAGAGTAATCAGTCTATAGGTTGAAAAGTGAGAGTAGAGGGATTGCATTTGTGTTTGCACACAAAATTAATTGTCTTGTACATAATGATAATTTTGTTTTCTGACGGTATATTTACGGACATCGCCATCCACCTCGAACAAGCATGATGACAAATACACCCGTGAAACCCTTCTGTCCTGCAATGGCAAAGTAAATACCCAGCCTATTATTGTTTCAAGTTCCATAACCGCTACAATAATTACCAAGTCAACATAAACATAAGGTGGCTGTAGTAAACATGTTACTACTACACTTGAATGGATTTGACGTGCTGACGTCAGACCAGCTGGTACAATGTACTCTAATGATCTTCACACCTTGATGACGTGTTAATACATAATACTTATGTATGGATTGTTATTTGTGTACGTAGGTTTGTATAAATGGCGCTGTGTTCTTGTGAGGTCGGCGTGTTTCGAGTTGTGATTAAATTATGCATATTTATATGAATATTAAGAAGAAAGGATGATAAAATATCGTGAGAGTAATGTTGGCAGTATGTAGAAATTGAACTAATGAATTTTTGTGCTCTTCTTAATCGTGCACTCTTGACAGAGTGGTCGTGATCATGGGAAGTCCTTAGTAGCTGCCCTTGCGATTTCTTTCCACTTTTTTCTATTAGTGGCGTTCCTCGCGCACTCCACGATTGAGCTGGATGTCACTGTTTTAATAGCATCCGTCCATCTGGTTGGTGACCGACCACGAGGACGCTGCCCCTCAATTCGCCCTTGCACCACTAATCGCTCTATTGAGTCTTCGTTGCGGATAATGTGGCCAAATATTGTGAGTGTTCTTATTTGCACAATCGAAGAAAGTCTTTGTTTGATACGAAGCTCTTTTAGTATGGATACATTGGTGCGGTGCGCAGTCCAGCTTATTCTCAGTAATCTCGTATTTTTGTGCTAAGTCATATCATTTATCAGTGAATGGTCTAACAGCGAAAAGTTTGGACCAACTTCTTGAAGAAGCTATAGCTCAAAAGCTGCTGTACGAGTTCGGTACGGATAGCGGTTATCTTGGCTACGGCACGCGTTGTGAGAAGGTTCCGCTTTCTGATTCCCTAATCATCGTTAGTTTAAGTATATTTACGATTTGTTTTTTTGTTAATGCTGAAATTACCGGTTTTTGTCCAACAGTAAGGAAAATGCCTCATCCCATATTATACATAGACATGTCACTGCAATGGCCACTAATATTGGCCTATGAATCCCATCCGTTGAAGACGGATTCTCGATTTAAACATATAGGAACTATTTCATCACGCATGTTATCCTTATCAGTGTCGGTGATATTCAAGATAAATATAGATATTAGGTACATCCTATGTATCTAATTGACATAGGAACTGCAAGTCACATTAGTCTTTGCTTGATATCATGCGCACCTCAAGCAAGAAAGTGGCACGTCTTAACCTCTAGGCCAATTTTATCTAGATCACAGTTTTTAGATTTTTTCGTACTCAAAATACATTCGGCAAACCAATCCAGTTTTCCACAAGCTTTTTTCTTTAAAATCACCACAGCTTTTGATATCTTACTTACTGGCCTACCAGCACCCATTGCGTGGGGGAGTTCTATTATAATTTCTATGGGTATCTATTTTTTTTTTATTTTTTATTTATTGATCAACTAAAATATTGCGGTTCCTCCTGATACCGTAAGTTCAAAAAAAAGGTCAGAATTCCCTTGAAGCATGATCTGCGTTCCCGAGACCCTGAACCCAAATATGAACTAGAGTGGTAGTAGCCAGTTTAAATCCGTAACACGATTCATTAAGGCCTATTTCAGTTCGGAATATTTACGCTTTACATTTTGTTTTAATTGTAATGATAAGAATTAATAAAATAAAATAATTTATTGCGGTTCTAATGAGGCGTGTATTCATTAGTGAATATTTTATTTCTACCAATTATTTTCTCACCAAAATAGAAAGGTTAGGTACCTATAAAATTGATGTTTTTAATAACCTGCTGATACGTCTATCAAGTAAATCTCGTGTTTTGGCTAGGAAAGACCCATTATTCAAATTATGTAATTCCGTGATTAACAAAAAATTGGTACCTACTACAATATACTGGTCTAAACGAAATAAATCTTATTATCAAAGTCACTCCTCCATCAGTCAGTGTGTTATTTTGTTTTGCGCTAGCTAGCTGCATAATAATATAATGTACGGCCTGTACTATTTCTTTATATTTAAAAAAATATTAAAATGAATCTCTCTTTTCCATAATCTTCCCTGGTTTCGCTTATCTTATTTTTTTTATCAAAACTGACCCAGTTTTATGTTAAATTCAAGTTTATGAGGAGTTTTGTCCGATGGCCGCCATCTTGGAAAAGGGGGTTAAATGGCTTTTTTACGGTTTACATTGTAGCTATAACACAGTCTTAAGAGACTAATATATTTTTTATAAAGTTTTGATCTCCGTTCACAGATTTAAAAATAATATGCACGGATAGCAAAAAGTGGTTATTTTATTCAAATACTAGTTTTATGCCAATCGATTATGTCTCTAATTTTAGTCAAAAAGTTCTTCTTTTGTACTCCAAAGATGATTGATCGATGTAAAAAATCCCAGGTTTTCTAAAACGTAATTATAATTATGGGCTTGTACTAATTTTGATCCCTAAAATCGTTGCTTTGGTATATCAGTTCAATATTACATCATATGACAACTTTACCTCTATAACATGTAGAGTATATGTTTGACATATCGTGACACCGGCGTGACTGTAATATAAATACGGAGTTCTCATTACTGTCACTGCGTTTTATACCATTTTACGTTTTAATTAAACGGCGTGTTTAGACCGTGTGTGATAGGCATGTTTTTTGTGACCTGTAGGTGATTTTATAGTTATTACGCATTATACTTATTGTGAATAATTATTTTTGAACAAAACCCAAATAAAAAGGAAATCAAGTGAGAGCTGGAATGGTCGGCGAGAATTTGATGCAATAAAAACAGAAGGTCGATTCTCATAAATAAATAAGCTTGCATTTTACAAATACATTATATAATGCTGAACAGATTTTTATAAACGGATTAGTATCTCGGGTTTACCAGTCGGATTAAAATAAATATCAGTAAGTACCTAAATGTATAAACGATAGCTTGATTTGTATAGCGTCATGCTACATCCTACGGAAGTCGAAAACTGAACGAGTAACCTTGTACTGACAGGACAGCTCTACTCAAACACAGTGCTTCTCTCATCAAGAGAGCACTTCACCTTTATGGTCCTCGCAAGATTTGATCAATACAATTGTATTTTTTGGCTTGTGGTAAGAAATAAATGTTTTATTATTATTATTGACTTCTGAGTTTGTTTCGGATGTTTCTTCTCAGAATAGTCGGCTAGGAAACTCTGACTCCATCGTAAACATCATCATCTCCCTAGCCTTTTTCCAACTATGTTTGGGTCGGATTCCAAACTAACCGGATTCAGCTGGATACCAGTGTTTTACGTGGAATGACTGCCATTAGACCTGCACAACCAAGTAACTGGGCGACACGGTACCTTTTGGTTAGACTGGTCAGACTTTCTGGCTTACCCGTAACGACTGTCAAAGTTCATCGAATGACCATCGGGACCAACGGCTTTACCTGCTTTCCGAGGCACTGGATATTATTTTTTAGAAAGTATGAATTGAAAAAGTTGCTTTACATTCTTAGAAATTTAAAAATAAATATAATTTTACTTTTTTATATTTTTTAAATAAAGCCGCGGTTTAAACCTTTAACCTTACCGTGAACCGGCCAGGTACCTATCTATTTATATACAAAAATTCCTCTAATTAAACTCACAAGTTTTTTGTGGCGTGTACAGCGCAATATTAAGTAATTATATCATTTACTTCCAGGAGGTTCTTTAAGACTTGAAATAATTTATCATGACTCATGGTTTCTTGTTTACAAATTATATCAGTAAAATGATCTGTTAATAGATTATCCTAAGAGAAAAAACTTAAATGAATAACACGAGGATACCCATTTTTTACTACAACTTATGAAAGGATTACATATGTTTATCATTCTATTATTGTACGAGTGTTCAAATATTTGTAGGTCATCATCGTCCATGGGTCCTTCGCGTGTGCTGTGCAGAGTCCATACAGAGGCGCCGTGGACTCAGCTCAGCACGCGCTGGAAGAGTGTCCGAGGGCCACTGAGTGACGAGTCCAGCCCCCTTACCATGACGTTTAAAGTAAGATTGTTTTAGTCCTGTTGCAGGAATGTGCAAGTGACGGCGTTAGACACGTTGTCTAACGCCGTCTCTTTCCCACTGAAAGTAATATCAAAGTAATACTGCTATAAGGGCTTGTGGTACGCCCCCTGGTCGCCAGGATCAGGCAGTATCTGTCTCTGCCAGCAGTAGTGAGGGCTATACTGACGCACCCAGAAAAGTGGGGGGAGGCATTCTCCTTCTGTGAGATCGCGACGTTCCAAAAGGTGGATTCAAAGAAGATAACATTTAAAAGATTCAGTCCGTTCATCCGTCCGTCTGTCAGCCGCGCCGGCTGAAATTCACAAAGAGTGTATTTCTATTGCCACAATAACAAGAAATAATTAAAATAATTATGTGTTCGGACCCCTTAAAAGGGGTCCCAATACCGGAACCTTCTCGTACGAGTCATTATTTCACCCTTGGCCGGGTTTTTCGAGAACAACAAAGTATGACTGAACGTTGTTTACTTGATGAAACTATTTTGATTAAGGTAAAGTTCCGCACTGGGATTACGTATCTTGCAGAAGCCGAGCGATCGCGATAATTTAGCAATATAAACGTCAATTCGCGATAATTTAGCAATATAAACGTCAATTCAAAATACGTCAAGTCAAATAGCAATCTAGCGATAGTGCTGCCTCTGTGGAGCAATCAGTTAACTAAAATATGCATTTTTTCGTTTGGTGGTTTCGTATTTAGTATGGTTTTAAGAGCAAAGTTAAGTTTTTTTAGGTGATATTTAATTTGTTCCAGCGATTGTTACTTTATCGTCATAGTAGCAATAAGTGCATTAGAACAATCAGCAAGCGATTAGCAATCGGTTCATACACAATACGATTTTTTTTACGTTAAGCGGTTAATAGTGATCGCGCGGTGACCGCGCGATCACTGCGCAAATATTGCAGCAATATTTTAATATGTCCCAGGATATTAAATATGGCTTTGCCCGCTGTTTTTGATACGATTTTCAGTCATTAGTTTCCCCGTTAGGGGTTGAATTTTCAAAAATAGCTTCTTAGTCTTAGTAATTTACGTCATAAAAAATATTTTGTGTAATTTTATGCTTCTAGCTCTTCTAGTAGTTTCGACCGTGATTTTATTACTATAAAAAACTGGTGTCTTTATATTTTTAAAGGTCCTCAATTAAAACTAAAACAATAACACATAACAAAATTTGTGGCGCATAAAAGACATTTTTAACATAATTACAATTTAAACTCAAACACGTGGCTGAAAAAAATACTGCATAAATATAGCAAAAAGAGACTAGATTTCGACCAATTTATCAAGTCTAATATCTCAAAAAAAGAAAGGCAGTTAAGTGCAAGTTTTTCTTAAAATAAACAAACCAGTTTATTGACCATGTTGCAGTCAGTGGAATATTTTGATAGGCCATATAATTTGAAACCAGTTCTAATCATTCATCTATCAACAAATATGGCTACTAGAAATAGAATTTTGATACATTACATATTAGTGAGAACCAAATTCGCCGACATAGCTTACCGAGTCGCAAAGCTGAAGTGGCAGTGGGCTGGGCAAATAGTTCGAAGAACCGATGGCCGATGGGGGGAAAAAGGTTCTCAAATGGCAGTTCCGTATTGGCAAGGCGTATTGACTGCCTCCTGTCAGATGGATGACTTTGTGAGGGTTGACAACCGATGGTTGAAGGCGGTACAGAAGAACCCCATGCTGTGCCTAGCAGTGGATGCTTACAGGCATCAGCCTGTAAGCATCCACTGCTAATGTATATAATGTATGGAGCTTATCTCAAATCTATCTCATATGTCTGTCTCTAGAGACCCATTCCGCCGAGATGTAGGAATTGAAAATGACTGTAAATCGTTTCTACGGGTATCAACTGGTAATTGGGACCTGGTAGTTGTCACTGTTGTTATTCTGGCTTTCAGAAGTTGCAGTGACTTTTAAAAAATGCTATGGTAATCATGGTGCTATTCTTAACTACGTACTTGATAAATGCATAGTAAGATTTAGAGAGTAAGCACACTTTTTTGTCACAGTAAATAGTTAAGACGTTTCTTTCGACAAGATTGCTCACAAGAAGGAGTATTATGTTTAAGGGTTCATGTATATGTGAAACTTTCTTTATGCTTCTATTACTTCTGAACGCTTAAACAGATTTGGATGTATATATGGGTATATTTGATATCGTTAGAATCCATGCAGTCGAGAGTAACATAGGCTAGTTAACATTTTGCAAGGGCTGTTTTATTTTTAATTATTGTTTAGTTATTTTGAGAAGTCCCGTCAAACGTTTTGATTTATAGACTGTTTTATTATTCGTAGCTAAATAATTAACTTAGAAAATTCACATGGCCTTACTAAAATAACTTGTATTTTGCTCCAAATAACTAAGCAATTTATGCGCGATGCCACACGTTTTTTTGTTTCCAATTGTGCAGAAGTTTAGTAATTTCAACCTTCCTTATTCTTCGTGGCATGCCGCCCGCCTCGTCTCATTTAAGTTGAACAAACTTTTGAGACACATCAGCTATCCCTATTTTGGAGTAACGTCGCTTATAATTACTTTTAGGTGTTCATATTTTAATGATATTAACTTGATTTGAATTATCTACCACGAGGGCTTGTCAACCATTGGTGGTAGATAGTTGAATAATGACGTGGAAGCTTACATCAAACTCATTATTATTATCATAATCATTTTTTTTTGGTGAGTGGGAAATCATCCAATGGCTGCTCCCGTCCTGGGTGCGGTGGGAGGGCGTGTCAGACTCTTACTGACTAAAACCCACTCATGTTCCTTCAATTGCCCTTTATGTTCCAGGGTCACGGTAACTATTATAAACATTCCGCAACCCCGGCAGGCGTTGGCCCTGTTGGGCCCCTTCCTGTGCTGACTCCTTCTCTTTGAGGCGCGCGTGGAACACTAACGCGCCGTCGACGCGGTCCTGGTCCTAGCCGGGCGGCGAGCTACCCATCGCTCGCCATCCGCAGAACCGCGCCTACCGTGGCTGGTAGTCGTCTTGCGACTTTCGACGTCTTCACCTGGGTCTTAGTCCGGGGCGAGAGGCTCGTCGTTGCCTCTCGCGCGCCGCCGCTTCCTTCACCAGCATAACTGCTTCGCAGAAGGAGGCGACGGCATCCCATTCCGTCTCGCCCCGCAGCATGGCCTGAACCAGCGCCGGGCGCGAGAGGTCACCGCCGCCGATAGCCTCTACGAGGACACGTCGATGGTGCGCCCATGCGCGGCACACCTCCACTCGTGTGCTCGACCGTGTCCTCTAGGCGACCGTTGCTGCAGTGGTGACACCCAGGCGTCGCTTCCGCCTGTATCCGACACAGGAACCTCCCGAACTGACCATGTCCGGTGAGGACCCGTGTCAAGCGAAACGTGAGAGCGCCGTGGCGCCTCTCCAGCCACTCCTCAAAGAGGGGTCTTACCGCCGCTATTACGGCGTGCCCAATAATCATAATCATCAGCTCGTGAGCGTCCACTTCTGATCATAGGCCTACCTAACTCTTCATAACATACAGTTTTGTGCCGCCGGTAACCAACGCGTTGGTTACCGGCGGCACGGTTCCATGCGACCTTCGCAAGGTCATCCATCTTGCGGGTGGTCGTCCTGAGCTGCGTTTGCCAATACGTAACTGATATTCGAGAACCTTTTTTCCCCATCAGTCATCGATACTTCGAGCTATGTGCCCAGCTCACTTCCACTTCAGTTTTGCAACTGTGACTTTACTGAAGTGACCTGAAAAGGGATTAAACAGCACCCAGCATTCCAACAGTTTGTTGGAATTGTCCGTAGTGTTAAGTTCAGATATCTCCTAAAGCCTTGTAGACGAACTTTGAAGTTATTGACAAAATAAAATATGCTATGTAAATTACCTGCAAAAATAAGTATGATCTAAAATTATAACCTACATGATTCGGTAATTAAAACCTTAACAAAAACGACTGGCATTTGGAAAACTCGATTTGAAACGTTTAATAAATATAATGGTTTGTAAAGTACTTTATTTTTAGAGTTATTTATTTTTGTTTTTAATTCAAGGTCTTCGTAATAAAACGTTAAGTTATTTGGGGCAGAATACACGTTATTTTCGGTAGGTTATGTGGCGTTTTTAACTAACTTAATTAGTTAGGATATTAAACTCGTTTGGGTCTCGTGCCACGCGATCTATGGGTCAAAGATTTCAAGGCACGTTTTGATTTATGGTTGTTTATTTTGAATCTCAAAGAATAAATAGTGGACAGACATTTATTCAGGCTTAAGCTGAAATAATTCTACAATAAAAAATAGTAAAGGCTCCTAGGTAGGCATGGGGTTATTCTCACACAACTGTCCAATTGCGTATGTCTAGATAGAGACAGAGAATAAGCCAAAGTATGTGCTAAACAATGGGGTTTAAAGTAAAGAAAAAAACAACTTTACTTAGAAACCACAATGGCAAGATAGACACGAAGAATAACTAAGCCACAATACCTAGACAAGTAATGTATAGATTTCTGCACAAAATTAATGCGTCAAATCGGGAAGCTAAGTAAGCTACTGTGTTTGGTGGTTGACTATTTATTCAACTAATCATGACAGTGCGCTTGACAGTTTTATATTATATTGGATAAGAAAAGTTTATCTTGGACAGCAATGACACCTCGGGTCTCGTAAAGCGCTTAAAGCCAATCTTCACGGTTGTCTTCGTAGAACTTTGACAGTCGTTACTGGTAGTCAGAAGCTAGAAAGCCTGACCAGTCTAACCAAGAGTATAGTGTCGCCCAGTAATTGAGTTGTGGAGGTCTGATAGGCAGTCGCTTCACGTAAAACAATGGTGTTCAGCCCACTTACCATGACGTTTAAAGTAAGATTGTTTTAGTCCTGTTGCAGGAGTGTGCAAGTGACAGCGTTAGACACGTTGTCTAGCGCCGTCTCTTTCCCACTGAAAGTAATATCAAAGTAATACTGCTATCAAGGCTTGTGGTTCGCCCCCAGCTGAATCTGGTTAGGCTAGAAGCTGACCCCAACGTTATTGAGGAAAAGGCTAGGGAAATTATGATGATTTTATTGGATTAGACTACGCACATTTCGCTATATTCAGCTTAAATAGAAAACAAAGATTTCGTAATTCTATAGTAACGATTTAACTTTGACTTCTTATATTCTACAGCTACGCGATGACTACCTGTAATTTATTTGAAAGCTTTATAGTTTCAAATACATTTACGTGAAAAAAGATTCAGTAGTTTACGATTCTACCAACCTAATAAATATGCAAGTTATTATGATTTGTAAATTTTCCGAAAATATTTAAGTTATGCTAAAAGCTATGCAAGATTTGTTTACATGTATGGAATATTGTAAACATTTCTTTATATTTGGATCGGAACACTTCTAAGAGTTTCATCAAAATGCGAAAATTAAAAAGCAAATTAAACAAAAATGACTTTTGACATATATTTGCTTTGAGTACAAAACGAGGCACGGCTTCTGACTTTTAAATGTTGGTTCGACGACATTTTTGAGAGATGCAACCAAGCTAATTTCGAAAAACAAAATCTAACGCTCTATAACACACTAAAAATAATAAAAAAAACCTTATTAAAAACCGACAGAAAGTGTTGTTTGTTATTGGTCCATAAATTACATTTCTTTTATAAAAATATCTATATCGGCTAGAAAACAATAATGCTCACAATAAAGATACCAAGGTAACATAAAAGTTTAGTACTTATTTATTCATCAGTCGCTATTAACATTTTGTTTTAAAAGTTGATATTTGTTTATAACACATTAGGACTACTTTCTCCAGATACGCATGTTCGAAATTTGAACATGTGTCGATGGAATTGGATTTTATGTTTGAATGTTTTTTTTAAAGTTATTACTTTTTTATGTTATTTTACTCGTCGATACTACATGTTGGTTGTTATGTAATCCTAGTCCAACGGATGACGGTTGACTTAGATTTATTCAAATATTATGTAGGCAAGACAACTTTTTTAAAATAAATCTTGTAAGAAGACTCTTTTAATTGACATTTTGTAGTAAGTGATTAATCAAACACTTCTCAGTTGTTATTTATTAGTGACTTGACATTTTGAAAGCGACGCGAATGTCACTAAGACTTGACATTTTGAAAGCGACGCGAATGTCACTTAAGGAGTTTGACAGTAGTTTATTTTGAGCTGAGAATTGAACCATCTAGAAAATAAGATAAAGTATCATGTTTTACTAGTATATTCTGTAAAGTTGATCTTAGTGTTAACCTGACGATTGTCAATTTGTACATAGACGTGTACCAACTTTTTACATTCATTTATTCATTTTTTCAACCATTTGAACTACATGCCAGATCATAAACACGCACGTGTTCTACACCAATCACAAATTTGCAAATACTGTAAAAATGGAGAATACAAAATTTTTCCGAAAGGTACCTATTAACTGCCAATGGAGCACTTAAAATTCTGTGAACTTAAAAACGGGATATGCTCGCTAGCTCTTTATGTATGCTTGAAATTCTAAGTCCGCCGTGCAAAAAGCCGCCAGTGGATCAGTCAGTCTATTTTTATTCTTTTTTGTTTCTTTTCTTGGTCTGCTCCCCTCCAGTAATAAAATAACTTCGAGTATTTCTATGATTCGTTTAAAATATCGAGAATATCCAACCAAATGTGATCTATTGACAATTCAATCCTTTATTTCTGGCACACGAGGGCGGTGTCTATGTACCTTGCCGCCAATATAGCTGTCAAGTGTCATTGCAGTCTTCATCATCAGCAGGCTCCTTGCCTCATTGCTGTGTTTTCTTCAACATATAATACGTTTAGGATGACTTCGAAAACAATGAGAGTAGACCGGCTATAGATCACCTCCTTAAACCTTCGGACACACGTGATTCGAGACACAATAGAAAGACAATAACAGCGCGACAGCCGGCTGTCGTTTGGTCGTCAAAAGGTTGACCTGCAGGTATCATAAATTTTATCGAAAGTTTACCCGCTACCGTTAGCCTTAAAATGTTGTGACAGCCAATAATCTACGTAAATAGAAAGCTTGGCTGTTAGAGACTTTGGGTTCTTAGCGGTCGTTTAATTTTTATTCCTTATAAATTACTGTCAATTCTATCTCTGAGCAACAATTAATACAATTTATTACGCTAGCTATCAATGCAAACTCATGGAAGAGCACAGTTCACAGTTTTCACTCAAAAAGTTAAAACGAACGAAAAGTTGCATTCCATCGCGAATGTTATGTCCTTAAAGGTTTAGTACCCTCATTACTTGACACTTTATTAACGCAGAATAACTGCGAATATTCTATTCTCAACTCAAAATCTATTAGTATAAATATGATAAGCTGATTGGTTGTTTATACAATGTGTTAATGAAATAACCCAACACCTCGGACACCCCAACCGACTTTTATACTAATAAATTGATATGACGTATAATTATTTATTTTCATAAATTATAGTAATAGATACTTGAAAATGTTGTTGTCGCGCTACTTCTTACAGACTCGTAGCTCTATCGCCGCGCCGCTGTCAACGAACACGAGAGCTTTTGTTTACGTCGCGTTGGACAGTAGTGTACAGCGTCGTTAAAAAATATTAGAGGCGGCATGACAAATAATATTTTTTGGAAAAATATAACCTATAATAAAAATTATTGTATTCGATTTTGCTGCCGATTCTAAACTAACTAGTTTTAGGTTTTGGGTTATTTCATTAACACATTGTATATCAACGCACAGCCTAAACCGTTGGTCTAAGAGACATAAAACTTGGAGAGTGTTTTCTTTGTGAAATTCGTCACTTGAAAGGGTAAAATAGTGGATGAAAATTTCGACTTCTACACGGGCTAAGCCGCAGACGAAAGCTAGTGCTGTATAAATATCAATATTTAGAAATTCAAAGCCCGAAGAAAATTGTTGTTCATATCAATCATATTATTCTCATGTGACTGGTTGTCAAACAAAGAAATAAAATCTATTTTGAAATTGTTTAGGTATGCGGAAAATCTGGTTTTGTTTTTACTAATGCAACATGCATTAGTTTTTAATAAGAAAACCAACTAACAAACTGAACTCATTTGAACTACCGGGATTATTTAACCGAAATAACGGCTAATTGACCATGAACTGAATGGACTTATAATATTAGATATTGGTTATATAAAAAGAGCTTTTTATATATTTTCTAAAGTTAGGTAAATGTGAGGTTCGAATAAATAAATAATTGCATTAATAACAGTATAGCAAATAACTTATTTGCATTATAAACATTAATGCAATTTTTAATTAAAACAGTCAGCTAATTAGCAAAGATAACAGTGATGGAATTTTGCAGAAAATACTTTTTAATTCCTTTAATTGGTTACGATTGCATTTGACACTGAATTTCCACAAGCACTAGATCATCTGGCCCGTCAATTGCCACTGACACTTTGTTAAAAAGGCAACTAGTACCGTTTTTCATGATCCATTGCACGAATATTTTGATTATAATTGTAATGTCTGGTCTTGAAAAGACATTTCCGTATTCAGTTAGGAAATGTCCAATTGTTTACTTCCGCTACTTTAAGACAAATATGGCAAAATAATAATTTTAATTAACCTAGTATCTGCAAAATATCTTGTCAATACCATTTTATTTTACAAAAACCTTTTCTTTATGACCACCTCATCATCTCCCTAGTCTTTTCTCACCTATGTTGGGGTCAGCTTGCAGCCTAACCGGATTCAACTGGACCCCAACGTTTTAAGGTTGCCACTGCCTATCAAACCTCCACATACCATTTACTTGGTGATACGGTACCCTTTGGTTAGACAGGTCAGACTTTCTAGCTTCTGGCTACCCGTAGCGACTGTCAAAGTTCTACGAATGACATCCGGGACGCGCAATTCGTGCTTCTTGAGGAACGGAGTATCAGTGATGTCTAAGATAAACTTCAGATACTATATAAATGATTTGAACGGTTAGGTTCGCTGAAAACCAGCGTCGTAGACGCCACTGCATTATGCTGAGCGTCAGCCGTTTCGCTCGTTGGTGACTTTACTTTCCTCCTTTGGTTTTAGGCTTCTAGTGTTTAAGTTTTATTTGTAGTTACACCTCGTAAATAAACTGTTTTTCTTTCATTTAGTAAAGTTAGTCCTTTTCACTGCCATTAATACGAAAACGGTCTAACTCCCTGTCATTACCGCGAACACACGACCACGTCAGACAATGCTCATTGTTCTTTAGTTTGTAATCCAATCATTTGTTTAATTTAAATAATACACGTGAAACGAAAGCGAAATAAAGTTGTATTTCAGCTGATATCTTGTGTTCATTACAGTCGGCCTTACAAGGATGTTTCTTCATAATTTCATTAAAACGAGTAAGGCTACAGGCCGTGTAACGGTTTTTCAGTTACCTTAGGCTGATAAAGTAAGCGTTTCGTTTGAGCATACGGTGGCTACACATAAATGATACAATCATGTCTGACTATAATATTAGTTTTCGGACTGACCACAGTTCAAGTTAATTGCGGTCCCGGTCACCGGTATCCTAGTTTTTTTCATCAGCTATATTTTCCTAATTTGGTTTGCAAAAGTGGTTATTTTTTAAACAAATGACCAACATTGCATATTACATATAATCATATTAACGGATCGTAAATCCGTTTGTCCCAGTTGTCATTCGTAGAACTTTGACAGTCGTTACGGGTAGTCAGAAAACAGAAAGACTGTCCAGCCTAACCAAAAGGTATCGTGTCGCAGTTACTGGGTTGTCGTGGTCTGATAGACAGTCGCTTTACGTACAACACAAGTATCTAGCTAAATCCGGTTAGGCTGGGAGCCGACACCAACATAGTTGAGAAAAGGCTATGGTGATGATGAGGCTCGTCTGAGTATCATGTTTTTTTTGCGGTGTAAGCAGCTGCAGTTGCGATTTAGAAACTGTAATCCAACGTTAGGCCAGAATAAGGTGTATTAGAACGTCGGTCTGATAGCCCAATACCTAGTTAATTCGTGAGATCTGTAAGAATATGGGATTCCACCCCGGTAAAAAAAAAGTGAATGGGTTTAAATCCAGGCCAATTGTGTGTACTAATATAAAATGTGTTAATTATGTGACTTTTTGTAATCACATAATATATACTCTCGAGTTTATCATAGATTTCTTAGACCAACCTACTGACTTCGATAAAGGAAAAAACTGGACTAATATTATTTCTGCAATCGCATATCTTCTTTAAGCAAGCGTGGTGATCACTGCTGGCCTCTTCTCAAACAGAGAATAAGCCTTTGCTTAGCAGTGAGGTAATAATAAACTGATGTTATTTTTAGTACCTATACGTATGGCTGTAATTGTATATCCTGTTCTTTAGTACTTATTTTACAGCTGCTATCAAATGTAAATACGTAACATAACCACGTGGAAACCAACAGCTGCAATATGACCATATTATTAAGTGCTAGAGTGCATATTAATGCACTCTGTTCTCAACAGTTTTATTGTTATTACAAAGATTAATCTTTGGTACAATTTAGTTACTTATAATGGAAAATGTGTTACGTACTTTTGGCGAAAATTTTGCCACCGATTCTGCTGTAACTTGTTGAGCTTTGTTTGTTGTTCTATGTGTATGTTTTTGTATGCTTTCCCCTTGCTATACTGGTTGTCTGGTAAATAGTGATGTATAGATAATACTTGATGTTTGTGACAGACTTCGCGCCGACAAGACTTTACTCCGACGAGACTTTGCGCTGACAAGACTTTACTGCGACGGGACTTTGCGCTGACAAGGCTTTAGGCTGAGGCTACAGTATTATAGGCAGCGATTTGCGATGCGACTGGAAGAGCGAAACGAGATAAACGTGGAACGGCTACATTCTTAGATTATATACATGTCAAGCGAAAGTCTGGCGTATATTCGATTCAATTTCGATGATACGTCGATGTAGCCGGTGCCGTGATTACAGTATTGTAGCTCCTGTCGCATAAAGAAATCAAAGATCGCTAGTAATATTTGATGAACGGTGTAGCCATACACGGTGAGTATCCATGTATTTGTTTCAATCGCTCATGTGTCGCAGCTCGCGTCGCAGGCTAGAGTAGCCTCAGCCTTACTGCGATGGGACTTTGAGCCGACAAGACTTGACTCCGACGAAACTTCACGCCGACCAATCTTTTCGCAATATGGGATATTCAACACAAAAATTTTTTTTCAATTCCAACCAGTAATTCCTGTGATTAGTGCGTTCAACCATCCAAACAAAGAAACTCTTCAGCTTTATGATATTAGTATAGATAACGTTCAAATGCAAATATAATATTTAGTTATTGGTTTTAAGTAAAAGTACTTACACTTCTAAACTCTTATACAATTGTACAGATTTTGAAACTGATATTTCCTTATGATTTTTGTTACCCAATATATTATTCATACAAGCAATACCCCGGGATATACCCTGTATGTTAATATGCCACTCTTTTCCCATGTGTACAGGTCATAAGAGGGTATTATGGGATTAGCGTTATCAGATAGGTGAGTATGCAAGTTGATAACGTGATTCGATCGTGAATCTGCCTGCATGTATATGCATGTATGTAGTTATGTTTACAACCTTATTTTTTGTTTAACGGAAATCTGTAGTGGTCATTGTACTGTCATAGTTTTTTAATCGGATAATCCTACCAAACTTTTTTTCTGGGACGATCCCGCCAAATTTTTTCCAACTAGCTTCTGCCCGCGACTTCGTCCGCGTGGAATAGTTCCCATTCCCGCGTGATTTCCGGGATGAAAACTATCCTATGTCCTTTCTCGGGTCCCAGACTATACCTGTACCAAATTTCATTTAAATCGGTTTAGTAGTTTAAGCGGGAAAGCGTAACAGACAGATAGACAGAGTTACTTTCGCATTTATAATATTAGTATGGATTATACACTCCTGAAAATCAACAGTGGAGTCCGCCATAAAAGCGCCAAGCAATGAAGCTCGACGAGTCCCGGAGAAACGATTAAGTTGTCTTGGATACCGCAACGGAATAAATCAGAAAAGGACAGCGGATAAGTAATGAAGAAACAATTACCACATATAGGTAATACTTTCATACTCTGTATACTTACCTTTATACTTAAGACTAATATTTACTATGCATACCACGTAAACATAGCTTGGTTGGTGTCGACAAAAATGCAGTCTTATGTTTATTATTGTTGTGACTGAACTGTTGTTATTGATTCTAGTTTTAGTACAAAATAAAGTCTTCTTTAACACTATCAACTACTTGTAAAATTTCATTCTAATCAACGTAAATTGTGAATCAGATTTTTGTTCTCATTGATTCCACTGTAAAAATTGTTCATTAGGAGTACAATGACCCCTTTTCATTTGATTTTCTAGTTATATAAATTCAGGTTAGTTAGTTAGTTAGTTAGTTTTCAGTGTCTCTGAAAAATCTTCCCCAGATTTGGTATGGAAAACTTATCTGTCCCTAAAACCTTCATACATATTTCAAAATGGAATTTAAGATATTCTGAAAAGTCGTTGTACCCCGCCATAGGTCAAAGGGCATCAGGTAGTTTTAGTTTAGAGTTAATTCCCCCGTAATTCGATTACAAAATTATCAGTGATTGATCTAGACCCTGGCCAGGGTCATGACCCGTACGACCACTCTCCTGGGTACTCCCTTACGTTGGGCTCGTTTGAACTTAAGTTTCAATTGGGGTTTCTTTAGGAATTTGGAAGACATAGTAACAGAGCTTGATGATCAAGGAGATTAGCACCAACGAAGCGATCGTCTTTTAGCCAACTCTTCAAATGACATTTAATTTTATTTCGCTCTTAAACCTGTTGCTGTATTTATAAAAAAAGGATAAAGTAAGGACAGCACCTTAATATTAAGTGACAATCTAGTATTTCACCAATAACCTTTCCGATTTCATTAACTTGTTGTCTGTTTCTTTCTCAATACTTACTATTTGTTAATCATACTTACTTACTATCTTTACCTCCATCGTTGTCTGCACCCACAGCAGCTTACTCCTAGTGTATTCATACTTTCATTCGTGTTTTTTCAGCTAGCATTTTTATTTAGTTAGTTTTTGTAGCATGTATGCTATTCTATTAGTTTCTTGTAATGTTTGCAGTTAATTAATAACTTACGACTTGAGTTATGACTGACTATCTTTCTATTTCATTATTGCCTTTAGCTTCAGTGTTTGTACAATGTTTTTTACAAGTGTTTTATATTGAATGCCTAAATATTTCAGCTACCGTTTTACTTTCAGTTTCAAGTGTTACATTTCGTTATCAATTTCCTTCAATGTTATTAGGCTATATTTGTAATGGCAAGTATTCAGTCTTTTATTAACTTTGTGTATTGTGTGTTGTTAAATTTTATTGGCATTTATTAAGTGAAGGTTTCTAATATCAGTGCGTAGTGATAGTGTCGTTTCAGGGGTCGACTTATTAGTTTTCTTTCGTCCTTATTAGGTTTCTTTTATATTGCGTTGAGTTCTGTCTCTTTTGTGTTCTAAATTGTTTATAGTAATCTTGTGTTGTGTAATGTGATATGTAATGTTTCACTGTCACACTTCGTCTCAACCTTCATAAATTTCTATTTCATTCGTATGTAAACTGATTGTTGCGGTTTATATCCAAACCACGAGGACTATTATGGTCATAAGCAATGAAAACGACAATATATATTTTAATTCATTACGATTTATTTTCTTACTATTATCAGGTAATAAAAATTGGCTCCGCTCAGCGGAAAGGTACGTGGACACAATAAATTAACTTAATACTAAATCAGTCTAACGGTCGCGCCGAGCGCGTTGCGGCTTAGCCTAGTATCACAGATGAGTAGAGCGGTGGGACGCGGGGCGAAGCGCACCCGCGAGGAGAGCTGCGCGGGCGCGCGGGGTGGCGGTCACTCGTCCGACGCCGACGAAAGCTGTGTGCTTCCGCCCGAGCTGAACGAGCCGCGGCAGGCTTCCCCGCCGCTCGCCGTGCCGGACTCTGGCGCAGAGTTCCCCGGAGACAGTGTGCGCAGCAGCTCGAGAGCAGCCCGCGCGCGCTGCCCGTCCACCGCCGCCGCAGAGGCGACCCCCGACGCTCTCTCCCACGCGCTCTTCTCTGGCAGAAGAAGACGGCGCGCCTCTCTTTGCACGCGACGCGAACGCAGCGCGAATAGGAACGGTGACAGCGCCGACGCCAGTAGCAACAACGCTAGCGCCGGCGTGCGCGCGACGTCCGCCAGCCCCGGCGCCGCCGCCGACACCACGGCCGCCACAGCGTGCGGCACGTGCAGCATCACCAGCGCGCCCGTCAGCAGTCCCACGCGGGCCGCGCGAGATTCTTCTCTATATCTAAACAGTGACGCGTTTGATATGCGACATCTGATTGAGGTGATTCTGGATCCATTATGACTAGGCTGCGGCGTGCGCGGCTGCACAGAAAGCAGTGGAGCTGCCAGCAAAGGTGCCGAGCTCACAGCCGGCAACCCTTTCCTCAGATCCTCGTTAGACTTTCCTTCCTTACGGGAATTGCGTAAACTAGCAACCGATGGGCAGCGAACTGGACGTTCAGGCGGTAGTAGGAATGGCCCGAATTTCCTATCGCTCTCCACAGTTACGGAGCACTCTGGTCCGTCGATTTTGAGGGTTAGTCCCTCCCCCTCCTCAGCGAGATCGGGTAGGATCGTGGGAGGTTCGTGTAGCTGTAGTGCGCTGGCACCATGCGCTCGCGCCCTTAGTCCTGAAGAGCGCGCCGCTCGGTAGATCCTGGCGTACATGATGCACACGATGGCGATGGGTGTGATGACTCCTAGCATTAAGTACACGACGTAGTAGGCCAGCTCGACTCCCTGCACGACGGGCTCGAGCGGGTAATAGTGGCGCACGCCGGCGATAGCGGCGCGGACGGCGGCGGCGCAGGCGGCCGCCAGCCACGTGGCGGCGCACAGCACGACTGGCCGGCGCTGCAGCAGGCGCGTGTGACAGCGTAGTGGGTCCGTGACGGCGTGGTGCTGGTCCAGAGCGATTAACATGATGGACAGCAGCGAGGCCAGGCTGCAGGCTGCCGCCGCCGCATCGCCCGCCTCCACCCACGAGCGGATATCCTCCCTCGCTGAGTGCTCGCCGAACAGCGCGGGCGCCAGCAGGGAGGTCGTCAAAAGATTCGTCGCAAGTAGATTGATGACGAACCTGCAACAATGAAAAGTCAACGTTAGCATACTAGTACAATGTCCACACAATGTGGCGGTCGGGTCATGTTTACGTGGCCCCTCACGTTTGAACGCGCCGGCGCACCAAGGTTGCATCAGAAAGGCCATATTTCGTACGTTTTCCAGCTTCGATTAAACAGCAATTAATTTGACGTTGAACGATAACATTCGGGAGCTATTAAGCCCGTGCTATTGTTTATAAACATTGCGTTTGCCACGTCATTCGACATTGTTAACAGAAATAGTAACCTGAATGGTCATGAACTTCGTTATGACAAGGAAGCGGCCAAACAAGGCAATTCCTTGTAAAGTTATTGAGAAGTTATTGATAGGGGCTTGGTACGACTTGCTTGCTATCGTACCAAGCCCCTCGTTACGTAAGATTCCATTAATCCCGGTGATGTACTGTCGCAAGAAATAGATGTGTTGGTAGATTATGTTGAACATTTTGAGAGTGCAAGAACTTTCGTAAACTGGCCACCAGCGGCGCAACGCATGCGCAATCCGACCGAGTTTCGATGTTCACGAATTATTTGATAACAAACATTATAATTGCTATTGTTGATACTAATAATGTGAATGTCAGACATTGCAGCTGGTAGTGCGTTTCCACATAAAATATGTAATAAAAAATAAATAAATGGCACTTATAATAAACCATGAACTCATCAGGATATTGTATAATTTCTATATCGGATTTTAATACAAATTCATTTTTAGACTTCAAAACATTATTAATTATGCGGTAGACAAGGCAGAAGAATAAAATTTTAATAGCAAATACGGATCTAATAAGTTGTTAATATTAAATAATATACATCAGGTATCTCAACTAGACAAAAAACAAGGAATCTTCATGTTAGTTTGTCGTACTAATAATATTTTGATGGTTCCGTCTAGACAGAATTCCGAGATAAGTTTAGCAAATTGACTAATACAACTTGATTAAATTAATTAGCAGACATATTCGTAGTTACCTCTAGAAGCTAACAATTTAATTAAACAATAATGTGAGTTTGAACTAATATCAAGGCAAATAAGCCCTTTATCTGGCGATGCTATGGTTTGTCGACCACAGGCCTATTATGCAGTGAACCACAAAAAGGGTCAATTTCGCATGGCAGTAATACGACACCTGTCATTAATGACAGTTGTCACATTTGACAGACCAGAGTGATGTGTTGTGTCACCGTCGCACAACTGTCAAATTGGCATGGTAAGATAGTGACAGAGAATGACTAAGCCAAAGTACGTTGTGAGTATCGTATTTTTTATCTCAGACTTAAAAAATTATATGTATTTGTGTACATAGCTGCAATAAGTTTGTCTTATGTGAATTACCCCTGTTTTTGAAGTAGTTATTTTATTTGCCCAAATTATTTGTTGTTTTAGCAAATTGATCGTATAAATGTTGATACATAACATTTTTCATTCGGTAAATATTTAATAAGAAAAATGGTGTTTCGCTTTTAGGTTAGAAAACTCGTTAAAATAAGACATTGATTCAACTCTCCGTAAACTGGTATAAAAATAGGTAACTAATTTAATAGTAGTTATTGCTCGAAGGAGCATCAACAGTACACACTCGATATTTCAACAATCTTCAAGGGAAGGTTGTCTTCGAAATTAGTAAACAAACACATGAAAAGACTGACTAAGGTTTAATAAACAGTTTGTCATTTCACAATCGGGAAGTAGTTTTACCGACTTTAGATTTCAAAGCCACGTGGGTGGATAAATCTCAGTTAAAGAAAAAAGCCGTTGAGTCATGGTAGAACTTGTTCTTGTCAAACATGGAATTCTTGGTGGGAATACTTTTAGCATATGGGAAAACCGTTTGAAACGTTCCATTTTTAAAACCCCAGGATTTTTTCTTTCGACGCATGAGTTTAAAAATAGAAATGAGTAAAACCAAAGAGGTCTGATACTCTAGAATTAGCGGTAAACGAAATCGATATGAAATCGTGTTTAAACTCATTATTATTCGATTTTACGTCGTTAGTATAATATTGTAAAACCAGTTGTGGTCTGATTCACTAAAGACTTGGTCTAATAAATGTTCATCTGTGTGAACACATACGTTTTGAAAGATATCTTGTTTTAGAGGAGCAAAAAATCTTGGGTCTCGGAATTGTTTTTACATCACCATGTGGCATAACTCTACTCACCACATTGTTGGTGTTTCCAAGATTATCCTTGTTTATTAAATATGTTGTTTTGATTGGTACCAAAATTTCCATTCATAAAAATTTGACATGCGCAATTTATTTCGGATAACTAATTTTGGTTGAACTTTTGTTCTGCTATGAGGGTGCTTGCTTTCGAAAAAACCCTTTTTAGAATTCTGATCCCCGGATTCTAGATCTTAGCTGTTTAGACAAAGATATTTAAAATTCGGAACAATGTCAACACCATAACAACAGCCAGTAAGTTAGTTTTATATTTTTCCTTTGTCTTCATTATTTGAAATTGAAGAAAACAGCAACAGTGTTGCTACATGACGTCCTTACCATGCTTGGTCAGCTAGCAACCCTACATCTTTCTAACCTTGTATTCATCCATCTTTATTAATAGACCGTCCAGATTGTTCCTGTATGCATTAGGCAAATGTTAAGCACTGACCTTGCAGATTAATAAAGCATGACATTGTCTCCTCAACAGCCTTCGAATGCAAGAGAATTGACATTTGAAAATCAAATAAACTTGCAATTATTCATATGCAGTTTTAATCTGTGGATAGGATATTGTAATTGCATACATCGTTGATTAAGGTCTGATAACCAAGGATTAAGTGTTCTAGAATAAATAAATAATAATAATATCTAAGGACAATTCACACATGATCTCTCACTGATATACATACTTATATCACTTACACATACATTCTAAATAAATTACATCCAGGTAAGTGAAGATGATGTATATCAATTAATTATTTGACTTTTTGAAGTTAATTAACTTTGAATTAACTATACTAATGTCTATTGAATTTGTCGTTATAGCAAATCTAAGTAAGTTCGTTTTTATTATTAGGGAAAGAGAAACATGACAAAGACTCAGATTAAGCTGACTCAATAACCTTAACTTCCCATAGATATAAATCTAAATTATGATGGATGTGGGATGCAAATATGTTTGTTTGTAATGGTATATGACCATATAATAAAGGTGAAACGGTTCTCTATGTTAACAACAAAAGGCAATTCTTTATTGTGTCGAGGCCAATTACGTACGTACCCAATGTAATATTTATTATCTCAGATTTGCAAAATTTTTGGAAGCAAGCGCAATTTAATTTAATGGTCGGATGAACAGTTGAAGAAATAAGTAAGGTTAGATTAAAAAAGAACTTGAAAACTTGAATAATAGAATATATAGAAATGAAGGACATAAAGAATTTAATGAATGATGAATATGAACTCTGTATGATCAACGTTTGAGTTACTTTATGGGAAACGAAAGTTTGAAGAGGAAACCAGTCTAAATATTAAATCGGAAGTGTCTAAAAACATTCTCAGTCCTCCTTACCTAACGGTCCTATGACCCAAAGAAATGTTCAAACCTAAAAAGGATTTAGAATAAAAGAATACGGAATAAGAGATTTACTTCAGAGTATACAAGTTCTTGTACGGAGAAAAGGAAGAAAAATGATCTATAACTGTTTAAATATAAAGACCACTAGAATGATGATAGAAAGAGCACTCAATCGTTTGGTTTACACTGACCTTTAGTAAAAACTTTCCTACTATTGCAAAATATAATCATACGAGCCGGAAGTTTTTTCTATATCTCTATAAAATCCTTGAGATCATATGAATATTAAATACCATTCAATGCCACTTCCCAGTCTTCAAAACTATAAACCTGAGCATCCGGGGATGTGTGCAAATGTATGTCAAGTATAATATCAGTAAATATTTTCCTATGATCATCAGGTTTTTATGACGGCAATGAAATTTACGTTTCATTATAATTTCTGGTTGCAGTGACAGCTTCATCTGTCTATGTTTGTTTTTCCTTATCGTAATGGTTACTCTAAAACTACATCTTGTTAGTATTTTCGTTCCGATTACCTTGTTACAGTGACCTTTCAATATTTACTTGAAATGTTGATAATATGAGACAAAAAATGATGCAAGTAAGTGCTTTGGCTAAGCAATATTATCGTCTCCCTCGCACAATTTTCAAATTATATGAAGGTAAGATAAAGACAAAGAATAGCTAACTCAAAGTTCAAAGAAGCGTTTGTTTACCTCGGCATTAGTAATCCACGGATCTTTATATAAATGTTAACATGTAAATAATCGTGCGTATTTGCCACAATTTCGTAAACTTTAACATTTTATTTGCGTTAAAGGTCGCTATATCCAAAAATAAAACCACGAGGTCGGGGAAACCCCAATGCGAGATACAATCTAAACCTGTTGCAATTATTTGCTCATTACTAGTGCCAATCGTTAAATTCCTATCTAGCTAGAGACGTGTGGTTTTAAGAATTCTATTGTTACTAAATAAAAAACCTGAACTACTTACGTGTATTTTAAATCTTTTGTACTTAGAACCATGTCCTCTAGAAAACAAAAGAATGTCTGCCGTGCGAGCCAATGCACCCATAGAGTTATTTATACCTATGGAAACGATGGCCTTAACTTCCAAATGAATGAAAAATTAATTCATGTCGGAACGTGGCAAGCCCGCCATTTTGAATATCACTTAGTGATGATTTAAAATTCGAACATAACGGTCATTTTTTGTAATGAGTTTTTGTCGCAGTTAGGGCCCGTCCTACAGTTACAATATTTTAATTTATTCACATTTCATTTTCATGAAACTAAATACGCCAGGAAGCAGACTATAAAAAATCAGATTTAAAAACTAAAAGCTTGCAATCGTTTGACGCGAGTGAAGGTCGTAACGAACTTCAAATAGACAGATGACGTTTTAAAACTCTTTCGAACGACACGGAGACAATTATTGCCGTGTTACATAATTTGAAAACGTGAGAAGTAAAATTACGACGTCCATTGCTCTTTAGACGAGTACAATTTGAGTTTAGTATCTAACAGTTAGCTCAATGAATGGGGAAGTGGTGAATTTAACCAACATCCTTTGACTTCTTTAATGGATCATGCACAGCGGTCGTGGTGATGAATGTTTGAGGATGTAGAAAAATTACAAATAGTTCCCCCCCGAGGGGATTTGGAGAAGGAAAAAATTGCTCTTTGACTAGTTCTTTTCAATCCACCAGTTATTTTCCACTGCTACCTACTTCGTTTAATAGTTGGCATGATTCGTAACTAACTTTCACGCGGTAACTGGTATATTAAAGAAACCATAAATATCTTTTAGAATGGCAATATTTGATTTACAAATTCATATTTTTAAGAAGCTTTTTCATTTGTATTTTTTATGAATGAAATGGTAGAGACAGGGTCAAGTAAATAAAAAATGTTATTTAAAAGCCACTTTGTGAACATCAACCGAGGTAATTAAAAAGAAGAAAATTTATAATATTACGAATGTACGAGATAGACAGAATAAATCTCAATATGTTTTCCTGAAACTATCCTGGTTCGCCGCAAAAGGGCCTTGGTGAAATCCGCGTTTGTGTCGCCAAATCTCAAAAACAGCTGGACTGATTATGATGGATGAGTCTCCGAACCTTGATTTGTATGAGGAAGTGACATTACGCGAATCTGCGACTTTGTTTACAAATATTTTGATATTTGTGTGTTTTTGAAGCGCAAGATTATTTCCGAACTTGACACGTTTGTTTCGTTTACCATTTTTTTACTTTATCACAGAGGCATTAGGTTCAGGTTGGTTGGAAAAGAATTACATTTTAAGGGTTCGAATGGTTTTAGTATAAATTAATGAAATAAATAAATAACTCTACTTATTTGTTTTTGTGGTATTTTTCTTCATAATCTGTTTGTAAGCACCACATTTATTGAAGAAACCACATTTATTTTTATTATGAATGGAAGTGTGATGACAGTTTTATAATTTCTGACATATTTGTCATCTGTTTACAACAGATAAAATAAAATAAACATTCGGAAGCCGCAAGTGTCATTTGTGATAAGTAAAAAAAAACTTTGTTTTCCTATCTAGTATTATTTCCGTATTTCATACAGACTGAAAGGTAACTTTTGTAAGCTATATGTTTAGTATGTGAAATTCTGTTATTATTAGACTAAGCCATTTCCTCGGGTCATTATCTTCAAAATCTTTTTACAAGTCTTAAATAAACAACCTGATTACTTAATTGGTTAATTAACTCTTTACGTTGCCCTTAACCGTGTCAGTAAAAGTGGAATTCGCAAGCCACTCAGCTTTATTAACTGTTACCCGGTCAAATGCAGAAGTAGACATGCCCATCTCCACCAAAGAGATTGTGCTACTTTTCAAATTGGTCACGGTATACGCGTTTGCAAATTTTTATGTACCATGACGTCACGCGTCATTTAGAACTTTTACTACAACGTCAGTAAACATTTGAGATCGACATTCTGATTCTAAACTTAAATTTGTGCATAGGAAGTGATCTTATTGTTATTTTTTCAAATTTGGATCAGGTTTACGATCCGCTATTTTTAAAATTGGCGTTTTTTAACCTGCACATTTGAATTTAATTTTAGAATGAATAACAAAATATTAGGTACCTACAAATCTGAATGTATCTTTGATAGATCTATTTTATTTAAATAAAATATAGATTTGACCTTTCATACCGCAGTAATGTAGAAGGCCTTTGATGATCTTAAGATTCTAATGCTCTAAGCATCTATATCCTAGGTATTAAGTACTTATTAATGCCTAGGAACTAGGAAGCTGTTTCAGTAGGCTACAGCCCACAATAAGCATTAATTTTGCAAACAATAACGATGCAAACCAGTTAATTAACAGTACTTGTTTAGATAAAGATCATGTGGGACGTAAGGATTTTCCGTTTATGAATATCCGTATAAGAAATCTTGATAAACAAGAAAAGACAGAACAAAAAAAAATGTGAAAGAGCATTGAAATTATGGCCATAACACACGGTTCACCCGAACCTAATTTAGATGAAACAACCAAATTATTAAATCACGATAACATAAAAGTAAATCAATTTGGTTGAATCGTCTAGCTTAGTCATTGGCCTTTCATCAAAGTTCGTTGTCCCACTCATAGTGACTTTAATTAAAACATAAAGCGATCTATCAATGCTCATTGAAATTGTGCCAAAGTCGGAAAAAAATTCAAAGGAGAAAAATCGTCTGGTCTAAATTAGACAGGAGAAAATAAATTTGGGAGACACGAGTGTCGTTAATTTCAAGACGAAATTAGCTTAAACGTTTGAAAAGTGATTTCTGGCAGCCTTCAGTTGTTTTATGTCAAATAAGACTAGTTTGTTTTTAATATCTAGATATTATTTATGTACTGAAATTAAAATTGTGCCAAGAAATTTCAAAGCATTTTTAAGTTAGGTACCTACAAATTCTATTAATTTTATTTTGTAGACAGCTTGTTAAATTCTTGTAGTCAACTCAATGTGATACCTATTTTAAACACAATAGATAAAGAAAAAAAATTGAGCCTAATCGTAGTGTCCCACGTCACGGTTCCTTAATTTTGATGTGGCTGAACCATAAAATGTAATTGATGGGCGAATCAACCTTGTTTGACCATTACACCACCATACATTCATTCATGAAAAAGCAATAAATAATATGGAGCCCTCCAAACGTTTGCCGAAAGCTAAATGGCCAATTAACTTTGCTATGGTGTCATGAAGTGTAATTGCCAACCGATTTGGCAGTAATATGACATTATGAGCCAAGTGTCTTTGCATTAATGGCGGAATTATTGGGCAAATTTTGGCAGTCAGGAATGTCATGGCTATGCTTAGAGTGGAATAGTTTTGTCTCTTCATTTGATTTTAACAATATTAGTACAATAAAATTATCCATATAAGTATACAAAAAATATTTATTGAATAAGAAAAAAAAATAGTTGTGAATTAAAAACCAATTGTCTAACATACAAAATATGTAATGAATAGTTAGTTAATATTTTTTTTCCACGATGGCGTCATTTACATTTTTTTTGGTACTGGCAATTTATTCGTATTATTATTCAGTTGGACGAAAGACTAGCTACCGACATAATGAAGTGCAGACTGCATTGTTACCATATAAAAGAGCACTGCGATTATTCTTTTTTTTTACTGAGCTTCGAATGCTTACGTTGTGATGGTTATGTTAAAACCTGTTTAGATTCTTGCGACGCCAGTCCTCACTAGAAACCACACTCTCTCTCGAACGAACTGTGGGTTAATAAACTTAATCGTTAAGAATAATCGTTAATTGATACAGTTTATTATATTATCTTTTACTTAGCTTCCATTACAGAAGTAAACGAAACGATTTCTAGATTGAAGTCTGCAGAACTTGGAGTTTCCTAAAAGCCTTTTGTATTTTTCTTAACAATTTTTATTTGTTTTTCTTTGTACGTACGTAATCAACGTGAACTCCTGACCTTATCTGTTAACGCATCATTAATGACGTAGTGTTTTTAATTTGGCACAAAATGCTAATGATCATTGCATACGTACAAACTCATTGAAGGCCGTAGCGAAAGTGAAAAATGTTTATTACTCCACGAAAATTCCGACGAAATGTCAAAATGTAATCTCACAGCGATTTGTAGTTTTGAATATGGAACGACTCATTTTTTTTTTTAAGTTTGACGATATTTTTTTATATTGAGCCAAATTTTAACTGATTCTTAAACTTATTTCGTTCTATATAGGTGATATTATAATATTGTGTAAGTGTTTTAATAACATTAACGAAAAAAATGCCAAGCACGTGCGCTTGACGCATACAAACTACCTGTATTTTATTTGTCTTTCAACACGTAATAAACATATTCATGAAATATAAGAAGTCGATCTTTGTTTGATGTCAAATGTAACCAGTAAGTACAGCCATCGAATACAAAATAGTTCAAACGTGTCACCTACATATCGTTGTGGTCCTACGTGAGACCTTCAGTCGAATTTACGTTGAATAATGTAGATTTTTTATTATCTAACTTCAGAAGACAAAGCATTACGTGCCCCTGTGTATGCTTTCTAGTTGAACTATCGCGATTATCAATTTCATATCAACTACGGTCTAAACATTTGCTTTATTTAAGAAAAAGATAAAATTGAAATTGAAAACAATTAAAGAGAGAAAGTAATTCTTTTTTCAAATACAAAAAGTTAATGCATTTGTATGTCTAAAAGTCAGATGGATGCGGAAATTATAAGACAGGCTTTAATTACTTTAATTATTACATTACTCAATAAAAATTTGAATCAAACTGCATCGCAATAAAAAACAATTTTATCTTTGATAATTAAACACAATTTTATTTTTATTTGACAAAGTACTGCACGAAAACGCGATTGAAAAAGTCTATCGATAATTTTCAATTAAGAACGCTGGCAATAATGCCTACAGCTAATATAATGCACCGCCGATGTTATCGTAATATAGAGTGAGTTTTGAAGTATTCAATAGTACTCAGAATGTCTATACAAAAGCAATTTTGTTGGGGAATACCGATTTAGTACAAAAGTTTTTCCTCTTGCGAGTTCAATTTTCGGTCTAGAAAAAGATTGCAATCAGTCAAGGTTAAATCTTGGATCTTAAACTTAGAAAGATGAGCACATACTCTTTAAAATGTGGATGTAATTAGACTAAGGCTTGCAACATTAACAATTATTCTTAACTCAAAAAATCTGACATTTAGAAGTTTCGCAGATTAAAAATAGTGCATTTTAAATGTCAATCTATTCGTTCAAAAACAGGCCAGGATCAATGTCGTTAACGCTTACATTCTACAGACCGCGTTCTTAAAAATAATAAAAAGGGTTAACAACCTTCGTAGTTTCAAATTAATAAAAATAGAATTGAGGAAATATTCAGTTTCGATACGCAGGTCCTGTATGAAGTATTGACAAAGGAGTTTTAATTTACTTTAAGTGAAAGGAACTATGTACAATAGTGGTTTGTTTAGCAGTAGATACCTATTAATTACAAATACGGATGTTAGGAGACAACTGAATATGTACATAAATATTTAAAACAAGATTTGTTTAAGGTATTTTACTCAGAATTTTATAACAAGTTATTTTTAATAATAAAACAATTAAAATCTGGTATTTACCTAGATTGTTCTGGCAAAACCCGCAAAGCATTTTAAGTACCTGGTTACATAATAAATGTTAGTTAAATTATACCATAGTTAAACTATACAGTCTTAAAAACATTGTCGTTTGTTCGTAATTATTTATGTCCCATACAATTTTGCTGTGACTAAAGTTTTGGCTGAAAGCCGAAGTGTCTTTAACTAGCCCACACGATTTATAATCTGTGACACTGGTATTAGTCAAAATAAAAATAAAGTCATGAACATTGCTCTCAAAAAAGGAAAACATTTGGATGTCAGTAGCAAATGGTTTGCAAAATTCTTATTCCGTAACATAGGAGTCACCTCAACTAAATTTTTTGTAACACGAGTTAGGGTGCATGCACCCTAACTCGCTTAGTCTATGTCGAGCGCTTGCAGCAGCTAGACTATTTCGAGTGCAAAGTTTTGTTCAAAAAATATGCCTTCGTGTGCATTGAGATACTGTTCAAACAGCTTGAGAAATATAAATAAAATTCAAGGAGTGATTTTTTACCAGTAAGTTCAAAATATTATCTCTAAAACATGCCTAATTTTATTATTTGTAATTATGTATGACGAGTCACCTCGACGGCGGCCATGTTGATGTTAATATCAAAGAGTAAAATATTTGTTGCATGCGCAGAATGGACACTAACGTCGGGTAACGTTAAAAAATTACGAACAAGAAAATGTTATTAATAATCATGAGAAAAAAATTATTAAGTAATATTAATATTTTTCATTTATTAAATATATATATTTTTTAAGGTTTCGTCGGCCGTGTCCTAGTACTAGAGAATTATTTTGGATTAAATTTATTCAGAAGAATCGCAGCAAAGTCACGTGATTGCCAATAGAATATTCACGAATATGTTCCGTTCATTTTAAGGAAAACGAGGAATACACCACATATTTTTCCCATGAAAAATATTATTTCATGGGAATTAAATTTTTTACAGTTTAAATTCGTTTCATTTTATTTTGGTATATTATTATTTTCCACATAATTTTATGTTATACATTTCTTATTTTAATTATAACTATTTTTATAACGATACCCATAATGCACATAATATTAAAGAAGCCTATAGTCAACTAGTCTATAAGTCAACTTCAAAAATATGTCGCATCTGCGCGCATTGGTGTTATCTATGGCACCCGCTTGCACTGCGCATGCTCCGCTGTCACCAAATTACGCGCCATATTTTGTTTGAAATAGCTCCTCTAGTACGTAGTACATTATAACTCAATGTTCCGTAAGTAGGTATTTCAGATTAATGATGAGTAATGAGTTTTCTTTAACAATTTAGTTATCCAAAGGTGATAATTTTAAGAAAGTTTTCAGACATAAAACAATTTGCACAAAAGCAAAATGTAAACATAACATTCAGACAGTAACAATCCAGGTATCATTCTACCTGAGCGTGTTACTACAATACGCATGCGCGAACGGAAGCCCCCATTGTTATGCGCAGCCGCTCCAAGATGGCGGGCGGCGAAGAATGAAAAAAAAAATCAAAATAGACACTATTTTTACCCCCATTGTGTTCAATGTCATGGATGTCAAATTTGAAACTGATTGTCGAGATATTCGACTTAGTTACTGTCTGGAAAATACGGAGGAAAAAATGTAAATTACGGTGACAGATAACCTAAGATCTGGGAGGTTAGATTTCGTATTTTTCTCTTTGTTGTACTCTATAATTCCAAATTCAAAGTTTTTAACTAAGTAGCTCACCTAGTTCTAAAATTAAAAAATGAGACACCTTTATTTGAGTAGCGACATAAACGATGCGAAATCTCTTCAAAAGCTTTTTCATATAACTTGTAAAAATGCATACATCAAAGCTCTCTTTATAATAATTGTTATTGTTTTGTATACGTTGCATTCACCTTCACCTGGTAACATGAATACTAGTTATAGGAGCTGACCTAATTCTGAAGATCTAGGGTTGAAACACGTTGACATATTATGACAACTGTACACAGGCGAAGAAGATAATGAAATATCCGCCATCTTCTAGACTTTGTCTATGGAAAATGTTGTAAAGATCATTTTTGTCATGCTTTCTACACCCTACGAGTATACTTAATAACTTTTGAATTAAGTGAAATTTTCAGTAGGCTGAAACAGTTCTGGCAGCCCTATCTCCAAGTAGGTAATGTAAACTTGAGTTTTCCTTTTATACAGTGTTCACGAAGCTATTAAAGCAATGTGAAATATTTTCTAAATAGACGACTTTACGAGGAATTTTCCTCTCATATCAAAAGAGGTTTGAGTGATCGTAAACATTTTGCTGATAATTTTACGCATAAACCTAAATGGGCTTTCTTACTTTGTGAGACACATAAACATTTGAATATTAGTAGATATGTATATTTAGAAATTGCTTTTCTAAATATACAATATACAACTGAGGTACCACTTGATATATTCGTATTTTGATTGAGCCTCCGTGAAACCACCACTTAATATTGCCAATATTGTGAGATTTTAAAATAGTATTAATTTTATAGTAATAGCTCGCTTTCATTCTAGAAAGCAGGCTTTCATTCGCCCAGATTACTTTACTAAACATTTTCGGACAAAATCATTATATTGGAAATTAATGGAAATATTGATTCGAGCAGCAAATATGTGGAAAACCCAATATAATATCATTTGATATATCAAGGTTAGTGTGGTTAGCAACGAGCCTATAGTTACACTTATTCGTGACCGCATGCCTGTGGGTTGTATCCATTCCGAGATGCCTTTTACAAAAACTAGTCTCAGCCATTTAAAAAATAAAACAAAGGAGGTTTATACCTACTCCTCTGTTTATACGCTAAACTATTTTAATGTCACAAGAATTTATTGGCGCGTAAATGCAAACTTCTAGAATCTATGGCGAGCACTTGACGTTTAATAGGTTGTGACATTTATTTATACTGCCTCTTGAACGCCATGTTTTATATTTCATGATGAAAACAAAAGCTGTGAGAATAGATTCCTTACTTAAAGTTTAAGTTTTATCAAGCAAAACTCGTGAAATATGTACAAGTTTATGTTAACTTCCTTCGTTTAACCCAAAAACCGTAACAAGCATTCGCTAAAGCCACTAACTTAATGCACATTGCGCTTAAATGGGTCAATGGAAGCGGCCATCAAGGCAAAACCTACATCTACCTGGCACACGAGACCTCGTTCCGTTGTAACTACAAGTGGAAATCCGTGGAATAGACTTATAGTCATTAAAAAAGATTTTGTGAAACCTTTTTTTAAAATAAAAAAGTTTTGGAGAGGACTATTTATTGTCTTTTTTTCCAAAGGATTCAGATTCAAGATTTACATTTTAATTTCAACATTTTTTGTTAAATAACAATGATACAAACTGTCCTACAAAGAGAAGCGTGTCGCCCGATGACAAGTTAATGACAATAGTAATAGCCATTGTAATTGTCAACGTTTAGATGACACGTGATCGGGACTATTGTGTTGCGTTCACACGATTAGAAATAAAGCAGATGAGTTGATGATTTAATTGCTTGATATTTTTTATAGAAAATTGATATTAGTGTTAAATCTCAGACTTCAATGATTTGAATGTTTCAGAGTCCAGGAAAATTCAAAGGACTCATTGCTACTTAATAATGAGTATTTGTCATTTCTCGTCGACCAATTTTAATTATTTATGGCAATCGAGCAGATAATAAAAACGTAGGCAGGTTTCTTCCCCATGTAATCTTTTAAAAAACAGTGACATATTGTCAAAAGCCAAGGAAGAACACGACAAATCAATGAGCTACGCATAACAATAGACAAAAAGTTTATGTAAAAACCATGATTGACAATGGCGGAAAACGTAGGTTTTCATTTCCGTTTTCTATCAATACAAATAGTTTTTTTTATTGATAGAAGACGGATGTTTGCATGTACTCTGGTATAGCTTTTAATTCATGTGACGATTTTTACATAATTATGATGATATTAGAAATTATATTGATGTTATTTATTTATAACCTACTTTATTTTATTAAAAATAATACTTTATTTTAATACTTTACTTTTTCATTTTACTTTACTTTTTTTTAATACTTTTTTTTAATACTTTATTTTATTAAAAATAAAATAAAGTATTTAAAATAAAATAAAGTAGGTAGAAATAGAAAGATAAAAATAACTAGATAGCTAGTCTGCACTAACATGGATTAATTTAAGGAAAAAAAATTAAAAATATTATTTTCGGTAATCACAAAATTAACACTACTATAAATATTGTGTGACCACAGACCATTTTCCTCTTTAAATTATTATTAACTCACATATATGCTCATTATATTTTATCACAAATATTACAAAACAAAAAAAAACTACCAAGCAATTATACCAATTAAATTCAATTGTTTCTTTTAACTATCTATTGAAGAGTTCTAATTACTCAGTTACCTGGGAAGAAAAAGATGACGTGATTAGACTATAACAATAATTAATTGAAGCACCCGGATTTAGTAATGACGTCAAACTTACATATCCTGAGATTTTACTGCGTCAAAGATAATTACTAATTGTTATCGTGAATAAAAGTAGATCAATTATGTGGCATTGTTTTAAAAAAAAGACTTTTAACTAACATTCATTTGCATCTTTGACAGTTTATAGTAATGTTTATGGTTCACAACCTCTGAAAAAAAAATGATTGTCTATGGTGAAGATGGTCCAAATAAGGCCATTGTGTGAATGACAAGTGAGAGTAGAAGTTAGGATAATAAAGTGTAGTAGTATAGATAGAATAAAGTGAAGCAACAATTGTTTCCACTGCTGCCAAATTGTAGAGCTATGACGAGGTATGACGAAAACAGATACTGACTAATTCAATTAATCGAACCCAATTTACGCTCTGCGTTTGACAGTTGGTTGTCAATTACAATACAATATCTTACTTGCGGTTTGAATTCCTAATTTAAAAGTGTCAATGATTACTCCCGCGTGGTTTTTGATAAACGAAATATTAGACAAGTTAAAATCTTTTTTTTTTGTTTAACACACGTATTTCAATTACTTAACTAGGTAATTGTTATTGTCAAGTAATAGTTCCTATTGCCTTTGTCATTTAAGAGTGAATATAAAAATATGAACAAGTATTTATCTGTCCCTATCTAATTACAGTAGAACAAGAAATAGGAAACGATTTACACAGCTCCCTTCAAATTGTGCAATTACATGGACTACAAAATTATTTAATTGCGTTCGCAATGTCAGCCAAAGGCTATATGAAAGCAATTCAAGCAATATGATTGTAAGTTTAAAGGCCGTACGGAGTACAGCAGTGAAGGAAATTGCTTTATGTGAGACGAACTTCGCAATCATTATTTGAAAAGTATTAGAAATAGCGGAGTGTAAGGTTTAATTTTTTTTTGTGTTGTTCACCCCTTATTCACAATGCCATGCAGGTTTATCCACTCTAGAAAGTACATACTTATGTAACGTTGAACCTCAAAATTATCGATGTTGACGATTTATTGGATGACAGTTAAACGACTGTGCGCCATGCAAACCCCGATTTAGACTAAAGTTCGTGACTGCACCGCCATCTTGATTCCTTGCCTTCCATATTTGAATTAAGAATAGGAGTTGCCGTACTTTCACTAATTTTATTGACGTTTATTTTTGGATTTTTATGGATTACGACCACAGGCGATCTTGGCGAAATTTTATTGGCTCAGGATATTGTCAACTTGATAGGAGATAGACATGAGAAAGTACTATGAAAATTTGATTAGCTAAGCATAAATATAGGCTTTCAATGTCAACCAAGTTCATAACCTTTTGTCTTGAACCAGACTTTTATTGCAGGCAAACGAAATGTATTGTGTTAATATAATAAAAGACAAATAACGCGTACTATTTCTGCAATTCAATAGGGAAGGGACAGAATTTAAATTACTACAGAATAAAGAAATACACGGTTCCAATTGGAAGCCAGCCGATGAGCATGCGAAAAATAATCTTTTTCATAACAATGGCGCCTTGACCATGAAATAAGCAGTAAATAGCCTTGTTGCTTATTGTCAGAAGATAGGTATTAATTACTGTAATCGATTTAAGTGGTTTCTTTAGAACCAAGATTATATGGATTACTTACTTTTAAGTACATTCATCAAGATAAGTACCTTGTTATACTAGGTAATTGATTTTAGTTAGGGCATCCTTTATGCTTGATAATTAACGTATAAGATTGACAATCGTTACTAAGATTGAGGGAGTCTTAATCTTAGTAAACACGCTTGTCACGCAGCTAAAATGTGAAATTAAAGTAGCAATCGCTTTATATAAAAAAACAAAGACATGGAACTGGTCTGCGAACTGTATGGTATTCATTGTTTTTTTTTTAAACAAATGAAAAGTGAATACCGATCTTGATTGTCTATTGTCTCAATCAATATATTTATTTCTGTTTCTAAAGTCTCATAATAATGCAATGTATACAGTGATTAAAATTTATCTAGAACTTTATAAATATTACAATATTATTAATATGGGAGAACGTAATTGCTTCAAACCAATGGACTGTAGCCCACGCAATGAATAAAATAAGAGCAGAGTCCAAAAATGTTGCCCACATAAAAATCAGACTATAGTTACTAAGCTGAAGCTAAATTGGAACTTCATAGTTTATACATAAACCACCGAAAAAAAACTAAATGGTTCTCTATTCAAAATGGACGCCAACGTCTACCTTTGCAGACACCGCCATTTAAAGCTGTCAGATTATACTGAGTACAAAACTGGTACCTACAAGAAGTCGCCAAAAAAACCTATGATATTGTCTATTCTCGGCATTGTTAATTTATAATAGCAAGATATTTTTAGAGTGCTTACTAATGTTGTGATGACAAATATTATTAGTTTTGAAGCAATTATTAGGTTTATTACTAATGTATTTTACAAAGGAAACTCTTGTGTGTTTGTAATGAATAAAGAGCTTTCCAAAAGAGAGTTTGGGGCTACATAAATGTAAATAAAGTGATTTATTAATAAGGACTCTTTTTAAGATATGATACGGGTGACCCAATTATTTTTATTCCCTGTTTTGTAATGACCCAATTGTTTGAATTACAGCGACATTTCAATGCTATCTGCTAGCTTTGTTCTGTTCGTAGTTTTTCAGAATTCATTATAATATACATATAATATAATATATTATTTGAAATTTGTTTTTGATTGCGAAAGGTGCCTAATAAACATACAATTTTGGGTAAAACCTACTCGAACGAACGATTTTCTAAAATAGCCAAATTTTGCAATGTTTTCTATAGACAAATTGCCATCTAACATATTACCCACCTATGCATAAAAAATGTGTTTTTTCTAACCCAGGGTCGTAATTAGCTTAATTGCAGACAAAGTAAATGTGTAACGATTATTCTTGAGCACAGTCTTTATTTTACCTTCAAGCATTCCTTAACGTGGCAGTCTAGTCGTTTCCGTTGCTACAGTAAATCAAAGCATCCTGGTGCGTACGAAAATAATTTCTATTGAAGTGTGAGTAATACTGTGGAAGCATTAGTCGCAAAACTTATGATATTATTTAAAATAATAGCAATGTCAAAGGTCTGTGTCAACTTCAACTACAACGTTTGTATAATTATGGCAATCCACCGAATTTTCGGTGATTTCTGCCTATGTCCAGTTTGATTAATGAAAATATTTTTTTTAGTGACAGTTGTACGGTTATTATAATTATTATAGTATGGAGATCATACACGTGTTCTTATAACCAAGAACACGTGATGACTCCCGGTCTGTGTCAAAAAAGTACGGAGTTGACACTACTGACAAGTCGATACATTTTTGACAGTTACACAAAGGAAGTAATTGCTAATGCCATGCAATTTTTAGATTGCAAAAAGCCAGTGGTTTGCAAAGATTGGTTGGTACACATAAACAGTTGCAGTAATCTTTTAAAGCAAGGTTAACCTTAATGTAACCAAGGGAACGGTACATCGTACGTAATTATAGAGGCTTGGGACTTCTGCATACCCAGTTAGCAATAAGAGCATGACGTTACAACTGCTTAGAAGTAGACACGTGTATACCAATATATGAAATGTTTCTTTATGCCTAATTTATTTAATAAACAAATTTATACGAAAATTAAGAATTGTCACATCAATCATACAGCTACAAATTAGTTTTTTTTTCTAATTGCTTAGATTTTTCATTTCAATTTTCTCTGAGTCCAAACATCACCTAAGTAAGATATTTTGTATTAGAAAAAATAATACTTTAAATTTTAATGACAAAGGGCTTTCTCGCAGAATGTGGCAGATGGCTACTTACACAATAAAAGTCACAAGTCAAATAAATTTTAATTGTAAAACATGTCTTCAAGTTCTTTGAACCTGTCACGAGGGCTAAGTGTGAATGAATACTACTTTTTACAATTTTTAAATTAAATAAATACTTGTCATTGATGTCTTTTAGAGCGAACTAGTTATCCACATACTTAGGTATGCTTCGTCTCTGCCTTACTAAAGTAATTTGACAGTGACAGAAGTATTACTTAGTTAACGCACCCTTAGATTGCCACTATACAATTTGCGCAGTTTTGCATAATACCTAAGTACCTAGATATTAATTACATTATTGACGTAACATCGCAACAAGGAATTCGAGACACATTAATTCTATTTCGTCAGTAAGCGTTGTTAATTAATCTACCAATCAAGGCTAAAACAATACAGTCGAATTCTAACGAAAGTGGCTAACTAATGAAAGCTACATCATTCATTGGTCAAACAGCTAGATTCGAAGACGAATCGATGAATTTATCTTAATCGATAAATAAATCGATTGAAACATCTAACCTTTTGCTAAAGAAAATTTTCCTTGAAAATTCAATAAAGGTTAACTAACACGGAATTAAAAATCGAATGCGATATCCTCTAGGACGGCGTTCCCATTTCAGTTCAAGCGTTGTTCCTTTCAAAACAAGGAGTTCATTATTATGCATATATAATGAATATGATTAATGAGATTCCGTGCGTAAGGAACGGAACATATTCTATGTTTGTTTTTGTGCAGTCAATCGAGAGGTAGACGCCCACGTCTTAGCTTTATGATCTAGACGAGATACGCGTCATGGTGTCGTTAATCAACCAGCAAATTCGTAAATACCTCAAGTCTGAAACAGATCGCCTGTGACGTCTTTAAAACGTAGAGTTTATTGTCAATTTCAATGATTTATATTTCTAGCTGTACTAAGTCCCATTAAAAAAGAAGCAGTTGACCGGTGACAATAACTCTATAATATATCTATGGTACACAACTTTCCCGGCTTTTTAGCTGGCACATGTATTTTCTTTTTCGGCTGTACGTTTTAGTTCCGGCAAGTTGTCAACGCGTTCCACTTTTGAAAAAAATGTTGTCGTAATTTACATATTGCTTCCAGTCAGTATATCACCGACTGTGTTCTACACGGCACCCATTTAGATAGTAAAATGTCTTAGAAAGCCACTTTAGTTGATAACGTCATTTGTGTTGCTCAACGTTTAAGTAGAACTTAAGTTGTTTATACTTTTCACGGGAATTAAAAATTATTTCCTCGGTCTTTTAACGCTAATGTTTTAAAACTATAAACATATAGCTAGGCAATAAAATATCGTGCCAGGTTCCATAACAATTTAATGTGGGGAATAAGAAATTATAATTCGTTTCGTAAATGTTTGACGTTATCAACAATATGTTATAATCTTTCGAGTTTTAAGGAGCCACTTTATCAATAATTTGAATATAAATTATTTTTTTAAAGAAAAAATCATTAATTTGTGACAGCCAATTTATCACATTCGAACATACCTATTTTTTCAATGATTCTAAAAAAACTATTTTTAAATTAAAAATTAAGTGAACCATAAATCAATCTAAATAAATCTGTTCTCAAAAAATATATTCAAAAAAATTCAAAACGCATTTAAAATGCAGACTTTGAATTAGAACAGCAATATAATTTAAATTAAACATATAAACAGATGCAGCTGATCTTTCAAATTTCACGTGGATTTCTGTCATTGACATTCATATAACTTCAACACTATCATCACAGATTGATCTAATTAAAAAAAAATACTAAGCCGCCTTTAAATCTTCATGATTGATAGTCTTTGACCTCATTCATAATATTGTAAGGTCAAGACAGTAATTTTACGATTACTCATAGAGATCGGGAGCTGCCAAAATGAGTATTTAGATCTCCTTCACTCATATTAATAATTATAATAGGCCATATAACTGTAATTTTTCCAATTAATCATTCTATTTAATTAATAAGAAATTTTTACATATTATTCGGTAATTATTGGCAACTTGGCAACACTTTCAATAGATGCTTGAAGTAGTTTGGAGCACTTGACATAGTTTACATACAGTCAATCCATGCGCTCTGTACAACATCAGTCAAAAGATATCAAAACTGCTTTAATATTCTCTAATATTTATCTACCGCGAGAAAGATTGATTGTTTCAACACTAATGGTAGTCTATGGCTTAGATGTAAAAAAAAAACAAGCGACAACAGATCCAGACAACACAATATTTGCGTTTTCGCAAGATCCGCTGACAACCGGATTAACAGTCCTGCCAAACGTTTTGAGTGAAACCTTTTGGCAACGGCCAAGTAGGTATAATTTTCATCTGGACATTCACTAGACGTAATTACTGTACATTGATAAATTTACTGCTTCATTTTAGAGTAAATTGGACTAGGCTGAATAAATGATAGTCAATGTGTCAAAAAAAAAAAACATTAGAGCTGTCCATGCACACGTAAATAATTTTAGTTGTCAAGTTACAGTTTTGTTTCAGCAGGAAAGAGATTCCTTGCAGGTCTTAATAAAATATTTTAAGTTAGACAAAGAGAACAAAGCGCGATCAAAGATACTTTTTTAATGCAATATGTACCACCAATTGAATAAATATTATTCGTTCTAACTCTGAACATGTTGAAGGCTGACGCAAATGTATTGTTTGTTGCTATAAACTAACATGCTTAAGAATTAATAAAGTTACAGGACTTTGTGTTCCGGCTCAAAAAAATATTTGGCGTGCATTAATTTCCTAAATAGTCCATTAGGCTTATTGCTTTGGTTTTACTTCGCACTCACCATCCAAAGATAACGTAATTTTTTTTAACAACGGGTAGCTTGACAGTAACTCGCGCTAAAATTGTTCGCCACTAATTTTGACATCGTCAAAATAAGCGGTCAAGTACGAACTTGTGAAATGTGTGAGAATGAACGTAGGTTGCACTCTTTTTAGTCTGTTTAAGTTTTTTTTTCACGCGCGATTCTCTATCTGCCGATCTACTGTGTAAGTAACTATTTTAAAGTGTTAGGAAACTTTGTTACAAAAATTAAGGTTAACAATGTTAAAAAAAACTAATTTGCATACACTAAGTTAGTGTTTATCGTGCCAACAAAATTATGTCAAACCAGGAAGGAAACACCACTGTTTCATTTTCCGGCTATCTAAATTCGACATTTAAATTATAGCCAATAACAGTTACAATTAGTATCAAGTTACAATGTATTCTATGACATGTAATGTTTTTTTTTTTCAAATCAACCTTTGTGGCTGAGATTCTCGTTTTATTTATTCGTTCCCAATTCAAAAGTTATACTTTTTAACAATGGCCGTCTCACTAGACTCGCCTGATAGACTTCAATGTCTGCACTTCAAAGTGTAAGTGCTTTTATTAGCTGTTATGATCAGACTGTAAACAGCAGGTTTATCTGTAACTTAGGTTTCTTCCATTCAATAATAACGATAATCCGGTAGACAGTTGCATTGATTTACAATGTAGTACCTGACTCATTCTGTGCATTCTCTGATTTGTTTGCAGAAGGCGTAAGATAAATTGATAATTGTGGTACGCTGGCGGTCAGTTTGCATACAAGTTTAAGTAAATAAGTACCTGATCGGAAGCGAAATAGAAATTTATTGTTTACATTTATTTTAGCCCAAATAGACCAAACCATGCTACATTTCTCCCATAAAAAAATCAACATGATTTTATTTAATATCCTTCCTAACAAACTTTTTCATAGAACATGTTAAAAGAGCCTGAAATAACTAATTACATTCGTTGATTTTAACTTGGAAACTCAATATAGACAGTAAATATTTTTTGAGGTCTAGAAAACGAATGACACAAAGCCAGAACGAATCATCTCGACCTTTTACTATAATACTATTGTTACTACTATACAAAACTACTATTATGCAAGTGATACATTCAATCACACTGTTTAAGTTTAAGCTGAGTTCAAATGTGTTCACGTGAGGTCGTTTGTACTAATAATATCATTAATGCACTAAGTAATGTTGCTGTCTCTACTACCTAGTTACTTCAAAACGTGTATGTACTTGACAATCTGCAATAACAAAAACATTTGTAAACCTTGATACTGGAACCAATGACAGATTATATTTTTAAAATACTCAATCCAATCCTTCCGTTTATAAAAGATTAGATAAACAAATTGCATTACTATCAACAACCAAATTAATTCGAGGAAGTTACAATGGTAATGAATATAACATTTATTTGTAATCAAATGTCCGTTTGTTATACTTGAAAATAGGTTACTAATACAGAATAAATTTAATTAGCAATGTAATTAGGGACTCGATTACTTTGTAATTTTGTTTCGGAATTGATGAAGAAATTTTAAGAATACGCTTTCCTTTGAATTCTACCACAATAAGGCTGTGAATAAGTTTTTTGTTCTTATCCAAACTAAACCAAACAACCATTTTTTGTCAATATAGTTTGAAGTGATTTAACATTCTTGAGTCATGAATGTCGTGATTTAACAATAAACATTAAACCAAATTCCTCTTTACAAATAGTTACTTTTATTGTTTTAATACAATGTGTCCGATACTGATAACAATTAACATTAAGTGACACTAAATGATAAAGCAAATACTAAGAGCTATTACAATTTGAGTGAAGAATCTTGACAAACATGACAACAGACTGTGATAGTGAAAGTTATTTATTCTTAAAGAAGGTATCAAAATTTGTTTGCAAGATCATTGCACAGGCCCGCGCCCCGGATGGACTCAGCTCAAAATAATCTCAGTGCGTAAGTTTTAGAAAACATCTTTATGATGTACAAGATTACACGGATACAAGAAGGAAATTCCATTGTTTGTTTTGATCCAATCGAAAGTAGCTGTGATTTTCCAACCGATCTAACTCTATCATCATTTAATGATGAGGAAAAGTCTGTTACGACTGCAGGAGAGAACGACATTACAATTATTGCATTTGAACCTCTACATTGCGTGGTATCCGGACAAATTGCGAAACTACATCCAATGTTTGCGGTACCCACGCCTGTTGAACCATTCACAATTGGCTGGTTAATCACTAGGGGTCAGGATTGGATGAATCATGGTGACGGTCCATGAGAAACTGTTTCTGAACAACCGAAGTTACTATGGGATATTAATAGATTTCACGTACTTGAGTGGCTATCTAAAGAGGTTATCGAAGTAGTTTATGAGGTAGATGCATTGTTTAACGATGTTAGTAAACGTTAGCATATCAAAGTTAATAGTAAATATGAATTCATGTGATTAGAGAAACATAATATTGAATGAAGGCACGGTTGCCAGTTTTGACTATAACTCATTAAGTACTTAATCCCAAGATGTGGAAAGATTCAACTAGTTTAATCAAATCCGTGATCAGATAGCGTGATCCAGCTCCGAGTATTGATTGGCTCATTTTTTCCAGTTCTCCGATCGACCGTTAAATCGTTTGACGCCAAATTGAATAGAAGCATTATGATTACTTTTAAAAGAACTGTTTGTTTAGGTATAAACAAGGCGATGGTTAATGAGTTCTTTGGTAATGGCAGCAGTCATTTGTTGATTAGTGTCTCGGGTTTATGACACAGCTCACGTACAGAGGTCAGTACCAAGTGCATCAAATTCTGTTATCTAAGATTTGAATTGATCTTTGGGATTCTGTTTTACATTCTAGATTAATCTAGGAATCATTTAATTAGGGTATACGTAAAACAAATCGGAGTCATGGTCAGACGGAATTGTTAAACTTTTACGCCTGTTACACTGAAATCTACATCGTTATAAATTGGTTAGGAATCCTAATTAAAATAACGATTAGCTGCCATCCAAGGAATTAGGAACAATTAAGTCGGTGTGTTTGATGAAATGAAGATTCAAGATGTTGTGTACTCATCCGAAGTAGCTATTTTAAATTTGACGCATTATTGTAAATAGACATTTCATCAGATCTATGGATACTTTCAAACTGTCTGCCAAATATAAGTGACATGTCAATATCTAAAAACAAAGAAAACGTAATCTCCGTCCTAGATGCCCGAATCTTATATCAAAAAGTGTAATTGAGTTTAAACACCTGATAAATCAATGCAAACAAAATTGTTAAAAAAGTTTATAGACTTTAATGATAAGCAATTCTCGATGGAACACGAAAATATGTAAACAATGCAAACAGTCTTTTACCAGGTAGTGCATTTTGTGCCAATGAAGTTTTTCTTGTGGGTTTTTACGGCAAACACTTAATTACCTGTCTCATTACTATTACCATCTTATACATTTCTGTAATTTGAAATAGGAGCTATCTACTTATGTTTGTCTCGTCATTTTGTCTAGACTAAAATCGTTTTTTGCACTGTCATTTACATTCATCATGTCGTGTTAAACTAATTATTGCTTGGAAACATAATTCCAAGTTTATATTTTAACCAATACAAGTATCGTCCTAATTATCATCAAAGGCCAATGATTTCTCCTTATCAGCTTGAGCATCTAAGCATTATTTTGCCTTGATATGCCCGCAACTGTAAATATGGAATTGACATAAATATGAGTTTTGATAGACGCTCCAGTTGCTTTTCCACGTTCATTTCTCGCGTTAATTCATCAAATATGGGCTAAGACTGGTCCTAATGCATAGAGTCTACTTTCCTATTGTGCGATTTTGATTTATTTTTGTGTCAATAGGATTTCTCTTATCTTCCATATCATTAAGAACTTGAACTGAAGAACGGCCTTAACTGGATCCAAAGGCCAATTTTATTAGGTACTAGTGTAATCGGTTTAGTAGTTGGGTTTTTTGTTACATTTATCGTTTCATCGTAACCATTGTTACGCTTTTTGTGGTGTACCGATTATTTCAAAAGGAAAAAAGTTTAAAAATATTTAGACTTTTGCTTCTAGTGAATTTTCCAAGACTGTTTTTTTTACACTTTGTTTTAAGCATTCAATCCCATATTTTTGGCGCAAAGGTTACAAATAATAAGCAACTTTTGACTGACCCTTATGTGACGAAATCTTTTAGTCTTTTAGTCCCTTTAAATTTATAGCTTTTTAATTTTTAACCGTCCAGAAATGCATAACATGAGCAAAAAAGCTGGTCTGGGAACAAAGCATGCCCCACATAATTGTTTCGAAAAAAAGGGAAACTTTTAAAATAAGGGCGTTTTGTGGCCAAATGGGTTTGGGGATCCCTTAATTAAAATGAACTGAGCAATTGTGTTAGATTTTGGCAAATGTCTAAAAACTGTATTCTTTAGATATTCATTTCAATTAAATAGCAAAGTTAATGTGAGAATTACAGTTTTAAAGTTCTTTGTTTCCCTTTGATTCCCATAGAGTTAATTTTATCTATTCTTAAAGTCTTAGAATATCTTCAAGCGCTGCGTTGTGGGAATTTTACTACACTTAGGTATATTTGGATGAAGATTCCCTAATGGGAATCTTCAAAAGGTTCTTCGAAAGGTTTTTGTTTTGAAAAATTATGAAGAATTCTTTAACTTATGAACATTAAAATATAATGTGAAATTGATTTGACTTGATAAAACAAACGTGTTGGAATTTTATATCTTACTTAACCATCTTGATAGTAGATTTTACAATATTTTTATGAATAACGATTGACATCAATCAGTGTTACAATCATATTAGTAAATTTTGTGATGCAATCCATCACATTGTCCTAACAGATGATAAATCATGCATAGCGGCCGCAAAATAAACAAAAAGAGGTACGGTACCAGGTAGAAAGACCAGCGGACTAAGTCTAATAATACTGTCGGTTTTGGCTGTTGGCCCAAGTTAGGAGGGTTCTCATTAAACAAAGTACACTCATTTGAGAATTCATCTTGTTTGAAATTTCAATGTTTTGTTTTATGTTCTTTTTACACTTGTCCAACAGTACCAACTATTGCCAAACTACCAACCCTAGCCTTTACATCATCGACATTATCTGACATGTCGAAAATCGATTATTACTATTGCTTTCGCCAGTAACGTTCATGTTTAATCTATTTAAATTGTTATTTACGACATCTACAACTCTCTCTTGTTCAACGGTTTTTGATACACCATCTAAACTTGTGAAACTTTAAGTTTCTTTAACGACATTAATATTTTAACGGTTTTATATTTAGGAACCTGTTGACCTTGGAATCTGATAACTCAAAATCCTAGTGGCATTTTTCTATTAAAGTTTACACAGGTGAAAAAACAGTAAAGGTGAACTTACCGATTTGATATAGTTCTAAGTCCCGGTCGACGGCAGAAAACAAGCAAAGCCAACGAATTGGCCGCAGTGGATACCAGGAACAGCGCTAGGAGTATAATCTCCTCCACAAGTCGGTCTCTCACATCCATCCCTGACATCAAAGCTTGTCCAGGAGACATGAGAACCAAATATTCCGAGACAATGTCATCACTATCACAACACTTTAACTTGCAACTGAACACTCTCAGTCAATAATGTTTTTGTATACTGCAGTTGTTAGTCGCGTAAAGTTTTGAGAACACGCTGGTCGTTTAGGCCGCGTCTTTCTCGCTCGGCTGTCGGGTGACAACTGGCTGGCAACTCCGCCGCCGTAGCCGCCGCGGCCGGCGCGTGGCGCCCCCACCACACGCCGTCGCTAGTACTTCACTGGCGACAGTACATATATCTACAACTAATGTCGGTCAACATCCTGGGTTTTTGTTTTATCGCTTGTGAAATTTGCGGTGTGCGGTTTGTTTTGAGAATTGTTTGCATCAAATTAGATTTTTTCGGTGACGCTACCGAATACATTTTTAGTTTTTCAGGAAAACTGAAGATTCTTATCAACACTTACTAACCGATCTAGAGTTACTTTTAAATTATAATTAATGCAAAAAAACTATAGGTATAAACTTAATTGTTAGACCTTTCCCAATCGTCATTGGATTAGCCCACATGATACTGGTTACAGCATCATTAGTATCTTCTCAAATTTCAGATAAGTACATACTGTATTACTCATACCCAACACAAATCATTGCCAGACTGTCCATTTTACACTTCCAAAAGTTTCAATCGAGAGTGTCAATGTTGCAACAAAAGATATATTACGTTGGGACAATAGACTATTCGAAGGTCCTGAGACGCCAATAAGGATTTCAACGAAGGTTAATTAAATACGACTGCAAATTGATTGATTGGTTTAATGATTAAAACATGAATAAGAAGCCAGGTATTCAGCTGATTGATCCAATGTATAAATGAGAAAACAGTTACCGTTATAGATGTTTACGTAATTGCAAAATGGGTTTATTTAATATTGGAATTGGAATAAGTCTATTTCAAATTTTGCAATTATTTCTCCAGTCAGTGTTTCGAGAAGTTTACCGAACCATAGGCAATAGTTTGTTTTCAGAACCAAATATTCCCGAAATCAGAATGAATCATTGAATTTTTGTATCTTATCTAAATCTATTTATTCTTGCCGAAGAATAATAATTCAATATCGTCCTCATAAATATTTTAGTGCTTAGGTAAGCAATTGATTTCTTAGTTAAGTAATAGGTAGAAATACTAAAATGATTATGTCATTTCTAATCCTTCTTTCCTTTCCTATGAGATCTTTATCACTATTATCACTTCATGCGGTACAATTGATGATGATTGTTAATTTAACAAATGTTAATTCTACAAATGGGTATTATGCTAGGCAGTCGTTTCGTGTAAAGCACTGGTTTATTTAACCATATCATCCGTCGAAAAAGGCAAGAGAGTGGATGACGTTTCAATTGATGATAAGATTGTCATGATATCTATATCATATGCGTACATAGTTGCGATTGACGATACTTGAAAAAACTATCATATCCGTACATAATTGCCATTGACGATACTTGAAAAAACTAATTTCAACCACTTGAAGTGACAGTGTTATTCTGTAAAACTTCCCTCCGTGTTTGCAAGAAATCCACAACTTACTTTATACATCTTTGAGAGACATTATTACATAATATATTACTTGAACGATATTACATTAATCTCATTCTGTTTCGCCACGTTCAAGGTTGTCGATTTTTGCTTAGGCGAATTATTTAATAGTTAATTAGTCTATATTGACAAAGTAGAAATGGTTTATGGTTTGTTTATATTCGGAAGATTGTCATAAAATGTTCGTGTATGTCACAAATTCTCTTCAAATATACCACCTGTTGCAACATCTGTTGCTTTATCCATACCGTGTTGATCATTTTAATAGTCGGTATCGCTATTAGATGAATGAATGGATTTAATGAGGGTTGCTATATTTTACTGCTGCTCACATATTTTACTCAAAGTTGTATAAGTATGACCTCTGAGGGCTGGTCCTTCAATGGGTAGACATGTATCATAATCTTTATTTTTTTTTCTTATTACCTTTAGGCCACTGCCAGAGAGATAAAAAAGATATATCTGTATGTGATAGCTAGAAGAGTAATATAGGTTACATAATATCACACTACCTGCCCTACGGATAGAAGCACGTGCGTAAAACCACTGGGACTGTTAAAAGTATTAGTTCATAGTTGACAGATTATTAAAATTTCATAGATTATAGTCTTATTATAAATTCGTTATGTAGGGTATATTAATCATCTCTTTGCCCTTTATCCAATTATTTTGAAGTTGGCTTCCAGCCTGACCGGATTCAGCTGTATACCAATATTTTACGTGAAGCAAGTGCTTATCAGACCTCCTCAACCCCGTTATTGGGCAATTTCCCTTGGTAAGACTGGTCAGACTTTCTGGCTTCTGCCTACCTGTAACGACTGTTAAAGTTCTACGAATGACAACCGGGACCAACGACTTTACGTGCTTTTCGACGTATGTCAGTGATGTCCAAGATAAACTTTAGGAAGTAATTAGTATATCACTATGTATCAGATGCGTTATGAACAGTACATTCGATCAATACGAAGCAGAAACGGTTCATAACGTAGTTTATTTCATGAAATGTGTTATGCACTGTATTCATGAAATCTCAACGTCCATTACCGTCGTCAACTGGTATAAATAACCCTGTTATTGTCATATTCTTCACAATGAAACGAGAAGGCACGCTGAGTTTCAGTTATATGACTATTATGGAATGTTTCTAAGAAATGCTATGATTTCATGTTAGGTAACTTGACGAAAGTCTATAATTAAAGAAATGAAGGTTTGTACAGGATAAAAAGATTTTAGAGTTTCTTTGGAAACTTCTTTGCTTTTGTTATTCCTTTTTGAAGAAAGTTTAAAGATGATGTAATGGGTGTAATGTTGATTTGGCTTTTGAGTTTTAATTATTTTTAGTAATAGGTTATGGCTCAATCACTACTTAGTATAAAAAAAAATCGCTTTCCGCTGTCTGTACCTATATATATATAAGCTTATATCTTTAAAACTAAGCGACGGCGACGGTTTTATTGAATAGATAGAGAGTTCAAGAGTCAATCGATAAAGAGGAAAGTTTTTATGCGTAATAGGTACTATACAGTATAGTATAGTATATACAGTATAATACCTATTATACATAAATAGACTATACTATACTATACTGACGGGCCTGTTGTCTAGTGTTCGGTGACCCTGACCGCTAAGCCAGAGGTCGTGGGTTCGATTCCCACCCAGGACAAACTTTGTGTGATGAGCATAATTGTTTGTTCTCTATCTGGGTGTTACCGTGTTATTTATCTATAATATGTTTGTATGTATTTGAAAATTATATAAGTATGTATGTCAGTTGTCTGATTACCATAACACAAGCACTGCTTAGCTTGGGATCAGATAGCCGTGTGTAAGATGTCCCAGGATATTTATTTATTTATTAATTTATACATATTATATTAGTATAGAAAAGTACAGATTTGTTATCCGTGCGATGCTGCAACGGGTCGCTAGTTTCAAATAAAGTAATGGAATCTTCTTGAACACCCAGATCGATAGATGGTTTCGTGGAGAACAAGGGGCCCGAAACTCTAAACTAATTATTTTAAAGCAATCTTTAAAATAATTATTGTTTTAACAATGTTTTTTTACTAGTATCATATAGCACAAAAAAGGCCCATGCCACTAAACCCTTAAATTATTGTTCTCGAAACTCTACGAGCTTACATTCAACATTAAAGCTTAAAGAAATTTTAACAGTTCAGAGCAATTGGTATGATTTGGAGCTTAGTGGCACAGTCAAAACAAAATCCTAATTATAGCTTCTATAAATGCGTATATTTTAACGGTCTACACGCGCTATATTTGGACTATGGACCGATCAATTAGCTTGGGAACGTGAGGTACTGATGACATACGAACCTTTCATTGTGTACCAAAATATACCTACATTACAATCGCATCAAGTTAAAATGAAAGCCGATCTTAACGTACTTGGGAATATACTGGGTGTCAGATAATTTGCTAAGGTGTTCTACAGATAAGACTTGACAACGAGACTAAAATAGCCAGGAGTGTTGCTAAGCGGTGGCCGTTTCAGTTTAATTTTAGAACATTGTGTTTTGCTAGATTCTGTTCGCGACTTCGTCTGCATAGAAGGCAAGTGTACCATCGTCCAATAGATGGGGTTGCGGAATGTTTATAATAGTTACCGTGACCCTGGAACATAAAGGACAACCAAAGAAACATGAGTGGGTTTTAGTCAGTAAAAGTCTGATACGATTTCACACTCCCCAAAAAAAAATCGTCCAATAGATATTTTTGATCAAAATAGTGATCTAATAACTGAATTTACTGACATTTAGTAAACAATATTGATCAGGATTAAAACAGAATTGATTAACAACAGGGAAGTCGGTAAATAAAAATGTCATAAAGGTTAAGTCGAATTTTAATAAGCATTGAAAGCGTTAATGGACTGATGAAAAGTATAAAAAAAAGAGTGAGAGAGTTTTCAAATATGGAATCAATTACATTGTTCCTCTGACGTCTTAAAGTATCTTTCAAATAAAGAACGGTAGGTACATCAACAACGGTCGTTCTGATGACACCACATTTTGACAGTTCTATAAAAAGTGACCACTCTCTGACAGTGAGAGTACTTAAAATAAGTCTCTGACAGATATTAATTGATCGTACTGATCAGTTTTAAAAATAATTCCTTAATGCATTCAACACCAACACAAAAGCGGAAAGTGTTAAAAAAACATTTGACATTTTTTTCAAATGTTTAGGACTGCTAGAACAGCACCGCCATCGTCAGCACCTCAAGACAAGTGGCATTGTAGAATAGATAAAAAATAGAATAGGTTGTTAAATGTATGAGATTATTTTTTGTGGATTGGAAATCATCAAATGACTTCTTCCGACCTTAATATCAGACTTATTCTGACTAAAACCAGCCCTTGTTCCGGAGCTGCGGTTACTATTAGAACTATTCCGCAACCCCGGCAGGCATTGGCCCTAGAGGGACCCGTCTCGTGCTGACTGCTCTTTGAGCCTCGCACCGTCGAAAATGTATGGGATTGACATAAGCTTACGTTAATTAATCTGACATCGTACTAAACTCTATTATACACTGTCATTTGTTTAGAGCTACAGATCTAATTCGTATGACGTCACATTGTCATTATCTTTTGTTTTAATTTACTGTCGCACCAGTATTTTAGAGTTCAAGGAGATATGTCACAGTGTAGATGAAAATTAAAACGTTCACGCATAGCAACATGAAATAGATGAAAACGACGATATTGTTGTTGCTCGCTTAGTAACGACTTTTAGGCTGAGAGTAGAATATAGACGGGGCGGAAGCGACGCGACCTACGACAAATGGGCGTAGAATATAGGCGGAGGCGACGCGACCTACACATGGGCGATTAAAACAAATAAATGAATACTCACATATGGGTACACCGTATTTTAAATATTAATAGCGATTTTTGATGTCTTTCTGCGACATGAGTTAACTGTAATGGCAGCATTCATCGGCTACATCAACGTATTAAGCGAAATTAATGAGTTTTTATTTGCATTATTTATTAAATACTAGCTTTTGTCCGCGACTTCGTCCGCGTGAATTAATAGTTCCCGTTCCCTTGGGATTTCTGGGATGAAAACTATTCTATGTCCTTTCTCGGGTCCCAGACTAAATCTGTATCAAATTTCTTTGAAATCGGTTCAGTGGTTTAGGCGTGAAGAAGAGACAGACAGACAGACAGACAGAGTTACTTTTGCAGTTATAATATTAGATTGAAGTATTACGTATGAAAGTAGTGTAACGAACGCACAGCCAATTACAAATCTTCACTTGTAGAATCAAATAATCAATACAATAACTTCAATGAACACAGCAGTATAATTATTTCAAGAGCACAACTCAAAAGAGCAGGTACCTATACCTATTTTAGAAGATTTTCGGTTATAATGTAGTCGATGTTTATCTCGCTCTTTCAATCGCATCGTAGCCTCTGCCTTAATCATTAATATTAAAAACATTACATAATTCTGTTACATCTTGACCTTATCCATCACATTTTTTGCCATTTCGAGCTCCATGTTATTTGTCAATACATACTTACATATCACAACATAGTAACAATGTCGCTATCCTCTGTCTGTCCCTATGTATGCTTAGATCTTTAAAACCCCGCGACGGAATTTGATACTGTTTTTTTTATTAGATAGAGTGATTCTTAAGGAAGGTTTATACGTATAATACATCCTTATTATAGTAGAGAAAAGCCGGGATTTTTAACGATTTGTAATACCCGTGCGAAGCTCCATGTTATAAATAAATTACGCCGAGACACAGAACACACAATCATGCTCATTGAATCATTATCCTAGGTGGGAATTTAACCCACAAACTCAGGCTTAGCAGTTCGGGTCACAAACCACTAGACAAACAGCCACAACATTACATTTTTTTTTGTTTTTATAACTTACTAGCTTTTGCCCGCGACTTCGTCCGCGTGGAATAATAGTTCGCGTTCCCGGGGGATTTCCGGGATGAAAACTATCCTATGTCCTTTTTTGGGTCCCAGACTATATCTGTACCAAATTTCATTCAAATCGGTTCAGTGGTTTAGGCGTGAAGAAGAGACAGACAGACAGACAGACAGAGTTACTTTCGCATTTAAAATATTAGTACGGATGGGCTTGCTCTTGGTCCCAGACTAGTCCGAGGGCATAGACGGGGCCTACGATGGAGCGAGCTCACCCAAAAGATGCCTATGCACTCTTCTCTAATAATAGATGCATAATTTTGATTGATAAATAAATCATCCGTGGGCCATCGGAGGTCCATGATCTCTGACCAGGGTCAAGGTCGTTCACCGTTAATCTCATAATCGAATTACGGACCCTATTTCACTGGATTTTGACTAAGTGACCTCAAGACTTCAAGGCTTGGACTTTGATCTATCAACAGGCTTAAATGTCAAAGCTAATATTACAGTACTTGTATGCTTGTGTTATTGCTGTTTTCTTAGTAAGTCCTGAACCTGAGGCAATAGTTATACACACTGACAGTTCTTGTAAACACTTCGGGGCCATCCGTAAATTGCGTCATGCGGTATGGAGGGGAAATGTTAAGTACATGAAAACAATTATTTTAAACCTACAGTTTCATAATTCAATTCGAAATACTTATATCAGAAAGTCGTTGGGCTACGGACTTTCGTGCTTTCCAAACAAAAAGCACGGGATATCAGGGTATAAAAAATAACGTATCAATTAATATCTTGGAATGACAAACGGTGATCTGATTTTAAACAGATCTCAGAAATCTTATTAATCTTTTTAGGCAGAGCAGAGTACTGGTATTATGTCAGTGGCTAATATAATATAGCTAGCTGCCTCCCGCGGTTTCACCCGCGTTAAAAATGTTAAGGGTGAACAACCCTTATCACTTAGGGGTATGAAAAATAGATAGTAGCCGATTTTCAGACCTACTGAATATGCATATAAAATTTGTTAAAAATCGGTAAAGCCGTTTCGGAGGAGTAAGGTAACTAACATTGTAAAAATAAAAAATCATAAAATCATATTTATTTTGTAAATAGGTTATATCATAACACTTTTACACGTCAACATTTGTTTTTTTTTTATTTATTTTTAGCGAACGATAGGGCCGGTGTTTCTTAGCTGGACTGCTCTGAGAAGAAACATCCGAAACAAACTCAGAGGTCAAAGTCTCTTTTAAAGTCCTTACAATCGTATTGGTCATTGTGACACGAGAATTTTATTTATAAGATATTATAAATGCGAATGTAACTGTCTGTCTGTGTCGCTTTCACGCTAAAACTACTGGAACCGATTTGAATGTTTGGTACAGAGATAGTCCAAAGCTTAAGAAAGGACATAGAATAGGTTTTATCCCAAAAACCCCACGGGAACGGGACAATGCGGATTAAACCGTGGGACAGCTAGTTTCAAATACATTTACAATAATAATTAAATAAAATAATAAATAAATATCTTTGGACAACTCACACACTGCCATCTGATCTCTAGCTAAGCTGTAAGAGCTTGTGTTATGGTAACCAGACAACTGATATACATACTTATATAATTTATAAATACATACATATAATAGATAATTCACACTCAGACACAGAACTAACAATCACGCTCATCACACAAAGTTTGCCCTGGGTGGGAATCGAACCCACCCACTAGACCAACAGGCCCGTTGAATTACGTCCAGACACAGAACAAACAATGCTTATCTCACGAAGATTAGTCCTGGGTCCTTAGCAGTCCGGGTCAGTAACCATTAAGATACTTTGATACCCATTGACGAATACACGTAAACATGGACTTTGTACTCTTAACTAACCTACGATGTATTATTTGCGCGTATTATAGGTTTTTTCTCCGCTATGGAGTTTGAACAGCCTGGTTTTTCTAACGTTTAATGTTTGTTCTATTTTTATAAAATACTACCTAGCTTTTGCCCGCGACTTCGTCCGCGTGGATTAATAGCTCTCGTTCCCGGGGGATTTTCGGGATGAATACTATCCTATGTCCTTTCTCGGGTCCCAGACTACATCTCTACCTACCAAATTTCATTCAAAACGGTTCAGTGGTGTATGCGTGAAGAAGAGACAGACAGACAGAATTACTTTCGCATTTATATTATTACGCATTTATATTATTAGTATGGAAGTATGGAATATGGAAAGTATGGATGCACATCAAAGAGACGTTTACATTTCAAGTGTCATTTTACGTCAGACAATTTGTGTTTGACGACGATACGATACTAACGCCACTCAGTTGTTTTGGCTTCCCGAAACCTCTCGACAAACACGGTATGGTGTTCAAAATTCAAAGCATTTATTTCACTTAGACCATTTACAGGTACTTATGAATAATAATTGTCAAAAGAGTCGGTCGGTTAGTCAGAAAAGAAAAGTGACGCTAATTGCCTGTTACAAAACGTAGATCTCTATGGAGAAGAACAGGCAAGAAACTCCACGGACACTCTTTTAAAAAAAAACATGTTTTACAAAATCTTGGTTACACAATGTAAGTATGTAACAAAATAATTAAATACAAAATTAAAATAAAAAGTCAAATATAAAAAGTCATGGCAGTTAAGAGATGACCCATCTCAACTGACAGCGCCCGTTTACGAGCATGACGCGTGGCATCAGCACCATTTAGCTCAACCATTTTGAAGGGAACCAAATGATCCAACGCACTCGCCACCATCAGCGAGACTTTTTGAGCGAGCATGACATGTTAAAGTTCAAATTTACTTTTAAGTATTGAGAATCTTCTGTATGGGATGAAGAAAAGGGCTGTTTTTATGGCTTTTCCGGCAATTATTAGATTTTTAAAAACCATCCTTGAACATCAACGAACATTTAAAAAAAGAATTGGCCAAATTGGTTAAGGCGTTGTTGAGTTATGTGCTTACAAATATCGGGAACCCAGATGGACAAGAGTGATCTTTTAATGGTTCTTTTTAGCCCCGCCGGATCCCTAAGAAGCAAGTAACCTAGACGTATTGTTGCAAATCTTTAAATTTGGTTTTTCATACTTATTAGTGACGTCAGAAAAATGACTGACAATATTTCTGTGACGTTACATTATAATAACTTATTGTGCGGAGTGACGTAGGTATGTCAGATCAAGGCTTCAAATAGGTTTACGGAAAAACAGTTGTAGAAATAACTTTGTAGTATTATTACGTAGTATTAATACACAATATTATCATTATGGTAATAAGTAACGGTTCACACATTAATACTTGTGTCGACCCAAGATATAATGAGAATAACTTTAATTATGTCGTGAAATAATGTAGCTTAGTTATTTAGTAAATGATATTTGTTTGTGTGAATAGGGTTTTTTTTATTACATATAGGCTTGCTCTTGGTCCCAGACTAGCCCGAGGGCATAGACGGGCCTACGATGGAGCGAGCTCACCCAAAAGATGCCTATGCACTCGTCTCTTGAATACATCCGGGTTATATGCATTTGGGAACACAGACGCAGGGAAATCCATTCTTTTGCGGTGCGCATAATAAAGGAATTCGAGAAACGCTGCGTGCGGATACGAGGAATATCGACCAAGAAAGGGTGTTATCCCGCCGTACGTCTAGATGTCCGGTGGAAAAACGGAGACGGGGGAATGAGCTCGTGTAGCTCATGAGCACACTCACCGAAGTGCAATCTGTAAAACACCGCCAGACAGGCAACTTTACGCCGGGTACAAATAACACTAATATTTAATTTTCGGAGTTTCGAATGTGCTTATAAAAACGTAACCCTTATAGAATGAGTTTTGCGTCTATCTGAGTAATCGATCGTTGTGAAGAACATCACGTTTCTTTTCTTTGAAACTACTTTTTTTGAGATGGGAAATCATCAAATGACTCCTCCCGTTCTGGGCGGAGCGGAAGGGAGTGTCAGACTTCTACTGATTGAAAGCCCATCCATGTTCCTTCTTAGTCTGGGGTCGCGGTATCTCTTTCGAACTACCCGCACCCCCGGCAGGGTCTTTGAAACTACTTAGAGTAGGTAAAATTTTGATTTACTTAAAGAATACAGGAAAATCTGTAAAAATAGGTCCCTTTGCCTGCGATTGGAACTTGCAGTAGGATGGTTTTTTTTCTGTTCCTATCTCCTATCAAATATTTATATGTTTTTTTAAGGTAGGCCCTGAGGATTTTTTTTAACGTAGTCCGTTTCATAGTTAATATATAAACTCATCTCATACACACAAACAACCAGACTCAGAAATCGGAAGGAAAAGTTTGTTTTTTTATTTTTTAGGTAATTGGGGTAAATCCCGGAACTACACTGCTTTGAATACTTTTGCTTAAATTAAAAAAAAAAGTGTTGTTGACTTTTGCTGAGTGAATTTAGAAGGATAAGATTAGATGGGATATCACATGACTGATAAATTATAAATGCGAAAGTAACCAGAAATATTTTTTCTATAATAATTCACGACAAATGTAACTAGAAAAAAAAATACTATCTGTAACACAGAAAAAATCCTTAATAATACAATTTTAGGTTAATACAATGAAGCAACAAAACGCATTATCGAAGGAGTAAATCATGACATTGCCAGACTGAAATTCTTGGGTTGCAAGTTTTTAACATCTTCGATCGACATTATTTCAGGTGGTACAAATGCGCAAATAAATCCAATATTTTTTTTTTCAGATTCTACGTTTTTTTCACGTAATTTGATACTTTATTTTTTGAGGTACATGCCTGGGCCAAAGTTGTAGGGAAAAAGAAACACTTTCTTTGGCATAGAGATAGTCCATAGCCAGAGAAAATATATAGGATAGTTTTTATCCCACATATCCCATGGGAAAGGAAGCTATGCGGGCAAAGCCGCGTCAGTATTATAATAAGTTGCTTAGCAACGATACGATATGATATTATAATATTATGACGTTTTCGAAGAATTATCCAATAAAACTTTCTACTAAATAACTTAGCAATACCAATTCTCTGTCATTCTATAGGTAATCCCTGCCACTGATACCAGGGTATTATAAGATACGAGAGACATAGTGTACACTCGATCAAGTTTTGGAAACAACAATAATGATTGTGACGTCATCCGTAATCTCAATCATAACAATATTTATTTATATCTCAATGAGATAAATGTGCTTAGTATCTATGCAGAAAATGTTCGTTGAAAAGTCATAATGAACTTTCACGACTACAAAAAATGAGGAGGAGGTTCACTATATTATGTTTTCCCTAGTACTCGAAGACAGGCACCTGAACCGAGATTTAGGTTTTAAAAGAGTATTTCTGATATACATATATACCGAAGTAGTTATTAAAACACTCAGTTTTAATAACTATGGGACTTTCTAGTTTTGGTAGGTTTTAGTCTATGTAATAATTTTGTGTAGTGTATTCATGTATCATTCTATTGTAGTAAGCACTGCTAATTTGCCCGCCATTTACGACTGGTTGGATCTATAGGGCAAAAATAGACTTAAAGACCAGGCACACTTATTCACCTCTATTCAGAAAACCATGTTGTAACGTTTTGCTTTTCGCGTCTCTTCGCGTAAAATCGTTATTATACTTAAATGGACATTAGCTAAATAAATGTACGGTCAGCAAAAGAGATATGTTACCCGGGCCATAAGATACCTAATTAAGGTTTTCTTGAACACCGATTGATGTATCCAAATGAAATTTAAATGGATTGAAGAACAAATTACTTACTACAACATCTGAAATTTTAATTAAAATATATCCATTGGTTAATGAAAAAACTTTAATTGTATCTGACGGCCCTGGTAACATGTCTCTTTTGCTGACTGTACATAGTCGCTCAGTTAGTAAAGTTGAAAAGCCGAAAGCTGTTTCAATATACATACTTGAGTGTAATCAGTATCGCGGCCCCCGGAACATAAAGAGCAACCGAAGGAACAAGGGTGGGTTTTAGTCAGTAAAAGTCTGACACTCCGCCCCGTCTAGGGCGGGAGAAGTCATTTGATGATTTCCCAATTATAAAAAAAGTGTCATCAGTATGGCAGGTACCTAAGTACAATGTTTAGGGTATCTATAATATTTTCATGAAGCGTCGCCGATTTGTGCCACTGGCTAATCCATCACAATTTTGGTCACTCAAAACGATCTATTAATCGTTAAGACCACACTCATTACTTTTGAATGTCGTAATTATCTATAGTTACGACACCTGTGATGAAACTTTAATGGAAGCGGTGCCATTTTGGTCTAAAGTCGTTATGGATATGACACAATAGCGGGCCATCCACTAACGTTCATTCCTGCCGGAATGTACAATCCTTACGGAATGAACGCCAGTGGATTTGCAAGAGCGAGAAAGAATGACGGTATTAAAATCCCGCCACCTGTACCGTCGCGACAATCCTTACGGAATGAACACCAGTAGATTTGCAAGAGCAAGAAAGAACGACGGTATAAAATCTAATGTTAGTTAAGTTAATTTAGTTTTATTTACTCATCTTTATTTATACAAGTCTTGCTAACTTATGCTGAATTTAAGTTACGTTACTTTATTGTAACCATAAACATTCGTATGCCGCTATATGTGGTGAATATGCTGTACGAAACTTGTTTAACACCTGTAAACCTACCATATTCGACGAATAAATGTCTTTGTCTTTGTCTTTGTCTCGCTACCAGTCCTGTCGCTACTGGCGCGACGCGCGCTGTGATCAAGTTAGTGTCTGTTTATAAATATAAATATGTTCTGCCTAAGTGTAGGGCCTGAGTGCCCGCTCAAATCGAGCGTCTAGCAGGGCGGGGCGTGCGGCGTCCATATCAAACAGATGCATTTACACGTAGGTGTCCTGAGTGGCGACCTAGTGGCGCGAGAACAACTTGCACGCAACGCTGCACGCTCCGCTCAACGCTCCGCTGAACGCTCTTCACTCAGTTCGTACACTAAGGCATTTTGATGCAGGGTGATGCAGAGACAAATCATGGTAGATGCAAAATGCGAAGGTACAAAAATAATACCAAAATTAAATATATATATTTACATAATATAGTAGTATATATATAAATACATATAGGTACACTCACATAAACATAAAGATAAATATAAACATAATTGTTGCAAAATGAAAATAATCCATAAAGATTATTCAAAATGACGAGCATTCCTTTCAAATGACAACAATCTTCATAAAATAGGAGGATTGTCACCATCCACACACGCGCAATCCCTCGGTATGGCTGACAAGATGCAAAGTGACAGGAATGTACACAAACGTGTGGATGGTCACTGAAGGATTGTTTTTCCTGCCGGACTGGCGTGTCGTGATAAAGCCAGGGGAAAGAACGAAGGATTGTGGTTTAGTTAGTGGCTTCAACGGTTTTATTTTATCCCGTCGCATTTCTGTACGGATTGCACGACGGGACAAGCCTGAAGGAATGAACGTTAGTGGATGGCCCGCTAATGTCATCTATGTAGTAACTATTGCGCGTTCAATTGTTTTATGTGTTTGAGTTAGCAAATTGGTTGCTAAGCTACGTGAACTGTGAAAGTCGATTTCAGTAATTTAAATGACTTTATTGCATCTCTACGAATGTCAACAACTTGTAAAAACTTGTAAATATAAACTCCTGTAAATAAAGCACAAAAACAGCCAATCGAGTAATAAAAAAGTAAATAATGGCCAACCCATACGGGCACTTTAAACATGGCACATTTTGGCACGTTAAGTGATATCGATATTTTGTTGTAAATTAAATGCAGATTTACGCCGTATTCACTCCAATCAATGGCGTAGCTTTTCAAGTAGGTATTTGAATTTTCATAATTTTATTGCCACTTAAAAAAAACATTTTTTGCTTAAAAATTAACTACTTATAACTTTTAAGAGGCGTAATTCTAAATTATTAAAGTCTATTAAACAAAAATTGACTATCACTTGATTCATCTATTGACATCATTGTTTCTAAGTCTAATTCAAGATATCTATTTATTTTTAGCACATCTACATCAGCTTAGTTTTCGATAGTTTCACTTCAATATTAGATACAATCGATACTACACTAATAAAAAGTAATAAAAAAATCAAAACATTGATAAAAGTCTACTTCAACAATAAATTAAGAACATACACGCTTTTGGAAACAAACACACAGACGAATCGATTATTATCAAAATCTTGATTTTGATTACAATCTTTTTAGGACGTCTTGTAACATGTTTCTTTTTCGTTTGTAACCTGGACAAGTAAATAATACATAAGTGAATAGAACGATAAACTTAAAATTTTGTCTAAAATTTTCAGCGTTTTTCAATTAGTTGAAAATTGGGTACTACAACTCTATCTAACCTCTATTAGTAGTTAAACTAGAAACTGTCCCGAATATCAACTGGAATGCTAAAAATCTTCCAGTTCCACCTATCTACCATATAAAAATAAGTCAGGTTTTCCTTCCTTACGCTATAACTCCAGAACGCACAAACCGATTTCCACGGTTTTGCATTCGTTGGAAAGGTCTCGGGCTCCGTGAGGTTTATAGCAAAGAAAATTCAGGAAAATTTCAACAGGAACCCATCTGGTGGCGAAACGGAGTTCGCGGGGTTTGCTAGTGAGTTAATTACATAAAATTCTCGTCTCACGATGTATGTCCGGACTGATTCCCGAAATTAACTAGATTGGTTTAAATAAAATTTCGCACAGATAATTATGTAACTTCGTCCATCTGATGGTTGTAGCTATCAGTGTCATAGTATAGTCTTATTAATAAATAAATAAAAATATTAATAATAGGTATTGTAGTGGTTTTTTTTTCATAGGAACATTAATACAGTTATAATTACAGCACTACACAATAATTTGGGTCACATTGATATTTAAAAAAAAAATCTCCAATAAAATGCAAGGTAATTGCAAACAGATAAATTATGCGTAATTAAAAATTGTCAATAACATTTAGGATTACTCATCTATCGGGTTCCAGTCTAATCTAGCCTCACCCTAGACCCAGATGTGTAATCCTAGGTGTTAGTCAGTCTGCTACCCACTTATCACGTTTACTCATCAACTGATAACGGAAGGATTAGGTCTTGGAAAGATTTGCACGATAATTCGCGGAGATTTTAACGGTTCTAAAAATTTGTGGCAAAACAAGTGAAAATCATGAAAAAATCACGTGTTGCCCTTGCAAACTTGCAATACTATAAAATTGTTTTTAATTTAATATTGTAAAGCTGACGTTTGCTTGTTGGTTAGAACGTATTAATCTGAAGAACTTCTGGTCCAAAGGGAAAGAGGCAAATATGAGGCTCGCTTACAGAAGGTTCTGTTCTTATAGATTTTCCTGTAATCTATAAGAGGCTAGCGATCCGCCCCAGTTTCGCATGGATGTTATAAATCTTTGCAAATCCTGGCTTTTCTCTACTATAAATTGCATGTGTAATAAACCTTCCTCTTGAATCACTCTATATATTTAAGAAAACTGCATCCAAATCTATTGCGAAGTTTTAAAGATCTAAGTATACATAGGGACAGACTTTGTTTTATACATGTTGTGAAGAACTATTAATGATATTTATTATAAACTAGCTTTTTCTTGCGACTTCGTCTGCGTGGAATAATTGTTCCCGTTCCCGGGGGATTTCCGGGATGAAAACTATCCTATGCCCTTTCTCGGGTCCCAGACTATATCTGTACCAAATTTCATTCAAATCGGTTCAGCGGTTTAGGCGTGAAGAAGGGACAGACAGACAGACAGAGTTACTTTCGCATTTAAGTATAATATTAGGGTGTGATACGTGACTTAGAAAAGTGTAACCCCGAATATCACGTCCCCGAAAGTTCACGTATTCGAAACACTTAACAACGAATGCACGCTACCTCGAAAAACTTGACGCCGTAGCCATCGTGATCTCGAATAAAGAAATCTCACTATAAAGGCCTGTCACCGATTCTGTAACAGGCCTTAGTGAATGCAGTGATTGTTTTAAGACCCAGTTTTACATTGATTACCTCCAGGATTGCAGGTGAATTTGTTATTATGGAGAAAGTCCCGCCAAACCATTCACAATTCGCATTGAAGCGACAGAAGTATTTTGAACTCTTATTGACATGGCAGACAGACACACGAAAGATCATAAATAAAGGTTCTTCTTTTCTTTCGCATATTCGGAATCCCAAAAAAAAATGTATAATACATAATATCTGTTTGATCTTTATTCCACGAAAATCCCATCCCTTATTTTACCGCTTTAGAATTGGAATTTACAAAAATCCTTTTTTGTAGTTATTTGCTCTTCTCTTGGGAAATCATCAAATAACTTCTCCCGTCCTGGGTGCGGCGGGAGGGCGTGTCAGACTTTTACTGACTGAAACCCACTCATGTTCCTTCGGTTGCCCTCTATGTTCCGGGGTCACGGTAACTATGATAAACATTATTGGGCTGTGTGTTAACATATCAACAATCAGTCAGTCAGTTCACCATTTTATGTATTCAGAAGTTTTCCAGGCGCTTTATTTGTATTTAATTCAATAATACTTATCCAGGAAGTATCAAAAACATGTTTGGATATGTCGCCACATCAATTATTTGGGTCGGTGGAACTTTTTAATAAGCATTGTTTACTAACAGTACAACATAAACACAAGGAGATCAAGAGTTCATTTTACATCATCCAGAAATGATGAAATTAAATCATAAATTAAGGTAGATAGAGTAAATAGGTACAATTAAAAACTTAGCTCATGAATTGATAATAGCTATTTCATCATAACATTGAAATCGGAAGTGGCCCATATCTCATGTCGCGAATATTTTCTTGTATATAGATTAAAGTGTATACAAACATTATGTTCTTTGACATGTATTGACACCATTTAACTGATAACCCAAATTAATTTTCACTTATTTATAAAATTATATTTTTAATTGTCTTGGAATCAATAAATAGAAACTTTTTTATGAATGAGTTCAGTTAGCAAATGAATAACTTACACTTGCTACTATCTACAGACGGCGATGAACACTCACCATTTAATAGCATGTTGCTAATGAAAAAAAAAAAACAAAATAACATGCAAGAAATTCCACAGACTTCATAGTGATATTCAAAAATGTATATGTCACCGGAAAATAACAAGATCCGTAAGTTTATCAATCTACTAGGAAGTTTATAAACTTTCGTAAGATTCTAAACGTCGTCGTCTAGACGTCATACGGTAAATTTATATTTATATCTTTGAAATACGTAAAATAATACAGTGCTCTCTGATTGGTCAATGTTCATAGTGGCAATGCTTGTGTCCAAAGACTTTGGTATAATCAGACTTGACAAACTATAAATTGGAAGCAACAATGCCTGGTTCCTCTCTGGCACGGATGTAGTGAGTTGAGTTTTCTTTGAGTTGCAACACAGTTCAACATTTAAAACTAATAAAAACGCACAAGCAAACTGGTTTATTTATGTTCCGTGGCGAACAATGGCGGCCGCGAGGAAGGAGAAGTGACACGTGATAGTCAACCAATCAGATCGCGCGTAGCGTTTGGTTACTGCTTACTTATTATTTTACGAGTGAGTTCAGTAAGTTTATTAATTTACGAAAATGTGGATGTAAAATATTACAATTTATGTCCCGTTTAGAATCCTACGGAAGTTTATAAACTTCCTAGTAGATTGATAAACTTACGGATCTTGTTATTTTCCGGTGACATATACAGGGTGTCCCACGGCTATGCCACATGGAGGGAAAGTACCTTAAATCTTGTAGATAGAACATTTTACTGAAAGAAGACATTATTAGAATTTTAAAAACAATATAAATGGCATTCATAGATTTTTAAATAATTAAATGGTTGGGCCGGGAATCAAACTTGTTCCTCGAGAAAAAATAATCAACCTGTAGTTTTATCATACCAATCGAAAGGTTACATCGTAAGGAATATTTTTTGCTAAATAACATAGTCTATGTATATAGTGGTCTTTCTTTTATTTTTGACCCTATGTTATTTACCAAAAAATAATCCTTGTGATGAAGCCTTTCGAACTGTAGGATAAAATTACAGGCTGCTTAATTTTCTCGAGTAACAGGTTCGATTCCCGGTTCAACTATGTAATTATTTAAATATCTATGAATGCAGTTTAAAATGATTTCAAAATTCAAATAATGTCTTCTTTCAGTAAAATGCTCTATCTACAATATTTAAGGTACTTTCCCTCCATGTGGCATTGCCGTGGGACACCCTGTATAAATCTTTTAAATAGATGCACGCCGCATAGATTTCAAACTGCTACTTACCCACTATGTTACCCCTTTAGGTATAAAATTCTCAAAAATCAATTCTTAGGTCGATGTTTACTTTTCACAAAGAACACACCTTCCAAGTTTCATGTCTCTAGTACCATTTTTTGTTCATTGGATTGAAAAATCATCAAATGACTGCTCCCGTCCTGGGTGCGGCGGGAGGGCGTGTCAAACTATTACTGACTAAAACCCACTCATGTTCCTTCGGTTGCCCTTTATGTTCCGGGGTCACGGTAACTATTATATACATTCCGCAACCCCGGGTCTCTAGCACCATCGGTTTGTGATATTTCACCTAATCAGTCACATTACGATTTGTATACATAATAATATCTATATTATACAGGGTGGAAAATTTCAATAGGTCCTGCAAGAAAACTACCTTTAATTCTTAAGATAGATTATTTTACTTAAAGAAAACTTTCCTTTATTTTTAAAAAGAAACAAAACTGCTTTAAAATATTTTTGGAAACTCGCTTACCACTGTCGGGAATCGAACCGGTTAAGGTCCAAAAAAGTTGCACTCTGATAAAAAAGAAAGTCGTGTTAGTTACACATTTTATAACTCAAGAACGGCAAAACCGATTTGGCTGAAAATTAGTGGGGAGGTAGCTTAGGACCCGGGGACGGACATAGAATTTTTATCTTAAAACTTTTTATCTTTTTTTTTGTTTATATCCTGTTTCCGTGGGACGTGACATAAAACGTGGTTACGAGTAAAACTGAGCGGAGTAGTAATCACTAATCTGATATAAAGCGGGTGAAACCCGGGGGACAGCTAGTATTTAGATAAATTGATAATGTCAACAACCTCAAAATAAAACACATTTGATCATACTAAGTGTAATCTTGATAATAATCTAACAAAGGATTTCCCAATGTCGTAAGTGCTCTAAAATTTAATATTCTAATCAGATAGACAAACATCTAAACTTCGAATTGTAATATTATCGAATGACACATAACTTAATGATACTTTGTGTGGGGTTCTCCGTATATCACAAAGAACAAACAAATAAAAACGAATCAAATGTTGTCCGCACGTGTAGGTCCCCTTTTGTAGGAAACCACTTATTATATATAATTATATAAATAAAATAAAATAAAAAATATATAAAAAAAGAAGAATCGCACGGGACCGGCTTGGAGAAAACTTGTTGGGGCCCTCTGCACCAGCGGGGTGCCTTAGGACCACAACAACAACAACTTATATTTTTTTTACAGAATGAAATATTGCAGTAATCACTAAAATCGTCAAATGAGCAGTAAGTCTAATTAACAAAATGCCCATGTAGCATAACCTTGATAACAACTTTTCCAAAAACACTTTTTTTATTAATTTAACGAATCTACTAAATAGCTTTTCATTTATATTGCAGGTTTTATGCCCAAAGTAAACTAATGATTTTTAACAAAATCAGGAATAGGTTTTTTTTGGTGATTGGGAAATCATCCAATGACTGCTCCCGTCCTGGGTGCGGTGGGAGGGCGTGATAGACTCTTACTGACTAAAACCCACTCATGTTCCTTCGGTTGCCCTTTACGTTCCAGGGTCCCGGAAACCATTATAAACATTCCGCAACCCCAGCTGGGGAATAGGGTAATGGAAACAGTGGGTATTCACTTTGTAAATTTATACAATTTAAACTACTATAGTGTGCGTAAAAATGTTTATGTGACTTTATAAATAAACGCAACCACGAAACCACGAAACCACCTTAAAATTCTTAGTGTACGGCAAAATTTTAACTACAAAGAGAACAAAACTAGGCAACATACTCTTTACGAAAATAAATTATAATTAGCGAAAAATATTCGTCTCCCTTAACCTCCATTTTGAGGAACCACGAAAAGGCCTTTGACCGTCGTTTACTTCCCTAAACGAAATACCACAACAAAAGCACGAACCCAGTAATTAAACTGTACTTTTAGAAATTGCCTGCCTACCTACACAAGGAATCCAGGTCTGTGAACTTTAGGCAATTAATTGTGAATGAAAGTATTTGTCTAGGGGAACTATTAATTACATAAATTTCCCTTATAGGCAGATCTATAAATTGTTGCCTTTGAAGAAACTGAATGGATCGAATGCTGACTGCTTTAGCTGCATAAATCCTATTACTGCCTCCTTACCATGACGTTTAAAGTAAGATTGTTTTAGTCCTGTTGCAGGAGTGTGCAAGTGACAGCGTTAGACACGTTGTCTAGCGCCGTCTCTTTCCCACTGAAAGTAATATCAAAGTAATACTGCTATAAGGGCTTGTGGTACGCCCCCTGGTCTGACTGTTTGGTTTACCCGTAACGACTGTCAAAGTAAATAAGATAATATAAAATAAGTGTCCAAAATATATTGTATTCAAGTAATTATGTCACTTCTGGTACAATAGGGGTATCTTAGAAACTGCTGTAGGGGCGCTCAGACCTTTACAGCAGTTTTTCAGATCGTTGAACAATTCTGGCACCGGTGATGGAAAACATCAACACATAACAAGACATCCAAAAAATTTCTTACACTGTCGTCAATTGGAAAAGTGCCCAGAAGACTGGTCATTATTACTTTGGTGAGCAATGCTTAGCTCTGGCCAAGGTAAAAGTCCACTTGGGTTACGTCAAGAGTCAATGAACCATTTGGACAATTCCACACACGATATACCTATCTAATAGGACAAATTCTAAAACGCACGCTATACTAAACCAGTCATGTTATGGGCCCGACAGCTTATTTCTGATTTCAGCTTCTAAGCTCTGTCATGGTTTGGCATTTTTATTATTTGACAAACTAATTATAATTAATTATTGACTAATATTCTGTATACGAAAAAACTATGAACTTCTGTATACGTAAAACTACTATGACTAAGACCATATCTCCTTCCTGAGATCAGCCCTCCATTACTTTTGAAGTGATGCTCCCTTCCTCCCGACATTCTTACAAAGTTACGCTTATTTTGTTCCGGTTTCAACCCCTAAACCCCAATTCTGCCAAGCAGTGCTTGTATGAGTCTGGCATAGGAGTATATGCTTTATCATAACTATCGACCTGGTGGGGTTCCATGACGTTTAAAGTAAGACGGTTTTATTCCTGTTCCAGAGTGTGCAAGTGACAGCGTTTTAGACACATTGTCTAGCGCCGTCTCTTTCCCACTGAAAGTAATATCGAAGTAATACTGCTATACGGGCTTGTGGTAGCCCTTGTTTTGCTATAAATCTTTAAAAACCTCGGTTTTTTTCTATTATTTACAGCATGTATAGTTCACATAAACTTTCTTCTTGAATCATCCTGTCTATAAAAAAGAATCGCTTCTCTGCTGAATAGTTTTAAGGATCCAAGTATACACAGGACAAGACGAACAGCAGAAAGCTTTGTTTTATACTGTGTAGAGATGGACAAGTGTTAGAACATTTCTGAAATCCTTTATGCCATTAAAAAATAAATAAAGAAAAGTATTTTAATGTAACCAAAAATATTACACTTCTTTGAGCACTTAACTTAAGATGTAATAGATTGTACTGTACCTTAGATATTAGTTCCTTCCATTGATACAGGACTATAGCACAAAATATTACGCTTAACAGTAATTAACGCACTTCGTGTTATAAGTACTTACAAGGATAACATCAACATACGGGTCAGATCCGATCACGAATATAGTGTAACTCGATAACAGAAACAAAATACCTATCAACTTATTATAGAACGAAAAAACATCAATTCGCTCAAATGATGAAAAGAAAACTCTTATTAAAAATTCGCATTCCAGACTACCACTTCAGCTCAGTTATGTTGCAATCAAACAAATGACTGATTACTTTACCTTCAACATAACATTGAACCATATCGAACAATTGAAAGAATGCGTAACACCAATTAATGTAATTCTTTATCAGTTTACGAAGGTCTTAAATCACTGTTTGAGGACGATTCATCATGATATTAGTAAATAATAAGTACTTGTTCATGTAATTGGTGCATCCCCGTAATTATCAAACTTATACTGGGAAGGTTCTGCCACACGGAAACGTTAGCTCAGCATGATATCCTTTTGATAATTTATATTAATGCCAAAGAGTTTTTGTTTTTTTTTTCTAAACGAGCTAGTTTTTGGAACTACTGGTTTGAATTATAAAACTCTTTTTGTGTTGCGTAGCCCATTTATCGAGAAAGTTTTTTGGCTATGCAACTTTACGCATTACGCTTACGAGAGCAGTATCCAAAAATGCGGATGGAACCGCGGGGGTCAGCTAGTCTATCTTTTAAATGGTAAACTAACTGACTGATTGACTAGGTGATGTATCAACGCACAGCCTAAACCGCTGGGCCTAAAGACATTTTTTTTAAATACTGGGACAACTCACACACGGACTGATCCCAAGTTAAGCTCTGCTTAGAGCTTGTGTTACGGTAACCAGACAACTGTTAAACATACTTATATAATTTATAAATACATATTATAGATAAATTACATCCAGACACAGAACAAACAATCACGCTCATCACACAAAGTTTGTCCTGGGTGGGAATCGAACCCACGACCTCCGGCTTAGCATGATATGAAACTTAGAAGATATGCTGCTCATGAAAAGTAGGTTTCCACTAGGAAGAAAAAAATCTGAAATTTCAACTATAAAGGGGCTAAATAGGAAAATGAAGTTTCGAAATTAAAAACGCAAAGCTAGTGTATTTTAACTTTTAAACTTTACAGTAATACAACTTATACAACAGGAATACTCACTATACCTATAACATAACAGTATGACCCGCAAATAAAAATAGATGAACAGAAAAAATATATATCTAAGGACAACCCACACACAGGCATCTGAGGGCCTAGCCAAGTGGCATTGTAGAATAGAAAACGAAAACGAATAGATTGTCAAATGTATGGAATTGACATAAGCTTTCGCTAAACAATTTGACATCGCCATACATTTGACAATCGTTTTCGTTTCGCTATCTATTCTACAATGCCACTTGTCTAGGGGGGCTGATCCATACTAGACAGAGTACGTATGATGCTAACTAGAAAACTGATATAATACTTAAACAATTTATAAATACAAATCCAGACAAGATATTGTATATAAAAATCTGTTTATCCTAAAACAACAAATATTGTGATAATGCCTACGCATGCACTTGAATGATAACAAACATGAGTGCAGTTAGATAGTAAACAAGCACACATCGAATACCTGATACTACGCACAATACACGGGAATCAATCATTTATCTAACTAAATTGCAGATTTGTATAGAAAATAAAAAAAGTCGGTAGCAATGCAAACAAACAGAACGAGAGCCACCGACTTCCGATTTTAAAGTTATTTAGTTTTTGAAGTCAGTTATTAGTATAAGTATTTAAAACTATTTTTACTTTTTGGTGCCAAATTTCATTGCCTAAATGTGTAGTCCGAATCTAGTCCAGTTATAGTTTGATGCTAAACTAAACATGATCACATTGTCAAGATAAATCAGACAAATATACAAGACAAAAACAAGTGTGGACTTTATTAATTTAAATTTTTTTTTCAACATCCATAATTTTCTTGATACTTTTTTTTGGGAGTGAGAAATCATCAAATGACTTCTCCCGTCCTGGGCGGGCCTGGGCCTATAAGCTTTTCTCGATAAACGGGTAGTGTATTTCTAGTTGTATGTAGTTCTTGAGATTAGCGCTTTCAAACAAATAAACTCTTCAAGTTATAACTTTAGAATAGACTTCAAAATAGTTATTCTATGATTGTTAGTCCTGTGTCCACAGTACAGGCTCTAACCAAAGTGTGGGACGTCCCAAAATACTTATTTAGTCTAACTAACCCTGCGCTCCATGTCAAAAGGTCATCTCAGGGACTCCGCCAAACTACCGTTTAATTAAAAACGCGTCTACCGAACTTTCTAGAAAAGTCGCGAAAATGATACGCCAGACTTTTGACACCATTTTTAGCTACGGTATCGGCTATCGAGCATTGACTTTTAAAAGAAAAAAAATGAAGTAAATGACAATATCTCTAATGGAAGTTCAATGTTTCAACAATCATTTAGTTTGTTGTCTTTCCTAATGCTAAAATGTAGGTTATCTTAAAGATTGAAGAAACTCTGTCAAAGAGTATTTTTTGTAAGTATTGTTGTTGTAGTCAAAGACCGAAGTCAACTGGTCAGATCCCGGCAGGCTATCGATTCGTGAAGAAGAAAACATACAAACTTAGTTGGTTGCGGAATGTTTATCATAGTTACCGTGACCCTGGAACATAAAGGGCAATCGAAGGAACATGAGTGGGTTTTAGTCAGTAAGAGTCTGACACGCTCTCCCGCCGCACCCAGGACGGGAGCAGTGATTGGATGATTTCCCACTCACCAAAAAAAAAAAACCTTGGTTGAAAAATCACCGAGTGTTCAAAAAGATAAATACCATTGAGCGCCATCGAAATTTCGTGGACCCCATTTTATTTTTTGCTGACGAAGACACCCTGCAAGCCATAGAAGGCAACTAGGGGTCGACAATTATAGTCTTCGGGAATCAATGATTTACGCACATCAAATTCTACTGGTACCTATTAAACTAGTCATGTATCGTTTTCTTCAGTCGGTAGTTTTTTATCAAAGACAATTTCATCGAACTAACAAGAGTATGCTAGGTATATTTCTAAGAATCCGGTATTTGACACCATCATCAATTGACATACTTTTTATGAGCTGTCAAAACGCAATTCTCCTATAGACTTTGTATGCCAATACCAGCTTGTGACGTCACAAGCTAGCAACCCTATTGACTAACCATTTATTGATTTTAAAGCAATTAAAAATCCAATTTTACAGTAAATTAAAAACAAATCCAATGCTTAGGACTAATAAAAAGATAGGTTTTATAAAAAATATGTCTTAGATTTATCGGTTAATAGTGTCAAATACCGTATTTTGTTTACAATAACATCCATACTACGTAATGATAGTTAAAGACTGTTTATTTGGTACGCTTTCACGGTTAAACCGCTAAACCAAAATCTATATTTTAATAGAAATAGATCGACATTTGTAAAATGACATGGGCTGCTTTTTGTCATGGGCTACAAACAAGACAAGTTGCTACCCTTATCTATGATTGATTTTGTAATCTATTCTGATATACATATAAAAAAATAAACTGACAGGCTGTTTCACTTACTAATAGATCAAAGCATAAAGCCCCGTATTCATGGTAAACATTTGTTTAGCAACTGTTGATCAACTGATGTTGTCGCTCGCCGGGCGTCAACTCTGCAGTATGGCGTGATCAACACCGCAACACAAGTGTTGCCCGTAATATGATGATAGCAACTCGTCAACATGTTTATGCAACCATGTTGCTAAACAAAATGTTTACCACGAATACGGGGCTTAATATTTCAACCAATTCATTTCCTTTAGGTGACATTAGTGTGACTATGCACTAGAAAGGATAAAATAAACTTTTGGGATTTTTATAACATAAAGCTTCGTAATTATAAGTTTTTAAAGTCACAGTGAATCGCAAATGAAACCTCGGTGGACAGCTAGTAATTCATAAACCAATATGGCCGCGATATACCGGATACATTTCAGTTGAATAAATTAACAATGACGTCAGAAATATTTGTATTGTTTTTGGAGTTGCATAATTTGATGACGCCCTTCCTGGCAAAGAACCCGATTAGTTCCAGTTGACGTCAGAAGAAACCGCAAAAGATTGTTTCAAAATACTTTATCAATGAATATAATTATGGTAACAAAAATAATTAAATATTGCACTTTCCTAGTTGGTAAATATTTGGCAGGTATGAATTTCCTGAAGAATATATTTAGTATGTTCCTGGGAAGTATTATAAAATCGCGGGAATATCGATATTATTAACACTCCACAGTGCGAGCCCCCAAGTTTTATTTTTGATACTTACTTTCGAGTTTAAATGTATTTAAAAAACAGTACTTTTGCTAAATCAAGAAATATAAGATAATTCTTCAAGATTTCCGTTCGATAGTGACGCAACAAAAGTACCAGGGATGCAGAACCTGCCAGGAAGTCTACGATTATTTCCCTCAGGTCAAGAAGTCTGAACACTAGCCTGTATAACTACCTCGATAATCAAGCTATAAAAAAGCAAAGTCATTTATTTATTAAAAATCGCACCAGCAGTTCTTAAGAACAGTGCGTCCAAACATTGATATTATCACTTCATAATATTTTTAAAGATTTATAATAAAAATATTATATTAAAATTTTTCATATTAAATATTAATTTTTCATATTATTTCTTTTGTTCGAATCATTCTTTTGTTTTTACTTTAGGCACTGATGAAATTCCCAAGATATGGTATTTTTTCATAACAAGAGAATCTTTGTAAGTATACAGTAATTTACGATCATAATAATTATTCCCCCAACCGAATGTTAGTCATCAGTAGCCAATATTATACCAGTAGCTTCTTGTGATAGAGTTCGTCTCTTATTCTCTCTTATAGTACCTCCCTTCATTATTATCTCCCTAGCCGTTTCCAACTATTTTGGGGTCTGCTTCCGGCCGAACTGAATTAAGATAAATCCAGCCTTTTACTAGAAGCGACTGCCTATCAAACCTCAGGTCTGATAGTCAGTCGCTTGCTCGCTGTGACACGAAACGATTTGGTTAAGCTGGTCTAAGTTTCTGGATTCTGACTACCCGTAAGGACTGTCAAATCGGGACCAACGACTTATGCTTTCCAAGGCACGGGAAGTGATGTCTAAATTAAACATTAATGCCCTTACTAATAATCACTGTGTAAAGTTAGGTCATGAATAAAGCCTGTGCAACCATACATTTTTTGACGTATAAACCTGTCATAACTTTATGCAGCGTTTATTAGTAAGACGCTAAAGGTACATTTGAATTGAAAAACTCACTTTGATACTTTCCCAGATTCGAACCCACGACCTCACACACGAGAGAGAGGCGCCTTAATGCCTTCTGACTACCCGTTAAGACTGTCAAATCAGGATCAAATTTCTTAGCGTGCTTTCTGAGGCACGGGATGTCAGTGATGTCCAAAATAAACTTAAGAAAGTACATAATAATTATATGAACTAAAAAACTCACAGATTTTCCCGGATTCGAACCCTCTCACACAGGTTGCGGAATGTTTATAATAGTTACCGTGACCCCAGAACATAAAGGGCAACCGAAGGAACACGAGTGGGTTTTAGTCAGTAAAAGTCTGACACGGCTTCCCGCCCCACCCAGGACGGGAGAAGTTATTAGATGATTTCCCACTCCCCCAAAAAAAACCCTCTCACACAAGAAGCAGGCACATTAACAACTGGGACATGACACAAGTAGTACTCACATACGACATGGTAAGTATACTTCCCATACTACAAGAGAAAATAAGAGAGAATGAGATTTAGAGAAGCGGGACTTTCCTCATATTTATGGCAAAATGGTTATCGACGTATGCTCGTAGATTCTATGACCGCGAAAGTTATCGCAATACGCATTCGCGGTGGCAGATTAAAAAATAGCCTTCATCCTTCCTTGTGGTTACTTTATCTATACCTAATTTCATTAAAATCGGATATATTTAGCAGACAAACAGACTACAAATTTTACTAGTAAAGGAACCTGGACTTATTAATATAAGTCTGAAAAATAAAGACGCTCTTACATAATTATGCTGTTGTCTTTGTCACTCTAAAGAGGTAAAGTAAAGAGAGCTACAGATTTTTTTTTGGGTGTGGAAATCATGGGCGTGCAGACTTTTACTGACTAAAACCCACCTATGTTTCTTCGGTTGCCCTTTATGTTCCGGGGTCACGGTAACTATTATAAACATTCCGCAACCCCGGCAGGAGAGCTACAGACTTGAGAGCGTTAAAATTAAATATTTGGGGGGTAGAGACGCAGTAACAAGCTTTTCAGATTCTTTCTTTTTCAATTCTCAGGTGAAGTAGCAGTATACAACTAGTTATTAATATTAGTAAGAGTTTTCATGGTTGCAATAGATTGCACCACTCAGCATTGAGCCTTATCACTACTGAAAAACAGAATATTGTCGATATTATCAAAATCATACTTGTTGACTATGACTGGCGCCGTACTACAAAAATATTGCAAAGTCACCATTATTTAGAATGTTTAGTAATTCAGTGGAAATTTAAGAATTTTATTGTGCAATAATTTTATTGAGCATTATTTTTATAATTCGTTTCTTTACTTTCAGAGTTTATATTTCTCATAAGATGAATCTTTGGAAAAGCATTTCAGACTAAATATAGAACAATAAATATTAAATATATTTATAATTATTTGATTGCATGATCTTAATTTTATTTCATGCTGCACTAGTTTAATAAGGTAAAGTTTATATTGGTCATCAAAACATAATTAGAAATGTGTGATCCATTTTTTTTTTCATTCACAGATTTAATAGTCCAAGTCATAGGCGAAAGCTAGCAAAAGTTAATTGTAACGTTTTAATTCTAAATAACAATAAAATTTCAGCTTACTTCCCAAACATTCGACCCAATTAATTAAAAGATTATAATGATGTTTTTTTATTATTTTATTTTAAAACAAATTGGATTTCCCAATATTATGATTCAGTTTGTTATTATCGCCTTGTACCGAAATTTGTAAATATTAATCATCGTTTTCAACTATCGTTGTATGTTATGAGATAGCGTGAAATATATTGACGTCATGTCAGCCTTTGTAGTTTAGTTATCAAACGATAGTATTTACGTTTTTGTTTTTTATTGTGTATTCTTTCAATAACATGTTGGTCACAACGTACCAACACTTCCTACTATACTTATCATCATCTCCCAACAAACTAAGTATGTTAGGATTTTTTTATTTAGGATTTTTTGGGAGTGGGAAATCATCAAATGACTGCTCCCGTCCTGGGTGCGGCGGGAGGGCGTGTCAGACATTTACTGACTAAAACCCACTCATGTTCCTTCGGTTGCCCTTTATGTTAGGTATGTTAGGATTGGGTAGCTCGCCGCCCGACTAGGACATAGGCCCGTGTTGACGGGCGGCGCGTTCAGTTCAACGCCTCAAAGAGCAGTCAGCACGACGATGCCCTCTAGGGCCAATGCCTGGGTTGCGGAATAGTTCTAATTGTTACCGAAATACGGAAAAAAAAGATCGGCTTGCAGTCAGTAAGCTGTATATTAGTCATACACTTGCGTCTCGATAAATGTGGCGCTACAATTGCAACGCGACACATTATAGCCCCGTGTATCTTTTCGCGGGCCCACACCTTGACACATTTGTTGCGGGCGTATGCAATACATTTGTAGCAAATTGAAGGGCCTGTTAGTTTAGTGGTTAGTGACCCTGACTACTAAGCCGGAGGTCGTGGATTCGATTCCCACCCAGGACAAACTTTGTGCGATAAGCATGATTGTTTGTTTTATGGCTGGGTGTAATTTATCTGTCATATGTATGTATTTATAAATTATATAAGTACGTTTATCAGTTTTCTGGTTACAATAGTACAAGCTCCGCTTAGTTTAGGATCGAGTGGCCGTGTGTGAGTTGTCCCAGGATATTTATTATTTAACATTTTTTTTTTGGGGAGTGTGAAATTATCCAATGACTGCTACCGTCCTGGGTGCGGCGGGGCTGGGCGTGTGAGACTTTTACTGACTAAAACCCACTCATGTTCCTTCGGTTGCCCTTTATGTTCCGGGGTCACGGTAACTATTATAAACATTTCGCAACCCCGGATTATTTAACTATTGCGGCGCTACAATTGTTGAGAGGTCAATGTTCGATGCGTGTAGCATGAGGCGCCAGTGTGTGTGTAGCCTCGTTAACTAGAGCTAAACGAATACCAGTGTTTTACATACAGGAACTGCCTATAAGAGCTTCACAAACTAACTCAATAACACCTTGGTTCGACTGTTTGACAGCCAATACAAATATGCTATAATAAAAATTGATAGGCTACTTACATTTTTATCTTGGATTAGTGGCATTCAACTTTTCAATCAACTCTGCTTTGTTTTATGATCCCGGAAGTTATCGTTGTGATTTCTTTTCGGCTACAATTATCTACTTTACTAGCTTTTGCCCGCGGCTTCGCTCGCGTTAGAAAGAGACAAAGTGTAGCCTATGTTACTCTCCAACCCCTCAACTACCTCCACTTAAAAAATCACGTCAATTTGTCGCTCCGTTTTGCCGTGAAAGAAAGACAAACATACAGACAGACAGACAGACACACTTTCCCTTTTATAATATTAGTATAGATATACCAACATCCACCACCTACAAAGTTACTGAGCGACATTATACATCTTCATTAGACTGGTCCAACTTTCTGGCTTCTGCCTACCAGTAACGAAGGTCAAAGCTCTTCGAATGACAGCCGGGACCAATGGCTTTACGTGGTTTTCTGAGGCGTGACCCCAGAACATAAAAGGCAACCGAAGGAACATGAGTGGGGTTTAATCAGTAAAAGTCTGACACACCCTCCCGCCCCGCCTAGGACGGGAGAAATTATTTGATGATTTCCCACTCCCCCCAAAAAAAAGGCACAGGGTGTATTCAAGTATTTATTTGATATCAGTGATGTCTAAGATAAACTTTAGACAGCGCATTAATTTAGAAAAAAGTCGCATTGTTACTTGCCCGGGCTTGAACCCACAACTTCCTTACACGAGGGTCGGATGCCTTAACCACTAGGCCATCACGACATAACCGTATCACTACAATGGCTATTGTTGTAATTACACCCGAACATTCGCATATTTCGTGTTTGGCGCCAGATTGTTCTAGTAGGAATAAAAAATCGCCAATTCACATAATATATCAATCTAAAGATAATCACTTACAAGTAGACATTGTTATTACATATTAGCAGATAATTCATGTTATCTGTGATTACGAAAGGAATTGGGTTTTTACGTAAGCCGACCTAAGAGTCTGTGATATATTTTTCTAAATTGACACCATTTTATCATTATTAATTAGTAAAAACAAATAATAAACGAAAATTGATAGCGCGTAAAGCCGATGGTCCGGTTACTATTCGTACGTTTGTGTGATAGTCAATACTGGTAGTCAGAAAGTCTGGCTTCAATCAATCAACCAAGGGGTATCGTGTGTTGCGGAATGTTTATAATAGTTACCGTGACCCTGGAACTTAAAGGGCAATCGAAGGAACATGAGTGGGTTTTAGTCAGTAAGAGTCTGACACGCCCTCCCGCCGCACCCAGGACGGGAGCAGTCATTGGATGATTTCCCACTCACCAAAAAAAAAAAATCCATTTAACTATATCCAGGTAAACTGTGACCAGACTTAACATAGTTGGGATTTGGTTAAGCAATAACCAAAGCCTTCCACTACTAGAAATACAAAGACACCACCACCTCAATGATCTGACCTGTATTTATTTACTTTACATAAATTCCAGATCCTACATTGTATGTTTGCTTATTTAGTTGAACGCGCTAATCCCAGGAGCTGCTACTCCGGAAGGAAATCATCTTTTGTGGTGGATAGTCCATTTATTGAGGAAGGCTATAAATAAATAAATATCCTAGGACAACTTACACACGGTCATCTGATCCCAAACTAAGCAGAGCTTGTACTATGGTAACCAGACAACTGATAAACATACTTAAATAATTTATAAATACATAAATATAATATTTATGTATTTGAAAAGATAAATTACACCCAAACACAGAACAAACCACCATGCTCATCACACAAAGTTTGTCCTGGATGGGAATCGAACCCACTACCTACAGCTTAGCAGTCAGGGTCGCTAACCACTAGACCAACAGGCCCGTCGAATATAATTATAGGGTATTTACATCACGTTACGACCCAAGGAAGCGAAGTAATAATAAATAACTAAGATGCAGGTGAAACCGCGGGGAACAGATATTTTTTATAACAACGCAGTATATATTTTTCAGTATTTATTAATTTATAATTTACTAGCGGTCTCCTGCGGTTACACCCGCATTTTTCGTTACTGCTCGCCTCCTGTGGGTCGTAGCGTGATGGTATATAGCCTTATAGCATTCCTCGATAAATGGGCTACCTAACACTGAAAGAATTTTTCAAATCGGACCAGTAGTTCCAGAGATTACCCCCTACATACAAACTTACAAACCTACAAACCTACAAACTTACAAACTTACAAACTTACAAACTTACAAACCTACAAACCTACAAACTTACAAACTTACAAACTTACAAACTTACAAACTTACAAACTTACAAACTTACAAACTTATAAACTTACAAACTTACAAACTTACAAACTTACAAACTTACAAACTTACAAACTTACAAACTTACAAACTTACAAACTTACAAACTTACAAACTTACAAACTTACAAACTTACAAACTTACAAACTTACAAACTTACAAACTTACAAACTTACAAACTTACAAACTTACAAACTTACAAACTTACAAACTTACAAACTTACAAACTTACAAACTTACAAACTTACAAACTTACAAACTTACAAACTTACAAACTTACAAACTTACAAACTTACAAACTTACAAACTTACAAACTTACAAACTTACAAACTTACAAACTTACAAACTTACAAACTTACAAACTTACAAACTTTAAAACTTACAAACTTACAAACTTACAAACTTATAAACTTACAAACTTACAAACTTACAAACTTACAAATTTTACCTCTTTATAATTCAATGTTTATGTTCACGTTATTTTTATTTTATAATTTTTTCTCTAAAATTTTCAATTATGTTCTGTCTTTTCTTGTGTCACTACAATTATATTCGTGCATGTTGTGACACCTTAAAGTGCTGTACATTTAACTTTGTTTCCATGTATTTAATGTTTAGATGTAAGAAATAATGTAACAGCTACTGGTTGTCCATAATTAAATAAATAAATATTAGTATAGATTCTGACAAAGTATACCATCATAAATTCTTAAAAATTCTGCAATTATTCCGTGGACAATAGTGTGGGTTAAATACGTTTTTTTTACTGTTACCTAAACTAAATGTTGATATTGTAATGTGTAACTGTATTTTGTTCCAAATAAATAAAATCAAAATATAATAAAGTGACAATAGGCTGCACACTAGAGTACCCTGTATCGTGAGAATTAGTCTCCTTAGTTTAGTGCAAAACAATATGCAATTTGTGTTATAAATATACAGCTAGCTGTCCCCCTCAATATTATTCACTTTATGTCTTCAGCCACTATTCCGCTCCCATGAATCATAGCGTAATCCGTACTAATATTATAAATGCGAAAGTAACTCTGTCTGTCTGTCTCTTTTTCACGCCTAAACCACTGAACCGATTTGAATGAAATTTGGTACAGATATAGTCTGGGACCCGAGAAAGGACATAGGGTAGTTTTCATCCTGGAAATCCCCCGGGAACGGGAACTATTACTCCACGCGGACAAAGTCGCGGGCAAAAGCTAAGTTTCCTTTCCCAAGGTAAATAAAATAATAAATATCTTGGGGCAAGTCACACACAGCTATCAGATCCCAAGCTAAGCAGAGTATGGCAACCAGGCAAAAGAAATACATACTTATTTTATAAACACGTACATATTGGAGATAAATTAACCCGAGACACAGAGCTCATCACACAAAGTTTGTCCTGGTTAGGAATCGACCCACGACCTCCGATGTCAGTTCTAGAATTCTTAAGCAACTAAAGTAAAGTATAGTAGAGGCAGCTTCATCCCTGTAATCTTCGCCTCCCTAGTCTTTTCCCAACTACGTTGGGGTCGGCTTCTAGCCTAACCGGATTCCGCTGGATACCAGACCTTCGTCTTTTTTCCATTGCGACTTTCTGGTTTGAATCCCGTAACGACTGTCCAAGTACTACAAAATGTCAACCAGGACCAACGGCTTTACGAGCTTTCTGAGGCACAGGATGACATTGATGTCCAAGATAAACTTTAGAAAGTACATATGAATTGATAAAGTCACATTGGTACTTTGCCTGGATTCAAACTCGCAACCTTTTACGCAAAAGGCCATTACATCAAATTTCCCATCAATGCTACAATACAAAACACTATGGGACTAGGGATTATATCAACAGGATGTAATTTTGACATAATTCCATTTACACCTTCCACGAAAGAGGGCTAACCCCCAGAGAAAGTACTTAATAGGGATTATGATAGTGTCCTGTTTTATTAGAAGCAAGATTAATATTTTAGTCATAAGTATTACTAGAGTCCCTCCAGGGATTTAGTTGCTATAGGCCAGGAGAACAGGTTAATGGAGTAGGTCTGAATATTCTTGAGTACTTTTTTGGTTTATTTTTTATATTATGCTAGTTTTCCCTCTCGGTTTCATTCGCGTTATGTTTGGTGTTCTTGCTTCTTCTGTGATATATAATAGCGTAATGTTATATTGCCTATGTTACTAGCTGATAACGTAGCTTTATATGGATGAAACAATTTAGAAAATCAGTTCATAGTCAGAACAGATTTATAATTGTCAGAAACGGCCAGGTTACGGCCAATTTGCGCAAAATGTATGTAATATGACACCAAACAATATATATTTGCAATTTTAAAATTACATTTGTTCTAAAAAAGAACATTTTTCCTTCATACTAAATAGTGGCTAATGGCTTTGATTTTAGAAAATTATAATTCGTTTAGTGTAATTGGTTCAGACAGAACAGACAAGCTGCCGCCGGGAATTGCCAGCCAGCACACCTCACACTCATCTCACCAAAATTCGTCAACTAAATATATCACATAATACAGCTAAAATCAAAAGGAAACAAACATCCGTTTATTCTCACAATAATACACTATTCTTAGTATTATTTACATTAATACTGAAACAATAACAACAACCATTTTCTACGGTAAATGACCTACAAGGGAAGCTTACAATATCTTGTACCACTCTAGGTCACTTGGAGGTCATTTATGGTCTCAATACAGACCGTGAATGTTAAACAACAAAAAAAATAAACAATTAAGAAAACAAAATGAAGTTGTGAGACGTGGTTAGAATTAATTGGTTTAAAGTAAGTGGAAAAGTTGTAGGTGACTCTTGAAATCAGACTGACTGTTGTTGCTAAATCAATTAGAGCCCAAACCGCTGGTCCTAGAGACATGAAACTTGGAGGGTATGTTATTTGTGAAGTGTACGTACCCACTAAGAAAGGATTTTTGGAAATTCCAACCCTAAAGGGGTAAAATAGGGGATGAAAGTTTCCCAATGCTAAGTCACGGGCAAAAGCTAAAAGTGAAGTAAGAAAGCTAAAGAAGAAAAAGTATAAAGGTGTAAGTAAGAGGATGAGTAGACAAAAAGATATTTGTTACTTGTTCAAAAACTAATAAATGAAATTTCAGGAATATCAAAATAACATGTAGGGTACATCTTATAAAGCTATATTATAGTGTAATCCCATGTTACACAATAATGAAATGAGAAATAAGGGAAGTCCAAATTTCATGCGGGCGGCAATTGTATACTATAACATATAAATATTTGTAGGTATTGTAAAGTAAATAAATACTAAGTATGTTTTTTTTCTTCAAAACGTGACTGGAATTTGAATTCAAAAAAATAAATGGTTTACAGTCACAAAATCACGTGTAATTCTTGATGCATCATCAACGTAACATCTATTACCATAAAACTTGTACAAAAAATGTCGTAGTTGACTCCCAAAAAGATATTTTTTGCTGAAGTGCAACGGTTCTTTATCAATAATCTATGAATTTAGAAACTATGGGTCTCGAATCAGACGCTCAAACCTTTTGGTAACAGGGCTATATATCACAGTTTTGGTGGCAGGCCCATCTTCTATTAAAAGAAAAAAACGCAATTTTTGAATGGGTACAGGCAATTACTTATTTCTTGCTTAGAATCAAATGAAATGGTTTCATCAACACGGGCTAAGAACAGGGACCTTTAAACTACGTGACGTGCAAAGGTGATGCAAAGAATGCAAAAAATGATTCCGAACTAACAAAAGGAACCAACCCTCTGAAAGCCACAAATTCAAAACCTTTAGACTTCAAATCGAGCTAACAAAACCTGTAAGACAATAAAAAATAAATGAAACAATAAAAAACCAAACAAACAGAGATTGGCGTGCGTCGAATGAATTAATAAGTTGTTAACTTCAATAATGCGAGGTCGTAACGGCGCCGACGCAGAGAACGTGGTTCTTTTATTACAGCGTGTTACTTCCTTCATTGCTTTTACTAGTCTGTATTTTTCATTTGTTTCTCTTTATTAGAATATTCAGCATCTATTAATGTCAGATTTAAGTGTTACTTTGGTTTATTACAAAGCGACTTCCCACAGCTACTGTGATAATAAAATCTTCTTAACATTTTCCTATCTACGTTAGTTTCGACTTCCAGTCATTAGACTACACATTAGCATTAGCATTAGGGCATTAGCCCTTACTAATAATCACTGTGTAAAGTTATGTCATGAATAAAGCCTGTGTAACCATACATTTTTTGACGTATAAACCTGTCATAACTTTATGCAGCGTTTATTAGTAAGGCGCTAACAGTGGAATAGAACGTAGAATAAAGTTCGATACGAGATGTCAAATTACTTAGGTGATGTCAATCCCATACATTTGAGAATCTATTCTCTTCTACCACCCATTCTAAAATGCCACTTGTCTAGAAGTGCTGATGTTGCTAAATACCAGTAGTTTACATGCAGTCTATATCCGCTGATTGTAAAAAGATTCAGAACTATGATAAACATGTATAATCAGAACGGCGAAGAGTATGAGTAAAATAATATTGTATATTAGACCAGGACCAGGTCGGTATCAACCCCCAATTGTAGGCTCAAATGTTTCATACCGATGAAAATCTATCATTCTTCATCAGCGTAGCGTTTATTTAGTACCAACTAAAGTCTGGGAGATATAATAACAGCAAATACCACTGTGACATCTATTTAGATATCTATTCCTTATACATATATCACGGATCTCTATGAACGAAAACATTGAAAGGAAACTTGAACCATGAGTTTCGATGACTTAAACGTTGTTTTTCACAAGCTAAATCGTGCTTCTCATTTTTACTACGCTGAACGGGAGTGACAGAAGAAGAACTGTACTAGTTTGACCAAAATCGTTCAGCAAAACGCGAATGGACCTGATAGAACCGATCCGTGCAACAGTAATAGGTCGGTATTACGGTCTTCAACAGGGACCAATTAAATATGGCTTTCTCAAATGACTCTTAATGCTAATCTCATTGATCTCCAACCGAATCACACGCAGCACGTGTTTGAGGCGCATCTGTGACACGTCTTCGAGATGACACGTGCGTATGCGCATGACCACGGGCGGCACCCAAATTGTCAAAGCCAATTGATCCGTAGTTCAATAGGTTATATTGATTATCGAGTTTGTAAAATGTTGATGGTCAATAAATCATTCATTTATTGAACTGTCGTTGTGTAAGAAAATTGTACTCTTCACAAAGAACACACCCCCCAAAGTTTCATGTTACTAGGACTGCAGTTTGAGCTGTGCGTTGATATATTACCCAGTTAGTCAGTCAGTCAGCTAACCTTTTTATATCCTACTAATATTATAAGTTTGTATGTGTGTGTGAATGTTTGTTTTTTTTTTAATTCTGCTGAAAAGATTCTGATGAAACTTTACAGTATTATAGCTTATATTACATCAGAATAAGATATAGGCTACAGAACATTACGCTCTGACATACGGGAGTAAAGCAGTAATGAAAAACATACCCACGCGAGTTTCGCATATAACGCGAAACTGCAAAACCGCGGGGGAAAGCTAGTATATAGGTCGTGTTGGATTGCCAACACATCAGACTATGGGAGCCAAGGAGGTGCACATACTCTTCCACATCTTCTGCGAACTTGGTTAATCTGTATTAAGATTAGCAATTTGGCCTGAAGGAGACTACATTCATTAAACAACAGTTTTTGTTACATCATCCTTCAATTTCGTACAATATTATAAAGAATACAACTACAACTGGAACCATCACGTGTAGACGCACGCCGACACTGCACGCACATGTCAATTTAATTGTGATTAATACGAACAACCTTTTTCTAGATAATATATCCTGATGGGCAATGTGAGCAAATTAGCATCAAGAAGACATTATTTTGTAAACACATAATATATAAATAAATACACGTGTAGTAAGATTTCACAAGATCATCACTTTGCTGAGAATTACACGCGGTCATAGATGAAGATAAAATCTAAAGGAAAAATAAAGGCGAATCATGACAGTCAGTTTTTGTTTGTAAATCTACTGCATGTAGTGGAGATGAGAATGTTGAAATGGATGTCTGAAGTGACTTGAATGGATAAAGTGAGATGACATTAGCGATAGGAAAGTCAATTTATGGGAAAGATAAAACGCATTGCACTAAGAGAGTTGTGAATATGAATGTGGAGGAATGGGGGTAGAAAGCCAGGTCGAAAAAAAATATCGGATTCCGTAAAAAAAAAGTTATGAAGGCGAAAAGAGTAAGTAATGGCATGTCGATAGACACGGCGATTTGGAAGAAGAAAAAAAAACGCAATAAAGCTGCTCATATCGCCACACCCATATATTATATCATATCATCATCATCATCTGCTCATATCCGACATATATTAATAATAAATAAATAATAAATAAATATCCTGGGACATCTTACACACGGCCATCTGATCCCAAGCTAAGCAGAGCTTGTGTTATGGTAATCAGACAACTGATATACATACTTATATATTTTTTAAATACATACATAATATAGATAAATAACACCCAGACACAGAACAAACATTTATGCTCATCACACAAAGTTTGTCCTGGGTGGGAATCGAACCCACGACCTCTGGCTTAGCAGTCAGGGTCACTGACCAATAGACCAACAGGCCCGTCATAATTAATTCAAGCAAATTATACTTAGATTTTACAGACACCTATTATTGTTCCAAAGAGTCGGTAAATTTTGTCAGAAAGGCCATAATAGGTGCTTGTTCCAAAACATAGATAGATCTGAACGAAGAAGAACAAGGAAGAAACATCACAAGTACAACAAATGACGCGCATACGCAGACGGTACGTAGCTTTACGTATACGTCATTTGACGACCGTTAATTTAATATGCGCGTAAGTTGACCCTGTTTGTACATTTTATTGTTGTGGGTAGAATTTTTGGTAAACGGGCCCGCATTGTGAATTAATTTTGTTGTGATGACGTCAGAACTTTTGCTAGGTAGTTCCCCTCGTATCTATCTCATTACTTTAATGTTTGGTACTTAATTATGATACCGTGAACATGTAATGGTGTTTACGGGTCGAGTTTGTTTTAAAAAACTTAAGGAAAATGTATAGATGTACGGGGAAATTAGAGAAAATGAAGCTTTAATAAAATTAAAATAAGGTTTGATTTCATTATTTATGATGTTTGGAAATGCAAGAAGAGGTGCATTGATATTTTTTAGGTTACAAAATCTTGTCTATACTAATATTATAAAGAGGTATTTGTAAGTTTGTATGTAGGGGGTAATCTCTGGAACTACTGGTCCGATTTGAAAAATTCTTTCAGTGTTAGATAGCCCATTTATCGAGGAATACTATAGGCTTATATACCATCACGCTACGACTCACGGGAGCGGAGTCGTAACAAAAAAATGCGGATGAAACCGCAGGGGACAGCTAGTTGCTTATACCTAATAGTAAAACTGTCACTACTGTATAGCGTGACGCTAGTTTAATCAGTAAAAAAACCAATTCAATGCCAAACACAATGAAGAATATTTATTAGGTAGCAAACAATTGTCAAATTACATAAAAATGTTTTCTTAATACATAAACCTTAAAGTTTTAATAAAAAATTAAATCATTGTATTTTGTGAGACAATTTGTTAAGGAAATATGTAATAGGTAAGTATGCTAATGCTTATAATTATTAAGTCGGACAAAAATAAATTATAGCCCTTTATATTTTAATTTTATAAAAAAGAAATCTCCTTATAAACAAAGTAACAAAGAAAAAACAAAAACTAAAACCTCTTTATAATATTATTTCATTTAAGTAAATTCATTATTATAAAAAAAATACTTTATACTCAAACTTTAATTTCCTGTTTAAAATGTTTTATGCTTTTTTTTTGTGACTGGGAAATCATCAAATGACTGCTCCCGTCCTGGGTGCGGCGGGAGGGCGTGTCAGACTTTTACTGACTAAAACCCACTCATGTTCCTTCGATTGACCTTTATGTTCCGGGTCACGGTAACTATTATAAACATTCCGCAACCCCGGCAGGCGTGGCCCTGTTGGGCCCCTTCCTGTGAAATCTTTTATGCTTTGATATCATCATGTATTTTAGATGTAGGTTAAAGCAGAAATTATCTCTTGCAGCATCCCTTCAACTTACTTACAGATAAAAACTGACCCACTAACGGTTTAGTCTCAAAATAATAATAATATAATAGTATTTTAGCCTCTTTACGCCTCCGCTTGATATCTCACACCCAAACCAAGTCCAATTATTGATAAAAAGTTTTGAATCTAGTGAAATAATGTTGATTTGAAATCCATACTGATGTTATAAATGCGGAATTAACTCTGCCTGTCTGTCTCGCGTATACGCCAAAACTACCAAACCGCTATAAATGAAATTGTACATCGATAGTCTATAGCCTAAGAAAGGACATATACCGTCGTTTTTATCCCAAAAATTCCAATTCACGAGAACGAAAACAGCCCGGGTAAAATCCGAAAGAGAGAGAGTTTTAAGCCTTCGAAAGCACGTGATTTGAGACACAATAAGAAGACAATAGCAGCCCGACAGCCAGCTGTCGGTCGGTCGTGGAAAGGTCGTTTATATAAATACTTGTAGAATACCAAATACTGCAGTAGCCCAATCCATATGAAAACCACTTCTGCATATTCTGACTGCACCCTGCACTCAGTCCAATTATAATAATAATATCAGCCTATTACTGTCCCACTACAGGGTATTTTTTGCTATATGGATTTATAAACCTACTAACGAGTAGGGTTGTATTGGCAATACTTAATTGTAATAAATTGGAGGTTTAATCCTCATCAACATTATCTCCACAGCCTATTCAAAACTATATTACGGCTTACAGTCTAACCAGATTCGGCTGAATACAGATTTACAGAGTATTACAGAAGACAGAACACACATTTTCTGGCTTCTGACACACGTAACGACTGTTAAAGATCTAAGAAATGAGACCAACGGTTTATTTCATATAGTTCCAATAAAGTTTCCACTGCCAAATCTGGTCTTAATTACTGTAAATTGTCCAATGATGAAGTCATTGAAAATAAACTAAATAATAAAAATAAATTAAAAATGCTGGTTGCCTTACGCCTGCTACTAAGGCTAAACATATTATAAAATCGTTACCACTTGTAACACTAGACTAAATAAAAATATTGATAGGCACTAGATAATGCCGCCGCTTTGCCTGTTGAACAAAGTTTAACCTTAAAGTTTAAGACCAAACTTTGTCTTAGGACCAAGAAACAATATAAAAATTGTTATTCGATTGTTATATTTTTTATTGTTGAAATTAAATGAAGCTTTTTAATATGCAAATGGAGTAATTATCTAAATAATTTATACACCTTATTGTTTTAAACTATGTCGTTGCAACAGGCATTGACTGTCAGATAACCTCAACTCAAAGATCACCGTTTTTTTTAATTCAATTATGATGTTTGACAAATTACGCCAAATTTTATCGATGCATTAAAATTTCTGTATAAATATAAAAAAACCGGCCAAGAGCGTGTCGGGCCACGCTCAATGTAGGGTTCCGTAGTTTCCCGTCCGTCACAATAAGTGTTTCCACTTATAAGTTTAAAAAAAGGCTTTTGTTACGTTGACATATAAGTACGCAGAAATTATTTTGTACAACCTTTTTGTCTTTTTTGTACAAAAACTGTTCTTTCTATCAAGTTCAAAATGATTTTCCTAGAAAGTCCTTATAAAGTTCTACTTTCCAGATTTTTTTCATATTTTTTAAACCTACGGGTCAAAAGTTAGAGGGGGGGGGACGCTTTGATTTTTCCTTTTGGAGCGATTATTTCCGAAATTATTGACATTATCAAAAAATGATTTTAGTAAACCACTATTCATTTTTCAATACCTATCTAACAATATATATCACACGACAGGGTTGAAATTAAAAAAAAAACACTTCCCTCTTTACATATATTCATCTTTGTCGGCGTGATTGATATACATATTGGTACCAAGTTTCAGCTTTCCAGTGCTAGCGGTCACAGAGATTAAGCCAGACAGACAGACATGGCGAAACTATAAGGGTTCCTAGTTGACTACGGAACCCTAAAAAAGAGTCCAACTTTGTGAACAATCTTGATATAATTGTTTTAATTTTAATTGTGTCTATTTTACTTAAAAAATTTACTTGCCTAAAACGGAGTTAGGTAATTAACTTTTTGACGACCACCCGACAGCCGGCTATCGGGCTGCTATTTTGTCTTTCTATTATTTCTCAAATCACGTGTGTTCAAAGGATTAACAAAAGTTTAATAATCTTTGTTCGTTGTTTATACAGTCGCAGATTACAAAGTAGTCTGTGTTCTACCTTGGGGTTCTAATTTACCCCATATCTAAAGCTTAACAAAACCAGATCAGTAGTTTAGCCATAAAAATGTAACAAACAAACTGAGTTTCTCATTATTTATAATATCAACTTGTATTAATAGTAAGATTAACCAAATATCTTGTAGTAAATTATTTTAAACAAAACAAAGAACACATGGAAGCGTCAGCCAGAAATTTTATTATCACAAGTTTACCTACTTTTAATATCTATTATAAATATACAAAATAATGATTCACACCTTAGAGCAGAAACATTACAACTAAAAAATAATACAGAAGGCCCACTCCTGCGGTTAAAACGTTGATACAGAAAATATATTCATTCATAGATCTCACTCATCGTCGAAAGACTACCGTGAATAAAACGTGAGTGAAATATTTTGTCCAATGATAATATCGACTGAATGTCTTTAACGGAAGTAAATCTTAGAAGAGTAATCAAAGTTGTAGAACTGTATGCGCGAATTCGTGCACATGGGGTGCACGAATTCGCGCATACAGTTCTACACCTCAATGGCCAATGTAAGAATACTAGCTATTGCCGTGGTTTCACTCGCATATCTACTACTAGCGTGATGTTGAATAACCTATAAGCTTTCCTCGACAAATGGGCTATCCAACACAAAAATATTTTTTTAATTCGAACCAATATGTACTGAGGTTAGAGCGATCAACCAATCAAATCAACTCTTCAGCTTTATAATATTAAGATATCAGCCGCAGAAGACTTGGATTTAAGTGGTTTTTGAAGGAACACCACAAACTTAAACTTATACAGAATTTCTTTAAATTTTTTAAGATGAAGTGAACTTGAACTTTCTTAGCATAAAGAAAGATAAATTCATTGAAAGCCTGCTCTATTAGATTTCAAAGATGAGATATTGGCAGATTGACAATTTTTAAGTAAACCTTTTCAACATTCCTGTTTTGTGACATCGCCCTCTTTGTGTTGCCAGCCGGTCGCTGTAATTCCTATCGTGTTAATGAGTACATTAATACGCATAACTACAGTTAAGTGAACAAAGAATTCAAGGAAGTAAATGAGAAGAATAATTTAAAAATGCTTAGAAAAATATCTCCATACTAGATGGGGTGACAGGGTCGGAGTAGAGAGGTGACGAATGTTGGACTTTGGTCCCTTTAGATACTCAAAATCAAAATCATATTTATTTTGTAAATAGGTTACACATCAATATTTTAATTTGTTATTTTACTGGTACTAAATATCAAGTAAAGAATAAACGATAGAGGGCCAGGTTGGGCTAGGTTAGTATTTTATTTGATAACAATTAAATATTTATTTGTTTCTAGCTTTTAAACGCGGCTGCGCTCGTGGTCGAATTTTCAACCACTATTTTACACTTCTGTTCACACAGCTATCTGATCCGAAACTGAGCAGAGCTTGTACTATGGTAAAACAAGACAACTGATACATATACCTATACAATTTATAAACACATACAATAATAGCAATCTCCCGCGGTTTCAAGGGCGGGTCTTTGATTACTGATGGGCTAAAAAAATTGTTAATTCAGACCAAGACTTTCAAAGATACAACAAAATAAACTTTATCCATTTATAATATGAGTGTTGATAATGAACACTGATTTTCTTGTAATTCCTTTAAAGATATCAATAATTTTTCGAGAAAATTCATATTATATTTGACCCTGGTTACTTATCAATGTTGTTTTCGCGCATACTTAACTATAGCAAAAATAAATGAGTTACATTGCTACCGGAAAACCTTAATTAATTGCTTTTATCAAAGGCCTCGAATCCTCAATGACTGACCGTCAAATGCTATCGTACAATAACTTATCGCGTCTCTATCAGATATTATGTACGGAAATTGATTAGGTACTCGTACATGTATATAGAAAATTGCACGTGCCAAATATTTTGTAGTATTTCCGACTAATTTGTTAAACGACGAAATAAAACAGAAAAGTTTTCGAACTCGAACTTCTAAGACACTAGCTTTCGCCCAAGTCTTCGATATTATATGGGAATTTCCATCCTCTATTTTTTTTTGGTGAGTAGGAAATCATCAAATGACTGCTTCCGTCCTGGGTGCGGCGGGAGGGCGTGTCAGACTTTTACTGACTAAAACCCACTCATGTTCCTTCGGTTGCCCTTTATGTTCCAGGGTCACGGTAACTATTATAAACATTCCGCAACCCCGGCAAGCGTTGGCCCTGTTAGGCCCCTTCCTGTGCTGACTTCTTCTCTTTGAGGCGCGCGTGGAACACTAACGCGCCGTAGACGCGGTCTATTTTATCCTCTATTTTACGCGTTTAGGGTTGGAATATTTCGAAAACTCTTTCTTAGTGGATGCTTACTCTTCACGAAGACCAGACCTACCTAATTCAATGTCTCGAAGACCAGCGGTTTGGGCTGCGCATTGCTATACTAATGTATCAGTCAGTTTAACATAATTTTTATATTAAAAAAATATCATCGTCTCTCTAGCCTTTTTTTCACTAGTTTGTAGTATATTTAGATCCAGATAATCTACAGTATTATTAATAGGTACATTTGGCCACATTGGCCTGTTTTTTTTTGCAGAGTGAGAAATCATCATATAGCTTTTCCCGTCCTGGGCGGGGCGGGAGGGCGTGTCAGACTTTTACTGGCTAAAACCCACTCCTGTTCCTTCGGTTGCACTTTATGTTACAGGGCCACGGTAACTATTATAACTATTCAGCAACCCCTGTAACTATTACGCAACCTCGGTCCTTGCTTGATTTCAAACCCATTTATGATAGACGGGCGCTTAACCATTAAGCCCTCAATTATCACCACATTATGTATGTAGATGAAACTGAACTTAGTTTCTTTTTTTTACCCAGAGTATTTATTTACAGAATTACAATATCAACACAAGTCAAAAGGTCAAAGGTCAAATACAATTAATTAACCCTCTCCAACTATATTTCACTTCATCACTTCCTCTTGTCAAGGAAACAATTGCATTCACGTAACTCATCGTTCACACAGTTAAATTAATATAAATCGCATTCTTCATATCTGTGTGGCGATCGCAATGTAAATATTTAAATATGTATGCCTTTTTTTATTTATTGATGTGAAAAAGTGATGGTTACTATATTTAATTTCTTAACTTTGTTGCTAATTTGATGTGGTTTCTCATTTTATTTATTGTGTGTCCGGGCTGGTTCTCGTTCTGGAAATCTGGGTTGTCGTTTTATAACCTTTTGAAAATTTTTAATACAAATAGTTCAGAATTACCTATACTGGTGTATTTCTGGTCCTGCACAACCCGCTTGGAGATGATTCTACCCATTAAAACAAACAAGTTTTATTATGGAACCAACTCTGAAATCTAGAAAAAAATATAAGCTGTTTCATACATTATGGTCGGGAGGGCATTGAACTTTGTTAGAGACAGCTGATATTTCTTTCGCGATTTCAGGGTTGGTTCCATAATATAAGTTGTTTGTTTTTATGGGTAGAATCATATCCTAGCAGGTTGAGCAAGACCAAAAATACACCTAACTAGTATAATGCAGAATGCGTGATTCCAATTTAAAAACAGATCGAATTTTACAGTTATCTTTAGCCATTTTGTGAAAAGTTATGGCAACTAGGAAGTGATTATAAACAATCCGATAAATTATAGATTAAAAATTAATTCATCATCATCTACGGTTACACTGTAAAGGTTAGAAACCTGATTTTTTGCCTTTTATAACGTAGGGCACTAAAAAAGGGTTTCAAAAAATTCAATACTTAAGGGGACAACAAAGGGAATTAAAAGTTCCGGGAATACTCACGGGCGAAGCCCCGGGCGAAAGCTAGTTTATAATATTAAGTAAGAAGAAAGATAATGAGTCATTATTACCAGGGTGTTTACATGGCATAACCCATGACATAATGACAACGTCTGTTATTATTTTTGTTGTTATTGTTTTTCATATTGATATTTTTACCCAGTCCCGTCATAGGATTTACACTTGAAAGCTTATTTATAATGACAGGACTCTCATCGACAATACTAAATATTATTTGTTTACAAATCCGTACTAATATTATAAATGCGAAAGTAACTCTGTCTGTCTGTCTGTCTCTTTTTCACGTCTAAACCACGAACCGATTTAAATTCAATTTGGTACAGATATAGTCTGGGACCCGAGAAAGGGCATAAGATAGTTTTCATCCCGGAAATCCCTCGGGATCGGGAACTATTACTCCACGCGTATAAGGTTGTGGGCAAAAGCTGGTAGTCCATAATCTGGAAAAGGACATAGGATAGTTTATATCCCAAAAATCCCACGGAAACAGGAACTACGCGGGTAAAACCGCAAGGACAGTTAGTACTTACATAATATATTTTTTTAAACATAAACACAGACCGCACTGTTTTCTTACAATTATGTGTCACAGAAAAATAAGTAGTTCATGAATAACGTTTAATTTAAATCTATAGGTACCAATATTATAAAGTTGAAGAGTTTGTTTGGTCCGGTGTTGCGGAATAGTTCTAATAGTTACCGCGGCCCTGGAACATAAAGAGGAACCGAAGGAACAAGGGTACCCATACCCACCCTTGTCAATAAAAGTCTGACAACCCCTCCCACCCCGCCGAGGGCGGGAGAAGTCATTAGATGGTTTCTCATCCATAAAAAAACCTACAGGAGCAGTAACCAAAAACGCACATGACACCGCGGGTGTTGCTAGTAGTATTATATATTATCAGCATAGAGTTAGCCCCAATTGCGGAACACAAAACTTTGTTCACAACAAAAAACACTATTTTTAAATCGAAAGGAATTGATTTGCCAAGAATAGGGTTCTAAAACATCTGAATTGTGATTATATAAGTGGTAGCCTAGAAGAATTTGTGAAGGTGTAATCACAAATTATAAGCACTTTAAGAGTTAACCTCAATTGCGGGACAAAAGTTTGTTTACAAAAAAGTCGCTATTTTAAAAATATCTGTATTGTGATAATATAAGTGGTAGGTAGTACAAAAGAATTAGTTTAAAGCTTACAATATGTTTTAATAGTTACCGCGACCCCGGAACATAAAGGGCAACCGAAGGAACATGAGTGGGTTTTAGTCATTTCCACAAAAAAGAACAATATAACTGTTTAATCAGAGTGATGATAATTTGGTGCAGTGCTAGCAAATGGGTCACTGCCCCTACTCATAAAACAATAGGTACCTACAATATTACCGTTATCCGCCTGCAGTGTGCACTTTATCAATCACATGTTAATTTGTATGACAAACATTGATTATTACAGCACACTGTTACGAATCGTTGCCCAATCATCATGGCGCGTGTTAGCTAGTCACGTGAGCTCGGCGCCATCTTGGATTTTGTCCTTTTGTTGTATTCTAAAAGGATATTTCTAATACCAAGTTTATAAGTAGCCCAATTCTAAAATAGGGTTACGACAAGGGTTTAATAAGGCTCTCTACTAATAGGGCTCTTAACTTCACTGTTAGAAGTTCGCAGGCTTTATCTATACTATCTATACTAATATTATAAAGAGGTAAAATTTGTAAGTTTGTAGGTTTGTAAGTTTGTATGTAGGGGGTAATCTCTGGAACTACTGATCCGATTTGAAAAATTCTTTCAGTGATAGATAGCCCATTTATCGAAGAATGCTATAGGCTATGTACCATCGCTACGACCCACGGGAGCGGAGCAGTAACGAAAAATGCGGGTGAAACCGCAGGGGACAGCTAGTGATGAATACATATAATTATCATAATATACTTTTAAAACGGAAAGAGTTTTCCCCTTAGTTGTGTATTTCCGTTTCCATGGGATATTTGATAATATCCAGTTTCAAATTTAATTTTAATCGGTTCAGTAGTTTTGGCGTGAAAGCGAAACAGACAGAGTTACTTTCACATTTATAATAATAATATTAAAGTAACGGTTAGTATGGAAAGAGCGCTACGACTCGATCACGATGGATAAATATGTATAAACAATAAAATGGTTTAATCTGTATAGTTAGTCCTTTCTCAACATAGAGTTAGTACCTATTAAGGTTATCATTCTCTTAATTTCATCATTCGTTTCGCAGGCATTATGATGATATATTAAACGCTGGTAGGTGTTTACGATGAAATGGTATAAACTTTATAAATAGCCCTATCCTAATTTAGATTAGATCCTTTTAGATTCTTAAAATTATGATTTGTTTCGCAGGCATTATGATGAATAATGATGTTATATTGAACACTAGGACGCGTTTACGATGAAAAGGTTTGCAATTAAGAGGCAAGGTCTTTGCCTTGTGCTACATTGAGGTAGGTTTATTACCAACCAATTATTACCACTGCTGTTTATAATTAACTATTTAAGAGCGGCAAGCGGCACGATAACTTAAGTCCGAAATCATAGAAATATATGGTTTTAAGTTGCTGTTGTTCTTCATTGAAAACTCGTCTTCGAAACTTTTAACAACCGAAGGAGGTCGGGTTTTGGTTAGTAACAGTTAACAGTAACTTAATATCTAGCATATATGCTTGCCATCATGGAGCTTGCCCTATTAGCATCAGGCCATTTAAAAAGTTCCTTTGATTCCTTAATCCATATTTTCGTTTCGTTAGGAGTCTGCCACACCAGGAACTTTCTTCGGCACGATCCTCATCTTCATCTCCCTTGCCTTTTGGGGTCGGCTTCCTGCCCGGATTTAGCTGGATACCTGTGTTTTACGTGAAGCAACTGCCTATCAGACCACCACAAACCAGTTACGAAATCATCAGATGACACGAAAGTCCTAAAGTGAAAAAAGGAGCACTTTAAAAAAAGGTTTTCTCACTAAGAATGTATGCAGAAGAAGAATTTTAAACAGACAAACTCTGAATAAATACCTATAGGCCTTACAACGCACAGAACTTACAGAATCTAGCTAATAACTTAAGGCTTGTGTTTAAACACCGCCCAAAAAAGTACCAATTTTACTACCAAAAAAGTTCTAAACTGTTACCAAAATGGATAAATGGTCACCAAATAACGTTTCTTAAAATATTATAAACTAAATTCAATTTGGTTTTTATATGAATTTGACTGAAAACTGAAACGTTATTTATATGAATCACTAGTAGATCTGGCGCTCGGCGGCTATGGTTGTGTGGTCACAGTTCTAACCTAACCTAGCTAAATTTGGTGACCATTAATCCATTTTGGTTAGCAATAAGATTTTCTTGGTGATAATTTAAATTGTATCCCTATCCTCATAACTCATTATGATCCTGCCATGTTATCTCTGCAGTACTCTGGGTTGATTGATAGTGAATACCTTAGGCATTAAGTCCGACTTTGTACCTTTGCGCATAAGGTTTAAATAAATAAATCTCGTATTCCATAAAAATAAATTCAACTATCACCAACAAATCTTTCTGAATATTTCTGTACAATCTCATCTATCGTATTATTTCCCTGTTAACGTCCCAATGCGTATAAGAGGCGTTATTTCATTGGAAGTGGGCGTCTACCGGAATATTATATTTCTCGTTGGAATTTCATCAAACTGAACTGCGTATGACATTTCGAACTGTTTTAACAGATATCGGTTTACGCATCTAAATATGTACCGTAATAGTTTTTATGTTATTACTTCTCGGTAATGCAAAACAAACAAAATGATAATTTTCTTATCGTGGGTGTTTAGGTTACGGAAAAAGCGGAAAAATATTAGTCATTGGCCATATTACGAAATTAGGGTAACCATATCTAAAATTTTGCAAACAAGCCAAGACAATTTACGATATTGTCCCACCATTGGGCACCTAAGTATATAAACCTATTTGTAAATGAAAATAAAAATGCACGTGTCAATAACATTAATTGATAAATCAAACACGCTTGGCAAATTCTTGGCATTGAAAACAGCACGTTGTTCCGATAGCTAGTATCTAGCCTACCACACATGGTATAATGGCGCAACAGTGCTCTTTTGACAACCAGATATTTGGAACGGAGTAAGAAGATTCCCCAATGGAGGTTTCTTTAGGCTTAACTTACACCGAAAGAGCGGCGAGGGGCAGCTAAGCGGAACGCAGTTTTAGTATCAAATGATTCTTAACTTTATTTTCATAACTATAATACTTATTATCGCTCTTTCGGTGCGAGTTGAGCCTTACGACGTTTTTGTTATGTGGGGAAAAACATGTAATAAATAAAAGAAAATATTTCGGGCATTTCTGTTACGTCAACTTGAAATAGAATAGTGCAAGCGTGCGTTCAACAGACGTCATCCATTTGCGTAAACGTTTAAGCAAAAAATAATCTTATAATTATAAGTGCAAGGTTTGTTTTTGGTATAAATGCTGTAAATATTATTATGAAGTGAAAGATCAAAATCGACACTACCCAAGTAAGTCTCTCGGAAATAAAGTAACCGCCATTGTAATGTCCGGTCGGTAAGGAGTTTTAATATTAATTATGACACAGGCTGGCAGTCTGTTTGTTTATTTTTTAAATGTCACTATTTCAATATTTTTCAACCATAATTTAAAAAAAAATTATGCCCAATGACATCATGTATTTTTAGTTATTTTTATAAATTTGGCACAGCTGATTAGGTAATAATTATTAAAATATGAATAGATATTACTTCGTAATCTGATCCTGAATAAGCAGAGCCAGTACTATCTAGTATCCAGTCAATACGTACACTTACTTAAATTAATTATGTAAATACTTTTTTTTTCATCTAAATAACTATCAAATATAATCTAGAACTTTCGAAACGTTAAGCAAAACCACAAAAAAATAACTAGTCAACCAAACAAAGCCCACTTCCTGAATAAAATTACTTTACTAAAGACTGAACAATTAAAAAAACTTAATTTAACTTCAATACCCTTAAAAGGCGTTACGTTGTCCCTTTTTGTGGTTCGCATTAAGGCCAACAAAGGTACTCAATGTCCTTTACACATTTTTTTCTGTTGTTTACTTAACAAACAAAGCGTTAAGAAAATTAGCGTTTTTTAATGTTTCAGACATTTTTATTGGAACTAAATGTTTACCTGTTTTTAACGCAGAACGGGATGTAAAAATAATTATAAGTTTTTTTTAAGCTTTAAAATAAAAAGAAGTTCAAAAAGATTTTTTTGATATTAATTTGAAAAGTCATATAACAGAAGCATTTCAAAATTTTATTAGTACATTAAAGTTATTTTTAAGCTTTTAAATAAAAACGAATTCAAAAAGTTTTTTTTTATATTTTTTTAAAAAGTCTAATAACAGAAGCTTATTTTTTTTTTATTTAATTTATATTTTTGTTTTTATGTAACTTGATACCTTAGATTAAGACTCTGACAAATGAACAAGTAGCAAAGAAATATTAGGCATTTTTTTAGGAATAGTTAAAGTCTGGTAACTTGGCCAGAGGCTTATCATTGCCATCCAACGTGGCAACGCTGCCCGCCTCTTAAGCACTTTACCGATTGACAGCGATGCGAAGATGTTTTTATGCCGTTTTAATTAAGTTTTAGTATTCGTGTTTTTTGATTGTCCCAATTTTAGTTGTCGTTCCAGATTAGTATTTTAGTTTGTACCTTTTGTACATTAAACCTTCGAACACACGTGATTACTAAAAAAAAAAGACGGGTTGCTCCGGGAGTGCCGGCAGAAGTGAAAACTTGATTATTAACAGCGTGCCACGCGCATCCATGGATGGTGACAGCTGTCTACTATCCATCCGTCCTACGCTTTTTCGATCAGGTCACGTGTCCTGACGCGAGTTTAAGATTTTATACCCATTACAGAAAAAGTGCTCAACGCCGCTAAAGAAGTTTTCACTTCAAAAAAAGTGGTTGCTAGCTTCTTTTTAACCTTTTGACGACCAACCGACAGCCGGCTGTCAGGCTGCTGTCTTTCTATTGTGTCTCAAATCACGTGTGTTCGGATTAAGGTAAGAAATCTTAGAAATATTAAGTTATCCGATATAATTCCAGGTGACATTTCCCTTGACCTTTATAGGAAACAGGATTTTATATAAAATAACTACTTATCCTAATGAATTGAACTTCAACTCAGATTCAATGCACGTTTTAATGTTAATTTAGTATTAATTTCAGTGACACATGCCAACCTTTTAATTAATTAATAAACTCAGTAGGAGTTACCTTAGAGACAATAAGCTCGTGGTTTTAAGAGGTAATAGTATGGAATTAAACTACACCCTAGGGGTTTTAAAATTAAAGGTCCATCAATCTATGTACTGAAGTCTGAAAATGATGGTTTCTATTATTATATCTACCTGTAAAAGCTGCCCTGTGGGACATAGTGTGGCGAAACTTATATAACCTGAACTGAAGCTATTTTGACGCTATTTTCTTCACGAACGATTTATACAAGGTACATTTTTGGTCCTGCACCACCCGCTAGGAGATGATTCTACCCATGAAAACAAACAACTTTTATTATGGAACCAACTCTGAAATCTCGAAAAAAATATCAGCTGTTTCATATATTACGGTCAGGTAACAGCTGATATTTTTTTTCAAAAAATTCACCTAGTATAAAAACCTTGTATAACATGTTACAGTAATGTCATGATTCCCCTTTGTTTATTTTCTCCATAACAGCTTTTTTAAAATAAACATCACAAGTCATCATAGTATAAAACAAAGTCGTTTTCCGTTGTCTTTCTGCCCCTATGTAAGCTTATATTTTTTCAAAAGGATGTATTATATGTATGATACTGTGGTCATAAAGACATGACATCTCAAGGATTTTCTTAAGAGGTTCTTTGTGAAGAGTAAGTATTCACTCATAAAGAATTTTTGGAATTTCAACCTCAAGAGCGAAATGGGAGATGAAACTTTCGACTCACGTGAGTGGATCCGCAGGCGAAAGCTAGTAACAAGATGGGTTGCGGAATGTTATGTTTATAACAGTTACCGTGACCCTGGAACATAAAGGGCAATCGAAGGAACATGAGTGGGTTTTAGTCAGTAAGAGTCTGACACGCCCTCCCGCCGCACCCAGGACGGGAGCAGTCATTGGATGATTTCCCACTCACTAAAAAAAAAAAGCTAGTAACAAGATAAAAGACATTTTAGACCTTCAAACACACGTGATTCGAGACACAATAGCAGCGCGACAGCCGGCTGTCGCTAGGTAAAATTAGTTTTTAGAAGATATTTTAACTAATATCTGCTCCTCAACACACCACTAATATATTCTTAAATTATTCATTCTTATTCACAGCAGCACTTGCATTCATTCACATGACATGATACATTGTTCACTTGGTTCCCAGAGGCCGTCCCACTTTCATTGATTGCGTCATGTTTGGCTCAATTGTGCTGTGCGATTTCCGTATAAATTGAGACCATATTTTGATGAATGGTGTATAAAAAGACAACTTTGTCTTCGAAGAAGTCAACTAAAACAAAGAAGAAATTTTCTACATTTAAGCAGACGCGGAAAGCTGATCGGATTCCTACACGACTTTTTTTTTGAGGAGTGGGAAATCATCAAATTTCTTCTCTCGTCCTGGGTGCGACGGGAGGGCGTGTCAGACTTTTACTGACTAAAACCCACTCATGTTCCTTCGGTTGCCCTTTATGTTCCGGGGTCACGGTAACTATTATAAACATTCTGCAACCCCGGCAGGCGTTGACCCTGTTGGGCTTCTTCTCATGCTGACTTCTCTAAAGAAACGCGTCTTTATGCGAAATCGTTTCTATGGTCGTAAGCTGAAGAGAATAAATGTGCATAGGCCCTTAAGTTGGACGGTTTTTCTCATGAATACGGCTGATAGATGTAGAACTGTATGAGTGTTAACAAAATTGTTCATTGAAACAGAAAAAGTTTGCGTAGTCACTATGGTACTCAAGAAGTCAAGAACTATTATCCTTTAAGCGGAATTACTTACTTCCATGTACCTTAGAGTAATTTTAATAATGTATAAATACCTTTATTTCAGGCTGCATAGGCCCATAAAAATACCTCCTTACTAACAATAGTCTAATTTTATGGACTACATAAGTGGGGAAACCGGGCCACCAGAAGGAAGTCCATAAAGAAGAAAGAAGAAGAAAAAGTACCTTAGTAATACTTTATTACAATATCTACTTATTAGGCCAAGAATTGAAATACTCTACAAACAAAACTAAATGAATTGTATATTTACAAAAGAAAGTTCCAGTTTCCCTGTTTCAAAAGCGTTACTGTTTAAAATAAACCATAATATTTTGAAAGCCTATTTTCAACCATCCTTCCTTGAAAGATACATTTAAATTACCGCATTCTAACATCTGAACTTTCATCTATTATTATCAGCTACAGCCGTTTCTGACATCATTTGGTATAAACTTACAGATGGAATTAAAAATAGCTGTTTATATTTAACCGGTCCGGGGTTCCTTGTATTGGTAGGTGTGTTACGACAGACTGACAGAATCTTTTCACTCTTTCTATGTAAATAATTATGTTTTAAACAGTCGAGGAAAAGCTATGGTTACGGAATTCGTCTATTATTCATTTTAGAATCAATCAACTGAATTAACCAGTAGTGACGTGAAACAACCAGATGTAGTGTTGTGATGGGTTGAATACGGAAGTTGAAAAAGCGGTTTTTTATACGCTTCGCTTCTTAGTAGATAATAAATATATTGTAGAGTAAAAATATACAAAAATCTTGTTTATGATTTGCTTGATTGTTTAATCCTCGTTAGTTTTTATTAATTGATGTTTCCTGTTTTCTTTTCGGGAAGAGTTAGGGGATTTTGGATTGCGTTTGCGGTTACCTGGGTGTGCTTTTAATAATAAAATTTAATGTAGCACTAATTTATATTTTAGAAAAAGACAAAAAGTAGCCTATGTTACTCCCCATCCCTTCAACTATCTCCACTTAAAAATCACGTCAATTCGTCGCTCCGTTTTGCCGTGAAAGAAAGACAAACATACAGACAGACAGACAGACAGACAGACACACTTTCCCATTTGTAATATTAGTATGGATATGTGGTTCTATATACAGTGTTTAGGCTTATGTTTTCGAAGATTTCAGTGCCTATGGTGGATTATGTATCAGATAAAAAGTACCCTATGTTCTTCTTTGGGGTAAAAGCTTACTCAATAAAAAATATTGTTATTACGTGAAAGCATAAGTCACAGTCAGTTCATTTTGCTCCCAGAATTATAATAATCCCCTGTTTTATCCCCTTATGGGTTAATTTCCAAAAATCACTCCTAAGAGTGTCTTTTGTCATAAAAATAAACTATTGTGTAGTGTTAGTGATTTCTCATGTTCTTATTATTCGATGTCAATATAAATATTTTCACGATTTTAACAAGAAATCAGGATTAATAACCTTTCAATCCCAGACAGTGTTGTTATTATACAATAAAATAAGTATCAAATTATTTCTACGCGTGTATATTTTAAGCACCTAAAGAATCTATAATTACAGTAACGCGATATCAATGAAGTACTAATATTATTATACTTTTATGCAAAACAAATCGTAATAGTTCCTTTTTCTTTTTAATATTAGGTAATAACTTACATAAGTATTGTTATGTAAAAGTCATAATATGTATCATATATACAGTGTATATGCAATGCTATACATGTAATTATTATGTTATATTGTATTAGAAGGCTGTCTCGGAATACTTTTCATTTGTCATGTTGTATGGGTTATAGTTTTTTGACAATCAATCCGGAATTGAAATAATTTTCTTCACAAGTTGGTTATAGTTTTTAAGCTCTTGACGCAAAAAGAGGGGTGTTATTAAGTTTGACTGTAAGTGTGCGTCGCTCAGTCAGGTCAGCACCGTCCGTAGCTCTTGAGTGATGAACCGAAATGGATGCGGCTTTTTATATGAACTTTCATAAAAAAATGATTGTTTTCTTATAGACTTAATTTTTAATTGTTAAGTCATGTACTTCTTCTAAGTTTATTTAAAACATCATTGACATTCCGTGTCTCGGAAAGAACGTAAAGCCGCCTGTTCCGGTAGTCAGTCGTTATTGGTAATTTATATATATATAAAAGAAAGTCGTGTTAGTTACACATTTTATAACTCAAGAACGGCAGAACCGATTTAGCTGAAAATTGGTGGGGAGGTAGCTTAGGACCAGGAGACGGACATAGAATACTTTTTATCTTCTTGTTTTAGTTACCAAAAATCTGATATAATGCGGGGGAAACGGGGGGGACAGCTAGTTAGCTAGTTAGAAGATAAAAGTCACAATCAGTCTAACCACGGGGTACAGTTACCCAGTTACTTGGTTTGTGGAGGTCTGATAAGCAGTGACTTTAAAACTAGAGTTTAGCTGGACCCGGTTAGACTGGAAGCATAGTTAGGGAAACGCTAGGGTTGATAATGCAATAATTCAACAACTGGGTTGAACGGTTGAACTTTTTTTTTTTTCCTGTGGCAACACTACAGCTAACAGCTGATTTAAATTGTCCCGTAAATTTTTATTTTAAAATATTAGATTTTATTAATTTCTAAAGCCTATTTCCAATTTCATATCCAATTGTTGTAATATTATAGTGTTTTCTGTATAAAGTTCCGAAAATATAGTGTAAATAAGTGCAAAAATTCATTGTGTTTCGTTGACAGGTTACCGGCTCGAGTGAATTTTGCGTTGTCATCTAACAGGTACAATACTATATTTTTTAATAATTAGCATATTGTAAACGTAATATTATTCCGTATTAATAATTATATTCACCATTTTGATTCGCTCGTATCGATATATATAAAGTTTAAATCGTAAACATAACCCTAGTTAGTTCGGTATCAGAGCTTCTGAACTTTCTATCTTTCACCAATTTTCCTCGTACTATTCAGCTCTAAACTTTTGTTTCTACTTTTGATTTCGTTTCTTTCTACCTCCTTAAACATGCCTATGACTCGTAGCGCTTATGCTCGCCAAGAAGAGTCCAAACTCAGTCTGGCTTTGAGCGAATTAAAAGCGTCAAAGGAGCTCTGTGCCCAACTAAATAAGGAGATAGATGACAACGAAACGGTTCTCGCTGAAGCCCACGAAACAAATAGGCGGTTAAAAAGTGATATGTCTCAACTATACATTAAATTCACTGAGGCCATAGAAGACCGGGATAGGCTCCAGCTTGTTGTAGACGGATTCAGCCAGTGTAGCACAGAGTATGAACAAGCTCTTAGTCATAAACACTTCTTACAACAGCAGCTACAGGAGGCTCGGAGTCAAATATCAGACCTTGAGACTACTAACTTTAATATAACAGCCTCGCTAAATCAAAGTCTATTTAACGAGTTGGTTCCTATTACCCCATCAATAGTTTCAGAAATAAATACCCATTACACCATAGATTTAACTAATGAGGATGACGCGAATGTGTGTAAAGTTGTTAAAATAAATGGTAAAAATAAATTAAAAAAGTACATTAAAATTAACAAGTACATAGTTAAAACTAAGAAAATGGTCAAAAAACAAAAATTTTTCATTAAAAATGTTAAACTTAATAGGGAACGCCTAAATTTGCTAAAACAATTGGACTTATACTCATCAAATTTGGACAAATGCACAAGAAGATACCAAGCTGATACGGAAGACCTGCAGTGTGAAATTGACCACCTAAAACAAAAACTTAGTTCAATGACCATTAAATACACTGCATCAGAAAATCAAATGAGAGAATATGTTTTGGCCATGAATGATCTGGTGAACTCACAAAATACCATCTGTGAGCAATGTCAATCACCACCTATTGAAATTACACCGGATCATTCATTGTCAATCATAGACACCACTGTTTCTCAGTCTTGTATAAGTTTACCAGTGGATATCACAAATAGTTTGTCGCAATCAAATAAAAATAAAGATATTGTTATTTTTTGTGATGAAATTGGAAAGGAGGTAGGCCACCATTTGACTAATGAGTACCCGGGACACTCAATAATAAACAATTGCATGCCTGGTTGTTCTTTGTTTCACATAATGAAAAAGGTAATTAAATCTAACTTTAAACAAAATACCACAGTAATTATATTTGTTGGTAACAGAGGTAGTGTTAATAAAAGTGAATTACTTCAATATCATAGAACTTTGTGCAATTTGAATTTAAAGAAAATTATTATATTTACATTCCCCTATAGTCAAAGTTTGCCACAGGAAGAAAATGACATTAGATATAATTTAAATTTAAGTTTACATAATATTACTCATAATAATAATTTGTTTCAAATAATTGATACCAACAATTATGTTGGTAATAATTTTTATGTGACAAGAGATAGGTACTACCTTGAGAATAGGTATTATCTATCTAACTATTGTAAACGACAGATAGCTGTGTCGCTATCCTATTATTTTACCATTACAGCCAAGAATTTGGCTAAACAACTTGCTTCTATTGAGCAATGCAATCAAATTAATTGTATTTCGAATGACATAATATCAATTAATGATGATAATAATCATTTAAATTACAATCTAAGACAATAGAGGCATCCTCTGGCCACAATGTAAATGAAGTCAATAGTATCAACCTGGTGCATCAAAATATTCAAGGATTAATGAACAAAGATTTAGAATTAGAGTTATTCCTTAATTTAAATAATATTAACATACTTTGTTTAACTGAACATTGGCTTAAAAGCCATCAGTTAATGTTTAATTTCAGTAATCACCAGGTTGGTAGCTCATTCAGCAGAGAAAATGCCATACATGGTGGCTCATTAATCTTATTACACAAACAACTTAAGTTTAAAGACCGAAAGGATATTGTGAGCCTCTCTGTTGAGCGAACAATTGAAATGGCCTGTGTGGAATTGGAGCAGTATATTATAATAAGTGTGTACAGACCTCCTTCAGGAATGTATGATTGCTTTGAGAGGGTTATGGATGAAGTGTTACACAAAATCTGTGACTCTGCTAAGTCTATTATTATTTGTGGTGATTTCAATATTAATTTATTAGATAATTCGAGCCTAAATACTAAAATTACCAGTTTATTTAAATCATACAATCTTGTAAACCTATTTTTAGAGCCGACTAGAATAACTCCCACTAGCGCTACATGCTTAGATAACATTTATACAGACATTGTACCTACCCACAAAAAAATTATTAGTTTACTAGACTCCGACCACTGCGGACAGTTAATTGCAATACCAATTTTAAACAAAAAAATTGCAAAAATTGATATCACTGTTAACCCTAAATCAAAACATCGTTTGGAAACATTTGAAACCAAATTGCTTAATAAATTACCATTATTGTCAACCAATGATGATCCAAATCAACAATATACCGACTTTTTTAATTTATATTGCAATCAGTTTGATACCACGTTTATTCCAAAAAATATTTCTGTAAACAGTAATGCTTCTTTTAGTGACTGGGCCACCATTGGTATTTATAAAAGTAGACAACGTCTTTTTGAGTTGTATGAAGAACGGACTTACATTAGAAGTACTGAATTCAATACATATGTGAAGAAATATTCTAAGTTATTTAAACAAGTCTGTTACACGGCCAAGTCACGCTACCTAAGTTCAAAAATTAAAAATAGTAATAATGTTGTTAAAATGACATGGAATGTCATTAATAGCGAAACTGGAAAGTCTAAGAACCAAAATAGTGATTATAGCCTTAATATTGATGATAATATAATTAAATCAGACCTTGAAGTCGCCGCGGCTTTTGAAACGTTCTTTGCAGATATTCCCGTTTCGACTACTAAATGTCTAAATTCATCACCCATAGCTGCAGAAGCTTTACTTAAAGAAAATGTCCCGGCATGTGATTCTGAATTTCAATTCGAGCATGTCACTTGTAAAAATGTAATTAAAACCTTTCACTCATTAAATGTTAAAAAGACTGCAGATTTATGGGATAACTCGGTTGATGTTGCTAAATCTATAATAAATATTGTAGCTCCAACTTTAGCCAATATCTTTAATAATTGTATTGATTGTGGTAAGTTTCCTGACTTAATGAAATATAGTAAAATAATACCATTATTTAAATCAGGTAGCACATCTGACCCCAGTAATTATAGACCAATTTCAGTGCTACCCACTTTTAGTAAAATTTTTGAAAAACTAATTTTAAATCAAATGCAAATACATTTTAATAAACTCGAGCTTTTGCATAAAAAACAGTTTGGATTTACCAGGGGTCGTTCAACAACTGATGCTGGTGTTGAACTTTTAGGACATATTTATAATGCATGGGAAGACAAATGCGATGCATTGGGCGTTTTTTGCGACTTGTCCAAGGCGTTCGATTGCGTTCTCCATGAAACTTTAATCAGGAAGCTACACCACTATGGAATCCGGGCCTCCTCTCTGAATCTTCTCTCTTCGTACCTGAGTGATAGGATTCAAAGAGTTGATGTGAACGGTAAAAGGTCACCTGGATCTGTTGTGAGAATGGGGGTCCCCCAGGGCTCAATTCTTGGCCCATTTTTGTTCCTCATTTATATAAATGACTTGCCTTATCTTATTAAAGATAAGCATGATATAGTGTTGTTCGCAGACGACACTTCACTTTTATTTAAACTAAAACGTCAACAGCTATGTGTTGACGTCATAGATAGTTCTCTCGCGTCAATAGTCAACTGGTTCAACGTAAATAATCTACTGCTGAACGAGAAAAAAACTAAACTTGTTAAGTTCACGCTACCAAATGTTAGACAAATAGAAACCAGTGTACTAATAAAGGGACAGGAATTGAAGCCCGAAGATTCCACAGTATTCTTAGGGATAACCTTGGATGCTAAACTTCAGTGGGGCCCTCATATAGATAAATTATCTAAGAAACTTAGCTCTGCAGCATATGCCGTCAGAAAAATTCGTGGTTTAACCGATTTGGAAACAGCCCGATTAGTTTACTTTAGCTATTTTCACAGTTTGATGTCGTACGGCATTCTATTGTGGGGTAATGCAGCCGATATTCAGACTATATTTGTTTTGCAAAAAAGGGCTATTCGTTCAATTTATAAACTGAGTCCTCGACACTCCCTCAGAGACAAATTTAAAGAGGTAAATATTATGACTGTGCCGTGCCAATATATATATGAAAATTTGTTGTACGCGCATAAAAATATTAATTTGTTTAAAAAATACAGTGATATCCATAATATAAATACAAGAAATAAGGACAAATACATAGTTCCTTCAACTAGGCTTAAGAAAATAGGTGGCTCGTTTAAATGTCAATGTATACGCTTTTATAATAAACTACCCAGACAAATTCAAGAACTTAGCATTACTAAATTTAAATTATTTATAAAACGTAGACTTTGTCAGAAAGCTTTTTACTCTGTCAAAGATTACATTGAGGATTCAAATGCTTGGGATTGAGCTGTTTCGATAATACATTGGCCATTATTTACTTTATTTACATTTCTTTTCTCTTTGACATTTCAATTATTATTTTGACATTTATGTGTACTTTTTAAAGTATATAATCTTTTTTATGTATTTCTATTTGACATTGATGTGTACTTTTTAAAGTATATAATCTTTTTTTTATGTGTATTACTATTTGACATTGATATGTACTTTTTAAAGTATTGTGTATATGTTTTTGTGACATTTATTTTTGTGAATGTGAGGACTATGGAAGTCGTTGGTTTTTTTTTTTTAAATATGCGGTCTGACGGTTTGAGTATTTAATGCGGCCTACCCAAATGTCCTTACTTTGGTACTGTTCGTCAAGACGTTGGGCTCCTTAGTTTTTAGTTGAGCTAAACGACTACTGACAAATGCTTGCACTGTCTGGACAGGTCCACTCAAATCTGTGTCCCTCTCTCATCAAGAGAGTGCCTCAGACATTAACCTCCATGGTTCTCGCACATTTTTGACCAATACGATTGTATGGACTTTAAAAGAGACTTTGACCTCTGAGTTTGTTTCGGATGTTTCTTCTCAGAGCAGTCCAGCTACGAAACACCGGCCCCATCGTTCGCTTAAAAAAAACAAAAAAAAAAAACAAAAAATATGACGTGTAAAAGTGTTATGATATAACCTATTTACAAAAAAAAAAAAAAAAAAAAAAAAAAAAAAAAAAAAAAAAAAAAAACTGAAGACCTGACAATTCATTGAAATTGCGCTAGTCGTTTTGAGGGAAGGGAGAATTTACGATAACCTAACTAAATTGTCTTTTCTGCCACCTCGTCTATTTACACCTTCTGGAATATTTCTCTTCAATATTCAAAAATTCTTTAAAGTTTTCGCAGTGTCTGATTTCCATTTCCGATGGCTGTTACCGGTACACGTAATATTACAGACAAATTTATTATTACGTCAAACTCATGTGACCATAGAGCCGTTTGCCATCTCCTTTTACAACAATCAGCTGTTATTTTTGTTGAAAAAGTATAATTCTTTTGTTTTGGAAGTGTTTTGGCCGTGACATGGTTTTTGGAACGTGTTTATAATAATTATTTGGCTGCGCAAGCATTTTTTTTTAATTTTAGTAGGTATTTTAGAAAACACGATAAAAAAATTATATCGAAGTGTAATTTTTGGGTAGAGCCTACCGTACCTTATACCTTTGTTGTGTACCTTAATTGGTTTTGCGAGACTAAAATATTTGCTTTCAAAAAGTCCTTTGGTGGATCAGCATCTCATCTTGGAATCCTCTAGGTTCCTTTGACCAATTAACATCAAATAGGCCTGTCAGCAGCTAAGACAATATTAATTTACTTCCAATACTTCCATTTCTTACAACCCATTTTTGGTATGATTTTTTTCTTTCATCATCTCCCTAGCCTTTTTTTTCCCAACCGTGTTGGGGTCGGCTGCCAGCCTAACCGGATTCAGCTCGATACCGGTCACATTGATACTTGCCCCGATTCGAACCCACAACCTCTTACACGATGATGATTTTTTTCTTCCATCAATTGTTTCAAATTAGGCATACATTAGTTATTGCTTTTTATTTAATACCAGTATTTTCGGAGCCCCGCCGTAGTTCAGACCGAGCTAACAGTTTATGTAAAGCTAGAATACATAGCCATTTTGAACGTGTTTTCCGCAGTTACAAACGTGAAAAACACGTGTTCATTAAATGAACATAACACAGCATTACGAAACGAGCTTAACCGATAATACCACTGCAGATTATTTGCCGATATCTAGCTAAACCATTCTGTTGATAGATTTGTTAGATTATTCTAATACAGTTATCGTACCTATGTTGTTTTGCAAATCATCATTGTCTCCCTTCCTTTCCCTTTTATATTTTGGGGTGGCAAGATTCAGCTGAATACCAGTGCTTTACGTGAAGCGACTCAGACCTCCGCAGCCCAGACTGGACGACACGATACCCCTTGGTTAGACTTTCAGTCTTTCTGGTTTCTGAGTACCCGTAACGACTTTCAGAGTCCTATGAAAGACAACCAGGACCAATGTGCTTTCCGAGACACGGAATGTCAGTGACGTCTTAGATAAATTTTGAAAGTTAAATGAAAAATTAATTGAAAAAGTCACATAAGTACTTGCCTGGATTTAAAACATAACCTCTCACATGAAGGGCGGAATCCTTAACTACTAGGCCATCATTTCAAGTTTATTGTTTTGCAAATATAACAGGCGGTTTCGTGAATAAAACAAGAGCCTTTTCTCGAAGTTTCAAAACCACCACTCGTAACCAATTTTAGTAGATGATGAATAGACCTCTACCGAATTTTACCAATATTTGTTCCACAAGAGGTGAACTCAAAACAAACGCATTCGTATTTACATTTGTATTAGTTTAGATTTGCGAAAGATAGTGTATGTCGTATTTTTGTTCAAAAATGTTTGGATTCAAAAAGAAATTATAAATAAATAATAATAAATAAATAAATATCCTGGGACATCTTACACACGGCTGTCTGATCCCAAGCTAAGAAGAGCTTGTGTTATGGCAATCAGACAACTATATAATTTTTAAATACATACATTATATTGATAAATAACACCCAGACACAGAACAAACAATTATGCTCATCCCACAAAGTTTGTCCTGGGTGGGAATCGAACCCACGACCTCTGGCTGAGCAGTCAGGGTCACTGACCACTAGACCAACAGGCCCGTCTTTGTATTAAAAACATGACGTCATGACCCAGCGATTAATTGCTTGTGTATTCCAATACGAGCAAGTACCTCTTCAGTAAGTATTTCTTCAATCGACTTCAATCGAACTCGATAACAGAGAACATGGTGAAGAATCCTGAACCTACCTATATAGAAATAGTGAACTGACTGACTGATTGTTGATATCACTCAGCCCAAACCACTAATCCTAGGCCCGTATTAATAGACGTCACTCAATTCTGAGACGTTCTCAAGATTATTGCTGTCCTTATTTTTTCCCTTTAGAATGACAAGGACAGCAAGAGACTTGAGAGCGTCTCGGAGTTGAGTGACGTCTATTAATACGGGCCCTAGAGACGTGAAACTTGTGGGTGTGTTCTTTGTAAACAGTAAGAATTTTTTTTTTTTTTTTTATTACATATATGGGCTTGCTCTTGGTCCCAGACTAGCCCGAGAGCATAGACGGGGCCTACGATGGAGCGAGCTTACCCAAAAGATGCCTATGCACTAGTGTCCGACCGAAGGTCTATTTTTGGCCGAAGCCGAAGCCGAAGCCGATTAATCGGCAATCGCCACAACCTTCGGCCGAAGCCGAAGCGGAAGCCGAAGGTTTGTAATTAAAAAAAAAAATTCAAAATTCAAGGCATTTATTTCACTTAGACCATTTATAGGCACTTATGAATAGTCAAAGAGTCGGTCGGTCAGTCAGAAAAGTGACTAGCGTCACTTTTTATTGCCTGTTCCAAAACGTAGATCTCTATGGAGAAGAACAAGCAAGAAACTCCACGGACACTCTTTTAAAAAAAAAACATGTTTTACAAAATCTTGGCTACATTTAATTTTCGTGCTTCTATATGTGAAAACAATGCAAGTAAATAACAAAATTAATAATTAAAACTTATAAATTAATAATAAAGAAAAAAGTAATAAAAAAAAGTCATGGCAAGAGATGACCAATCTCAACTGACAGCGCCCGTTCACGAGCGTGACGCGTGACATCAATCAGTAATTAATTTTGTTCAATAGTGGTGCTGATTCTCTTGTTCACAAACTTAACAAAAAATTTTAGTTAAATGCATCTTTCTTTTTCCATTTCTAAAAGAAAAGAACTGAAGATACATTTTAGTTTAATCCTGTCAAACTAAAGAAAATGGACGTATATTTAGACGGCATGTTTTAAAATCGCGTCTAAATTATATATGGAGTTTCTAAATTTGACAGGACTTAACTAATATTTTATCTTCTGTCCTTTTCTTAATTAAATGGAAAGAGAAAGATGCATTATCTTAAATTTAGGTTAGTTTGTAAATACGACCGGTCCGTCGCTCTCTCACTCTGTCTTTCGTAACAGTTCGTTCAATCTCGACGGTTGTTCGGACCTTCGGCTAAGCCTTCGGCTTCGGCCGGGTTTTGGGCCGAAGCCGAAGGTTTCGCCGAAGATGGTTTTTTTGGCCGAAGGTGGCCGAAGCCGAAGCCGAAGCCGAAGCTTCGGTCGGACACTACTATGCACTCGTCTCTTGAATATATCCGGGTTATATGCATTTGGGAACACAGACGCCGGCAGGGAATTCCATTCTTTTGCGGTGCGCATAATGAAGGAATTCGAGAAACGCTGCGTGCGGATACGAGGAATATCGACCAAGAAAGGGTGGTATCCCGCCGTACGTCTACTAAGAAAACCAACCAACTAACTAAGTAATCAACTAAGAAAGGATTTTTTGAAATAATACCTCTTTTAAGATGTAAATGGGTGTTGTGTCTGGCGGTCTACTGCACGTAGGTTGTTATAGGAATTTTAGTATAAACCTGTGGTATAAACATATGCCAAAGACGCGCCAAAATCTGATTGCGCGAGGTATACGTCAATTGCAGTTTACGTTTTGTGCGTTAGATGTTGCTACAAAACAATTTGTATCTACACAGATTGTGCACGTATCACAATTTCACTTTTAAATCAATTTAACAAGTTGTTTTCTTCGGATGTTAATTAAAACATTAGCCTTTTTACTTTAAATGTCATTCAAGCAAATACTCACCCTAACACTGAGGCAAATAGTCTATTTTAGCGAGACTTTGTTTCCCGACTTTTCTTGCAAATTGGACTTCACATGGCATACTAATGAAGAAGAATGGTAGACAATATTTAATTAGGAATTGGTTTTCAAGGGGAGGTAGGTATTTGTTTTCCTAAACAAACAAGAAAACAAAAACCTGTCTGTACCAATACTTACTTAAATTATATTTATAAGAGCACTGGCTGTTTTCTGGGGTTTTTGTCTTCCTATTTTCATCCGTGATTCAGTACATAGTTTTTTTTTTCAACCTATACTGCCCCAGTGATGGACAAAGGTCTAACTCATATCATTCTTTTTTAGGGTTCCGTACCTCAAAAGGTAAAAACGGAACCCTTATAGGATCACTTTGTTGTCCGTCTGTCCGTCCGTCCGTCCGTCTGTCAAGACCCTTTTTCTCAGAAACGCGTCGAGATATCAAGCTGAAATTAGTATCACATACTCGGGTCTGCTATCTCTTAAAGCAGTGAAAAAATCAAGTTTTTAAATCAACGCAATAAAAAGATACAGCGGTTTATATTGCATATTTGGACATTTGCAAGAAAATCAAAACCTATAGGGTACTTCCCATTGACCTAAAACCATGAAATTTGGCAAGAAGCAAGGTCATGTAGCACAAATAAAGGGAAAACTCCGAAAACCGTAAATTTGTAGTTAGTTCACACCAGGCGTCCGTCTGTCCGTCTGTCTGTCAAGAACCTTTTTCTCAGAAACGCGTCGAGATATCAAGCTGAAATTAATATCACATACTCAGGTCTGCTATCTCTCACAGCAGTGAAAAAATCAAGTTTCTAAATCAATGCAATAAAAAGATACGGCGGTTTATATTGCATATTTAGATATTTTCAAGAGAATCAAAACTCAAAACCTATAGGGTACTTCCCATTGACCTAGAATCATGAAATTTGGCAAGAGGCAAGGTCATGTAGCACAAGTAAAGGGAAAACTCCGAAAACCGTGAATTTGTAGTTAGTTGACATCAGGCGTCCGTCTGTCCGTCTGTCTGTCAAAAATCTTTTTCTCAGGAACGCGTCGAGATATAAAGCTGAAATTAATATCACACACTCAAGTCTGCTATCTCTCAAAGGAGTGAAAAAATCAAGTTTCTAAATCAACGCAATAAAAAGATACGGCGGTTTATATTGCATATTTAGACATTTTCAAGGGAATCAAAACTCAAAACCTATAGGGTACTTCCCATTGACCTAGAATCGTGAAATTTGGCAAGAAGCAAGGTCATGTAGCACAAGTAAAGGGAAAACTCCGAAAACCGTAAATTTTTAGTTAGTTTTCATCCAGCGTCCGTCCGTCCGTCCGTCTGTCAAGAACCTTTTTCTCAGAAACGCGTCAAAATATCAAGCTGCAATTAATATCACATACTAAAGTCTGTTATCTCTCGAAGAAATGAAAAAATCAAGTTTCTAAATAGACGCAATAAAAAGATACGGCGGTTTATATTGCATATTTACTTTTTTAAGGGAATCAAAACCTATAGGGTACTTCCCATTGACCTAGAATCATGAAATTTGGCAAGAGGCAAGGTCATGTAGCACAAGTAAAGGGAAAACTCCGAAAACCGTAAATTTGTAGTTTGTTCACATCAGGCGTCCGTCTGTTTGTCCGTCTGTCAAGAACGTTTTTCTCAGGAACGCGTCGAGATATCAAGCTGAAATTAATATCTCATACTCAGGTCTGCTATCTCTTAAAGCAGTGAAAAACTCAAGTTTCTAAATCAACGCAAAAAAAGATACGGCGGTTTATATTGCATATTTAGACATTTTCAAGGGAATCAAAACTCAAAACCTATAGGGTACTTCCCATTGACCTAGAATCATGAAATTTGGCAAGAAGCAAGGTCATGTAGCACAAGTATAGGGAAAACTCCGAAAACCGTAAATTTGTAGTTTGTTCACATCAGGCGTCCGTCTGTTCGTCCGACTGTCAAGAACGTTTTTCTCAGGAACGCGTCGAGATATCAAGCTGAAATTAATATCACATACTTAAGTCTGCTATCTCTTAAAGCAGTGAAAAACTCAAGTTTCTAAATCAACGCAATAAAAAGATACGGTGATTTATATTGCATTTAGATATTTGCGAGGGATTCAAAACCTATGGGCTACTTTCCATTAACGGAACCCTCGTTGCTTGACCGGTTTTTTTTGTTCTCATATCATTCAATTTAATTTGATTTAGATCTTAAAATTGTTATTGTATATTTAATTTGAATTTTAATGTTTTAATGATAGTCCTAATTGCAATTTGTTAAATTAATCCTTATAATAATGTTAATATTAAATGTACTTGTAACATTTCTACGCCGGAAACGGTAGTGTATGAGAACAATACTGAGTAACGTTATAACATAATCTGTAATACCGTATACTAAGAAATAAATTATATTCTATTCTATTCTATTCCACTGCTGTCTATGCAATGCCTTCTCCTGCCAGTCTTCCATAAAGGACTGTAAGTCGTCCTGCCAGTGTTTCCTAGGCCTCCCTCGGTGACGACGCCCGTCTTCCGGCACTCACTGCGTGACGACTTTAGTCCATCTGCCCTCATGCATTCTGCACACATGGCCGGCTCAATCCCTGGCATGGCAAATTTACGGCCCATATCGGCTACTCCCGTTTGGAGTGTATGGTGGTATTGCATATTCGGTCGCAAAGTTTAATACCCAACACGCTACGTTTTTAGGGTTCCGTAGTCAACTAGGAACCCTTATAGTTTCGCCATGTCTGTCTGTCTGTCCGTCCGTCCTCGCTTAATCTCCGTGACCGTTAGCACCAGAAAGCTGAAATTTGGTACCAATATGTATATCAATCACGCCGATAAAGTGGTAAAATAAAAATTGGAAAAAAATGTTTTTATAGGGGGGCTCCCCTATATGTAAAGTGGGAAGAGATTTTTTTTAATTTCAACACTAACGTGTGATATATCGTTGGATAGGTATTTAAAAATAAATGGGGGTTTTCTAATATCATTTTTTGATAATATGAATAACTTCGGAAATAATCGCTCTAAAAGGAAAAATTAAAGCGTCCCCCCCCCCCCCTCTAACTTTTGACCTGTAGGTTTAAAAAATATGAAAAAAATCTGTAAACTAGAACTTTATAAGGACTTTCTAGGAAAATTATTTTGAACTTGATAGAAAGAACATTTTTTGTATAAAAAAGACAAAAAGGTTGTACAAAAAAATTTCTGCGTACTTAGTATGTCAACGTAACAAATAGCCTTTTTTTTAAACTTATAAGTGGGAACACTTATTGTGACGGACGGGAAACTACGGAACCCTACATTGAGCGTGGCCCGACACGCTATTGGCCGGTTTTTTGGAATAAATACAGCACTTTCATTTTTCTAAATAAATAATAAATAAATATCTTAGGACAACTCACACACGGTCATCTGATCCCAAACTAAGGAGAGCTTGTGCTATGGTACCCAGACAACTTATATACATACTTATATACTTTCTAAATACATACATATTATAGATAAATTACACCCAGACACAGAACAAACAATCATGGTCATCACACAAAGTTTGTCCTGGGTGGGAATCGAACCCACGACCTCAGGCTTAGCAGTCAGGGTCACTAACCACTACACCAACAACTAGACCAACTGGCCCGTCAACAATAATAATACAGTAGTATCTGTTGTTAGTTGATTACTACCAAAAAGTTTGTCTCTATATATACTACAGTTCACACGATATAGTTGTCTCACATGCTTCCTGAAACATGGGAGCCAGCAGGGTTTGCTGTTAAGAAATTAGTTATGGTCTGTACATAACCCTTGGTACACAATGCCAGCCCGTACTTGGCCGGCTTCTTATTGAACGTCCCCTAGATAAGTTCCTTGTAATCCTACACAGAACTTAGTGTTCCACTGCCCCCCATAGTTGGAATCGTGTTCACATAGCTTAGGTAGAGAAAAACGTGGGTTTCGAGACTTCGAGTTCCACCTTTCGGCGTTCGGTTTTTTTAACGTCCCACTTATTTAATACTTGTTTTTGCCCGCGACTTCGTCCGCGTGGGATAGATAATACTTCCCGTTCCCGGGAAATTTCCAGGTTCAGTGGTTTTGGCGTGAAGAAAAGACAGACAGAATTACTTTCACCTTTATAATATTAGTACGGAAGTACGGATTATAAACGTAAAATATGAAAAAATAAACTCAATAATGAGGTTCTCAAACAATTAGGGATTCAAAAGGAAATCAAAGTTTTATATGATCCTCTTTTATTGTTTCCTTTGGGGGATTGTAGAAAACATTGTGTGCTGTGTTGTCCCTTAGGGGACTGGTTTAAAGGATTTTAGTGGAATGAGTGACATCCATACTGATATTATAAATGGGAAAGTGTGTCTGTCTGTCTGTCTGTTTGTCTTTCTTTCACGGCAAAACGGAGCGACGAATTGACGTGAATTTTAAAAGGAAATAGTTGAAGGGATGGAGAGTAACATAGACTACTTTTTGTCTCTTTCTAACGCGAGCGAAGCCGCGGGCAGAAGCTAGTAAGTCCTATTTCAGTATTAAGCGAACAGTTAAGCAGTGAACCCAAAATAATTACGATTGCGAACGATGACTGACATTTAAAATATTGTCTAGATTAGTAATTTTCAAAACAAATGTTGTCAGGACGAACAATAATATATAGGTATTTCTGTTACGTGGGTGGATTATCCATTGTCTATGAAAATTGTAGCAATAGGTATTATATGTCATTCTACTGTAAGTAAATACGTTTTCTTTGGACAAAGTGATGACATAATAATGAGACGAATATAATAGAGTAGAGGCTTTTATTATTCTGAATAGACATTGTTATTTCAGTATGTATTTGTTTGGTCTTTATCTGCCACACTTAAACTAGATATTCTAATATTTTTATCACAATTAATGACGTGATGGTTTAGTGGTTAAGACCGCCTATCGTGTTAGAGGTTGTGGATTCGAATCCGGGCAAGTAGCAATGTGACTTTTTACCCCACTGCCAAAAGGCGGGTTATTTTTTTCGAGCATATGTATATAGGTCTCATTCTATGGCACATAAGTGACATAGGGTATACTACTTAGAAAAAAAAAGGAGAAATGCCATAGAATGAGACATACATACATACGCTTGAAAAACATAACCCTCCTTTTCGCAGTCGGATAAAAAGCACAAAAAACTTTTTTCAAAAAAATAATAACCGCCTTCAAAAACTAAAAACCCAAAAATAACTAAAATTTCGGAAGTCGGTGACAACACAAATTGACTGGCAGAACAGAAGCCACCGACTTCCGAAATTTTAGTTATTTTTGGGTTTTTAGTTTTTGAAGATGGTTATTATTTTTTTGAAAAAAGTTTTTATTTATTACTTTCTAGTGTCGACTCCCAATGTCTGTGATTGTGTATTAAAATATCTTTCAAAGTAATTTATTTTCAAAATAAAACTACTTACAATCTTATAAAACGAAAATAGAAACTAGAAGAAAAGCACACATCGTCTATTTAAAATTTTTTATAAACTTCAACCGTTAATTCCTGACGCTTGCACTCTCTAAACTCACTCTCACCATACCATTTTTAATCATTGACACACGTGCTCAAACGATTACCATTCGTCAATCAATCGGCGCGTTTGACCGTCTGCACGTGTCGCCCAAAGAAAAACAACTCACTCCTCTTAGTTCCATTTTCACATCGGCGTGGAAAATTTCAAAATAAAATATTCGACGTATAGCTTTTGATTGACCGAGACACATCGTAGGTTGTTTTAAAAGGTCCACTTTTTATGTCAATCTTATGTTGTCAATGCCCGCTATGTTCGGTGACTATATTCTAATATAGTCACAGTAAATGACTGATATAAGATTCTAAGCAAACTCAAGAACAGCTGAACGGTATTTCAAGCAGTTTTCACCTGTACATAGAGGAAATTCATGGGGAACGTTTAAAAGAACTATAGTGGAGAAAAAACGAGAATTTTAATGCTTAATTACTAGCTGTTCCTCGCGGTTTCACCCACGTTACATTAGGTTTTTGGTTACTGCTTCGCTTCCGTGGGACATAGCGTGATATTATATAGCCTATGTTACTAGTGGACAATGTAGCTTTCGAATGGTGAATAAATTTTTAATATCAGTCCAGTAGGTTTTGAGCCTATTCATTACAATCAAACAAACAAACATACAAAGTTTTCCTCTTTATAATATTAGTATAGACTAGTTATAAGATTATTACATATTTCCACATACATCAATGAAAATTACCTCCAACTAAGTTACTAAGCTGACTTTGTCTTAGCTATGTTCTGTCTTTATCGTTCACTTGACGTTTGAGTTGTGTACCGGTGTGACCGCTGTGACCGGCATAGTACTTAGCCCAAGTATGTGCTAAGTAACGTCTATTTAGGTCGCTCTTATTATAATTCATATTCATTTACTCATAAAACATAAGCTTACAGTTTACAAACCAAGTCGCTTATATCTATACTATAGGTGCTATTCATTTTAATTATTAAAAAAATTAAATAATCCAAATAAGTCAATGATGATGTCCAATTATAACCAAAAATATATTATTAATCATTATTTCCAATTCAAGTACATTAAAACATTATAATTTACAACACGTGGTGGATCGAAAAATATATCTGCATCTGTATTCGCCTGAGGAAAACTATTAATGAGCTTGTTAGCTCTACCAGTGGGAGTGTTGTCTGCTAGGCGTAAAGACCACTCAGGTGGATGGGAGAAGAGTTTATGTGTATGCTTAGAAAACCTCTACAGTTGAAACCTTCTTCTTCTTCCTGCCCTTATCGTATTTTACTTGGGGTCGGCGCAACATGCCTTTTTCTTGTATACCAACCTGTCACCCGTCATGCTATCGCTAACTCCTTTTTCCTTCATATCATTCTTCCATACTCCATACATTTTTTTTCGGTCTTCCTCTCCCCTTCCAACCCTCTACATTCATACTCATAACTGTCCTTACTATGTGCATCTCATCCCTCCTCTTTACGTGCCCATACCACGACAAACAATTTCCTTTCAACTTTTCTGCGACTGGTGCTACTTTTAAGCTTCCTCTAATATACTCATTTCTCACTTTATACATTCTAGTCACTCCACACATCTATCTCAACATTCTCATCTCTGCTAGATGCAGTCTTTTTTACAGTTGAAACCGCCTCTCTTAAAACTTAGCCTTCTGCACTTTCCTATATAACATTGTCACGTGCACCTTTCCTGAATCTGTCAACACATAAATATCTATACAAACGTGACCTTCAAGAATCTGATAGAAAATACATATAGGTACTACATGTACGTTTAATGTATTGAATTTCAATCGTGAAAATTGATATGCACTGTTTTTTGATGCTACATACATACGAAATCGTATACGTAAGATATTTTGTATAAGATAGAAAAAGTCTATGAAAGTTTAATTTTCTGAATTGAATTTGTGTGATCGTGTTTTGTTTGACCTTGACCTTCCTAGTTTTGGTTTCAAATGGTTTTTATTCCTGATTGTTGGTGTAGGTAAACGGGTGGTGGCAGATTAACAAGTACTGTTTTTTTTTTAATGAAAAGCAAAATTGATTAAAGAAAATGTGATGTCAATCCGGAAGTTCTGTGACTACTTTCTTATCTCTCATACAAGTGGTTGTGGGTTCAAATCCGGGCAAGTACCAGCGTGACTTTTTCAATTCATATGTACTTTCTGAAATATATCTTGGACATCACAGACATTGGTGAAGAAAAACATCATAAGGAAACCTGGACTTGTAGTTAATTTGAGTCCGAAATCGCCAAACCGCCTCGAGCAAGCGTGGTGATCAATACTCGTGCCTTCTTTGTATGAGAAGAAGCCTTTGCCCTGCAGTGGGACAGTTATAGGCTGGTATTCTTTTTACTTGCTTGTACTTCTCCATAAGAACCTAATGTTTTAGAACTTTTGTTGTGACTGACTACAATCAAAAGGCCTTGTACTTCAGAAGGCTTTCAAAAGGCGTTTCTCCAACGTCAACGCAGCGACGACGCTCGTCGTTTTTTCTATACGGGCGCGGGTTAGAGTTAGAGCCTGCGATTTTGCAACGTCAAAACCTGCCACTAGACTGGCGACGTTAACGCCGCGTAGACGTTGGTAAAACGCTAGTGGTATATCGGACTTATATTTTTTCCGCCATTTGCCAGTGATCATCAACTTAGAATACTAATCACTAGATTTTCTATGTAATCATCATGTTTATCTCCGAACTGTTAAGGAAAACCGATGATAAAACACTGAATGGATTAATAAAATCACTTTTGGGGATTTCCTCATTAACAATTTTAATTCTTTAAGCGTAAACATATTCTTAGAATTCTGAAGGGGGCCTTTCAAACCCTATTACTAAGCTGATGTTGTCCCTCTGTCCATATGTTTGTCAGCAGAATGTGTCTGAACCGTAATTGGTGCAGAGTTGAATTTTACCTATGATGTGATTTTCTAATGCCGCATACCGCTAAAACAATTGATAAATAAAATATTTGTAACTAGCTGTTCCTCGCCGTTTCACCCGCGTTACGTTAGGTTTTTGATTACTGCCTCGCTCCCGTGAGACATAGCGTGATATTATAGCCTATGTTACTCAGGGATAATGTAGCTTTCGAATGGTGAAAGAATTTTTAAAATCGATCCAGTAGTTTTCGAGCCTATTCATTACATTCAAACAAACAAAGTTTTCCTCTTTATAATATTAGTATAGATAAAATTGTGATTATAGTTGTGATTTTTTCGGTCATTTTTACATGATCTTATATGCTGGCGACATTCGTAAACTGTATGTTATTCCTATACTATATACTTATTTCATAGTACGAATGCTGTAGTATTAATGGTTAGGTACATTATAGGGTACATCCCCGTATCATTTATATAACTTTGGTAAGTACTTACTTATGCCAAATATCACAAGTCCAAACTTTTCTATATCTATGTCTGGCTTTTCGACTCAACTTTGGCTCATTTTTAGTGAATCAGAGTCCATGCGTTCGGGTATTAGAATGTTCTCGAATCCCATTAAGACAATGGGTTCTGGTACTCATGTACCTACCTACATCAACTTATTTGAAAACTACCGTCCATTAATTGTAGTCACGTCTGTCCTACTTCGACATCTTTTGTCTCTGTCGCACACTCGTTTAAGACGTGATAATCACACGCAGGACATAAAACTGATTTCGTATTGACTTTCTATTGTCACAATGATTGACATATCTATACAATACTAGCTTTCGCCCGCGGCTTCGTTCGCGTGGATGTCGAACTTCCATTCCATATTATATAATCCCTACAGGGTAGGAATTAAAAAAAATCTTTCTTAGTGGATACTTGCTCCATACATAGTATAGTATAGTGTAGTATAGGTCTTCAACCCTTCAGTTTATTATTATCATATATACAATATACAATTGTAAAAATGACGAATTTGTTTGTTTGATTGTAATCGGTAATCTTAGGAACTATGTTTTTTTTTCTTACTCCTCCGCTGTACTTTTCTGATTAATTTCATTGCGGGATCCAAGACAGTTGAATCGCTTCTCCGGGACTCGTCGAGCTTCATTGTTCGGCGCTTTTCTGGCGGACTCCACAGTTGATTCTGGCTTTCAGGAGTTGTAGTGGTTAGGAATAGTGTGGTGAGATTGTCCTAATCTTAGGAACTACTGGTTCGAATCGGAAAAAAATATTTTAATGTTGGATAGTTCGTTTATCGAGAAAGGCTCTATAACATCACGCTTTGAACCACGGAGTGGTATCAGAAACTTAAGACGCAGACTAAACAAGGAAAAAAACTAAAAAAAACTTTAACTTTATATCTATTATTATTACAAAAATATAGAGAGTTCCGCAGATTGTCTTATTTTTAATTAATAATAAATTAATAAAAGACAATCCACGGAAGTCCTGAGTCTGGCCTGATTACAAAATATCTTTCATTCTGAAACTGCAAATGTTATGCGTTTTCTAGAGTAGACTATCGTTGCTAGACTAGTTTATGATGAAATAACATTAGCGAGTTATTTCCAAAAGTAAGAATTTTTTATGTCTTTAGATAAATAAAATAAATATCTTGGGACGACTCACACACAGCCATCTGATCCCAAGCTAAGGTAGGTAACTTTATAAGTCTCTTATCATCCTCACAACAACTGTTTAAGGCGACCATAATTAACAAAACAGACAATCTGATCTGCCCAAAAACTCCATGAGCCAACATCAATCTTGACAACTCCATACACTTTCGGCCACATTAAACCACCCAACCGTAAGACTCCGAAACACGTGATAAATATTTATATGTTTATTTAGTTTCGCCGCTGCATACGAAATGGATAAAACAAAAGAAGAGCGCCGTAGATTTCCACTAGTGAGTGAGACATAAAATTTAACAAGGACTATGAGTGGTCGAGCTGTGGGCCCTTTTTAAGGGCAATGGGTGTATTGAACTTTGTCAGGGGTTAAGCGGTAGGTTTGTAAGTGAGGCCTATTTTTACGATCGTGTACCTTTTTGTGTTTCATTAACTAGCCTGTAGTCTGGCGAAATGTCAATTTGACAACTGCCATTAATGTCAGGTGTCATTATGATCAATGTCATTTTATTGTTTTATCTGTGCTACGGTTGTGTCACTCCACTAACCTGGTCGACAAACCATACCAATAGGATAGCCCGATGAAGAGCTTGCTTCTTAGTAAAGCTTAGTAAGTTTTAGTAATTTCTATCAAATTGAACCACACTTTCTAAATCCAATTAAATGGTCTATCCAACACTAAATAAAATATTGTTTTAATTTAAAGCAGTTCCTAAGATTTGCTCATTCATACACTCAAACTCTTGAGCTTTACAAAAATGCATGGTCCATCTTTTTTTACATTTGAACACATTAAACGCATTATTATGCTTTGACACTTAAAAACTGAATGGCCTAAAAACTTGATACAGAATAAGCTTAAACCCGAAAAAAGGTCTTAAATTAAACCACATAACGAATGAAAGTTCGCTGAGTGAGTTCACAAGATACGATATGCATAATATATTATTAGTAAATAGAATTTAGTCATTTATAAACCAAGTAAAGAATTAATTAAGGTGCTTTTATAATGGCATTGGACTAGTCTGTAAGGATAAAATTGTATGTGGTTATAGAACTAAATAAAATAAATAAATAAAAAAATATACTACGCCTTTGTATGCATCCGCGAAAACCGACATTTACACGGACAAAACCGCAATCAAGCACTAGTAAAAAAAATATAAAAAAAAAATATAATAAAAATATAAAAAAAATATAATGAATGTGTGACCTCTACTAAAAAGGTAGGTACGAAATAGGTATCGCACATAACTTCTAAAAAGACAAACAATAGGTTATTAACAGCACTTATTTTTGCCAAAGAGACACATACTTAGTGATTGATTAACTGATTAATACTAAAGAATATTATCATTTAATCCAAGGCAGTCAAATATGCGTGTCATTAATACATAAATTATGTGTACAGTTTGTCTGGGTGAGGACTCATGAAACGTAAAACTTGTCTTTTCTCAGACAAATCAAGTCTTAGGGTCAATTTATACTAGCGCAGAGTCGAAGCACATCGAAGCGTCTATCCAAAACTGAACATAACAAATTTAACCTCAACTCCACAGCGTAATGCACATATTACTCTTGAGATTTAACTTGAGACTTGACGAATGCAAATACGCCGCACGAATGCGCGCGTATTCTGGCAAATACGCGCGCATTCGTGCGGCTTCGCTTTAGTTGTAAAAAATTTGACGCTTCGATGCGCGTCGACTCTGCGCTAGTATAAATTGACCCTTAGAAGGCTGTTTTTTATATCGCGATTTCAGGGTTGGTCCTATAGCTAAAGTTCAAAATGATGACTACTTTTCACCCTTGTTTTTGCACATTCTGCATCCCGACATTTTATAATATTACTGGTCCTGCATAATTTGTCTGACCGACTGTTTAATTCACAACTAAATTTTAGACCTAAAAACTTGAAATATTGGCCGTTTATTGATACTTTTTTATCTATGATCATTCTAGAAGCATTTTTTGAAAATTGTGTCAAAACTGAGCAGAGGTCGGAATTAGGTAGAGCTATTTATATGTATATGTTATAGGCAAACTCCGAAGCTCCGGCGCTCCTAGGTTGGACTGGTCAATCCTCAGGTCAGACTGAATGACTTAGTCAAAGCCCAAACAAATGTAAATTTTCGGCCTTTGACCAAACAATTTTCGTCAAACCTGGGAGAGACTAATTTGGTCAGGCAAACGTCAAAACACAATTTTATTAAATCGGGGTTTGACGAGTCAAACTCCGATATAGGTATGAAGTGTCTTATCTTCGTATATTTGGAAGCATTTTATCATTTAAGCAGTTTTCAAGTCTTAAAAACCGCTTAACTCTGCCAGTTCTGACACCTGATTGGTCAGCTTACGTGATTTTCACTTTTATATTTGAGATGCTTTGGGAGAATGCCGTGTGGCATTAGGCCCGCCTTTTGTACGATGTGCAATAAAGTATAAAATAAATAAATAAAATATGCTTTGGAATATACGGAGGTTAGTTTGTAAGATTAGGTATAAAAAAATAACATTTTTAAAATTTTGATGTTTATTGTTTTAATAATTTCTTAAGTAATTAAAATGGAAAATTAATCATTTTTCTGACATAGTGAGGCTTTTTAGGCTGACTCTTTTTCTTGTGACACGTTTCACATAAATCCAAGTAATAGTTTACGCACTCTTTTGTGACATTTGCATACTTTTTATTTAGAGCTTTCAATGTGAGATCTCTACCACCATGACCACATTCCTGATGAGCACATTCAATCACATCGAATAACTCGTCATCCGTAACGTAGTATTGTATATTTTTTTGTATCTGACAATGGCTTAATCAATTTTTTTTCGTCCCCAAAACAAACAACGTGTTTAAACATGTTCAGATCAACGTTTGACCGAGTTTTGCAGTCGCTTCTAGGATTGACTAGGCCAAAACCGAAACAGAATAATTTACTTTCGACGTTTGACTGAAAAGTTAGGAGCTCCTGGGTTTGACTAAAAATACTTCAGGCAAAGGGCGAAATTGAAATGTATTTCGGGGATTGCCGGATGGCTTTGGCCAAACCTAGGATAAACCAGTCCTTCCGCGAAGAGACTGTGTATCGGACTTTGACTATAACATATACACTGATTCCAAACGGCGAGATAATAATGTGGACATTTTAGTACAGTCTACAATTCCGAAATTCAATTTAAATAACAGAAAAATGCTTTTATTTATTAAACTTTTACACAATTTAAAGCATTACTCGCGCGATGTTTTTATGTTTACTAGCTTTGTATTTTTTGTCTTATCTCTATCTCTGAGGTTTTTATTATTATTCATGTGTAACATTGTTGAACACACGGGTTGTCCATTAGAAAACACGGAAAGAGAAGCTGATACATAAATAATTTTACCTAATTCTAACCACTTTTTTTTTGGGATCTGGGAAATCATCATATGACTGCTTCCGTTTGGGTGCGGCGAGAGGGCGTGTCAGACTTTTACTGACTAAAACCCACTCATGTTCCTTCTGTTGCCCTTTATGTTCCGGAGTCACGGTAACTATTATAAACATTCCGCAACAAATCAAGAAATTAACACAAGAAACAACTAAAACCTCCATGTTATCGACTTGTACTTATTGGTATTAAACAAATACATAATTGTGAAGGGTATAATGACAAAACAGTGCATTAGCAGCTGTCTATAAATCGGATTAACGATAATGATCAAAACGGATTATATGTACAGACATCATTAAATATTTCGACTTTGAACTTTTAATCTTTGGTGTTCACAAACCTCTTATAAGGTTGAAGTACCCGGTTTGTTTGCTTGTTTGGTCCTCATTATTTTAAATCTAACATCCTTATACTAGTAGTATTAAAAATGCGAAAGTAACTTTGTCTGTCTGTCTCTTCTTCACGCCTATTGAACCGATTTGAATGCGACAGATATAGCCTGGGACCCGAGATCTTTCATCCCGGAAAGCCCCCGGGAACGGGAACTATTATTCCACGCGGACGAAGTCGCGGGCAAAAGCCCGCGACTTCGTCCGCCGTTGCCGTTGCTTTTTAGCTTTTGCTAGTCTTATACAGGGTTATTGGTAAAACACCGACATCCTCTCAGGACTATGTTACTAACATCATAATTAACAACTTTTGTTCTACGACATTTTAAAAATTATCATATTTTAGTTTATTACATATTCATACAAAATTAAAAATATTTAAATTGAACACTCTAAATGTGACGAAGTCTGCGTAGCATACGAGTACAGTGCGCGGCAAGCGTAGGTATGTTGTTACGGCACAATACAGAGTTGAAATGTGTTAGATAGGACAAAGAAATCTTGAAGATTTGTTTTTGGTAAATGTATAACATTTTGTAAAAAATCATAGAACAAAAGTTGTTGTTTATGATGATAGTAACATAGTCCTGAGAGGATGTCGGTGTTTTACCAATAACCCTGTATAAAACGGGCTTCTTCTCAAATATCAAAACTCTTATCCCCTATTTTACCTCTATCGGGTTGGAATTTCCAAAATCCTTTGTTAGTAGATACTTACTGTTTAGAAAGAACACACCCCTACAAGTTTCAGTTTCAAGGACAAGCGGTTTTCACTGTGCGTTTGCGTCGCGCTTGCTATTGACTTTCTATTGTGTCCCGAATCACGTGTGTTCGAAGTTTCAAGGAAAACTAATCTGCCGTCATAAGAAAAAAGATCTACGTCGACGTTGATTCTAAAATAATTAAGTTGAAGTTATCAAAAACCATTATGATTAAAAAAAAATGTTAAAATATTTTTGATACTCTTGGTAACCACAGACTCGACGGCAACGTTCTATTTTTAAACTTTTCAAACTGGTTTTAAATTTTTAACAAATATCTATTAAATACTTATAATATATTATATGTAATGAATTTAAATAAATCGTGAACCAGGTGCCATATTAAAATACCTAACGTTGTAAAAGTATAGTAATTTATTTCAATACTTTTGTTGTTAGCCAGACATTTGCGGATCTATCAAAAATAATCAGAAGACATATTTTTATCTTATCATGAAATTAAATAATCCGTGTTTGTGATTTTGGATAAAAAACACGTACAGATAAGTACATCTTTCTTGCAAATTGGGGAAACACCTATGAACGAGGATTTGCTTCTAATCAGTAACATAACAACTAAACATAATCGGTGTTCCAAACTATGAATATTCTAAAAGTAGGATTTTATAATTAACTTGCCGTCCCCGCGGTTTTACCTGCGTACTTCCCGTTCCCGTGGGATTTTTGGGATAAAAACTACCCTTTATCCTTTCTCAAGCGATGGACTATCTCGATACCAAATTGCATTTAAATCGAATCAGTAGTTTTGCCGTGAAAGACGGGCAAACAGACACACACACTTTCCCATTTATAATATGAGTATGGATTCTCATTTTGAACAGTTAAATGGGAAATTTCTGCTTATATTGAAATGTTTAAAAGTTGTCAATATGTACTTTATAATCAAGAGTTTAGCTGGTATTGTCTTTTAATTTAAACCGAATTGTCAGACGATAAAAATTTTGCAATTCACACAACCAGCTTCGGATTAAAATATATTCGATAAATAAAAATAACATTTATTTTTACCTACCAATCATAATAAAACATGTAATTAATGTTTTTCTTGAAGATTAACGAAAGGCGGAGGGAGATGTGATTGCAAAAATATTATCTTTTGTTGTTAATGTTATTTACATAATAATGATAAAAAAGTATCGGCAAAAAATTCCATTACAGATCGATTTAAGTATTGATAAGTATCGGAATAGTGTTAAACATTGGCTACAGCTGTCATCAATCATTTATTGCAGACAGAGATACGAAATGCTCTAGATTATATTATTAATTAAAATGATAGACAATTATGAACTGAAATTTAAACGAAATGCGGTAGCAAATTGGGTAAATGCAGCACCTAATTGTATTCTGCACACATTTGTATATTCTATTAACTGAATCGGCCACGCGTTGCTGTGGTTGTTAATCAAAAAAACTTTTTCCAAAAAATAGATAACCGACTTCAAAAACTAAAAGCTCAATAATAACTATTTTGGAAGTCGGTGGCTTCCCTTCTGCCGGTCGAATTGTGTTGCCTTGCCACCGACTTCCGAAGTAGTTATTTTTGAGCTTTTAGTTTTTGAAGTCGGTTATCTTTTTTTTGGAAAAAGTTTTTTATTTTTTACTTTTTAGTTAGAGTCCCAACTACGTTTTAGAGTAACTTTAAAAAAAACGTACGTTTATCTATAAAAATTGAGGAGTTCCCTCGATTTCGGCATGATACCATCATCAGATCCTAGACCTGATGACAATGGGGCCATTTGGGAAGTCCACCCTTTCAAACAAAAATAGAATTGTTCAAATCGGTTGGCAAACGTGGGAGATATGTGCGAACAAACATAAAAAAAAACATACAAACATCCGAATTGAGAACCTCCTCCTTTTTCAGAAGTCGGTTAAAAATAAAATATGATCTATCTTTTAAGTTGGATCAAACTGCACATGATGTGCAAATTTGGTTAAAATCGGTTAATTAGTTGATAAGTCCATCGGACAAGCAAACATGACGCGTCATTTATATATTAAGATTTGTCATGTGTTTAAACTTTACGCGGTCCTTGCAGGGCATTTCTTTATTGACGCAAAACTGGGGCCTTCCGCAAGCCCTTATAGCAGTATTACTTTTAGTGGTAAAGAGACGGCGCTAGACAACGTATCTAACGCTGTCACTTGCACACTCTGGAACAGGAATATAAAACAGTCTTACTTTAAAAGTCATGGTAACCCACCAGGTTAGGTAAAAAGTGCCCGAAGTTTCAACGTTAGTGGTGACACCCACATGCCTCGGAAATCCAAAAAGTTGATGTTACTGCGCCTGATCATGTCGACTGTGCTTACGCACACACTTCTGCACATTGTTGTCTCCTAAACCTTGGTTTATCTCTCTTGGCTCATCTGCCTTGACTGGAATCCAAATTCATGGTATTTATTTCAATTAGAACATTTACAAGCACTTATGAATTGCAAAAGAGTCGATAAGTTAGAGAGGTGACTCTGGTTGCTGGCTTCAAAACGTAGGTAAGATTACTATAGAGAAGAACAAGCAATAAACTATGGATATTATTTTCAAAACTTGATGTTGTACAAATCTTGGGAACATTACTTTTGATGGTTTCATGTGTGAAAACAATATAGTAAAAGAATGAATAGAACAATTCAAAGATTAGCATCTCACTACACTGAGCTGCAAAAAAATCCCTTTTTATTCCTTCCTGTGTTAACAATATTAATGTTAATGTTAACCATGGCCTACAATCCGTAAGTCACCTTGACCGTGAACACATGTCAAAAGGAACACAAAAAAGTTTGATCCAGAATATCATTATTGACTTGAGCAACATCACGTCTGGCTCCATTTTGAATGGTGACTTCATTATTATAATTATTCTGAGTGGGTCCGAAATTTAATATTAGCAATTTTAAACAGGATACGGTGTATGAATGATATTCTTGTCATCTCATTGCATATGTAGTCACAATGTTTGTCGCGTATTTTTTTAGTGAGGCGACATCTATCGCTTTTCATGTGAACTTTTTATATAACGTTTTCTGCTATCAAATTTTTAAAACCAAAATTCTGACAAGTACCGTCGATAAGTAGCACACGCCGGTCGCAAAATACTTCATTCTCAAAAAACCATTAAGAACTTTCCACTCTGTTTTTTATTTCACAGTTATAATAGACCGACAGACAGTTTTAACAGTTTTCCCAAACTTATATTCATCGCCACGCATCATATAGATAGACAAATTAAGTCAACATCTTCTTGGTGTTTTTAATTACTATGTAAGGGTCGGCTTCTAACTAGAAGCAGCTGAATGCCCCTGTTTTATTACCTAGCCATCAGTCCACCACCACCAAGTTATTACAGGTAACCACTATCAAAGCCAACAATGATTATCGAAGAATCGAATAAATCATATCACAACACGATACTTTTAGATGGACAAAGTAATCTTTGTATTTATAAAAACTGGACTGGCTGTTGATAAATCAACGCACAGCAAAAACTTTCTTTGTAAAGAGATTTTTTTGGAAGGCCCAAGGTAATTAAGCGGATGGTCCAACAATAATAAACAAAACGCAATACCCAGAAATAACTTGCATCACATACACGTGACCTACATTTGACCTACCATGACCCTGTTCTATAAAATTGCAAACAACTACAGACCACCCTAGGCAATCGTCTCGGTCATTTTTCTAGCACTAATCATAACTTTTCCCCCTAGGGCGTGGGCAGATGGCAGACTATACTGATGTACACGAGCTCCGGTTATTGAACCGTGGTCTTCTTTCGATTACACGTGTTCCAAGACTTTAAATGTTGAAGCATGCTATTGTGGGGTATAGTGGAAAAAATGTAAAGGGGTTTGCGTGAATGTATAATTTGTTTTTTCATCGTCTGGGTGATGCAAAAAGTTTTGTTTATTTCGGGATTTACAAGAGGCTGTCTACGCACACTTCTTCGGCTTTATTTGAGTGTCGATTTTGGTCACACTAGTTCTGCTTCCATGCCGCGTTCAGCGTCGTAAGAATGAGAAAAGCCGCCAACCTTAAAGAGTAGTCGCTTATGCTTGGCCACTTTTAACATTTTTACATCCGATATTTTCGCTATTGTTTTCGATCCGTGTAATTTGGATCGGAGACCAGTTTCCCCTTAACTCATTTATGGTGAACCCCTTCAGCTTAATGTCCTAAGAATACTACTAGTTTATATTGAAAAGACGAACAGACGCGTACGCGTCTTCATCGAAAGTTGTTGTTACATTTGCGTAGTCTTTATACTGAGGGAAGTACACTTGATTTCGGGACATACAAGGTAGGAAGATGCAAGAGGCATTTACATACTAGGTGTATTTTTGGTCTTGCACAACCCGCTAGAAGATGATTCTACCCATGAAAACAAACAACTTTTATTATGGAACCAACGCTGAAATCTCGAAAAAAAATATCAGCTGTTTCATACATTTTGGTCGGCAGAGCATTGAACTTTGTTAGAAACAGCTGGTATTGTTTTCGAGATTTCTGGCTGACATTGATTTAACTTAAACTTTACGATAAATATGCACGTTTTATACATTGACGTATTCTAAGTATAAAAACTCAATTGCGCAGTTTTAAAGATCCAAGCATACATAGGGGCAGACAGATAGCGGAAAGCGACTTTGTTATGTATAACTATGTAGTGAAAAAACTCTCGAAATGTCACTACTAAGAATAAAGAATAATTTATTGTTTCGAGAAAATACAGTTATTACATTGATTCCTGAAACCCACACTAGGATTCCCTGTGTCGTGAGTTCCAGGCTCCTTCGCTCCGTTTACAGTTTTAAAGTAATGTAATGTATTTTTTTTTTATTACAATAAATTTAAGTTTTAAATTTAGAATAAAGATAATACTCATAATCTTAGAACTAGGAATAAAAAAAAAAACAAGAAAGTAACAAAATCAAAAGAGGATTAACCTATTTTTTATTTTATTTTGAATGAGTGTTGTGTGGGCTTGTGTGGGTGGAGTGAGTGTTAGTTATAAGTTTGTGCTATAAGTTTATATGTGTATGTGATATTATTTATATATGTATAATTATATTATTTATGAATGTATAATTATGTTATATAATATTTATGTATATGTATGTATAATTATGTTATTTATATATGTAAATATGTGAGTTCCATGATTTCTTAGGATAACAAGCTCTCAGTCGAATCATAATCCAGTGTTAGAAGCCATTCAATTACTACTCGTAGCAACAACAACTTATTTTTCTTAATTTGAAGTAAAATGACTAAATAGTTTTACTATAAGTAAGTATTCAACCGACTTCAAAAAAAGGAGGAGGTTCTCAATTCGACTGTATGTTTTTTTTTTTTTTTTTTTATGTTTGTTACTCGATTTCTCGAAGACGCCTGGACCGATTTCAAAAATTCTTCTTTTATTTGAAAGGGTATGCTTGTCATTTGGTCCCATTGTCACCAGGTCAGGACCTGGTGGTGGAAACTCTGAGAAATTGAGGGCATCTCTAGAAAATTGTAGGCGAGCATCGGGTAAAAACTTAATATTAATGTGTATATCTGATGAGGCTACAATATCATGGAGTTTTAGGGCTGATCTGATGATAGAGACGACAGATAATCAAGGGAACTCCTCAACGGTACAACTTAGGTACCTCGTCTTTGGGCTCATTTTATTCGTGATGACAAGATCTTTACACCGAGATGGGTTATGACTGCCACTGCAAGCTCCGTGATGCAGGTGCAGTACAGTTAAGGGAACTCCTTAATGGTTGATAGCAGCTACATAGTGTTTGGGCTTATTTAATTCGTATTGATAAGCCCTTTACACCGAGATTGATTATAATGCAGATTCGATAGTGAAGACAAAATACAGTTTAAGGATATCCTAAATGGTTCGTAGCAGCTACCTCGTGTTCCAGCTTCATTGAAGTTAGTTTTACACTAAAATTGGTTATGATTTGTCGTTTTGAATCGACAATTTATTATAGGTACAATGAGTATTATAAAAATGCATTCATATTATAGAAGAATTTTTATTGTATATTGTCTGCGTTGTTAAACGTTTGATGCTTTTTTTACGCTTGGATGAAACTTGGTATGGACATTGGCAGCCTGGATAGGTTTTTTAGTCAGACATTGGAACTCGACACTAAAAAGTAAAAAATAAAAAACTTTTTACAAAAAAAAATAACCGCCTTCAAAAACTAAAAACTTAAAAATAACTAAAATTTCGGAAGTCGGTGGCAACACAAATTTACTAGCTGAAGAGAAGCCACCGACTTCCGAAATTTTAGTTATTTTTAAGTTTTTAGTTTTTGAAGGCGGTTATTTTTTTTTTGTAAAAAGTTTTTTTTGATAAGAACAACATTTCTTACAAATATACAAGTCATTTTTAAAATAGAAAGTAAAAGTTATATCGTTTCGATAAACATGACGTCTCAGTAAAAAACCTATGTTTACAATACTAGATTGTTAGTAAAAGTAGAGACTATTTTAACTTCCAATAACATCAGTATAACTAATCTCCCTAGCCTTTTATCAACTATGGTTTACGTTCAGTCTAAAGAAACGAAATGATAATAAAGCAAGTAAAAGTGCAAGTAGGATATTGAAATCAGTTCTCAACTACATCCATTTCTTTTAAACTACACACATCAAAAGTGTCTAGGGATATTACAATTAAACCAAAACAACTAAAATTCTATTAACTTTTCGTTAAGACACCTACACATTAAAATAAACCTTGTTTAATAGCCTATCTAATCTGATAATAAACATTTAGATAAAGTTAAATTAAAAAAAAAACTTAGAAGAAGAGGAAAAACTCAGACAAAATTTTAATCTTAACTTTATTTTTGAAACATCAAAACCTAAACAAAAAAACTATTTTTTTTACAAAAATTGTTGAAAACTCTCCTCACACATCTGCAACGGTTCTGCATACTCAAAACAAGGTGTCAATATCCTGTTGTGGAATACTGTCCCAAGTCCTTTTAAGTTGCAAGAAAAGCTGGTTTTCATCTTCAATATCTTCAGGGAAATTCCTAAGAGCTCTTCTCAGAAGCATATCCCAGGCATGCTCAATAGGATTTAAGTCAGGGGATTGAGCAGGCCAGTCTAAAGCTTGGATATCATGCTGTTTTAACCAACTTGTGACGATACGCGCCGTATGTGGACGGGCATTGTCGTGCATTAGCTGGAAATTTTGTCCCATTTATTGTCTGTGGGGCAAGATTACAGGCTCTAACACCTCATCTCGGTATTTTAGAGCAGTCATATTGCCTTGTATCCAAACGAGGTCCGTTCTACCGCCGAGACGAATTCCTGCCCAAACCATAATCGTGCCACCTTGATATGCATGAACTTGTTGTAGGTGCTGCAGTCGATTCCAACGTCCAGGTTCTCTCCAAACACGTACTCTTCGCGAATCAGGATGAAATCCAAACCTGGATTCATCAGTGAAAAGCACAAGTGACCATTGAGAATGGTTCCAGTTTTCGTGTGCAATAGCCCATTGTAATCTTCTTCATCGATTGCCTCTCCTTAGCGCTGGTACCCGAAGTGGCCTACGAGTACTAAGGTTGACTTCATGCAGTCGTCTTCTCAAAGTTTGACCGCTTACCAGCAAACCATACTCTCTTTGTAGCCTTTGAACCAATTGCATTGCCGTTACATTTGATTGACTTCGTGCAGCATTTACTATGAATCGGTCCTGTACATGTGTTTTGATGCGTTTAGGTTCTTGGTGCCGTTCCACCACTTCCCCTGTGACACGATAACGTGACTAAAGCCTGGATATAACGCTCTCACTGGTCCTCATGGCTTCAGAAACCGCAATTTGGGACAGTATTCCACAACAGGATATTGACACCCTTGTTTTGAGTATACAGAACCGCTGTAGATGTGTCAGGAGAGTCTTAGGTGGATCCACGGATTATTGATTTTAAGTTTTTAACAATTTTTATAAAAAAATTGTTGTTTTGTTTAGGTTTTGATGTTTCAAAAATAAAGTTTAGATTGAAATTTTGTCTGAGTTTTTCCTCTTCTTCTAAGTTTTTTTTTTAAATTTAACTTTATCTAAAAGTTTATTATCAGATTAGATAGGCTATTAAACAAGGTTTATTTTAATGTGTAGGTGTCTTAACAAAAAGTTAATAGAATTTTAGTTGTTTAGGTTTAATTGAAATATCCCTAGACACTTTTGATGTGTGTAGATGAACAGAACTAGAAAATCAGTCAGGTAATGCCGACGCATTACCGGACTGATTTTCTCTGAGAAGAAATGCCGAAACAAATTCGATAAAAGTATTATCTTTGGTCCCACTTTGACATCCCAATTTTGAGTATTTTAAGGGACCAATAAATATATACCTATCTGTTTTCATAAGATTTCGCGTTACGGAAACTATATAGTTTTTAAGTATGAGTTTTTAGTCTTTGTTTTAGGTATTAGTACTAAATAGAGTTGACCAATTACTCGTTCGTAAAGTTTAAGTACAATTATTAGCTTTTAAGTGATTAATTAAATTATGTAAGTATAAATAAAAAAAAAATCCAATAACGTTAACGTAAATAGAAACGGAGAATTAACAAATAAAATATTTCTAACGAAGGTTAAGGCGCTAAATATTTTCTCCACGATTGGCCGGCCTATTTCTTTGCTACCAAACTTTTCTTATTAGCTCAATCGCTGGCAATGTTTGCTTTATTTGGTCACAGGGCTTGTTGAAACCGGCCAAGTGTGAGTTAGACAAGTGTGAGTTTTTTTTTTGGGACAAAAAACATTTACATGCTCAGGTGTACAAAGTAAATTCTTAAGCTTTCCCAAAAAGATGTCTACAATTTAGTTCGAGCATAAAATGCTGATTGCATAATGTGTATATGTGTAACGTGTTAATTGGACCCCATATAAAATCAAGTGTTTTGCACTTTTCTTTTTAATTTTCTTTTCAACATTTTAAAAATAGAAGGTTTTCTTATGTTACTCTTTTTTTACAGTCACGTAGGGGTTGCAATAAATAATTAATTTAGATCTGACTTAGACCATAGAAGATAGTCACTGAAATTCTTAGCAAAACATCTACACACTATATGACAAATACATTAGTTAGTAAAATCCGCCTTTAAAGACATAAAAGGGCAAAATTACTTTAATTTCGGAAATGGTGGACATGCAAAGCAAAAAACAGAACCAACCGCGTGTTTGCCACCTTTTGTATGAGGAACCCTAATAAAATAGTATTGCCCGACGCAATAATTCATCGGTACAGTACTTAGCCACACAACGCCCTGTACTTTATTTTTTTCAGTATTCATTTTGTTAAGAAGTTTTTACCGCAGCTTTGACCTATATTTCTGGTTTATAATTTAGAGTTTAGGTGGATTTGTGAAAATTACTTTTTAGTGAAATTGTTGTTTTTTTAGAGAACTCTTTTATTTCTAAGTATTGCGGCCAAACTTCGACTATTGAAAAGGAGCAACCGGCCGGAATTTAGTTGTAATAAATGTTTTTTTTTTGCAATTTACGTTTCTTTTCTCCGCCCTCTGTCCACACATTGTACTTATAAATAAATAAATGATTTATTTTTGTAAATAGGTAAAAAATTACACTTTTACACGTCATTTTTTTCTTATTTTTTATACTAATTTACTATAAAAGGTCAGTATACAATTTTAATATACAATGTACAGAAATGCTAAAACTATTAAAAAAAAAGTCACTTCAAAAAACATAAGGGAAAAATAAATTAAATAATAGCAAATTTTTGAAACGTGTCAATTTTTGTTTTTACTAACTCTATTACGGAACATAACAAAATAGATACCGACACACAATAATTAGGATGGATGGATTAGGAGGAAAAAAAGAGGGTCCTCTTTGTTTTTTAAAGTCGATTAAATACAAAAGATCGTTTATTCACTCACTCACTAAAGATTCAATCATAAAAACTACATGACCAATGAAGAGCGTCGACGGCGCGTTTTGTTCCACGCGCGCCTCAAAGAGAAGAAGTCAGCACTGGAAGGGGCCCAACAGGGCCACGCCTGCCGGGGTTGCGGAATGTATATAATAGTTACCGTGACCCTGGAACATAAAGGGCCATCGAAGGAACATGAGTGGGTTTTAGTCAGTAAAAGTCTGACACGCTCTTCCGCCGCACCCAGGACAGGAGCAGTCATTTGATGATTTCCCACACACCAAAAAAAAATGCCAATGAAGATATTTTTTAAGGCTAGCAATTTTGTATCGCTACAGTTTGCGACAAAACCAAATTGAAAGAGATTAACTTCCAGACATTATTATTATAAAGAAAATGTACGTAAACTGTTTAAATTCCCTAATAACAAATTCAGAGATAATGTAAGTATGAAAATGCCATTAAGTTTATAGTCGGAAAACGTGGTACCGTCTTGCGCTGTGTAATATGAAATTGCAACACTTCATGAAATTAAACCGTAGAGACGTCTTGGCCTCGTTTTCCTGTAATCATTATAGCGTTATGCTACTAGCTTTCGCCCGTGGCTTCGCCCGCGTAAATGTTTTTTTTTTTGGTGATTGGGAAATCATCCAATGACTGCTCCCGTCCTAGGTGCGGCGGGAGGGCGTGTCAGACTCTTACTGACTAAAACCCACTCATGTTCCTTCGATTGCCCTTCAGGTTCCAGGGTCACGGTAACTATTATAAACATTCCGCAACCCCGGCAGGCGTTGGCCCTGTTGGGTCCCTTCCTGTAAATGTTGATACCTTCATCCCCATTTACCCCTGTAGGGTTGGAGTTTCAAAAAGCCATTCTTAGTGGTTACCAGGTTACTAAGTGTACGAACTGAGTGAAGAGCGTTGAGCGGAGCGTGCAGCGTTGCGTGCAAGTTGTTCTCGCGCCGCTCGGCCACCACTCAGGACACCTACGTGTTAATGCGTCTGTTTGATATAGACGCCGCACGCGCCGCCCCGCTGGACGCTCGATTTGAGCGGGCACTCAGGCCATACACTTATTCTTTACAAATAACACATCCTGCAAGTTTTATGTCTCTAGGACCAGCGGTTTGGACATTATAAGACTAATGGCCTGCTGTAGCCTCATACATGTTACTTTACTACTACTCTATCTTCGGCTTTTCTCTACTACTATATTACATAAACTTTCTTTTTGGAAAACCATTCTAGACAAGTGGCATTGTAGAATAGATAACGAAAACGAATAGATGGTCAAATGTATGGAGATGTCAAATTGTTTAGCGAAAGCTTATGTCAATTCCATACATTTGACAATCTATTCGTTTTCGTTATCTATTCTACAATGCCACTTGTCTAGGGGGGCAGAATCGTAGTTAATCAAACATAGTTAATTGTTACTTGCAGTTACTTAATAAAACCAGTTTCGTAATTCAAAAGATCTAAAAACAGACAAGTAGTTAATTTGTTACTAATGACTGTAGTGACTGAAAGTAAGTCTGTCGGTTGGTCTATCAGTATTTCTGAGCCTTGTTTTTAAATTTAGTATTAAATCTGAATTATATCCATACTAATATTATAAATGGGAAAGTGTGTCTGTCTGTCTGTATGTTTGTCTTTCTTTCACGGCAAAACGGAGCGTCGAAATGACGTGATTTTTTAAGTGGAGATAGTTGAAGGGATGTAGAGTAGCATAGGGTACTTTTTGTCTCTTTCTAACGTAAGCTAAGCCGCGGGCAAAAGCTACTTTGAAAACAAGGCTAATTTTGTCACAGTGATTCCATTACAATGTATTATGTATTTAATCAGTATTACCTACTTTGTAACCTACTCGTCTGCATTCGCAAAAACCGAAATTCGCAGACGATTTTGAGAGCAAATATTAGTACGAGTATGTATCGCAATAAAATCTAACAAAGTATTTTATGATGAAGCATGACGTAACGACTGCAAAGACTATTAATTTATCCTATATCGTGGTCAGTCTAAACAGTAAAATTGAATTAGCATTATTGGTGAATAAATCCAACATTGTTTATATATAGAATCAGTAAGCAAAGTGGAATGGGACCGGTAATATCTACAGACAAACAGACGGACGGTGAAGCAGACACGTGTAAGGGTGTCTGTCCATAGAAGTTGAGCAGTAGGTAGTCAAAATTCCACCACAAAAAGTCGTACGAGTTGTACTAACAGGCCGTACGACCGACGTATCTATGCACCGTGCTGGAATGCGACCTGTCTCCCGCATCCACGCGCCCCGTTTTTATTTTTTATGGCTCTCCAACGACTTAGTCACTAATACACTTACAATATTAGGTTTTATATTTTTTTTTATGAATTGAACTTGTCACTTATAGGAGTGCACAGCTTGTATTAAACTGGGTTAGAACATTAGTAGCAATTGCATCTCTGTTACCAAACTCAAACTCAAAACTATTTTATTCAAATAAACCATTTACTTTTAAATCGTCAAGGTGTCAGTCTGTCAGAAAAATGAAGCTAGTTGCTCGTTCCAAAAAGTAGGTCCCGTGGAGAAGAGCGAGCAAGAAACTCCATGGACACCCTTATAAAATCAATAGATTACAAAAAAATTGGTTACATCATTCATTGTTGAATCTAAGGTACTATGTGAGAACAACGTAACAAGTCGTACACGTTATAAATATTAAAATAAGCAAAACAAATTTTAAAATACCGTAGCATTTACCGCATTTCACTTAGGTTCGAAGCCAGGGACAAAGTCCTTGAATAAACTGGTACCTAAATAAAAACAAATGACGGCACAACTTAAGGCTCTATAGGTTCCAAATGGATCGTGATTGACCACAATTTAAAAGCTAAAACACCTCTTTTATTTTATGATTACTTTCACTATAATTAGGCAATTTTTGCCTGGAAGGCAGTCTTGGGTCCTATTTGTTTTCAGGAAAATATTAGGGCTTCTCATAATAATATTATTCTTTTGGCCTGGTTTTGGCCAATGGTCAATCTTAGGAAAGACTAAAAATGTACTCAGAAGATGTTATACTGAAGTAATGTTTGGGCAAATACAGATGTCCTTCCTCTTCCCTCATTCCCACAGTTTGTGGACGGCAGGTGTAAACAATAATAATTCAGCCTATAACTATCCAACTGCAAGGCTTCTCTGCATAAAAAGAGGGTTTCTTTCTCGCAGAGAACTTTCGAACTTACATCACCACGCTTGATCAAGACGGATTGGCTATTTGAACTTGTATTGAAGCTACTTAGTTAACAAGCTTTTATAGACGATTTCCACAGTTAATCATTTCATAATAGACACGAGGAAAAGGCCGACTTAAAATTGATATAAGTCCTAATTCATTTTAATACAGATTCGAAATGTGACAAACGTTCGTTTCGTTCCTTCTCTACAAGATCTTTTGCCCTACAGTTTTACTGTAATAAGCTGCTATTATCATTATTTTATTCAACTAGACACCATACACATTTCCTCACATCGTGCAATCTAATTTAGACCTTATTTCAACACAAGCGCAGCTACAGAAAACCACAATCGTTTAACTCCTATAAAACCCCATGAAGTGTATCTTTACACGTGGAGGATAATATTGACGTAAAGATAATGATGAAAGCGGTTGGCTCGTCTCTGTTTGCTAGTTATTTCTATGGCATTGGAAAATTATCCATTTGTCCTCGTGTCTCGATAGGTTTTTTAAGAGAGTTAGCTAGGACAATTAAATATAAAAAAAAAATTATAGAGCATATCTAATTAAGATATAACCCTAGAGATATAACTACATATAATAGTTATTCCACGTCTATCTTTATAGACATAATATATCTAGTGAAATGATTGTAAAATGAGATGTCGACAGTTAAATTCGCAGCTCGTGGAATTTCCGGCAATGATTTCGGACAGTTACATTGTCTATTTTCGTAGTAGGGTTTTTTTTTACTTTTGTTTAAATTACAAGCCTAAAATTCTTCTTTTGAATATAGATTTTGCCTCCTCATCTAAAGCCGAAATCCGATTGCACCAATCCAACGCCGCTTATTACGGCATTGGCGCCAGATTTCTGCACTACCCTCAAAGTACACTTGATTGACGTAAACCATATCCATCATCATCTGTCTCCAAGTCTGACTCATCCTAAATGCCGCGGCTTGACGTTTCTCGAGGAACAGTACTTCGACAGTTCCTGATATCTTTAGACCATGATATGTCTTTACTCTCGGAATAGTTCATATGTTTTTGCACGAGGCAGATGTGACATTAGATAGATGGCGTCATATTTCATGATTTCGGCCGTAATTTCTTGGATAGTATAAGCGAAAATTTGTCTATGCTATTTAAAGCTATGTTCAGTATTGTTTTGCTGTTTAAAACATAACGGTTGCATGTAGTTGTCATGGCGTAATGTGGTTGTAAAAAGACTGCAATTGGGTAGTTTCCACCATTAACCAATAAATGTTAGACACAATTTCTGTAAAACCTCTATTAATTTTAGCCTAATAAATTCGGTTCATTTTCAATTTGCTATAAAATTTGATTTTTAGTTGTTTTGAAATCAATAAATAGATAGTCAACTGAGTTGTTATTTTAGTGACGTCATAAGTCGCCATTGCCGTACAAAATCTATTGGAGAATGGCGTTTTGACAGCTCATAAAAAGTACGTCAATTGATAATGGTGGAAACTACCGTATTAGCCAAGTTCGGATCTGTTTACAGACTGACTGAAAGCCATAATCGATGCTCGTAAAGAATATAAAAAACACTCAGTAAGGCTCAGGAGGTCACCAATGGATCGCCAATAATTTTTAACTTTATTTTCTTTTATGTTGCTTGGTTCCAGAATTCTTGACCGTTTAGACATAAAACTACGCTGAACTAATAAGAGCTCTTATGATTGAAACATTTGACCTCGGTGCCTGTAGCAGCGGTGCGAGTGTTACTGCTATGATCTTCTGCCACCGTAAAGTAAGGCGGTCTAGTGGAAATCGGCGGTGAAAATCATGCGTCCAATGGCCAATATGTACCGGATTCCTTGGCTCCTGGTAGCAGGAGGATTCGTGGGGCTTTAGTTATTTTTAGTCTTTTTTCCCAGACGGATTAATTGATTCCCTGTCTCAAAAAATTCTCCAAGAAAAAAAATATTATACGACGTCTATAATGTCCACGAAAAAGATCATTCTGAACATGATTCCAAAAATCTAAACATAAACGCCGATTCCATCATCGATATAAATTTTACGATATTTTCTTAACTTTCTAGCATTCGAAGATTAATATTAAATTAAGTCGAGAAAAATCTTTCTAGTTGACTAGACTGAAGTCCTTGCACTGACCTATCAGTACGATGCCGGACGTAAAGACTGATAGACTGACATTCCATAAATATACGTCGCTTTTAGTTTAGAATGTTTGAAACTGATTATATCAACAAGTCTAGCTTATGTCTTAAGGAAATGACATTGATATTCATAATTTTTGAAGATCACAGGAAAACTGGGATTCTGGGAACTGGGAGAGTAATCTATCCTGATTTAGACAGAAAGTCTGATGACAATGGAAATCAGTGTCATCTCTTATAAATTGTGATATATGAGAAGAAAATATCTACAAGTGGCGGTATCTACATATCTTTTGATGGGCTCTCAGCTCGTTTATCATCCAAGGTCATAAAAAACCTAATAAACAATCAGAAATGTATGGTGTTTATGACAACCACATGTAAATGTATACCCAGGATTTGTCCAGGATCAAATTTAAGCAGTTTGGGTACTGATGACCGAACACCCTCAAATGTGTGATGTAAGGCAGATAGAAATGGTACAAAGTGAACCAAAAACCTGTTAATCGCGGGAAGTTGGTGGGCCCGATCGACGTAGAATGGGTTTCCATGACTTTGATGGAGCAGGTGTGGGCGCCTGTCAATTAATATGATGATGATGACGTCTTTATAAAGCTGGCTGATTGACTGACTGATTACTGAGATAGCAACGCACAGACCAAACTACTAGTCATCGAGACACAAAACTTTAAGGGTATGTTCTTTGTGAAGAGTCAGTATCCAGTAAGAATTTTTGGATATTTCAAACCTAAAGGGCTAAAATAGGGGATGGAACTTGCAATATTCACGCAGGTGAAGCTGTTGGTAAAAGCTAGTTCTTCTATAAATTTTCTTATGTATTCCAAACCGCATGACAAACTAGTCTATGCATTCATTGCCAAACCATACATACTACATAGTAATAGATGGTGTACGATACTTGAGAACCTAATATTTCAGTGTACGACGCATTTGCTTTACAGCCGACGTTGATCGATAGTACAAACGTACATCAAAAGTTTCTGACTTCCTATTCGTAAACTATATAATATGTTGCTTTATAAATTAGGTTAATTAAGAAATTGGTGATAGTTAACACTGCTTTTCAAGGTCTGGTACATCAAAGGGAAAAAAGAGCTCAAATTCTCTTCTAAGAATTCTTTGGAGTGAATCTTAGTCAAAGTAATCAAACATTTTGCAAAAATGTAAATTTCCTCAAAGTTTATTGCTTGATCTTCTCCTTATAGACCAACCTACGCTTTGAAACAATCATCTATAAAACTTCAACTTTCTTTTTGATTTTTGACAATTCATAAGTGCCCGTAAATGGACTAAGTAAAATGAATGCTCTAAATTGAATTTGAGGTCCAAAACCCTGTTTAATTGATATCTTCTGTTGTATTAATTGTCGCATCTTCGGCCACTTCGTCAGAACTCCAGACGAGGGAGATGTCCAGAGTTTAATCCTTCCTCTTCTTCTATGTAAAAACTTTGTTGGAACCTTGACCTTTTGTATCAGGTCGATTATGCAAGAAAACATTTCGTGCAGTGACCATGCTCACTTTATTTTAATTAACCAAGAGAGTTATTTACAGAATGCAATTTCTAAGAAGTCCAGAGTTTTCGGAGACGCTTTGGCGACCGTTGTAGGCGCGGTGATTCTGTACTCTGTGATAATCAAAACTAATATAAAAATTGCATGGTTGAACCTATGTATATTGATGAATTGTGGTTCAGTAATAGATTCATTATCATCAGCCGAATGAAGTCCACTGCTGAGCAAAGGCCTCTCCCGAAGATTCCCACATTTTATATTGATTCTCTGTATGAGAAGAGGCCTGTGCCCTGCAGTGGGACAGTTATTGGCTAGTATTATTATTATTATTAATTTTATTCCTTTGCGTTTCTCGGGACCCTGGGGTCCCGGTCCTTTGAAAGGCGTACGAGGGGCCAAAGCCAACTCGCATAGGCCCCTTAAATAAAGCTTTATAATATGAAGTGAGGCACCAACCGGCGATTATCCCTATATGCACCACTCAAGTACACCTAAGGTCACCCCCCGGTTGGTGGTGGTCTATTGCAGGTCATGGAATAAAAAAGGTATTGGACTATGGGTTTGGGTTGCTAAGATGGATTATTTATCCTTGACTATTGAATGGCTATGGCCCCGGCCTGGCCAATGCTTACAAACACGGATAAAAAGGCAGGGGGTGACTTGCACACTCAGTAAATGGGCCCCCGAAAACGACCTGAAAAGTGACGTAGCGACAAGGCGGCAATGATTATTTTTATTATTATATTGATCCAGCATCCAAGTTGACCCGGTGACCTTGAGAAGATCGTTTTGCGGGAGCCCTATTCTATAATCGATAGATTGGACTTTGAAAAATAATGAATATCCTTTTTAGAGACTAATGACAGGCCCGTAATAGCCTCCGCTGTACCAGGTAACAAGATTCTAACATTTTAAAAACTACTTTTAGTTTTAATAGACGCAAAGGAAAGATACAAAAAGGACAAAACTTTACAAAAACCCTTAAACTACCGCTTCCAGCTCAAAGAAACTTTTAAAGTCTGTAAACTTATCTAGGTGTAACTAAACAATTTAACGAGCCAAGATCTAGGTCAAAGATCACGACTTCAAACACGTGCGTTTAACCTAAATTTATTAGAAATAGATATGTTGCCAGTCTATAAAATCTATCACCATTGCTTTAATACTACAGAGCTATATATTTGCTGATTTATAATCCTCTTTGAATACGGTAAGATGGTGCGAAGGCGCCAAGTGATGTTATGTCTTTTCCGTGGCATTAGGTTCAAAATCTGCCAAGCTTAAAAAGCGTAAAACTAGTTCATTTCTGCGGGTTTGGTCACCCGCGGGGTTATTACATATAAAACAGCAATCAGCAATATTTGCGCAGTGATCGCGCGGTCATCGCGCGATTAATCGCTTAACGTCAAAAAAAACGTATTATGTATGATCCGATTGATAATCGCTCACTGATTGTTCTAATGCACTTATTGCTACGATGACGATAAAGTAGCAATCGCTGGAAATAATTAAATAACACCTTTAACAAAAAAAACTTTGGTCTTAAAAACCAGTTAACTGATTGCTCCACAGAGGCAGCACTATCGCTAGATTGCTATTTGACTTGACGTATTTTGAATTGACGTTTATATTGCTAAATTATCGCGAATTGACGTTCATATTGCTAAATTATCGCGATCGCTCGGCTTCTGTAAGATACGTAATCCCAGTGCGGGTTTTGTACAAACTGTTAACACCTATTTATCCCGTTAAGAGTTGAATTTTTAATAATCTTCTTTATAGTGCGCCTTTGCGTTATAAAATAACTAAATATTTATGTTTCAAACTTTAGTTGTTTAGACTGCACGTTAATTACTTTTTAAAAACCGATCACTCTACACGTAAAGATTTTGTTATATTATTAAAGAGGCTATAGCTATACAAAAGTTAAAATATGGATAAATTAGGATGACAATAAAATTTAAAAATTGACAGGTCTAAAAAAATATCATACGTCGATTTATTTTTCACGAATACATGAGTTATTCAAGATTTAAAGAATTATATAGTTTCCATTTAATATTTTTTTGGCAGAATGGAACTGAGGCTGAGAAGAATCTACGTTTCCTATTACTTTCCTTGTTTATGAATACTAGCTTTTGCCCGCGACTTCTTCCGCGTGTATTAATAGTTTCCGTTAGCGGGGGATTTCCGGGATGAACACTATCCTATGTCCTTTCTCGGGTCCCAGACTATATCTGTACCAAATTTCATTCAAATCGGTTCTGTGGTTTAGACGTGAAGAAGAGACAGACAGACAGACAGAGATACTTTCGCAATAATAATAATTAAGTACGGATGTTAACTTATAATAGACTAGCTTTTGCCCGCGACTTCGTCCGCGTGGATTAATAGCTCCCGTTCCTGGGGGATTTCCGGGATGAACACTATCCTATGTCCTTTCTCGGGTCCCAGACTATATCTGTACCAATTTCATTAAAATCGGTTCTGTGGTTTAGACGTGAAGAAGAGACAGACAGAGTTACTTTCGCATTTATAATATTAGTACGGAAGTACGGATTATGGCGACAGGGTCGTCTCTCTCTTGCCATCGTAGATTGAAAGTTGAGTGAAAGTGACAGTAATACTTAACTAAAGCACTCTTCGTAATGATTATTTACTACAAGACTACAATATTAGAGTTGCCTTGCTATTCAAAACATTAGTTCCTCGTGTAGACGGTGTGGCGTCAAGAACATTTCCTTCAAACATTGCGATGATTCACCCACTACAAATAACTGACGCAGAAGCACTCGGAAATTAACTTCAAAATAATTTTAATACATGTAACGTTTCATCATCTCGGTTTATTTGTGCTGACAATAAATTACGAGGAGAAATTGTAAAAATAATGAGCACGCTTAGTCGTAAAGTTACTCTTGTTTCAATGATTTTGGGTATATTATGTAGTAAATTACCAGCACGCATTATAATTACGGGGTCGAGCGGGAGTCAAGGTTCGAAGATTGAATTAAAATATAGAATGCTCATTCATGTCATATATGTTATACTAGTTTCTGTCCGCGGCTTCGCTCGCGTTAAAAAGAGACAAAAAGTAGCCTATGTTACTCTCCATCCCTTCAACTATATCCACTTAAAAAATCACGTCAATTCGTCGCTCCGTTTTGCCGTGAAGGAAAGACAAACATACAGACAGACAGACACACTTTCCTATTTATAATATTAGTATGGATAAATAAACACCTTACAACTCACACACGGTCATCTGACTGATCCCACGCTAGGCAGAGCCTGTGTTATGGAAACCAGACAATTAATATACATACTTATATAATTTATAAATACAACATATATTGTTATAGATAAATTACACCAAGACATAAAACAAACAATCGAGCTCATCTCACAATGTTTATTCTGGGTGGGAATCAAACCTACGACACTAGTATAGCAACAAGCCCGTAGTATCACGCTTTCTGCTCCATTACCACATGAGTAAAAAAGTCTACTCAAGTGTTATTACGCCCTTGCAATAACAAACTTAACGTACTAATAACATAAGTAACATTAAAACTAAGAATTTCCTCCTATTTCATTTAACATTCCACTCAACAGGACAGCGGTATTTATATTTTTGTGATTTACCTTTTTTTATCTAGAATCATAATCCTTTTGACCTTTCCAAGTCAAATATTTAAACCTCTACTCCCAAATATAAATAAAACTAAACAATTTTTTCATCACAACCATTTACTTAGAATTCGCTTAAAATTCTAAGGTCAGCACCCACTCCACCCATTACTTAATAATTCTTTAAACGAAGTGACGGCTGTCTGGGCAACATTAACAAAGAAAGAATAATTACGTAAAATAATTCAGGTCAGTACCCAAACCCTTTCTCTGCAAACCCCTTAAGCTAAAAACAATATCTATTGTCGAACAAATAATGTTGGGCGTAAATATTCAATGGTTTTTGAAAACAAAAGGCTAAGACCTAATTTCTTAGTTTAACCAGGCGTCCGTCACTCGCTCAAGGCCACGCGTTTTATGCCTACCGCTTCGCGTATCGTCGACGGTACAACGAACACCGGGCTATCGCGCGCCCGGCTGAGTGCTCGCGCGTCACGGGTACAGCGCTGACTATTAAAATGCCGAAACCACGTAATTATTGCGTGATTATTGTGCAATTCCCCTGTTTCCCAATTCTCCTGTTTCCCTTTTGATTATTTATTGAAATTATTCACGCGGTTTTGGATATTTTCGACACTAAAATATAATAATCGGGAATTCAAGGAACGAAAAATATGCATCAGTCATTTTATTTAACTAAAAAATATTTGATCAATAGTTAAATAAAAAAAAATGTTTTTCTAAAACATTCGTTTTATTACCATTATCATCATACGTATAACCCTAGCACATTTACTGGATGGCACGCACACACGTTAGTCGCGCGGCGGGCAAAAGAATCTCAACTCTCTTTGTGCGTACTTATGGTACATTTCTCCTCGCTGCAAACAGCTGGTATTATTATTATGATTTTGTAGGCTATTATAGCGTAGGTATTTTAGTTTTTGTATTGGAGTGAAGTATCTGTTACGTAGTAACTATTTATTAATCTGTGGTTTAACTGTCAATAAATTTGACTTTGTTATAGTTGACGAAAAGTGTTTGACCCTAGAAAATATATATTTAGAAGGTCCACTTTAAACTAATCAGAGTATTGGTGACAATTTTTTGACAAACCATAATCAAGTAATCTTCTAGTAAGAGTCATTACCCACGTAGGCGTAGCTGTTTAGACGCGTATTCGTCATTTAACGCTTGTTATACGCCCGCTTGCAGCTTACAAGTAGAACTATGAAACTTTGTCCACGAAGAGTACGCGTGGTAGCAAGCGTAAAGAAATCGAGACACACACGGAGAACTTACTTACTTAAGTTCCTGTGTCCCCTAGATGGGGCAGAGGGCGTCCACAGTGCGTCGCCATCCCGTTCGGTCTTGAGCTTCGCGTTTTATTTCACTCCAGGTCTTCCCTATATCTTTCGCTTCTGCGATGACCGTTCGCCGCCAAGTCTGCTTAGGGCGACCACGTTTTTGCTTTCCTTGAGGATTCCAGTCCAGGGCTTGCCTTGGTATATGTTCAGGATCCCTTCGGAGCGTGTGGCCGATCCAGTTTCATTTGCGACGCTGTGATGATTCGCTCTGAGATAGGTTTCCAGTCCAGGAGGCTCTTCTTCGCTGCATCAGAAAGGAGGAATCCCACTCCGCTTTCACGTATGTCCTCTTCATCCTCCTTCCCGGAGTAAAGAAACGTTAGGCCTCTGAGCGTTCTCAGCTCTCCGAATCCGTTTCTGCGCACTTCGCTTAGACCGAGTACATGCACTTTGTACCTTAGCATTTCTGCTTCGGCTTGTGCTAGTCGGCTATCCTCGCTCAGCGTTCGCACATTCCAGCAAGCAATTCGTGTCCGTTTCTTAATGCCAAAAGTCGTCGTAGTTTGATCGGTTCGGTTTTGCACTGTTTCGGTTTCTTTAATCAGTTCGGGTTTTAGGTAAGCGAGTGATTAGCCCACTATACTCTAGCCCAGGTGGGGCTGCCAGTGCTGCCACCTCAGAGCCAGTGGGCATGCTCGGTTTTGTTTCGGGTTCCCTCCGTAGTAAGACGATTCTGATTTAAGGGCGCAGAATATTCGCCTTTCGCCCTGTATCCGTTAGCAGCTGCATTTCGGGGTGGCGGCCGCGTGTCTACGCGGTTGCAGCAGGTCCCAGGGAGCACGACAGGGACGTGGATAGCTCGGACTGGCTAGAGCTTCACTCTGGATGGTACTTCGCCACGAAGTACAGCAGAAACTCTAGCTTCCCAACATTAACACTGACACTGACTAACACGGAGAAAGTCGCATGCAAAACTTTGTAGAATATGAAACTGGCAGAAATAGATATATGCAAATTACCTTTTTTAAAGAGTATCAAAAAATTGTAAATTTCGTTCATGAAATTCTATTCACAGATGCTCGATATGTTAAATAATTATGTTTTCCATGGTCCTTCTGTATATTTTTTTTCAATGTTTCATTAAAGTAAGATTTATAGCAGACCAGATTTGCCTAATTAAACTTGCCTCTTTGGGTCTCTACGGTTGATCCAGTGACCTGTCTAGTTGCCGCTTTGTAATTATTCAATCACCCTTGGCTAAAAATAACTTTAAAGTACTATAACTGTTTTATTTAAACTGACTTAGATGAAACTTTGCCTGGAGTAAGTTTGAACCCCAAAAGAAAAATATTGTCTACTTTTTAATTCATTCCTTTTTCTTTGTTAAATCCATATAAGTAGGCATTTGTTTTATATGATACTTTAACTTTGACGATGATTATGATAATCATAAAGATGACAATTATTATAAGCCCAGCAACCATAAACACCTTTACAACAGAATGCCTCCACGACCCAGAAGAATTTCCTTTCAGCATGATGCCATTAAAGTAACACGCGCAACAAATACCTAGTTAATCTAGTTATCTCTAGAAACCCTTAAATGTTCCCACACAGTAATAAAACTAAGAAACTAGACGATAAAACAGGTGTTAAGGAACTACGCACACTTATTCAGATCTATTCATGTTCCGCTTATCAGTTTTTGGTCACACTTCTCCTTTCAGCCCACCTTTCAGTTCACATTTATGAACCTTCCTCTGGAAGGTTTCCGCACTTAGTCCTCTTGATGGTAAGACCATTGTACGTAAGCCACGTCGGCCGCTTCTCCATTCAGCCCACCTCCCTCCAGAAGCAGATCACCTTTCGTAAACTTCTCAGGGCTTCCGGAAGTGATCTTGAAGAACGAAGAATCACTTACTGGACTTCGGTCACGTCTGCACAATAAAGAAGTACATGCGCGACCGCTCCTCGTCATCCATACACGCTCTGCAAAGAGGGCTATCTATGATACCTAGGTAGAGTAAGTTGTGAAAATGTTCGTTCAGTGAGCAGTGTCATGTTCAGACTGGGTCTTTGGTCACACTTATACAGTTCTACCTCAATCAGCCGCGTACAGCGTCGTAAGAATGAGAAAAGCCGTCAAGCTTAAAGGTCTTCGGCAAATTCAGGTCTATTCAGATTATGTCAATAGAAAACACCGATTTTTAATGAAGACGCCTACGCGTCAGTTCAGCTTTTGTATAAAATTGTAAAAAAGTGTAACCAAAATCGTCAAATGCAATCAGCGAATAAGTGTGCGTAGTCCCTAAAAAGGATGTTAAGTGGTGAAGCGTTTTATTCTCGATATAATTGACCGTAACGATTGTTTCGATCGGTTACGAGAACATGCGTAAGAGGTGCCAGTCATATAGTAACGCTTCAATGGAGTTTTCCGTACCCTGACTTTGGTTACAGTCTTATATGTTACCCGTGTAATGTAACACAATTTCACATAGCATTTGTGGTAATATTGCAGCTCCAATTTTCACTTAAAATCTTCATTTATCATTTAATGATATATGTGTGACCTAGTCTGTAAGCTATTGGTTGATGTAAACAATAATGGAAGGAAAAAGTTCCCCTACAATATTTTATACACTGAATAAAATGCGGGTGCCATACATTTTCTACACCAATATAAAGGAACTTTAAATTATAAGGAAGAAAGTTCTTCTGTACGCGGGTGCCTTATACACAAGAAAAACTGAGTCAATGGACAATATATATATCACCTATAGTTGAAGACTCAAATATGTCAATCTGTGGCCGACCTGGCCAGCCCACTCCCATTTTAGCCTGGCTGTTTTTTTTTTTGACACCTGCTACTTGTATTATGGAGTGCAAGGTGTTTCTAACCTGATTCTTTCCCTTAACACATATACATAATAACGCTGAAATCCATTGCTCATTGGGGAATCTTGCATTTGGACTACAGAGACACACCGTGATGCCGCGACGATCTCATTTGCAGGAAAGATGATAAAAAAAAGATGAAGATATTTTTGTTCGTGCTAAAATTTGTGGAAAAATTATAACTGATTTTATATCCAGATTTATATTTATTATTTATTTATATATACAGTAAGTTCTCAATTACTATAAAACTTTGCCCCGCAAAACTGTGTTATCAGTTTAACTGCGTACATATATGAACTACTTATATATAACAACAACAAAATCTTATATATTAAGCCTTTGTTAACAATATCTTACTACTACCAACTACTACTACTACTACTACTACTGGACCAAACCTCGCGATTATATTATTTCAAATGAATTTTCCGCACAATCCAATTACCCAACGCACGTAGGCGTCGTCCCGTCACTTGCACCACTGAGCTGCAATGTAAACAGACCATTATGAATCTTTTGTTACAGTGTGGAATATTTATTGAATCTGTATTATTGTTGGCATATATGTATATATATTATATATATTTTTGTGCCTAAACACGTCTATCATAATAGAGGTTATTTGGGTCTGGTTTCAGTTAATATTTACTTGATGTCTGTTGTCACAGTTTCTCCCACGTCCTTAGTTACTGTAGATTTCCGTGGGTCGTAAGGTGATGTTATGTAACCTATTTTTTTACCTATTCTTCATAAATTAGGATATCTTGTACAAAAATCAACAATTCTTGAACAAATAAACGAATCAAATACAAAAAGCAATAATTCAATTTTGCAATACTTTATGCTTACTTACTTACAGTTTTGGCGATACTTAATTTCCGTGGTAGCCCAGAATATACTACTCGTAAGATCCTATAATACTCGGAAAGAGTACAACTATATTCCCGTTCAAGATTTTGTTAAGCATAGCTACAATTGTTTTTGCTAAAAGAGCGAGCGATGTCTAACTATACTTTTTCTGTGAAACCGTGCAGTACCTCGAAACAAGTGGTACCTATTGTAGAATATATGGTAGAATAGAGTTCAAAACATAGCGCAAGCTTTTGTCAATCTCATAAATTTAACAATCTATTAAATTTTACAATTCTATTCTACAATGCCAGTTGTATAGAGTTTGCTGTTTGGTAATTGCCAAAATGTAATCAACAAGTAGGTTCAAAATTGCTTAAACTACAACTACCATGTTTGTTACACGAGGAGCGATAACTATATTTTCTGACTTCATACTTTAACAGTCCCGTTCTTTATTAGTCAAAATTTCTAGATCAACTGTCTCTTCTCCTCTACAGCAAAATGACCACGTGATTGGATAATTTTACAAGTCACCTTTTTTTTTGGGAGCAGTGGGAAATCATCCACCCGCCGCACCCAGGACGGGGAGGGCGTGTCAGACTTTTATTGACTAAAACCCACTCATGTTCCTTCGGTTGCCCTTTATGTTCCGGGGTCACGGTAACTATTATAAACATTTCGCAACCCCGGCAGGCGTTGGCCCTATTGGGTCTCTTCCTGTGCTGACTTCTCTTTGAGGCGCGCGTGGAACACTAACGCGCCCTCGACGCGAGCCTGGTCCTAGCCGGGCCGTGAGCTACCCATCGCTCGCCGTCCGCAGACCCGCGCCTACGGTGGCCGGTAGTCGTCTTGCGACTCTCGACGTCTTCGCCTGGGTCTTTGTCCGGGGCGAGAGGCTCGTCGTTGCCTCTCGCGCGCCGCCGCTTCCTTCACTAGCATAACTGCTTCGCAGAAGGAGGTGACGGGTTCCCATTCAGTCTCGCACCGGAGCATGGCCTGGACCAGCGCCGGGCGCGAGAGGTCACCGCCATGTCACCTTAATATGTATGTTTATAAGCTTTCTTCTTAAAACATTGTTATTATTAAATAGAATAAGTTGTTCCATTAGCAAACTAGAACAAAACTACTAAGTACTAAGGAAAGAATTATTAGTAACCATTTATTATGAACAAGCATCGGAGGTTAACGACTTTAAATAATAACACAATGCCCCAAATATTTGGAATGATTTTAACTAATAATAAAAAATCGGCCAAGTGCAAGTCGTATTCGCTACGGAGGGTTCCGTACAGAAAATGGCAAAAAAATCACGTTTATTTTATGGGAGTCCCACATACATATGTAATTCATTTTATTTAGTATGTTTGTTATAGAAATTTTCAACTGTCCTGCTATAACGGTTCATGAGATACATACAGCATGATGGCAGACGGACAGATGAACAGAGAAACAGACAGACAAACGGACAGCGTAGTCTTAGTAATAAGGTCCCTGTGTATGCGGAGCCCTAAAAAGTAAAATTAGAAAAAATATAGGCTAGGTCCGTTTATTTTCTTACACTTTCATTCAAGGTTTCTGATTGATATGATTCATCATTTACTCGTAAACAGAACATACTAAAGTCGTTGATGAGTAAATATTTTGATGAGTTATTAATGTGCGAGACTTTTTTCTTGTTTATAAGCTAATTCTTTAGTTCTGGAGGTCAGGAGGGCGGAATGTCTAGGGCAATGAACTCAAGAATAATTCAGCCAAGCTTGATGGTGAATTTTTAATAACTAATATTAAACATGATGATATGACTGGGTAAGGCACCCTGCTCTCTTTTAAGGCTGGTTTTATTGTCAAACGTTTCGGCAGCGCCGTTGGAGCGCGCGCGTTCGGAGATATATGAGAGTAGTAGTTGCGTTTCAGAGTCGCGCGCTCTTGCAGCGCCGTTCAGAAAACGCGCACTATTTGCCGGCGCTGCCAGGCGCGGGCCGCTCTTGCGCTTCTACGGCCAGTGTGCGTTTTAGTGTCACGCCGTTGAGACGCGCCGTTTTTCATATTATACAAGACTGTCTCACAGCAGCGGAACGCGTGGTACTAATCTCGTTTCACATTGCACAGCTGTTCAAGCGCGCGCTTTTAACAGCGCGCTGCCCAGCGGCGCGTCTAGCGGCGTGACTATAAAACCAGCCTAAGGGGTTGAAAGTTCAAATTCGGGCAAATACCAATGTGACTTTTCAATTAATATGTACAGTCAGCAAAGTATATAAGTATACAGGGCCGTCAGATACAGTTTGATTTTCTCAAAAACACACGGATATTTTCTAATAAAAATTTAAACTAGTACAAAAGGACTAGTTCTTCAATTAGGTTAAATTTCATTTGAATACATTCATTGATTTTCAAGAAAACCTAAATTGTAGATGACGGCCCTGGATACTTATATACTTTGCTGACTGTACATACTTTCTGAAATTTATCTTTGACATCAGTTATCAGTGAAGGAAAACAATTGTGAAGAAAGCTGGACTTATACCGGATATAAGTCTAAAACCGCCAATTTTCCTTGAGCTAGCGTGGTGATCAATGCAAATATAATGCTCTGGTCCATAGTTTCTCAACCTTATTTTGCTCAGCGCCCACTTTGAGAATATGTTTTTTTCTAGAGCCGCCCATTTTGTTGTTTTGCCTTTTAAGACTATATTTTTTAATCTACCCACGCCCCCTCTGCGCCATCTCAATGCCCCCTAATTTTCTCTGGGTCTTCTACTGCCACCCCGAAAGTCTCAAACGCCCACAAGGGGGCGTTATCGCCCACGTTTAGAACCTATTGGTGTGTATTGCGCTTTATATCTGCCGTCTTTGGTCGGCTTATGGTCGGCAAGCTTTAGTCACGTGCATTCCTATGATGGCCAGCGAATGTAAATACGAGTAAAAAACCTTCTCTGAAGGTAATATTGGTATTATTATGATCGATATTCCTACATTTGGTGACAGTCTAATTAATTATTATATATTCTTGCCTTTCGATACCACGATTGAAAGACAACAGAATCACCAGAACAACGTTATCAAAACAAACCACCCGTTTTTTGTAAAACTGGTGTCCTTAAACTCATTATAGGAGTCAATTTGTCTGTCTGTACGACGTTAATTGACATTCATTAACCTCTTAAAGTTGTAACATTGGAATTTGAAACAAATTAAAGTGTGGTTTCTCAAGCTTTCTTTAAAATGTTCGTAGAAACAGGGCAAACGCTCGCTTTGTCAGCCTAATGAGTTTGCTGACCCATTTTTAACATAGACAGTTTTTCTATCGTTTTTTTTCTTCGTCTTTAACCTTTGTAATGTATTGCAGTTTATAAAAAACTAAAACTAGCGTTTGCCCGCGACTTCGTCGGCGTGGAATAATAGTTCCCGTTCCCGAGGGATTTCCGGGATGAAAACTATCCTATGTCCTTACTCGGGTTTCAGACTATATCTGTACCAAATTTCAATCAAATCGGTTCAGTGGTTTAGGCGTGAAGAAGAGACACACACAGAAAGACAGACAGACAAAGTTACTTTCGCATTTATAATATTAGTATGGATGATGGATGTGTATGCTTTATCACGAATCCCCAGCTGTAATGGATTTTGTTTAAACTTTGCATAACAAACATTTACACCAAACAAAAGCTTAATACAACACAGTCTTTTGACATTCAATATTACAAAAACAAAGAACTGGACGTTTCAACTATATTACTAGCAGTTACCTGCGGCTTCGCGCCCGATCATTTTTATAGAATTTTTCATCCCTTATTTTACCACCGTAATGCCGTGTGTCCACCACCGCCATCACCGTCAGGCGCGTCGACGAGAACAAGATTACGGTGAACCGAGTTAAGTATGCGGTAACGTGACTTCTTTTTTTTTTTGGGGGGGGGGAGTGGGAAATCGTGCAATGACTGCTCCCGTCCTGGGTGTGGCGGGAGGGCGTGTCAGACTTTTACTGACTAAAACCCAGTCATGTTCCTTCGATTGCCCTTTATGTTCTGGGGTCACGGTAACTATTATAAACATTCCGCAACTATAAACATTCCGCAACTTTGGCTCCTTCATCTCGTTCTCGGTGACGTGACAAACGGCCCAAGGGCTTCTAAAATTGCTCTTTAAACCTTCGAACACAAGTGATTCGAGACACAATAGAAAGACAATAGCAGCCCGACAGCCGGCTGTCGCTTGGCCCTTGAAAGGTAAATAGGCCGTTTACGTCATAATAATAAATAATAAACCACCTACCTAAATACCCTCCCTGCCCATCTTACTGTGAAATGTTTAGTAGCTAATCGATATGTGTATATCTATAACTAAATATTTATATTGTAAACATTAACTACAAAGAAACAATCATGTTTCTATATCATCCGTCTTTGTCAAAAGTCAACTTCAACTTCAACTCTTTATTAATGGCATTTGCGGAAAACACACCACAATTCTGCCACGACCATGTTTATTTTAAGGCGCTCCTAAACGGGCAACATAATTGCTGCAATTTTATTGCAGCAATTTTTTGAGCATGGCCCGGCAACTCCGGCAATATTGCCGGTGTTGCTCGGCCATATATTGCAGCAGTTTTTTTTCATACAATAAGTGTTGCCCGGCAATACCGGCAATATTGCAGAGAGTTCGGAAACATTGCCGGGCAATGCCGGCAATGTATTGCAGCAACACAATTGCAGTAAAAAATTGCCCGTTTAGGAGCACCTTTACAATCACAAACGAAAAAAGATATATAACAAAAAAATATATGCAATATGACTGCGATGCGACGATCTCCTCCTTGTGAAGAGACCTGGTCCGTCAGCGCCTCGTCAGTGAATCAGCAGGGTGAACCACGTGCAGGTGAGGTTGGCTTTGACCCTGGAGGTGATGGTAGGGCCACTTACAACCCTTTGTCAAAAGTGAATCTTTTGACAAAGACGGTTGACATGCCAGCGGCTACCAGGCTTTAGTCACGTGTTCACACGATGGCCCATCGTGTGTAAATATGAGTAAATGGCGGCTCTCGTTTGTAGCTAGACCAATTAACTGTATTTACGACTGGTAGGTAGAGATAAACCGACAGTCATGCTGTTCGTAGACAATTAGATAAAAGTGTCATAGATCGAGTAACGAAGTGTAAGGAAGTCTATTTCAAGGCTTTATACATTTTCAGGCTAGCTATGGACTGAAATTTAATAGTTTGCGACTGCCCCAGCTTTGCACGGGTATTACAAATGTTAGAAAATTCCGTCTTGCTTCTACTATATGCTTGTGTTATACATATTATTATAAACCTTCCTTTTGAGTCACTATCGATAAAAAAACCTTTTCAAATTCCGTTGCGTAGTTTTAAAGATTTAAGCATAAATATGTACAGACAGCGGGGAGCGACTTTGTTTTATACCGTGTATTAAAGTAGGATATTAAACCACTATTTTATCACATCTATTCGAAAGGAGCGGGTTCTTCGTAGATTCTTAGACTTAGAGTCTAAAAACGACTTGAATTTGAACGTCATTTTAATCTAGAATCCTCCGCTACCCTCTGGGTTCTAAAACATTTTTAAATTTATGGGTAGCATTCCACACTATCCTTTCCTTAATATGGTCTCAAACTCAGAACACGCTTACGATCTAACGATAGTCAATTCTGCAACAATATGAAAAACTTCGTTCCAAATGTTTTTTAGTTTCGCTGGGCTTGTCCGCACTTAGCCTCATAATTGGGCCATTGTGCGTTCCAAATGTTATATACTACATTGATACCCAGTGCATAGCCCTTTCCATACTCCGACTTAATAATTGCCAACGATTAAAAAACGTTAAATAATTCCAAAAGTCAACATAAAATTACACATTTTTGCAAAATCGTCATCAATTTAAATGACTTTATTTAATCTTTCAATTTATCTTCGTGACGGAACCGCCCAAAGGGCTGGCATTGAGGTGCCATATTTGTAAATAAAAGATGACCCTTCATATGAAATGTCCTGTTGTCTCCTTCGTCAGTGATGGTAACTCAAACCTTGACTTTTAATAATAAAATAAAACAGATGACTATCACTGCTGTGAAGTATCATCTCCATAGCCTCATTCAACAAAGTGTAGTCGACTTTTAGTCTTACCGGATCTATCGGAATACCAGTGTTAAACACGTAACTTATCACACCTTCAGAACCCATTTCTTTGGTAAAACTGATTGTCAAAATACCTGACTATGTAATTTAATGCCTTTTTTTTGTACCTGCAATGTGAGAACAAAATACTTTGTCATATTAAGTAGAGAAAAGGTATTTTAAACAATTTCGGACTAGGAAATGACCTTCCACAACTGATGGCACCCATCGTACATGACATACGGATTGGCACCATTTTAGCTCAGCTATTTTGAAAACATACAATCCGCTATGAGAAATTAATCATTAGTTTCTTATTATTCTTTTTACTTAACCTTTCAACGACCAAACGACAGCCAGCTGCCGCGCTATTGTCTTTCTATTGTGTCTCAAATCACGTGTGTTCGAAGGTAAACAAAAAACCAATAGGAAAGGTCAGCGCACTTCCATCTCAAAAATACACGTGTCATCTTGGATAAAGCGAAACAACAAGTTCCAGGAACAAGAAGTAGGTAATCATTATTTGTGATTAACTGGGGGGAACGGCCGGTCAATTTGTACTCTATTTAATTAGTAAACAACGCTGACCTATGCGTTTCAGGACGGTGTCCGCGAGTCAGACACGTGTCTGACTTTGATCCTTGAATGAAAACGTTTTTAAAGATGTTTCTAAATCATATTGTAGAGCTTCCATAGTCAATAGTCAAATCATTTATTTTCATTAGACCAAAAAGGCACTTTGAAACGTCATAATTATAAAATAAAAGTGAATCTACTGCCCATTCCAAAATGTTGTTTCGTATGGAGAAGAATGGGCAAGAAACACCATACTTTACTCTTAAAAAATAATCCAAATATAACTGTACACGGCTACCGCTGGTCCTAGAGACATGAGATTTCTTTGAGTGTGTTCTTTGTAATAATTAGGCAACAATTAATAAAGGAATTTGGAAATTTTCAGCCTGATGGAAAATAGAGGATAGGAGAAGTTCGCGTACTTGCTCGGTAAATAGACGGTAAAAAATTAATCACTAGTAGTTTCTATCAGAAGATTTCATCAATATCAGACTTCAGATTACTGAACGAGCAGTGTTATAAGCCTTCTTAAAAACTTGGCCGAACGGACTGCACACAAGATACAACGAAGAATGGATACAGACCGGCTTCATTCAATTTGAGGTTTGTACAAAAAAGTCTTAAAAAATTCAACCACCTACCAACCCTTTTTAACTCAAGACATCTTCATAAAAACGCCTGAACCACGATCCCTTCTCATGAATTTACAGTAACCCACATCTTACCCTACTCTTTACCTCTTTTATTAAAAACCCTTTCCGAGTACATAGGCAGAGGTGTATCTAGAGTAGGTGGGGCACGGGCCCCCGGGCTCCTTTCTATGGAGGGCGCAAAAAATCGCCGATAGTTAAATTCGTAAATCCAAAGATTGCATTTTTCTTTTAAACCAAATATTGCATATTAAGACCGACTTACTTTTTGCAATTCCCGCGCTTTGCAATTTTAAGTATTTTTAAGTGTTCGTTTCGTTGTAACGAAGAAAATAAATATTTCTTACTGTCCACGGACGCGTAACTGCATGGACTCGTATTCGTAATTTTTCTGCTTGCAAAGTTTCATAGGTTTGTATGTAAGCTGCAAGCAGGCGTACACTAAGCCTGATGACGAATACGCGTCTATGCAGCTGCTCCTCCGTAACACTTACTGCTACAATACATAATATTGTGTATTTTTTATCTTAAGAAAATACAACAAGGGCCGCAACTTTTTGCCCGGGCCCCATGTTCTATCGATCCGCCCCTGTACACAGGTAGGTAGTACCTGCAATAAATAGTGGCACATGATTGGCTGGGAGTAATGACCGGACGAAGCGAGGCGCGCCATCGGAACCCGGTGGAAAACTTGGTGATTCCCGTACCTGGGTATTATTAGAATGGGAAAATTTTAAGACCACGGTGCATGATCTTTAAGGTTGTTGTTTCAATATCCAAGGGTGACTACATTGCAAGCTTCACGTCGCATTGACTTTAATTTTAGACAAGGATAATTGAGATTTCAGTGAGTATTTAGCAGTGTGAAGGCTTTCGCAAAATAAAAACAATCCTTTATTGGCCAAGAAATGGTGGTTTATGTAGGGTACCATAGATGCTGAGTAAGTAGCCTTAAAAACAGTTTTTTTTTGTCATTATGATCAAATATTTTTGTCCTATGCCAGACATATAAAAAATTGTTTAGGATAATAAATAATATAAAGTATACCAGCGGAGCATAGTTACTTATTGCTACCTAATTTATTACACCTTCAGAAGCTTTATACAGATCCCCAAGGGTGGAGGTGCACGGACATCTAAGACACTCCAGTATATAGGACACTAGCTTTTACCTGGACTTCATCCGCGCTCAACTTTATAGCTTAAAGTCTCTCGAGTATTGTAGCTTTCTCCAAAAATTATAAACTGACTGACAGACATATCAACGCACAATAAGGTTATATCCAGCGCACCGCCAAACCGCAGGTCCAAGATACATTAAACTTGTATTTGTGAAGTTTATTTGTGAACATTATGTAACTACTAAGAAAGGATTTTTGGAAAAACGATCCTGGAGCCCAATTCTCGTGCGTTAGATAAATATCGAAATCGATATTTATCAAATTAAAATGGCGGATATCGAGTTATTTGAATAAATCAGTATTCTCAGTTTATCGAGTGAGATAATTATCCAACCATTTCATTCATTTGTCATTGAATTTTGTGATATTTTTGATTGATATAAGACTCTCGATATCTTATCGAATTCGATATTATATCACATAAACCGAGAATTAGGTCCCTGAAAGGGGTAGAATTGTGGATGGAAACTAAACTTTCAAGAAGGCAAACTTTAACAAACTTTTTCTCGTAATAAAATTAGTCTAGTAGTCTGATCGTGTATTATATCAGAATTTACAAATTATATTTTCAACGTCTATGCATCTAATCATTTCAATTTCTCACCATTCTTACCAACAAATCAAGATAAAATTTTGTGTCTCTCACCAATAAATCAACTAAAAAATCAGTGTCCATTACGTTTAAACAACCAGTATTTACCGGTAACCATCAGCATTGATTGTATTAAAAACCACTCATATCCATTATTAGAATGACACTTAAAATAGCACAAGACAATATTCATCACCCAGAGAAGAGTGTGTCACCAAATTAGATTTGTATACGTCTATGTATTGTGGTGTAACAATATTTAGTATGGATATTTTTAGGTTTGTTTATTCATATTTTCTTTTGTCTAAGTACTGGTTTTAGTTTCGCTCTAAATGCGTTTTACCCACACAGTTTTGGCAAAAGCGCATGTCACAAACACACGTCAGCTCGCCATTGTACATAAGTTTTTATTTTAGTTTTTGCTTTAAGGATGTATAAACTTTATTTTTTATGTGCAATAAAGAATATGAATATGAATACGTCTTTAAAGGTATTGTTAACATATTATTAAGACCGAGATTAGAATAAGCATTGAGTTAACGGTTTCCCTTATTATTGTAAATTTATGTATGTCCACCGATATCCTAAACAATTATTAACTGAATATCTTCCACAACTTGAATTTAGAAACTTTCATCCCCTAGTTTACCCCTTTACAGTTGGAATTTCTAAAAATCCTTTCTTAATGGACTTTCTTACTCTTCACAAAGAGAAAGAAGTTTATAAGTTTCATGTCTCTAGAACCAGCGGTTTGGGCTTATCGTTTGATATATCTTAGCATATGACCCAGTCTGTTAAGTCTATATCTATACTAATATTATAAAGAGGTAAAATTTGTAAGTTTGTACGTAGGGGGTAATCTCTGGAACTACTGGTCCGATTTGTAAAATTCTTTCAGTGTTAGATAGCCCATTTATCGAGGAATGCTATAGGCTATATTAACGCTTTCCTCCACGCTACGACCCACGGGAGCGGAGCAGTAACGAAAAATGCGGGTGAAACCGCAGTAGACAGCTAGTATTTTTATTTTTAAGAAAATTCTTTGGAGTCATAGGATATACTAATGATGTCCCATTAAACTTGAAAGGACCTGATGGGGCTTCGGAGATAACTCCTTAATGACCAACAGCACACTTATTGTGATTTAGTTAACTCCTCATCAAAAATCAGTACACATATAGTGAAAGGGGTATTATGCGAAAAACACATTTGCATGGCGACATAATGAAGTACCTAGGTACTAAAAAAAAGTAACAAATAAATGTCTATTTCTGGTATATCATCAGGGCGTTTCTTCTCTCCATACCGACAGACAACGCACGACATTATTTCTATATCTGGCACGGGAAAGGAGACGCTTGCATTGCGACGATGCTTCACGTCAAGTTAGAATCTGCTCATAATATTAATGGCTGCTACACGTCAAAAGTATTTGAGCGGTCAAGGTGAAGAAGATTTAAATTCATTCCTTTGAGACAATTATTAAAGATGGCTGATGAGGTAAATCGCCGGTTGGTCTAGTGGTTAGTGACCCTGACTGCTAAGCCGAATCGTAGGTTCGATTCCCACCCAGGACAAATAAATAGCAAATACTGACACTGAAATAAGACCATAGGTTCGAAGTTGCTCAGCGGGCTATATGGAGTTACTAAAGCTATGCTCGAATCTCTAAACGATAAAATCCGCCAAAAAACCAAAGTAAGTAACCGACAAAGTCACTCGAATCAGTAAACTGAAGTAGCAAAGTGTTGATTGTCATACAACCGACAATCGTTGGATTGGATGGAATTTGAGAGAACTATAGATGTGTGGTGACGGGAACCTAACAAATCAAAATCACATGTAAGTATTTATTTCACTTTGACCAATTTAGGTAGATATATCTCTAGTTTTCCCAACTGTGTTATACAGACAAGTATGGTGTCCGAATCCTAACGGAAGGTATCTGAAAATTTTGGTACATATCCCTAGCATGTTCTCAACTATGTTAAGGTCAACTTCAAGCAAATGTTGTTTACCGTACCTTATCGGTTTTGAGTAAACTCCGCTTTTTAGAAAACGGGTCGTACGTAGAAGGTGTGTAAGCGCAAACTGTTTACCCTACGTTATTGTTCTGACGTCAATCTGAATGAGGTCACATTGAACTGGACCCGCCCTCTCCGTCTGAAGATATCTTGAGTGGAAACTACCTGGAGCCTAATTAACAAGAGGCAACATGTCTTTTAGTTTTTTTTTTTTTTGTTGTTTCATGTATTTTTGTCAGAAATGGTTTTATACAATATATTCATTATAATTCATGCTTAACCATGTGAAAGAAATATTGCAACACTATTATTTTAAAAAACCAGCCAAGAGCGTGTCGGGCCACGCTCAATGTAGGGTTCCGTAGTTTCCCGTCCGTCACAATAAGTGTTCACACTTATCGGTAGGAGGGGTTCACATCGGTGTCGAGTCGACGATAAAGTACCTGGGACTTGTCCTCGACAACCGATGGAACTTAACGGAGCATTTCCGACGTTTGGGCCCCAAACTGGCGAGGGCTGGAGCTGCCCTCAAACGGCTCCTGCCCAATCTCGGTGGCCCAAACGCCTCCTGCCGGAGGCTCTACGCGGGGATCGTGCGGTCCATGGCTCTCTACGGGGCTCCGGTGTGCGCGCCCAACCTAGCCACAGCTCCGGCCCGGCTTCTGAGGGCGTCCCAGAGGGTCATGGCGATTCGCATGGTGCGGGGATACCGCACGATCTTCTGCGAGGCGGCATGCCTCCTTGCCGGCACTCTGCCGTGGGATCTGGAGGCAACAGTCCTTGCACACACGTACGAGTGGCGCGTGGAAGTGCAACGCCGGGGCGAAGTCCCGCTGCCGCGGGTTATCGCGGCACGGCTCATGGAGCTCCGGTGAGATCTCAGGGCGGAGTGGAGACAGCGACTGTCGCAACCTAGTGCTGGGCACGCCGTGATAGCGGCGGTAAGACCCCTCTTTGAGGAGTGGCTGGAGAGGCGCCACGGCGCTCTCACGTTTCGCCTGACACAGGTCCTCACCGGACATGGTCAGTTCGGGAGGTTCCTGTGTCGGATTCAGGCGGAAGCGACGCCTGGGTGTCACCACTGCAGCAACGGTCGCCTGGAGGACACGGTCGAGCACACGGTGGAGGTGTGCCGCGCATGGGCGGACCATAGACGTGTCCTCGTAGAGGCGATCGGCGGCGGTGACCTCTTGCGCCCAGCGCTGGTTCAGGCCATGCTGCGGGGCGAGACGGAATGGGATGCCGTCGCCTCCTTCTGCGAAGCAGTTATGCTAGTGAAGGAAGCGGTGGCGCGCGAGAGGCAACGACGAGCCTCTCGCCCCGGACAAAGACCCAGGCGAAGACGTCGAGAGTCGCAAGACGACTACCTGCCACCGTAGGCGCCGTAGGACCAGGACCGCGTCGACGGCGCGTTAGTGTTCCACGCGCGCCTCAAAGAGAAGGAGTCAGCACAGGAAGGGGCCTAACAGGGCCAACGCCTGCCGGGGTTGCGGAATGTGTATAGTAGTCACCGTGACCCTGGAACATAAAGGGCAATCGAAGGAACATGAGTGGGTTTTAGTCAGTAAGAGTCTGACACGCCCTCCCGTCGCACCCAGGACGGGAGCAGTCATTGGATGATTTCCCAATCACCAAAAAAAAAAAAAATAATAATAATTTTTGTCTTTTTTGTACAAAAACTGTTCTTTCTATCAAGTTCAAAATAATTTTCCTAGAAAGTCCTTATAAAGTTCTTCTTTCCAGATTTTTTTCATATTTTTTAAACCTACGGGTCAAAAGTTAGAGGGACGCCTTGATTTTTCCTTTTGGAGCGATTATTTCCGAAATTATTGACTTTATCAAAAAATTATTTTAGTAAACCCCTATTCATTTTTAATACCTATCTAACAATATATCACACGTAAGGGTTAAAATTAAAAAAAAAAACACTTCCCTCTTTACATATAGGGGGGCTACCCTAATAAAACATTTTTTTCCAATTTTTATTTTACCACTTTGTCGGCGTGATTGATATACATTTTGGTACCAAATTTCAGCTTTCTAGTGCTAACGGTCACAGAGATTAAGCGAGGACGGACGGACAGACAGACAGTCATGGCGAAACTACAAGGGTTCCTAGTTGACTACGGAACCCTAAAAAGTATGGAAACAAATGTCATAAAATGTAAATGTCGTAAATGTCATAAATGTCGTGATGGTCTTGTGATTATGGCGCCCGCCTCTCATACATGAGGTTGTGGGTTCAAATCCGGGCAAGTACCAATGTGACTTTTTCAATTCAATTCAATCAATCAATTTATTTGTGAACACAGGTTTAACAGATGTTATAAAATATATTGATAAATGTTCTCTATGTTCTACCAATAAAGGTGTACAAAATTTTAGATCATATGTACTTTCTAAAATGTATCTTGGACATCAGAGACATCGGTGAAGGGAAACATTGTGAGGAAACTTGGTCTTGTAGTTAATATGACTCTGAAATCGCCAATCCGCCTTGAGCAAGCGTGGTGATTAATGCTCGTGCCTTCTCTGTATGAGAAGAGGCCTCTGCCCTGCAGTGGGACAGTAATAGGCTGGGACAGTAAACGTCTTTTAGTAGTTTTTGTTTTGTTAAATATATATGTTATTTTATCTAACCTATATTCATTTTAATTCACAATTGACCATGTAAAAGAAATATTGTAACACTGTTATTTGAAAAGAGTAAGTATGGAGTTTCTTTCCCATTCTTCTCCATACGAAATAATATTTCGGAATGGGCGGCTAGATTCAATTTTGTTTAGTAAATGACGTTCCAAAGTTCCAAAGGTTTACTCGTAATAGAAATAAATTATTTGATTATGTCTTTAACTTTTTTGACTTATTTATACGTCGAAAAGACAAAAGATGGTTAAAGTTTCCATTATGAGCCGTCGAATCCGGGGGTGGGGGTGGGTGGGCGGAGTGGGGGGGTTGGGGGAAGCCCCCCCATACCACTCCCAACTTTAGGAGCCCCATGGTTACGGAGATATTGATGATCAAAGTTTTTCGTGTAAAATTAATTATTTTTCACTCTAATGTCTAAAAAAGATAACTCGACGGAGTCCCGCTTCGCGGGGCTCCTACTTCTGGATGGTTTAAAAAAAAATAACCACGAAGGAGGTGGCGGGGTCTGTTCGCTCGCTCACTCCGACCCCGCCACCTCCTTCTAACCTAACCTGTCCGAGTCGGGGCGCCCTAAAATTTTGATCGATCGCTCTCGGATTGACGATCCTTATTAGTTTTCAAAATATAATTGTATTAAAGACATGATAAAATTGAACGAAACACCCCTCCGCCGTGAACGAAACGTAAAACGTCAAATTTGACATTTACTTTGACAATTTATCTAACCTAAAAATGGCGTATTATTTTTCATTTTGTATGGAAATATGTAAACTACAAAAAAAAAATTCTCGTAAACCGTGAGTCTCCTAACCTCAAAACTACGTGAAAAAGCCTTCAGTTAGTGAGTACTATCTACAAATAAAATATGAACTTCCAACTCGACGGCTCATAATGGAAACTTTAGCCCAAAAGATATATCTTTTAAATTAATAATAAACATTTGGATACTTATTTCAGAAAGTTTTTTTATTTCTGATTTTTCAATTAGTTTCTCTTGGACGCCAGAAATAATGCAAAAGAAAAACAGCGTGTAATTAAAAACAATCAATGTATGATTCAAAAATGTATTAAATACATAAGTGGATTTACTTACGTGGTCGCAGCGTGATATATGTATGAATGTATGATGATGATGATGAGTAGGCAAGTTAAGTAGTTAGTGAAGTGTCAGAGGGACTTACCCGATGTCGAGCTTCATTCAAACGTAGATTAGATAACTAACTGTATGTATGTCTAGTGGCCAATGACCCTGACTGCTAAGCCTAAGGTCGTGTATACGATTCCCACCCAGGACCAACTTTGTGTGATGAGCATGATTGTTTGTTCTGTGACTAGGTAAGATTCGTGTATAATGTGTAACTGATAGACATACATAAATATAAGTTTGTGTCATAAGTATTTAAACATATGTCTGGTTCACATCCCTAATACAAACTCTGCTTAGTTTGGGAGCAAATGAAAAAGCAAATAATTATTTATTTATTTATATTGCTAATAGTTTATAAAAATATTACATTTTATAAATTGAATATAAAATATTTTTAAATTAGTATCTAGTTAGCTCTTGCTGAAGAAACTCGTCCGCAAAGTTTTCCCAATATTTGTTACAACCTCGTAAAAGCGTAGAGGTATTCTGGGTGTAATAACAGGCAATGCGACATAATTATCTTTATCTCAGGGATGGGAACATAACGTAGTAACTATTTATTAATCTGTGACATAACTACGAGATTGCTGGTATTACTGTAGCGCGAATGCAGGGAGCTGTGACATCGCATCCTCAGTCTGCTTGCGACCACGACCTGTGCAACCAGGTCGAAACGTATAAAGACTTCCAAGGTATTTAAATAATTACTTTTCGCGTTAATACCCGTTTTAATAATATGTTTGTATTGTACTTTGGTATTACATTAATAATTATTAAAATAATGTTACTATATGAGGTAAGCCGCCGTGCCTGAGAAAGCTAAGGTACAAAAGTTGCATTAATAGATATTTAATAGGAACCGAATAGTGATAGTCAAAGTTTTTTATTGGTAAAGGATTCTTACAAAGTCATATTTAGGTTAACAAATTACTAAGAACATAAAACATTATTAAAAAAATTACACTAATTCTTAAATAAAATAATAGTTATTTATTTATTTTTAATAAATAGATATTTAGTAAAAGCATCCACTTTAATTATATTTATTATTGTTTTCCTCTTATTTATTTTGTCATCCATTCATAGTCAACACTCTGATTAATTAACAGTTAAATGACTAATTACTTGCACCCGGAACGTTTTGATCCTGAGCCAGACTAGCATGTAAAATGAACGTCTGCGTCAAACCTTATACGCAAAACCAGAAACTATCAAAACAACTGTTTATGACCACATAACTGTCTTATTGACAGATGTTAAACTAAGATAAATAATTATTTCTCGAAGAAACCTACACCTGGTATTCTTAGTAAAAGTCGTAGGAGGTAAGCGTCATGTCCACAATAATCTACACTCATCAATGGCGTCGCCAGGGGGGAGTAGAGCAGACCCCGGGCCAAATATTTTTTATCAAATTATTGTTATTTTAATGAGGGTTTTAGCGTATCGACATGACATTGCCAGATTCAAAATTCACCAATCATGCTGCAGTTGGACCTCACGCCTACGTATTGCCATCTAGCGGGTTTTTCATACGCAAAAACTCTTATTCTATTATTACTTTCTTATGATGTGTGTTCATTATATAATATCACACACCTTATTACAAATACACACAGCACAGCAACTAAACGCTCAGCCATTGTGCCAACATTCCCAAGCCAAGCAAGAAAGCAAGTCAAACAGTTAAGCAAGTTGTTGCCCATTCTAGGGCAAAAGCAGGCAAATACTTTTAAAAGAAACTGGCATAAGTAGCTGACATGTATGCCCCTAATCATCAGTCCTTCAGTTCATTTGACGGGCCGGTTGGTCTAGTGGTTAGTGACCCTGACTGCTAAGCCGAAGGTCGTGGGTCCGATTCCCACCCAGGACAAACTTTGTGTGATGAGCATGATAGTTTGTTCTGTGTCTGGGTGTAATTTATCTATAATATGTATGTATTTATAAAATATATAAGTATGTATATCAGTTGTCTGGTTACCATAACACAAGCTGTGCTTAGCTTGGGATCAGATGACCGTGTGTGAGTTGTCCTAAGATATTTATTTATTTATTTATTTAGTCCCCAGATTCAGCTGGATACCGGATTGGATGGCTGTTTTACGTCAAGCGATTGCCACTGAGTACTACTGAGCGTCACGAAACCCCTTGGCTAGACTGGGCACCTTTATCGCTAAACCATCACAACACGTTTGTATTCAGTAATCGGCTAGATTTTTTGAAATAATAATGATTTTTGTAAATAACATTAGCAGCGAAAAAACACATCCAAAACAATATTTTTTAGGCCTACGCATGAAAGATAAGAGAAAAACAAATTAATGAAAAGAAAACAAAAATGGGGTGAATTAATGGTTTGTTTGCTCGACCTTATGACCTTTGTGTTTACTATCGCAATAGGAAGCTATTAATTTTTAATAAGGAAGTTAACAAAAGGATTTCTTAACGTCTGGTTTATGGCAAAATGCTGATTGATCTAGATCTGGCCTTGGATCGAACCGTTCTGTCTATCCGACAGATATTAAGTAAGATTGGATGTTCAGTCTCGGGTTTTCTATAAACGTACATTTGTATTTAAGTTTTACGTTTTTTACAAACGTATGTTTTTGTATCCATAAGTTTTACGTTTTTGAGACTGGCAGTTTGACTGAGTCAACATTCAGAGGTGCCTTAACTACCCTTGTATGATCAAGCCAACCCACGGAAACTAAACATATTAGGTTTGAATTGCCGAGGTGGTTTAATGCCTAAAATGATCTATAGAATGGCTACGGTCCCTGCCTGATTAATGTTTGTATAGCTCAGACAAAAATAGAAAACCAAGAAAAATTATCTTGCAATAACAAAAACTTTTTGCTTCTTCTTTTAGTTCTTAATGCAAAAATTACCACTGTTCAAGTGCAGTCGCAAAAGCAAAGGAAATGATTTACAAACACTCACTTACACTCATCACAAACTCCACTTATGGTCATTGGGAGAAAGCTGGCTATTCTCAAACACCTAAAAATATCCTAAGAGCCAGTCAAACAAAACGGCTAAGGCTAAATTCACACCAAGATGACAGTGGCCGGAAGCGAAGCGGCTTGCAGCTTCAATGTCATACAATTTGAAACACTATCTTCATTATTTAATTCACAGAATCGCTTGAAAAGGTCAACCGCAGCGTCGCGAGCACTCCAACACACATTTCAGAGATTCAGACGCTGAATGCGGCTGATAGGAACCAAACTATTTAAATGTGACCAAAATCGTTCAGCGAAACTTAAGTGGGGCTAAATAAGGGCGATTGTGCACTACAACGATTTTTACTGTCCGAACATCCGATTTTTTACGGTCCGAAGTGGCATGAAAAAAACGGATGATTAGCTTGTGCACTTGTCCGTCTTTACTCGGATAATACGCCTCAGATTAGGGTAGCTCTGTCTTTAAAACTTCACGCAAAACACGCGAAATTACTCTGTTAAAAAAAATTCTCGGACGGTAGAATTACGTATAGTGCACAAACTACTATATACATGATATGGCGTGCCATATTGGACAATAAAAAATCGGACTACTAAACAGTAAAATTCCTTGTAGTCCACAATCACCCTTAGTGTACGTAGTCCTTAAGTCAGTTTGTCCGCTAGTCACGGGTGGGAGCACGTATGAGTCAGTGCTTACTAGCTGCGGCTAAATTCCTGACAAGATTTTGCACGAGTCACTTTACTGACGTGAACGCAGCATCAAAACGTAGAATGCAAACATCAGCAAATCGATTCCAAAATCGATTTCATGAATGTGATCGAGAGTTAATCGAATAGGTACACATCGAGTGATTGATCGCTCTGCATAACCCAGGTCTTGGTCACGCGAGTCTTTTAGATGTCACGTTTTTCTGATATGGCCACCGTATTTGGGAGTGTCGTAAATACGGGGATATCTCCACTATTTATAGGCAGGTATTTTTGGCAGATATGAGTAGGGTAGGACTTTCACGTGTGTAATGACTAAAACAGAATGAAGAATGGGATTGAATGGGTTTTCTTTTGTTGCAAGTTTGGTTTTTGGACAATGAAATTTGATCGAATAAGGGCCGATTTTTCAGTTACCAGATAACTTCTATCTGAAGAATATGTTTGAGGTTTTGACAGCTTTTGTATAGAAAATATGTCAAACCGTCATATTTATTCTTCTGATAGAAGTTAATTGATGATTGAAAAATCAGCTCTAAGTTGCATTTTCGTACTAACATATCCACAATAGAAAGACAATAGCAGCCCGACAGCCGGCTGTCGCTTTGTCGCCGAAAGGTTAATGGCACAGAATACGGACATACCATTTTCACCGCAATTATTACAATCATTTTCGGTAACAATTTTTCTTTTTCTGTAGATCCAAATATAAAACCTCAAAGTTTTTCAGTATTCTCTAATATTATACTATTGCCTCTTACCGTCTATGATGTAAAAAAAAAATATCATATGTAATAGCTAGCTATTCTTCAGCACCATGTAAAAACTCCTTAAGTAAACAAGTGTGCGTTCTCTGTGTGCATGCAAGCACGACGAGTGGATAAAATACCCATTAATAAAGTAATACATATTATTTAGCGTCATTCAACACTCTGACAATGTTAGTGCTAAGTGCTAACAGATTGTTTAAGACAATCTTGCACTTAAATCTTAAGTGTTTAGTTTCTTGTCTAGACTTAGTTTTGATCCCATTACGAAAAGAGTGATAATAAAAAAAATGTATTTGTTAATATCTCGTTACTAAGCGGACTGACTGATTGACTGACTTTGATTTATCAACGCACAGCTAAAACCAATGGTGGTGTAAAACATGAAACTTGCGTGTGTTCTTTGTAAAGAGTAGGTAACCACTAAGAAGGTTTTTTGGAAATTCCAACCCTAAACGGTTGAAATGGGAGATGGAAGTATCGTCATTTACGCGGGCGAAAGCTAGTCTTTATACAGGGTTATTGGTAAAACACCGACATCCTCTCAGGACTATGTTACTGACATCATAATCAACAACTTTTGTTCTCCGACATTTAAAAAATTATCATATTTTAGTTCATTACATTTTCATACAAAATTAAAAATATTTAAATTGAACACTCTAAATGTGACGAAGTCTGCGTAGCATACGAGGACAGTGCGCGGCAAGCGTAGGTATGTTGTTACGGCACAATACAGAGTTGAAATGAGTTAGATAGGACAACGAAATCTCGAAGATTTGTTTTTGGTAAATGTATAACATTTTGTAAAAAAATATAGAACAAAAGTTGTTATTTATGATGATAGTAACATAGTCCTGAGAGGATGTCGGTGATTTACCAATAACCCTGTATATTAAAAAAAGGTGTTTTGTAGTAATCCACGAGCGTAGTAGTCGAAACTTATGAAGCTGGAATCATAAAAGCACATTAGTTTATTTTAATCCTTCGAACACACGTGATATGAGACACAATAGAAAGACAGCCGCCCGACAGCCGGCTGTCGCTTGGTCGTTGAAAGGTTAAGATATTTTAATTTACAATCCTAGATGTTGACAAGACTTACCCAGTAGATAGATATTATTATTATCATCGATTTGAAATAATGTTTGGCAAACTTATCATCTCTCGGTTAATTAGTCTATCGTGTCATGCGATTTTTATTTATTTGCTCTTCAAATTCCTCAAGAGTGATAAAATTTAGTACTTCATAAGTATGTCTATTCACATTCGATATAGTCAATACTAGTATTGTCATTGTGAATCATTGATAAAATGATACAAGGAAAATGGCAAAATTTTGATGACTCGTTACGAAGGTACAGACCTGGCATTTAACATAGAAACTAGGTGATATCGCGATAGCCCAGCACACAAGGTAACCTACTTAATAGTATAATAAACTGGCAGGGCAGCTTGTGGCAAACTGTTGGGCAGAAGCGACCCCACGGTCCCACGGACCTGACCTCCTGGAAGAACCCTTGTTCTTCATCTCTGACTTGCCTGAATTGGCCGGCCAGAGTGAGCTTTGACGAGGAACAGGACTCCCATCTCTCTCTTGCCTTAGTTAGCTGGTTTGAGTGGAGATTCACAAGAGCAAAAGTGCTAAGGGGAAGGAAGTATTGCAGTAAAATGCTGTTAGGGACCTTGACCGTACTTCCTGCCACTCCCAGCTCCTTACTGGCTTTTTATCCGTATTTACTAACATTGGCCAGGCAGGGACCATAGCCAGTCAATAGTCACAAATAACCAACCTCTCTCATACAGAGAATCACCAAGCTTGCTCCAGGCGTTAGGCAAATTTAGGTTTAATTAGTTCCTCCTCCTTGATCGGTCCCTCACGGCTGAGGATCGTGACTCTTAACTCTTAGTTTTAATTCCATAATCTGTAGGTTAGTCTGTAAGGTATGTATGTATGGTTTTTGTTACCTGAAATAAACGATTAATAAATAAATAAATAAATAATCTTGTCCGCGTGCCGCTTTGACAGACATCTCCAGTTGTCCGGCTATCTGGTCTGACCATCGTATGTGACTTCGACCTCGAGGCCTTTTGACTTTTAATTAGTTCATGTAAGTAAATAACACTTGCATATTATTACCACCTTGATATTGAACGTAAGCGCAGATACCACATGGTTCGCCCGACGCCCACATCCTTGCCTGTTCTCACGGTATTTACATCTAGCACATTATGACAAACTGCCAACAGCTTTGTTGTCATGTTAATGACTTACTGTAAATAAATAAATAAGGCAGAGTCCATATTATGGTAATCGAACAACTGATCTGCATACTTTTAAACACATAAATAATACGCAGTGATACAAACAATCATACTCATCACACAAAGAGTTGTCCTGGTTGGGAATCGCTACGCGACCTTGGGCTTATTAGCAGTCAGGGACATAAACTTAAGGGTTGGAATTTCCAAAAATCCTTTCTTAGTGGATACCTGCTCTTCACAAAGAGATACAAACAGGTAGAGACATGAAACTTGGAGGATATGTCCCTCCAAGTTCATGTCTCTAAGACCAGCTGTTTAGGCTGTGCATTGATTATCAACAATCCGTCAGTCAGTTCACCATTTTACACATACGGATAGACTGGAAAGTTAGTCTAAAATACCGCAACCATCAACACTAAATCCCCACTGGTTTCCAATGTTTACAACATCAAAAACTCCCTTTGTTTACATAAGCAAAATTCGGCCACAAATGAACTGAAGCCCATTACTACGCTACTATAAACCGGTGCAGTGGCATCCATTGAAACGTTTTCGCAAGCCACGTTGAAATAGAGCTGCGCCGTGACACAGCTGGCACGCTGACAAGTATGCGTGTGCGCCGCTTGATACGGAGCGCTAGGGGGGGTATGGAGCGGGATTATGTGGGATAATATTTTATTTTCTGAAGGGTGGATGGATTTGAAATCGAGTAATTGTTGAAGTTGTACAATTAAGTACGTCAGAGATTTAGGAATAATTTTGGAGTGAAATTCTGAGCTCATAATTTCTGTATATTCTTTGTGTTTGTGTTTTATGTGGTAGGCACAACATTTCAGTGTCATTAATTCCATCATACAGAGCTGTTCTATCTTTTCTTTGATACTTCTTACTTCCAATCTTCCACATTTATTACTTCTTAGCAGCTTTCGCCCGCGGCTTCGCTTGCGTGAATGTCGAACTTCCATTTATTCAAACCAAAAATCATATATAAACTTACTCTTTACAAAGAACTCACCCTCCAAGTTTCATGTCTCTAGGATCAACGTTTGGGTTGATATTTTAACAGTCAGTCAGTTTACCATACATATCAGATAAAAATAATTGTTTTTAAAATCTCGATGAACGCTTTTATTTCAATTGGTTGAATATCGTAATTAAAGAAGTGATTAGCATCGTTTTTCTTTCCGGTAACCCAAGAAATGTTTTTTCCACCATATGTAACAATAACTTCTACACATTTGCACATCGATCGAATGTCCTACCCCCAAACTCACTGTCAATAACGGCTCACACGTGTTTGTCAACCTCCCAGCCTTGCGTATGTCCTACTCTCCAAAGGACAGATAAAATTAAATACCTTGGAGTTACATTGGACCAATTCCTCAGCTTCAAACCACATATAGACGTCCTGGTATCGAGATTGCGCAAACTCATTTACATATTCAGGAGTCTAAAACATGTAGCCAACCGTCATACCATCAAGATGGTCTACTATGCCTTGTGTCAATCGCTTATTGACTACTGCATCATCTCCTGGGGAGGTGCTGCTAAAACGCACTTGATAGAGGCGGAAAGAGCTCAACGTGCCATACTCAAGGTTGCTGCGGGTCTCCCCTTCCGATTTCCTACAGCCGACTTATACAAAAAGTGGGATGTACTGTCTATAAGACAGACTTTCGTTCTGCATACAGTCCTCAAGAAGCACTCGCAGCTAGTTTATGATTCGGATCGAATGAAAGATAAACGACGAAAGTTCACTGTATGCAGTACAGCATTTTTCCGTTTACGCCAGTCTCACAAGTTTTACTGTTACCTAGGGGATTATCTGTATAATGTTATCAACAAGGGTCTAAATATTTATTCTCTACGCAAACACAGTTGTAAGCAAAAAGTAACTGACTTCTTGAAAACTCTTTCCTATGAGGACACAGAAATATTGCTCCACTCGATTAAATAATATCTGTATTCAAATAATTACTTACAAAGTCACCACCATTCACATTCACATACACTCGCCACCATTCACTACACATTAACCACCATTCACCTACACATCGACTGACCACCATTCACCTACACATTCACCACCATTCACATACACATTCACCACACTTTGACTGCTTTTGTTGTTATTTAATTTGTTTCTTTTCTTTAATTATTATTATTTTTTTTTGTTTTGTTTTATTTGTTTAGTGGAATTACATCTTTTGCCTGCTTAATTGTATGATGCCACTAAGTGGGGCCTGGTGACCTGTAATACAGGTTTTTTCTAAAACCTACTTCAGGCACCAGCTCTCACAATGTGAATTTATATAGTTTCAAAACTGTACAGTGCCACAATAACATTGTGAGAGAAATAAATAAACTTTATTTATTTATTTATTTATTTAAACAAATGTAGAAGTATGATATATTGTTCGATTTTTGCAGCACCCCGCGTTTCTCGTTTATAGATCGTTTATAGATAGTCTCACAACACCAAAAACTCCTAGTCACCGCAGTCAGGATGCAGTTCGATATACCTATTTATTATCTTCCTATAACTCAAGGTGAAATACCACCAGGTCTGTTCCCTGCTACCATCTGTGTTGCAAGCGCAAATTGTCCTACTTCTAGATTTATTGATGCCTGAAATAACCGAGATAGTTTCATGATGGCTGAATGGGTACTTGAAGAGTACCTACTGAATCTTCAGAAGTTTTTTTTTTGGTGAGTGGGAAATCATCCAATGACTGCTCCCGTCCTGGGTGCGGCGGGAGGGCGTGTCAGACTCTTACTGACTAAAACCCACTCATGTTCCTTCGATTGCCTTTTATGTTCCAGGGTCACGGTAACTATTATAAACATTCCGCGACCATCTTCAGAGGTTATGGGGCACTTCCATTTGACAATCTGAACCACTTTTGCTGTCCCAGAAGTTGCGAGAAGAAATTAGCTGATACGTTTTAGGCGCGTTATATGAACAGAAATGTATGGATCAGCTGATTTTTATTTTGGGATAAATGTCAATTTAAAAGTTTTTCATTCATCCTAATGATGATTAGCTATGTTATGAAATAACTTGCCAACCCCATAACCAACTTTAACTGTGAAAATTATTTTCAGTAAGAAAACTACAAAGATATTGAAAAAAACTGGCATCTTTATCTCTTTCAGTTAATTAGAATAGTAATTATGATTTAGAATTACTTGGTCACTTTGTCTTAACGAAGTTAAGCCCTAAAACCCGTTAACTCAATTTTAATAATTGTGTGTGTTAACATCTTTTGTATTGCATACGATTACGACCCTTATCAGGATTTTTTTCTTCTTACTAAAAAGACGGGTAAATACTCACAATTTTATTATGGTGACAATCCTTCTGAAGACACAGTAGACCTACATACTATGTCTGTTGTTTATCCTCCCTCTTTCTAGTAACCAAGTCGTCTTACCCTCCAGCCTTTACAAAGGTTGCAGACCTTTGACGGGCCAGTTGGTCTAGTGGTTAGTGACCCTGACTGCTAAGCCGGAGGTCGTGGGTTCGATTCCCATCCAGGACAAACTTTGTGTGATGAGCATGATAGTTTGTTCTGTGTCTGGGTGTAATTTATCTATAATATGTATGTATTTATAAAGTATATAAGTATGTATATCAGTTGTCTGGTTACCATAACACAAGCTCTGCTTAGCTTGGGATCAGATGACCGTGTGTGAGTTGTCCTAAGATATTTATTTATTTATTTTATTTACCTATAACTTTATAAGCCACCTATCGAAGCCACTGTCTTTCATGTTTTCTTTTCATCAAAATAGCTAGAAGCTACTGAAGTGGGATCACATTTACATTATGTGTTTTTTTTTCTGGAGTTTGGTAACAAGTCATACATGAAATGATTACTTTGCTCATTTTTCGCTCGCCATAAGATTAACTGCAAAATTTTCAGCCTTTCGATCTTAGTAATTTTTATTGTAAATGCCAAGTTTTTAGTTCTAGTGAATTTAGGAGACAATACAAAATATGCTTGTTTGATTTTGCTGTGGGATGCCTATGTATTTCTAAGCTAATTTTTTATTGTTCTGTTTCTGCATATTAAATGGTAAACTGACTGGTTGTTGAAATATCTACACACAGACGACACCGCTGGGCTTAAGAGACTCATATGAAGCTTGCAGGGTGTATTCTTTGTAAAGAGTAGGTAATCACTAAGAAAGGATTTTTTGAAATTTCAACCGTAAAGGGGTGTAGTAATGGACAAAAGTTTCGACATTCACGCGGGCGAAGCCGGCGAAACGCGAAAGCTTTTTTTTATAAAACTTCGCCGCACACTGGAATTTTCTCCTTTAACAAGGGTGCGTTTACCACCATATTGTAAACTCACACACACAAACAACCAGTCTCGGAACAAATATCTGTAGGTCAAAGTAATATTTTGTCACGGCATGCGTCATGAAACAGCACTCAACAATCAACTGCCGCGCCAACCGTGCCGTGCCGTGTTGTACTACTTCTACAAACAAGACCGATTCTTTATCTTTACCCTAGCTGTATGTACGTCGTGGTTTCAGCCGCATTTTTGGTTAATAATAATTTGATAATGTAATATAGCTTTACTAGATAAATGGGCTATCTAACACAAATTATTTTTTTCAATTGGAATCACTGCTTTCTTATTTTAGATCGGATTAACCGAACAAACAAACTCTTTATAAATATTATTGGTATATTGGCCGTACCGAAGTTCGGGTGAGTCGCTATATAGTTCTCTGAGAAGGCCGGCAGAGGCGGACAAGCACCATTCGGGGATTGCAAAGGCAAAATTTGTTCCAGCGATTCTCCGTAGAAGGAACACCGGGGTGGTTACTAGACAGTCAGTAAGAATCTGACAGAACCCTCCCTAAACATTTTTTTCTAACTCCTCCGCTGTTCTTTTCTGTTTAATTTCGTTGCGGGATCCAAGACTGTTGAATCGTTTCTCCGGGACTCGTCGAGCTTCATTGCTCGGCGCTTCTGGCGGACTTCACTGTTGATTCTAGCTTTCAGGAGTTGCAGTGGTTGGGAATAGTGTGGTGGGATTGTCCCAAAAAAAACCCCTCCCTACTGCAATGGCTGAGAACATTCAAAAGGATAAAAAATGTTTGCTAGTTTCAAAGAAAACAAGATCAAGGACTCTTTAAACATAGTATTTTCCTTAACAATTATTTTCTTCGAAATAATCTCGGATGCAGTAATTAAAAGATACGCCATTAATTGTACGGTGAGAGAAAAGTGTAACAATAAAATTGATGTCTTCTACGAGAACGCCCAATCAATGGGTTTTTCTCGTTTACCTTGCAACAAATTATCCAGGGTTTATAGGAACTTATTAAATGGGCTTTTATTATTACTCGGACTAAATTTGCAAGGTATCTTAACCGGTAAGCGATAAATAAAGAATTAATTTTTAAGTTTTATATATAAATGAACGAATTTATTTGAGAAGAGTGGAGTTTCTTGCGAAAAGAACCTTTATAAAAAGTTTTGTTCAAAAAACTTTTCAGTAAATCGGTTTAATCAAACGAAACCGAAAATGTGAGCCTTTTGCGAGAAGTACCCTTTTAACTATAAACTTTGGCAAATACATTAAACTGCATAATACCGATTACCAAAGATATCAAAAGTATTAAAGCAATCAAATATCGACCTTAATTATCTACGTAATAAGTGTAATTTTGTATGCACGACCCGACAGGATGGAATTAAGTGATTTGTTAGTTACCTTACTCCTCCGAAACGGCTTTACTGATTTTTACCAAATTTTATATGCATATTCAGTAGGTCTGAGAATCGGCTACTATCTATTTTTCATACCCCTAAGTGATAAGGGTTGTTCACCCTTAACATTTTTAACGCGGGTGAAACCGCGGGAGGCAGCTAGTTGTTTTATAATTGTTAATCCTACAGATCTTTCATTATGTGAAACACGCTACTAAAGCAGTCACGTTTACTTCAATTAAATGCATTAAAATCAAACTTTACCTTAATTATTATAATAATTATATCTTTATTTTCTCTCTTATTAACAAATTAGATAAGAGACACATTTAGCACTATATCCGAAAACATAAATGAGCTTTTGTGGGAGACTGGTGTCCGTACTAGGATACCCTTAGTGACGGATCCCCAGGCTCTCTAACCAAGATTTTCCTTGCCTGTTCTTCTCCATAGAGATCTACGTTTTGGAACAGGCAATTAGCGTCACTTTTCTTTTCTGACTGACCGACCGACTCTTTGACAATTCATAAGTACCTGTTAATGGTCTAAGTGAAATAAATGCTTTGAATTTTGAATTTTGAATCTCACCCCGAATTAAATATAGCAAACATAAAAAATTCTTTATTTATCTAATTATACATTATACGCTAGATCTAGAAAATTAGATGCATTCTCAATGAGAAAAGAAGAAGAAAAGCAGACCATATTTAAATTAAATTAACTAAACCTAACAAACAATAATTTAGACTAAGTTTAGTGTAATGTGTGTGTAGTGTGTGAGTGTGTGAGCGAATGAGTGTTCGTGTGCGAGTGAGTGAGTGTGTATGCGTGTAAGGGAGAGTGTGAGAAGATAAAAATGACTATTAATATCAGTTTATATTTAATCCAATCTTTTTATTCATCTCATCTCAGAAGTTTCCAACTAATAGATACAAAACCACACACTTCTAGAAAATTTACTAAGAAAATTCCAACATCCTATAGCCTAAGAAAATTCCAACTAAAAAATAAACATTTTCCAACATTCTTTAAATCGCGGATTTTTTAATTTCCCAGTACAACTGAATTACAGTAAATTATCAACAAATGCTGAGAAAAACTCCCATCAGACCTGTTCAGGCCTTCAACGAGACAATAGCCTTGTTTTTCCGTGTTTTTTCTTAATCAATTAACTGTCAGATGTATCCTGAGAACATTCATTATCTAGATTGCTTTTAAACAAAAAAAAATCACTAACAAATTCAGTCGTTTCTAAGGTTTCAAGAATGCAATTAAAATTAGCCATTGCCAAAGGGAATTTGTGAATTGTCTGTGGTCAGATTAAGCGCCTGTTTCACATTCTTCTGATTAAAATATCTGGCAGATAAATTCATATAAAATCTGTTCCGTTTTTAAAACGGTATTTTACACCATTATCAATTGACGTACTTTTTATGAGCTGTCAAAACGCAATTCTCCAATAGATTTTGTATGGCGATGGCAACTTATGACGTCACTAAAATAACAACTCAGTTGACTATCTATTTATTGATTTCAAAGCAACTAGAAATCAAATTTTATAGCAAATTGAAAATTAACCGAATTTATTGGGTTGAAATTAAAAGAGGTTTTATAGAAATTGTGTCTAACATTTATTGGTTAATGGTGTAAACTAACCAATTCATCTTGTAAATAAGAACTACATATTTTAAACAGGCCCTTAGTGTGGTTTTGGTACAGGGCTGAAACGTCATAAAACTCATCCGCTTTATTTACCTTTTTCGGTAAACTTTCGATGGAATGGTGCGAACGAAATCCCGGCCAATAGCTAGTTACCGTAGCTACAGTTAAATTGTTACAAGGGTAAAGAAAACAACAAAGGTCAACATAGAAAAGAAAATCCTATTGGATTAATGTTAACGGTGCACCTTTCTTCAATAAAATTGCGAATTGAAAACCTTCGATTAATGCCTTCAAGTTCAGCACTAGATACCTTTCTTTATACCTAGTATTACAGGTACATCACCTTGGGTAAATACAATAAAAGGATCGATAGGAAAAGGGTTACCTACACCTACGCGATCGATGTAATGTAATTCAATTCATTCATTCAATTCATTTCATTTATTCAACGAACTTAATTGACATGAATTTATTATTGTAATTTATATTTTGACGACATTTTCTTAATGAATTGATTATGAATTTGATTTATGAAATTATGTATTATTGACTTGTAATTAATATGTTGACTACACTATCGCACTATCGCATAATAAATAAATAAATATTTTTGTCCTTAGACCCGCCAAACGCTTCTTTTAATCTATGAATGGATTGTGTTATTTTCCTTCTAATTGATCGAGTAACGACGGGTACAATTATAATTCAACATTGTGTTAGTCTATTATTGTTCTATTATAGGGCAAAGGTGGTATTAATCACTATGCGTGCTTAAGGCGGATTGGCAATTATAATTCCAGGTTACACACGATATTTCCTCACTAATGTCAGTGATATATATTAACTTAAAAAGTACATGACCGATATAAAATCCACGCAATTTCACGTTTGAGATGACCACTGGCGTAAGTCTAATCAATACGTGTCAAATTGTCGATCATCCTACGTGATCGACGCGACGTGGCGATAGGCATGTTTCATCGATCGTGTGGGTGCAATAACATTCTAAAATCCATACTTCCATACTAATATTATAAATGGGAAAGTGTGTCTGTCTGTCTGTCTGTCTGTCCGTCTGTCTGTCTGTCCGTCTGTCTGTCTGTATGTTTGTCTTTCTTTCACGGTAAAACGGAGCGACAAATTGACGTGATTTTTTAAGTGGAGATAGTTGAAGGGATTGAGAGTAGTAACATAGGCTACTTTTTGTCCCTTTTTAACGCGAGCGAAGCCGCGGGCAAAAGCTAGTCACAAATAAAGCGACACACACAGTTCTTGCAGTTCGATGAACTTTCGATAAACTAAATTTTGATCGCATTTTGTTATAAGTTCACAGACAGAATGCAGCTTTAACAATATATCCACAATTACTGATAAATAATTATTATCCTCATAAATTCATTACAAGTTATATTACACAGTTTAAGGCATCCATAAATTATAAATTGTGCCATGCGTGCAAATATTGGGTGCAGCTGATTGATATTTTTGTTTTGTTCTGATAATTAAAAACAAACTGTATACTAATATTAACTTCTGGTCGGGCTGGTATTTTATAAAAAGGTGGGCAAGTAAGAATCGGGCTCTAAAAATTTTGTTCTGTAAATTCACAACTAAGTATAAAATAAAAAAAGGCAAGTAAAGCCTTTTTAGAAAAAATCAATTCTCAACTTGTCACGTTTTTTGTTACTTCACTTTATTTAATTAATTAATGTTCCATGCAAAGTTTTACTGTTTTTTTTTTATTTGTGAGATTCAGTCCACCTAAATGCGGATAGATGGCTTACTTATTCCCTGCTTAAATCTTTCAACCAAAAAAAAAACAACGGTCAACGAACCAAGAAAGTACAGTGTTTTAGCCCTTAAAACTAGAATGTTGAATTAACTGGCTAACATTTGGCTGACTGTATAGATAGTTACAAAAGTTATTCATTTATAGCTAGCCTCTGAATCTCATCCGGCTCGAAGGACCATAGTACACAATGGTATGAGCAAATTTATTTTAGGTTTTAAAAAAGGAAGCACAAACTATAGAGTGCTAAATTGGCATTATGAGGCAAGTAATACCATTCTATCTTGACATTACATGAACTTCGCCATTGAACTATTTGCTATTCCCATATCTGTTGCTATTTTAACGCAACTTTAATGGCAGGTGTAATTTAAAGATAAGCAATAATAATTATCATTGACATTTAAGTCATATTTGATTTAGGCATATTATTATTGCTTTATTGCGCTCAAAGGTGTATCTGATTAACATTCAATCCGACACGTACGTGCGACGTTGGCCTGTAATTAGGTTTTAGTAAAGCAACAGATTTCAGTGAAAGTTTGGAATTCCATTCTTCCATATAATTTTACTAATGCATTGAAGTCTTTCCTAGCATTTTTTGTAAGTTCTTCTACAAGTAATGTCACAGATTCCGACACCTTATCAAGCTTTTTACTTAATAGAGAAACATTTTTTTGCCTACTCGGTGTTCTTAAATCCCGAATTTTTTTCAATCTTTGACTATAATGCAATTAAACAATCCGACCAAAACTTTTAAAGTACCCAGCGATAAAATTTTTCGTTGTCTATAATAGACGAGACGACAAAAAAAAGTAATTAGTCCGTCAGATAGGTTTTCAAAAAATTTTGAACACGTATTTTTTTTTTCTCGTAAACGAAGAATGACGAAGATACAGTGCGCTAAAGTTGCGCATGACGTCACGATCAGATACATATTTTGCAGGACGGTGACGTCCAAAGCCCCCACTCCGAAACTTTGTTACTCTTTATATTTGTATTTTTTTATTTATTTGATCAAGCAAAAAATACGTGTCCCGTATTTTCGGCCGATCTCTGTCAGACGGACTAAACAGAATGCCTTTTTTTTAATGTTGTCGTCATCCCTATTATGAACGTAACGAAACATCTAATAGTCCACTAATAACCCAAAAGTTTCTTTAAAGCCAACTACAGTGTTTCAAATATAAGAAGTGCAATTTGACACTTCTAACCTACTGAAGAACAGGGATTGGGTCAAAAAAATCGATTACTACAATATCCGATTTATACGAGATATTGATTTCATTTCTTTGTAATTTATAATCGATTTAAGTTACAGATTTATTTATTTTATTATGACTGTAAATTTCTGAATTTTAGATTAAAGAAATTCTCAAATTCTCATTGCCAGTGTTGCCAAATTAAAAGAAAAAAAAAATTGTCAAGACTTGTGCACAAGCGATTTTGCTTACAAAAACTCATTAAAATTATAATAACTATATGTGTAATTTAAATATGCTTTTTCGTTGACATTTAGAAATCATCAAAAATATATTTAAATAATAAATGTCGCTTTCATTGAAAACGATCGTTATTAGTAAGTTCGATTATTCGGTCATTTTTAACGATTATTGGTATACAAGTGAATTTGAAGAGTCACAACACTACGGTATAGTACCTTACTACGTGACTTTGACACGACGTCGAGAAAAAATATTATTTATTGTCAACAATGGTTATATTGCTTTGTTTGAAAAAATTTAATGTAAATTAAGTTATTAAGAATTGTGCAGTTTGTGATAAAATAAAAATAACTTTAAAATTACGTGGTTTTACGAAAGAAATAAATGTAAATTTTTGAGTTACGCATGTACAAAGTTGTGTCGTCATGAAAAGTATGAAACGTCAAATTGCACTTCTTATATTTGAAACATTGTAACAACAAAATTTCCAAATAAAACCCCATTTAAACGAGTTCATGTACCGACCTATTTTAATCTTACAAGATATGTTTCGAAACAGAGGTATTAAGACTGCAGGCGATCCTACAGAATGACTCACGTAACCAAATTAACCGAATGCGAACTTCCAAACAACGTTATAAATACGGTTAACGGTTTTTTAACCGATTTGTAAACGTGAAATAGATCATGACTAAGGTATTCGGAAGTCCATGAGTGGGGAAGAATGTGTGGTTTTCTTCAGTGTTAGCTAGTTAATCAGCTGGTTTGTTCTGTAAATCTTGCTCGGTGAATTGACAGCTTACGTCAAGGTTACTTCACCCAAGCATAAAGTCCTCGAACACCATGATGGGATTATTAAACATTTCGACGACCAAGCGATAGCCGGCTGTCAGGCTGTTATTGTCTTTCTATTGTGTCTTGTATCACGCGTGTTCGAAGGTTTAAAGTGAACGTTTTTGTAAGCTTTTATTTAACTTGCTATGTATGTATGTGTGTGTGTAACAATGTAAGTTCGCGTGGAAATTTAAAAAAGATATCTTTAATCGATTGAGATGCTTGGCATGCATGTGTAAATCGGGATACAATCTATTTAATTAAATGCTTGTTTTTGAAAAGCTTGTTTGTTTTTTTTTTTACTCTTTTAATGTGTGGGACGCTGGGACTGTCGCTCGACTACAGAAAATCTCAACTTAGAAAGTATAATTACCGTGATGGTATGTTGTCTAAGAATTCTATACTTTCTATTTCCTATTTTTTCATTCATCACAGTTCTTAGCTTTGAATAGTGAAGTCTCATAACTTTTAGAGTGCATACCATCCCTGAATTATTTAGCCAGTTCCTAAGTATATCACGTCTGGAGAAACCCTGTGAATTTATGCTCCAATAATAGCAACATTAAATTCTTCGTGCTCACAGTGCTACATGCAATCATTATTGCAATCCGACCCATCAATCTGATACATCTTTGCAACACTCGAAATCTTTATAAATAGTACAGGAAAACTTTACTAAAATCTTCGGCTAAGGAACAAAATATCTTATTCTGCTACATTTAGGCGTGTTGTAAATTAAAATGTGTATCTTCTTTCGTATAAAAAAATACTATAAGGAAAACTTTGCCGAGAGTGCTCTAGTCATGTTTTGGTCTAAAATTGTCAAAATACACATTTACACAAGCACAAGTCATTCAAAGATAAAAATATTTAATTCCATTAAACTTCGTTTCGTTTATAAAAATACTAGCTTTTGCCCGCGGCTTCGCTCATGTTAAAAAAAGACAAAAAGTAGCCTATGTTACTCTCCATCCCTTCAACTATCTCCACTTAAAAAATCACGTCAATTTGTCGCTCCGTTTTGCCGTGAAAGAAAGACAAACAGACAGACACACTCTCATTTATAATATTAGTATGGATGTATATTATTTAAGTTCATAAACATATATTTTCTTAAAATTGCGCTCACATTTTTTATTAACCACTTCACACAACTGCGCGCCTAGTACTTTTGATTGATTTAAGTACTAAGTATCTCAGTATTTTAAATTTTCTCACATTATCACTTCACATTACTGCGCTCCTAGTACTATTTGTTCTCTTAATTTTTCAATCTTTAATTGAATTTAGAATTAACTATAGGGGAAAATGATTCATCTTTTATAATTAATGATTAAACGAACTTACCTACTGAAGTTCTATCATAATTATGCGAAGGCTTCGTCCGAAGGGATTAGCAAATAACACTTGTAGTACCGCCTAGTGGTTCGCCAGTCTCACACTATAGTTGAGGGTAGAAAATAAAATTAAAAAATAAATTCACGTCAACAAGACAGTTGACCGACCCGCTTGCTTCATTTAGTTTAGAGAGTAGCCGCATCTTGAATATTTCACACACAATAAAGGGTTAACAAATGGGAGGGAGGGTTGCTAATCCCTTCGGACGAAGCCTTCGCATAATTATGATAGAACTTCAGTAGGTAAGTTCGTTTAATCATTAATTATACTTCAGGCTTCGTCCTCGGGATTAGCAAATAACACTTGTAGACTTTTAGAGATAGTAGTGTGAAATATTTTGTTTATTCCTCAATTTTACAAACAGATATAAGAAAATAATTATAAATCAGCTTATCTTAAGCTTCATTTGAGTTATTGTTTACAATTGTTCTGGCAAAACAATCATTTCCATTGTTATTGACATTACCTATGGTTCTATTATAGAACCAAAATGTGCTTGACGAGCCGCTCCATCCAGCGGTTTTTCTTATTCGATCTAGGCTGACGCATAGCTGAAGAGCCGCGGATGTAGCGGCGTGCCTTGTGCTGTGCGCGGTGGACATGTTCACATCGATACCGCTATTGCGCAGAGTGTCTTTTATCCACCTACTCAAGGTTTGAGAACCGACAGCATTGTAAGGCTTTCTAAAGCTTATGAAGAGGGAGTCAATATTCTTTCGCAACGGGCTTGATTTTTCGAGTTAGGTAAGTAAAGTCAAGACAGGACATATTATTTCGGGTCGTTCCTCAAAAAACGGTAACACTAACAATGGCTGCAAACATCCTTAGCGTGTTGTTTTTAAGAGGTCAGGTATTTTGATAGTTACTTTAGAAGAGGACAATTCTATGTTTTTAAAACTAATCTTTGACAAGGTCTGTACTCTGTGCGCAGTCAAAAGAGCAATGAGAGTGATAAGTTTTTTCGAAAGGTTTTCAAGGGATAACGTTTCGTTGGGATAAAACTGGCTGAGATAATTTATTACTATTGTAGTATCCCATGTTATTTCATACTTGGGTAAAGGAGGACGTATCCGAAATATACCTTTAAAATACCTTTTGATCCTATCATCTTCTCCTAAATTATTTCCCATGAGTAGGGCAAACGCGGATCTACAAGAATTAAGCGTCCCGTATTGATATCCCTCTTCATAGAGAATGTTTAGGAAATTAATTATTTGTGGAATCGAAGCGTTATACAAATCACCATACCAGACCGTAAGTAAACATCATATTGTTTATAGGAGTTTTCAGAAATAGACGCAAACATCACATTAACTGCTGACGGAGATACGCTTGTTCTTACCCACGCCGTCCGCATAAGTTCCCTGCCACCGGGGTTTAATTAAGTTTGGTGTATATGTCGCGATCGCTAGAACTGGAACATAAAATTGGATTTGCATTTGCCTTAAACACAACTGGATCAGACAATAAAAGGCTTTTTTAAAAATTGGGTAGCTGTTGGCCAATGTGGTACGACTAGTACGCCCCTAGCCTTATCTGTAATTATCTTTCTCAGTGTCTTTAAAACGACAGAGAAAGGTGGGAAAGCATAGAAATAAATATTGGCCCAGAAAATTGAAAATGCATTAACTGCCATTGCATTGGGGTCTCTGTGCCAGGAGATCTAAGCAGAGTATTTAGTATTTATTCGACTGGCAAATAAGTCTATTTGAGGTACCCCATACGTTGAGACAATTTCCTGGTATGCCCAGTCCGCCTTGACTCGGCATCTGCAGTGTTATTGTCTAATGAGCTAATGTAATGAGCTATGACGTACAATTTGCGACATTCACACCACTGCCATAGCTGACTAGTGATGTCAGTGAGGTGGGGGAACGAAATACCTTCCATCCTATTAATGTAAGAGACGGCTGTAGTGTTGTCGATGAGGAGTAAAATTTGACAGTTATTTAAATCTTTAGCAAATACTTTTAAACCAAGGAAGGCCGCAAGTAGTTATATATGTTGTGTCTTCTCTTGATTACTCCACAACCCGCTAGCCCTCTCTTTGCCACAGGCAGCCCCCCACCCCGTATTTGAGGCATCTGAGAAAATTTTCAGATCATGCGTATCGTGCTACAAAACGGTATATGTATTGCATTATACCACCATCTTAGATCAGGTAGTAACACACTAGATATATTCATAAATTTATCATAGTTATCATCAGGTTTTAAGTTTAAATGTTTTACGCGTTCAAATAGTTTAGTACATAACAAGCTGTATTCTACAGCTGGAAAAACTGAAACTGGTAATTCGACCATTTGTTCAAATTCACGTATCTTGCATATTTTTAATTTCTGATTTGACGCGAACTATTTTTCCCGAAGGTAACGTGATCTGGAAGTTTTCAGAGTCTAAAACAAAACCTAGAAATGTACATACTTGACTAGGTATCATTAAACTTTTATCCTCATTAATTAAAAATCCGAGAGATGTAATTAATTTCTTAGATTGTACAGTATTGTACAAACATTTGTCGTATGACTCATCTAAGTAATTAATAGATATTAGGCCTGCCAAACGTAGTAACCGGACAATAGGTTTCATTATTTTAGTGAATATATATGGGGCAGTGCTTAAGCAAAATAGTAGAACGTTAAATTCGTACAGTTGTTGAACTTTAAATCTTAAATATTTTCTTGAATTATAATGAATACTTATAAAATAGTAAGCATCTTTTAAATCTATTTTTGTTATTAATTTTAATACTGTCATTTTTTAAAATGATCAGCTGTAATAAATACTTTTTAAGTTCTTTTTTAAATTTAGGATGATACTATATTTGCCATTTGTTTTAGACACTAGAAATATACTAGATAAAAACTGACCATCGGTAGGTTGACATTTTGACATAGCTCTATTACATAATAAATTATGAAGTTATTTAAATGGGATTTTGTATCCCTTAATGCAAAAGAAAACAATGCTTATTAACTCGGGATCATTGTCATTTTTTTTTTTCATATCAGCGAGAAATTAGTAGATATTTGTCTCTGTCTAATTTCAACATTTTTGTCGCGTTTGGCATTAACGTCGGAAATAGCCGCGTTAATTTCGGCATTTAATACAGGAGCATTAACTAGTTTTCAATTACTCCGCAATAGTCCTTATGAATTTCGGGGCCGAAAATATTCGAAATAGTAGGATCTTCGCCCAGTATTTCGAGTATTGTACTGTTTAGCGTATCAGCTGACTCAGGCTCTTCAGTATTTGTCACCGGCTCCACGGCGCTAGCGGCGGCGGGTGGCGGCAGGGGGCGGGGGCACTCTTCGTCGGGTTCCGGGACGGGGTCGACGAGCGTCTCCGCACATGGCTCAGAATCAACAATACCGTCAAGTAGGTTTGGAACGTTGTTATTACGTTCTTGATCTGAAAACCACCGATACCTATACTAGTCATGAAACAGACCAAAGTACTGTTCGCCAGACAAATTTATCGGGTAGTACAGCTCCAAAGAGAAGTACGCAAACCCATCTAGGTAATCATTACTGACCTACACTAGTCAAGAAACAGACCAAAGTACTGTTCGCAAGACGAATTTATCGGGTAGTACAGCTCCAAAGAGAAGTACGCAAACCCATCTAGGTAATCATTACTGACCTACACTAGTCAAGAAACAGACCAAAGTACTGTTCGCAAGACTAATTTATCGGGTAGTACAGCTCCAAAGAGAAGTATCAAACCCATCTACGTCATCATTACTGACCTGCACTAGTCAAGAAACAGACCAAAGTACTGTTCGCAAGACTAATTTATCGGGTAGTACAGCTCCAAAGAGAAGTACGCAAACCCATCTACGTCATCATTACTGACCTACACTAGTCAAGAAACAGACCAAAGTACTGTTCGCAAGACTAATTTGTCAGGTAGTACAGCTCCAAGTTATAATAATATTTAGTTGTGTAAGTACCATGTTACAAGTAAGTCACACTAATTATTGACAATTAGTTAAGAAACAGTCCTAGAATACTGTCCGCAAAGCTTTTATTGGGTAGTACAACTCCAGAGAAGTACGCAAACCCGGCTAGGTAACTATAACTATCACGGGTGTAAGTAATGTTTTATTGTAAAAATAAAATTTATGTAAAATATCACGATTGAGTCACACTAATTTATTGACAATTAGTTAAGAAACAGTCCTAAAATACTGTTCGCATAACTATTATTCTATTTTGATATTGAGTAGGTAAACTTGCAAAGATATTTCTTAAAATATCGTAGGAGTTTCTACGAATGGTAGTTAAACCCAATAGGTATGAAATGTAACCTATTTAGCTAATTTAGTCAACACTTTTCTTATTAAGATTGATTAAATGTATTGTAAAAAATTTGTATACAATATGTCCCGGAATAAACGCACACCACCAGACACCCAAATTAGAATATTATGTTATAATCATAATACATACACTGATTTTTTATTATTAAGTTTAAAACAGTGTTTTTTTTTATATAAATTTGTTGTACAGATTGTGGGAGAAATTTATAGTCACATTACAAATTTACGCATGCATACCGTCGCACTTGCATAAGGGTCTAGCGTAGTAGATATTTCATCCATTTTAGTTTGTTTTGACTGTACAGCGGAAGTGTGACAGCAATTTACGAAGTTTTAATTATTTTTGGGATAAAATATTACCCATATTAAAAATTACAAAAATCGATTCAGTAAACGATTCTGAACAAACTATTTTCTCAAAGTGCATTAATTCAGTTACACACTGTATAAGTAAGTATCTACAAGTTACTTCTTAGTAAACATAAAACCGTGACAAAAAGGTTTTGATACACTTGATGTATGTAAAAGTAAATAAGGCAAGTAAAATCGTTGCCTAAAGGACATGCATTATGGCGACTTATTTATCGCCAGCTCGTTATTAAAGGGGCTTTGTACGGCAGCAATAAAACTAACAAACAATAAATACACAATGACTGACCTGGAGACTCCGAGCGGGAACGAGTATCAAGCGAGTTGGAACGACTCAGCGTACTTACGGCATCTTCGCAACACTTTCTTTTCTAATTTCTTGAACTACCGCAGCAGATGATCGTAATCTTCCTCGTTTCCGTTTAGGTGTGTTTGATAAGCACTTGGAATAAACAATTAGCACTTTTGGGACGCGAGCGTGTGATCGTGGCGAGCACTAAAAAGCGAATGAAGCAAGCGGGTCGGTCAACTGTCTTGTTGACGTGAATTTATTTTTTAATTTTATTTTCTACCCTCAACTATAGTGTGAGACTGGCGAACCACTAGGCGGTACTACAAGTGTTATTTGCTAATCCCGAGGACGAAGCCTGAAGTATAATACGGTATTTTACACCATCATCAATTGACGTACTTTTTATGAGCTGTCAAAACGCGACTCTTCTATAGATTTTGTATGGCAAAACACCTTATGACGTCACTAAGTAAACAAGTCAATCGTCTATCTATTTATTGATTACAAAGCATCTAAAAATAGGGTTTTACGGTAAATTAAATATCAACCGCTTATTAAATATCAAGGCTTAAATTAGGAGATTTTTTATAGAAATTATTGTATTACATTTATTGGTTAATGATGTAAAATACCCCATTATGTTCTCGTCGATTTTTCATTATTTTTAAGATGTATTCTGCTATTCGGGGCGGGGACAAATCCAACGAACCAAAAACCATGAAAATTGGTCTAGCCGATCTCGAGTTATAAGTGTTGTAACAAACCCGACTTTGTTTTATATATATAAAATTACAAAAGGTTGTTTCGTATAAAGAAGAATGAGAAAGATACTCCACACTTATTACATTTGTCTCTGCCAGACGTACTTTGTCTTTAGACATCTGTAATACCAGCACCCCGAGACAAAAGTGTAACATTTTTCTTTCGAACAACGTATACGCTTAAAACTTACAACATTCTTTTCTATCAACTATTCTACAATGCCACTTGTTTAGCAGAGCAGGTGCCTTGCCATACCAAAGACTATGATGACAGCTTCTCATGTTCTGTCTTCAAACCAGAATAGCGCTGCTGGCAAGAAAAGGTATGATGGTAGTACTTCTCCTGACGAACTTTACCACAGTGTATCACACACTGCCTTACAATCTCCTGAAATTCTCAGATACCTATTTTCTTTATTCTTTAAAAACTTAATTATAGAAGAAAACTGAATCTTTTAGCAAGTTAACCAGCTTAACTTAACATTCATTTCATAATAAAAACATTTTACTAGATTCGTACTTGAATAGAAATTGCCGCGTGAAAAAACCTTACATACATTGAATGGCGTGATAGTGAGATTTTCGATTACGTCAAATACCGAACCTTAGGGCTAGCACAAATGTGCGGAAAAAACGTTTTACTTATCTTTTACAGTTTGTCTAGTTGGTTTCGTGTCTCGTAAACGTGATTGCTAAGATTCTTGGGTTCCGTTCTCAAATTGCCGATAGAAATATTAGTTTAATTCCAGTTTACTCGAAAGGCACAGTTAACTGTTGGTCCCAGTTGTCGTTCGTAGTTCAGTTAGACAGAAGCAAGAAAGCCTGGCAATCAGTCTTACTTTCAAGAGTATTAAGAATACCATATTTTTATATTTCTACTACAGAGCAAATATCACTACTAGAAAAAAAAAGTGCTCGATAGAGTCCGACATCTCCTTAAAAGGCTTTTATGAAAGAGGGGTGCCATCTACAGGCCATCACGACTAAAACTAAATGTAATTGATGTTTTAATAAAGAATTGTCGTATTTGAAGTTAGTCAGCTTGACGACTCTTCATGTTGGGTTGATACTAAATGACGTAAAAAAAAATTTCACGAAAGTCGTATCTCCAAATCCGAAAATCGAACACGCTTACGTCGTTCGCTTGTGCTGGGCCTGTACAATGTCTTCCCATGTGCATCATAAAATTTCACAAACAGATTAAATCAGGGAGTGCACGATGACAACCGGGCGTGAGTGGGCGTCGTTAACGTAACGATGCGATTGGGACGAATAAAGACACGCTAGTAGGATCTTTAATTATTTGTAAAACAATACTTTCTAAATAAATCTGGCTCTGGATTAATGTCAGCTTGTTACGTAATGTGGAAAGTTTTTCGGCAAAGAAGCTGAGGAATTTGTATGCTCAATTTTAGTTTTTTTTTTTATTGTTTCAGTGCTACTTCTTGTGCCAGAAATAAAAATGGCAACCACCAGTAAAGCACTGGAATCTAGACGAGTTTAAATTCTGTAAATAAAAAATCTTAGCTGTTTTCGCTTCTCGGTAATTTTTTAGTCGATCAAATTGAAGCTCCGAAATGAAATATAAACATTTTTTATAGAATTTATTTATTTAGATATAATTATCGGTACTTATGTAATGCGTCTAAATACTCCGACACTCTAGAAACGTTATCAAGAAGTCATTATGTTCCTAGCCTTTTTCCAACTTTGTTGGGATCGGCTTTCAGTCCAATCTGATCCCGATACATGAGATGACTGCCTATCGGACCCTCACAACTCAGTTCCTGGATAACAAGATACATGTTGGTTAGACTGAGGCCCGGTATCCACCAAAGCGGAGAGGAGATGAGATGTGTCGTACAACCAATCAGCTTGCGTCATTTTGACAGCTCAGCGCTGAGCTTCAGCACATACAATATCCTATTGGTTAATTACGAGACCGGGGCTTTAAGACTTTCTCTCTCTTCGAACCACCGCCACCGTATCGAGTATCAAAGACCTGAAAATGTTTACACAACCGGGAACAGCGGATTTACGTGCTCTCCAAGACGCGGGATATTAATGATGTTCCAAAATCTAGATAAAATCATTGAAAGAAATACATATAAATTAAAAATACTGGCTCACTAGACCATCATAATGTTATTCGCCAAAACGACGTACTAGAGACAAATTCGAATAACATTTCGATGATAACAATACGTTGTCTGGAGTATAGTGAACTTAACATGAAAATAAAAGTTTTTACCTTTAACGATATCCCCTTTAACTTGTATTGCTAGGTAAAAATGTCTGAAAGTCAATGGTTCCAGTCTACCGGGCCATTACGGCTGGCGCCAACCTTTTGACTTTGCAATGTAGGTACTTAACACTACATTGCATTGTAAACAGTACATTGTAGTATATTTTTACTAAACGCTTTGCCAGGCATTACAAGACGTCTGCCGGGGCTGTGGGTTGTTCGAAAGAAATACTGCGGCTCCAAAAATAAAGAGCTCAGAAGGAACACGCCTGGGTGGGTTTTAGCCAGTAGAAGCCTGACCCTCCTTTCCGCTACGCCCAGAGCCTTTCGCGCGGAGTCTTTTTATGATTTTTCATTCCAAAAAAAAAACTGGCCAAGAGCGTGTAGGGCCACGCTCAATGTAGGGTTCCGTAGTTTCCCGTCCGTCACAATAAGTGTTCCCACTTATAAGTTTAAAAAAAGGCTATTTGTTACGTTGACATACTAAGTACACAAAAAATATTTTGTACAAACGTTTTGTCTTTTTTGTACAAAAACTGTTCTTTCTATCAAGTTCAAAATAATTTTCCTAGAAAGTCCTTATAAAGTTCTACTTTCCAGATTTTTTTCATATTTTTTAAACCTACGGGTCAAAAGTTAGAGGGGGGGGACGCTTTGATTTTTCCTTTTGGAGCGATTATTTCCGAAGTTATTGACATTATCAAAAAATGATTTTAGTAAACCCCTATTCATTTTTAAATACCTATCCAACAATATATCCGCGTCAAGGTTGCAATTAAAAAAAAACCACTTCTCTATTTACATATAGGGGGGCTACCCTAATAAAACGTTTTTTTCCAATTTTTATTTTACCACTTTGTCGGCGTGATTGATATACATATTGGTACCAAATTTTAGCTTTCTAGTGCTAACGGTCACAGAGATTAAGCGAGGACGGACGGACAGACAGACAGACATGGCGAAACTATAAGGGTTCCTAGTTGACTACGGAACCCTAAAAAAGGTTTAACGAGACGTACTGTATCTCTTCTTCTTCTTCTTCATGGACCTCCCACTGGGAGGTTTGGTTCCCGCACTTACTCCTCTTATGATAAGACCATTGTACGTTGATACTGTATCTCTTTTCTATATCTGTAGAAAGGAAATAGTCCTAAAAATACCTACATTTAGTTACAGTCCATTAAGTCTGAAATATGTACATCGTCCGCAAACATTAATGCCTGAATGACGAAAACTGAACGACATAGTTTAAACTAACTGAACACGTCGACCGACAACTAAAGCACTCTACATTTGGCCGACATCGACAACGTATACTGTAATGGCGCTTTCATCGAATCGTGACGGTCATTTTATATCGATATTTTTTGACATTTACGTAGAACGAAAAGTGGAAAATATATTTCAGATCTAGGTTTTTTTAATTTAATTGTTAAATATAAATGAATAAAATATTGATTTTTAATGAAATGCTGGCAGCATTGCCAACCAACGTGGCAATGCTGCCAGCCTATTGGGCATTGTTTGGTAGACAGAGATGCGGAGGAGTTTTTTTAATGCTGTTTTATTTTAATTGTAATGTTTTTCCTATTAGTTAAGTTTGGTAATTTAGTTTGTAAAAATATTGTATATATTTTCTTAATGAATATTTGTGCATTATTATTTTTACCATAGTTAAGTTTTTTTTTTTAATATTCGACATCATTCAGAACTTTTTTTATTAAGCTATACTGTCTGACTGCTGTTTACAAGTCTCCGTCATAGCCTTAAAATGCTTTCTGAGTAGTGCCTTCTCTTTCCAATCTTCCATGTGAGACTGTAACTCGTCCCACCCACATTTTCTAGGCCACCCTCGGTGATGATTTTCATCAATATTTAGAATTTTAATCATTTATTTTAACTTTTATATTAAGAGACAAGCTTTTGTCACCAAAAAGTTAATTGATGTATGTAATAATATATAATTAACACAGTAGTTATGTTTTTTTTATAAAAAAGCGCACTGCGAAGCGATTTCTGGAAATTGTATCCTTAAAAAATGGAATATAAAAAGACGGGCAAAGTCACTGGAAAAAGTGTATAGAAATATAAAGAAAACACCGATATTTTTGTCCCAACACTAGCTCTAATCGACCAGCACTCAGCGTCGAGGTTGAGACAAGGCGAATATGTAACAATACACTAAAAGTCAATGCTCGAGTGATCTGTGCAAACATTACGAACGCAAAGTCAATTGTCTGGGTATTAAGTACTAGCTTTTGCCCGCGTCTTCGTCCGCGTGGAATAGTTCCCGTTCCCGGGGGATTTCTGGTCAGAGTCACTGGAAAACTATCCTATGTCCTTTGTCGGGTCCCAGGCTATATCTGCGTACAGGCGTGAAGAAGAGACAGACAGACAGAGTTACTTTCGCATTTATAATATTAGTATGGATTATAAACCAGCAACCCGCCCCAGCTTCGCACGGGTGTTACAAATCTTTAAAAAATCCGGCTTTTTCCTACTACAATAATTATGCAATTTTTAATGTATACATAGCATAGACCTCTCTCTTGGATCACTATCTATAACAGCTCTGGTGGTCCCGAGGTATAAGCCGTTAGTCACACGACGTAGTCGACTCGATCTGTTCGAAGTTCGTATAACTTTTTTCGGGTTGCGGAATAATTCTAATAGTTACCGCGGCTCCGGAACATAAACGGCAACCAAAGGAACATGGGTGGATTTTAATCAGTAAAAGCCTGACACAAGGCGCGGGAGGAGTCATTTGATGATTTCCCATCCACAAAAAAAGGTAAAGGTTATTTATTTGTCAGAGCATTTACACACAAATTAAAGCATGTAAGATCTTAAAAAAGGTATCTGACGTCCGAATATGCTTTACGATCTATTAAAAAAACGCATCAAAATCCGTTGCGTAATTTTGAAGATTTAAGCATGCATAGGGACAGACAGACAGCGATAAGCGACTGTTTTATACAATGTAATGATGTCTGGACATGGCTGTTGACAGATTTACGTATATGTAGTAAATGTTTGTGAGAAATTACATAATAACACATTATCAGTCGATTTTGGCTTAGTTCCATCACACTGTATATAATAAACTTTGGGTTCAAGTTATTTATCACGAGAAATATTAAAATAGAACGATCGTATTGTGTGGTGTAAAATAGGGTGCCAAGACTAACATCACGGTCACGGGCCCCCAAAAATTTGGGACCTGGCTGGAGACTCCAAAATCCGGAGGGCAGACTACGCATTAGCCTCAAAATTTCTAAATTTTTCAGTACGCGTAAAAATTAAATAAATAAATATCAAATAAACCTTTCTTAAGTTTGTCTTGGACAACACAGACATCGGTAAAGGAAAAACATCTTGAGAAATCCTGGACTGGTAGTAAATATATAAGTCCGAAATCGCCAATGCGTGACGATAATGCTCGTGCCTTCTCTGTATTAGAAGAAGCCTCTGCCATGCAGTGGATCAGCTATGGGCTGGTATCATTATCAAATAAACCAATAATCATGTGATCCCAAACTAATCAGAGCTTGTGTTATGGTAATCAGACAAATGCTTATTATTGTAGATAAATTACACCCAGACACAGAACAAACAATCATGCTCATTACATAAAGTTTATTCTAGGTGGGAATTGGACCCACATTGGAAATTAGGCCCATCAAATAGTCCTAAGAACAACGGTTAAGGTTGTACGTACCTAAGGGGTAAAAATTTTGGCGAGCGATGGGTAGCTCGCCGCCCGGCTAGGACCAGGACCGCGTCGAAGGCGCGTTAGTGTTCTACGCGCGCCTCAAAGAGAAGGAGTCAGCACAGGAAGGGGCCCAACAGGGCCAACGCCTGCCGGGGTTGCGGAATGTTTATAATAGTTACCGTGACCCTGGAACATAAAGGGCAATCGAAGGAACATGAGTGGGTTTTAGTCAGTAAGAGTCTGACACGTAGGACGGGAGCAGTCATTGGATGATTTCCCACTCACCAAAAAAAAAAGGGGGTAAAAATTTTCATCCTATACAAAGCAAAGAAAACCAATGAACTCTAACTGTTTTCAGTAACATTGAAAATATTGCCATAACAAATCGACCATAGTAGTCTAGAATGTACCGTAAAACTACATCTGTGGTATTACCATAGACAATTTAAATAGAGATCGGCATACAAACGTGAAGCTATAGCATTGACATATATTTCGATAATAATGGTAATAATTTGCTCTATTTATGGTTAGTACAGGAGAAGACAAAAGGCCTATATCCTTTTATATTTAAAATAAATGTATTTTTTTTCTGTAAATAAATAAATATTTAAAATTGATAAATTACCGCCACCGAATTTATTTAGATTTGGACTGCAGCTAACAAAAGAGTTGATAACTTCGAAACTGTTGAGCCGATCTTAATAAAACGGGTCTAAAAACAATTGCTAGATAACCTACTTTAAAAAAATACTGCATCCAAATCGATTCACCCTTCTTTTCGACGACTAAGCGACAGCCGGCTTTCGCACTGCTATTGTCTTTCTATTATGTCTCGAATCACGTGTGTTCGAAGGTTTAAGAGCCACAGAGCATAGACAGACAGACACACACTCCTTTTTTCAACGTGGATTAAAAAAAATAAGCCTCTCTTCAAACATTCTTACACTTACAGACAGACCAAGTTATCTGTGAACTGAAGGAGGGTGACACTGTCTATGCAGCGATGCAAAGAGAAAGAGACAGAGTACACTCAAATTAAGTCAAATGTATGACTGAAATGTCATGTCAGCCGTAGTTCTAATTTTAGCCATTTCACAGATAAGTTGGTAAGACAGCAAAGCAATCGAAAGTCAGTACAGTCGCGCAGAAAACAAACAGCAAACACCACCTCCCTTGAAAGCAACACGTGTCCACTACAACGTGACATTGTTGTCCAGACATAGGGGTTTCGTGCGCGATAGTACGTCTCTTCGACGTGTCTCGTGGCCGACCGAGGCTGTTTGAACCACACGTGATCGCTCCTGACCCATATTGAATGGTATTTGTTGAATATTTTTAAGGTCTCGGGGACTCATGTTTTAGTTGGTTTTCTCTGTTTTTATTAAAGTAATAACATACATCAACATAATGTCGTGCTTCTTTATCAATGATTTTGTTCTTATTTTATTTCGACAGTTGGATAATTTAACATTCGTGAGTGTGTCCGTGACATCACAGCTGGCTCTAGCAGAATACCAGTGCTGCGATTTTTATTGCTTTAGATATCGCAATGCTGAGTTGGGGGCCTTTTTGGCCTCGCACAGATTTTTTAAATTATTTTTTTGTATTGTGTATGAGTGGTTCAGGTTAAAATGAACTTTAATTTTTTTTCTTTTCCACTTTGTTTCTTTCTTTAAATTATGTTTTTATGTCGCAATGGTTAAATGGTATACCACTCGCGACTCACGAATAAGGGTTAAAGTACCTAATAATAAGACATTTAAAATTCATAAATGTAAGTAATTTCTATATTAACGATATCCTACATCGCTTATTTTGATTTACGGACTATTTGTATAAATTACAAATCCAAGTTTTCTCATGATGTCAATGATGTCTAAGATAAAATTAAAACGACATAAGTATGCCCTGGAAAGCATGTAAGGCAGTCTAACCAAGGGGTATTTACCTAGTAATTCTTTTTTAATCTCTCAGTTTTGACTATTCCTTAACTTATTTTTTATCGGAAGTAAGCCTAAGAAAGTTATTTTTAGCAGTATCTAAAGTAAATAAAAAATATACTGATATTTTGTCGTGTTTTTCTTAATACGGCACATAACACACATCTATTAACGGCTTATGTTCCTAAAGCCGAAGATGACCTTTTTACTTTAAGACGCTTTTGGCCATAAAAAGTCACATTTTACGTCAGATTGGAAATTAAACGGAACCTTTATGGTTTACTCATATGTCTGTCTGTCTGCCCGATTTTCTCTTTATCTCCGAGATGACTGAGTCCTAAGATTAAAAAATCATCAATCATTCATATTCCTTTAATTACCTGTAATATTTTTCAGTTGTTATTAATAGTTTTTTCTTTACTAGTATGAATCACTGATTTCTTTGACTTTATTCACGTGGATTTCAGGTTTATATACTACTAGCATTTCAGCAGCTTCGCTCGCGTTAGAAAGAGACAAAAAGTAGCCTATGTTACTCTCCATCTCTTCAACTATCTCCACTTAAAATCACGTCAATTCGTCGCTCCGTTTTGCCGTGAAAGAAAGACAAACATACAGACAGACAAACAGACAGACAGACACACTTTCCCATTTATAATATTAGTATGGATGCACAAACAGCCTAGGACAGTCGTTAGACATTTCATAATTAGCGCAGTATTTTTAGAAATTACCTCTCACAAACAAACAAACAATTTCACCCAAACTACTATAAATTTTGCCATCGTAAACACTTCTCCAATCCTCGTTTTAATCTTAAACATGCTTTTAAGTAATCCCTCACTACTTAGATGTCGTGGTCCATTTTCTTAAGCTTCTTAGCAGCCTAAATATAGTTCTACTAGATGGCATTGAAGTTCCATCTGGTGCATTATCTGATCGGCTCCCAACCTTCGAATGGAGTGACTTTGACATGTTTACCTTTTTAGATGTGCAAGGCTGTAAATATACCTTTTTAAAGGTATTGGGGCACTATTTTGAAGATTTTGTCACGTATAATAAGAAGGACATGATTTTCCCGGTAATGTGTGGTTAACAGACTTGTTCGAAATTAAAATTTTGATATTCGCACGCCATTTTAACAAATCATTGTTGCTACGGTTTGACTGATTAAGAGTCTGCCTTTCTGACAATTTATAAGTGCCTGTAAATGAAGCAAGTTAATTTTTTACTTGAGTATTTTTAAAACATGAAATGTCGTTATGGCCCTGAGGATAAGCCGCCTCTTGTGTAAGTGGTTGTGGGTTTGAATCCGAGCAAGTACCAATATGAGTTTTACAATTTTATTCATATGTACATACCTACTTTCTAAAGTTTATCTTGGACATCACTGACAACCCGTGCCTCGGAAAGCACGTAAAGCCATTTTTCCCGGCTATTCATAGAACTTTGACAGTCGTTACGGGTAAGCCAGAAAGTCTGACCAGCCTATCCAAGAGGTATCGTGTCGCCTAGTTACTGGGTTGAGGAGGTCTGATAGGCAGTCGCTTCACGTAAAACACTGATATCCAGCTGAATCCGGTTAGGCTGAAAGCCGACCCCAACATAGTTGGTAAAAGGCTAGGGAGATGATGATAAGTATTTTGGAAACATGTACTTACTACTCATGTACACTACTATGAACAAAATCAGCTTAAATTTTATTTTAAAATTTTCTTCAATTATTAGCCGCGTCAGTAGAATATGACCCTTACGCATAAACAAATAATGCGTAGCTGTTTACAATTTCTAATAATAACATCGGTTTCTCATTAGTTTTTTCAAGTATTCCCACTTAGAATGCAATCAGGTCAAACGATGTAGCAACATGTTACACAATCGGACTACCGTGAACTTTCTAGAAAAAAAGGTTATTTTGAAATATATTGTTCGGGGACGATAATGTTTTTCTATTTGTGTTTCTTATTCTTCTAATTCCTGGAATTTTGGGGAAATTATTTTTCTATTTTCGTTTTTTTCCTGGAATATTGGCCAATGGTTGATGATGTATTTCGTGTTTTGTTGTAGGTTATCTTGGTTTCTTAGAAAATTATTTGGTGTCTTTTCAGAATGAAATTGGGTCAAACGGTGAAGTGAGTGAACTTTCTAGAATAAAATGTTTCTTTTTTATATGGTCTGGTATGGTAAATCTTTTCTATCAAAAATCTGTTAAGTAGTTTTAAAGATTTAAGAATACATAGGGGCAGACAGACATCGGAAAGCGACTTTGTTTTATTTTATATTGTTATGAAATAAAAAACATAATATTCTATACACACGTTGATAGTAAGTTCTACCAACTCACTTTATGTCGAAGAACCCTTACAACCTACGTATTATGTAAACTGTTTTTTAGAAGTTTCGACAAACTTTTCGCTGTAATTTTCCTCTAAGAAAAATGTTTGGCAACGTGTTTCGAAGATTTCGTGAAATGTGATTTCAATGCTGCAACGTTACCCCATTGTTATTGAATTTTCTGAGGGTAACTTTCTGTAGGTCTTCCACGGAAATAAGTTACTTTTGAAACTGATTGCAAGGGGTCGTTTGTTTGGGCAAAACGACTGGGATTGCGTAAAATTATGTGGTCTTCATAAGACTTGTGATTTCTTTGTTTTCTGTTTAACACCTGCTCGTAGAGTTATGAAGAGTTGCTAGAAACATAATTTAGTAAACTAGCTTTAGCTGGCTTTTCATTTTGGGAAGTGGGAAATCATTAAATGACTTATCCCGTCCTGTGTGAGCTACAAATAATAAAAAAAACTTATATACTATAATCCTTAAAACTAAAAACATTTCAGTAGCGTCACTACCGCGCGAAACGGATAGCTTCTTCTACTAACATGGCGCAGTAGACCCTTAACTTACAGACTATCTTAGAAGAAGAAGCTAGTGTTCTATGGATTGCTGAAATATGTAAGTAAAACTATAAATGGCATTATTTTTATATCTTAATACTAAATAATTTCAAAGTTAAGGGGGAGTGGGAAACATTTTTTTTTTGGTGAGTGGGAAATCATCAAATGACTGCTCCCGTCCTGGGTGCGGTGGGAGGGCGTGTCAGACTCTTACTGACTAAAACCCACTCATGTTCCTTCGGTTGCCTTTTATGTTCCGGGGTCACGGTAACTATTATAAACATTCCGCAACCCAGCGGTTTGGGTTTTGTGTTGATATATCACCCAATCAATCAGTTTAAATTTTTTTATAGATTAATCAGCACGCATTATAACCACGGGGCCGAAAAGGCGTCAGGGCACAAAGTTACTCTGTGGTCAGGGTGCGTTATTCTATACATTTATTGACATTTCCTCACAATTGTTTTAAAAGACGCCATATTTTGATGTAACTTTACTTTTGTGTACTATAATAATTACAAATATTTTTTTTTCTCGTAGACCAATAGGAACATCAGTATCCTATTACTAAACTTCGACTGTCAATCTGTTTGTCACTGGACTACATCTGATAAACCATAATTTTCAGTCTGTATATTTCTATTGTATTTATATTTATCCAAACATTGATGCGCTCATGGTCATTGATCTCGAGAGATGCGCGTTAACTGATGGTTTTTATTTTGGGAGCTCAAGCTCCCAAAATAAAAACCATCAGTTAACAATATCTTAATTCATAACATCAGTCATAATCATATTTATTATTTATTTATATTTAATTTATTTATAGGCTTTCTTGATAAATAGGCCTTCAGCTTTTAGTACGATCTTAGTTACTCCTCCGCTCCTTAGCTATATTACAGTAGTAAGTAGTATAAAGTAAAAATATTACAATCTCAAAGACAAAGACATTTATTCGTCGAATATGGTAGGTTTACAGGTGTTAAACAAGTTTCGTACAGCATATCCACCGCATAAAGCGGCATTCGAACGTTTATGGTTACAATAAAGTAACTTAACTTAAATTCAGCATAAGTTAGCAAAAGACTTGTAAAAATAAAGATGTGTAAATAAAACTAAATTAATTTAACTAACACAAAAAGTAAAACATTAGCAGATATTATAATTACATATCTATTAAATAAAATTAATCACAAACAATAACAACTATAATTACTTTGGCATGTGAAACTTACATTCATCTACTATTACTTTAATTTCACCTAATTACTTTATAAGTATCTATCTATTTTTCATCAAAAAAATCTTTCACTAAATAGAAGGACTTTAGAAGTAGCCACGACTTCAGTTTTTTTTTGAAAAATTTATATGGTGATTCTCTGATAGGTTTTCAGGAAGCACTGTTTAAAAAAAACAGTTATTGTGTTGGATAGCCTATTTATATCACGCTAGGAGATACGGGAGCGGAGCAGTAACTAACGGTGCCTGTGAAACTGCAGAAGACATCAGTAATTATGGTTTTGACCAAAAGAGGAACTTGAAGAATCAACCTGTCTAATGCCCGGTTCCTATGAACAAGAAACGACTCGTTTTGCTTACGGATAGTAGTATTTTCTACGTGACGTACGCCAAAACTGTTCCTATAAAAGTCGTTTAGGTAATGAATTTACCGATAGAGCACTACCTACGGATGGGAGGGTTACGAATAACGAACCATAAGCCAAATGTATGCAGATGTCGGCCGATGGTGTTCCTATAATAAAAATGAAACTTCAAGGAGCTGTAAAAGTTACGAGTCGTATACAGTTTGTTTACCAGCCGATTTTGGTCGGTTATCTACAAATTTTTAAATTATTCAGCGTTATTTTCTTTAAGTTATTGTAAAATGTCTAGTTCTGATAGTGAGTTGAGTCATTTGGAAAGGTTGTCGGACTAAAGTAACTCCGAATCAGATGAAGAAAGTGATTCTAATCAACCGAATTACAAAACAAGGGTCGATCATTTTAGTATCTTGGATAATAGCGAATTCTAAATTAGATTTCGGCTAGATAAGCCGTCTGTGCTAAGTTTACTCGTCGAAATGTATCCGCATTCGAAAGTGTAGGGAGTAAAGTATGTATTTCTTGTATATTCACTAGCCAATATTTATTTAAAATAACCAAAAAAAAAAACAAGTTTAACTTCAACTCTTTATTTATTAAGTACATGGTGGACTTACAGCTAATAAATCCAAAACAGAAAGGAAACTATAATCACTAGAAAGCCAATTACAAGTCCTCACGTATAGACACGAGAGAGACATAGAGTTGTCCTTGTTTTGCACTTAAATAACTATATTATTAATGGCATTTGTGAAATACCACCACAATAGGGTATTACACTGTATAAGAGAAATAATCTAAAAATATATTATTGAGATAGCTTATGCAAAAAGCAGCCGAACAGTGTTAGTTTTAGTTCATAAAACTAGAAAATATTTTTTTAAATTCAATTCAAAGTTTTCAGTTTTTTTTATCTGTTCTTGAACACACCGAAATACAGACCACAGACAGTGACAGCTGTCGACTGTCAACAGTGTCAACTAGACGTCACTATTTGTTTTATTTATAACCTCCTAATACGATCTTTATTATAAAAATATACTTTTTCATGGAAGTTATTGTGAAAGATATTTTAGATGGCTAATGCACATGTGTACTTACATCAAAGTGATATTTACAACAACAGTACAAACGGCACAAACGGGTTTTTATGGTGTAATAGTTGGAATACTCTTCCCACAACTTTTAACTAAGTTTTTCTTAAATTTGAATCAGTTAACACTAGATTCACTATTATTCCGATGTTTTCACACTTGTGTTCTTGCATTCCGGAACGCACACCAACGGTAAGTCGAACAGTAACTAATTTTTTAGATAAAAACAATAATAATGATGTAAAATATCACAGCGCATTTGTTTATTTACACGACGTGAGGACGTCATATCGCCAAAGCAAAACCACGCCCACGGCGTTTTCCGTTTTTGGCAATTTCCGCGCGAAACTTGAAATTACAATTTTTAAAAGCGTTTTTAGGGTACTTAGCGTTTAAATAAAAATTTAGGATTTTTTTTAGTGGTTTCTTAGTACTGTAGGAGTTATTTGAACAACTTTTAAAAAAAGAGTGTAATACCCTATTCTGCCACGACCATGTTTATTTTACAATATCTCAGTCAAAGAAAGATCTATAGCACAAAATATGCAATAAGACTGCGAAGGTCTTCTCTTTGTGAAGAGACCTGGTCCGCTAGAGCCTCGTCAGTGAATCAGCAGGATGTACCACGTGCAGGTGAGGTAGGCTTTGACCCTGGAGGTGATGGTAGGGCCACTTACACACCAAAACATATTCCATTATGCGTTTTAGTTTAAAATCATAATATATTATGTATTATTTAAATGACATTTCCGTTAAAATGAAATGTGTCAAGCCAGAAGCTCTCAATCGCGTTTTGTTTTCCTATTTCAGAAGAGGTTGAATAACATTTTTTTGATAATAATGAAATTTCTTGAACACAAAAATTATTAAATAAATGTAAAAGCTAAGTTTTCTGTATATAGGTAGGAATATGTTATATCGTGTGTAGTAGACATGGATTCACTTTAATTCTAAACGTTTTAATTCTACTAATTAAACGCAAGGAGGGTCGAACACGTTTTTTGATGGAGGGCTGTGGCAAGTGGGTGACCAATATCTACTCGTTGCAAGTAGCTGATGCCATTATTTTTAGGAACGCCATAAACAGTCCGTCACTTGAAACCAAAAAACTAATAGTACCTTTTGACAATAACGAACTTTAGTTCATAGGAACCGGGCATAAGTCGAGATATACCTTAACACCAACAACACAAAACACAGCAAACAAATTGAATTAAAATAAACAAACAAAAAAGCATTAATTCTCAACGTAAACAATCAAAAGCACACCAAATCATCCGTGAAACGAAATGTCACGCTTAATTAGACATTTAATTTCACCGAGCAGCTACTTTGAAAGAAAAAACCTATATAAGGAAGGCCTAAAATACACCTCATCTATATTATTATCTATATAAAATGGTAAACTGACTGACTGATTGTTGATATAACAACGCATAGCTCAAACCGCTGATCCTAGAAACTTGGAGGCGTATGTACAGTCAGCAAAGTAGATAGGTATGCAGGGTCATCCATACTAATATTATAAATGGGAAAGTGTGTCTGTCTGTCTGGATGTTTGTCTTTCTTTCACGGCAAAACGGAGCGACGAATTGACGTGATTTTTTAAGTGGAGATAGTTGAAGGGATGGGGAGTAACATAGGCTACTTTTTGTCTCTTTTTAACGCGAGCGAAGCCGCGGGCAAAAGCTAGTCATATATAATTACGGTTTTCATGAATACCAATCGAAATATTTAAATAAAATTTACAGTGATTAAAGAACTAGCTATTTTCTACTATGGTATAAATGTTTATTAGAAAATATCCATGGATTTTTGAGAAAAATTAAATTGTATCTGACGGCCCTGCATACTTATCTGCTTTGCTGACTGTACTTTGTAAAAAGTAAGAATCCACTGAGACAGGATTTTTGGAAATTCCAACCTTATAAGGGTAAAAGAATGAATGGAAGGCATCTACGCCAGCTTAACCGCGGGAAAAAACTAGTATTAAACTTTAAATACATGTGATTCGAGACACAATAGAAAGACAATAGCAGCCCGACAGCCGGCTGTCGCTTGGTCGTTGAAAGGTTAAATAAAATAAAGTGTCTGTAATATTAAAAATGCTTTTTTTATGATTGTTTATAGATATTTACATGGAACTCAAGAAAAACCATCTTAATTTTTTTGTCTGTTTTCGTTCTGGGTAATGTCCAAAATGACTGGACCGATAACAGAGCCTTCACAGACATGTTGCTACTATTATAAGCAGGATCAAAGCCTACATAATTTTGATAAAGCTCTAGGATTACGCTGAAAATAGATAAAAACACTTCTTGCTCAATACCTAAATTATCGGAGGTAACGCCACGGGGGACAATTAGTTGTTAATCTAATCCATCTCGAATCTTCAGGAAGACTGGCAAGGTCGTCACGGCTCATTGAAAAAAAAACAATGAGTAAATAAATCATTACGAGCCCAGCATTAGCAACCATAGATTAAAGTCTATTTGATGACATTTTTTTCTGTAGTCCTTGAGGAACTTTTTTTATTAAACTACCGTCTTGTGCTCGTGGGTTTGCTCACGTAAACATAGATCCGAGAAATTTCGTTTTTGCAAGATTAACACAGAGCATTTATTTTTTTCTTTAATAGGGATGACGACAACAATAAAAAAATGGCATTCTGTTTAGTCCGTCTGATAGACCGGCCAAAAATACGGGACACGTATTTTTTACTTGATCAAATTAATAAAAAATACAAAGATAAAGAGGAACCATGTTTCGGAGTGGGGGCTATTGACGTCACCGTCTTGCAAAAATTGCATCAGATCGTGACGTCACGCAAAACTTCAACGCACTGTATCGTCGTCATTTTACGTTTACGAAAAAAAAGAAAAAATACGCGTCTAAAATTTTTTGATAATTTACCTGACGGACTAATTCCTTTTTTTCGTCGTCTCGCCTATTATAGAGACAGGATTTAACGACAGAAATATTACCAAGCCAAATAAAGAACTTGATTATAATGTTCTTTCTTTATTTCGGTCTAAATGTGTCCACATTTTTATTACCATCAAAAGAAATGGTTATTACGTAAAAATTAAACATAACTTTTAAGGATTTAAAAATGGAGCTAGTCTATTTTTAAATCCATAAAAGTTATATTTAATCGTTATGTAATACTCAATTGTGTTAACTTTCAAATGAAAGTTCTTTTTGTTTTTGTTAATTAAGATTAAAATAAAAGTCTTTTGTAAAAATGCCGTCTGCCTAAATAACTACACACATCAAAAGTGTCTAGGGATATTTCAATTAAACCTAAATTACTAAAATTCTATTAACTTTTTGTTAAAACATGTACACATTAAAATAAACCTTGTTTAATAGACTATTTAATCTGATAATAAACTTTTAGATAAAGTTAAATTTAAAAAAAATTTAGAAGAAGAGGAAAAACTCAAACAAAATTTCAATCTTAACTTTATTTTTGAAACATCAAAACTTAAACAAAACAACATTTTTTTAAAAAAAAATCTTGAAAACTTAAAATTAATATTCCGTGGATCCACCTAAGACTCTCCTGACACATCTGCAGCGGTTCTGCATACTCAAAACAAGGGTGTCAATATCCTGTTGTGGAATACTGTCCCATAATTGCCGTTTCTGAAGCCATGAAGACCAGTCAGAGCGTTATATCCAGGCTTTGGTCATGTTATCGTGTCACGGAGGAAGTGGTGGAACGGCACCGAGGACCTCAACGCATTACAACACATGTACAGGACCGATTCATAGTAAATGCTGCACGAAGTCAACTAAATGCAGCGGCGATGCAATTGGTTCAAAGGCTACAGAGAGAGTATGGTTTGCTGGTAAGCGGTCAAACTTTGAGAAGGCGACTGCATGAAGTCAATCTACGTGCTCGTAGGCCATTTTGGGTATCAGCACTAAGGAGAGGTAATCGAGGAAGAAGATTACAATGGGCTATTGCACACGAAAACTGGAACCATTCTCAATGGTCACTTGTGCTTTTCACTGATAAATCTAGGTTTGGATTTCATCCTGATTCGCGAAGAGTACGCGTTTGGAGAAAACCTGGACGTTGGAATCGACTGCAGCACCCACAACAAGTTCATGCATATTAAGGTGGCACGATTATGGTTTGGGCAGGAATTCGTCTCGGCGGTAGAACGGACCTCGTTTGGATACAAGGCAATATGACTGCTCGAAAATACCAAGATGAGGTGCTAGAGCCTGTAATCTTGCCCCACAAACAGCAAATGGGACAAAATTTCCAGCTAATGCACGACAATGCCCGTCCACATACGGCGCGTATCGTTACAAGTTGGTTACAACAGCATGTTATCCAAGCTTTAGACCGGCCTGCACAATCCCCTGACTTAAATCCTATTGAGCATGCCTGGAATATGCTTCAGAGAAGAGCTCGTAGGAATTTCCCTGTTGATATTGTGCATCCAAACCAGCTTTTCTTGCATCTTAGCAGGATTTGGGACAGTACTCCACAACAGGATATTGACACCCTTGTTTTGAGTATGCAGAACCGCTCCAGATGTGTCAGGAGAGTCTTAGGTGGATCCACGAATTATTAATTTTAAGTTTTCAAAAATTTTTATAAAAAAAAAATTGTTTTGTTGTTTAGGTTTTGAAATTTCAAAAATAAAGTTAAATTGAAATTTTGTTGAGTTTTTCCTCTTCTTCTAAGTTTTTTTTTAATTTAACTTTATCTAAAAGTTTATTATCAGATTAGATAGGCAATTAAACAAGGTTTATTTTAAAGTGTAGGTGTCTTAACAAAAAGTTAATAGAATTTTAGTTATTTAGGTTTAATTAAAATATCCCTAGACACTTTTGATGTGTGTATTTTTGTATTAATATTTCGTCAATGAATGTGGAGAAAATTATGAAAAACTTCACAAAACGGAATTCTCTTCGTTTGTCCGCAGTGTGTTTCAAATTATTAGATTTCGTATTTGTCAGTTTCCTTGGATAATCTTAAGAATTTTAAGATTATTTACTTGTACATAAAAACTTATTTACCCCACCCCACTTTATTCCCTTTAATCTGAAATTTTAAAAAAAATATGACATTTGTTACTTAAGTACAGAATACAGAAAACCTTTACTTAAAAATTACAAAAAAAAAACAGAACCATTTGTGTGCATGTCAGACCCGCATTTACTGACTCTATATTTTATTTTTAACACAACCAATTTAAAAATAAATCCTTATCAGTGGTAAAAACAAATACCCTTTTTAAACCTGCCGTTAACTTAACCCTTTTAAGGTACACAGATAGCCCAAAAAGCGACAAAACAAATGGATACAATACGTCAAACAAAAATAAATAACAATACATCAGCCCATGAGATATAAAACGATACAGTAAATAAATGAATCTTGTAAAAACATATCCATTAATTTTTTAAACGCGGAAAAGAGGTTTCATTATATAAAATAAGTATGATGTTCTCAAAATAAAGTGTCTTCCTTATTTAAAAGATAACAAGATTACTTGACAGAGTCCGGGTTAGTTGTTAAAAGTAATTGTCATTGTTTATGGGTACGAACGGTGAGACAAGTTTGTTTGTTTTTGACTCGTTTTTGAGGTTTCGTACCCAAGAAAATCCTCTTTAATTTTTTTATCTATCCATATACTGTTGTATTGTTGAGTAGATGGTAAAATAGAACAGATTGATAAATGTAAGGATGGAATTGACATAAGCTTTTGCTTAAGTAATTTGGCTTCTCACATAGGACTTTATGGGACAATCCCGCTACACTATTCCCAACCACTGCAACTCCTGAAAGCCAGAATCAACAGTGGAGTACACTTGAAAAGCGCGAACAATTCAACTGTCTTGGATCCCGCAATGAAATTAATCAGTCACATGGGACTGTATTACTTTTTAGGAATAGAGTAAATAAATAAATAAATATCCTGGGACATCTTACACACGGTCATCTGATCCCAAGGTAAGCAGAGCTTGTGTTATGATAATCAGACAACTGATATACATAGTTATATAATTTTAAATACATACATATTATAGATAAATAACACCCAGACACAGAACAAAAAACAATTAGCTCTCTCAGCTATTGCGCCAAGAGTAACACGCTTGGCGCAGTAGCTGAGAGATTCGCGTGTTGCGTTGCAAGTCGTGGTTTCGATTCCCGCAAGGGACAAATATCTGTAGCATTTGTGTTTGTGAGCTTATATGTTCACTAGCTGCTGCTCCTCGCGGTTTCACCCGCATTACGTTAGGTTTTTGCTTACTGCTCCCGTGGGACCTAGCGTAATATTATATAGCCTATGTTACTCATGGACAATGTAGCTTTCGAATAGTGAAAGAATTTTTAAAATCGGTCCAGTAGTTTTTGAGCCTATTCATTACAATCAAACACAAAGTTTTCCTCTTTATAATATTAGTATAGATAAACATACCAACGATACATAAGTTACATCAAAAGAGGTTTTTATTCCAACGGTTAGTATTAAAATATTTCATAAGTATTATTATAGAGATACAATACTTAGAAATCTTAGCGTAATAATAATACACAATGGTTAGAGCATCGATAGATAAATGTTAAGGGGTAGACATAAATGTAACACTAACTGTTTTTACCGACTTCACCCGCCCTTTACCCCCCATGTTACCCAGTGGTAGAGTTGTCGAAAATCGCTTTTCAGTGCCTGGTTTCTTTACATAAAGATTAGTTTTTGTCAGCGTGAACATGTCACAATCCCGGTTGAAATCGTGAACAAGATTTTCCGTGTCCGCGGATTCTCGGCATAGGTTTAGCGTAAAATGTCATGTATCCTGTTAAATCAAATTCGAAAATACTTTTTTGTTAAAACAAACGAACTCTTTAGCGTATAACAATATATTCAGTACATCGTTTAAAACTACTACTCCAAGCTCAATATTATTCGGCACTTGTGGCGACATCTATCGCTTTACTTGTAAATTACAACGGACTTTATTACATAACACTATTCTTTTTAACCCCTGACGCAAAAAGAAGTGTGTTATAAGTTTGACCACTATGTTTGTGTGTCTGTCTGCCTATTTGTCCGTCTGTCTGTTTCGCTGTAGCTCTTAAACGCATGAACCGATTTGAATGCGGTTCTGTTTATTTGAAAGTAGTTTATCTAGCGATAGTTCTCAGACATGGTTCATTAAACTTTTTTAGTCGCGACCTTAATAACTTTGGGGATGGGGTTTTAATAAAATATTCAATTTACACTTAAATAAATAACTATTTTTCACAAAAGATACAGCTCCCGTCTGGTCGAAAGATTCTCCTTTTTTAATTAAAAACGAAGAACTTTTTGTTTGGGGAGTGGGAAATCACCAAATGACGTCTCCCGTCATGAGCGCGGCGGGAGAGCGTGTCAGACTTTTACCACAGATTAATAAATAGTTACTACGTAACAGATACTTCACTCCAATACAAAAACGAAAAAACCTACGCTATAATAGCCTACAAAATCATAATAATAATACCAGCTGTTTGCAGCGAGGAGAAATGTACCATAAGTACGCACAAAGAGAGTTGAGATTCTTTTGCCCGCCGCGCGACTAGCGTGTGTGCGTGTCGTACAGCAAATCTGCTAGGGTTATACGTATGATGATAATGGTAATAAAAAGAATGATTTAGAAAAACAATATATTTTTTATTTGTTAATCAAATATTTTTTCTTTTAATAAAATGACTGATGCATATTTTTCTTTCCTTGAATTCCCGATTATTATATTTTAGTGTCAAAAATATCCAAAACCGCGTGAATAATTTTCATAAATAATCAAAAGGGAAACAGGAGAATTGGGAAACAGGGGAATTGCACAATAATCACGCAATAATTACGTGGTTTCGGCTTTTTGATAGTCAGCGCTGTACCCGGGCCGCGCGAGCACTCAGCCGGGCGCGCGACAGCCCGGTGTTCGTTGTATCGTCGACGATACGCGAAGCGGTAGGCATAAAACGCGTGGCCTTGAGCGAGTGACGGACGCCTGCTTTTACTGACTAAAACCCACTCATGTTCCTTCGGTTGCCCTTTCTGCTCGGGGTCACGGTAACTATTATAAACATTCCGCAACCCCGGAAAACGAAGAACTCCTATCCTTTCTTTTTCAAGTTATTTTCATACTGTTCGTATTCCCCTTATCAGTCCGCGTGTTCGTCCTACCCTCTTCAATTTGCGTCAGCACAGCTGTCAGGTCCACACTATTTATTGAATGTCAAAACCTGCCCTGAAACAGTCGCCCCTATTTAGTTCAAAAGATAGGACAAGTAACTCCTTTTGTTTTGTTTTAAGGATAAATTATTATTGATAAGCAATAGAAATGCAGGTTGGGAATATTCCCTTCAGTAAATTTCAAATACGTAATTATCTCAAAATCGTAAAATACGTAATTTTTTTAATGCAGTTTAATTTTTTTGCACTAAATGGTTATTGATCGGACGAGATTTTTTATTTTTCCTGTTTTTTTTTAGTACCTTGTAGTTAACTCATTCCTGCGCCAGAATATTCTTACAGATTACATTAACTTTTTAAAGAATTAAAAGTATATTTCGCTCAAAGTTTAGGACCACCTTGGGACTGAGATTGTGATTCTAAAACATTGTGTGAATTCCGATGCACTACGACGATCCAGAGCGACGATGAACAGTTTGAAAGCCCCTGTAGTAATTAACTCATAATAAACGGCCGTTAACCTTTCAACGACCAAGCGACAGCCGGCTGTCGCGCTGCATTGTCTGTCTATTGTGTCTCGAATCACATGTGTTCAAAAGTTTAATAATAACATAACTATAGTCAGCGTGGTGAATGAACTGAACGCAAGGTGATCATCGAGGTCACAGTTTACTGCGTGCCGTAATTATAATTTTAATGTGCGGAAAACCACCTGAAAATCGTAATAATGTTTGAATATTATGGGTTACGAGAGTGAGGCTGTAAATTACCGGATAATTAACAACGAAGTATAAAACATAATATAAAGATGGAGTAAATGATGTAAATTTTATTTATTTTACGCTTCATCTTTGAGAATTTCGGAAATAAAACGGGAATATGATTTTACGATGGCAATGAATATATTTCTGAAATACTTCTTCTCATAAAGACGAAATAAATAAATAATGAAATAAAAAAGGTAAAAATTAAAATAAATTGAATAATTCACATCGGCAATTGCCTGAACCTAACTCCCTTTACATGAGAAACAAGAGCTTTAATCGCTGCACACAATGTTACAGGTTCAAGCTTACTTCACAAAATACTGAAAATGTCAAGTGTCCATCTCTGTTTGCCAAACATAGAAAGTAAACAAACAAAACCGACTCTTTCTTATTTCTCCACAAGGCCATCTGATCCTCAAGGAAAGGATCTTTCTTGACAATCACGTGTAACAGTCAAGGAAACTCTATTAATACCTCAATTTTTAGCTACCGTTGCCGAAATGATGAAACATTGCGAAAATGGTTGATCCAAGAGAGTTTCTATACTCTTAAAGATTTTTTGAATAAAAGCAAATGCCGACTTGGTGCCCACTAACATACTATATTACTGTTATTTCTTCTGACTAAGTTTATAATAATATTTCAATAATGAAAATAATTGTATTCAAATTATTTCTAAAAATTGTAATTAAAATAATTCTAAAAATTGTATTCAAAAAATTCTAATTCTTTTATTGATAATGTTAATTTTAATAATGGTAACTAATAATTGTTTTAAATTCTAAATGAAAATATTATAATTTTGCATGCCCGCAATGACGGTGAAACATGTCTTGTGCTATAATAATAATGTAACATCTTATGTAACCACCATGTTTCAAGCAAATAAATGATTTATGATTTATGATTATTTTTCATTTATTTTGTAATCTTGAGGAAATTTGTACGGTTTTCCTTTAGGCATCAATATTTTAACGACGAATTTCTTTAGTCTGTTCAAGTTAAGGCCGAAATAAATAAACATTACTTAGCAAGTAATATCACTGTCGTTGTCCATAATTTTTATTTATCCACACTAATATTATAAATAAGAAAGGTGTGTGTCTGTTTGTCCGTGTTCTACGGCAATAACGGCGAATTGACGTGATTTCTTTTGTGGAAATAGTTGAGGAATGGAGTGATTTAGGCTACTTATTGTCTCTTTCAACGCGAGCGAAGCCGTGGGCAAAAGCTAGCAAATTATATAAGTAAGTATGTATATCAGTTATCTGGTTACCATAATACAAGCTCTGCTTAGCTTGGAATGAGACGGCCGTGTGTGAGTTGTCTTAAGATAATAAATAAATTAAGTAAATTGGATTGCCAACTAGCAACATGAAAACTAAGAATAACCTAACGTCTATTAATGTCAGCCTAAACGCCCTGTATCTAGGAGAGTAAAAATTTATCAAATAAATGCTGTTGAAGTCTTACCTTTGGCTACTGTCGTCGCTCCATCTAGTCAAAACGTGGTTTTCGCTGTAGAACTCGCTATCTCTAGAGAATGACGGTTATTTCTGCGACGTTGTTTGTGTTTTTAAATAACTCCTTAGGTAAGATGTGATGATTACTGATCTGACGTTACTCAAACGACATGTGTCCACCCTAAGCTTACACAAACAAAATGCATCCGAAATAAAGTGTTATAGGTATTTCAGTCCAGCGACATCAAGATTAATCGAACATTTACTTGGACAGTCACGCCTTAACACTAAAAACAAGTGAATATAGCTTATCGGAAATTTAAAATTGAAAAACATTGGCGTAAACAGTTTTTTTAACAACTGACGCGATTATTTTGTCTTCCATGCAAAATATGTGTAAGTAGTTATCTAAATTCCATAAAGTCAAAATGTCGGTAAATACGTTTAAGACAGCAGACAGGTAAAGCTTGTCGCATACTTGTCAGCATCGTTTACGCCGCACGCGTTATAGAATTCGTTAAATGAAACGTTGTGAAACCCATTTCACTTAGGTATATCGTGCGCGCAGTATTTCGCAAAATGCTGTAGGCATCCGAATATTGTAAGAAGCATTCTGATGACGTCTTATATCTTCTATCTATATATATATAAAAGAGTTTTTTTTTTGTAATCCTGCACTTCAGTTTCTAGATGGGCAAATATTCGTAACAGTCCGAGAAAGATTCAGACGTAGAGAAAAATAGTCCTGATAATGTTTTAAGTGAATTTGGAAAATTTTAACGTCCCTTCTATTCATTTTTGTGTGATATCGAGACCATCGCTGGTCACGATAATGTTCGCCTGGATCTGTTAGTGTTACAAAAAAACAAAAAAGTTGTTGGCAATACCTACCTAATTTGTGTACTGCGCTTATGTGAGAGGACTTTAGTAAATGCGAAGCGTACAACTCGAGCTGCACATGCGATGCTGGTAAATGTGCGCTCACCTTAAATGGAAACAACTGAAAAACGTCAATGTTGTGATTGCGCACTTATTCCTGAAAGAGATAAATGATAAATGTTTTCAGGATTTATTTTGCAGCAATAAGAATGTTACGCCTAAAGACATTTCAATGTCAACAATACGACTCGAAGCTCTTGTAACAAAAACAAGTATTCATCATTTTTTTTAATTCGATTTTTATTGTCATAAATATCTTTTCACGGTGATCGCACATAGTATGAGTGTATGGCGATATAAGTAGTAAGGGGTGTGAGAAAAACTGCTTATGTTATGTAAGGTGGATTGGCGATTAGTAACCTATATAATTGTCGAAACTTCCATCCACTGTTTTACCGCTTTAGAGGATGAATTTTCAAAAACTATTCTTAGTGGATACTTACTCTTTACAAACCTTCCTTCCCTCCCTTTGGTATGGGCTGTGCGTTAATATATCAACAGTGAGTCACTTGTCAATTAGTTTACCATCCATACTAATATTATAAATGGGAAAGTGTCTGTCTGTCTGTCTGCCTGTCTGTCTGTCTGTCTGTCTGTTTGTCTTTCTTTCACGGCAAAATTGAGCGACAGATGGACGTGATTTTTTAAGTGGAGATAGTTGAAGGGATGGAGAGAAACGTAGGCTACTTTTGTCTCTTTCTAACGCGAGCGAAGCCGCGGGCAGAAGCTAGTTTCATAATAAAGGTAAATCCAGGTTTCCTCCTGATGTTTTTAATTGTTTACTAGTAACAGTGAGATCAGAAGTGCATAGTTATGTATCAAATATAATTTTAAAAAGACATTGGTGCCGATTCCCTTGGTCACAAACTAGACTAATTTTAAGTTAAATGCATCTTTCTCTTTTCATTTCTTAAAGAAAAGGACAGAAGATGCAATTTAGTTTAATCCTGTCAAATTAGACAGCGCCGGAAGAAAATTTACGTATATTTAGACGCCATGTTTTTAAAACGCGTCTAAATTATCTATGGAGTGTCTAAATTTGACAGGACTTTACTAATATTTTATCTTCTGTCCTTTTCTTAATTAAATGGAAAGAGAAAGATGCACTTAACTTAAATTTACGTTAGTTTGTAAACAAGAGAATCGGCTCCATTATACTTGTCAGGTTTCATTTCGGACCCAAAATGTTATGCATAAATAATGTCTTTTTCAATAAAAGGAGCATTGTTCGATTTTTTGTGTTAAGCCGGTATGAATCAGAATTTAAATAGAGTCCTCGCTACATGCTACCAGGCGATCAGAAGTGACGAACTGTTCGTCACTATTTCTAATAGTAAAATAGCTCCTCATAACTAACAGATGCATTTCATAAACCTTGCTACATAACTCTCTCAGTGCCACGTCAGTGTAACGAGATTTTAAGTCTATTTAGATGACAAACGATCGCATAAATGTAACTTAAAATAAGATATTATGACTGTAAATATAAAATACGAAGAAAGATGAAACTAATAATTTACCTGTAAAATGGACTAAAATATGAATATGACGTAAATGCAGTCCGAGCAGTGACAGCTCTTGGTTAGTTTTCGCCCGCGGCTTCGCTCCCGTAGATGTCAAACTTCTATTCACTATTTAACCGATTTCGCGCTTCAAAAATCCATTCTTATGGTGGATAACTACTCTTCACAAAGAGCCTTTAACATTCATGTTTCTAGAACCAGCGGTTTGGGCTGTGCGTTGATATTTATCATGTAATCAGTCAATTTTCCATTATATAAATAGATAGACTAGACTTTTTACGCGACTTCGCCCTTGTTAGTCAAAAAAAAATCAAATTCTGGTTCCCCCCAAGTAAACCTACATGTTACAGAATAAAAGAGACACAAGAAAGTCCGCCGAAAATAATGATTGCCCGAAGAAAGGTCGCCCGCATGATCATTTGTTCGAACTGCCGAATTTATAGGGCAAATAGTTTTACGAGATTTAGTATTTAGCTTGCGAGTGAATGACCTTTTAAGGTATAAAATTCTTAGCACATTTTCTTAATCATTGGAGAGCAAACATTTACTGATACTGCTTGTTTAGGCTTATTCCACTAATCCACCCTAAACCCCCCCTCCCTATAACCGTTTGTCCACCGTCGCCGTCACCGTCACGTATACAAGAAAGAAAGAAAGAAAGAAAACATATTTATTCTGGACACACACACACACACAATTAAAAAACATAACAATAAACGAACAAAGCTTACAATATAAAGCCTGTGCGAGGCCAGAAAAGGCTCCTACCTCAGCATGTAGCTGCGTCAGAGAGTTGCAGCGCTGGTATTCTGGCAGGGCCTAAAGTAACAAGAACGAGGTGACGGTGCCAAAATGGCGATACATAAATTTAATATAGCCGCGCGCACAATGCACGTGACGTTTCGTCACGTCATACTAACGGTAGACAAACGAAGGCCGTTTCTCCACTGCCGACGTCACTGTCACGTCAACGAGAAAGAGATGACGGCGAACCGAGGTTTGAATAAGGTGACGTGACGCGCGGTGGACACGTCGCATGTTAAGTTTGACAAGCTCTTCTACCAGGAACTCTACTGCTACAATTTGGCGATAGAAACACCACTACTCCAAGACAAAGATCACTTACGTGGCTCAAAAGGCGGCTCACTAAAGTGTGTCTGGGCTAAATAAGACACGACTGCCACTGAATAATATTTCCTAGTAAATTTATTTACAAAACAAATAAAATGGTTAAATGACTGATGGTTAAATATCAACGCCAGCCCAAACCTACAAGCATGAAACTAGGAGGGTGTGTTTTTTGTAGCAGTAAGTATCCACTAAGACAGGATTTTTGGAGATTTGAAAAATTCGATAAACACATGGGTGATGCGGCCGGCGAAAGCTAGTACTGTATAAAACCAGGTTACCACCCATATTATTGCTCTGTCCCCATTGATCGTAGCCGTAGCATAACGCTGTTTTTGAAGATTCCAAGCCTATAGGGTAGAGGTTATGAAAGTGTCCACATTCACGCGGATGAAGTCGCGGGCGAAAGCTAGTATATAATGCAACCATAACTTCTTTCTTAACCAACGTCTGCGCATTCCATATGATCAGTCAAGAGCTCTAGTGGCCGTCCTATAATTAACCGGGTTTCGCACCTACCGTCTGTTACTAAACTCATAAAACATCTAATTTATTATGTGCTACAACTGGAACACGGTTTTCCCCGAAGACAATTCGGTTCTTTCAAATGCAGGATGAAGACTCGCGTCAATTCGAGAAACTATATTTGTCCTGCAGTTATGAAATCCAAAATAGCCGTGGTCGGCAACCTTTTGATAGGCAAAGGCCATATTTATAGTAACGTATGTAAGTGTGTATCCAATCCATACCATCCATACCTTCTAATATTATAAGGCTTATGTTTAACTTACCACCAAATATAGTAACACTAGCTGTCCCCTGCGGTTTCACCCGCATTTTTCGTTACTGCTCCGCTCCCGTGGGTCGTAGTGTGATGGTATAGCCTATAGCATTCCTCGATAAATGGCCTATCTAACACTGAAAGAATTTTTCAAATCGGACCAGTAGTTCTAGAGATGACCCCCTACATACAAACAAACTTACAAATTTTACCTCTTTATAATATTAGTATAGATAATGACATGACACTGACAGACAAAAATAGTAAATGATCACCAAATTATGTTTCATAAAGTTTTCTAGAAATAACCTATTTATATGAATTAGACTGATTTTGACAAAGGTAAATAAAATGAATCACTATAGTAGATCTGGCGCTACGTGGTCACAGTTCTAACCTAACCAAACCTAACACAATTTGGTGATCATTTACCTACTATTTTTTTGGTGATCATTTACTGTTTTTGGTACGCAAGAACATTATTTTGGTAAGCGTTTAATTTGTTCCCATATTATAAAGGGGAAAGTGTACGTGTGTGTCTGTTTGTCCGTCTTTCACGGCAAAACTACTAAACCGATTTAAATGAAATTAGGTGCAAAGATAGCCAATAGCCTGACAAAGGACTAACTGACTGTCTGTCTGTCTATCTCTTCTTCACCGAATTGAATGAAATTTGGTACAGTTATAGTCTAGGACCCGAGAAAGCAGTTTTCATCCCGGAAATCCCCCGGGAACGGGAACTAACTAACTATTCCACGCGGACGAAGTCGCGGGCAAGAGCTAGTTTAAAATAAAATCAAGTTCAGTGGGCCACTGTGTGTAAGCTCATTAGCCATTTTCTGAGAGAAACGACTTCCGATGTGTATGAGCAAAACTTATTACTTGTATTTTATCACTATGTCATAAAATATTTATAAAAATACTAGCTGTTCTCTGCGGTTTCACCTGCGTTATATCAGATTTTTGGATACTACTCTGCTCCAGTTGGTCATAGCGTGAGATTATGTAGCCAAAGTTAAAATGTGTAAATGCTATGTAAAATATCAATAAACACTTTTTTGCACGAAAGAGTAGCAAATACCCTCGTTGACATTTATAAATAAATTATTATAATAATAATAAGATAGGTAAAAAAACAGGTGACGGCCATTATGTGTTTAGAAAAATAAGAAATAAAAAAGAAACACAAATGGCGATTCAAATTTTTACGACGAAAGAAGGCCAGCATTTATTTAATAATAATCAAAGAGTTTCTATTAAAAATAGATTTAGAACTTTTACAAAGTATGATATGGTATAAGGAGTCTATAGTCTTAATAAGAAAATATATTGCGTTATGGCAATACAATAAGCGCCTTACTAATAAACGCTGCATAAAGTTATGACAGGTTTATACGTCAAAAAATGTATGGTTACACAGGCTTTATTCATTGCATAACTTTACACAGTAATTATTAGTAAGGGCATAAATATGTACATACATTTTCGCGATTCATTTTTATTTACATAGTAAGATTAGTATTCTGCGAACTAAACATTAAAAATAAGACAAAATATTTTACACGTAGTTTTTGTATGACCTGCTAGCCACTCAACTAAATAAAAGCGTCATTAATGTCAGAAAAGTCTCATATCCACTTCCCAGCCGTAATAAAGAGGAAATTAAGCTGAAACTTTTATTATTTATTTGATTTCGATAACCTTGTCCTCGAAACGTTTGAAATTAGTTTATGACATTTTCTAAGAAATATTCTATTCACAGCTACCTAACATATCTATGACTGTCTGTCCCTAGAGGTTCTAGGTTCTATTGTCGGAACGGAATTGGTTTTTTCTGAGTAACAACAAGAAGTTTAGAAAGGAGCCTTCTTTACCTTGTCCTTATTACACATTTTTCTAGAACGTGAAGAAATGTGGATAGATGAAGATTCGTGGCCTAAAATCACAAAGTATTACAATGGTGCCGATTCTCTTGTACACAAACTTCGCTAAATTTAAGTTAAGTGCATCTTTCTCTTTCCATTTCTTAAAGAAAAGGACAGAAGATACATTTTAGTTTAATCCTGTCAAATTAGACAGCGCCTGATAAAAATTGACGTATATTTAGACGCCATGTTTTTAAAATGCGTCTAAATTATCTATGGAGTGTCTAAATTTGACAGGACTTAACTAATATTTGATCTTCTGTCCTTTTCTTAATTAAACCGAAAGAGAAAGATGCACTTAACTTAAATTTAGTGAAGTTTGTGTACAAGAGAATCGGCACCATTGTAAACGAAACTTAATTGAACTACCGATAATCTACAAAATAAGAACTTGGACTGCGGTTTCTAATTTATTACGTCGCGCATGCCGCTTTCATTGTCAGGTTGCTTTCATCATTAGCCTGAGGCAGTCTATTGCTGGGCACAGACCTCTGCATAAAGCACGCCACTTATTTTTTTGCTTGCTGCCAGCTACTCTTCGCAGATTGCCGGTATATCTATACCGATATAGATAACCTTCGGTTATTGCGTGTACATAAAATGGTAAACTGGCTGATTGACTGATTGTTGATAAATCAACACACAGCCCAAACCGCTGGTCCTAAAGACGAGAAACTTGAGCGGTTATGGTCTTTGTGAAGAGTAAGTATTCACTCATCATCTCCCTAGCCTTTTCCCAACTATGTTGTGGTTGACTTCCGGCCTAACCAGATTCAGTTAGATACTAGTGTTTTACGTGGAGCGACTGCCTATCAGACCTCCACAACCCAGTAACTGGGCGACAAGGTACCTCTTGGTTAGACTGGTCAGACTTTCTAGCTTACCCGTAACGACTGTCAAAGTTCTACGAATGAGAACCGGAAACAACGGCTTTACGTACTTTCCGTGGCACGGAATGTTAGTGATGTTCAAGATAAACTTTAGACAAAATAAAACTTTAGGCATAATTAATTGAAACAGTGGTACTTGTCTCTTACACGGGAGGCCTTATCCACTGGGTCATCACGGAAATGAGAGTAAGTATTCACTCAGAAAGGATTTAAACTTCGGCATCCACACGGACGAATCGCCAATTTTCACATGAAAATTAGGTCATTCAGTCAAACCATGAAATGAACGAAAGAGCGAAACGACTGAACTAAAGGGTTATATTTAGAATAGCCTTGTCCCTGATACTAAGCAAATATCGCAAATCATGTTATATCATACGAAAATGAATTATTACTGTCTGGTTGTTAGAGTAATTACTTTATTATAGACTGGTTTTTGATGTCGACACGTGTAAGTATTTTGGAATAGAAATTTAGACCTTGTCCTTAAGTACCAATGAATGTATACTACACATATATGACATTACGAAGTAGGTCGTGAAAACCAATGTGTAGTGAAATCGCCCGCCTTTCATGTACGGTGGACAAAGCAGATAAGTATCCAGGGCCGTCAGATACAGTTTTAGTTTTCTCAAAAACCGGATATTTTCTAATAAAAATTTAAACTGTAGTAGAAAATGACTAGTTCTTCAATTAGGTAAAATTTCATTTGAATACATTCATTGGTATTCAAGAAAACCTCAATTGTATATGACGGCCCTGGATACTTATCTGCTTTGCCTACAGTACACTAGTATCCGGGCGAGTACCAATGTGACTTTTTTAATTCTTAGGTACTTTCTAAACTTTATTTTGAACATCGCTGACTGTAAAACCGTAAGTCCCGGTTGTCATTCGTTTCAACTTTGGCACTCAATACGGGACAAAAGCCAAAGAGACTGGCTGATCTAACAGGTCTATCTTTTTGTCCAGTAACTGGGTTGTTGAGGTCTGAAAGGTAGTCGCTTCTCGTAAAAAACTGGTAACAAGAGCAAGGACTGTAATCACGGAAGCAATAGTGCACAGCATTGTGATGGCAGAGAAATCTATCTGTAATCTATATACGCATATTAAATGGTAAACTGACTGATTGTTGATATTATATCAACGCACAGTCCAAACGACTGGTCCTAGAGACATTAAACTTGGAGGGTATGTTCTTTGTAAAGAGTTAGTATCTATTAAGAAAAGACTTTTGGAAATTTCAACCCTAAGGGGAGGGAGGAAGAGATAGAATCACAATTGGCTAGAGAAGTTTCGTCATTCACTCGGGCTAAGCCGCGGGGCGAAAGAATATTATAACTGCAAAAGAGAATATATCAAAAGAACATCGGAAGTACAACTGTTCAATGAATTTGTAATTCTTGTATATTTTAACCTTCAAGATCTGGCAAACAAGAGCCCTGGCAGACCACAAGGCGGTTCAAGATCGTTAATCCAGACAGCTAATAATAAAACTTATGAGCTTGAACGTTTTCAAATCTTTTGATCGTTCTGTAATTGAACAATATCCGTTGGACTTGTTTTAATAATAATATCTTCTTATATTTAAAGTGTTCACCACAATCTTCTTTTAATTGAATCCTTCGAACACACGTGATTCAGACAGCCGGCTGTCGCTTAATCGTCGAAAGGTTAAAAATAATTTTGTACTTCTTTAAATTTTCACGACCCTAGCCTCAAAAGTTCGGACTGGGTGTTGATATGTCAATCATTTGATGCCAACTAACTCCTCCGAAACGTCTGGACCGTTTTGAAAAAAAAATATGAGAGTATTCAATGGGTTCCTTCCTAGATGGTTTATAAAAACATTTGGAACCGATAATTAGAGGTGCTGGCTGCTGGTCCTCATATTTAACGTCTCGCTGCTATGCTCGGCAGACCGACGCCATGTCAGTCAGGTCAGCTAGTATATATTTACCTAGATGATGATCAAACCATAGCAAAAATACCGGGTTTGTGGAAAAGTTAGTCACAAGTGCTGTGCACTCCTATAAGTGACAAGTTCATTAACATATTTTTTATAAATCTATGATTGTAAGTGTATTACTGTGTATGTCGTTGGAGACCCATAAAAAATAAAAATAAAATAAAAGTGACACTCTCTTCCGCCCCACCTAGAGCGGGAGAAGTCATTTGATGATTTCCCTGATCTATAAAAAAAAACAATAGTAAAAATTAAAAAATAAACTTATAAAAAAATGTGTATACACAAGGCACCCTTTGTCTAAGAAATAGTCCTAGAAATATTCCACGATTTTCTTGAAATCGTATTCTGAGAAAACCGTTAAGCTCTTCAGCCGTATAATATTAACAAATTAGGTTAGATGATTCATTCATAGATAAATAGGCCGTTCAGGTGCTTGTGTTGATTGAGAATCTGTACATATGATAAAAATCAAACAAAGTAAATTGTATATTGAAGATTTAGAAAATAGTAAACGAAGGGCTACGCTATGCGGTATGAGGGATGAACGAATGAGTGAATGAGCTAATTGTTTTTATCTGTTCTTGTCCAGTTTACCGCGTATTTTACTAAATGACGAGATCAATCTATAATCGAAGATTAGAATAATAAAGAAGGGGAGGGGGGGCATTCCTCCGCGTATAATTATAAAGTAACAATTTTTAGCATGATGTTATGTAGCATTATAAGTTTTCTCGGCTTTTCTCTGATGTGTACAATTGTACAACTAAACTTTTCTCATGTATTACTATCTTTTAGAGAAAACGGTATAAAAATCTGTTTAATAGTTTCTCAATTCATCGCAAACAGCTTTGCTTGGCTTTAATATAGAAGGAAGGTAGAATAGACTAATATTTTTTACGAATGGTCACGTCTTATTTGCACAAGACGTTAGATTATGTCACTGAACCGAATCAAAAAAATCTCTGATTTAAATGCGAACGAAGGCGCGGACACAAGCTAGTTATTTAATATCGGGTCAACAGACGTTAACTGTAACACGTGCCGCGACAGAATAACTGACCATTGAATGATAGATTTTCATTTGTATATTTGGGTCAATTTAACCCGGTTATGATCTGTTGTCCAGTTGAGATTGGAAGTACAAAGAGTAATACCGACTTTCAATGCCAATTCATAAAATCGAATAATAATAACAAAGATATATATTTATTAATTTTCTTTTTCAAAAATAATATTTGTCTAAGGACTACTCCCGTAAGTAAGTCGGAACCTGAACTATGATAACCAGATAACTGACTACTGAAACAAATACATTCATAACCTATTAAAATTACTTATAATTCCTACTTCCCACTAATATTATCTATGAGAATTATTTTTGTATATATATTTGTTACTCTTTCACGCAAAAACTACCGGATGGATTTTGATGAAACTTTACATTAATATAGCCAATGATATTATAAATAAAAAAGTGTAGATAGGTTATATGCAGTCAAAAAGTGGCACTTTAAAAGTTTGCCATTTGACCAACATGATACTGAGTATCGCGTTGACATTTGACGTTTATCTCTTTTTCACTCGCACTACTTCAATCACTCCATCCTACTTTGACGTGTAATATGTGTGTGCGTTAGTGTGCCGTTTTTGAAGATACAATTTCGGGTATACCGCCGTTTACCCGAATTTTATTTGCCCTAATATCATTTGCCATAATAGTCAACAGCCATAATATCATGCGACATAATACTCATTTGCCATATTAGTCACGTGCCAGAATCATTGTTTCCCATAAAGTCACCTACCATAACATCATTTGTCATAATCATTGTAAGCCCTTATTATCACATGCCCTAATTATCACATGCCATAATTATGATATGCCATAACATAATTTTCCATCGACATCCGGTGTGTAACGGTTGTTTATATCAAGAGAAATTGGATGCAATTGGGACTTTAGGGCACCCCGACTCGGACAGGTTAGGTTAGAAGGGGATGGCGGGGTCGTGTGAGCGAGCGAAGCGAGCAAATAGACCCCGCCATCCCCTTCGTGGTTATTTTTTTATAAACCACACAGAAGTAGGAGCCCCGCGAAGCGGGGCTCCGTCGACCTAGCCCACCATCGACCATGCACAGAATAAAAAAACCATGCACAGAATAAATATTTGTCTAATACTTGTTATGCCATTTAAATATTAATAATAATAATATAATAATGCCAGCCTATAACTGTCCCACTGCAGGGCAAAGGCCTCTTCTCATACAGAGAAGGCACGAGCATTGATCACCACGCTTAGGCCTAGTGGTTAAGGCGCCCGGCTCTCATGCAAGAGGTCGCGGGTTCGAATCCGGGCAAGTACCAATGTGACTTTTTCAATTCATATGTACTTTCTAAAGTTTATCTTAGACATCACAGACATCGGTGAAGGATTTAAATATTATGCCATTTAAATATTATGTCAAATAATTATTATGGCACATAAAAATAAGGCAAACAATACTTATGGCATTCGTATCTTATGGTATCTAAAATTCGGGCAATTAAAAGTATGTCATATGTCTTTTAGGGCAAATGAAACATTCGGGCAAATGAAATTCGGGTAAATGAAATTCGGGAAAATGATGATTATGGCATATAATCTTCGGGCAAACAATAGAAAACCACAATTTCGTTTAGGTAAGGTACCTTTTAACTTATAATATCGTTGAATATAGTCAACAACGCTATCATTTTCATTACCCACGAGAGCTGAGCAATAATCACAAAATGATACACGTATACGTTGGCGATTAGGTAATGAATGAAAAGAAGATAAAATCTTTCATTCATTAATAGCCAACGTACAGTCAGTAACAAAATCAAATGTTTAGGCAACAACAGCCGGTTAATAGGCCATCTTTTAGAGTTTGTTTGAACTTTGCGCACGCGTCGCCAATAAATCTGGTTTGAACTCATTAATAGTGCTTCAAATGTCAAGGGTACTAAAGATGAAGTATAGATAGCAAAAATATAAAGGAAATGGATATAGGTCGTGATGGCCTAGTATGTTAAAGGTTTTGGGTTCGAATCCGGGCAAGTACCAATAGGACTTATTCAATTCATATGTACTTTCTAAAGCTTAAAACATCGCGAGAAAATTAATTTTGGTTATAATAACCTTAGTTTAGTCCTGTCAAATTGGACAGCGCCTGAATTAAACCGATGTATTTTTACTTTTTACTGACTATGTTTATGATCGCGCCTAAATTATAGAACGGAGTGTCATAATTTGACAGAACTACGCGAATATTTGAGTAGAATACGGAACTTCGACGCACAAAATATCGATAAATGCTAATACGATGCTACAAAATTGCGATGCACGTTATGCGAAAGATTGTCTCTGCGAAGCCACTCACTACACTTTGATGCACGTTACCGCGAACAATTTTCACTGCGATACTACTTAACTTCGATGCACGCGACCGCGAAAAATAATTTCTCTAAAGCCGCGGGCAAAAACTAGTTCCTAATAAACGCTTGAAAAAGATAAATAAATGAAGGAATTATTAGGGGAAAATATCCATGCCACTCCGAATATTTTATCTCCTGTTCTCTATTTAATAAAATAGAAATAAAGAGATGCTGATGAACTTAAAAGTTTAGTTTGGGAACAAGGGAATCAGCACCATGCACCATTATCGGAACTCTTATAAAGAAAATACCAATTAAAGCAAGGTCGGCTGACAAAATACAGTAAACAGGTAATAAGATTTAACTTTTCAACGACCAACCGACAGCCGGCTGTCATGCAGCTACTGTCTTTTTATTTTATCTCAAATCACGTGTGTTCGTTGGATTAAATAACTTAACAATTAAACTTAAACCAACTTTTTTTTCAGACCATACTGCACAGTTTCAGTCACAGCCGAATTTATTATTTGTAAACATCGCAGATCTGACTAAGAGCCGCTTTAAACATTAAACCAAATTCACAAAAACAGGAAACCATAGACAAATTAACCTAGTTTTAAAACAAATTACAAACGCTTTTCCGCTGCATCTGTCAAAAATCGGGAGTAGGTTTCTATTTATTATTTACTAGCCGTTTTCCCGCGGTTTCACCCGCTTCCCGAGAGAACTCCTGCCCGTACCCGGATAAAATATAGCCAATGTAAGGCTCAATTCACACGTACCACAACCACACCACAGCGACAACCACACCACAACGCCGCGATGTGGTCGGGCGTAAATTTTGTATGGAAAATGAATATTACAATTCACACGCACCACATTTTGTGGTTGTTATCGACCACCTGTGTAATACGACTACATCGCAACCACATCGCGACGGCAGCGCGGCGTCAGCGCGGCCACATCGCCACGACATTACGTCCACGCGCGCCTAGCTGGCGCCTGCGCTAACCACATCGACATTTTGTGGCTACCACAACGCAGCTGCAAAAAGCCGCTGCGACACTATTCACACGTAACCACATCTTGACCACATTTTGTCGCTGCGACGTGGTGTGGTTGTGGTACGTGTGAATTGACGCTTACTCGTGGATAATGTAGCTATCGAATGGTGAAAGAATTATTAAAATCGGTCCAGTCGTTTTTGAACCTATTCATTACAATCAAACAAACAAAGTTTTCCTCTTTATAATATTAGTGTAAATATGTTTAGTAAGAAGAAAATATAGTACTAGGAATACATAAGGTTTTTTTTTTTTTTTGCTGAGTGGGAAATCATCCAATGACTGCTCCCGTCCCTATGGTGCGACGGGAGGGCGTGTCAGACTCTTACTGACTAAAACCCACTCATGTTCCTTCGATTGCCCTTTATGTTCCAGGGTCACGGAATACATAAGGTGATAGGTTTCCCCAGTTCTATGTTGTGTTCCCCGAAATGTGGTAATTTTAATGTTTGAAAGAGCAGAAAAACAGCTAAATTCTTGGAATGAATAACTCAATTGAGTTTTCTTATACATATGTATTTGAGATGTATGTAAAAACTAGAAATTTATTAAAATTACCGATCTCTCAATACCTCGCTATGAGGTAACGTTAATAACGGTAAAACAAAATAGATTTGTTATTCAGTTAGCGGTTCCCGAACGCACAGCGACGTTCTATTTTTAAAGTACGAATTTGAATTTCGAATCGGGCTATGGCGACCGTTTTTGTGCTAAATATGCAGTGGCCAGTTTACATGAATCTAAAAAGTTTTCTTTGTATTATTTAGTGGATGTTAAGTAGATGTTGGTCTGTTATTTTGATGTACAGCAGGATCTGTAATATATTTTTTTCGTTACATATAATGCTAAATACTGTCTTACGAATAAATTTGCTTTCAATATAGTCTAATGTCACTGAAATTTTAAGCATGACGACACTAGCTTCTTTTTTTTTTGTTTGTTGATGGCATTACTAATACTTAACACTAGCTTCTTCTTCTAAACTTTATCTCAGTATACACAAATTTAGAATGTTTTTTTTATAAATTTCTACTCTTACACGTGTCAAGTTAACTGTCATTCATCCTCGAGTTCAATTCTTAGTAACAAATTCTTTTCATTCATCGTTCACTCGTGCACCACACCGGGTGGTCCTTATTAGATGAATAAGAATTAAATGCGAGGAAAGCAATTGAGCAATTCAGTAATTTATTTTAAAAATATATTTTTGTTTTATTTTTCTCATAGGAAATAACCCTATAATTCTCATAATAAAAATGATTGAATTTGCATACGATCACTACATTTTGCCCGCGGCTTCGCCCGCGTGGATTTATAACTTGCATCCACTATTTTACCCTTTTTTATATAACGAATTCCCAAAAATCATAATCGGTACCTACTCTTCACAGAGAACGCACCCTTCAAGTTTCAGTTGCTATGACTAGCGGTTTAGGCTGTGCTATCAGTTATGCAATTTACCATTTTATATTATAAAATTATTTTTCGCTCTCGTCCACAATGTCTACGTCTAATAATAAGCAACTTAACCCGAAAAAAGTATCTTAATAAACGGGAGCGTGGGATGATACAACCTAATAATTAACCGTAATATTTACCGGTTATTTTTGAAATACCGGGTCATTAGTTATTATAGGAAACATTGACCCATGCGTGACGGGGGGATCTATGACATATTCTTTCAAGTCACAACACGGTTAAGAAAATAACAGCTGAATAACGGTATTATTCATACTTTGCATAATTCTAATACCACATGTATGGAAAACATCATAATAGGGTCTAACAAGGATGTATGATTACAGAGTACAAGTAACGTAAATTGAACGATTTTTTAAATTGAAGTTCCTATTTTTCACACGTTTATTTTCTATACTGTCTACTATTATTGATATTTATTAGTGCGTCACTCTAAAAGTGTATGAGACACCTTCAACAAATGGAAAGTCTGAGTAAAAAGATTTTTTATGTAATTATTTCATTTTATTTTTTAATCTCGGTCATCGGTTTAATTTTTTCTCTAATTTATTTATATATGTTTATAGCAGCGTATTCTATTTTATTTATGTTTATAGCAGCGTATTTATGTTTATCAGTAGCATTATTAAAGGTCCTCCAAGTACTGGTCTCTACCACAGGGACCTATGTTTTGGACACTGAAGTAAATTATTATCTCAATGGTTTGTAAAAAACGCTTCAAGGAAGCAATTGCTGTAATCCTTTTAAATTACATTATGTAAATTGTAATTGTACCGACTCCTAACAAAGATCAGTGTACACATCCCATCTCTAAAACAAGAACGCATCCTTTGAACGCATTACTTAAAATGCATTTGGAACGAAACATGAACGCCCCACTCGATACAGTTTCACGGACTATTCAAATATAGAATTGTAGAGCGGCGCCATGGTTTCTTGAAAATTCCATAAATGAATTTATATTCACCGTTAACTTTACTCAAATGCAATTTTTGATCGAGTTACATAATAAACCTATTTTTTTAATTTACAAATTCACATATACGTCAATATGAAATTGTAAAGGCAATGTAAATATAGGTCACGCTTTTAAAAGTCAATTATGTTTACAGTTAAGATGCACATGCTTAGATCTTGAGACTTTAAACCACGAACAGTCGGTATTAGGTTGAAAGAAAAAAAGAGAAAAACATTCTAAAACGTAATATAAAGAGACACGATCTTTTGGTAATTAACGCGTACCTGTAACTACTGAAGAATGTTAGCACGCTAGTTAGTAGTAGCCTAGAGGCACACTGCCGCATTTTTTTTTATTTTTCCCTTAACGGGATATAATAGGGAGACAGGAGACAAAGTTAAAATAAAAATATGGCAATAAAGCGACATCTAATGTTTTTTATTTACCATTAAGATGGAAAAACACACAACTGCGTAAAAAGTAGAAACTCCACGTGAAAAAGATACTTACAGACAAACAACGCTACAATTTGCTATAAAAAGGTCATCTCGCAATCCCTTACACGTGTTTACCGAAAAATAAGAAAATCTTTCTTTTTTTTTCTTGTTAAGAGAAAACTATTTACAATTGCGAAATAATTTATCGGTGTAGGCGTCTTGTTATCACTTTATTATGTCAGCAAATTATGGAGTTGAAAATTATCCTCAATAAGAAAAACCTTTGATATCGTTTCCGAGATTAATTAATTTTATTTCGAAAGATTTTCTGCGTTCATTTTTATACAAGCTTTTTTTAATGTGAAAATGCGATTTTGTTTTAGCAGCAATGTCATTTTTTTATGCAAATTAAAGACTTTTATGATAATTGAAAACCGCCGCTCATTATTACTATTATGATTTATCTATCATATTGGAATAATCAATACAAAAATTCCGGAAAATCCTTTGGACTTTGTTTGGACGGAAAATTTCCGGGAATTGGATTGGTATCGACCTGCATGGTATAGCTAAAAATCAAAAAATATTACCTAGTTAGCATATTTTTTCAACAAAAGTATAAACAAAGTGTAAGTAACAGGTATAAAATAAACGATCAAATCCGGAAATATAGAGAAATACATTTACGAAAATATATTGAACCGGGAAAACTTGAATAGACAGACGATCCCGGCGCTAATATTAGTGTATAATCAGATTACGTTTAAATATGCATATTAAATAACATGAAAAAGAGTTGGCTGACAATTAGGTAGCTACCTACAAGGCGTTGACCTATATGGCTTTGATCGCGTGGGCCATAGCTAACAATCCAATTTATTTTTATCTTTAGGTGCCATCAAAGACAACAAGAGTGCTGAGGCAGTAAACTGACATTTATCTAGAAGCTTAATTCTATCGGTGACTACGTAATAAAAAACTGGCTATCCCCCGAAGTTAAACCCTCGTTTAATCCCTTAAGCACACGTGATTCGAGACACAATAGTGACAATAGTTAGTAAGACATTAGCAACGCGAAAGCCGGCTGTCGCTTGGTTGTCGAAAGGTTTGGTCTTTGGTGACTGCTCCGGCTTGCTGCTAGCTTGATGTAATGTAGCTTATATTTTATTCTCACACATAAGCTACATTATTGTAAAGTTTCAGCAAAATTCGTTAAGCACATTTTGCGTAAAAGAGTAACAAACATCCATCCATTGTCATACATTTTCACATTTAATATATTAATATGATAGTTAACACACCTACGAAAAAAATAGGGTCTCTTTCATTCAGAAAAAAAAACTAAACAATAATAATTGTGGTAGATAAAATCTACATTAACACGAACAAAATCGTAAGCAATAGCACGTGGTATCACAAAATAGGTACATGTAACTATTTCCTTTAATAGATTTCACAAGAAAATTCTAGAAATTTCCTTCGATCGATGCCAAACCAATTATAAATTCTCTCACACTAAATCACCCAGTTATTTACTCTAAAAATCCACTTCTAAAAGTTGAATGAATCATGAAGTTTTTACAATAAAGCCGTGTCGATTCGATTAATAATATTTTTTGTGTACATCACACGTCTACAAACAATAATGGGTAATGGCTAATGCATCAACGTCACTGACGGACCAATGTATACAAAATATTTGCAATTAATATTTTTTCAAGGATCTCTGTGTATTGTTAAACTTTAAAAGCAAACAATTTTAATCTATATGTGCTTTGCAGACAGAATAACCCTTTGCTGGAAAATGGATTATCGAGCAGTTTTGGTATCTTTTGAGCCGTGAAGTCCGATTGCTTGTCGTCTTTTCTCCCATTATCTAGCTGGGGTAGTGGTTCCTAACCTTAACAATATTATTAATCCTAACATACAATAATGCTTCTGAATTTACCCCCTCCCAAAAATATATTTTATCATCTAATAAGTAATAATTATCCACTTAACACCATTGTGTTTATGTATATTTTATCAAGTTTCTTATACCATACTATTACCCCCGTTGCAAAGCCATTTTACTCCTGTAGGGTTTTTTACCCGCAGGTTCGAAACTAATGATGGCTTTTACGTGTTGGTGAATAATGTTGAAGTTGGATTCAATACTTAATTCCTTTAAAATAAGGGCAACGTAACAGAAGCCACAGCCACAGCTAGTGTTGACTATAGGAGGAAAAGTTTTTTTTAGCACGACTGTTGTTTTTTTTTTATTACTAAATGATGAAAACAATATGTACGCTTCCTTGAATTCTGAAAGTTATTACCTATTTAAATACCAAGAATTAACCGTGTTAAACAAACAAACTATTTTAACAATGAATTAATGTGTTGACAATCTAACCTCTGCAAAAAACCCTGGCATAAAACAGACCATACGAATTTAAATCTTCTTCATAAAAAAAATGCATTATAAGTTCAAAAGGAGTTATCCAATCCAAAGAGGATGACTCATACAGAGAAACAAATCATCCTAATGGCGGCGCGTGTAAAAATTGAGGGCAGAACGATTTTGCTTAAATTATTTATATTTTTATATCAATCGGCCACCAGCTGCGATGATAAGCGCGAACCTTGAGACGATACACGTGGAAAAAGGACACGAGGTTTATAAGCTCGTGAGTGCTATTAAATTGTTATGAACTCGTGGATGAGCCAATTTTACCCCTTTTATATCTTACAAAACGTTGCCCTTTTTTCCCAGCCAGTACTGTTTTATTGCCCAGCGGTAGTGGTGCATGCGGCTAACGTAACACGCCCAACGCCTAATCCCATTTGAGTCTGGATTCCTTTCTGCACTAAACTATAAATATTAGGGCCATGAAAATTTTAACAACCACCTTATATCTTTAGAACTAACAACCCATTTTCCACCGTTTACTGTCTTGCTAAAATCTTACTGGCGTATAATAAATATTTAAGATTTATTTATTATTTGATTTCACTAGTTCCAGGAAACATGAGTCCTTGCCAGAATCCTATTAAATTATTGTACACATCATCGCCTCTTGCGTAAGAGGTTTTGGGTTCGAACCGGGCAAGTACCAATGTCACTTTTTCAATTCATATGTACTTTCTAAAGTTTATCTAGGACATCACTGACATCCCGTGTCTTGGAAAGCACGGTAAAGCCGTTGGTCCCGGTTGTCATTTGTAGCACTTTGACAGTCGTTACGGGCAGTCAGAAACCAGAAAGTCTGACCTTCCTAACTAAGAGGTATCGTGTCGCCCAGTTGCTGGGTTGTGGAAGTCTGATAGGCAGCTTCACTTCGCTTCACGTTAAACACTGACATCCAGCTGAATCTGGTTAGGCTGGAAGCCGACCCCAATGTAGTTGAGTGGGAAAAGATGGAAGAAGATGCTATGAAGATGATAATGATAAGGATGATGGATATCACTGTGGAGGTTGTCTCAAATTTGAATTTCTCGATATCTTTGAGAATTGATATCTTAGAGAACTAAAGTCATCGACATGGCGAGCATAATATGCTGAAATGGAAAAGGAAAAGTCGGTGAAGCACACGTCAACATGTGAAAGGTAAACATAGCGAGTGTGCAGCAAGGTGGTGGTGGAGTTGGTGGGCATCGCCTGGATGAGGGCTGCCCAGGACCAATTGTTGACGAAGAAGGCGAACATTTAGCAGCGGAAGGTAAGAAGCTGCTCTAGTAGTTGGGGCGTCCAAAAAATATGTAATGAGGTCCGTTAATAAGGTGAGATTAAATGTCATGAAAACCACTTGATAAGATTTGAACTTCAAAATGGGAGATTAACATAAATATACACGTTATACATTCGGCGAAACGTCATAGAGTACTTACCACACCGACGAGTCTATTGACGTACAGTACTGAGTAATTTTATATGACGTACCACTCGTTGAGTGTTTATAACGTAGCTAGCTACGTCTTTTTTACTTGCAGTTATGTAAACAACACGAAAAAACGACGTCAAAGCATATTTTGTTGGGGCGGGGCAAACATAAATATTTAATGAAGACCAAGGTTTGTAGTGAGAGATGGACTCGACATGTTTACCTGATATTCTTGCCAATTCTGTGTTTTTTACAGGAATTATAAAAACCAACATGGCTAGTTTTTTTGTCTTATCCGAAAGCAGAATATGAGTGCATCCCTAACTGGGATTCGTACTTCTTTCCTACCATAATACGATATTTGTGATCATGTAAGTATGTGGTTGCGAATTAGAGGTCTAGCACTAATGTGATTTTTTCAATTCATGTATGTACTTCATAAAATTATGCTCGAATTTAATTCTTTAACCGCATGTATCACAATAATTGACATACTCATTGGCAAGAGGGCTAAGATAAAAACAAAAAGTTAGATCGTTTTCCAGTTTTACAAAGTTGACTAAGGGAATGGAAGTCTCAATAAATTAAACAAATAACAATTTCGAATATTTACTATGTATATGAACACCTACCAAATATGTTATAGCAAAGCTATTTACTTACATTAAAATAATTTCTATGACTTCAAAAACTTGACATATGAAATACTTAATTTACAAAGATCCTTAATATGCTACTGCAAAGTTATCATCAGCGTCTATATAATTATTATTATTTGAATCTCTATATTTATCATCATCATTATGTACTTCTCCATCATTAAAAATCTGCTGAATTTCATCTGGGCTCTCATAATCCAATGGCTGCTGATAATCAGGCATAGGATTCTTTTGATCAACATCTTCATAATAAACTTCTCCTCCGCTTAAATAAGGCCTTAAAGCATCATTGTTCGTATTAATTCTACTACGAATAATGCTTGCCACTTCATTATCTTCTGCATAATCATTTGGTACAGACTGTGCTAATTCTGGACTTATTTCTCCATCATCATCTTCGTCATCAGCATCAATACCTTTGACTTCGACGTTTGAATCATCAACTTGATCTATGTTATTTGGGTATTCTTTGTGTATGTCTCTTTGATTACTTTCGTCATCGTTATCACCACTTTCCGATTGTTCATTATCGTCTTCTTTGTCGTCCGACTCATCGTCTGGTCCATCATTGTTATCATCAGACAGAAGTGTTGTCATCATCATAATTGTCATTATGATCCATAACTCTACTTTCCGCGTAACGATATACATTATTAGATGGTTGCATTAATTCAGCGTTACTGCTCTGTACAGAATTTTCACTTTGATAGTTATTGGGTTGTGAACCATCTTCACTAAAATCTTCTGCACTATTATTGGCATCTTCTTCAGCTGAAACAGCATTGCCGTCAATGTTTGGAACAAATCCAACATTTTGTATATTCTGGTCATTCACTGTTTGCACTGTCACAACGGCATCGTACGGAACACCTGTGTTACCCATCAATACTAAGACAGCGTATTTGTACCCAGGTCCACCGTCAACTATATTCGCTTTGAAAGAAGTTCCAAAGTCTATGCTGCTTACTCGAAGATGTCCTATTGTGCTACCATCTCCAATCGCTGGGTATCTCAAAGCTACAGATCCTCCAGGAACTGATAGCCTAATCTGTTCAGTATTGGTCTTCTCCAGTTCTTCATTACCGACATCGAGTAGGAATACAGTGGGATATTTGTGGAACGGATTCGCGGCTACAAGTGCTGACAGCTGACACAGAGTAAGTGCAAGTAGCATCTCGACTGTTTGGGCTCTAATGTTAGGTCATGGTACGATAATCAGATTCTTATATAACTCTGTTTCACGGTCCATTCAGCTCAGTTTTTGCGTGGCCCTGATTAAAGCGTGACGCGTCCAATGTCAACTGTGTCTTCAATAATTAGAAACAGGAAAAAGTTTGACTTAAAAAGTCTGTTAGTTTGTTGCTGAGTAAGAAAATTAACGTAAGTAATTGACCGTGAAAAGTAATTCTGTTCTTTCTCTACAATTTAAGTGATTCGTTTATGGCAAATCGGCAATCAATTAAATCGGCGAAGGACTGAACGTAATAGAGCTATATTTAATAAACTTTCTCTAAGTATTCCTTATTTGGATTTTGTTTTATTTTACTAATTTAATTTATCCATTGTTAAAACAGGCTGCTGAAATAATACGCCACTGAAGGGCATCTTCAAACTCCTCTTGTTCATCGATTTCCATCAACCGTCTTTGGAAGTCAACCAGCACCAAGTTTGCTGATTTCCTGGTCTCCACTCAACGAACGAACACGACTAGTCATCCGTTGAATCGACGGATGTATAGAATACTATATTAATATTTGTATTTAACAGAGGATTCTTTAATAATAAAATTGATTATCGATACTTAAGAGATTAATATTATAACTATTACCTAGCTGTTTTAATAGTAGATTTCCATCTGTTTTATTTGTAGTAAAGAACAACTAGTAGATATTCATATAATAAATATGGAATGCCTATAAAAACGTGTTACATAAGCTTTTTGTCCTGGTCAGCATCCTATGAAAATGGGAAATGAATAATATATTTTGTCTTGAAACCAAAATATCATCGTTGCGCGTGATTACTGACGCAAATTACTCTAAAAGTGGACATTTACGTAAAATATTGTGACTATAGTGTATTTTTAAAAGGACAGAAATAAAAGACATGTTAATCACAGCTTTGTTTCTTTCAATAATGCTATAAATCATTAAAATATAACATATTTCGTGTCAGACACTAACCATTTATCACAATGCTAACAATTTTGCGAACATAACACGTTTGAAGATTAAGCTTATAAAGGGCTAGCTTCTGCCCGCGGCTTCGCTCGCGTTAGAAAGAGACAAAAAGTAGCCTATGTTACTCTCCATCCCTTCAACTATCTCCACTTAAAAAATCACGTCAATTCGTCGCTCCGTTTTGCCGTGAAAGAAAGACAAACATACAGACAGACAGGCAGACAGACAGACACACTTTCCCATTTATAATATAAGTATTGATTATAGGATAACAAGAAGAAATTCTTAATGAATATTGGTCAAAATTGTACGTAAGAGGTTTTGGATCATGAAAATATTAGACAATAAACAGTACGCCTTAAAAGGCGTTAAAAATGTGGTACGTGACAAGGGATATTAACAACGAAATAATGGTGACATTATTTTTATGTTTATGATACTTTTACAGTCGTGCTGATTCTCTTGTTCACAAACTAAACCAAATTCAATTCTTTTCTTTCGAAATAGACAACAAAATTAGGTTACCAAATACATCCCTCCCGGATCAAGCAAGGACTTAAGTCTACGTTCAAATGATTAATTTATTGTGATACTACAATCAGAAAAGGTTAATAAAGCTATTGTCATTAGAAGCACGTTTGAACTTACATAAATAATTGCTTTTATTAAACCTGTTACCCACGATTTTGACATTAACAACTTTGGAATTAATAATAGGATTATTTAAGATATTTATTATTGATTATCATATTGTTAGATACCTTTATAAAGGGTTACGTTAAATACAGATAATATAATATTGTCAACTAATGCAAATTCATGATTTTTATTAGAATCACACTCACATTAAAAGCACCAATTTTTTTAATCTCTTATTAATTTTAAATCTTTTTATTTCATAGACTAAATACGAGTGAATTATAGAAAAAATACGGCACACTACATTGAAGTGGAATCTCAGGATACACCTATACTTAATTAAACATTTATTTTACTTACATAATTAAAATAGATTATTAAATTTATAATTGGTTAACGACATTTTGTGTGCAATTAGATTACCCGCTGTCTGGAAGATATATTTTATTTGCTTTAATAATGTTATTTATTCTGTAGCTAATACTTAAATCTGAAAATGAGGCCCTTTTATTTAATCTTATGAATTTCATTTTGGCATCTTGTAACTTACTCGTGTCTATTTAAAAAAAATCCTTCAAATGGAACCCTATTTTTACACCTGACATAGTATGAATCGAAATAAGAATTAAATTGGGTAAAATAATTACAACTAATATCAGGGTAACGTAACAAAATAACTAATTCTAAAAAGCACAAGAAAACAAATAACTTTATACATCTTACAATAGGTACACATGTGATCGAAGTAAATAAGCAAAGTGCTTTTATTTAATAATAAAATACCAATACATAATAGGTACTTGAGCATTAGAGTTACTGGTACTCTCTAAAAAAATCATTTCAATTGACCTTCGTTTTATGAACTGTCAAAATGCATTTGATTCTTTAGCTTTCCTCCAAAGATTTTTTAAGTAAAGTAATAGGGTACTGTGAAGTCATTTGTTCGCCTTATTTTAGCCCTATAATACCTATATTACAAAGGAGTTACAATTGACTCTTTATAATAGGGCTAAAATAAAGTATTTTTATAACAACTTTTATTGCATCTATACAAACAAACTGACCTGACTTGAAAAAAATCTTTTGAGATCTGATTCAATATCTACGAAAACAATGGCCATTTCCCATTTCCGAATAAAATGTCATTTCCCGCTGTCACACATCGCTACACTTCCTCAAGATAGCCTTTCCACAAAAGCGACGCAAACTGTTGCAAAAACAAATTGTAAAACAGTTTTCTATAGGCGCCTTTGTTAGACTGTTCTGAACCTTACTGCAAAATAAAAATAACAATATGATCAACAGAGGTGAATACAGGGGAGTGAACTTATAGGAATAGTGATGACCGAAACCCTCTCTGCCACCTAGGTGTATATCACTGATAATTTTATAATCAAATAGCGACAGTATTTGACAGAACTTTCGAAATTCTGTCAAAAATATTATGTGACTCCTGGTCCCTGGCTTCCCTTGACGACCAAGATGGTACATGAAAACTAAAATGCCAACAAAAGAGTAGCCAAAAGAATGTTTGACAAAATGTTAGCTCTACTTTTTCAATCGACTGTCACATCGCGACTGACACATGATTCGACCACGCCGAGATTGTTGCTTTCTGATTGATACCAAAAAAAGCGGTATGTCGTGATAAATCTATTCAAAACATCTCCGTTCTCAAGATTGTCTAACTAAATGTTATCTATACATAATCTTCACACGGTTTTGGAATCGTTTAGACAATTTCGTTTAAATGTTACTGACATTTATCTTATTCGTTCCCTAAATAGTTCAATGCGTGAGAGAAAGAATTTCATATTGGCATGATACACTGATAACTCTGATAGGGATAACTACTTCCTTTTTGAATATATTTTCAGCATAGATTTAGACAATACAATTATGAGTTACTTTACATATTGCGTTCAGTTATTTAAAATGTACAACTTCATTATTAGTCTCGAGACTTCGATAAACTTCTACTGTCCCAAACCCTTGTTCTGCTTTTAGAAAGCTAAACAGATTATCCTATTTAATTGGCGGCTACACAAGGAAAGGAAGTCCCACTTTGTGCTTCTGTAAAACAACAGAAAACATTTGGACGCAAAGCGATGTTTCTACGTCTCGCAACTCATGCTGTCATCACATCTCACAGTACTCAATTTGAAACGTATCAAGTTCTGAATATTACGCATTACTCAAGCCTTTTGATACAAAAAGCATCAAAGCTAACACCAGAGGAAGAGTAACACAAGGAACTTCGCAATGGAGGTATGAGCCAGCCATGAGTAAAACAAAATAATTTTCATTTACAAAATTATCGCAAAAAAGTCCGCATTTGCTTGTTCTGATTATTCATGGAGGCCTGAGCCCTGTCCGCCTGTATAATCAAACGATCTAACTTACTCATCTGTGACGTCACCTGGGTCTCAATAGTTTTACCAGCTGATTTAATTCCTAACAACGACGCATTTTCCTGATCCTCCATCTTTTTTAAATCGTCTAAAGCGGTGTTAATGTCACCGCCATTTTGTTTTGATTTTCCCGCGCGCGGCGTCAGCTCAGTGTCATCGGGACCAAGGCCTTGGTTTATAGAGCCTATGTCTGCGGTTGGTGGAATATAGTCTTTGTCATAGTTCGTCTGTCCCACGTAGCTCGGTTCACTAGAATAGGACAAGTTGTCTTTTGCAGACATTTTCACTCGAAAGAAGTTTGTAATGGTTCCGCAAACACCCTGTAAAATTAGGAAGGAATAATGTTATTGTTGAATTTATTAAAAATATCAATTTAAACAAGTACGGTATTTAAATATGGACTTATTATTCTAGAGAACTGTGAATGACTATAATAAAGATCTTACTTACTTTCAATTTATTTATTTTAGTCTGAGTGGAATCCAATATTGTGTTTAATTCTGCAAGGCCACCGCTACCTTCCTTTAGCTGATCATCGAGCATAGCAGTATTCTGAAAAACAAAAATAGAAATTGTTATGTAAGAAAAAAAAGCATTAATTATATTCCCAATCATTACCTAATATTTGAAGAAGAGACAAACAATGAAACAACAAAGATTTAATGAGAAATCTATGAGGAAAAGTATATTTTTATCATTTGTTAAGATCTCAAGGCCTGCAATTAATTTTATACGGTATTTTTTACCGATTAAAAAAATCCTTGACCTATTTGGCTCTCTTTACACTAAACTTTCCTAACACGCAAAAAATATCATTAATCAGGAACAATTTCGCACAGAAATCATTTGAAAAGATTATTTTTACTTCAAAAGAAAAAGGTTTTTTACCTCTGCCGTCCGAATTTCTACCTCCTCAAATTCAACGACGTCCAAATGTTTATGTTTTGATAAAAAATCTTCTCTGTCAGGCAAAGGCTGACCGAATAATTCGGCTCTAGTGCAAGCGTCTTCATAAGCTTTTAACGACATGATTGATATCCAACGGGTAAATTTAACAGGCACTAAGTATTTTAAAGGAAATTCTGGTAAATGATTAAATTATTTGAGGGAAGAACACTGTGACAGGAGAACGTTTTTGGCGCACGCAACTGTCGTCTTAAAACTAGACCTTCGGTTTGTTGAAGTTATTGATTTTTCGAGGAACAGCTAATAATTCTTAACCTTGCTTGTTTTAATCGCATACAAAAACAAAACATGTTACAATATGGTTAAGTTATTTTATTGATGAAACATTTTAGGCTTGAATTATTAGTAAATTAAAATAACGCACAATAATTTTTTTGTAAAACGTAATCTGGGATGATTTTGAACTTCCCGCTATATACCTATTTAGTGTTGCCAGCGCAAAAAACTTACCACGAGCTCGATCAAAACCAGTAAAAAATATAATTTATTTACCAAACGCAATAAAATTGCTTATACTAAAATGAAACTGAGTTTCCTCATAATTAAATATTTAATAGTCAAGTGCGCTCTAAAGCAAAATTAAACAGCTGCAAATCAGCTGCTCTTGGGGTCAATAACCGAAAGAATGAACTTTTGATCTGCTTCGGTTGGAACAGGTTAATAAGCGTGCAAGAGATAGCAATATTTTGCAGCCACCAATAAGAACAAAGTAACATTATGACTCTTATCTCAAGCAGCATAAAGATTAAATTGTTTACTTTGTTGCTACTGCTACCCGGCATTAGCAAAAAGGAAATTCCTTGTTATTTTTGTTCGTTCACTCTGTGGTTAACTTTATAATATTTCAAAATAAATGCTTGTTAAATCACTTTTTACAGTGCTAATCAAGTGTCGGACGCATAATTTGTTACGTGTTACATCTGCAGCCATGTCTACAGGTACATAAACTTTAATTTTTAATAAATAAACTGAATCATAACCTACCTACTCTTGCAGTCAATAATTTTAAGTTTGAACTTTAATAAATTGCATCTTGTTGTCATTTATCAATTAGCAATGCATAATACTGCACAATATTATTCCTACCAGGTGTTACTTAAATTATATAGTTCATGTGAAAATAACAAAACAAATTATTGCTGTGTCATTAGGTGTATTTTTATATGCCACATAAACAGAATAAGTTAATTACAGCTACTACAATAAATATTGATTTATCTAGCAGCATTATGCTTAATTTAATGGTAATATCCTTTTAGGTTTAAAGCTAACAAACCTCTTTTTATAAGCTGTCAATTTAAAAAATTATGAATTTTTTTTAAACCCTCTGAAATGTCAACTGATTTGCTAAATTCTTAAAATGAGTGTGAATTCAAAATTATGTAAGGGTAAAATTTGTAAGAATTTTAAATCTTTAGTGCCTAATTTTTACCAAAATCCCATCACCATGAAATGAATAATATAATCAAGTTACCAATAAACAATGGTGCTATCGTGAAATTGTTAAGATACAGCACACAATTAAATTCTTTATGTGAGTTTAATTTTCATGGAAAACATTTTGTTATTTTTACAAGATCTCAACGATGTAGGTTGGCCCTCATTGATGACAGTCAACCCGGTTTTTATAAAATACAGAAAGCACCCATACTAAGTAGAAGATGCGTTACCCGAGAGTCATTACTAATTGGCATATGATATGTTTATATGGGCCTTGATGCCTGAAACAAATAAATAAATATGTTTGGCTATATTTGAATGTGTGCACAAGTAAGGTATATTTTTGAAAGATGACTTATTATCATCAAAGTGTTGCTTACTGTACAAAAGTCTTATCAATCTCTAGAAAGTGTTATACATATATTTAGGCATGGTTAAAGACCAATTGTATAGTTAAATTATTTATATTACTCTAAAACCTCAAAAGAATATAATAAACTGCTATTTTATTGTAATCATAATAATATTTTTATTTTAGTGCCGTTGAGCTTGGATACATTATCAAAGTTCCGAACTGACTTCTATTCCGATCCCAAAAATGAACTCGCACAGAATGCTTGCACAAGATTTGATCCGTTCGAAGTTGCTATCAGTAGAAGGAAGACTGACACGACCCTTCATGTCTACAACATCAAAGTAAGTTGCTATTTATCCATACTAATATTATAAATGGGAAAGTGTGTCTGTCTGTATGTTTGTATTTCTTTCACGGCAAAACGGAGCGACGAATTGATGTGATTTTTAAGTGGAGATAGTTGAAGGGATGGAGAGTAGCATAGGCTACTTTTTGTCTCTTTCTAACGCGAGCGAAGCTGCGGCCAGAAGCTAGTTTATTTATACTTTAAGCACAGTATAAGGGCAGACTTAATGCCCTATGGAATTAAAATAACAAGAAAACAGATATACAATTAATAAATACACACACAAATAAATTACACACCACCACAGATAGTCCAGTGCCCTTTGTAGGAGGTAAAAAACCTGGCCCACACTTATAAGAGACCTGAGCCTATGAATCTGTAAAGATATATAAAAAAAAATTAAATATTAATAGCTAATTAGACGAGTGTCTAAGAGAATTCTAATGGCCTAATTTTTCAGTCAAGGCATTGTACACAGATCAAAAAATAAATAAAAATTCTTTTTTTTTAAACTGGATGGTTAGTTACGTGATCCACTATTCTGGCTATGTCCTCGCTAGACTGTTCTATGTACTACGTCTACAATAATGAAAGTAAACCAACCAGTTTCATAAGATAAAAAAATTCTAAGTTTACATTCTATTGACAGATTGATTCTGAAGCCAAGCCGGTGACGAACCAAGAGAACTCTGGCCGCTGCTGGTTGTTCGCTGCCCTCAATGTTATGCGGCTGCCCTTTATGAAGAAATTTGGCATTGAGGAGTTTGAGTTCTCTCAGAGGTAAGAGGTATTTATTTGTAACCTAGTCTTTATCGTTTTTGGGAGTGCACTAATTCCCTGTAGGTGTTTTAATTCACCAATGTTTTGATGCATGCCCATAAGAAAAGCCTTGTTCATAACCAGCTTTTGACCACAACTTTGGCTGCTCGAATTCAAGAGCTCTTAAGAATAACAGCTTACAATCAGTGTAGAAAACATTGGATCAGGTATTTTCAGAAGTTACCTCCTAAAAAAAACAGAACCGCTTTATTAAATATATGTACTGAAATAGGAAAAATTAAATAAAGTACCTATGTGTGTTGTTGAAAAGCATACAGTAAGGGGAATTACGTATACCGGTAATGGCTTAGGTAGGTAGTTTCCAAAGACCGTTTTCATGTAGCTGTAAAGCGACGCCAAAGTCTTATGAGACCATAATTTTTAGTGACATCATGAACATTACTTGTATTTTAGATCATTATACATATACCTGTGCATTTGAAATATATAAGTAAAGTTTTTTTTTAAATGTTCCATTGGGCCTGATAATGCGGAATTGTAGATTAATACAAAAGTTTCATTAAAAACAAAGGCTTTAAATATAACCCACCAACAAACTGTTCATAAGGTGTTCTGTGTACGAAGTATTTATTGCTAAAACTAAACCTGATATTTTATTATCTGTTTTACAACTCGCTTAGTTACAAAGATAAATCAACAATGCAGTTGAGTTATGATTACAGTATGTATATTCTATGAATGTATGTTTTGAGCACAGGCACATAAGAACAGACATAATAACGTTATGGCAACACGTTTCATGTATCGTGATTCGTGATTATGTGCTCGTAAACGATAAAGTTAGGCGCCGCGTAAAGTTGTGTCTTGTATCGGATATCGTACAAGCTAGCCATGAATATTAAATCTTTATAGCATAGCACCAGTATGAAATCAATCACTCTCTGCGCCGACGTGAACATTTTTTTTGTGTCCAGTTGCATCCACTTTACATAAATATGCTAGTTAACAATCAAAATAACAATCAAAAAGTGCTATGTGTCCGACACCAAGTACAAAAGTGTCCACGTTTGCGCAGCGCCTTATCGTCGTTAATGCGCGGTTTCTGAGGCTTTTAAATGAAATTTATTACATAATTCTGTGTATACCTACTCTACATTTATACATACCTATGTGTTCAAAAACTGTCCAGGGTGCGAGTCGAGCTTCGCAACGAGAATGTCGTATAAAGTATATAAATACTGTTTAAAAAAAATCAAAATTTTTGAGATGATTTGAATATAGGTTCTCAGATTTTTTTTTATTTGTGCCAAATGCGAATTGGCGATTGCCTCCTTGACAATTCAGTAGTACCTGTAAATGGCTTTAAAATAACAAATTTTATTTGCCAGCTATCTGTTCTTCTGGGACAAGATTGAGCGCGCCCACTACTGGTTAAACAACATCGTCACCACCGCGAAGCAAGGTGAAGAACTAGAAGGACGACTGGTCAATTTTCTGTTGAAGGTAAATAAACATCTTGATATAGAACCCACACGTTTGTCAGGGCCCAAATTGGGCAAAGCCTGCACTATATAGGTACTCATAGGTCACCTTGGATGTTGTCGGCTTTAGCGGTGTCTACATAAACCTAGGGCGAGGTAAATAGACGTTACTTGGCACTTACTTTGGCTAAGCACTATACCTGTCACTGTTAAGCCCCGTATTCATTGTAAACATTTTGTTTAGCAACATGGTTGCATAAACATGTTGACGAGTTGCTGTCATCATATTACGGGCAACACTTGTGTTGCGGTGTTGATCACGCCATACTGCAGAGTTGACGCCCGGCGAGCGACAACATCAGTTGATCAACAGTTGCGAAACAAATGTTTACAATGAATACGGGGATTTACACTACTGTCAAACGTGAAGTGTACGATAGAGATGTAACATAACTAAGCCAAAGTACGCGTCTATTTATCGCGCCACTAGTGTGTTTAGTGCCCAAATAAATAAGTGCCCGCTCAACTCGGAAGCAGCGAGGCGGGGCGGGCAGCGTACGTATCCACAGAATAGATAAAAGAGGTCCTTTACCTTTTATGTGTTTGTGTCAAACAGATGATTTAACACGTTAGGTGTCCTGAGTGGCGGCCGAGCGACGCAAGAGCAGCTTACACGCAACGCTAAACGTCATATCCAATAATCCAGACTTTCTTTAAATAAGAGTTCTTATAAAAAAGTTAATAAATATTTTGAATTTTTCGTAACAAAAAATAAATAAAATATTTATTTAGGCATAGAGATAACTTCAAAACAAATTATTTAAACCGGATATAATTATGCTTTTGTGATGGTTGACCATCAATCATCATTGAGCAAAAAAAAATAAGTACTCTCAAACAAACATAAGCACAAATGTTTAACTTTTTACTGACTGTTTATTTTGCTTTTCTCAAGTCGATACTATTCCACTGCTGGGCAAATGCTTCCCACAAATCCTGTCAGGCACTGTGATTTTCTTTTCTAACGAGTGCTTACTACCTTTATGAAGTGAAGAAATAACTAAATCCCAGTCAAAGTATTTATTTTAATTTAAACATGTAATATACAAGCACTTTTAATTGTCAAAGACTAGGTCTCTACACTCAGAAAGTTGTTCCATATGTGCCTTATATTAAATTCGATTCTAGGCTTGCACTCAACACAAAACTACAAACAAAAGAAACAAAATATTTTAAGATGATTGAAAAATTATTGGAAGCGCTGGTTAGAAGTAATAATAAAACTAATCATTAAAAGAAAAAAATGTTACAGACTAAATTGAGACAGTTTTGCTTAAATGTAAAACATATTCCTAAGTATTATTTGCCTGAGCTAGGTAACCCTGTGATTCCGACTACTTACTCAGCAAACTGAAACATATTTTTTTATAGTACTTCTAAGTTAGCTAACAGCCTGTATAACAAAAAGCTTGTTCGACTGTACTTGACAAAATTTCCTAGGTATTTTATGTGTACAATTGCTCACTGATTTACGAAATTGCGGTCTCAGTATTTATCAGTACTGAAAATTTTCGGTATGGTAACTGATTAGACCTCTTCCTTCATTTCAGGATGTTATTTTGTTGATTACTTATCAGACACCGCAAACCCACAATAAGTATTTAGTTTTCTTAACAATATAATTGAGTACTATCTCCGTTTGTTTGTGTCGATAAGGTATCAGTGTAAATAATGTGAATTGTGTCACTGTTGCAATTTGCTAAGTTATGTAATGCAACAGTATTATTGCACTAGCTTATGAACCATAAACTACGACACATAACTCATTAGTATTTCTTGCGTTCTATATTGTATACAATACAGGTGGCAGATATTAATAAATTAATAGAATCAATCATGGGCCCTATATTTACTACTCTTTACCTCATCGCAGTATGATCGCAGGCTTTGTCACAAATGGTCACAATTATGGAAACCTCCACAATGTCGTGTGTAATTTTGAAATTTTATGTCCAAAATTAAAACAGTAGTTCCAAATTCTTATTTATAAAAAAAGTCCATAGAATTAGAAACCTCCTTTTTGAAGTCGGATAAAAAACTTAATTTAGGCTGATTTATGATTAAAACTAGTTTTATTTTGCCCAATCTGGCCGTAACCGAAACTTAATATTCGGTGGGTTACTTAAAATGATAAAAAAATGATAAAATGATTTTTATTTCTGTAAATAGGTAATAAATTACACTTCAACACGTCATTTTTTTTTCTCTTATTTTTTAATCGAACGATGGGGCCGGTGTTTTCTAGCTGGACTACTCTGAGAAGAAACAACCGAAACAAAGTCAGAGGTCAAAGTCTCTTTTAAAGTCCATACAATATTGTATTGGTCAAATTATGCGAGGACCATGAAGGTAATAACTGAAGTGATCTCTTGATGAGAGAATCACACAGATTTGAGTGGACCTGTCCAAACAGTGCAAGCATTTGTCAAAAGTCGTTTAGCTCAACTAAAACGTAAGGAGCCTAACGTCTTGACGAACAATACCAAAGTAAGGACATTCGGGTAGGCCGCATTAAATACTCAAATCGTCAGTAATAGTCAAATATACCAGTAACCTAACAGCCCACATAGTCCTCACACTCACAATAAATAAAGTAAAAAAAAAAGATATACTTATAAAAGTACATAAATGTCAAGTATAATAATTACAATGTCAAGTATAATAATTACAATGTCAAGCAGAAGAAAAATAAAATTCAATTAAATATGGTATACAAGATAATATACTTAATAAAGTACAAATCAATGTCAAATAATAAAAATTTCAATGTCAATAAAATATAATAATAATGTAGACAAATAATTAGTGTCATTGACCTATGTAAATAATTGAAGCAGCTTAATTCCAAGCATTTGAATCATCAATATACTCTTTAACAGAATAAAAAGCATTACGGCATAATTTACGTTTAATAAAGAGCTTAAATTTGGTAATGCTTAGTTCTTGAGTCTGGCTAGGAAGTTTATTATAAAAGCGTATACATTGACATTTAAATGAACTACCTATTTTCTTTAGCCTAGTTGAAGGAACAATATATTTGTCCTTGTTTCTTGTGTTTATGTTGTGAATAGCCTTGTGGTCCAATGCCTGCCGGGGTTGCGGAATAGTTCTAATAGTTAAGTACCGAGGCCCCGGAACATAAAGAGTAACGGAAGAACATAGGTGGGTTTCAGTCAGTAAAAGTCTGACACTCCCTCCCACCCCGCCCAAGGCGGTAGAAGTTATTCGATGATTTCCCATCCACAAAAAGAAACCCTTATGTTCGCGACTGCATCTGCCTGGAAGTCAAAAATTATTTAAAACATAGCCATTCCTTGGTTATTAGCCGCTGCCCAAAATTTTTCTTTTGTCCAGCGATCATATGTTTTCTTAATTTTTCCTCAGGATCCCATCAATGACGGTGGCCAATGGGACATGATAGTGAACTTAGTGAACAAGTACGGCGTTATACCTAAGAAATGCTTCCCTGAATCGTTCAGCTCACGGCGCAGTTTACACATGAACGCACTTATTAAAACTAAGGTAAGAGAAGCGATATTATTTTACTTAATATGTCGATGGTTGGGAAGCAAGCCTTGCCTATCTGATCTTAAATGTTCAGCGCCTCCTGTAGACATCTGCAATATCAGAAACCTCGCAGATACGATACCAGACAAAATTTAAATATTTAATGTGTCTAAAACTGCACTGGTAATACCTTTTACTTTCATGGTTGTGGAGGTCTGATAGGCAGTCGCTCAACGTAAAACATCGGTATTGAGCTGAAGAGCTGCTAAGAACTGGTACACTTCTATGTAGTACCTCCCTAAGTACTTAACAGTGTCTGTTGAATGGAACGGAATTTAATTTAAAATTTTCACGTAATATCAAGCTTTTGTTGTAGCTCCGCGAGTACGCTAAGCACCTACGCGACATGGTGGCACGCAAAGCGTCCGATGAAGAGATACAAAGCGCCATCAAAGTGCAAATGGCTGTCATATACAACATCGTCGCCACTTGCTTAGGTAACATTTTACAATATTTTTATAGAGTTTTCTTAATAAAATTAAGTTATTGGCGGATTTGGGTACTAGAGACAACATTTGAGACATTGTTAGTGAGGCTTATGTTGAACATCTATTTCTAGTAACCTAATACACAGATATTTATTGAAAATGACCGTAAGTAGAAATGGCGCGTCCCACAGTATATTTCATTCTTTATGTTTCTTAGGCGTTAGGCTTAGGAGGGAGGCCTTCGCCCAGAAGTGGGACAAAACAGGATTACAAAAAAAATTTTTCTTAGGCAGTAAGATAAAGAATTTTACTATTATTTATATTTTTATTATTATTACTCCATTTATTAAAGTATATTACATATAAATTACATTTTTAAATATTAATATAAAATAAAAACATTTAAAAATATAAAAAATAGTAGCCCACCGGCATCGGGAACAGGGTCCAAGCTACCGGTGATCAGGGCTCCAGAGAGAGGAACCTCCGGACAATACGCGCCGTGTCCAGGAGTACCGCTTTCTGTATCAGGCCCTTGATCCAACTGCCTAGCGAGAGCCTCCTCAGATGTTGGTCGAGGCTCTTCGCTATTACGCCATTAGCCGTCACGACTATCGGCACAATGACTGCTGAATTCACATCCCACATGTCGACAACCTCGCGAGCCAAGTCAAGATACTTTGATTGCTTATCTTTTTCAGCTTTCACGAGGTTCTCGTCATGCGGGACAGCAATATCAACAATCATTGCGCGACGCTCTAATCGATCTATCACCACTATATCAGGCTTATTGGCAACAATAGTCCTGTCGGTGATGATAGATCGATCCCAGTACAGTGTGATATCGCCATTATCAAGATCTGGGTCGGGCACATACCTGTAGTATGGCACCTCCGATTCCACAAGACTGTATTTCAAAGCAAGTTGCTGATGAATAATCCTGGCCACGAGATTGTGTCTGTGCAAATAGTCTCCGTTAGCCAGACTAGAACACCCAGAAATAATGTGACGTATTGATTCTCCGGGACGGTGGCATGCCCGACAGATGTCAACCGTGCCGTCCTTCACAATATATTTCCGGTAGTTTTTAGTCATCATAACTTCGTCCATTATTGCACAGACAAAACCTTCGGTTTCTCCAAAAAGGTCACCGAAACGCAGCCAGGATACGGACGCCAGGAAATCTACATCGGGCCCATGTAGGACCCGATAAAAGCGCCCGTGAAGCTCCTTGCCCTGCCATACAGTCCTGCGGTCGTTAGTGTCCAGTACCACAGGTTTGCGCCAGTTCTCGCTCGCTAAGGAGAGCGGGGTGAGGCCCTTGTCCACCGAAACTACATCCCGATGCATCCCCACGGCGGCCGATAGGAAATACTCCCTGAGACTGCATATCCCACGGTTGTGAAGGGTCTTGGCGTTTAAAAAACCTCGACCACCGCACTTCCGCGGGATATACAGTCTCATTACCGACGACCGATTATTATTATTACTATTATTATAATTTACCTAATGCCTGAAACTTCATTGTGCATAATTTTCAATATATGCACATGAAGCCAGAGCGCCAGAACATACGTTTATCTGGCATTCAAAAGTTTAAATAATATTCCCTATATTCAGGTACCCCACCAGAAAAGTTCAACTTCGAATACTACAACAAGGAGAAAGCGTACAAGAGCTTTGGTTTACTCAGTCCTCAGGAGTTTTACGAGCAGCATGTCCGTCCATTGTACGATGTTAACGATAAGGTAAATATTATCTATACTAATATTATAAAAAGGAAAAATTTGTATTTTTGTATGTAACGAATAAACTCAAAAACTACTGGACCGATTTCTAAAATCCTTTATTGATTAGAAAGCTACTTTATCTCTGAGTAACATAGGCTACATAATATCACGCTATGTCCCACGGGAGCGAAGCAGTAACCAAAACCTAACGTAACGTGGGTGAAACCGCAAGGAACAGCTATACAACATGTCCCGGAATAAACGCACACCACCAGACACCCCATTAGAATATTATGTTATAATCATAAAACATACACTGTTTTTTTTTTAAACACTGTTTTTTTTATAAATTAGTTGTACAGATTGTGGGAGAAAATTATAGTCACATTACAAATCTGCGCTTGCACACAGTCGCACTTGCATAAGCGTCTAGCGTAGTAGGTATTTCATCCATTTTAGTTTGTTTTGACTGTACAGCGGAAGTGTGACAGCAGTTTACGTAGTTTTAATTATTTTTGGGATAAAATATTACCTATATAAAAAATTACAAAAATCGATTCAGTAAACGATTCTGAACACAGTTACACATTGTATACAAAACTTTTGAAATATTTTATGGTTACAATAACTAATTATGCAGAGCAGCAGCTGCAGTGGCGTGACTTTATTCAATTGTAAACAAATATGCAAATACGAAAAAAAAAATATTATACATTTCTTCTTATAGCTGTAGCTATTAGACGACTGTTTAAGAAAGAGTTTTTTTTTTATTAACACTTAGGCACATACGTACAGAGGCGGACATAATGCCCTAGACATTTTCTACCAGTCAACCATCGGTCTTGCAGAGATATGATGGATATTGTGGATTATCTATTGTGGATTATTATCTTTTTTTTTTATTATTAAATTGTGTGAAATGATTATTAAATGTGAAATTTTTGCATGCCAAAATTGAAAAAGAATGAAACCGGTTCATTATATTTTATAACTACTTTTCTATACACTACCTACATTTTATGCAAATAAATAATTTTATTGATTAATAATCTTATTCTTTTTGAATCTGTCACACTTGGCCCTAGATGCTAAAATGACACTATTCTTACAATCCCCAGGTATGCCTAGTATCGGACCCGCGGCAATCGAATCCGTTCGGGCAGTTGTACACACTGCACTGTCTCGGCAACATTGTTGGAGGTCGACAGACTGCCTACAACAACCAACCCATCGAGACTCTTATGAAGTTAGTATCGCTTTATTAATATAATGCCATTTTTTTATGTAGTTTACATTAAAAAATGCCATTGTGTTTAGTCCGTCGCGTCCGTTAGATCGTCCAAAAATACTAGACACATATTTATGTCCCAGCCCCCTTACCATGACGTTTAAAGTAAGATTGTTTTAGTCCTGTTGCAGGAGTGTGCAAGTGACAGCGCTAGACATGTTGTCTAGCGCCGTCTCTTTCCCACTGAAAGTAATATCAAAGTAATACTGCTAATAAGGGCTTGTGGTACGCCCCCCTGATCAAATTAATAAATTCAGTAAAAATTCTACCTAAGTTTGACGACACGCGAAAATTCAACGCACTGAGTCATCGTCATTTTTCATTTACCAAATAAGTAGAAAATATATTTTTCTTACTCCTCCGCTGTTCTTTTTTGATTAATTCCGTTGCAGGATTTAAGACAGTTGAATCGTTTCTCCGGGACTCGTCGAGCTTCATTGCTCGGCGCTTTTCTGGCGGACTCCGCTGTTGATTCTGGCTTTCAGGAGTTGCAGTGGTTGGAAATAGTGTGGTGGGATTATCCCACAACAAAAAAAAACCAAATAAAAAGAAAAAATACGTGTTCAACATTTTTTGATAATCTTCTTAGGACTTAGTTTTTTTTTTGTCGTTTCACCTATTGTCTTATTTATAGTCCACTAACGGAGGTCAAAATGTACTACAAAGCAAGTAAAATTGAAGTGTGAGTTACAAGACCTTGAAATCCTCAGTAACTGAGGTATTTTAATACAAGAATAGAGGTTTCGATCATATTTAGGACCTACTTATCCAGGTTTCACTGTATTAGTCTCAGACAGCCGAACTTTAACTTTTTTCAGGGTGGTGAAGGACAGTATCGCTGGTGGCGAAGCCGTGTGGTTCGGCTGTGAAGTCTCCAAGAGATTCGAACGCAAGAACGGACTCGAAGACTTAGATGCGTGAGTATTCTACAAAGAATATTAGGCCGTTTTTCTCCTATGCTAGGAAAAAAACGCAACGGGCCGGAATAGCCTTTTCTTGTATGTAATCATCCAGCAACATATAATTTTTTATGTGCTTTGTTTCTGTGGATGCTGTATTGAAAAAATATTTTGTTCAAAACTTTTTGTTTATAAGTTTTTTACGTTTTATTATGGATAGTTCATTTTCCTATTCCGTAACGAGACAAATCAAACGAATGAAGGATCATAACAATCGTTTTTTTTAAGTAACCGGAGTTGATTTTACCTTTTTTCTTATCACTCGCAGTCAGGACTACCGCCTACTGTTCAACACGGAGATTCAGATCGGACTGAGCAAGGCTGACCGGCTGATGTACAGCGACTCTTGGATGACCCACGCTATGGTCTTCACCGCTGTTGGCACTGATGTAAGTATTGAACCATAGTGATAGATTTCTTGTTAATTCGGATCTTATGACGTGGTCACCGCCGCCTAAAGATTTCTGCAGTGTCCTTGAAAATGCGTATAACGGTTAGAAGCAATCTATAACGCCTTTGCTCGGACTTTTTTTAAGAAGGCCAACTTTACAAAAACCAAAATTAACATTTTTGCATGTATTACTTCCAAACGGATTGCTGCTGTATCAACGCCTGCCGGGGTTGCGGAATGTTTATAATAGTTACCGTGACCCTGGAACATAAAGGGCAATCGAAGGAACATGAGTGGGTTTTAGTCAGTAAGAGTCTGACACGCCCTCCCGCCGCACCCAGGACGGGAGCAGTCATTGGATGATTTCCCACTCACGAAAAAAAAAAAGTAAACGTCTGAATTAATTATTTTATTTTATTTTTTCATTGACGGGCCTGTTGGTCTAGTGGTCAGTGACCCTGACTGCTAAGCCAGAGGTCGTGGGTTCGATTCCCACCCAGGACAAACTTTGTGTGATGAGCATAATTGTTTGTTCTGTGTCTGGGTGTTATTTATCTATAATATGTATGTATTTAAAATTATATAAGTATGTATATCAGTTGTCTGATTACCATAACACAAGCTCTGCTTAGCTTGGGATCAGATGGCCGTGTGTAAGATGTCCCAGGATATTTATTTATTTATTTTAATATGCTATTTATTTGAACAGGACAAAGGCAACCCGTTGAAATTCCGTGTCGAGAACTCGTACAGCGATAAGGAGTACGATAAAGGTTACTTGCTGCTCACCGAGCCCTGGTTCAGAGAGTTCGTCTTTGAGGTCTGTATGATACTGTAAACCGTTTTCCAAGCTTTTAATTTAATAGTACTTTTCGTATGTATGAGAGTCTGGATCAAAATTTGCAAACTACTTTTCGACCACTTCTTAATACCCGATTGAGTTGAAATTTTACATAATGGTTCAGTTCTAATGTCAATGCGCTTTGGTAAGCATGGGCTGAGCCGGAACGACAAGACAAAAGAATCTGTCAACAGTTCATACATAAAAATTCTTCTTATTTCCACAATTATCTCAGCTGAAAAGCTTGCTCTGGTAATCCGGAAGATCTGACAGCAATCTGAATCTTATAGCAATTACTCCTTGTATTGTGTTTTAATATTTCTTGACTTCACGAAGCTTGTAACCCCCACTTCTTGTCACACTACACTGACCCCTATCCCCCTCCATAACGAGTGACATTAAGGCCGGTTTTAGTGCTCGACCGACCGTCGCGTCGGTGCGTAAATCGGTCGCGCTTCTCATTTGTATGAAAATTCACAAGTCGTCACAGTGCTCGACCGACCGTACGCACACGTATATTGCTACGCACTGCGTACGAGGACTGTCGGTCAAGGCCTAAAGATCGCCCGTTACACTCAACATGATATTATTTTAAACAATAGGTTATTTATCTCTCTACAGGTGGTAGTCGACAAAAAATACGTGCCAGAAGAAGTTTTACAAGTGTTCAAACAGGAACCTAAAGTATTACCAGCGTGGGACCCCATGGGCACTCTCGCCTGTCCTTGCTGCAATAAAGAATAACACCGGGACCTAAGTCACAAGATGGCCGACATAAATATACCTAGCACGTTCTTCAGCTAGCTATGTCCCGTCTCTATCTTGCAATATTGTAGTTTATTAGGTGTGCGACAGAGACAGTTATATTGCTTGGCCAGTATGCGTGCTAAATGACGTATTCATTTCGGTCTCAGTCTTAATATGGAGAGATGACATATCTGTCGTTTGTTTATGATCTTTGAAACTTTAAACTTGCAACCCTATCTTACTAACCTGACAGACAAACAGAGGAGCCAACTCAAGCACGAAGGGAATTCTTTCGTGAAAAGCACTCTACTTCCCTGCGACTAAATATTTTTAATCATCTGTTAAAACAAGATTTCATGTTTGTATGGCTATAGATACCAAATGTGATTTCACTTTCAATCAACTCAATGTAAAAAACTTTTATTATTTATGTTTACTAATTAATCGGGTGGTCCGTGCTGAAAATGTATTTTTGGAGGAGTCATGATAAGTTAGGGGAGACCCGTATATTCGTTCGACTTTCGAATTTGATATACCCGTTTGACAATAATTTTTATTTAGCATAAAAACTTTACTCATGTCTACAAGTGATACTTACTTATAAAATAGAAGGTCATAATTTAAATTCGAAAATCGAATCGAATTAAGAACCTCAATGTTCTCGTGCCAGTCCTGTTGGTTATTGCGTGCAAATATAATATTGTTGTAACTGTTAATCAGTTACAATAATATTATATTGATGATATGTGATTTATAATCCTGGTGCTCCATAAATGAATCAGTAGTTGGAAGCGATATAAAATTTATATTAATCAAAATTGCTTTTTTTCTGCTCCTAATATTAATAGTATCTTTAGGCGGTCGTAAGGCTGGTTTCACTTTTATTATGTGAAAAAAGTTAGAATATTGTTCCAAACCGAAGCTCGTCATCGCTAGAACATCGATACGTGCTCCCGCGCCACCAATATAAATTCTACAGATATGTAATTTCTCAAAATAGGAACATATTACTTGTATTTATAGGCATTTTGAAGCAATAATGATTTTTATTTTGATACAGAGTAGCTATTAATCATATCATCGTTACGCTTATCTGTGGTAACTGTATTTTAACATTTAGATCTAATTTTACTAGTTGAAATGTAATTCGTCTCCATTTGTTTATTATTAACTCATGCTAGTGTTGCCATTACTTAAGAAACGGGAAGAGGTGGCAATGATTCACTTGTTATAGGATATCCGGGACGCGTATTGCCAAACTGTATGCTGACCCAGACACCCATAGCCTGTACTGAACTACGTCGTGCTCATTGAAATCACAAACAAATTGGAGCAATGTACATACGACCTCAGAGCTCAGAATGCTCTGAGGTCGTATGTACATTGCTCCAATTTGAAACTAATAAGGATCGTCAATCCGAGAGCGATCGATCAAAATTTTAGGGCGCCCCGATTTTTTTTTAAACCACCCAGAAGTAGGAGCCCCGCGAAGCGGGGCTCCATCGAGTTATCTTTTTTAGACATTAGAGTGAAAAATAATTAATTTTACACGAAAAAATCCTAACTTAACCTCAAAATTGACGTAACATAACCTCAAACTTTGATCATTGATATCTCTGTAACCATGGGGCTCCTAAGGTTGGGAGTGGTATGGGGGTATAGTATTTTAAAGCAAAATGTAATTTGATTCAGACACTCTCTGAATAGGTATACAGTTTGCTCTTCAACTAAAAAGGCAAACCGATCGAACTCAGAGCAACCCCGGTCTGGGTCAGCGATGTCGAGTTTAATGTAGAAAAAAAAACTTTATGAAATTAGAAAAAATACCATGCGTAGTATTTATGTGCTCTTCTCCATGCCATTTAATTTTTCACAACGATATCACGCTGGCAACACCAATGATATTCCTCTTACTAAATCAATTTTATAACAATAGGTAACATTAGATTTTAATACATGAATGGAGGTGGAATTTAATAAATCTGTTTCTTTTATACCATGTATTACAATGTGTTCAGTATGTTACCAAACCATGTTGCTAGTATTTGTAGAGAAAAATAATAATTTCTTTTATTTTTGTATTGCCATAATTTGTTTTCTTGATTGGTTGCTGTCAGTTTATAGCGGCAACGTTTTAGGAATGCGATTATACATAATTATATTATTGTATTTGATAAATAAATGTTTGCATTTTTATTTGTTGTTATTAATTACCTTTTCGCCAAATGGCCAAATCGGAAATCTTACTTTCCGAATTAACTCCAACTATATCACCCCTCCTAAATTAAAAGCCATTATCAGGTGATACTCAATATTTATGTGTTATAAACAATATAAACATTTCCAACATGCGAGTGGAGCTTAAGCGCTCCTGCACACGATGCCGCCACCGCGCCGTCGCCGCGCCGTCGCCGCACAACTACACTGTGCATACGAGTCGCGCGAAGACCGCCACCGCGCCGCCGCCGCGCCGCCACCGCGCGCGGTTCTCGTCTCGCCACCGCGCATCTATTTGATTCATTCCATTACCGGCCGCATGTTCATACGCGGCCGGCAATGGAATGAATCAGGATAATGAAATAACTGGGAACGCGCGCGGTGGCGGCGCGGCGGCGGCGCGGTGGCGGTCTTCGCGCGACTCGTATGCACAGTGTAGTTGTGCGGCGACGGCGCGGCGACGGCGCGGTGGCGGCATCGTGTGCAGGAGCGCTTACACAGAAAATTGGTACAGGAATTTAGTTAACTAGTAGTTCACGCAATCTTATTTTGATCACAACACGGTACAATTGCTGTTTAGTATTATATGGCAGTACAATTCCTAGTAAATACATTTATAACATTAAGGGCCCTCGCCCATGGCGACTTTTTGTAGCGATGCAGTCGCGCGTTTAGCAAACGCGCGACTGCATCACTTCTAACGCGTGTTAGTCGCATTTGCAACGCGCTACTGCATCGCGATTGTATCGATACAAACGCGCGACCGCATCGGACGACATCGGTAGAGAGAACGGAGGGGGGAGGGAGTGTGGCGCGGCGCGTGATTGAGAATCGGCATCAGTGCAACGTGCAACACAGGCAGGTCCAGAGTGCATGCTATTGTCCGTCACAGGCGTAAAATGGAGTCATTTGAAACTGTACTGATCCAAGGTATTTTTGTATCGTAACTGCATCGCGACCGAATCACGTTTGCATCGCGACCGAATCGCGTTTGCATCGCGACCGAATCGCGTTTGCATCGCGACTGAATCTGGTCCCGTGGGCGCGGGCACACAGCTAGCGACTGCTTCGCGTCTGTATCGATGCTACGCGCGAGAGCATCGCGACTGCATCGCTACAAAAAGTCGCCCGTGGGCGAGGGCCCTAAGGGAGACATATACATTATGTTAATTAAATAGGGCATTCCATTTAACCTGGTGTTTGTCTATGCACAATAAAATACTCAGGTAAACAAACAGATATGTAAATAAAACACCAGGTCCATATGTGAATCTAATTCAGTTAAGACAAGGACAAAAGAGTTTACTCAGCTGTGGGACAATAATGATTCTTTTCATTGTCAAATCTTTACTTTTTACCCAAATAACGGAACAGTTTTGATTCAGTAACAATAAAGTTGTATACATATAGTACCTAATTTTGGATATTGAAATAAAAGGCTGCTAACAATATTTCTCTGATTTAATGTATTGATGGAAACATGTACATAATATTTTTTACTATGTATGTATGAACTTTATACTAATGGTTAAAGGGAACACCCTCCATTAACTAACTCATTATAAATGAGACCAATCATCCTACAAAATAATGCACTAACATATAGCTTGTTGAACAAATTAAAACCTAACCTGGGTAGACCTGAATAAAACGAAGCTTAAACTTAGGTAACAAAAGACCTCTGTTACATTTAATTCAAATGGTCACATCATTCAGTACTTTTCCATTAACAATATCACAGTCTTTACCCTGTCCTGATTCACGTTTCAATGATCTCAAGTACTTGAGCTTGGCCCAAACTCCTTGGCACATACGTATCAACCGTTTATCATGTGTCGATCTTGCGAAGGCTGCTACGTTCCTCACAATGTTCCTTGACACGTGAAGGTTTCCTTTCTGGGCTTGGGACAGTGCGGAGTAGAGTCGGCTTCTCGCTGCTAAGCCATCGTCTCCAAGCATTAGTGATAGCTTGTATTGCCTCAAGGATATTCTGCCAGCTTCTTCAGCCTGGAAGATATTTAAAATTGGTTAAGCAATTGTTACATTTTTCTAGGACGGAACCAGCTTTTAATTCAGGGGATACAGATCATAGCCCAGTCAAATTTGATTATAAAACTATTGGGTAATTATTCTATAAACGTCATTTTTTCATGAACATTCAGAATACTATAATAAAAGATGACTAAATAAGTAATAGATTTGATTATCACTTTAATACTTGTTAATAGGATTCAAGGATTGTTAACAACATTTTCTTCGTCTTTACAACCTTTGAGCCTAGTGATATGATTGGATTTCTTTGAATTACAGTATTCTATTCTAATTTTTGTTTCCGAACAATGTTTTTATAATGACTAGTACAATTATATTGAAAATTTACTTATAAAAACTATTTAGGGAAGTCAAGAATACTTACACAATTATCAAAATAGTCTCCCAAAGCAGAATAAGCTCCTCCTAGAGTTGATAACCATGAAAATGCATTCTCTATTTCCACTCTGGTCCATACAAGACGTAGTATTCTTTCATTCCTAAAATTTCATAAAAAACTTATTGACTCAAAATTCCAAGGAATAAACAATTAAGCCAATAAACTAAAAGACCAATATTTACCATGCATAGTCAATGATTTCCGTATCTGGGGGTTCTAAAATCAACTTCAAAAACACAGTCCCGCACTCAGGGTATCCGCCAAGCCGATTCAAATTTGATACCACATTGGATCTGTACACATCAGAATTCACACACTCCTTTACAAACGGTTGTAAAAACAGCGCGTTAGTTTTAAGCCGCAGTTTCTTCTTAACTTCATCTTCGCCATGTATCTCCAATTCGCAACAATCTCCAACCTTCACGCCAATAGATTTGTAATATTGCTCATCAGGCAAGATACTGAAGTCTTCAGTAATGAAAAATATTGTGTACGGACTTCGAAAAAGACGAATTTTTGCTACCACCTGCATTTCGGCTTTATATAGGTTATTTTTTAAACGACACTATTGTAACACCAACTACATCAATTCAACAAGGACGAGTCACTTTAAACCCATCAGTTTGAGTATTTTTTGTACAAATCACGTAGTTTATTGCTGTAAGTTTATTATTCACAAAATTTTGATTCATTTAACAAACAGCCTCTGTCAAAATATTACAAATGTCATTCTCTTTCTGCGTTCTGTCTGTCACTTCTGTCTGTTCTCTCTTTCTGTCAGTAGTGTCATTAATGTCAATGATTTGTATAGTTTACCCTGCCCGCGTGATTCAAAAAAGGATAAAGGACGTAACCTGCACATTTTTAGGTACTTACCGAGGGAACGGGAGGTTACACTATTAAATTGTACTTGGTATATTATGTATAGTAACTTAGTTACCCCGGGTAACTGATGAGGACCTAATTCAAAACATACGTAAAATTCACACAGTTGTCACAGAACGGCTGCGATGTTGCTTCCTTCCTCAACAGAACAATAGACAAGCAATAAACCAAATCGATGGGAAAAAGAACAGTTTTCCCGCAAAATGTAAACAATAACAATCAATATTATTGCTTTTCAAATGATCAGTCAGTAAAAATTTAGTTAGCTGTTGTTACTCGATACTTTTCGGCATTAGTGATTCGGCGGTGTCTGTTAACGCAAAGAAATTGCATCGCGATTAGCGTTACAATAAATAGATGTATTTAAAAATACAATATGGTGGATTTTAGAAGTATATTATTATTGTTGCTGGCAATTTATAGTAAGTTTTTAAAGATAACCATAAGATAACCTACCATACCATACCTAACCATTTGGGTTTGAGAAAGATGTTAAGTGAAACTTTACTTTACCCTTGTTTATGTTGCTCTCCTCACTGGACTGAAGTGACCCATTGGCTCTGAATGCTAAGCTGAAGTTCGTGGGTTCGAATCCCTCTCAGGGCAAATCTTTATGTGGTAATTATGATTGCTTGTTCTGTGTCTGGATGTAACTTATTTTTTATATTATAAAATGTACATTTAATGGTCAATATACTATAGATCAATAAAGTATACATTTTGGCTAAACAATTTCAATTTTGCAAGTGCTCTCATACTCTCATATAATTGACAAGTACCCAAAAATACTACTGTGTTAAATGTATCTGTGTTAGTGAACATGTTGTTGAAGAGCCATAAATAAATAAATAAAATACAGTGAAGGTAATAAAATAATAGATAAATATTTTACATAGATGACTATTAAGAAACTTTTATTTTGTTTTAGCTCATGACATCGAGTGTGTGAATTGGGGGCGCTTGCGCTGTGCAGCTGACACTAAACAGGAGATGCCCGATGGGAGAGTGACGGACATCGGCCGGTTCCCCTGGATGGGCATAGTGCAACATAGCTTCTGTTAGTAGCACTCACGTAGCACTACATACTATAAAACAAAGTCGCTTTCTGCTGACTGTCCCTATGTCTGTTTAAATCTTTAAAGCTACGCAACGAATTTTGATGAGGTTTTAATACATAGAGCGAATCAAGAGGAAGGTTTATTATAATATGTTTGATTTGAACATATAACCCCATAAAAGGGCTATAAGTTAAAATCAGGGAAAATACCAAAATAACTGTATCAATTCACTAATGTATTTTGTTAAAGTCTATTGCAAAAAATAGCATGAGGAAATCTGGATACAAGATTTTTAACAAGCTTTGTTTTAAAATAACTATTTCTGTTTAGACATGGGCGGTAAGACTCGCTTCGCTATTACCGGGGCGGTACTCATTCACCCTGCATTCGCTATCGCGGCCGCTGAAGATATCTCGAAGATCAACCCTGACCAGCTCACGTAAGTCTTAGAAGTAACAAACAAAACTGCGCGAAATCTTTATCATATTCAGCCTTCGCCAGTCTACGGCTGGACAGAGGCCTATTCTTATATTCAGCTCTAGTCTGCTTATACCTATCTGTACATTTAATAAGAGGCTCTAACTCATCTTTCCTTTCATCTTTTTAATTCTTATAGGTATTGTAATGTTTAGACATCTGAAACTTTTACCAAAAGTGTGCAAATAATATCGCCTTTCAAGAAACTGACTATTTTTTGCTCATAATGGTGCTGATTCTCTTGTTCACAAACGTAACTTAATTTAAGTTAAATGCATCTTTCTTTTTCCATTTCTTAAAGACAAGGACAGAAGATACATTTAAGTTTAATCCTGTCAAATTAGATAGCGCCTGAAGAAAATTGACGTATAGTTAGATGCCATGTTTTTAAATCGCGTCTAAATTATCTATGGAGTGTCTAAATTTGACAGGACTTTTTTAATATTTTATCTTCTGTCCTTTTCTTAATTAAATGGAAAGAGAAAGATGCACTTAACTTAAATTTACGTTAGTTTGTAAATAAGAGAATCGGCACCAATTATTGTAAGATGGTATGGAATCCTACTTGCGAGTCTCACTTGGCCGCCCTTTTTGTTATTTTCAGGAACAACACACATATAATATTTTGGGGCAGCAACCAAGAAAAATTTGTGGTTGAAGTAAAGGATTATATTCTACACCCGGAGTTCCTTGATAAAATAACTTATGCAACTATAGCTCTATTGGACCTCATCGCTTGGGGAGACTCTCAAATAACTGATTGGAGAGGTGAGACGAGATGCTTGTTCTAATAGATCTTAAAATATAGGTACTCAACATAATTGCCGGTATCAGGGACCACACAATACTAGACGTGTCTAGAATTTAATTTTAAAGACCATGTTTCACCGCTTGACGCCTGGGTGATGCGGTCGCGCGCCGGCGGCATAAACTGTTGTTGTTGTGGCAACAGTGTATCCTAGAGATATACCCTCTATATAACTCTAAATATTTTGATGGTGGGTGGCACTACCCGAACTGCGCAACCTGTCCTAATGAGATACATATAATTTGTCTCTAATCTTTTTTCTATTTTCTCTATCTTTGGTAGCTAAATCCGTTGATAAAGTATTGTGTCGATCTGTTAGTCTGTCTGAATGTCTGTCTGTCTATGGCACCGTAGCTCTTAAACGGGTGAACCGATTTGGGTACAGTTATTTATATATCTGAAAGTAGTTAATCAAGCAATGGTTCTTAGACACGTTTCATCAATACCGATTCAGCTGTTTCAAAGTAATCAACTCTTTTGTTAGCTGCAGTCGCAATCTTTATTATATCGGGGGTTTATTTTTTCATTTGCATGTTTGTATACAGCGCCGGTGCTACCTATATGCATGCCTGCGAAAGGGTCCGGAACCTATGAACACATCTACGCAGTAAAAATGAGTGATGGTAAGCTATACTTATACCTAATATTTAGGGCGAAATAAATAAACGAGACTATTGACACTTAATTTTACTTAGACATGTTCCGTCTTATTTACTATCAGACTTAACTGTGCACCTCGCGCTATGACGTAACGCTGACGGAATGCTTTCGCTACTAAACGAACGAGGTGAACAGGGGCGCCGCGCGGGGAAGCGGGAGTGGTGTTGCATTCCAGCGAGGTGCACAGACATACTTACGTGTCGTGGCGTGTCTTGACTCTTGACGCGCCAGAAGCATATCGGTTTCATACATTAAGTATGGTTAGAGATATCTTGTATGCCGTGTCGTGTCGCAACACGTTCTGTCAAATGTATAAAAACGCGCGCCACGACACGTAAGTGTGCCTAGTCTTACGGCTTACGGGTTACGGTGCGGCCAAACGAGCGTAATTTTGTGAGTTGTGAGTCGCTGAATTTCGGTCGCTTTCATAGAAAAAGTCTCGCGACGCAAAAGTGGCCTCACGCTTTCTATGAAAGCCACCGAAATTCAGCGACTCACAAAATTACGCTCGTTTGGCCTCACCCATATAGTACCTACACTTTGATAGTTGTTACGTGCTACAGACAAGAATATTGCTTAGCCAAAGTATGTGATTAAGTAAAAATGCAGGACATGATAATTAAAAAATTGGGGTGCGTCTCATAACGTATAAAATCATTTGGTCTAATTTTATTTTATTATTGTTCATAAGATATAATCAACGTGAGATATACCAACTGTTGATATAATTTCTTTACATATAACATTCATTTATTCTAAAACTTAATTAGTATAACGTTGTTTGATATAACGTTTATATAATCTAAAATCATTTGGTCTAACGTTTAATATGTACTTATATCGTTTATTTAATCTAAAATCGTTTAATATAAATTTATGTTACCGGCCATACCCAATTTTAGGAGAAAATAGTTTTGCCTGGGGTAAACTATAAGTAATAGTTCTTCCTCATGTACGTCAGGCTGGCCCGGCCCCATGGAATTTAATAATGAGATTGTTATCAATCCAATGTACCCGGGTATACTAATATATGTAACACCTTCATTTTCAATGTAACTCTTTTTAAAAGAAATTACGTGCACTTCTTAGTGGCCGGGCCAGCCTGACGTTTTCAGCCCGGCCACCTTGTTTCCCACTAATCTACAAAAAATACTGGCAATATTGTGCTACAGATGAAATGTACCCTATAATTTATGCATATGTAACACAAAATCGAATCCTAAAATGCAATAGCATACGAAATATTAGCGGTTGCAGGTGGCCGGGCTGAAATTATTTCGTTACTATAAAACAGTAAAACTGCAACACCTACCAAAAAATAATACCAGTACATAATGAGATATAGAGATATAGAATACATGTAACGCTTTCATTTTAAATTATAATACATATTTAGAAAGAATAATCACTTGAAATTTATATTTCAGCCCGGCCACCTAAAAGCGGTAATATTCCCTAAAATCTTATGCTAATTTGTACAGTAAAACCTGATACAGCTATGAAATGAAAGTTACATTCGTTTCGTTTTAGTCGTATACCTTTAAGCCTTCTGTTTGACTAGATTATCAAAATCTGAGAAACTTGCCGAAGAGTGACTATCATTTATTAACTAATTTCAGGACATTTGGTTTGTTGAGTGAAACAAAATGCGTTACTATGATATTTTTATTAATAAACTAAGTAGTATAAATCACACATAATAATTGTTGGATACATAATACCTAAACCTATATATATTTTCTCCGTTTTTGGCTTCACAACATAACCATACAAAGATAATAGTTCACAGACGCTACCACCGATTTTTAGACGGCGCCTGTGTCGCGTCCCAACTAAGTCGTAAGATATTTTCCCTGAGTAGACAGAATAGATGCGCAAGAGCCGTGTAGTTATCAACACTTCTGACATAATATTTTACGTTTTAATATTACTGTGAGTGTAAAATTTGATCAGTTGTTGCAGTGTAGTTGTTTGTGATGTGATGTTTTTAAGGTAAGTCATAGTTTTGATAAATTAAAATATATCGAGAAACAATGTTAATGGGTAGCTAAGTAATTATTTAAAAAAATATACAGGTAAAGTAAAGTAAATCTAAACACTCATTTACTTAATAATAAAACTCCATACAATGCCATCAACTAAATATATTTTATCCTTTCGTTTATAGTCAATAGGTAATAATTTTGGTGATTTACTAACAGTAAGTGTTTAGTTTTTGTGAATCTTATTGTTGTGTACCTACCCTATGTATTTACTTATTATTATTGTGTACTTATTTATTTCGTGAAATCAATAATTAATCAGTTTCTTATTAATTACTGTAAGATTTATATATTGGATTTTAGTGAATTATTCATTGTAATCAGGCAACCGTCGACGGTGTTCGTCTTTATACTACTTAGTATTATTATACTACTTAGTATTCGTCTTTATACTACTTAGTTTATTAATAAAAATATCATAGTAACGCATTTTGTTTCACTCAACAAACCAAATGTCCTGAAATTAGTTAATAAATGATAGTCACTCTTCGGCAAGTTTCTCAGATTTTGATAATCTAGTCAAACAGAAGGCTTAAAGGTATACGACTAAAACGAAACGAATGTAACTTTCATTTCATAGCTGTATCAGGTTTTACTGTACAAATTAGCATAAGATTTTAGGGAATATTACCGCTTTTAGGTGGCCGGGCTGAAATATAATTTCAAGTGATTATTCTTTCTAAATATGTATTATAATTTAAAATGAAAGCGTTACATGTATTCTATATCTCTTTATCTCATTATGTACTGGTATTATTTTTTGGTAGGTGTTGCAGTTTTACTGTTTTATAGTAACGAAATAATTTCAGCCCGGCCACCTGCAACCGCTAATATTTCGTATGCTATTGCATTTTAGGATTCGATTTTGTGTTACATATGCATAAATTATAGGGTACATTTCATCTGTAGCACAATATTGCCAGTATTTTTTGTAGATTAGTGGGAAACAAGGTGGCCGGGCTGAAAACGTCAGGCTGGCCCGGCCACTAAGAAGTGCACGTAATTTCTTTTAAAAAGAGTTACATTGAAAATGAAGGTGTTACATATATTAGTATACCCGGGTACATTGGATTGATAACAATCTCATTATTAAATTCCATGGGGCCGGGCCAGCCTGACGTACATTCTTCCTCGCCCCGAATCAGGACACCCCGACTCAGAACACCCCGACTTTCTCCTAGAATGGTTATTTTTTTTAACCACTCAGAAATAGGAGCCCCGCGCAACGGGGCTTCGTCGACCTATCTTAGTTGGTTTTCATCGTATGTCAAACAAGTGTTATATCTTTTTAGTGGTATGTCAAACGATTTTATATTAAATGTATTTTATGTCAAACGATGTTATATTTAATGTATGTTATGCTTATAAAAATTAGTTCTTTTAAAATTATATCAATGGTTTATTATATTAACTATTCGTTATAATAAATAAAATTATAGGTTCCGTTGTTATATGTTATAAACAATAGAGATTTTTTTGTTATGTCATCTATTACTTACCCAAAAAAATGTTTTTTAATTTATTGGTGCCGATTCTCTTATTCACTAACTAAGTTAAATTTAAGTTATTTTTTCTTTTTACATTTCGTTACGAAAAAGACAGAAGATAAACTTTTAGTTGATCCCTGTGAAATAAAAACACTCTATAAATAATTAGACGCGATTAAAAACATGGCGACTAAACTACGCAAATTTTCTTCAAGCTCTGTCTAATTTGACCGGACTAAACGAACATGTATCTTCTGTCCTTTTCTTTAAGAAATGGAAAGAGAAAGATGCATTTAACTTAAATTTAGTTAACCTTTCTATACTCGCGCCAATTTTTGTAACACCTATACTCGCTCACGGTGTCACAGACCGATAGTTCGTACCTCTACAAGATATTTTTTTTACTATAAAGCCCAAATAATATTATTATTATTTTAAAGTTTAAGGTATAATAAAACAAAATGGTATGAATCATACTTAGTTTATTAATTATTTTGATGACTTTCCGTCTATCACAAATCAGTCTTTTAATTTAAGTTTTTTTTCTTATGTTTTTTTTTTTTTTTTTTTTTTTATAACTTATGGGCTTGCTCTTGGTCCCAGACTTGTCCGAGGGCATAGACGGGGCCTACGATGGAGCGAGCTCACCCAAAAGATGCCTATGCACTCTTCTCTTGAATACATCCGGGTTATATGCTTTTGGAAACACAGACGCCGGCAGAGAATTCCATTCCTTTGCGGTGCGCATAATAAAGGATTTCGAAAAACGCTGCGTGCGGATTCGAGGAATATCGACCAAGAAAGGGTGGTATCCTGCCGTACGTCTGGATGTCCGGTGGTAAAACGGAGACGGGGGAATGAGCTCGTGTAGCTCATGAGCACACTCACCGAAGTGCAATCTGTAAAACACCGCCAGGCAGGCAACTTTACGCCGATGTGCTAGAGGTTGCAGTTGGGCCACCAGCTTCTTGTCGCCAATCAACCTCCTGGCTCTGCGTTCTACCGAATCCAATGCGGCTAGTTGGTATTTGGCTGAGCCATCCCATAGGTGACAGCAATACTCCATACACGATCGGACTTGAGCTTTATAAAGTGTTTAGAAGCTGTCCCGGCGTGAAATATCGCTTAACCTTGTTAAGGATGCCCAGCTTTTTCGCCGCAGTCAGTGCTTTGGACTCGATGAAAGCGGCGAAGTTGAGGTCAGAACTCAACTCCATGCCAAGGAGTTCTAGGGAGCCGGTTAGATTTACAGGTGCACCTCGGAAAGTAGGAGCCAGGTCAAATGGGCTCCGTTTAGCGGAGAACAGACACGCTTGCGTTTTGGCGGCATTGAACTGCACTAGATTGTGATCGCCCCATTGGGACACACGGCTCAAGGCAAAGTTCACTCGCTCTACCATGGCCTCTCTCTGTGAACGTATATCGTCCCTACTGTCTTTTGCGCTGGCCAGATATCTCTCTACAACGGTACTGTCATCTGCGTAACCGACTATGCTAGGATTTAGCATATCGTTTATATGGAGCAGGAATAGTGTTGCAGAGAGGACAGACCCTTGAGGAACACCGGCATCAATGGCCATAAGGTCAGAAGAGCAGCTGTCGACGACCACTCTTATCGACCGTCCCGTTAAGAAGTCTGATACCCAGCAGCAAAAGTCAGCAGGGATGCCATAAGCAGGAAGCTTGCTAAGGAGACTATGTCCTACGAAAACAAACATAAAATCTTTATATCTTTTTAAAAACAAAATAAACTTCTCAATAATACAAAATAACCTATCAAACTACCTTTTTATACATATTTGGCTTAGTTAACACCTTCACCATAGCAATCAGGACACACGGTCACAGCGTGCTCTAAACAAAAGTAAAAATCTTTGGCATTTAGACAACCGTTTTTCCTGACTCCAGCAAACAGTAAAAGACCTAAAAAAGCTTCAATTTTAATGTTGTCTGTATTGGTACAATCTCTTTCTCTGGTGAAATTAAGTTTTAATCGATTAATTTATTTATTTATTTATTATGCCCTCTGAGAAAAATAACTTCCAAAGCTCTCCTGAATTCTTAAAATTTCTCCTCTAACGCCTGGAAGTTGAGTAACTATATTTCAAACCCGTCGCCTAGTTGGGTTTAAGGCAGGAGATTTATTCCACCTAGTCTGTCCATCTTTTCCTAAGTAAAAATTTTCATTACCTTCTGCCTCATCTGTCTCGTCATCTTCGTTCTCTTGCTCGGTGTCGTAAGTCTCTTCCTGAACCTCTACGTAGTCTTCCACCTCACTATCATTTTCGTCATCGTAGCCAGAACTAGAACTTGATTCATCATGCAGCAATCGGATTTGATCGTCGTCCATTTTGATGTGAAGTATAATATAATTTAAAAACAATAACAAAATTAGTCAAAATAATATAATATAATGTGACACATATTTATATATATATATATTTTACTAAACATACGTCATAAAGTGTTCAAAGTTTATAAAACACATATACATGCACAAAATATATTACATTAATACTTACATAAAAAGTTACACCTATACTCGCGTCGGTCTCACGGACCGATTGGCGCCAAATGCTACTACAAGTGCGTTTCGCATAAACGCGCGGCGTACACTGAAATGAACCTAGCAAGAAATCCGGCAGCTAGCAAGGAACTCAACTTCGTAGGACTTTTGTGCATAAAAATATTTACGAAAATGTGCTTCGTTGGTCTCACAGACCAATGCGCGAGTATAGGAAGGTTAAGTTTGTGAACAAGAAAATCAGCACCATTGGCACAAGAATAAAAGAACTGTCTAGTCTGACTAGACTAGACAGTAAAATGTATGCCGGCGCCAAAGAGACGGCGCCGACGCCGTTTAGAGAGTTCTAAACGGCGGCAGCGGCGGCGTCGGCGCCGGCATACATTTTCCGATCTCTCAATTTATTCTGTTTCTATTGCAGCGTACGGGACAATGGAGAAAGAGTCATATAAAATGTCTTTCGTGGAAAATCAAGCTTGTGAAGAGTTTTACTATAAAGCTCAAGTATTTTTTTTTATTACTTACTAGCTGTCCCCTTCAACCACTTAACTTCAGATTTTTGGTTAATGCCTCGCTCCCGTAGGTCATAGCATGATGTAATGTAGCCTGTTCGTTGTTCTGATGTTTAAGCTATATTATTACGGTAAAGTTTTTAACAAAACAATCACACTTAGTTTTTGCATGAAACACCCTCAAAAACTTTGACATTTATAACATTAGTACCAATAATCAAATAGGTTTTATCTCACGAAAGAGTTTTCTCTCCTTCCAAATTACTTGCAAAACTGGCCGATATATGCAAAAAAAAACATATGACAGCCATTATTTGTAGAGAAAAATAACAAATTTAAAAAGAAAATCAAATGGCATTCCCAATTTTTTCAACGCATAAAGGCCAGCATCCCTTGTTAATAACAAGTCAAGGATGATCCAATGAGGTTTTATTATAAATAGTATTGGAACTGTTATGTACAAAATATGGCCGTAGTATTAAAGGTTTTCTATAAGGAGTCTTAATATCTACCGAGTATCACAAGATGTTGCGGAGCAATTGTGATGCAAATAAAAATTGAAAGACCATTTGTGTTATTTTTTTTATTGTATTTACCGAAGAAAGGCGGTTGTCTTATAGACGGCACGTGACGCAATGTAGGCTTGTTGAGGTCTGACTGGCAGTCACTTCACGAGTGGGGGCGTTATAAGCCATTAATGTATGGGGAGCAATATTTTTTGCATTAAAGCATGAGACTTAGTACACTTGTTAGTTAGGTGGGTTAGAGCGAAAATCGCCCGGGAGGCAATCGGAGGCACCCCTCTGGGGGGGAGGGGGAGGGGTTGAAGTTCTCTTCTGCCGCGCGCTCTGTTTGTCGTCATAACTCCTAATTTATCGTTACTATGGCAAGTGGGGTATCATTTTCGGATAAATAAAGATAGCCAATCGTTTTCTGAAATAAAAAATACATGTCTACATACAAAAAAAGTGAATTATGCCCTAAAATGTGAAAATTCCAACCGTAACAAAAATCATTAAATGGCCATAATTTTTCAAATCGTAACTATATTGACTTTAAAAAAATATGATTAAAAAGCTATATGCGTATAGATTCTGAAATTTTAATATATGTATATAGTGTATATAGAAAAATCGTTAGAAAAAAAATGAAAACAGCTTGGCGGAGCAGCCAAAATTCATTGTAAAATAAGGACAACAAAATCGATTTTTACAAATTGACCAATCTTTTTACTAGTAAATATAGAGATTTGATCAAATTAAATAAATAATTATTTTAAATGTTTTCTTTTGTTAAAAATCTATCGTTTTTACCCTTAGTACAAGTATAAAAAAATGACATTAGTCATATTTTGATCTTATAGCTGAGCGGGCTCTGCTGACTATTTTAAGTGAATCAAACGTCTGTAATTAAGGTGACAACATATAACTATGCTAAAGGCTTAGCTAAAAGTATTTATAAAATAATGTAAAAGGTGACTGCACCATTGATTAACACTTTAAGAGTTAGCCCTAATAGCAGGACGCAAAGAATTGTTTTCTTAAATGTCGCCATTTTTTACGTCGGATAGTATGGTTTTGAAATAGAGTTCCAAAATATCTTAATTGTAAGTTTTATGAGTTATAGGCCAAAATAATAGCTTAAATCTGTTTGTTCAGAGTGCTGATAATTTGGTGCAGTGCTAGCATTCGAGTCACTGCCCCTATCTCATCATCTCCCTAGCCTTTTCTGGATTATATTGGGGTGGGATCTCAGCCTAACCGGATTCAGCTGGATACCAGTGTTTTATGTTAAGCGACTGCCTATCAGACCTTCACAACTTGGTAACTGGGCGATACGATGCCTCTTGGTTAGGCTCATAGATATATTAAAGGGCTGGTCAGACTTTCTAGTTTGGCTACCCGTAACGACTGTCAAAGTTCCACGAATGACCACCGCTGCTGCCCTATATTGTTTATTAAATACTTTGCCGTCCGCAGTCGCACAATTCCAATCACTTAAGTTCCCGCTGAGAGCATCTTTATCTTTATTTATTTATCTTAACATCATGGGTACATTGTTCACCCTGGGTAAAGTACAATCTTAAATAGAGAAAGGTGTCTGAGATAGAATAGACACCTCATACCGCCGCACTCCTTTTTACACCTGCACCGGATCATTTCCACACAGACGTCGAAAACCACTGTACAGGCAAGTCTCTCCATGTATGTTAACAGTAAAATAACCGACCTTACTCTATCTCTTATTAGATGGATCAGGTGGATTCGGTGAAAAACGTTCTCAAAAAGAGATGCAGGGTAGCTTTTCAATAATAGCGAAAGCCTCGCTAATCCTTTTCTCATGTGCTGCCAGAAACTCTTTTGCGACAGTTGGAAAAGCATTCCATGTCTCCGTTGCGCTTTTTTCCTCCACCGTTCAAATAAGTCACAGTGTCACAGCTTTTTTACAGGACCATCACACTGGTGGTTCTGTAAATAATCCTCATCCTATTTTAGTCCTAGGAAGTATACAGCGGATGAAAGAAAATAATTCTAAGTATTTTCAATGGAGAGTACTTGATACCTTGAATTGGTACAGGTGGGGTTTTCCAATGCCTACATTACCCACAGCTCCTCTAGCTCAGGCACTCGTCTATACCAAAACGACTGCTAACGAGACGTCAGTATCGACAGTACGTGTACGTATCATTACTTTGGCACAACTCTGACTACTGCGTTAGTCCTATCATCCTGTTGTTCGCCACTTGGTATCCGCCGTTATAAAAAAATCTTTTTACAGGATCACTTAAAGCTAGTCTTGCCTCTGTTTTACGCTTTTCCAGGGTGTCACAATGTATCTTGTTTTTTAACTGTGAAGGGGAAAAGGGTTTCTGGCAGCATATGAGGGACGGATTAGCGAGGCTTTCACTATTATTCGCGGGCCAGTTAGTCTCTAGTGGCTAGTGACCCTGACTGCTAAGTCGGAGGTCGTGGCTATGATGCCAACCAGAACAAACTTTGCGTGATGAGCATTGTTTATCCTGTGTCTAATTGTAATTTATCTATAATATGTACGAATTTATAATATAAATGTAATTAAATAAAAATAAAAAATATAAGTATGAAGACCAGTTACTTCTAGTCTGTCATAGTATATCTCTGCTAAGTTTGAGATCAGATGGCATATGTTGTCACAGGATATTATTGAAAAGTTTATAAGATAGTTAGAAGTGTTTATTTCTGGTCTTGCACATTTTGCTAAGTAAATGAAACCTAAAATATCTGTTTATTAAGGATATTCGTTAACTAGAAAATGGTGTCTTACAAAAGCTGCCCTGCACCAACATTTCTTGAGCATTATTCCAAAACTGTTCCTGTATGGGATCAGATGTCTGGAAATCCACCTGATTTGTCTGATTGGGGACGGAGTAAGGTCAGTGACAACTGTCAGCCTACATGGACAGACTTGCCAGTGGTTTTCAACCTATATAGAAATGGTCCAGTGCAGATGTAATAAGAAGTGCGGCGATCTGAAATGTCGCACAACTCTTTGCGTCCTGCTATTGGTGCTAACTCTTAAAGTGTTTATCATTGGTGCAGTCACCTTTTATATTATTTTATAAGTAAGTACTTTTAGCATAGTTATAATGTTGTTACTTTAATTACAGACGTTTAATTCACTTAAACTAGTTAACAGAGCCCGCTCAGCTATAAGATCAAATATGACCAATGTCATTTTTTATACTTGTACTAAGGGTAAAAACGATAGATTTTTAACAAAAAAAAAAAACATTTAAATTCATTATCTATTTAATTTGATCAAATCTCTATATTTACTAGTAAAAAGATAGGTCAATTTGTAAAAATCGATTTTGTTGTCCTTATTTTACAATGAATTTTGGCTGCTCCGCCAAGATGTTTTCATTTTTTTCTAACGATTTTTCTATATACACTATAGACATATATTATATTTTCAGAATCTATACGCATACAGCTTTTTAATCATATTTTTTTAAAGTCGATATAGCCACAATTTGAAAAATTATGGCCATTTAATGTTTTTTGTTACGGTTGAAATTTTCACATTATAGTGCATAATTCACTTTTTTTGTATGTAGACATGTATTTTTTATTTCAGAAAAGGATTGGCTATCTTTATTTATCCGAAAATGATACCCCACTTGCCATAGTAACGATAAATTAGGAGTTATGACGACAAACAGAGCGCGCGGCAGAAGAGAACTTCAACCCCTCCCCCTCCCCCCCAGAGGGGTGCCTCCGATTGCCTCCCGGGCGATTTTCGCTCTAACCCACCTAACTAACAAGTGTACCAAGTCTCATGCTTTAATGCAAAAAATATTGCTTTTGGCTTATAACGCCCCCACTACGTATACAACTGGCATCCAGCTGAATCCGGATAGGCTGGAAGCCGACCCCAAAGTAATTAGGGAAAGGTTAGAGGGAGTTAAAGATTACTATTATTCTTTACAGCTAACATTTAGCAAAATGAACCCTGTAAACCCGTTGTGTGCAGTAGTAGACTCTATGAAGAAACCATGCGTCTGGGACAGCGGGACCGTCCTCATTACGAGACAAACCTGGGGATTCTGGAAAATTGTGAGTTCTAACATCTATTGTTTCTGAAGCAATATATCTAAAGTCTAAAGTCATGGACCGACTCATGAAATGTAATATTATGTCTCTTTGTGTGGCGGCTTGCGAGCATGGACCGAGCACATTATGCGCGCAAACATCAAAGCAAGCATCAATGTGGACGGCATTTTTTTTCTTTGCAGGTTACTTTTTTTTAGTCTGTACACGCTTTAAGACTAGCTGTATCCGTCAATTTCAACCGAGTCAATTTCCATCTTGGTATCTAAAGATTATAGCAGGAAAGACACGGCCAGATTGTTACCATTTAATTAATATTAATTACCTAAATTGATGGAATGTAGCTTAATGCAATGCCTCATAATGAACATAGAGCTGTAATAATCAACAGGTGCACCTATTTATACAAGGTGTATTTTTTAATCTGCAAAACCTTTCAGGAGGCAACTAGATATGTTAGTGATTTTCGACCTGAATCAACAATGAAATGGATGGACATTTTCTTGAACTCAGGGCCGCGTCGCCCCTGTGTGCGAAGTGTGCGGCGCACACAGGCGCCACGACTATAGGGGCGCCTCGCCATGACCCACCGAAATATTTTTTGTGACACACAACATACACCTTGTAATGGAGTGTCGATGAGGAATAGATAAAACATGCACAACAAAGGAGAACATAATTATGCCTTGTTAATAACAAAACATACATAATATATTGCGCTTTTTACACAAGTCTCCCAGATGTTTTTTATGACATTATTTTTCAGGGTGTGTCAGACTTTTCCTGAGTAAAACCCACCCTTTTTCCTTCGGTTGCCTTTTAGGTTCCGGGGCTGCGGTAACGATAAGACCTATTCCATAACTCAGACAGGCATTGGCCCCCATCCCCCATTGCCCCCCCCCCCCCCATCACGCGCTGACTCGGCACTTAGGCGTCGTCGTCTTGCGACTCGCGACGACGACGCCTGGGTCTCTGTCCGGAGCGTGAGGCTTGACGCGGCGGCACGCGTCCCGCCGCCTCCTTCTCTAGCATGACTTCAGCTTCGCAGAAGGAGGTGACGGCTTCCCGTTCAGTCTCGCCCCGGAGCATGATCTAAAGTCCTGAGCCAGCGCCGGGCGCGAAAGGTTACCGCAGCCAACCGCCTCTGCAAGGACACGGCGATGGCTCGCCCATGCGGGGCTCACGTCCACCTTGTGCTCCATCGTGTCCTCCAGGCGACCGTTGGAGTGGCAATATCCAGGCGTTTCTTTCGCTCGAATCTGACACAGAAACCTCCGAAACAGCCGTGTCCGGTGAGGACCTGCGTCAGGCGAAAGGCCACTCCTCAAAGAGGCCACCTCTATTACGGCGTTGCAATTCCCGTTCCGCCATGAGATTCCGCTGGAGCCAAGATGATATTCACGTTTGTGGTTTGATTTACGCTTTGGCTTTTCTTTTACATTTGATTTCGAACGTTGCGTTGCGAGCTGATGAGATATGAGTGCGACACAAGTGGGGTGGAGTCGCGACTGACCTTTACCCAGAGCTCGAAACGATCCAACTGCATAGAGGAGTGAGGCAGGGAGATATTATTTCCACAAAACTGATCACAACGGCATTGGAATGTCTTCGAAAAGTTTTCAACCAGTTTGTGTTGTGTTGCCAGTGATGACATACGGATCCGAGATGTTGTCACCTTGTTACTAGCTATGGGCCTCATAAGAAAGCTCAAAGTGGCTCCGCGCGCGGTGCTACAGAAAATAGCTCTGTACATCGCGCGCTCAGGGTTTCCCTAAGTGATCGAATCGAGATCAGAAACGAGGAGATTCGTAAAAGAACCAAAGTCCGACATAGCTAACAGAGTCGCAAAGCTCAAGTGGCAGTGGGCTGGGCGTATAGCTCGAAGAACCGATGGCCGATTGGGGAAAAAGGTTCTCAAATCGCTCCTGCCAGATTGTGCGCCAGATGGACGGATGACCTTGTTAGAGTCGCAGGGAGCAGGGAAAAAGTTAGGTGTGGCCTATGTCCAGCTGTGGATGCTCATAGACTGATGATAAACATACGTAATCGGTATTATTAGAAAAAAAAAACGGCTAAGTGCGATTTCTTCGTTTGCGATTTATTTTCTGGGGTGATTGGCAAACGGAAGCGAGCTGGGTTTACTGTAGTAGGTATATAAACGTAGAGATCTTTTATTTTGTCAAAACTAACAAAGAAAAAAATACTTTTAAACATGAATATTCTTAAAAAAAGAGGCGCTCCTTAGGTCTCGCACACAGGCGCTGCCCGGGTTCGGCGCGGCCCTGCTTGAACTGACATATTTTTAACTGCATATCAAAAATACACCTTGTATAAATTAGTATAGATAATTAAGTAAAAAAAACCCTCAATAACATCTGGACTTTTCTACTACTAAACAAACAGTTAGGTTTTGCGGTCCGAGGCCCAGGTTGTGGAGCACCGACACGCTTCCTCAACATGCATGATTATCTGCCGTGGATCAATGACATCATTGACCAGATCCCCTACCAAGAGTCTGACAAGATTTACAAGATCGGAGTTCGAAGGGTGAATCCTGTCAAAATCATCTTGTATAAAGGTAAACCTTAATTCACCCTTAAATATATACACTTCTATTACGTGGCAAATTGACTGATTGACTGATTGGGTTGCCAACCGTACCCTAAAATAGAGAGTATTGTTCTCTATTTCAGGTAAGCGTACTCAATATTACTCTAAGAGCACGGTAAAATACTCCCTTTTTATTTTACTAGTACCAGTGATGTTTATTTAAAATGCTAAATTTATTTTAATGCCCAAAAGTTGTCTTTCGTGAAACCTCAAAACAATTATTTTTTAAATTAAATAATGTGCTCAATTTTACTGAAAAAAAGTTGCAGTTCACAGATGGAAAAAATACGACCGCGCCGCATGCAGCGATACCACTTCTGATAACCGGTGCTTTTAACAACACGAGCGACTATTAAGTCATTCTGCACGGGACTTTATGCGTCAAAAGACAATGATAAAAGATAAACTGCGTTCAATATAGTATAATAGCCTACGGCAGGCTTCTTTAAGCGGGTTGCGGAATGTTATGTTTATAACAGTTACCGTGACCCTGGAACATAAAAGGCAATCGAAGGAACATGAGTGGGTTTTAGTCAGTAAGAGTCTGACACACCCTCCCGCCGCACCCAGGACGGGAGCAGTCATTGGATGATTTCCCACTCACCAAAAAAAAAAAAGGCTTCTTTAAGCGGATTTTCGCGGCGGGTGAACCGTCCGTGCGGTATAGCCCTAAATATATTCCATTTCTAATTTCAGCTAGAGCACATATCTCGCCTAGACAAGGTATTTGCGACAGAGGAAAGCGAGGCTCTGTTATGTACAAGGACAGCTCCGAGATGACAGTTAACAAGAATTTTGCACACGGTTTCTTTTACGTAAGTACTAGGAGTTGATTTTAAGAAGTACTCCCACTTAATAATTCATCCCCGTTTGCGTTTCGCTGAACGATGTCACACTTATGTAGTTCTACCACAGATTACTAAATAGTTACTACGTAAGTTTTACTGTTATGACGAGATAAATAAACGTTACTGAGCACTGACTTTAGCTTATATAGCACTATGCCTGTCACTGTTACACAATTGCCAAACATCAAGTGTACGATAAAGACGGAACGCAGCTAAGCCAAAGTACGTGCTTAGTAATATTTGTTTATCTCGCCATTAGAGTTCTACTTATTTTCTAGTTAAATGACAAGTTCCAGATTGACGCTTCGACTCTGCGCTATTATGAATTGACCCCTATCTATACCAATACTAATATTATAAAGCTGAAGACTTTGTTTGTTTGATTGAACATATAACCTACCTACGGAGTGGTAACATTCAGCTAGTAACTTCTTTTCGACGACCAAGCAACAGCCGGCTGACGGGCTGCTATTGTTTCTCTATTGTGTCTCGAATCACGTGTGTACGAAGATTTAAAGAAATAACTACACAAGTCCCTTGCTGTCTCAGGTAGAGGTACACATGGTCGCCGAGTTCACATGCTTGATAGTACGGCTCGAAGTGTTCCGCCAATCCAACGCCGCCATATGGCTAGAACATAACTGTCACAAAGACGTCAACATGCTCCTCGAACAGGGCCATATAAGACCGAAATATGAAAGGTAAGTCTGTCATTGAGAATAGATTTTTTAGGTTTCTGTATTTTAAAAGGAAAGTGAGTGGCGTGATGGCTGAGTTGTTAAGACGTCCAGTTGTTTAGGCACCCATTACTTATTAAGGCACCCAGTTAAGGCACCTAGTTGTTTAAACATTCAGTTAAAGCACCCAGTTAAGGCACCCAGCTGTTAAATACTCAGTTGTTAAACTCCCCAGTTGTTAAAGCCTCCAATTGTTAAACACCCCAGTAGCTAAAGCACCCAGTTTTAAAGCACCCAGTTGTTAAGGCATCCAGTTGTTAAAGCCCCCAGTTGTTAAGGCGCCCAAGTATTAAAGCCCCCAGATCTTAAGGCACCATAGTGTTAAAGCCCCTAGTTGCTAAAGCCGCCAGTTTTTAAGCCTCCGGCTGCCCAATTAAAGCCCCCGAATGAGGCGCCCAGTTGTTAAGACGCCTGATAATTACGTTGAAAGTACCAATTAACCCATAAATTTATATTTATGTCCACAGGAGGATGTGCTACTTGTACTTCAAATCGACTGCGTTCATCGAGTTTCGTTTCTTCTTCTCCTTTAGAGCGAACATCGACCTGGCATTGTATGGGTTTGAAGAGAAAACCAAACGAATTCCGAATCCTTTCAAATCCACGCAATTTACCACTGCCTGGTGGCCAACATTGAACCGACTTCGTTTCTCACATTTTACACCAACGAATTCGTGGTGGTGGCATATCTAAAATGTTATTGTTTACGTGCTATACTGATTTAATTTCATTAAAATAGACCCGCCCGTGGCAATCTGGACCCCGTCTAATCCGGCGGCCCTTGTTTTACACAGAATTATTGTTATGACTATGCCTAAAAGATTCGGCAAAAGTTTACTAATTTTTCATTATAATATATTGTCATTTATGGGTTGAGCTCGCCTTTGTACATAATGCTTTTTATTAGGGATGGGCCGAAATTCGTTTCACATTCGGTTTAACCGAATTTCGGTGGCTTGAACCGAACTTCGACATTCAGAACCAGTATAATTGATAATCAAATCAGTCATTTATTGACCTTTGTTATTAGTTACCACTACACAATCTTTTTTAGAAAATCAATTAAACTTTTAATTATTATTAACGAAAATATAATAAATATAATTAACGAAATGGACCTCTTGACATAGACATTGAAATATTTAAGGTCTACAAACTAACTATATTTTTAAAAATAACTGTAGTAAGTAATACTAAGTATTACTTTATATGTAGCCCGCAGTGTGCTTAGTATCGCAGAGTGAGATAATATAAACTATATTCGCGGTTATAAAATGGATATATTTACATTCTATGTTGTAATATGAAATTGTTATCGAGCTAATGTACAGTTAAACTTAAAAGGCACAACTTGTTATTTATGCACGTTCACATGTCACTAACTGAAACTATTTTAGCATTAGATAACTGGCCTAAACATTTTTTTTCAGTAGTTTATACATTTGAGGTAAAATAAGTAGTCTCACTAAAATATTTTCGACTTGGCATCTGATATTTGGACTTTAGTATAGTCATTAATCGATTAAATCCAGAATCTTCTACAACCGACAAAGGTACTATCGCTCCCTAGAAAGCACTCCAAAAATAACCGAAGTTCGGCCGAATTTCGGCCGAATTTTAAAATTTTACCGAATGTTCGGCCGAAGTTCGTATTCGGTACAAACCACATTCGGCCCATCACTACTTTTTATGCTACCTTTATAAGGTGACTGGTAACCATTAGGTAGGTAATATTCAGTAGTTAGTGAGTTGAGTTAAATATAACAGTAACATTAAGGTATAATAATTATTAGTAGGTTACATAATTTTCAAGAACCAATTAGCAGTAAGACATTTTATACAATTTATATATTAGGAATATTTATTGCTGTGGTAAGCAAATATTGTAAATAAAATTCACAAAAATGCTAGAGTTTTTTTTGTCCTGTGTTGATACCAAAAACAAGAGACTTTAATGACCTGTTGTTCTTGTGGTGAGTGGCCCTGACTGCTAAGCTGGAGACTGCTGTGTCGATTCCCAACCGGGACATTTTAACTGAACACCGAAACACCGAAACGGATAGCCCTGACCCTGAAAGGTGTGGATAGCGCTTTACACAACACTTCAAACGTCTAGACAGGTCAAGCAGACAACATTTAAGGTTAGAGTAGTAGTTAAGAGTACCTACATTACTTTTTTCTAAAGGCGATCTACAAACTGACCGCTGAAATGCAATGAAAATTGAAATTACGCACATACCCATACCATACATGCATATATCTAGCTGTCCCTCGCGGTTGTAGGTTTAAAAAATATAAAAAAAAATCTGGAAAGTAGAACTTTATAAGGACTTTCTAGCAAAATTATGTTGAACTTCATAGAAAGAACAGTTTTTGTACAAAAAAGACAAAAAGGTTGTACAAAAATTTCTGCGTACTTAGTATCTCAACGTAACAAATAGCCTTTTTTAAACTTATAAGTGGGAACACTTATTGTGACGGACGGGAAGCTACGGAACCCTACATTGAGCGTGGCCCGACCCGCTCTTGGCCGGTTTTTTATGGTTCTTTGTTTTAATTTATTTAATAAAGCAGAATGCAATATATTACAATAATTACAGTGTTTTGCTTGTGGTTCGGGCGAAGGCTAAGACATCTGTCAATATAAAATTTTACAGCTTCTTATTTTAAAATCTACGCGTGCGCGTGTCGTTGGCGGGAGCGGAAGCCACATCGCGTTATATTCTCCCCCTATTGACCTGGCTATGTCCTCATGACTGGTCAATTAAACGAATACCTATAGGACCCATAAAAAAAAAACCAGAGTCTAAAACAATGAAAATTAGAACGAACCTAACATAATGCACAACCTAAAACCAGATAGCACAAGAGCTGTAAATGAAAATAAAAATAATTAAATAGAAGAAAATAAAAAGATCCAAAACCTACGTCTATGAGCGAACCTTTCGCAGGCGACCTCTACGCCGCTTAAGAACTATAGGCTCAGGACACTCAGCTTCCCTAGCATGATATCGGCGCAAGTCCGATAGGTGGTACTTTCTAATACTCTTCGGTACTAAAACAGTTGGGGCGGCCCAAAGGGACTCGCACTCCTCAATTTTGTCCTCTTTCAACATCTGATCGAGCTCGACGCGCATTATTTCTTTCTTAGCGGGCGTAACACGGTACGGAGGAACTGCGATAGGGGCGTGGTCACCTGTGTCTATAACATGTTCAGCATAAGGGGTCGGCTCACCGACCAGATTAAAGACGTCAGAGTACTCACTGATTAAATTGCCTATTTGCATTTTCTGAGGCTCTGACAGCGATGTACCCTCATCTGCTCGCAGAAAACCTACAGCAGCGCAGTCCATCGCACATCCTGCAGGCTCAAACCTAAGGAGGTGAATATTCTGAGGCCTATCCGCTGAATACCATTTCATGTTAAAGAAGTCCAAGACCGACTTAGCTTTGGTAATGAAATCCATGCCTAACAAAGTATCAGTATCAGGTGCGTCGGGAAAAATAATGAACTCAAGGGGTATAAATAAGTTCTCAAGTGTAATATTAGCATTAGTTAAAAGTACCCTAACAACACTACAACTACCATCTGCAAGCTTTATATTCATAGTACTATCTCTGAATGACATATTTTGCTCTTGGAACAACCTGTAGAGTGAGGAACCTGCAATACTTCGCTTGGAGCCGGTGTCGATCAAACCTCTGCCTTCAGTTCCTAAAATTGTAATATTAAGAATGGGTCGTCGAGGTATTTCATTTTGAGGAGAACTTATCAACGATGAACAACAAAAATAATTCTTATGCTCGAAATCCGTAAGCAAAGTACCAGCTGTATCCATTTCCGGCTTCTGTCCCGACGAAATCATGGGCACCCTACTCAGAGCACAGTTTTCCGGCTTTTGTCCTGGAAAAAGTATGGTCACCCTACTTTGTGACAGATCGTGACAGCAGCTATGTTCGTTGCTATGGAGTTGTTGACGACTCCGTTTAGCACAAAACAAACAACATGAACCAGCATGAGAACACAGCACAGGTACCTTTTTTCCACAGGTTACAGGAAGGTCATTAATATTACTCACCTGTGCGAAAGGTTTAGTGTCCTCTGATGGGCACAAAACTTTTGAATTTTCCCCTGCCGATACAGGAACAAAATCTATTGAACTAAACTTCGAATTGCATTTCGAACAATTAGATCTAATTACTCCGCTCTCGCCGCACCCGTAACATGATATTTTATTACTTTCTACGTTATCATCATTAGAATTTTTATGTAATTTACGACAACTATCACGATTATGTCCGTAATTTTTGCAATAAACACAGAAACGTTTTTCGGCGACCGCACTCTGTTTGGAGTCGAGGTTTATCGTTCGTTGAGGCGGGGAAACCTTGCTTGAACTCGATGTGGACGCTCGTTGTGTAGAAGGCCGTACCGCAGGCTGCTGGTGTTGTGGCGCTGACTTTACACGTGAGCGCGTGTCAGCGACAGCGGCGGCTTCGGCGACGGCGTTTGATGATTTGAGGCGTGTTGCTTCTTCAATACTACGAGTCCTTTGAAGGAGGGTAGTAAAATCGGAGAAATCCTCTCTCCGCAACCTCTTCCTTATTCTGAGGTTCAGAAGACCATACACCATGTCTAATTGAACCTTTTCACTTAAATCACCGCTTGGCAGACGGGATAGCATCGCACGCGCTTTGGCCACAAATAATTCGGTTCCTTCTTCCGGCGCCTGTGGCTTGGAGAAAAGCTTTATATATAGGAAGTGTGGAGGACGATTATCCCCGAAAGCGCTGCGCAAATGTTGTAGAGCGTTCTCCCAACTAGTTACGGTGGCTTTGACTCCCTGCCACCAGGTAGCGGCGTCGTGTGTGAGCAACATTGATAGACCGCGTAACGCATTATTCTCATTAACATTAGCACAATCTTTATACGCTTCTACAGCGTCAATAAACCCGTCGAGTGACTCTGCCATCATTCCACTATAGCGAGCCTGACACGAAGCACGCAGGTTGAGTGGTAGATGTGGACGGGACCGGTGCGGCGTCTGATGCCAACACGGGTGTGGGAGACGAACGGGCTTCAAGAACTGTTTTGAGGAGCCTTTCAAAGTTGTCTGCTTGCGCCTGCTGTATCGACGCCATCATGGTGGTCAAGTCGCTCACAGTGATTGGCGCTGGCGATGCAGCTGCGAGCGGCGCGCTGCGCCCTGCTGACAACGGCGTCTCCATCCCTTCTTCGGAGTCATGGAAGTCTGTTTCTCGACGTCTTCGTGTTTTCGGCATTTTACACCGAAACAACGATGAACAGGATGTTTTTCCTTCGGCCCCACGTTGGGCGCCAATTTAATAAAGCAGAATGCAATATATTACAATAATTACAGTGTTTTGCTTGTGGTTCGGGCGAAGGCTAAGACATCTGTCAATATAAAATTTTACAGCTTCTTATTTTAAAATCTACGCGTGCGCGTGTCGTTGGCGGGAGCGGAAGCCACATCGCGTTATATTTATTTATTTGTGCGTCGGCCGTCGTAAATTCAGTTATAATTTTTCAACTTTCATGGCGCCTCTTATTGTCAAGTTAAAACCAAGACTTACAACTTAGTTCTTCTACTGCGGGGGGCGACAGAGCCGCCCCCACAGTGAAAATGGTGAAATAGGACGTCCAACAGTGAACTAACGCAGGTTGATAATGATGAATCACCCTTGAGTCAGAACTGAAACTGCTTGTGCCTGTAATTAAACACGGCTAAGCCTAGAGATGGTGGATGTACTTCCCTGGACGCATACAAGCCTCGTTACTGTAATCAGGTTTTACATTTTATTGCTTTCCCATAAGATTATGAAAGGGGAAGAAAATTTTATGCACTGTACTCCTGCACCACTTCTTTTTCTTTCTGAATTCTTGGCTAGTCTCTAATAAGATTGGGTGCCTTAACCGAATTTCAATCGAAATAACGAAATGTAACTATATTTTTTAGAGGAATGCGTAAATATTCCGCGATTCTCCGTCGTTCACGAGCGTCTTCATATCTTCGTGGGGCGCGTTGCCGTCTTGCTTCGTGGGCCTGATACTGGCTCACATACAATTTGAGCTGGACGAAAGAAAAATTAAACTGTCTGAATTATAAGGTAGGTTAACTAAACAATTAAACTTTATTTTCTTTACGATATTTTGAAGTCGAGCTTGTAGAGATTAGATTCAAGCAACTTTAACTTTTAGATTTCGACGTTTAACTTTTAGAACCCGGGGGGTGCTCTGAGGGTCACTTTTAACCAATACGAATTAGCGTTTTGTTTATAGCGTTACATTAATTCAATAGTTTACAACGCGTCACGTAAAGCATTGTTATTCATCTGAACCCGGTTTGGCTGCAAGCCGACGAACACTAAGAAGAAAAGAAGATAGGTAGTCTAGTTTTAAAGCAATATATTGGTGCCGATTCTCTTGTGCACAAACTATCGTAAATTTGAGTTTAGTGCATCTTTCTCTTTCCATTTCTTATAGAAAAGGACAGAAGATACATTTTAGTTTAATCCTGTCAAATTAGACAGCGCCTGATGAAAATTGACGTATATTTAGACGCCATGTTTTTAAATTGCGTCTAAATTATCTATGGAGTGTCTAAATTTGACAGGACTTAACTAATATTTGATCTTCTGTCCTTTTCTTAATTTAAAGGAAAGAGAAAGATGCACTTATCTTAAATTTACGTTAGTTTGTGCACAAGAGAATCGGCACCAATGTTTAATAAATAAAAATATATTCCATTTAAATCATTTCTTATTGTCCAGTAGCTAGGCTACATAGTGTAAGACTAGCGATAGTACCTATAGACTACAGATAATTTACTCATTTTCATTTCTTTTGACGGGCCTGTTGGTCTAGTTAGTTAGTGGCCCTGACTCCTAAACCCGAAGGTTGTGGGTTCGCTTGCCATCTAGAACAAATTTTGTGCGATGAGCATGATTGCTTGTTGCACAAGCTCTACTTAGCTTGGATAGTGTGAGTTGCCCCAAGATGTTTATTAATTTATTTAATTAAGACAATAAGTATTATTTTTATTTTGATACCTGTTTAACTAGGTATGTGCTATGTGAAAATAAATTACCGAAAATGATCCACAATAAAGGCCAGACGGGGTCACTGGTCACCGCCTTATTAATGAGTAATTGATACTTATAAATAGTAGGTATAGTATTTTGAATAAACCAACTATTTGGAATAAATTTTCACCAACACAGGTGGGTGCAACCACAGAAGAGTTAAAGAGAATTCCAAGCGCCCAGTGATACTATAACATAATATAGGAATGACGTCTTAAAAAAAATTGTTTAGACTGAAGGGCATTTCCTTTTAATTTAAAAAAAAAACTGGCCAAGAGCGTGTCGGGCCATGCTCAGGGTAGGGTTCCGTAGTTTCCCATCCGTCACAATAAGAGTTCCACCTTTTTGTCTTTTTTGTACAAAAGCTGTTCTTTGCATCAAGTTCAAAATAATTTTCCTAGAAAGTCCTTATAAAGTACCTACTTATTTTCTGATTTTTTTCATATTTTCTAAACTTATGGTTCAAAAGTTGGGGGGCACATTGTTTTTTACTTTTGGAGCGATTATTTTCGAAATTATTGACATTATCAAAAAATGATTTTAGTAAACCCCTATTAATTTTAAAATACCTTACCAACAATGCCTACGTGTTAATATGCATCTGTTTGACATGAACGCCGCACGTCCCGCCCCGCTCGGCTTGAACGGGCACTCAGACCCTACACTTAACCTTTTGACTGCCACGTTAAAACAGCAAAGTCGTGCCCTCAGCGCCAAGCTTTGGCCGGGGTTGTGGAATAGTTCTAATAGTTACCGCGGCTCCGGAACATAAAAGGCAACCGAAGGAACAAGGGTGGTTTTTAGTCAGAAAAAGTCTGACACTCCCTCCCACCCCGCCCCGGGCAGGAGAAGTCATTTGATGATTTCCCATCTTCAAAAAAAAACCCCCAAGCTTTTTAAAAATGCACGCCAAGTGCTGGACCAATGCTGGACGGACACATTTTGGTTTGTCATCTATACATGACTATGGCGATCAAAAGGTTAAGGCCCTCTGTAGACGGGGCGGCAGCGTCTAGTTCACGACCACACATACGCTTCGTCGACGTTTCATAGTTATTGCCGGTTGCACACGAAGCGTATTCTAACGAATACGCGTCTATGCAGCTTCACCTCCGTTGACAGTGTCACTAGGAATTAACAAGTTGGTGAAGGGTTCCAGGTAGTCCGATTGAAAAATTATAGTGATCCATTGGCGAGGAAAGTGGGCGGGGCACATAGCTCGTAGAACTGACTGCCGTTGGCGTGGAAAGGTTCTCGAGTGGCGGCCGCGTACCGGTAAACGCAGCGTGGGCAGGCCTCCCGCAAGATGGACCGATGATCTTGTCAAGATCGCCGGGCCCCGTTGGATGCGGGTGGCGCAGGACCGATTCATGTGGAAATCTTTGGGGGAGGCCTTTGTCCAGCTGTGGACGTCTATCGGCTGATGATGATGATGATGATGATGATTGGCGAGAAAAACCGTATGCCAACGAACTCGCGACAAAACGTAACTATAAACCTCCAATGGAGCAGGAAAAAGTCTGTCGACCTATTATAACCGGCGGATTTGCTTTATGCATGCTTGAAATTCTATGTTCACTTTGCGGAAAATAGCTAATGACTGTTTGGTACGCCTATGGATCACCAATAGTTGACAAAGTAACGAGCACGTTTGAAACAAGCTTGCGCGGCAGTTTTAGGCATCGTTCAGACCAAACGTATTGTCGGCCGCTGACTGTGAGCGCGCGTTACGCAGTTTATTGCTTTTCCATATGTATTGAAATTGTCGTTCACACCGAACCGACTATACGCTATTACGTCGTCTGTTGTCGCTGACCTCGCTGACTCTCAGTGGCCGATTATTTTACTACGCCGACTACGCGACTATGCACGGCGGACGCGGTTTGGCTACGCGGATAGCCTATTGTCGGCTTGGTGAGTACGCGTACTGCAGATTGAGTCGACGTTTACACTGGGGCAGACAGTGAGTATACTCACAGTCAGCGGCGGACAATACGTTTGGCTCAGATTATAAAACAGTAGGCAGATAGACTGCGCGGAACATTACGAGTGCGGCGAACGTCGAGACATGTGTGCGTAACTGCCACGTGACTGCGCTGTAAGAACACGTCGTCTCTGTGTGCGTTCCGGTTGCCAGGATGATGAAAAATTACCCGTAATATTTCATTCTTAACTGTTTATATTAATTAAAATAAATTTATGAATTTACTAAAAGTATGTAGGTACGCGCGTAGCATAAGAACTGCTACGCCTAATTAGGTGAATCTTCTTTGTTGTGTTTGTAATTGTCAGGACAATGTTGGTATGACAACATTGATTAAGAAAAATGCACCCTGGCTAAGCTGGAAGCGCGCAGATAGTACAAAATAATAATTGATTTATTGTGTTTAAAATTATGGAACTACTTAGGGATATAAATAATAAAGTGCTTAGGTGTATAACAATTTTATAAAGCTAAAAAGTTTGTTTGTTTGAAACTTGAACGCGCTAATTTATTCTCTTATTCACAAACTACTAAATTTAAGTTAAATGCATCTGTCTCTTTCCATTTCTTAAAGAAAAGGACAGAATATAAAATATTGGTTGTCATCTTTTTCTGTTCACTGTTTTTTACTATATTTACTTTATGTTGGCGAATCGACTGGTGTACATAATTTTAGTTAGAGACAAAACATTCACTACTTTTATTAACGAAGACTTTTGACACATACAAAATAAGTACACACACATGATACAAACATACCAACCAAAAAGAAAAAAAAACACTCGAAATAAATATTCTTGTAGATCGATAATCCTGTGTCCAATACATATTTCCCAACTTAGGGGTAAATTTTTTCACAATAAAATAGCAACACCGACAGATCTCTGTTGAGGTTTCGTGTTCCAAATAAAATAACATCCAAAAAGGCAAAAATAACCATATTAATCTATAAAAAGGTACTCCATCTTCTCTCTTTTGATTTAGGGAACAATTTTTGCAATGTTTAAAAACAAAATACGGCATCATTCGCGAAAATATGAATCCCACTAAAAACATTTCATATAAATGTAGCCAAGACAACCAAATAAGGTATACCCTGTGAAAAATATATCAGATCTCATGTAGAGCCAAGCTTCTAAATCTACACGGCCTAACTCTACAGACCCTAACTTCACAAACTCTACATATCAGTAAAAATGTATGGCTTCGCCGTTTCGCTACCGTCGTGGAGGTGATGCGAAAATTAAGTTTTTGAAGTAAGTACCGAAACAGCCAAGCCATACATTTTTACTGATATGTAGAGTTTGTGAAGTTAGGGTCTGTAGAGTTAGGCCGTGTAGATTTAGAAGCTTGGCTCTACATGAGATCTGATATATTTTTCACAGGGTATACCTTATTTGGTTGTCTTGGCTACATTTATATGAAATGTTTTTAGTGGGATTTCAGTTCTTTTTGTAAGTTGCTAGGCAGTATTTTCAGTGTTTTTTTTTTCTTATCGTTCACAGATTTTTTTGACTAAATTGACCTGAAAGTCCCACACTTTTTATTCTTAAAATACTTGATCGTACAACGGTGATCTTTCGATCTAGGAGAAATTATTAAAGGCTGTATTGCGCTCCCGAATAACTGTAGTATAAGACTCCACAATATAAACGAGTTTTCGTGCAAACGTGTAAACAATATTATTCTCAGATACATAAAAATTCAAATAGTACTTATACTTTCCGATGTAACAAAACCATAGCGCGATCTATTTCGATCCCAACGCCATCTAGGAAAGTAAGACTTAAACTTTTTATCATCGAGGATCGCGCTACGATTCCGTTCAACACCGTAACAATTTAGGTATGTATGTATTTTAACCAATTACCAATACATAAAATTATGCCCACTGAAATAAGCCGCAAAACTTATTTATACGAATACGAAAAATATTGCAATCGCAACACGACCGTCAACGACACAAGTTTATAATTTTCTTAGGTGGTTGATACCAAACTTACCAAACTTCTTATACCAAATGTCAGCTTTCTAGCACTACAGGAAGTAGCCACATCAGCAGTGTCGGCTTTCATAGCCCATAGCCCAATAGCCCAATCTTTCTCTTTGCATTTTTACTTGATTTGTTCAAACAAACTTCCACACCCCCATTTTAGGGGATTGAGGTCGAAATCTATAAGTTTATGAATTTTTCTGTTGGTTGTATACTTAACTTAGGCTACATACCAAATTTCAGCATTCTAGCACTTCAGGAAGTAGCCAAACATTTTGATGATCATCAGTGTGTCAGTGTGTCAGTGAATCAGTGACGAAATCGGTGTATTTTAGATATCAATAAAATCTAAAGTATAAAAGCTATTCAATTGAAACTTTGTATGTTTATTGAGTCTGTTATTGACATTATTCCTTGTGAATATGAAGTGTCTGGTACATCGGATACCAACTCTATGAGGGTTCGAAAAAACGACGAAACACTTCGAGAAAAGGTAGGTAGTGCCCCTGCGCTTCGCTTGCTTGTCTTGGCCGGGGGCACGACCGTGCCCCCCGATATTTTCTGTGACATGTTTACGGCGCGACGCTTCGTGCCGTACTGACTCGAGATTGTATTCGCTTTTAGTTTTGTATTTGCTTTGTTGACCTCACTCGCGGTGTACCGCGCTATCTATCTGCCTTCTGTTTACTAATCTGAGACGTTTGGTGTGAACAATCCCAAGTTCGCGTGCTTGCTTTGAGCTGGCGAAAAAGGTCGTTGAGCCATAAGTAAGCCTACTTGCTCACACGGCATCACCCCGATTTACTGTATGTACCTCCAAGTATGTTAACAATGACCAGTGTCCAATTCAAGTTTAAACTAAGGCCAATTTTTGAGCATCGCAATTGAAAATACTTAGTGATTGTATTTACATTCACTAATATCGGACAATCACATTAACATATACTTAATTATTTTTTTAACATGAAAACATTATGTATTTGAGTCTGTATGTATGTGTGTTTTGTTTATATATGTCAAAAAACGCAACCACTAAAATTATACGTTAGTAAAAGCCACCTGACTGTCCGCCAGGTTGCCACCCAGGAGAAATTCCTACTTACGGCAAAAAACTTATTCGATTTTTTTAACTGACTTTAAACGAATTCTCAATATTCATATCTTTCTTTTTTATGTATGTTAACCCCTGAGACGGGAAGACGAGGTCGCGGTCCAGGATTTCTTCAAAATTGGAAAGAGCGAGGGATCGCGATAGATGGAAGGAGCGGAAGGCCTTTGCCTAGGAGTTGGACAAAATAGGCTAACAAAAAAAAACCGATCACTCGAAAATGCCTAGACCGATTTAGCAAATTATTTTTTTGTTTGAGACCGGTGGTCCCGTAGCGTAGTCATCAGGTCAGGATCGGATGGCAGGATTCTCGACAAATCTCTTAAAATTGTATTGCATTTACATTGATTATGTTAAGAGTCAATCTATAACTAGATTTAAAAGCATACAGTCAGTCAATGGAATTTGGTGGGGGAGCAAATATTTTACTAAAAGCATTTCTACGAGTGTATGGGATAATATAACGTCAGCAGTGTTGTCGCAACCAACACCATTGTAAGTCTTTATAAGTCCCTGATGAAGACGTAAAAGCTACGAGCGTCTACAGCACGTGTGTATGGCTACAACTGCGCGTATATGCACAGGCCACAGGGCACCCTGTGTGCATAGGTTTTTTTCCATGGATGGTAAATCATCATCAAATGACTTCTCCCGCCCTGGGCGAGGCGGGAGGGAGTGTCAGACTTTTACTAACCCCACCCAAAAACCCACCCTTGTTCCTTCGGTTGCCCTTTATGTACCAGGTCCGCAGTAACTATTAGAACTATTCCGCAACACCATGTGTATTACTTATTTATTTATAAATGTGCGGTGTGATTTTAGGCCTATTTTTTTTTTTATTTGTGCGTCGACATATCTAACTCCCTTAGCTTTAAAGAGAAATCTTCTTTTCTTACTGATGGGACGAGACTTGTATTATAGGTGCCGTTTTTTAGTAAAATTAATGTTATTGACTTAAACTTTTTGTCTTTAATAATAATGATAGGTATATTGTATTGATTTCATGTCAATATATCGTAAAACCAGGGCAATCAGCTAGTAATTCTTAAAATTCGGTCATAATTAAACTTGAAAAATACGTTAACATTAAAAGTAATTTATTGTAAAATATGCACGGTTTCAGCGTCCAGTGTGAAAATTTCAATTCAGTTTTGACGCAACTATGACACTCATACTATTGTTTATTTTGGTGGCATCTGTTGGGGCAGCTAGAGAATACACTGGTAAAATTTTTAACTGGTTTGTGTACAGTTCAATATATTTTATGTGCGTGATTCTTTATAAGGCAGCCATCAGGAAATTAACGCGCCTTTTTTTAACTGCCTTAAAACGGAATCACGGAACACATTGGCTTATGCAATCCGCACGACCTAATCCTTACTCAAAATGCTCAAATGTTGACCCATAAACCATCATCTAGCCTTTTTCCCAACCGTGTTGGGGTCGGCTGCCAGCCTAACCGGATGCAGTTGGATACCGGTGTTTTACGTGGAGCGACTGCCTATCTGACCTCCACAACCCAGTAACGGCAGTAACTGGGCAACCCGATACGTCTTGGTTAGACTGGTCAGAGTTTCTGGCTAACCAGTAACGACTGTCAAAGTTCTACGGGCTTTACGTGCTTTCCGAGGCACGGGATGTCAGTGATGTCCAAGATAAACTTTAGAAAGTACATATGAATTGAAAAAGTCACATTGGTACTTGCCCGGATTTGCACCCACAACCTCTTACACACGAAGCGGGCGCCTTACCCACTAGGCCACACGACACAAATGTTGAGCCATAAACCAAGACCACCAAATTAAGTCAAGGGCATAGCGAGCGAAAATGTCGCTAAGGGCAAAAAAATGTACCCCGTTGTGAGTTTGTGAGTATCTGTGAGTATTCTTAAAAAAAAAACAGATACACTATACTTAAATGTAATAGTAAAATATATTTATTTTGATTGTTTCATGAATGCTAGTAGTCACAATTCATAATTAGCCCTGACTACGTACAAACGTGTGGTTTTTTTTGTGGATAGGAAATCATAAAATAACTTCTCCCGCCCTTGGCGGGGCAGGAGGTAGTGTCAGGCTTCTACTAACTAAAAACCACCCCTGTTCCTTCGCTTGTCCTTTATGTTTTGGGGCCGCGGTAAATTAGAACTATTCCGCAACCATAAATTTGTGTTTGACTCGGCCGAGTTCACGGCAAGTCCGAAATTTTCATTCGCACTCTGCTAAAATGACTTGTTTCCTATAATGCAGTGTATTAAAAGAGGGCTGAAGTTACATTTTTATAGCCAAATCTGGCGGCAGTCTGTGCCAAAAGATAGGCTATTAAGGTCGCAATTTCAATCTCAAGCGTTAAAGAATTATTACAATGTCGGTTATGACGCATGTTACTTCCAGATGAAGACCGAGCTAGTTTTCCTAAATTGTTTCACCTGGATGACTATGAGCGATGTCTCGCGCGGGTCGACGGAGTGTACTGTCTCGGGACCTTCGAGCTCAGCCCAGCGAAGCAGCCGCACCCTACCTACGAGATGATGAAGGTACGGTTTACTACTTTTGATCATTCAATTATGCATAGTACATTAATTGCGTCAGATCCTTGAGATAAAGCACTTATATTTATTTATGTTTTCCAGGCGTATTCAGACGAATCGTTCCGTCATTTCAACCGTACACGAATGCATCGCGGCTACTGCTTGAGCTCGCGCTGTCCGTCGTCCATGGTCACCGCGCGCAACACATCGCTCCCCTTTGAACACAACGCGCCGCTCCAGTTCGAGCGCTGCGCAGACTACTATGCTCAAGCGCGCGAGCTCCGCGCCTCACTCCATACCCTGCACTACTGCCGCACACACGCCGACACCACCGCTGTTCAACCCACTACGACCGCCGAGCTGTTATTTAAACAAGTTATCTACATTTTGGTTGTAGCCAATATTGTTGGGACTATTTATGATGTTTATCATGGCGATACTCCTAATAGTAAGTTGAAGGTTTTTTTTTCTCTTTTGTGTCATTCAGTGCGTTAGCCAGTTGTTTTTTTTTTTTCAGAAAACAAGTTACTGTCTGCATTCTCAATGCCAGCTAATTGGCGTCGACTGACATTTATTCGTGGAGGTGGGGACCCTCGACAGACCGCACTGGTTCCTTTGGAAGGAATCAGGTATGCCTAAATTCTCGCTACGCTAAAATTTAAAAAATCTGGATATAAAAGTTGCAATTTGTTGGTTGGTTGTCTCTCTTAAAGTGAAATGGGTCATGAAATACAGCTCTTGGCATTTTTTCCCAAAAAGTTCGTAAATAATTTTAGTCTTTTCTGAGCAGAATATCGGCTGAAATGCTTAAAGTCCAGTTATGGGTCATGAGATTATAGAGTGTGTTTGTGTTTCTTATGTTTTCACACCACAAACACCTATAAAAATCTGATAGAGACATTTTTATTACAATACCAAAAACAAAGTGTCACATGTGTCTGTAAATACACTGCTACTAAATATAGTCCGCTTCAAAACCAAAAGTTGCTTTGAGGCAGATATGCCTGGGTATGGTTATAGTTGGGGTCGGGAGGCTTTCGGGACCGGGCACCAAGTTGCCGAACGCCACCTTGCTACTGCACTATATTGGTGATATTTTTTTTATTATTTCAGAGTCATGGCATTGGGTTTTACTACATATGCTCACGCCAGCGTATTCCATTTTATGTTCCACACGATTAATCCAGAATTTTTAGAACAGGTACCAATTTAGTTCAAGCAATCTTTATCTAAATATAAAAGAAGATACTGACTGATTGATCGATTAAAACATGAAACAGCAGGGTAGGTAGGAGCATGGAATTTTGAACTGCATAGCTGAAAACAGCACAAATGTTCTTTACGAGACACGTGTGCGGTCGCATCCGCAGACGTGTAGAGGACGCATTAAAAAATGTTCAGCTTTTTATTAAGCATAAATTTTTAAATCTACTGAATAATTAAACCGTAAAAATCCTCATACCTGCAGATGACTCAAAGATCGGACGGAGTTTTTCTGTCGAACGGTACCTCGTTGATTCAAGGGATTGTGATGATGTCGTGCTTTCTAACCGGCTACAACCTCCTGATACTGTCCCAGAAACATGAGCTTGGCTTACATATGCTTCCGCTGTGCATCATAAAACGTGTTGTAAGGTGTGTATAATATTTATAATTTGTATTAAAAAAAAACAGCCGTTTTGTATTTGAACCGGTGCAACAACTCCTTTCTTTATTTAATCATTCTATATTGTGCTTTTGGATTCCCATGAAACTATCGCCTGGGACTGTTTACTTTTCTCTAGTAGATCCACTGATGACTCAACAACATGACGCCTAATGTACTTTCATTCCAGAATTTCCCCAGTACATCTCCTGATTGTTGGCTACGCAGCGACCTGGTGGCTGAACTCCCGGGATGGTCCTCTCGTTCCTACCACGATTGGTCTGGAGAGTGAAGCCTGTAGAACCAAGTTTTGGTCCCACTTCTTCCTCGTCAACAACATTGTGGACCCTGATAATTATTGCGTGACTCCAACATGGTAAGAATGTTATAAATTATAAGAAAAAATAAATATAATTCTGTAAAAAAATTCGTAGGAAAGAATTTGTTGCCTTGACATCTCTCCCTGGGCTACGATTTCAAGCCTTATGTTTGCATTAAAATCACAGTGTCATCCGTCAGAATACCAGAGTTACCAAAAGCCCTTCGAATCAGCAAACCAAAGTGGCAGTAGGCTGGTCACATCTGCCGCAGATCTGAAGACCATTGGAGATGGTACAACGATCTACTCGTGGCGGCTGACGGCAAATGGCTGCGTGTCTTGTTGTGGTGACTTATTTCTAGCAGAAAACTGATGCAGACTGACCGAATGTTTCATTTAAAAACTGGGCCACCAATAAAAAAAATTGTTCCAGGTTCCTGGCGGTGAACATGCACATGTATATCCTCGCTTGTACCCTCACTCTGCTGCTCTGGCGTCGCCGTAGCTTTGCTGTCAGACTCTATGCATTTCTCTTCATCGCGGCCTGTGTTTTCACCGCCGTCATTTCGTATGTCAAGGATTATAAAGCAATGATTTTCATCTCAACCCCTGAGTGAGTAACGTCAACACTTAACTTCTACAACTAGATGCGTGTAGCCGAAGATCGAGCTAGCTGACAAGCCTTAGAAGAAGCATTTGATATCCAACAGTGAGCTAACGCAGGTTGATAATGATGAACCGCCCTTAAATCAGAACTGAAACTCCTCGTACCTTTAATTAAACTTAGCCTAGCCTAGAAATGCTGGATGCACTTCCCTAGACGTTGTCCAGGAAAGCAATTGAACCAATCATTTTGCAATCAGGTTCCACTTTATTTTAAAGTTGTCTCTGGAGCGGCTATCGAACTGTGTGATACCTCGTCACCAATGGACCCTGGCCCAATGGCTTTGGACGGCAACGGACCCTCCATTCCTTGAAATACGCGTAAAACCGTTGGCACCCTTGCAGAGCCAACAGCTTTACGCGTGTTTTCTTTGCCATATCTTTTGGATTGCTATCCCAGATTATGACAGGGAGAGAAATTGTATGCACTGTTTCTCGATCACTTCTTCTTTCTTCTCCTTCCTGGATTCTGGAGTCTCTAATAAGATTTGAATATTTTTTAGAGAAATACGTAGAATATTCCGCGACACTCCGTCGTTCACTAACTCCTACATATCTTCGTGGGGCGCGTTGCCGTCTTGCTTCGTGGGCCTGATACTGGCTCACGTACAATTTGAGCTGGACGAAAGAAAAATCAAACTATCCGAGTATAAGGTAAGTTAAAACTAAACAGCCAAACTAGCTAGGCGAAGTGTTAGACTAGCCATTAGTATAGAGACACTCTTATTTCATTACTTAATTTATATATAAATGTTTTTATTTTCGGTATGTGACAATAACATCGCCGAAAATAATCCACAGTAAAGGGCATAAGGGATCACAAGGCACAACGTAATTACAATAAGTAATTGGTGCTTTTAAATAGTGCGTATTAAAATATTTTGAACCAATGTCAAATCATGTATTGACTTGTAATGTTATGAATATTTGAATCAAAGTCAGAACTCATGGTCAGTCTGGTCAGTCTTATATTTGGGGGTTTATGTGGCCGTACCATCACCACTAGGGTCAAAGCCAACCTCACCTGCACGTGATGCACCCTGCTGATTCACTAACGAGGCTTTGACGGCCCAGGTCTCTTCACAATGAGCAGACCTTCGCAGTCATACTGCATATATTTATGTTTAAGTCTTTCTTTGATTGAGATATTCGTGGCAGAATTGTAGTGCCTTTTTCACAAATTAAGATTTGAAGTTGAAGTCTTATTTTTGCCAAGTGACAGTAGACATATAATACATAGGCTAATTATTCATAACAGTTAGGTCACACATACCTCAAACTACTAACAGGGGTGTAAGTGGCCCTACCATCACCTCCAGGGTCAAAGCCAACCTCACCTGCACGTGGTACACCCTGCTGATTCACTGACGAGGCTCTGACGGACCAGGTCTCTTCACAAGGAGGAGACTTTTGTTATTACTTATATCTTTCTTCGTTTATGATTGTAAAATAAACATGGTCGTGGCAGAATTGTGGTGTGTTTTCCGCAAATGCCATTAATAAAAAGTTGAAGTTGAAACTACTAACATTTATTTAGCTCCGTAACTGCCTTTTCTTAGTGGTGACCTTCTCAAATGAACAACTACTAAAAAAGGCACTTGAGGGGCACGTAGTAGGGGCCCTTCCATTGTCATATTTTGGTCGTTGAAAGCCGCACGCAGTGCGTGTAATTTTCACCCGTGATCCGGGCTTGTGGCCCGCATAAAAGCACGTATTTGCGACAAACATGGCGGTCTTTTCCACACCCGCAAATGCACCAGCATGACAATGAAAAGGCCCTAATAGTTTACAGCATGTGTGACCTAGCAATTGGGAAAAATTTTAAATCGGGCTGCAGAAGTTTTATTGTTCCTACAATTTGTAAAAGTTTCCGATCCATGCTACGTTTATTTCTATTCAGAACGACAGCTACACACATGTACTTATGTTTCTATGTTTCAGTGGTTCGCCTACCTCCATTACATATTATTCCCGGTACTTTTCGTGTGGTCACTGTCAGGATTCTACGCGCGAAAACACAACTCTGCTCTCTTCAATGCGGCTTACGTCGCACTGGACAGGCCTCTTTACTGCATTCTCTTGGCCGTCAGTTTACTGGGATTCTTTCATGTTGATGGTAAGGATAAAATCGTTTAGGCTTGTCCAGATTGAAATAATTTGCCTTCAAAGTCAAAGTTAAAAATGATTCGTTTACTTTGACGGTCTATTCGTACCTACGTGTAGAGCGGTTCATAGTAAGGATTTTGTTACATTGCATGCTACATTACAGCAGTCAGTCTTAACACACCTTAGAGTGGAGTGAGTCAGAGTAAGTGTGTGTTAGTATTAATTTCCGCGAGGGTCTTAGAAAAAATAAAAAATTTAGTTCTAACTAGTCCGCATAGATATAAAACCTCTATTTCTAAGACCCTTGTCTTAGAAATAGAGGTTTTAAATCTATAATTGATACCACTATGCAATGTGCAATCGTGACATGTGGCTCACGATTGTGTGATCAAGCCACATGTCACGATTGCACATTGAATCGTGACTCGTGACATGTGGCTTGATCCCGGTGACGGCAACACCCGTGCCAAGTTGGGACACCCGTCCCAGTTTATTGGCAAGGGTGTAACATGCTGGTATTTTTGTATAACAATTAAACATAAAACACTTCCAGGTCCGCTAAGAAGATTCTACAGCTGGCCCGGATGGCGCAGCATGGGGCGCATGTCCCTGACAGTGATGATGCTGCACTGGTGCGTCAACATGACAATCGGAACCAGGGCCGTAGCGTACCGCAGCTCTATGCTGGACATCGTTAGTTTCTTTTAACCATTTTTTCTATAGATCGGAACATCAAATAACTTCGCCCTGGGCGGGAGGTAGTGGCAGACTTTTTCTGACTGAAACCCTTAACCCACCCATGTTCCTTCGGTTGCCATTTATGTTCCGGGACCGTGGTAACAATTAGAACTATTCCGCAACTAGCAACTACGGAGTTTCTATAAACCATGATAATTATACATATTTCCTCAAACTCTTTTTTGTTTGCCGATAATGTATCAAAGCATGTTAGTACGAGATAACAACGCCATAGAATGTCTTGTCGTGCACGGGAAAGTAGAAGATCGAAATCGATCACATGGAAGATCCCCCATAAGGTGGATAGATGGTGCACTAGTATACGCGGTAGACGACCAGCAGGCGGCAGTGGCCGTTGTTCTTTTTTTTGATTAATTTCGTTGCGGGATCCAAGACAGTTGAATCGTTTCTCCGGGACTCGTCAAGCTTCATTGCTCGGCGCTTTTCTGGCGGACTCCACTGTTGATTCTGGCTTTCAGGAGTTGCAGTGGTTGGGAATAGTGTGGTGGGATTGTCCCAATAAAAAAAAGGCAGCAGTGGCGAGTACTGTCTGCGGCCCAAACGATCACTCTAACAAGAGTGAAACGACAAAGAATCAGAAAATCTGCTGGTGCCGCTATCGAGCTTGAGATCGAAGCTTCGAAATGGGCCAAATGCCAATGGGACTACTACCTGCACAGATCCCGTGCTTCAGAAAGCGTGTGCAGCTGTCAGTCTCTGTACTTTTTTGGTCTTTGACAATTGTTATTCGTTGGCTACCCAGTCAACCAATAACAATTGTCAAAGATCTACGAATGAGTACAGAGACCGATGACGGAGCCAGAAAGTCTAATCAAGGGGTATCAGCTAGCCGGAGCTGTGGGTTATTGCTGGGGCTGCGGGATGTTCGAAAGAAATACCGCGACCCCGGACACTATAAGAGCTAAGAAGGAACATGGGTGAAATGTGAATTTTAGTCAGAAGAAGTCTGACACGCCCTTCCGGTCTGCCCAGAGCGGAAGAAGATTAAAATATACTGGGGTGTCAGCTGAATTCGGTTAGACTGGATGGAAACTGATACAACATATTTGGGGAAAGGCTTGTTTAATGATAATAAGTGTTCGTAATGCCAACAGTCCACGGAGCCTTAGCTGCCTAAACGCGGGCTTAAACGACAGCGCGACGTTGTCGCTCCGTGGATAGTTTCATAGTTTTGTATGTAAGCTGCAAGCAGGCGTACACCAGCGTCTGTGATGAATACACTATGCAGCTACGCCTCTGTAGACAGTGGCCATAAGGCTTCGTTCACACGGCATTGTCCTGCACGTTTTTCTGCAGTATACGTCTTAACGTATGAATAGTGACCATACAACGTACATAGATCCATTCACACGACGATAGTACTGCATAAAAACGTGTACCGCTTATACGTTTAAACGCATACTCAACGGACTTGTCAAGCAAATCGAATGAACTTTGACGTATTCGGTTCGCAGTGGCATATGGTACGCCTTTGTCTCCTTCACACGGTAAAATGTCATACGTTTTTTATCGAATAGAAACCGAAGATGCGCTTAGTATCTGACCGTGTTTGGAGGGGTGTGTGGAGGGGTATGTCTTTTATGTTTGATTTGGTTGGATATTCAAAATGGTTGAGGAATTTTCTATAGACTACTATTAAATTCTTTCTCTCTCTAACTATTATATTCTTTAGTGGAACGAAATCCCATTTTAGGGATAAACCTTTGGAAATTTATAAAAATCGCGTCGCAACTCAAGCAGCTTGGAAGGGAATCATGGTAATAATTTATCCTAATTTTGAAACAATCCATTTAGTGAATCTATCAGTGACGTCTACTCACTGTGACAACTGTGTGGAAACTGCGGCTAATCGTTTTTACACGAATGAAAATTTACCATGTGAACACCTGGTTGACTATACGTTAAAAAAACGATTACAAAAAAACGTGCAGGACAATGCCGTGTGAACGAAGCCTAAGGCTTCGTTCACACGGCATTGTCCTGCACGTTTTTCTGCAGTATACGTCTTAACGTATGAATAGTGACCATACAACGTTCATAGATCCATTCACACGACGATAGTACTGCAAAAAAACGTGTACCGCTTATACGTTTAAACGCATACTCAACGGACTTGTCAAGCAAATCGAATGAACTTTGACGTATTCGGTTCGCAGTGGCATATGGTACGCCTTTGTCTCCTTCACACGATACGATGTCATACGGTTTTTATCGAATAGAAACCGAAGATGCGCTTTGTATCTGAGCGTGTTTGGAGGGGTGTGTGGAGGGGTATGTCTTTTATGTTTGATTTGGTTTGATATTCAAAATGGTTGAAGAATTTTCTTTAGACTACTATTAAATTCTTTCTCTCTCTAACTATTATATTCTTTAGTGGAAATAAATCCCGTTTTAGGGATAAACCTTTGGAACTTTATAAAAATCGCGTCGCAACTCAAGCGGCTTGGAAGGGAATCATGGTAATAATTTATCCTAATTTTGAAACAATCCATTTAGTGAATCCATCAGTGACGTCTTCTCACTGTGACAACTGTGTGGAAACTGCGGCTAATCGTTTTTACACGAATGAAAATTTACCATGTGAACACCCGGTTGACTATACGTTAAAAAAAACGATTACAAAAAAACGTGCAGGACAATGCCGTGTGAACGAAGCCTAAGGGCTTTTTCAATTTAGGCGTTTCGTGTTGCACGGCTGCAGCCCCACGTTTGTCGTACGGCGCTTAAATAAACGTACTTACGTCTGCCGTACGGTAAACGTACCGCTGCAGCGCTGCAGCCGTACGACACGAACCGCCTAAATTGAAAGAGCCTTTAGTGTGCTGATTGTGAATTTCGAATCTTCTGTACCGTATCTATGGTTTTTTTACTAGTAATTGAAGTAGTCGTCCCCATTGTTTCAGTTCGTGGACTGGAGCGCAACGAATTTGATTACGTATGCTGTCGCTGTACCAATCACGATCATGGTAGAATTTCCAATGCAGAAATTTTTAGAGGGGTTATTGTTTTAAGTGCTGTTAAGAGCAGTTAAAACAATAAACCTCTACTTAAGTAGAGGAGATAAAAATCAGAAAATAAAAGACGTTATTAATGGTTTTATTTATTATTTATTCCCTTATATAATAAAGTTAATTACAGATACTTAAAATAATATTCAGATTGTCAATCCTTACTCCATTCTTTCAAATATTATAAATGCAAAAGTACTTCTATCTGTCTGTATGTTTCTCTGACTGTCTGTTAGGCTTTCACGGTTACAGCAAAAGGAGTATTATAAAACAAGGTATTGTAACATTCCTGTGTCGGATTCGGGCGGAAGCGACGCCTGGGTGTCACCACTGCAGTAACGGTCGCCTGGAGGACACGGTCGAGCACACAGTAGAGGTGTGCCGCGCATGGGCGGAGCATCGACGTGTCCTCGTAGAGGCGATCGGCGGCGGTGACCTCTCGCGCCCGGCGCTGGTTCAGGCCATGCTTCGGGGCGAGACGGAATGGGATGCCGTCGCCTCCTTCTGCGAAGCAGTTAAGCTGGTGAAGGAGGCGGTGGCGCGCGAGAGGCAACGAAGAGCCTCTCGCCCCGGACTAAGACCCAGGCGAAGACGTCGAGAGTCGCAAGACGACTACCGGCCACCGTAGGCGCGGTTCTGCGGATGGCGAGCGATGGGTAGCTCGCCGCCCGGCTAGGACCAGGACCGCGTAGACGGCGCGTTTTGTTCCACGCGCGCCTCAAAGAGAAGGAGTCAGCACAGGAAGGGGCCCAACAGGGCCAACGCCTGCCGGGGTTGCGGAATGTTTATAGTGGTTACCGTGACCCTGGAACATAAAGGGCAATCGAAGGAACATGAGTGGGTTTTAGTCAGTAAGAGTCTGACACGCCCTCCCGTCGCACCCAGGACGGGAGCAGTCATTGGATGATTTCCCACTCACCAAAAAAAAAAAAAAAAAAGTATTGTAACATGTTTTATGCATTATGTCTGTCTGAAGATCTTCTTTCTTTAAGAATGTAGAGTTCGTTTGTTTGGTTAAACCGATTTCCAAAATAATTATAATCATTGAAGATGAGCCCTGTCGGCAAAAAGTTTTGTCAGCGTAAAGTCCCGTCGGAGTAAAGTCTTGTCGACGTAAAGTCCCGTCGGAGTAGTCTTGTCGACGTAAATTCCCGTCTGAGTAAAGTCTTGTCGACGTAAAGTCCCGTCGGAGTAAAGTCTTGTCGACGTAAAGTCCCGTCGGAGTAGTCTTGTCGACGTAAAGCGCCGTCGGAGTAAAGTCTTGTCGACGTAAAGTCTCGTCGGAGTAAAGTCTTGTCGGCGGGCGTTCAGTCTGTCTGCGTATAGTCGGACACTCTTTGTGTGTTGAACGCACTAATATCAGGGACTCCAGCTAGTCCGAATTGAAAAAATATTTGAGGTTTGTACGCCTATTATCGAGCCACACAATATGCCACATACTATCTCACTATAACCCAAACAGCAGTAAGCAAAGACGCGGGTACAGGTCTACCTGTACCCGCGTCTTTTCAATTTAAAATAACCATTATTATAAAATGACCATTCGTAATTGACGAGAATTGCCGATCCTTAGAATAGAAATCCTTTCTCGGGGGCGGGGAATTCATAAAAACGTTATAAAGGTGAAGTTTATCTTATTTGGGTTTTTTCATGACCAGTTTTATAAAATCCCCCCAGAAGCTTTGCGAATTTGTGAACACGTCGTGTGGGTTTGTTCTCTTCCTACCTTAATGAATCTATGAGGGACTACACCCACTTATTCTGAATAAGTGTGTTATTCACCCCCATACGCCTTTGTCTGGTTCGGTAGTAAGAAAGAGAAAAGCTTGATAGCTTTTCTCATTTTTCAGCGGAACGCGAATGGAGCTGAAAAAGAACCTACTCACTAAAGAGTTTTCACATCTTCAAAATTACAATTAAAACTGGCTGTTATATCCAACAACAGATGACAGCCACTATTTATTAAGAAAAAAATTAAAAAGAAACACAAACGGCGTTTCTAATTTTTTTCGTCGAAAGAAGGCCATGCCGTTGTTAAATAAAAAATCAAAGAATATCCAAATAAGCATTTAATCAAAATAATACCTAATATAACTTTTACAAAATATAGCTATACAAAATAATGTAGGTTTTCCTGTAAGGAGTCTAAGGTTTTACTAACTTTGAGTATCTGTATTACGTGGCGGTGGCGCTGGCAATATTTTATCAAACAAAATTAGAAATGCCATTTGAGTTACTTATTTTTTTTTGTTTTTATTTTTAATATTTATTTGTACTAACAATGGCGGCTACTTGTAATTGTTTCAAGATGGCCATTAATGACAGTTTTGAATATGTAGATGAAAACTCCTAAACCTTTCGACCACCAAGCGACAGCCGGCTGTCGCGCTGCTATTGTCTTCCTACTGTGTCCCCAATCACGTGTGTTCGAAGGTGTAATGAATCAATATGCAATAATTAATTTTATTTTTATTTTATTTCATTTTTATTTTAATTAATATACAAACAATAATATACAGAGACTTAAATTTAAATGCAACACGGACCTACTTTACTAAAAAAGCAATGCGTCCAAAAATTTCTGCATTGGAAATTCTACCAAGATTGTGATTGGTATAGCGATAGCGTACGTAATCACATTCGTTGCACTCCAGTCCACCAACTGAAACAATTGGATCAATTACAATGAACTGTTATAATATAAGTCCATTACTGTCCCACTGCAAGTCAATGGTCTCTTCTCATACAGAGAAGGCAGGCGGATTGCCTTGACATTTCAGACTTAAAGTTCAGGTTTCCGCACAAGAGCCAACACGACATGCATTTACAGCCACAAAAAAAAATGCATTCAGCCTAGTTGTGGTTTTCTATGGACATAAGATGAATGGAAAACCCCAAAGAAGCTTTGCGAATTTGTGAACACGTCGTCGTCGGGTATGTTCTCTTCCTACCTTAATAAATCTATGAGGGACTACACACACTTATCCGTACTATGAATATTATAAATGCGAAAGTAACTCTGTCTGTCTGTCTCTCTGTCTTCGAACAAATATGCGTAACAAGTTCCTGTGACAGCTCATCCCGATCTTACTATGACCCGAACGGTATAAATGTGGCCAAAATCGTTTAATAAGACGCGATAGAAGCTGTATAAGTGTGCGAAGTACCTTAACCACGAAATATGTTACCTTTTAGCCAGTGATTTCTCAGCAGATAGATGCAAAAGACTGGAATCATGCGACAATTGAGAGGCATGAGTGCCCATTCTACCTATCAGCGTTGCTAGACAAATGACATTATAAAATTGATAGGAGAATAGAATATTAAGCTTTCGCTAAGTTATTTTACATCTCGTATATTCTTCCATCTCTTTTCTACTATCTAGTCTACAATGCCACTTCTAGCCACACAACTCAGAAATAACCCAAGCAACAAAATTATCCTATAATGCAGGTGTTACAGGCCTCCAGCACTTATAATGTTCTTTTAAGGGTTCTAGTATTGGCTGCCACGCTTGTAATAGCAAGAATGGAGTTAGTTAGGGCTTATAGTATATCTGATCTTATACATTAACTTATAATTACTTATAGGTGGAAATTAAGGGCGCAATATAAGCTTGAGTAACCTATAAAAGTATCGCGAGGGTGTAAATGCACTCAAGAGTATATAAACTGGTAGGCTATACTTATAACTGCTAACAAGAAGCGTTATAAAACTACTATAAGTAAAGTACGCTAATAAGAGTGATAAACAGAACTAAACATACTGGAAACTATTTGAATTTATTACTTGGTTTTATAAGGGCTTATAAGTTCAAGTTTATATATGGCCAAGAAATGGTTTTGACATTCACCATTTTATACACAAAGTACGCCTATAACGGTTTGTTAATGTATTTGTTAAAACCAACTTTCTCAAAATGGCGACTTTTCGTTGTATGTTTACTAAAACCAACATTATTTAAAAATTCAAGTTAATGAAGTCGCAAATTTCAAGGGGCGAGTCAAAATTTTGTTAAAAAACCTATTATACTTCACCGAAAATATAGGTGCGCAATGTACATTCAAACACATATACATTTTGACTTACTGTTAACTAGCACTCTACCCATAATTAATATTCCAGTTAATATAAAAAAATATAATATTAAATGGATGAATATTAATCTTTACAAATGTGCGCACCAACATTTACCAATACAGAACACTTTGTATGAGCTTGTAAGGGATTCAATGTGTATGTTATTGTCGTGTTTGGTTCTATTAAGCGCTGATAGTTAGCTTCGCGGGAGGAAATAGTTCCACGTAGTCCATCTATAAGGTCGTAATTGGTCAAAGTGGTGTCCACCAAGTCTACTATAAATATTTAATAAGGTAAAATACGCCTATAAATTGGGCCCTTTTCCGTGGTTATAATTGCTTACTATACCGTTATAGTCTTAATAAATGGTGGTTCCAGGATAATTACTAGACCACATTTTGCTGCTTGGGAAAGGTTTAAAAAAAAACTAACTATGTCCAGTTCAGAAATGGCGTATGCCATGGGCCTGGCTCCGATTGTTATGTTGACGCACCAGTGCACCATCATCACTGTTAGAGTCGTGCGAGCTATGCTACGCCATCCTGGCCAACTGTGGAATCTTCTCAATGGACCTGCAAAAAATATGCTTAGTTATGATTATGGGTATGGTATGGAAACGGTTATTCCGGCTTACATCTTACAATTGGCAGGTTTCGTACGTGTCAGTTTAGTTAGTTTCAAATATTTTTGACTCTTACTAGATGATGAATTATTTATTTATTTATTTATTTATTTATTTATACTTTATGCACAACGGTACACAGGCGGACTTAATGCCGCAGGCATTTTCTCCCAGTCAACCTAAGGTGGTGAAGAGATAGCATGGTAGGTGCATTTATGATGCAAAAAATTAAAATGATAGAAATATGATAGAAAAACGAAAATAAAATTAAAACATAATACATAAATAATAAACTACATACATAAGTAAATAAATATATATATCTATAATATATATTTATATATAAGTGAAAGTAAATTATGAAAGAACTCTGCTTAATACTTAATGCTGTAAATGAATCTTCAATTTCCGCTTAAACGCATATCGACTGGTCGCCGTCCTAATATCAAGAGGGAGCGCATTCCAGAGAAGAATGGCCTGAATGTAAAAAGAAGAATGAACAGAATCAGAAGTATGGGTAGGGCAAAGCAGGAGGAGAATGTTGGAAGAACGCAGATTTCTAGCATGGGAGGAACAAAGATATTGGAAGTGAGGCATAAGATAGGAAGGCGAAAAAGGAGAGTTGAGCAAGGAGTAAAGCATTGTCAAAGCACGCAAACTTCTCCTTTGACGAATGGGCAACCATTTGAGTTCAGCCCTAAAGCTCGATATATGGTCGTATTTCCTTAGGTTGAATATAAACCTAATACAATTGTTTAGTGTCCTATCCAGCTTATCCAACAGAACCGCATTCAGATCAAAGTAACACACATCACCATAGTCGACAATAGGGAAAATTAAGGTCTGCACAAGCATAGTTTTAGTCTTAACAGGCAAAAAGTTCTTCAGACGATATAGAGCTCTTAAGGTACCGTTGACTCTTTGGCTAACACTGGAAACATGACTTTGCCAGCTAAGTGTGGAGTCGAGATGTAAACCAAGATCTTTAACACTTTGACTGATGGGAATGACGGTTCCGTCAAAAATAATAGGAGGGAGAGAGCTAACCGACACTCTAGACATCATGCGAGAGCTTCCAATTACAATAGCCTGACACTTTGAGGGGTTCACAGACACCCCAAATCTATCAGACCATTTCTTAATAGAATCCAAGTCCTGGTTTACATCTTCTATAGCGTCAGACAAACTTTCCACCCGCGCCGAAGAGTAAAGCTGCAAATCATCGGCATAAAGATGATACGAACACCGAAGCCGAATTATCTTTTTTTTTTGTGGATTTAAAATCAGTAAATGACTTTTCCTGCCCCGGACGGTGCGTGAGGGGACGGGAGTGTTAGACTTTTACTGACTAAAACCCACCCATGCTCCTTCGGTTGTCCTTTGTTCCGGCCGGGGCCAAGGTAACTCTTTCGAAAAATTCCGCAACCGCAGAGGTAATGAAAACAATCTATCGTGACTTTCAAGCAAACAATTAATTTTTTTGCTCCGGTTAAAGAGGATCATAGTTTATTGGTGTAATTACAAGGACATGCGAGTCATCTAGGTTGGCAATGCATGTGAAAAGTCTCTGGTATTGCATTTATTGGTATAACGTGGTGACCCATAACTGCAAATCTGACTATCTTATTGTCGTTTGCTGGAAGAAAACTCATTTATGGGTTAAGTTCGCCTTTGTACATAATGTATTTTTATTGTTTTGCTTCTTTTTTGTTTCTTTTTTTGTGTGTGCAATAAAGAATAAACATAAGAATCAGGTCTGCTTGCCTACCATCCAATGACTTAAAAATACAAACATTTATAAATATAACACAAGTCGACACTTCCATCCTTACCATCAACATGAAAGAATCCCAGCAGAGTGAAGAACATAAGAAAGCAGTAGAAAGGCCTGTCCAGTGCGATGTAAGCCGCGTTGACGAGAGCAGACTTTTGTTCTCGCACGAATATGCCAGTCAGGGGCCACAGGAATATAAGGGGGTAGCATATGTAATGGAGGTAGACAAACCACTGAAACAGAAAATTTGTTACCTGCAGCGGTTGAAAATAAGAATATAGTTATCTAGCTTTTGCCCGCGACTTCGTCCGCGTGGAATTTTAGTTCCCGTTTCCGGGGGATTTCCGGGATAAAAACTATCCTATGTCCTTTCTCGGGTCCCAGACTATGTCTGTACCAAATTTCATTCAAAATTGGTTTAGTAGTTTAGGCGTGAAGAAGAGACAGACAGACTGGCAGAGTTACTTTCGCATTTATAATATTAGTACGGATTAACTGTGGAACTATCTTGAGCGTACACAAAAAGATTATTGGGGTTGTATAAGCGTGAAAGAGCTACATTGACTATGGTAAAAGCATCCAAAACATATCCAAAGGCGTTTTTTTTTTATGGATAGGAAATCATCAAATGACTTCTCCCGCCCCTGAAGAGGGAAGGAGGGTCAGACTTTTACTGACTAAAATCCAATAATGTCCCTTCGGTTACCCTTATATATTCCGGGGCCGCGGTAACTATTAGAAGCATCGACACGCCGTCGACACGGGTCTGGTCCTAGTCGGGCGGCGAGCTACCTACCGCTCGCCTTCCGCAGGCCCACGCCTCCAGTGACCATCATCTTGTGACTCTCGACAACTAAGCCTGGGTCTCTGTCCAGGGCGTAAAGCTTGACGCTGCCTCACGCTCCCTGTCGCCTTCTTCTCTAGCTTGATTGCTTCGCAACAGGAGGCAACGGTTTCCTATTCACTCTCACCCCGGAGCATGATCTGAACCAGCGCCAGGCACAAAAGATCACCCACGCCGATCGCCTCTGCAGGGACACGGCGGTGGTCTGCCCATCAGACCTCCACAACCCAGTAACTGGGCGACGATACCCTTTGGTTCGACTGGTCAGACTTTCTGGCTTCTGAATACCCCTAGCGTCAAAATTCTACGAATGACAACCGGGGCTTAACATGCTTTCCGAGGCACGGGATGTCAGTGATGTCCAAGATAAACTATAGAAAGTACATATGAATTGAAAAAGTCACATTGGTACTTGCCCGGATTAGAACCCGTAACCTCTTACACGCGCCTTTATGACGACCCAGATGTGTTATTCTGATGTATACTTAAGCTACGAATATCTTGCAAAGCCATTGGCCAATATTCTTTATTGTACACCAATAGGACAAAAACAGTAAAGGACAATACAAACAAATATGCAAGAGTACAATAGGCGGCTTTTTTCGCTAAAAAGCAGCTTCTATTACATACTATCATTTATATTGCTTGCTGCGGAGTAATTTTAAAACTGTGAATATCTTCAAAGGTATTTTTTGAAATTATAAATGACTTCCGCACAATGAAAATTACGCTAGGGGCATTTTGCGTTTTAGTAATTTTATATTATCTCCGGAACTATATGACCAATTGACATACTGTAAATGGCAAATCTTATCTGTATGATGTCCTTGTGATACTGAAATAATTTATTGTCATAAGAATTAATATTTTGTTGCTCAAATAATCAACCAAACGTAAGTATGCCGAAAAATCATTTTTTAATGCAATAAAAGAAGTATAAAAGATAAAATATAAAAGATAGAGATATGGTATCGCGGACTTTTTTGTAGAAATAATTAAGACAAACCAAGTTGCCATACATTGTTTTTAATTTTAAGCAACTGTTTAGGCAGCGCACGCAAATAATTCTGTTTTATGAGGTAATTTTTTCCGACTTGCTAGACAAAAGTTGCGATAGCTCGGTTAATATACATGTTATAAAAATAATTTATAGCCTATAGCACTCAGGAATAATGTAGCTTACTGCCAGTGAAAAATTTTTGGAATTGGTTCATTAGTTCCAGAGATTACCCCAAACATACAAACTTACAAACATACAAACTTACAAATTTTACCTCTTTATAGTATAGATAGTGGATACTGGAGATGAGAAGATCCTTAAAATATCCTAACCTTCGACACTAGCTACGAACATATGGAATCGGGTTATGGAATTTGATTTAAGTCGGTTTAGTAGTTTAGGCGTGAAAGCATACAACAGACAGACAGAGTCACTTCCGCATTTATAATATTAGTATGGATTGCTTAACATCTAGGTCTTGGTTTTGGTCACACCACACGTTAAGGTTCTTATGTTTGTATACAACACCGTAAGCTTGGATCTTACCACCACGCTACACTACTGTTCGTCATTATATTTTGAAGCAGCCCAAGGGTTAACTTCACTTACTTTATACTCCGATAGTTTAATTTTCCTTTCGTCCAGCTCAAATTGTACGTGCGCCATTATGAGACCCACGAAGCAAGCTGGCAGAGCTCCCCAGGAAGACATGTAGGAGTCCGTGAATGACGGAGTTTCGCGAAATAGTCTACGTATTTGTCTAAAAACAGAAAGGGTTGAAGTGATATCGCAGCAATGTTGTTACCGAGTATTAATTTTATGATTTTAGATTAATTCTAGTCTATAAAACCTGGTAGTCTTTGCAAACCAACAGCCTTACAACTGTTATATGTCTGCAGCATTGGTTGCCTTGCCACCACCGGTTGCATTACAGGTGTGTAAACCATCAAATCTCATCAATTATTACACCTCCTCGAAACTTAAACACAATACGCACATCAATATCATGTCACCACACCACCACCACTAAAGTGATTTACAGAAAGAACCTGGTGGTGACAGACTTAGGCAACTCACTACAAGCTCCCTCATTGAGAAGTAAAATTTATTACGTGTGACAATACTCACTCAGGGGTTGCGACATAAAGCATTGCCTTATAATCCTTGACATACGAAACGACGGCGGTGAGAATACAGGACGCGATGAAGAGAAGTGCATAAAGTCTGACAGCGAAGCTGCGGCGACGCCAGAGCAGCAGGGTGAGGGTGCAAGCGAGGATATACATGTGCATGTTCACCGCCAGGAACCTGGTATAATGATGCATATTGATTGGCTATTTCCAGATTTCTCGAAGAATAAGCGGCAGTGATTGGTTTTTAATCAAGACCAGTTTCAACAACTCGCGCTTTGCAAATTGTGACATAAATTGTTCGTTTGAGATTTTTTTTTGCGTGGGAGTCTGTATACATGTGACCAAACATATGTCTGTATATGGTGTACTACGTACTGCTAGACAGGGGTCTCCCAAGGCGCACTTAGCCCAAACATCGCTCCGTCTGGCTAAAGGCGTCCCATTCTACGCTTGTCTTTCTAACCGTCGTATATTTAAAACCGTACTTTTTTTGAAAACTTAAGGTTCAAAATTAGTATGTACAATATCACTTTCACGATTATTGTTCGGTCGGACTTTCAGAGGTAAACAAAAGTAATCATTAAAGACGTCTCTTATTGTATTACTGCCATCATATTTTCTTATTACTTGCTTTATAAGTTTCCTCACCATGTTGGAGTCACGCAATAATTGTTTGTCTCTACGATGTTGTTGACGAGGAATACGTGAGTCCAGAACTTGGTTCTACAGGCTTCACTCTCCAGACCTACAGTGGTGGAGACGAGAGGACCGTTCCGAGAGTTCAACCACCAGGTCGCTGCGTATCCAACAACCAGGAGATGTACTGGGGAAATCCTAGAATGTAAGTTTATGAACATATCATTAGGTTTAATAATATTATTAAAAAAAATCGAAGATCTCTTTGGAAGAACTCCTTAAACCAAACTATCTTTGTAGTTTTTCGGATGGCTGTGTTTTTTGTTTTTTTACAGCAAGATATTCCAAATTCATGCAACTCAGAGGTTATTCTGACTTGGTGATGGTTCTGGAGATCTGTCTATTCGTCTGCGCACTATAAATATCTATGGCACTCTTAAAATAATACTATTTTTTTAATGGATTATTTGTTTCGGTGACGGGGAGTGTGATCATTATCTTGCTAAGAAAAGTACACGATCATAATATGATGATCATACTGCAGTATGATCATCATATTATGATCATCATACGCACCTTATAACACGTTTCATAATGTACATCGGCAGCATATGCAAGCCGATCTCATGTTTCTGTGACAGTATCAGGAGGTTGTAGCCGGTCAGAAAGCAGGACATCATCAATACTGCTTGCATCAGCGATGTTCCAGCCATCAGGTAAGAGCTGTCTGCCTTTTGAGATATCTGCGAATACACCGTGACGGGTGAGACGAGGGACTTATCAGGTGTATATTTGGTTTTTGCAACAATTTAATTACAGTTTTATTTACTACATGGTACATAAGGTACCCAATAGTGTCGTGATGGCCCAGTGGATAAGGCGCCCGCCTCTCGTGTAAGAGGTTTTTTTTGTTTTTTTTTTTTTATTCGGACAATCCCACCACACTATTCCCAACCACTGCAACTCCTGAAAGCCAGAATCAACAGTGGAGTCCGCCAGAAAAGGTTGTCGTGTAAGAGGTTGTGGGTTCGAATCCGGGCAAGTACCAATGTGACTTTTTCAATTCATATGTACTTTCTAAAGTTTATCTTAGACATCACCGACATCCCGTGCCTCGGAAAGCACGTAAAGCCGTTGGTCCCGGTTGTCATTCGTAGAACTTTGACAGTCGTTACTGGTTAGTCAGAAACTCTGGCCAGTCTAACCACGGGGTATCGTGTCGCCCAGTTACTGGACAGTTGTGGAGGTCAGATAGGCAGTCGCTCCACGTAAAACACCGGTATCCAGCTGAATCCGGCTAGGCTGGCAGCCGACCCCAACACGGTTGGGAAAAGGCTAGGGAGATGATGATGACATAAGGTACCCAATAGTTTCGTCATGTCCGTCCGTCCCGTCCGTCCTCCGTTTTATAAAAAAATTTTTTGGGCCACCTCTTCTACACGTAAATTGGAGATGATTTTTTCTCTCATGTCCACCCCGTAGAGTGGGGTAGTTAAAATAGTGCGTTTAATTTTCAGGATGACCTAAATAGAATAACAAAACAATTTCTTTCTTGAATTTCAAACATACTGTGTATCAATTCAGTTGTTAAGCCGTGTAAGCGTACCTAACGTATAAGACAGACTGAGTTACATTCACATTTGCAATATTAGTATGGAAAATACAAATTAAAGGGTACCTGTTCTAAAAATTCTGGATTACTTATGTGAAACATGTAAGGCAGGAAGCAGGCGTGAGCATACATCGTGGAGCACATTGCTACGACCCTGAAACATCGCATTTATGTTAAAACACAAGGTACCAGGTTAGTTTTTGTTCATGAATATAGTTTGTTCTAAATAAGGAACTGAATCGAATCATCATTTTTAAATCATGTGTTAATATATAGGGTGACTGGTAATTAGTGTACGATACTTAAACACGTGATTGTGCTCATAATATCAAACAACTTTTATTATGGGAACTAACCTAAAATTGCGAAAAAAAAACAACTATTCACTACGTGAAATATTTATGTTTGCCTAATGTACTGAACAGCTGATATTTTGTTTATAAAAATTGTTTGTTATCATGAGCACAATCACGTGTTTAAGTATCGTACACTAATTACCAGTCACCCTATAATTTGACCAACAAATAAAAAAAATATGTAAAAGTTGGACACAAAACATCTGAGTACCGCAATCATACGTCCAACACTGGTTCGTCCAGTTCGTTCTAATATGCGTGCATAGCGGGGTATTGGTAATACAACCCCCTCGCGACGCTGAAATTGTGTTTTTGGGCAAATAATCAGGTATTATAACAAGTTTAAATAACTTCGTGATTTTTCATGATACAGTTTTAAAATTATGCACATAGATTCTTCATTTCCATAAACTAAATATACTAAAACTAAGGTACATACAATATACAAGAAAGAAACACGCACTCAAGGATGTCACTTAAAAATAATGTACTATAGACTGAGCAATATACCTGAGACCTTCCAAAGGAGCCAGGGCTGCCTGCCGAGGGTCTGCAACAGCCCGAATATACGTCAGTCGACGCCAGTTAGCTGGTATCGAAAAGGCAGACAGTAACTTGTTTTCTGAAAAGACGAGGAAATTAATAGGTATCATTGTCGAGGTATAGTAGTACAAAGTTTAACTTATAACTTTTTTTGTTGCTACTGATAAATTATTCAATTTGCCATGTGTTAAGTGGGAATATGCTCGTCATCTCTAACAAACTCAGTGACTCATTTAGTGGCCTAATTTGGGTGACAAGACTGTCATAATCCATGGGTCCCTAGGCCCCTAATTTTCCCGTTTATGGTAGCTACGGGGCCGCAGCTCGTACGATCTGAGCTTGCCAGGGCTTCTCTTACAATATATGGTGCCACAAACTCGCAGGCCAACTACAAGAGATAGCAAAAAGAAACCTTCGACTTACTATTAGGATTTTCTCCATAATAAACATCATAAATAGTCCCAACAATATTGGCTACAACCAAAATATTCACGACTAGATTAAATAACAGCTCGGCGGTCGTAGTGGGTTGAACAGCGGTGGTGTCGGCGTGTGTGCGGCAGTAGTGCAGGGTATGGAGTGAGGCGCGGAGCTCGCGCGCTTGAGCATAGTAGTCTGCGCAGCGCTCGAACAGGAGCGGCGCGTTGTTGTGTTCGGAGGCGAGCGATGTGTTGCGCGCGGTGATCATGGACGAACAGCGCGAGCTCAAGCAGTAGCCGCGATGTATGCGTGTACGGTTGAAATGACGGTCTGATTCGTCTGAATACGCCTGTAAATGGAAAACAGACAACATACTTAATAAAGGCTTCCGTGTATCAGAGTTTCAAAGATCTGACCTTGATTGACTCAATGGATGAGCTATGATGCATATTTCTGTTCAAAAATATTAAACCGTACCTTCATCATCTCGTAGGTTGGGTGCGGCTGCTTCGCTGGTCTGAGCTCGAAGGTCCCGAGACAGTACACTCCGTCGACCCGCGCGAGACATCGCTCATAGTCATCCAGGTGAAACAATTTAGGAAAACTGGCTCGGTCTTCATCTAGAATTGGGCAAGCAATCAATGGACTTGTGAAACGATATTTTTTATGAGTGTTGAAAATGTAAGTTCTGGAACGATCTTTGTGGTAACTATCTATCGGACAACACAATTCACTCAGCCCTGATAATGGAATGTCACAATGCACTCCAAACTATTGCCTATTGCAGAATGTAACATCGTAACACTGCAATGGATAAAAGGGCACAGCAACTCGCTGGGAAATGACGCAGTGGACGAACTGGCCATAAAGGGATCAAACAGTACAGCACCAATGTTACCCATACCCCAAATCAAATCCTGGCTAAAGGAAAAAACCAAATAAACCTATCTCGTAGAAAGGAGTAACAGCAACAGCTGCAGGCAAACAAAAAACGCCATCCCAGCTATGACCAAGAAGTTTGCCGGCAAACTAATCAGACTGAATAGGAACAAAATCAAAACAGAAATAGAAACCATATCATCAGGTCATTGTCCCTTGAACAAACACCTATTCGCAATAGGTGTAACAGTCAGCCCACTATGCAGAGGATGCTTAGAGGCAGAAGAAACGCCACAACACGTCCTCATGGAGTGTACCAGTGTGGCCGAACAACGGGCAGAACTACTCCAACACCCCGGGTCACTCCCAGAAATCTTTAGCAGACTAAAAAGTTTACTACGATTCTGGGAAAGTGTGGGATAGTTGGAATAGGCGATTAGTCACTCACGCACAATGGCCCAATTAAGAGGCTACGTGCGGACAAGCCCAGCGAAACTAAACTAAACTAAAAATCTATCTCTCTGTTTTACATTTCCGGTGTTCCTTTTTTTATTTCCAACCGACTTTAAAAAGGAAATGGTTCTCAATTTCGACTGTATGTGTTTTTTGTTTATTTGTTACAAGATTTCTCCTCTAATTATGAACGGACTAGCTGCCCCCCGCGGTTTTACCACAGATTAATAAATAGTTACTACGTAACAGATACTTCACTCCAATACAAAAACGAAAATACCTACGCTATAATAGCCTACAAAATCATAATAATAATACCAGCTGTTTGCAGCGAGGAGAAATGTACCATAAGTACGCACAAAGAGAATTGAGATTTTTTTGTCCGTCGCGCGACAAACGTGTTTGAGTGTCGTCCTGCAAATGTGCTAGAGTTAAACGTATGATGATAATAGTAATAAAATAAATGTTTTAGAAAAACAATTATTTTTTTATTTGTTGCTCAAATATTTTTTAGTTTAATAAAATGACTGATGCATTTTTTTCGTTCCTTGAATTACCGATTATTATATTTTAGTGTCGAAAATATCCAAAACCGCGTGAATAATTTTAATAAATAATCAAAAGGGAAACAGGAGAATTGGGAAACAGGGGAATTGCACAATAATCACGCAATAATTACGTGGTTTCGGCATTTTGATAGTCAGCGCTGTACCCGTGACGCGCGAGCACTCAGCCGGGCGCGCGACAGCCCGGTGTTCGTTGTACCGTCGACGGTACGCGAAGCGGTAGGCATAAAACGCGTGGCCTTGAGCGAGTGACGGACGCCTGGTTTTACCCGCGTTATGTTATGATTTTGATTATTGCTCCGCTCCCGTAGGTCATATAGCGTGTTTTATGTAGCCTATATCTTATTTTGATGTATCCATACTAATATTATAAATGGGAAATCCATACTAATATTATAAATGGGAAAATGTGTCTGTCTGTCTGCTGTCTGTCTGTCTTTAAGTTTGTCTTTCTTTCACGGCAAAACGGAGCGACGGATTAGAGTGATTTTGTTGACTTGTCTCTTTTTAACGCGAGCGAAGTCGCGGGCAAAAGCTAGTAAGCTATATTACTGTAAGTTTTCATTAAAATCCGTTCAGCCCCCGTACCATGACGTTTAAAGTAAGATTGTTTTATTCCTGTTCAGGAGTGTGCAAGTGACAGCGTTAGACCCGTTGTCTAGCGCCGTCTCTTTCCCACTGAAAGTAATACTGCTAATAAGGGCTGGTGGTACGCCTTTTGAACTTTCTCATTTATAATGTTAGTAGGATTTTGATGGTTCTCCTTTTTTAGGTAGGTCATGGTTCAGAGGTGGTCCCAAAAAATTTTACGGCAATCAGTACAGCGCTTTTTGAAAAAATCAACAAAATAAAAATAAATCGACTCGCATACATACATATTAGTTAGGGAATGAAATCCGGATTTTTTTAAACTATAAATTGTAACAAAAAAATATTAAGTAAAATTGTTAGGTATTTGATCTTATGTTAAAGATAAAGTGGAAAGCGTGAAATCAGAAAATACTTGGTCTCGGTGCAAATGACCGAAGTAGGACAAAAATGCTATTACTATGTAAATAATCATCGTCTCATCTCATCCTACTTCCTAAAAATCCGTACTAATATTATAAATGCGAAAGTAACTCTGTCTGTCTGTCTGTCTCTTATTCACGCCTAAACCACTGAACCGGTTTGAATAAAATTTGGTACAAATATAGTCTGGGACCCCAGAAAGGACATAGGATAGTTTTCATCCCTCGGGAATGGGAACTATTATTCCACGCGGACGAAGTCGCGGGCAAAAGCTAGTAATATTATAATTGTGAAAGGTTAGATAGATAGATGGTAGTATAGTGTCCTTGAGTGGAGTTTGCGAATCGACAAACGTAAGACCAAAAAGGTCGTACGTTTGTCGATTCGCAAAATAATTTCCCACTCTCATATTAGTTAAACTTTGGACTGTCTTTATTGGTAGTCAGGAACCATAAAGGCTGACCAGTCTATCCAAGCGGTATCGCGTCGCCCAGTAACTGGGTTATGGGGGTCTGATAGGCAGTCGCCGCTTCACGTAAAAAACTATTATGCGGCTGAATCCTGTCAGACTGCAAGCCAAACCCAACATAGTTGGGAAAAGGTTATGGAAAGAGAATCAAATGTTCAGCAGTGGACTGCGGTTAACTAACAATGATTATGAGGGTGGAAGTCCGTACTTCAGAATGGGCAAACATAGTTAAGGGCGCCCCTCGGCTAGATGAAGCGACGATCTGAGGAATGCAGCTGCTATTAACTGGATGCGTGTAACCGAAGATCAGGTGACGCGGCGCCGGGAGAAGCCCATGACGCGAGTCGATAATGATGTTGATGATGATAATAAAAGCTTGAGCCTTTACACATCCTGCCCGGGTTGCGGAATAGTTCTAATAGTTACCGCGGCCCCGGAACATAAAAGGCAACCGAAGGAACAAGGGTAGGTTTTAGCCAGTAGAAGTCTGACACTCCTTCCCGCTCCGCGCCCTGGGCGGGAGAATTTGATTTCCGATCCTCGAAAAAAAGCCTTTACCCATGTACTTACCAGTGTATTCCCTAGCTCCCACAACAGATACCACCAGAATAAACCACGTTACAAGCGTCATAGCTGTTTCAGCACTGAATGTCTACAACTCAAAATGTCTTGATGGAGGTTGAAATCGTGCATATGTTTGAATAAATTAGAAATTATTGTTTCGAATTTTATTATAGCTTCACATAATGTTGATGGTTTTTCAGGCGTTTTAGACGAATACATAATGACCGACATTAGTAATGATTTATTGGTTGACCTGACCCGGCTTTCTGTGGCGCTAGACTATCGATGACAGTCACGTATTAGCCTTCATTTCAACACTAAGTCAGAGGACAATTGAGGACATCGTGGAAAGCTGAGTACACTTTGATAGTACAGCTGTTGCAACATTTTTACTGACATCAGTACATCAGTGTTGGATGAAATATTTTTGCCACAAAATGTGGTTTTTCACACTTCCGCGGACATGTGCCACAGTAGTGCAGAAAGACCTATTGAAACGGCAACGTGTAGTGTTAGGGATCTTTAAATTTATGCGTTTCTTGTCGTACGGCTGCAGCGACGTAGTAGTACGTTTGCCGTACGCACGTTCGTTTGTTTTTTTCATACAAATTGCTCGGTGCGGCAGCAGCGCAGTTGCCGAGCGGTCGCGGTACCGACCGACGCCCGCACTGCTGCCGCACCGCGCGTCCAGAATTTCTGTCGCATATTTACTATTCCGGTTAGAAGGGTATGAGTACCGGTATAAATACAGGCACACGTGGTGTGTGGGTGGTGACTGCCTACTTTACAACAGGCGAATCCTCGGATTCTTTGCCAAAGAAGGAACTAAAGTAGTAGCGTAGCTAAGTACGGGCCCCTTGGACCCCAACCTATCCCCGATTAAGTACTACTAACTACATCTCTGACGGTCCACAACACAGGTTCACAACAAATCATTATGACGTCATCATCATGCATCGTCAAGGAAGGGAATCGTAGTTCGTAGGGTACCTACTTGCCGTTGACTAAAGCACCCTTAGTAAAGGAAAAAAATCCAAACCAGTACATTGGCTATAAAGAAAAAAAATACTGAACTTAAGAGTTTAGTTTGTGAACACTGAATCGGCGCCGGCGCCTGTCCGTTAGTGCTACGACGCTCAAATATAATTTTTCATTTAGAAGGACATAGCAATAAGGACAGTTTGCAAAAATCAGCCGTAGTTTGTGAAAATAGTAGTATTATTTAAAAAACCAATACTATATTAGCTTTGCAACATACAATACATATATTCACCGTAGCGCCCCCTAGTGGTATGAAACCTTAAAGCTTAGTTAATTAAGATTATGTAACTTCATGAATATGACAAAACAATGAACCTCTATAAACGGTTCATTGTTTTGTCAACTAGCTTTGCCGCTTCTGAAAAAAAACAAATAGACGCTATGTCATGTCTCACATTAAAGTCACACTCACACTCGAACTCCAAGCACAACCTTTGATAGAATATACTCTGACAGAGTGCAAAAAGGCTTGTTGTCAAATATGACGTTTTACCTGAATGTTGGAAGACGAATAAAAAAGGATAATCAGCCATTTTGATTTCTCCTGTCTCTTGACAGACCGGTGTACTAAGAATATTTCGATTTTATTCTTGTACACCACGTTTTTGAGCTCGAATTTGTGTTAATGAAGTGAAAAGTGAAGTGTACATCATGGCGCGATACGGTCAGAGACCGGAGAATGCCCTCAAACGGGCCAATGGTTGGTACCGAATTTCTTAAAGATACCACGTTGCATGTGAGATGATGAGTCTAGAAACGTAAGCTTCCCGCCCCATCACCGTATTATACACACGTATGATTACAAAATACCCAGTATTTTCGTTGTAAATTGATGTTAGATTAAAAATATTAGCTCTTATTGATATAGTCCTCGATATTTCTAAAACATAACCAAATAGGTTCAAGGGAGCCGCATACTTCATGCGACATTTGCGTAATCAGCATCTTATGATAATCTGAACATTTACGATGCATTGAACACGTTCTGGTGCTATTTACAACCAACATATATCTTAAAAACATATTTTCACAAAGCCACTGCAGACTTAAAGTTACATTGAGAATCTTTTCAGTATCGTGAATAAAAATATTTAAGTTCATTTACTCCATGATAAGATACTTGCTCCAGCTCCTAACATATGCACATTTAACCTCTTCGGTGAGCATATTTAAATAGGACACCCTCGGTGCATCTTTATTATATTCTATTCTTTTATTCTGTCTTTGATGCATTTTATATATTTTTTTTTGCAATTATTCACTTTATTTGTACTCCAACCTGTATTGGTATTTAAGAAGTTTTTGAGCAGCATGAGAAACGCGATTTATTAGCATAAATTTAATCATATTTTTTAAGCAGTTTTTATAATAAGTAGTTTTGTGCAAACCATTCATTATTTCAAAACCTGTGGATGGGAATTAAAATTTGGTAAAAAAAACTATGTGTGATCTCCTAAGACTATTTTCAGTAGCTAGAGCAGTTAAGGGTAGGATAAGGTAGTTCCCCTTATTGCCTTGCCAAAATATTTCCATCCTGTATATAAATATATCTATAAGGTATCTATGAAACACTGCTGAAACAACCAAAAATGTAGACAGTATATATTTTTTATATCATTAATTACATTATATCAGCTTGGTTGTTAATTATAATTTATTATGTGTCTGCTATAAAATACTTTTAGATAACAAACTATACTCTATATAACTCTTGAGTGCTGCAAAACACAAATCTACTAGCTTCCAACTTGTTTTTTTATTACCTTTCTTGTAAAAAAAAACTGTTGTTCTTACACTTATCTTTATTACTGTACTTAAATATCATCATTCATTGTTGCATACAGTGTTGCCAGATGTACGATTTAAATCGTATTCATACGATTTTTTACATTTATTTTTCATGTATGATCCAAGATCAGAAATCGTACATAAACATACGACTTTTTTAAATTTCATACAGCCAAAGTACTAATACCAATATAGAACGTCACTATTTATTCTTTTACTTACTAAGTACCAACCCTGTTATGGTTGTTGTGTGGATTTTTCTCCAACACGAGAAATGTTAAATAACATGAATAGTAAAACCCTTTACGGGAATAAATGAAGACTTAAAAGGAGTGTTATAATTGATTATTTGCTTTAATATACCTAATAAAACAAAGGTTTTGAAAACGTACTATTTTTTTTTTGTAGCCTTCTTAGGGAATACGACTTTTTATTTACCCATTGTACGATCGCCCATTCAAAACGTCTGGCAACACTGGTTGCATATGAATAAGACACAAGGAAAAATTTTAGCAATATATTTTGATAATAAATAATTTCAAACTAAAATCATTTGAACCCTTTCATCATTTGCTACTGTTAAGGAGTTCCAATGTCACTTGATTGTATCATTACTCATCAGGCTAAGTTAAAATCAACAATAACTAATGTTTTTGATGTCTTTTCCTTTTATTAACCCTTTTCAATTAAGGTGTTAATGCAGAAATTAAACACCTCTGTTAATTTCTACACTTAGTAAATCTACCAAAGAAAGCGAAAATGTCATATCTCTCACTTACAATGCTCCTAGCATCAAGAGGACTAAGTGCGGAACCCAAACCTCCCAGTTAAAAGTCCATAATGAAGAAAAAGAGAATAATGTAGTATCTCAAAAATTTGCCATATTTTTAATACAATTGTATATGATCTGTGGCAGCTGTAACACCAACCACCCTGCTACTCTTCCTTAGAAGAAGTAGCAGATCACTCTTCTAAAACTCTTCACATTAACTTTAACAAATTATTCTTTTCTGTTTATCAGAATTTATGGACTTAGACAAGCCAGCGAGGGCTTTAGACACTCTGCAAGAAGTGTTCCGCAACAAAAAATGGGCGTACAACTGGTCCGAGTCGGTGCTGGAGCCGATCATGTTCAAGTACTTGGAACTCTGTGTGGACTTGCGCAAGTCTCACATTGCCAAAGAAGGCCTGTTTCAGTACAGGAATATGTTCCAGTCCGTCAATGTTGGGTCTTTGGAGCAGGTTATAAGGTAAGAAAAATGATGCTAAAAAAATCTGTTAAGCTGCCAGGCAAATTTTCAAATTATATACCTACTATAATAATAAAAGATAACAGGATGGGTGTTCAGCACCATACTCATTGCTACAATAATTAGCTGTGAGAAGAGTTGATCAGGTATTCAGTATATTCAGATATTGTGTCTGCTGTTGCAAGACAACTTATTTGGTCAATATTCGGAAATAATTTAACAGTCACTAAAATCGTAGCTTATGAAATGTAAACCACAATAATTATGAAAAGTTTTACAGCAGGTGACTCTTATTGTTATTATTTTTAAACAAATGATAATACAATATATAACAAATGATTCAACAAATAATATAACAAATGATTCATGAAGAACATGGTAAAACAAGGAAAACAACTAATAAAATAATCAATTATCAACTCATTATGATTGATCGTATTTTTATACTTATTTAGCAAATCTAAATAAAATTATAACTACCCCTACACAGACATCACTCAATCACCACTTTTATTTCCTCAGGGGCTACTTACGGATGGCAGAGGAACGTACAGAATCAGCCCGTGAACAATCCACTGCAGCAGTCATCGAGACTGATGACCTGGACAATCTGGCTACTCCTGAGAGCATCCTGCTCAGTGCTGTGTCCGGAGAAGATGCACAGGATCGTTCTGATAGGACTATACTTACACCATGGGTAAGGAGTTTGTTTCTAATCTATACTAATATTATAAAGAGGTAAAATTTGTAAGTTTGTAAGTTTGTATGTAGGTGGTAATCTCTGGAACTACTGGTCCGATTTGAAAAATTCTTTCAGTGTTAGATAGCCCATTTATCGAGGAATGCTATAGGCTATATACCATCACGCTACGACCCACGGGAGCGGAGCAGTAATGAAAAATGCGGGTGAAACCGCAGGGGACAGCTTGTTTCTTATAATTTCAGTAAATACAGGTCAATCCTTACTAATATTATAAATGCGAAAGTAACTCTGTCTGTCTGTCTGTCTCTTCTTCACGCCTAAACCACTGAACCGATTTGAATGAAATTTGGTACAGATACAGTCTGGAACCCGAGAAAGGACATAGGATAGTTTTCATCCCGGAAATCCCCCGGGAACGGGAATTACTACTCCACGCGGACGAAGTCGCGGGCAAAAGCTAGTTGATAATATGTTTACTGAGGATGTATTTGTAGTCTACACTAATCATCCATACACATACACTTATGGTCTTAACCTATCAATGACCAAGCGACATCCGGCTGTCGCGTTTCTATTGTGTCTCGAATCTCGTGTGTTCAAAGGTTTAAAATGATTTAATGTTACATAATATAGTCAATCGTTATAGATTTTTTGTAGTCTGTTAATTCAAAATTCAAAATTCATAATTCAAAGCATTTATTTCACTTAGACCATTTACAGGTACTTATGAATTGTCAAAGAGTCTGTCGGTTAGTCAGAAAAGAAAAGTGACGCTAATTGCCTGTTCCAAAACGTAGATCTCTATGGAGAAGAACAGGCAAGAAACTCCACGGACACTCTTTTAAAAAAAAAAATCATGTGTTACAAAAACTTGGTTACATTTTCTTTTTGTTGCTTCTACATGTGAAAACAATGTGTATGTAACAAAAATAATAAACAAATACAAAATTAAAAAATAAAAAGTAAAAAGTCATGGCAGTTAAGAGATGACCCGTCTCAACTGACAGCGCCCGTTCACGAGCATGACGCGTGGCATCAGCACCATTTAGCTCAACCATTTTGAAGGGAACCGAATGATCCAACGCACTCGCCACCATCAGCGAGACTTTTTAAGCGAGCATGACAATGCTCCTAACCGCCATGTCTATTTGTGTCAGTAGAGAACTATCGTAATAAATCACTGCATCGTACTCACATTTACAAAAATTCAAATATGCATCTAAATTACACAAACCAAAGTTTTGTACTGCAAATGAATAATATACATGGGTGAAATTTATTTAGGTACCTTTAAATATAATAACAATAACGATTTTAAATAATCATGTCAAAAATTAAGGGAATAACAAACATTTTAATCTTCCAATGATTAAAATTTCTAATTTGGGAAATAATGCTTTTAAATTATATAAAACTAAAGTTTTAATCTAAAATACAAAAATAGGTATAACAGTATTAGTTATTTATGTCAATTTTGGGACCATTTAGCATATTTCTCTTCCAAACATCCCTAATTTGTGAGACTAGGTGGCTGTGGAGCAGGACCAGCACCCAACCATGCATTTTTATCTATAATATAATCCTCTAATTTATAGTAAGCTTGACTGCATAGTGTGCGCTTAATGCATGTTTTAAATTGTTTTTCATTTAATTGAAGAATATTGAGAGGTATTTTATTGTAGCATTTAACGCAATACCCCATAAAAGAAGTATGTACCTTGGACAATCTGAAACTTGGCTGGTCTAATTTGTTCCTGTTTCTTGTATTGAAATTATGCCTGTCACTTATTTTACTAAAGAGCTGAAGATTTTTACGGACATACATAATATTTTCATAAATGTATTGGCAGGGAACCGTCATGATGTTTATTTGTTTAAACAATTCCCTCAGTGATTCGCGTCTGCTGAGGTTATAGATAGCTCTGACAGCCCTCTTTTGCAGAATGAAGATAGAATCTATATCTGCAGCGCGTCCCCAAAGCAAAATACCGTAAGACATGATGCTATGAAAGTAACTAAAATACACCAGTCTCGCGGTATCTACGTCGGTTAATTGTCGGATTTTCCTGACTGCGAATGCAGCTGAACTTAACCGCCCTGCTAGAGATGTTATGTGAGGACCCCACTGCAGCTTAGAGTCAAGCGTGATCCCCAAGAAAACAGTTTTTTCGACGAATTCTAGCACATCCCTATTCAATACCACACTACATTCATTATTTCTAACATTTGGCAAAGTGAATCTTATACATTTGGTTTTCTTTTCATTTAATACTAAATTGTTTACTGTAAACCAATTATGAACCTTTTATGAACCTTAATCATGGCGTTATTTACCTCGTCAAGGTGTTGTGCACGTCGGTTCACTTTAAAAATCAGTGAAGTATCATCAGCAAATAACACCATTTGAGGTTGGCTTTCCAGTATACTCGGTAAATCATTTATATATACTAAAAATAGGAACGGACCCAATATTGATCCCTGTGGTACACCCATTTTTACCTTTAGACCAGAAGAATTTACACCGTTTATTTGAACTTGCTGCAATCTATCATTTAAATATGATTTTATAAAATTTAGAGCTATCTTACTGAGACCGTAATGCTCAAGCTTCAAAAGCAATGTTTCGTGATCGACGCAATCAAATGCTTTGGAGAGGTCGCAGAAAATGCCAATGGCATCCTGCGACTCTTCCCATGCTTTAAATATATGTTTGATTAAAGTGATCCCGGCGTCAGTTGTGCAACGTCCTTTGGTAAAACCATACTGCTTATTGTGTAAAATCTTGTTACAGTTGAAATGATTGAGCATTTGATTTAGCATCACTTTTTCAAACACCTTGCTCAAAACCGGCAAAACAGAAACAGGTCTATAATTATTCGTATCCTTACTATCCCCGGATTTGAAAAGCGGTATAACCTTGCTATGTTTCATTAAATTCGGGAAGACCCCTTGGTCTATACATAAGTTAAATATAAAAGCTAAATAGGGCGAAATTGTCTCAATAATTGATTTGCAAACATTAGTAGACATGCCCCATAGATCTTCAGTAGACTTTATTTTTAGCTGTTTAAAAGCCTTTACAACGACCTCAGGATTAATACGTTTAAAATTAAATTCCATTGGGCAGGCCGAAACATTCGTTCTAAGTAAATCAGCAGCAAGTGTAGGCGATGAATCTAAAACAAGTGTAGGCGATGAATCTAAAGCAAGTAATATACTAATCTAATCTTTACAGATTTATTCATGAAATTACTGGCAGCCTTACCTGGCTCAGTTTGCGTTTGCAAAGAAAAGTCCCTTGTACCTTACCTTATATTTTGCCTACCTTTTTGTTCTTGAGATCGACAATGTTCGACAATATTAATCTTGTGTCCCTGCTCACATCTTAATCTTCTCTGCAACACACAGAGAATTTGAACTTCTACTTGCGGCCTTACGCAGCCAACTTTGATATGTCCTACAAACATTATCCTTTTAATAACTTATCCATGTTTTCTAGGTGAAATTCCTGTGGGAGTCATACTGCCAGTGCCTCGAGTTGCTCCGTACAAACGCGCACGTGGAGACATTGTACCACGACATCGCGCGCATGGCCTTCCAGTTCTGCCTCAAGTACTCTCGCAAAACGGAGTTCAGGAAGCTGTGTGACAAGCTCCGGAAACATCTTGAGGATATCTGCAAGCCTACGGTAAGTCTGGCTGGCCAATTTGTATTGCTTCTTTTTCTTTATGCCTGTTTGTAATCCGTTGTTTTTTCTTCTTCTTTTGAGGCAATAAATAGATGTTACATACTTTGTACATACTTTATTGGTGATATTCTATTTCTATCTTGCCACCATATTGTTAAGCAACAGTTATTTATCACGGTCTGATACTTTTTTTCTCAATAGTAAGGTTTCTCTTTGACTGACCTATGTAGAAGATGGACTATAAATCAGACTTGTAAAGTTTGAAATTAAAAGTATTTTCTTAACAGGTGCAAACTGGAAATGTGAGCATCAGCAAGCCGGAGACGCAGCAACTCAACCTGGAAACCAGGTTGTTCCAGCTGGACAGCGCTATCCAGATGGAATTGTGGCAGGTATGAAAGTGTTACTTGTCTAAGTTATACAGTTAAACTAGCAGCTAACCATGTTAGGTTCTAAACGTTAGTGGTTTAAGAGGTTGAAGTCTAAGTAAGAAATTAAAGACATGGCTGGAAAAACAAAGGCCTGGACAAGATTAGTTTATAACAAGGAAAATAGAGAAAAAGCTTAAAAATTGTATTCTAGATGGTTAGAATTAACTTAGATAGAAAGGACATTGCAACTATTTTTACATTTCAAAATAGGAACCGCAACATACAGCTAACACACACAATTACTTCTTGCTCATTTTTTTATCTTCACAGGAAGCCTACAAAGCAATCGAAGACATCCACAACCTGATGAACATGTCCAAGAAGACGCCCGTAGCCAAGACCATGGCCAACTACTACGGGAAGTTAGCCCTCGTGTTCTGGAAGGCCGGCCACTGCCTGTTCCATGCTGCGGCCCTGCTGAAGCTGTTCCAACTATCTAGGGAGATGAAGAAGAATATTACTCAAGAGGAGTTGCAGAAGTAAGTCTTATTATGTTGTTGTTGGTACTGATTAGCAGTTTAAATTTGATGGGTTAAAACAGATGTTATTGATGACATAATGTGTTTAATTATAAGAGGATAAATAGTAACACTAAAGTTTTCCTATCACAGATTAATATATTCACTCTACACATCCATTCATTTGTCAAAGGATCTTCAAACCTAAAACCATCACTAATTAATAACTGAATTAGCATGCCTCCGAAATAAATCCCGCGTCTCACTCTGTATAGTAAGTCGCGGTAGGCCTCGGAGGAACATGATGCGCTCGACTTGACGCGACAGGACTCGTAAACATACGGGCTCTGTGTTAATTTAAGTCGGCACAAACTTCTACCTAATCTAAAGCTAAACATTGGTTACTTAGCTAAAAATGGTGTGCTTTTCCTGAGCAACGCTTTCCCGCATGGAAATGCGTCGCAGGTTTCTATCCGCCACATAAAATGTTTTAAGTTGTAGTGGTGGTGTAGTATGTGTTGATAATAATAATAATAATAAACCCGCAGGGCAGCTTGTGGCGAGCTGTCGGGCAGTAGCGACCCCGTGGACCTGACCTCCTGGGAGACCCTTTGTTCTTCATCTCTGGCTTGCCTTAACTGGCCGGCCAGAGTGAGCACTGACGAGGAACAAGGCTCCCACCTCACTCTTGCCTTCATTGGCTGGTTTGAGTGGAGATTCGCAAGAGCATACGTGCTCGGGGGAAGGAAGTATTCCAGTAAGATGCTGGTAGGGATCTTGACCGTACTTCCGGGATTGTCCTGATAGCCGTGGAATACCTCTCCACTCCTCTAGCACCTCGATATATGTTGCCCCCTTGTCGCTACGTCACTATGTGCTAGCGACCGTTTTCGGGGGCCCATTTACTGAGTGTGCAAGTCACCCCCTGCCATTCTATCTGTGTATACAAACATTGATCAGGCAGGGGCCATAGTCATTCCATAGTATCTGGTACCTTATTCATTAAAGAATCCAAGCCCATAGTTCAAATTTTTTTGTTAGTTGCCATATTTAACAATAGTCCAACACCCACCGGGGGTTGTCCTTAGGTGCACTTACATAGTGCATATAGAGATAATCGCCGGTTGGTGTCCCTTTTCACATAAAGTTTAGCTCAAGGGGCCTCTGCGAGTTGGCTTCGGCCCCTCGTATGCCTTCCAAAAGCCCGCGATCCTTGGGTCCCGAGATATGTAACGCATATAAAATAAATAATAATAATAAATGTTTATTTGAACCAAAATACAATTTCTACAGTATATTGTGGTTACGGTAATAGCTACGATAGTTCAAAATAAACTGTGTTGCAGCTATTAACGCTCACCTCCAAGAGTTGAGTACATCAGTGGTCCTATTTTAAATACATTTCAAAATTTTCAAAAAAGCTTTCACAATAAGGATTAGGTTAGTTATGAATGACAGTGGTGCGTATGTGAATTGTGTGAGTGGGTCGTGTGTAATGTGTGGGTGTGTGTGTATTGTGTGCGTATGTGTGTGTTTGTGATTGTGAGTGTGTGTGCATGTCTGTGTGACGAAGGTGTATTTTGGATATTATTATCTGCACTTATGATAAAATATAAAAGCATAAACTTTAAATTTTCACTAAAATTTCAATACTGTCGTAAGTTTGAGTGGAAAGCCATTTATCAGTTTGGGTTTTGCAATCTCGGGAACAAAGTGGATAGATATTGATGATTTTATTAATTTTGTTATAAATGACTGAGGCAAAGAATTTAAAATTTCGTCGTACAACTTGCAATTTAGTGGGGGTGATCTCGCACACTCTATCACTTCTGCGTTTTCTCGTATAGAGAGTGGGATCATAGTTCAGCTCAGAATGCTTGCGAACAATGACGCAAAGAACAAATGAGTGTCTCACTGTTGGAAGTTTCCACATTTTATATAGGATGCGCTCTATCATCAACTATTTAAGAAGTCAACGCTGTTTATTTCCGTTTTGTAATCAATTCTAGAAAATCAATGTAAACATAAAAAAAATTGTACCCAAATTCCCAAATCTTTCTCTCCCCAGGATGGCTTGCCGAGTTCTAGTAGCAGTTCTATCGGTTCCCTTGCCGTCCCTGCACCCGGAGTTTGATCGCTTCGTGGAGACTGACAAGAGTCCCGTCGAGAAGGCCCAGAGGCTGGCCGTACTACTGGGCCTGGCCCAGCCACCTACCAGGGCTAGCTTGTTGAAAGGTAAGCTAATCATTTTAAAGTGTAATTATTTAATTAGATAACTCAATCTATAGACACATTTGAATTTACAAGGATGAAAAAATTGGAGCTAGTGGCAAAATAAACAGCTGTATAGGAAGGCAAAAAAATGTGTGTGTTGCATTAGACCAATGACATGTTTCCACAAATTGTTAGAAGCACAATAAATTCGCTATTCCTCAAAATGTATCACTAGAAGTATTAAGCCACAATTTCTCCAGTACAATGAAACTAATGCCCTTACTAATAATCACTGTGTTATGTCATGAATAAAGCCTGTGTAACCATACATTTTTTGACGTATAAACCTGTCATAACTTTATGCAGCGATTATTAGTAAGACGCTAAGATAATAATCTCAATACGGCTTCTGATAATCTGGTTTAACACGCAAACGAAATGTTTCATGTCTAACAAACATTTTGACCAGAAAACTTCCAAGAGTTATGGCTATGGTTTTTATATCTCTTGAGGTATAAAGTTACTAAAATTACCTTAGCATGCCTCCGAAATAAATCCCGCGTCTCACTACTATAGTAAGTCGCGGTAGGCCTCGGAGGAACATGATGCGCTCGACTTGACGCGACAGGCCGCGCTATATGTGCGCTCTGTGTTAATTTAAGCCGGCACAAACTATCTTTTTTAAGGCGCCCATTAAACAGTAGTTTTCGTCGAATTAAAGAATGATACGCTACCCTTTTTTTTGTGGATGGGAAATCATCAATGACTTCTGCCATTGGCGGGGTGGGAGGAGCGTGTTAGACTTTTACTGAATAAAACCCACCCACGCTCCTTCGGTTGCCCTTTATTTTCCGGGGCCACGGTAACTCTTTCGAATATTTCCCTAACCCCGGATACTCTACTATCGTTGTTTGGCAACGGAAACTGCTTAGCCAAAGTAGTCTATTAACCTCAGCCTTACTCAGTTAATTAAACACCATTTTCTTTTCCTCCAGACGTGGTCCGCCTAAACGTGGTGGCCCTAGCAACGCCGCAGCTGCAGCAGCTGTACTCGTGGCTCGAGGTGGAGTTCGACCCGCTCACTCTGTGCAACAACGTCAAGAGCGTAGTCAAGTCGTTAGAGGAGGAGCCTAGTAAGTCACTTTATATTTATGGCTTTTTTTATTTTTATTTATAGCACAGGTTAACCTTTTTATTCTTGTACCGGTCAAGTCACAAGTGGGTTGTAAGTTTTTATTGTATAGGGTGACTGGAATATTTGAGCATAAACAGAAAATTATACTCACCATAACAAACACTTTCCCCTTTCTTTCTAACCTTCCCTTCCCCGTGTATATTTTTTTTAACTAAACCAATTCATGTTTTAATTAAAATAATTTCTGCATAAAAACCTATTTAAAATATATTTCGATAGATGTACAATTAAAATTATTTTACGGAATAATTTGTTACCCGACTGCTCGACTGTATGTATGTATGTCTTATTGTAAACCGCTAAACGGGTTTCGACACACGAGGTATCATTCAAATTCGTCTTAGTTGTGGGAGTGACATAGGGTATTTAAATTTGAAAATAGTAGTACTAAACTAAATAAAATTTAAAAATCAAAAAACCCAACTGCAATTTCGAAAGTTGGTGGCAATTACATGAAACAGAAATAAAGCCACCACTTCCGATATTGCAGTTGGGTTTTGATTATTAATTTATTTTTTTGTTTGCATGAGTACAATTATGTGTTTACGTAAAAACCATGTCCGTAACAGCGGAAATTTAAGCCCCGTATTCATTGTAAACATTTGTTTAGCAACTGTTGATCAACTGATGTTGTCGCTCGCCGGGCGTCAACTCTGCAGTATGGCGTAATCAACACCGCAACACAAGTGTTGCCCGTAATATGATGACAGCAACTCGTCAACATGTTTATGCAACCATGTTGCTAAACAAAATGTTTACTATGAATACGGGGCTTAACTCTCATTTTTCCACAGACTCCCCCCTCGCGCAATACACGACGGCTCTAAGCGACGTGGCGCTAGTCCGTCTGATCCGTCAGGTGGGGCAGTGCTACGCGTGCATCCAGTTCTCTCGCCTGCTGCAGCTCGCGCACACTGATGACCTGTTCCATCTGGAGCGGCTGCTGGTCGACTGCGTGCGACATAATGATATGCAGATCAGAGTTGATCATGCTAATAAGTGAGTTTGTCTGATGTTTTGTGAAATATGTCCATTGTGGCTTGTACTTTGACTTTTTTATTCAGTGAGTTGACAGGTAAAAGGTTACCAAGTTTTGACATGGCTTCTATTTTGTTTATATGAGAAGAAATGTCAAGGACATTACTTTTATTGATAAAAAATAATTACTTTTATGTCCCACCCACCTGTTCTAAACCAATATTTAAAGATTTATCTAAATCAAGCCATTTTAATCATTCAGTCTTAAAACGTTTCTTACGCCAAATCGTTGTTTTTCTATGAACTGTCAAGTTACTGAATAAAATAAAAAGTCGAAGTGTAATAACATATTGCCACCATCGCCGTTACCGTATTTTTTTTTATATGTCACATGTGCATAAAGTTTTTTAAATAAATAAAATAACAATACAAGTAAAAAGTCACAGAAGAGATCCTTACGCTGAATACCTCCGAATTAAATCCCGCGTTTTACTCTGTATAGTAGGTCGCGGTAGGCCTCGGAGGTACATGATGCGCTCGACTTGACGCGACAGGCCGCGCTACGTGTGCGCTCTGTGTTAATTTAAGCCGGCACAAACTTCTATATAATCTAAGAATTCTTACAATTTACCCATCATTTTATTTGGAGAAAGTTTTGTTTGTGGCGACATCTATCGCCCCATATATGACAATCAGTGTGACAACCTTATATTATATTATGCATACTTCCGCACACACTTACGTCTGTTTGTCCGTCTTTACGGAAAAACGGAGCGAGGAATCAACGTGACTTTGTAAAGCTTTGAATTTTGTAGCGCGGGCTGGTATCTACAATAAATATAGAATCTGTTGATACATGAGACTGTTCAAGATGACATTGTATTATGGTCAAAATATGAACGTTGAATTATTCTACAGGTGCGTGCATTTCGGCGTAGAGGCCGGTGGCGGCGAGTGGTGCTCCACGGCTGACGAGGCGTGCGGCGGCGCTATACTGCAGGCCACGCCTGCTGAACAGGTATGTTTATAACGTTTTATTGGAACAGGCACTATTTCAAGGCTATCGTTGAAACCAGAAACCAATTTTACCACGAAATTACAGGCACATGATATATAACCTTTTTACTTCTAAGGTGCAGATGTCTGCAGCAATTACGTTTTAAAAATAATTTCAATATTTTCTCTTCCGAACCTCTTTAAAATCACTTTTCTCTTTTTACAACAATTTATTTATTTTATGAGACAATTGCTCAAAAATTAGAGTATTGTTATTTAACATATTTGAAATGCGAATCAAAAAATCAGAGTATTGTTTTTTAACATATTTGGAATGAGAATCGACTACTGAATAGCTTTCTTCAATATGTCCCTCGTCTCCGTCACGGCGTATATAACAGGGAAACCTATAAGAACTGAGCTATCTGTCTCCTATACCCGCACAACTTGTTCATAAACCTCCATACCATACTTCATTTTCGCCAAACTATCTTATAGCTTGATTACTCCTACCAAGTAGAGTGGCGAGACAGTGCCCTCGGCCGAGTACTCGGCACTTGTAAACACATTGCCGAGTACTCGGCCGAGCGCTCGGCCTAGCAACCGGCCGAGACAGTCACTCGGACCCAGTTCTATGTACTAGGGTGAGTACCCACCTCCCCACTTCCCCGCACTGTCTCGCTCGGTCACTCAGTGAATCTAAACAGCACTCGGCCACCACTCTCTACTCGGAGCGTACAAGTCACGTCACTCCGTGAATTTTTTCGTTTAGCCATAAATACAAAGATAATATTTATATACCTAATAATACTACCGTAAGACATAGAAACATAAATAATGGCTGGGAAATAGTATTTCGATACCAAATCCAAATCCGAGATTTCTCTTGAGCCAACAATTCTGTTAATTCTTCTACCAGGAGAGCAATTAGTAGCTTGGTAGACTTTCTAATAAACGATTTCCGATCCATGTTAGCCTCAGTTGTCCTTGCACTTCTTCTAATAACTGAACTGTCTCGCCACAATATCGAAAATACGTGTGAACACTTACTCGGCTACGGCACTGTCTCGGCCGAGTTACATTTTACTGTCTCGCCACTCTACTCGGTAGATGTAATCAAGCCATTATTAAAGGTGGATGTTCAAGGTAGCCCGCGAAATTCAAATTTTCTTACCTATTTTTGCAATTGCAGCTCAGTGTCTGGGTGTGTGTTGTAAGAGAACGATTTGTGACTGTAATATGCCATTAGTTACAGAATTATGATCATTTAAATCATTAAAATAGCCCTCAAAGTGCATGTAACTTGATTGAATGACTTTTTCATGAAATGGGCAATCAATCTAGTTATATGCACTTAACGCACCAGAGGGCCTCGCCAAGTGGCATTGTAGAATAGATAGCGAAAACGAATAGATTGTCAAATGTATGGAATTGACATAGGCTTTCGCTAAACAATTTGACATCTCCATACATTTGACAATCTATTCGTTTTCGCTATCTATTCTACAATGCCACTTGTCTAGGCGGGCTGTTAACCAATCCCTCTTTTACCCATACAGGTTCGTGAGCAACTAGTACGTGCCGCCGAAGTGCTCTCTCGTGCCGCGGCCACACTATTCCCTGCTCGTCGCAAGCAAGAGCGCGAGCGCGCTCGGCAGCACATGGTGCAGCACTACCACGAGCACAAGCATGCGGAACACCACCGCGTACTGCAGCGACACAAGATCATTGAGGAGAGGAAGGAGTATATTGAGAGGCTGAATACTGTGCGCGAAGAGGAGGAACTTAGGTATGTCTTGAATTACGGATTAAGCAATTTTTACTCCTTATTTAATGTTTTGTTGGCCAAAGGCATGTATAGATGACAACACAAAATGTACCCAGCACGCCAGGGCCACAATCCGTGACATTATTTCTATACATTTTTTACTCATACAATGCCGAAACGAGATTACGCTATAGGTTTCTACTCGCTTTACGAGCTCTCAGCTACAGAAGGCTTTGTTTAGAGCTTTCTGAAGGATAAACTTGGGAACAGAGTTAGTGACGAAGCCATAGCATATTGCATGCAGTAATTTCAATTTGTGTTTACATTTTTATAATAAAGATGAAAAATTAATTAGTAATGATTTACGTTACGTAATTGAAAATTTTACTCTAGTTACCTTTCCGATCTATAAGTTGATGATATTGCTTTCACAAAATCTATTTTAAGGCCGTATACAGAAAGAAAGCTGGAAACTTATAAGCGCTTGCCGGCGCTTGTCAGCGCTGTTATCCGCGCAGTAAAATATATAAACACGCGCCAATAAGCACTGAACGGTGATCAACGGTGCCGACAAGCTTCAACACGCGCTGGTCAGCGCTGGGCGTTTCCATAACAACTGCAAGCAAATCATTCCGACATTTTGCTTAGTCTGCTTCAACCTGCTTCCTTTGTGTAGAACGGACCAGCGCTGACAAGCGCCGCAAGCGCTTATAAGTTTCCAGCTTTCTTGCTGTATACGGCCTAACATACCATTTTTTTCAGGCGTCAAGAGGAAGTATCCCGCGCCGCAGCCGCTGCCGAAGCCCGTCGTTTGGAGGCCGAACGCGAAGAGCGCGAGCGTCGTCGACAAGAGTCGGAACTGGCCGCTATGCGCGAGCGACATCTGCGCGAGAGAGTCGCGCACATCAGCCAGACTGCGCACGGACAGAAGATGTTGTCGCACATCAACGAGGAGGTATGTACTAGCTGACTGGTAAGACTAATTAGTGATCGATACATAAATAAATGTATAAGAGCCGATGAAATTGAAAACCAAAACATTCTGGCTCGGCAGACCAGAAGAGATTGTCTAACAATACTGAGGAGGTATGCGTGTCGAAGAGGTATGTGTGTATACTATTTAATAGTCAGCCATTTAATAGTCTAATGGTGATAATTTATTTTAATCACAGGAAAGCATAATAAAAAGAAGTTGTATGCCTCCGAAATAAATCCCGCGTCTCACTCTGTATAGTAAGTCGCGGTAGGCCTCGGAGGTACATGATGCGCTCGACTTGACGCGACAGGGCATGTTAACAAGCGCGCTCTGAGTGCCTAGTGCGAGTTTGTTTTACGTTAACGCGATCGAAACGTTTACTAAGTTTAGCTCTGTGATTGGTTAAGAGCTTGAAGCGGGCCAATCGGAGCGCCGAACGTCATAAACGTGTCGATCGCGTTAACGTAAAACAAACTCGCACTAGGCACTCTGTGTTAATTTATGTCGGCACAAACTTCTACACAAATGTGTTTACCGCTCGAAAATCTGTACATACGTAAACAATAGTATTTAAAGCATTTATAACTCGAAATCGGCTAGACCCGGGGTTGCAGAATGTTTATAATAGTTACCGTGACCCTGCAACAAAGGGCAACCGAAGGAACATGAGTGGGTTTTAGTCAGTAAAGGTCTGACACACCCTCCTGCCGCACCCAGGACGGGAGCAGTCATTTGATGATTTCCCACTCACCAAAAAAAAAGATCGGCCAGATCGTTTTTCTTTTGATTTGTTAGATTTGTCTCCTCCCAGAATATCAGAATATAGATTGATAATAAATCATGTATTTTTTATACAGGAACTCAAAAAGATGGACGCCGAAGCGATCGCGGCGCGCGAGGCTGAAGAGCTCATGAAGGAGCGCCGTGAACTCCAGGCTAGGCTGAAGTCGCAGGAGAAAAAGGTAAGAAATGTCTACTAACCGAGAATTTCAGCTGTTATTAGCTGATTGAACCTTCGAACACACACAATAGGAAGACAATAGCAGCCCTACAGCCGGATGTTGCTTGGTCGTCGAAATGTTAATTTATCAACAGTGAATGAGGTCACTTACAATGATTTATGTATTGTCTTGGACTCGCCGTTGAAACCATAATCTAAGATTTTCTAAACATTTAAATATCCAAAAATATTTCGCCATCATTAAAATTATATAATACAGATCCATACATCCATACTTAATATTATAAATGCGAAAGTAACTCTGTCTGTCTGTCTCTTCTTCAAGCCTAAACCACTGAACCGATTTGAATGAAATTTGGTACAGATATAGTCTGGGACCCGAGAATGGACATAGGATAGTTTTCATCCCGGAAATCTGGGAACGGGAACTATTATTCCACGCGGACGAAGTCGCGGGCAAAACCCACACGGGCATGAAGTCAGTTTGGCGTGCTTGGTGTGACATTAGTGTCATAATTTGTACCAAGCAAACGCCAAGCCTTGCCCTTATCACCTAATCGACAACTAGCTAGAATATTCTTGAATAATGACCTCCGAAATAAATCCCGCGTCTCACTCTGTATAGTAAGTCGCGGTAGGCCTCGGAGGTACATGATGCGCTCGACTTGACGCGACAGGCCGCGCTACGTGTGCGCTCTGTGTTAATTTATGTCGGCACAAATTACGAAATACTGTACTATAGTAGGAGGATATTTATAGTAAAGGAGAAATTCCTTTTGTTTCTTTGTTATGGTATACTTGACTTCACTCTCACAACCTAATTAATAATAAATATATCAGTTTTTAATGCTTTTGACTATCTATTCATCAATAGGTGGACTACTTCGAGCGAGCTAAGCGCTTGGAGGAGATTCCTCTACTGCAGAAGAGTTTAGAAGAGAAGCAAGTGCAGGACAAGGCCTTCTGGGAGACACAGGAGAAGGAACGCATACAACAGCTTATTGGTGAGTTTATAACTATGGATGTCGATTTACCAGTAAATGAAAGTGGGTCTTAATTTTCAAGGGTTAGAGTTGTGGATTTTTAAACGAGCTGGTTATTTTGTAGTCATTGATCGGACCACTGTGACTTAATACTAGCTTCACTAATAAGACAATAAAATGAGCCAAATTGGAAAAGTGTTTCAATGAACTGCTTAGTATTTTCTAGATCGTAAAAATCGGTTGGACTTGTAACTTTAAAACCTAGCGGCGCTGAAAAGTAGAAATTCGTAATTAAAGGTACGTGATGATTCAATCTTCACCAAATAAATACCCAAGTGGGCATTTACCAACAATATACCACTTCTTCTTCTATACTTTCTTTTTATTATAAACAAAAGCTAACTCCTCACTATCCCTTCCCCCACAGAGGCCCGCGCCCGCGACGTGACAACAGCATCGCGTCTCGCCCGCATGGCGGTCCACAAAGAGGCGTTCACGGTCAAGCTGCGGTCAGAACGTGGCGCCGCGCACACGCAGCGTCTCGCCGCGTTCAAGGAGAAACTGCAAGCTGAACGCGAGAAGAGGCTGGCTGAGAGACGGCAGCAGAGGATTGAGAAGAGGAGGCAGGAGGTGGGTAGAAATTATTTTTTTATTTTATTTTATTCTGGCAACAAACAGTCATGTACTTACAAACAAAAATATATATAAAAGAATTGGTTCCTTACAATAGACCTATAGTGCCGAACTGCCGACAATGTGGTAGTTCTTAAAATATGTACAATAAACTCCTGACAAGGAAAGACGTGCAAGAAATACTTATATTATTTTTTGTATCAGAACTAATGTTCAGTGCAACTTAATTTACAAAATAAAGTGAAGATAGACATAGTAAAACATATGAGTTTAAATTATGTGATATATCTACTTTTAAGTTTTTGTTTAAGGCTATTAAGAGAAATGTTAAAAAGATCTGTGTCTGTAAATTCTTTAGTATAATTGTTAGTGGAACGGTATATAAATGAATTACGAGTGTATGTTTTATTCAGTCGAGGAAGAACAAAAAGTGGTATTGTACGTGAGGGGCGTACGGGTAGGCGAGCGTATGCTTTCAGTGATATTTTACTAAGTAATGATGGTGAATCGGTCAATGAGTTTAAAATTTTGAATAATTGAATGATGTCGAACATATTACGTCTGTTACGTAGACTTATCATTTTATGCCCACGCATTGCATCGTCATACGCGACGTCGAAAGTATTACTGCGGTGGTTAAGTGATTTTAAAAACTTTTTTTGTATCCTTTCTATTCTATTTATATCTATATTAAAACATGGGCTCCTAGAATAGAGAGCCTCTAGAAATATAGGCTGATATGGCATAACAGGGTATAGGTCTGGCGAAATGTCAGTTTGACAACTGTCATTAATGTTAGGTGTCAATACTGCCACGCGAAATTGACCCTTATGGTCAATGTCATTTTATTATTTTATTTGTGATACGGTTGTGGTTCACTCAACTGGCCTGGGGTCCGTTCCAAAACGGGTAAAAATTACACGGAGTAGTGCGAAAGTTACTCTAGAGCGTTCCGAAATGAGCCGAGTGAAACCGAGGGTAACCGAACCATTACTCGACAGCTACCCGAGCAGTATTTTGGAACGCTTTCGGTAGAGTAATTTTCGCACTGACAAGTGCGATTTCTCACCCTTGGCTGAGCGTCGTTAAAAATTACCTGACATATGTCAAAATCATATGTGCGCCAATGTTGAAGTTTAATGTTGAAGAATGGATTTATTAAAGTAGAAACGAACAGGTAGTACTTATTTATTTGCAAAATATGCTTACAACACGATTTTCCTTCTTTGCAATAGAGAGAAAAGGTTATGTTGACAGTGTCATCATACGACCCTAACCATCATGACCCTAACCCGTTCCAAAACAGTAAATCGCTCTGTAGCGTTCAAAAACAGTATAGCCGTTCTCTTTCTTTCGTTGTTTCTATCTCTTTTTAATTTCCGAGTGAATTATTCGCACGTTTTGGAACGCACCCCTGGTCGACAAACCATACCAATGGCCAGATGAAGGGATACTCAATCAAGGCCGAATTACAGGCTCTTGCCTAGTTCAGCTACAGATGATTATTTCTTTTGTGTTATTATAATGTAGCCTACAAATCTGTCATATCATTGTAAAAATAATTTGAAAGAAACTTATATATTTTTTTTTATCAAATCTGTGCTTTTGAATACTAGAAGTAGAATACTTTCTTGTTCAGGCCTGCGAGTGTGTGTCAAAACAGTAGCAGCTCTAATTGACGTGGTCGTATTTTTGAGTGTGCAAGAATATCCACCTTAGAAAAAAAATTCTATACTAAGGTCATCCTGTTGATACGCTAATCGAAAAGTATCTTGTAATCCTTAAAAATTCTAGAGATGTTAGAGCTGAGCTAGAGCAAACCATCTTGAAGAATTACCTCCGAAATAAATCCCGCCTCTCACTGTGTCATAGTAAGTCGCGGTAGGCCTCGGAGGTACATGATGCGCTCGACTTGACGCGACAGGCCGCGCTCTCGTGTGCGCTCTGTGTTAATTTATGTCGGCACAATCTTTTAAAGACACGTTTTGTTGTAATGACATTGTCATTTAAAGCTCATCAGCAATTTGTGAAAACTTTTATACAAAATCAAAATCTCCATCTTCATATCTCTTACTGTTCTTATATTTAATTGTTTACTTTAAATGCTAGTGGCTGGACCAGAAGCGCCGCGCAGAAGAACGCGCTGCGGAAGAAGCGAAGCGCATCAAAGAGGAAGAGGAACGCAAGGAGAGAGAAGAACGAGAGAAGAAACATGCGGAGGAACTCGCCGCCGCACGGGAGAGGAAGGAGAGAGAAGACAGGTTAGCAGTACACAATAATCATATCAGTCATGCAATACTGGTATGGGTTTATAGGTTACAACATACAGTCAAGCAGGGTGACTAGAGATGCAGAAGTTAATCAGGACTGAACTTTAAAAGGGATTTTATATTTGAGTGGATTAGTATTATGTTATCAAAGACTTGACGAACGTCGACAGAAATCGTAAATTAATTTCAGAAGTCTTTTTTTCGTCTATAATCTGTATTAATTCATCTAATTAGCTGTCATCCGTCTCTGGTAGTTAGTATTTTTACCCGACTTCCGAAATGAGAGTTATGTTTTTAGAACGTACGCATGTATGTCTCATTCTATGGCACGCTCTACAGCCTAAATTATTTAACGGATTTCAACATATGAGGTGTCATTGAATTCGTTTTAGGTATGGGTTTAAATTAAAAAAAGTGTAAAATAAAAAATATATTATAATATATCTTACTCAACAACCCATTTCTTACACCGCACAGGGAACACCAAGAAATGTTAGCGCGTACGGAAGCCAAGATTCGTGCTAAAGAAGCAGAGATCCAACGCAAGCTAGAGGAACAGAAGAGCCAAACGTCGTCGTCGTGGCGTGAGGCCGGAGCGCCGCGCGCCGCACCGGCGCGAGACGACGCGTGGCGCGGGAAGGACGCGAAGGATGATAAGAAGCCTGCGCAGCCCGGCGATACTTGGAGATCTGGTTAGTGTTCATCTTCAAGACATATTATTCTTTATTGCACAAGAAAACACACATAAAAACAGCAAACATAAATGAGCTATATACAAAGGCGAGCTTAACCCAAAGTTGAGTTATCTTCCAGCAAACCTTAATTCTATAAAAGAAATTGCAATATAGGATATGCCTGTGTGCATAACAATACATTTTTATCTTAAAATCTTCATTTTCATCTTTATCATCTTCATCATGGGCCTCCCTCTGGGAGGTTTGGTTTCCGCACTTAGTCCTCTTAAGTAGGACCATTGTACGTGCTCTGGTTAGTGTTAAATGAGACTTTGTTGTATTTGGAGAGGGCCGACTTCGTGTGAAATGATATTTAAATAAAAAATCTGTCATGCGAGCCAAAAGGCCCAGTTTACGTACTGCTAATAAGATCAAAATATAAGCCTGTCAGTATTAAAAAAGATTAACTGGGTCTCCTTTGTTGCGAAAGTTTGTGGATGGCACTCTGATGTCTCTGAATGACCCGCTTGCACGTTTACCTGTTTATACGTAATATAAAAAACGAACAAATAAATAATCAAAAACTGAATAAAATACCGATATAGGTCTGCATCTAACAGAGTGGAAACCAACCCACAGTTAGCATCATGCTAGCCAAAAACTGATTATAATTTCCCTTATAATCCTCAGCCCGTGCAGCGCGCGAGGCGCCCGGTCCTCGAGAAGAACGTCCGCGTTCGCCTGACCGCAGACCGCGCGATGACCGCCCGCCTGCACGCGAAGACAGACCGCCGCCGAGGGACGACCGACCACCACCTAGGGATGACAGGTAATAAAACAGTTATTATAATAGTGATATTCAGCTTTTCCATGAAATAATTTACAAGTAACAGCCTGGTGTTTTAAAATTTGAGTATTTGCTTACCGAGGCACTTAGGAGGAAGGGGTTCTCCCCATGTAACGGTAAACGCCGGATCTTTGTTTGTCAAGTAACAACTTATCAACCCACAAAATTACGATAATAGGGACAAGGCACCTGGTTTGAGTAACGTGTGTTCTATATAATATATCTTGAATACTTGGTTCATTTATACTCTATCTTTTATTACAGACGTGACGAAAGGCCCCGCGATGACCGTCCACTCCGTGACGAGAGAGGTCCTCCCAGAGACGATAGGCCTCGGGACGACAGGCCTCGCGATGAAGGAGGCTGGAGGTCTGCCAACAGAGAACCCGTTAGGGAACGAGACGCTGACAGGGAGAGGTCAGTAAAGAAGCAGTTATAATTTTATGATCCGACTTTAAAAAAAATAAAGAATTGTAACGTAACTATGCGTAAATTTTTTCATGACTTGGAAAGAAGTCGCCTGAGCAAGCACGAAATTTAGTAATGAAAGTACAAGTAAAAAAAGACCTAGGGTGCCTTAGGGTGTTATCACCACACCAATCGATCGACGCCATTGATCGACATCGGTCGACGTTGATCGATTGGTGTAGTAGCTTTAATTGATCGACGGATACCGGTCGACTAACCAATCTATCGACGTCGACCAATCCATTCTACCATCGATCGATGGCATCGATCCCTTAGATTCGGAACTCTATCGCTAAATTTCAGAGTAAGATTATTATTAATAGTTTATTTTTCTTTTCAGACCTCGTTACGGTGGTCGTTCGAGTGGACCCGAGGGCGGCAGCTGGCGTCGCGGACCTGCAGATCCACCTCCAGCACCTTCCGTGAGTACATCATTTTAAACCTTCAAACACACGTGATTCGGGACACAAGAGAAAGACAATAGCAGCCCGACAGCCGGCTGTCGCTTGATCGTCGAAAGGTTAATGTACGATTTGGAAGTTTAAAAAATAACAGATCCAATGGGTGTTCAGCTTTGTTTAACATCCGTAGTACAAAATAAAAAGGATAGCTGATGCTGAGATGAAAGATTAATCAGAGTATCGGGGTTAAAAAATATACATATTATGGAAAGTTGTATATTGGTATTATTTCTGTGTCAAATACCAAATTACGTCCTTTAGAAATATGTGCATAAATCAGACATCCTTCGTTTTGCAATGAGTGGTACAAAATGGGATGTCAACATGTAACAGCAATTCCAGCACTCTTAGTTAGCATTCAGAAGTTATGAATATTACTTCTAACTATCATTTAATTTTTGTTAACAGGAACGCTCATCCACCTGGCGTTCTAAGGACGCTCCGCCGCGTGACGACCGCGACCGCTTCCGTGACGCGCCGCGTGACCGTGATCGCGGCGATCGTGACGGCGGCTTCCGCGATCGTGACCGCGACCGTTTCCCAAGGAGGGATGATCGGTGAGTTGTTGGATTGTTTACTGCACATTCGGAAGTACGGTAGAGACGTCAGCAAATTAAGCTACGGGAGCGTTCAAGTATTACGTAACGCAATTTGGGGGGGCGGGGGGGTCTCGTAAAACGTTACGTTGCATTACACGGGCGGGAGGGGGTCCTTCTTACAACACGTTACGTAACATTATTTCTTTTTTTATATAAAAAAGGGGTGCATGGTGGAGTCCTCCCCGCGGGGCACCCTGGAAACTTCCCTTGATATGACAGGTACGAGGCTAACATCCACCACAACGGCATAAGCCGTTTTTGCGATTACGGCCGGCACACGCCGATGAACTAGTTGAGGAAGTGCCGGTGTCAAGATGTCCACCCAGACATAATAATGGGTACTACGGGAGGGTCCACAAGCCCTCACTTGCTACGATGGTAAGTGACTGACCCTATTGGTGTTGGACTCGTGGGGGCAGAGGTTTAGACCGCCGGGTGTTAAAACGGGTGCGCAAACCGCCTTTTTCAAGGCGTCAAGTTGCGTATTTCCGCCTCGGTAACGTCGTCGCTGGGGCCAATCGGAAATCTGCTCGTAGTTATATGCCTTATCGGGCGAGGAATCCCACAGATCTGTTGATCGGAGCATAACAATCACTTTTATATAAAAAATAGGGAAATAAAACTCCCAAATTGGCAACCCTTTTCGTTTACGTTTTACGGGGAATCTCTCGATTGTATTAGTCTGGTCGCCATGTTTAAAGAAAAAAGTATGTCCAACCTGTGGGATCTATTTCACATCTCACAGGAGTGTTCAAATGTACTGTCCTTACGTGCATGGCAAGACTGTCCAAGACCATTGTGAAACTAGAGTACGGCCACAGCGCCTTGCTGCCAGAAGGGCAAATGAGCTTCTCTGCATTGTGCGTCGTTATGAAACATCGTCTGAGGATGCTGACTGGCTCGACGAAGACGAAGTTGATGCAAGTGGCTTAACAATTCCAGAACCGTCTTCGTCTGCACTCCAGGTGCCAGTGATGAAAGAATCTGAGTGGCTAGCAAACCCGTGGACAGAGGAGCAGTAATTTCAATCGAATTGTTTTTATAGACCTACTTAGATACTTGGTTAATAGTTGATTATTTTTTAATTTTGTTAAGAATACGATTTTATTTCGAGTAAAATGTTTAATTTCAGTTGGGTTTCTGTTTATAATTGCATTGCCAAAGGTTAAAATAAATATGTTATTTTATTTGAAGAATTTATTAGTAAAAAAGCTAAAATACTTAGGAGAATGAAGGAGAAAAACAATTGTGTTTTGTAAAGCCAAAAATTTATAAAAAAATAAACAAAATACGCAGGTGTTGCGAATTAAAAATCTCTTGTTTTATTATAAGGCAATTAAAACTATACGAAGGATAAAAACTATAACAACTTTTTGCGACTTCAGGGTAAAAATGATGACTTGAGTGTTACGTAACCTTTAGAGAGGGGGGTGGGGGGGTACAGAAAAACGTTACGGAGCGTTACAGTGGGGGGAGGGGGGGTCAAAAATCTTCAAAAATTGCGTTCCGTAATACTTGAACGCTCCCTACCCGATATACTTAAAAAAATTAACGTACCATGCTCAATGATATTTTAAGTAAAAAAAAGGCGTAGATAGGTTACCCAAACGAAATTCTATCTTCAAAAACGACACACTAACGCACACATACATTACACGTCAAAGTAGGATGACATGATTGAAGTAGTGCGAGTGAAAAAGAAATAAACGTCAAATGTCAACGCAATACTCAGTATCATGTTTGCCAATTGGCAAACTTTTAATGTGCCACTTTTTGACTGCACATAACCTATCTACACTTTTTTACTTAAAATATCATTGACCATGCTAATAAATAAATTTCTCAATAAACCGTAAACTTAATACTTTAGGGATAAAATTAAAAGTCTACTTGAGAAATCTTCCTTGTGCATACAAGGAAGATTTCTCAAGTAGACTTGGCATTTGTACAACAAATATTGTCTAACGAATTATCAACCAGAAAAACTAGTTAATTAGATGAATGAATTCTAATCATATTTTTAAAACTTAGATCAAAAAGTTAATCATTAATCACTCCATGCAATGTGTAATCAAAACCTATGCTTCTATAGCGACGGCCCCCGACGCGACGACCGCGACGGTCCCCGGCGTGATGACCGCGACGGACCGCGCCGCGACGACCGTGACGGACCGCGACGCGATGACCGCGACCCGCCGCGACGTGACGACCGCGATAGAGATGGACCGCGCCGCGCTCCGCCGCGTCGTGAGGATAAACGTAAGTATATTTAGAGCTACTAAAAGATTGACGGTTCGGTTTGCGTGATAGTTGTTGGTATTGACAATCACTAACATGCAAGGAACCAAGCAAAGCGATTTCTTTCGCTGAAGTGTTTAAACTTTATACGTTGACATTGCCTAGGCCCACAGAGATATCAAGATAAGATGTCATTTCTAACTGCGCTTTTCGTTTCAGCCCGCGACCCGGACGGTGATGACTGGCAGACGGTCCCCAGGCGCTGAACAAGCGAACACCGTGCTCTTAGGTCCCATCAACACAGGCATGGAAATTGAAGCGATAGTTCCGCCATACTTCTTGTCGCAAGATAGATTTTCTATTTACGAGGGTACGGATTGTTCCTCTGATATTTTCGTCTGTGGAGATGGTGCCTTTCTCACATTTAACACATTGTATTCATTTGTAATTATGTATTACGTTTTACTTTGTCACGAGTTCAGCAGGCTACTTTTTTATTGTTATTACATATATTTGACAACGCCAAGAGCCCATCGGCATCGGTACAGCCATGTTTGATGTTTGTGTGAACAAGCAACATTAGATGGCTCGACAGAAATGCTAATTCCTACAGCTGCTAGCATTGTTATATACAGCTTGTTTTTGTATCATAACAATAAAAAAAATGTACCTCGAAACCTAGTATGGTGCGTCGTATACCTGTGCCCACGGACAGAGAACATTTAGGCGAAACCATTATGATATATTAGTACCTAATGATACTAGTAAAGTATGATTATTTACTTACCCCAGATCGTTATTTAATTTGGATGGTAGAAAAAAGCAGGCTGTATATAATTTAAATGTGTTACATTGCCGAGTAAAAATTACCCTATACAAACTTGTGTGCCAAATATCACGACGTCGCGAGACTTGTAGGTGTGAAAGCAGGACAAATATACTTTCACATAGAAAAATATTGCATAAAATGTTTCATAACAAATTCAGAATTATATTTGCATAATTTTTGCAATCTTTATATGTAAAGGCTTTTTGGTAGTAACAATCATCGCATGCATTGGTAGCTAGAAACATGATTTTTTCACGATTTTATGAAATTCTAGCCCCAACGGGAAATACTAGAGAATGAAAGTTGGCACGAATATGAGCTCAAAAAACGGCTTATACAAGATATTTACGAAAGTATTATCTTCGTGTTAAAAACGGTGAAAATGGCGGTAGTCGTAAATTTTATCAAGAATGCTGGTTCATTTGACTTCTTTGTACCCTGCTGAACTCTTTTTTTTTTGTCACCAATGTAAGTTACAGTTTGACATTTATTATTTTGGAGCGCAAGTGTACCGCGCTAATGTAATCCTTATTATTTAGGGGATAAGGGCTTATTTACTTTACATTTACACGAGAGGATGCGAATCCGCGCCCTTATGTATTCGACTCGTATATTTTGTTTTTGTTTATAGAAAACAGTTTCAGATTCATAGTCTGAGTAAGATATTAACGATTAATTCTGTTTTAATTCAAAATATATATTATTGATATTATTTGATTGTTTTTTTTTTCTTATAAAAATAAGGACGCGGTTGGAATTCTCTCGTTGACACGTAGTTTATACTTTTAGTTTGCCTAACATTGAAATGAAAGTTTTATAGTGACATTTGAACTAAAACACAAGACTCATTTACTTATGATTTTACTTCCCATACGATAATTGATGCAGTTGCTAATCGATTGCTATTGCTAATGTTTGGAATTAAATCCCTACACGAAACATCTTTTTTATGGCCTAGCTCTGGTTGTTTTTGTATGGGAGTTTTAAAACAAACCAACAATAGAAGAAATTCCTATAAAAATATTATAATGCCTAAAAGTTTGTCACAAATGTGTCTCAAAGTGTAGATGGTAAGTGACTTAACTTACAGTATAGAAAAGAACCAGAATCTTTGTTACCAAAGATGTGTAATAGACCCATACAAATTACAAAAATTAATAATTGCTAGACATACTATCCTAATGGAATGATCAGTAAATGAATGTGTCTTAGTTCAAACTGCTTCTAGCTCAAAACAATAGTGAAAATGTATACAAAATCAAAGTGTCTTACAGTTAACTCCCTGGAACTAACCGGTGCCTCATTGCTATAGTTACATGCTGTAGTTAGAGCTTAGTCTATTACTATAGTCAATAAATCATTGAATTCAACAAAGGGTTTCATTTAATCCTTCGAACACACGTGATTTGAGACCCAAGCCGACCCAGCCCGACAGCCGGCTGTCGGTTGGTTTTTGGAAGGTTATAATGGTTACAATTACAACACAATTTTGAACAAATGTATATTTAGAGATTAACAGTTATATAAACATTTTGATATAAACGTAATTTACACTGAGTAATAATATTATGATTAAATCTAATAAATAATATTCAGTCTAGAAGACATTGCATTTGAAATAGTAGTACTGAAAAGAAAATATATCTATTTTAGTGATATTTAGGACATGTGACACTATTGTTGTTAATGATCTGGGATCATTGAACCTAGTTATTTTTGTAGAAAATGTGACTAAAGAATGAATAGATATTGGAGACTAAAAATAATTATTTTTTTGGCTGCAATTCCCATAGGTTCATATTCAACCTCAAGAGAGACAAGTTCGTTTGTAGGAAACAGCACAAATACTGGTGCACTACTCTTCTTGCTTTCTAGCCCAACCAGGGACAAATTATACTTCTCAAGTGTGATTAAGTAACACCATAAAAATCTGTGACATGCTTCTTGTAAAAGCTATTTTCACTCCCCTCAGAATAATAATGGTGAGCTGGCTAAAATGTAACCATTAATTATGGCCAGATTATTGCAAGGACTTATAGGACTTCCTAATTTATCTCTCAAGTTATTCATCTGAATCCTCCACAACCTGAAACTTCAAATCATAATCCATTTGTTTGTTAGGAGAGTAAGACCTTTGAGAATGCTCATCAAAGTTTGAATCATGATGAGGAGTGGACGAGCTGCCTGCTCTTAAATTATCTGCAAATGGATTGCTTAACCTTGAAGGTTGATCAAAAGCCCCTATTTCAGCTTTATACAAAATATTGTTTATATGGTACTGGGCTGTGGACCGGGCATAAGAATTTTCAATCTTCTTTAATTTCATAGCCACAAGCTCTCCGTATGTGGTGTATTCGTCTCTTTCATTAGCTTTCCTTTCTTGTACAAGACTTAATCTATCTTTGAGTGCTAGTTTATCTCTTAGCTGCCCATCACCATGTAGAATTGGTCTCTTCCTAAGTTCTTCGCGATGCTTATCAACCGAAACAAAAGTAGGTCTACGTCGTTTCTGAAAAAGATAAAAAGAGAAAGTTTACATAGTCCTTTATTATTAGTCATAATACTTTTTTTAAATTGGTGGTCCTTCAAGTAACTGAGAAAATGATGTAAATGTCTACATTGCTGCGCAACAGTGTTGTCTACATGTTTTTGTTTATAGTTTACAAAACATCAATAAATATGATTAACAACATGAAACAACAATCTTACCCCGAACGACACAGACGCTTGCCGTGGCTTTAAAAACGACAACTTCTGAAAAGCAAACCATTTACTACTATTTTTAGTTCTAAATAACTCCCTTCGGTACTGGCTCATAAGCATTCTAATTTTCCTTTGAATCATGTAGACGTCAATATTCATCGCGTTAGCTATTTCAAGCCAAGATTCGTGTTTCTTGTCTCTATCACTATAATGTTCATGAGACATATCCCACAACTCAGGTTTTTGTTCGAACATTCTAATTAATTCAAACACTGATTCGTTGTTCCAATTGTAAGTATTAAAAGTGCTCATGTTTACAACAGCGTAAAACACAGAAAAACACGTTCTTCGACAATTTTTATTGATTGACAACTTTGTTGACAACTAACCGCCAGTGTTGCAAACAATAGTGATTAGTGAGTTGTAGAAAACCGACACTTGCCAGCTGAAAAACATTGATATAAGTTTTATTTCAGTTTTCTACTGTATGTAAGTATGTAAATAACATTTATCTCATGTATACATAGTTTCTTTCCGTGAATATAGTCGTAGCAGCTATATATTAATTAAATGGGTTAAGTAAACAATCATATCACATCATCTTAATTAGCAATCAGTTTCTTTTTATAAGACACACATATTTTGTGCCTGGTATTCGAACTCTGACTCCTCTAACGAATGTCTCCTCTCTTCTCTAGTAATGACTGCTGTGTGTAAATTAACAATAAGCCCTCGTTCCTGTGGGATTTTTGGGATAAACATCCTATGTCCTTTCTCAGGCTATAGACTTGCACTTGGACTACCTCTGTACCAAATTTCATTTAAATTGGTTCAGTAGCCTTGGCGTAACAGACATACAGATAGTTACTTTCGCGTTTATTACCTATATTAGGATTAGTACGGATACTTTAGTAATCAGCAATATTCAATTATTAGTGATCTTTAGGTAGGTAAGTATTAGCGACGCGACGTTCCCATCTGCATGTCTGCATATGCATTTCAATTCAACGGAACCTCAGTTATGTACAATCACGATCACTTTTAAATGGAGTTGAATCTCTAAACCCCAGAGTACTTTGCAATACATGGAAACTAAACCGCATCCTGGATTTCTTGATCGTATCAAGATAAATTTATGTAAAGAATATAAGAAAAGTGAAGTTTGCGCCGGATTTTTTTCTATTACTAATTCTGAAATTACCTTACCTTAATTATATTAATAAACTTGATGTTATCTCTATTAAAATTTGTTTCTTTCTAGTTACAAGGAACGTTCTTCAACCACCATCTCTTATAATACTTTTGCACCGGCGCGGCGCAAACTCTTGCACATTTTTAAACCCGATCTATCTGTATCTTACGTTATCTTAATTATTATGCACCTTATCACAACAAATTAATAGGATTTTAACTACCAGTAATAATGACTAAGTAGTCATGTAGTCAACAACCCAATACCTAGTAGCAAGCAGTCTAAAATCGCGGTCGTTTGAGAAAGTTTATTTTTTTTCAACCGTCGCGCGCCAGTCGCCGATCCGCCATCGTACCGCGCGCATGCGCGCTTCCTGTCAAAACAAAAACCGGTTCCGTAAAAATAAAGTACTAAAATACCTTTGAAGAAAGTCTGTGTTTAGTGGTTTATTTTGATGTTAATTTGAGGAATATTGGAAATTTTCAAAATGAACGTAAGTATTTTATTTTTTTTACTTTCTTATTTTCACTATTGTGTATTATTTATTCATTGCAGTTGGCTTTGAGTGTTGTGCCTTTGCCTCGAAGTCGGGTTTTTAATCGGTCCTTCTGTTCTGATTTATTTATGTGGAGTAGAATTTCGTGAGTAGGATCCTTGGGCTACTATAAGGTACAATTAAAACGGCCTACACTTTAAATGTTTAATGTTTCACTTGAATATTCTGTTGACATTACTACTTATAAACCATTTGAAACTCGAAGAAATGCAGGGCAAGTTATGAGAACTTTACTTATTGCTAATCAATAGCTAAAAGAAAATGAGTCAGTGTTGTTGTACGGAGGACGTTGCACTTTAGAGCTGTTATTGCTGTATTAAGTTCTTTATGATCTCATTCATGCAGTAGGTATAGCTATATTCATATCTAACTTTATTATTAAGGAGTTTTTTAATATTGAGCTTAAAACGAGACCCTGGTAAGGTCAAGGAAAATAATAATGGAAGTAGGTAAGAACTTACTTACTTATTTATTAATATTTACCTTGACGGAGTAAAAATACACTGCCTGTTTATTTCTAGGTCATTCTTTTAAATGCTAATTCTTGACGGTCTTTAGGTCAAAGAAAACGAAAAGATTTCGCTGCTTTTAATGGCGAATTTCATTCAGCGTGTATACAAATAAAACTATTGTTATAAATATTTAATGCTAATTAATTTTACATTAGATGTAAAATGATCTAATTAGCTGTAAACAAGAACCACAGCTTGGAAAAACCAACCACATGGTACCATAAGTAGTTGGCGCAGTGGTTGAAACACTGGCTGCTGCGTTGCGTAGGTATCGCGAGTTCGATTATCGCGCTAAACTAATGTTTGTACGGCTTATACCTAAGCAATTCTACATCCCAGGCCAGTACAAAATAAGCGTCATTATTATCGTATTATTATATTGCATTTGATATACAGAAAAAAAACATGAATTAAGAGAAAATCCACTTGAAAAGTAGACTTCCAATTGATTAGGTTAAACTTTCGCTCGGCTATACACATTTTCGTTAAAGCTTTCATCCCCTGTTTTGAATATTCCGGTAGTTCCTCCATAAATGGATTATCTAACACAAATAATAAACATTTAACCAAACAAACAAACTCTTCAGCATTATTACATTAGTACAGTACAGATAAAGATAAATAGGTCAGTAAATTAACAATGTAACGTCATATTCAAAACCAAGATAAATACAATTAAGCTAAAGGAAGCACTGGCAATGTAAACAGGTCTTGTTTCCTCGTTTACTTTCGAGCCAGACCATGCCTCGAATAATATTTAACATTTTTGTCAAAATCCAGTGAAAGTTTTCGCTAGAAAACGACTCTACACGTTGTATAATTATTTATGTTACTTTTACTATAATTGTCACTGCAGTTTCAAAACAGAATAATTCGTTTCGAAAATCTTCGTCTTTTCGAATTTAGAATTTTCGAACGTCGCGCCACAGAGTAAGTAACCACACGGAGACAACATTTCTCAAAAAGTTCTACTTTTCTACATAAAAATCACTATATCTATTTTGATTCTGTTGGTGGATTAAGTTACTAAAAATAGATATTTAGCATAAACTCATAAACGATCTGTGCCAAAATTAAAAGCTCTAGTAGCCATATCTACCGGTAAACACATTGTAAAATAAAAAAATAGCAACAAATCGGCTCTACGTACCTAATACATTTTGAAATCTGGCGTTCGTATATTGAAAAATATACGATACTTAGGTACTGGTTTATCTGCACTTGGTATGAAAATATTCCGTAAGAATTATTGATTGCTTTGAATTCTCGCATAGATCAGCTGAAAGCAGTCTTTGTTTGATTCCTGTCTGTAACATCAACACAGCGGTACAGATCTTTTATCAGAAAAGTAACAATGAAGTTGATGTTTAATTTTAGCATTATCAGTGAGTGAACGTTTAATAAATAACGACTGTTGATTGCGTTTTTGGAGGTTTTTAAACAATGATGGCACTAACAGTAAAGCTTTACAGTTAAATTATTAAAAAAATTTGTCCCAAACGTATTTTTGGTCAAAAATGACGAAATAGGTTAAAAAATTAAGGTGCAAAGTGAAGCCAAGCTATTTTAAGCAATATGAGATGCATCTAATTTATAAATTCAATACAGTATTGCTATGTGCCCCTTAGCCTGGCGCTCTATCATCCCTCAAACAAAGGTACAAGCAAAACCATTTTGTCAAAAAAAAGTCGTGGTATGAAAAATCAAAGAAAGGTTGAAATGATGCTACTATAAGAGTTTATGGAGCCTTGGGGTCTTCGTCTAGGGCTCAAGTTTAGAACAATCTTGTATAGCTCTGAAATATAATTTATATAATAGCTTTTCATAATTTCAATGCTACCAACCGAGTTACATCTGTTACTTTAAAATAATATGGTCGTATAACCTGCCTCTGGCACTTCGGCGCGGCGCCTTATTAGCCAGGTACAATAAATAATACACCTTTTTAGGGTTCCGTAGTCTACTAGGAACCCTTATAGTTTCGCCATGTCTGTCTGTCTGTCCGTCCGTCCTCGCTTAATCTCTGTGATCGTTAGCACTAGAAAGCTGAAACTTGGTACCAATATGTATGTATATCAATCACGCCGACAAAGTGATAAAATAAAAATTGGAAAAAAATGTTTTATTAGGGTAGCCCCCCTATATGTAAAGAGGGAAGAGATTTTTTTTTTAATTTCAACCCTAACGTGTGATATTATTGTTAGATAGGTATTGAAAAATGAATAGGGGTTTACTAAAATCATTTTTTGATAACGTCAATAATTTCGGAAATAATCGCTCCAAAAGGAAAAATCAAAGCGTCCCCCCCCCTCTAACTTTTGACCCATAGGTTTAAAAAATATGAAAAAAATCTGGAAAGTAGAACTTTATAAGTACTTTCTAGGAAAATTATTTTGAACTTGATAGAAAGAACAGTTTTTGTACAAAAAAAGACAAAAAGGTTGTACAAAATAATTTCTGCGTACTTAGTATGTCAACGTAACAAAAGCCTTTTTTTAAACTTATAAGTGGGAACACTTATTGTGACGGACGGGAAACTACGGAACCCTACATTGAGCGTGGCCCGACATGCTCTTGGCCGGTTTTTTTAATTAACACCACAGACAAACCGGATATTCTCAAAGACAAACCTAAAAGACCTTTGTAAAGCTATAGGAACCAAAAAACAAATTCCATGAGAAATTCTAACCAGTTTGTAGAGTTATTTATGCCACCTGCCACTAACTGGAAATGTGTAAAAAATTGCCGGTTGCAAGTGTATCATAAGTTCCGAAGATCTAGGCTCTAACAACTGGTTCTTAACCATTTTAGAAACGCTAGTTTTAATCTTAAGACTTAATAAAAATGTATCTGTTCGTCTACAAAAACGGAGAAATAAATAAATAAATATTATCCTGGGACATCTTACTTCTTAAAATCTGATTAGATTTATGTTTGTTTATGAATCTCTGTACTTATGATTGTTTATGTACCTACTAGCTTCTGCCCGCGGCTTCGCTCGCGTTAGAAAGAGACAAAAAGTAGCCTATGTTACTGTCCATCCCTTCAACTATCTCAACTTAAAAAATCACGTCAATCCGTCGCTCCGAATTGCCGTGAAAGAAAGACAAACAGACAGACAGACAGACAGACACACTTTTCCATTTATAATATTAGTATGGATTTGACAACAAGATTTATAACGAGAAATAGTATCGTAGTTATAAATCATAAAGCTAGTACCTAGCTACTTTTATATTTAAGAAAGAAAATTATATCACCTTGTGTTTTAGGTACTATTGTTTAAATACCTAGGTATTCGTAGTAAAATTGTTTATTTATATTAGACCATGGAGGCACCTCGGGACATCAAACACATTTAACCTTTCGAAGACCAAGCGACAGCCGACTGTCGCGCTGCTATTGTCTTTCTATCTATTGCATCTCAAATCACGTGAGTTCGAAGGATTAAAAGGAAATAAGTTTACAAACTATGCGTTTCTAAAGGAGAACATTGCTAAATTACCAAAAGAAATTACAGTTTTACTAACCGCTAGGAACTAATAGGTAATGTTGAGAGCTCTGGAGAGCTCCGATAAGAAATTATAAACGGATAATTGATTTGAATTGGGTTATTTTTTAGTGTTTAATTCAGATTTAGTTTATGGTGATAATTCTCATCACACTTTAATCAATCGAATTATCTAAATTATAAGGCTAAACTTTCTTCGCAGCTTGAGACTGTCTGGTTTACTTGCTTTTTAACTAAGTATGAAGTAGGGATTTCTTCATTTACCAAATAGCAGGTCACACATTTTCCTTTTCTGTTACTTACATCTAAATTAATAAAGATATTTATATGAACTTTGATGACCGAACCTTAGTTTCTGGAAATATCTTTACGTGAATATAAAACTTCGGACCACAGTGAGTCATTGGCTTCGTCAGACATATATATTTGTACACAACTATGTCTGCTGTACCGGAAAACCTGTCTAATCGCATCGGTTGGGTCTTCTTTGTACATTTGTTATTGTAAAAGTCAAAATCGTATCAAAGTATCAACTAAGATGGCAGGAAAAAAATGTTGGAAGAAGACGCTCTTAAATCTGTTGCTGTCCTTACTTTATCCCTTTAAAGTAACAAAGACAGCAACAGAGTTGAGAGCGACTTAAAATTAAATGACGTTTGAGTATTCGTCGTCGAGATAAAATTAATAAAAGTCACTTAGTGGCACACTCTTTGGGGTATTCCTCGGAGCGCTTCTGTTTTGAAGCGCTCCTAACGAAGCTTTCGTTTAGTCGTGGAAAGGTTAAAAGTATGATATATTTTGCAGGACGCAGTTATTGTTCAATTTTATTAACCAAAGATTGCAGTGTTGTGCTAATCCATACAAAAAAAAATACGAAGTAAACTGGATATCCATGTAACACAGTGATAACAGTCTCATTACCCCTATATGGTGCGCAGAAACCGCAAAAAGTGAAGATTAGCTCATACTGTAGCTTCCTGAAGACAGAATCAAATTAATCAACATTATACAATAAGTAATAAGGTATGCAATCGAGCAAAAACACTATAATTTGGGTGGGAAGTGAATGCTTTGAGCGCAGTAGAGTGTGAAATTTAGTTGGTGGTCATTATTGTTTATGTCTAACCGTTACTTAATAATTAAAAGACTGGTTAAGTTTTAGAAACCCACCTTACTTTATTACAATGTTAGTGACCGATTTGTATGTAAGTACCTTACAATATATACAATTTAATAGATCTTCACAGACAGAAATATGTTTTAATTTTAAATCGTACTGTTGCCATATTTTTTCTCAAAAACGATAAGAGCCTAAATTTGACGCTGTCTTTGAAATAACCTTGTCATTAAGTTCAACAGAAGGTAAATTGAAGTTGATATTGCATCACAAAAGATGCATATGCGTACCTATATACTCATAATAATATAATGCGTTAAATATAATAATAATAATATAAATTATGTGGATCATAAAGATTCACATCTTTTCTGTGGCAACACAATAGACTTGTACATTTGATTAATTTGTTTTCCCGCGCACTATACCCATCAGTTTCATACGTATTGTTAAATCATCTGTTTTTAGAACCATGCACATTGAGGCGAGGCAATGTATGATGAATTTTACCAATGATGTTGACACAATAATCTGTTCTGTGCTTAGGTATAATATTCTGATAACATCCTTCACAGACAGTCGTGGCTCTCTTGGAGACGAAGATATTTAGGAATTTGCTTATACGTGACTTAAACGAATTCTTTGTATGCTTATCGACCTAATCAAAAGCACGTTAGACGCTGCGGATGGACGGAGATTAGATAAAGCTTGTTCTCTGATTTTTGCTCTTTTAGGGCATAAAAAGAGCACTGTTGGAAAACCTACCAGTGAATGTAGATTACATTGCTTAATAAACAAGATATTTTAAACAAATGTTCACAAGCCGTCTTACCAGGTTATTTTTATCAAGAAAATTGTGCAAAAATTTACAAATGAAACCGTCACGTTCAGATACGCTATAGCTGCACAAAACTCGGTGTTTACAATGTTTAGCATTCGTCATAAACTCCTAACTTGATAATGCTCTACAAGGCTACATAGTCACTGGCTCACGATTTTATTGATGAGTGACGTCATTGTACATGTTTGCGCGAAAAAGGTCACGACAATTTTCAGTTGCTAAGTTCAGTCGTTTCAGATTTCCGATAACTCCGACGCACGCTCTAGGAAAAATAGAAAGACAGACACTAATAATATTCCTACATTTACGCAATTTATTTGCGGTGCTCTGTTTTTATCACTATCTACATTCATCTCAGGTCAACAGCATTTACACCTTTTCCCAGCCTCATGTGAGAATCAAGATGGCGTGATCACATACTTCATTTCTTCCTTTCCTTCCTTTAGAGATACAAATGTCTTGTTTAGGATACATAATTATGTACGTAGTACAATTACACCGTAATGCGATACATTTTAAAAAGATGACTTGATCTTGTTATCTTGATGCACGCCAACCGGCAGCCTTTAAGTCGTTCCATGACATATTTTCGACAATCTTCAAGCTGAGTGTTCGTGTTCAGTTAAGTCTGTCCAAGAATTTCATTATTTGAATCTATTTTTTCAAAGGACGTCTTCACTTCAAAGATTCTCGGGGAGCCATGAATATTTTAAATGTCTTCAAAAGGAAATATAGACCGCTATAAAACTAATAAGTAAATGTAGATCACAGATGCGTCCACGATATTCCGTTTGTTGTAGAAACTTTGTTTTGACATCTTAAAAATATCTTAAATATTTTTAAGTCCATAAAGAGCGTAATTGTACAGCTATAAGACGTTTTGTATGTCCGAAATAGACCACATATATAACGCAAGAAGCTATTAACAAAATTGGGCACCCAAGATTACTTTCTCTGATAAAAAAAAATGTTGTCAGGCCGGCCGGACGGTTTTGGGCCTTGCCGAAAGTTCAAGGGTTATGAGGGTTCGAAATTCAACGTAAAATTAATGTGAAAAAAAAAAAAAAAAGGAAGTATTGTAATTGGTAATTTATAATTTAGGGCCGATTTTTCAATCGCCAGAAAGAGTATGTTTGACGTTTTGACAACTTTTGTATAGAAAATATGTCAAACCGCCATATTTATTCCTCAGATAGAAGTTAACAGATGATTGAAAAATCAGCCCTTAGTCAACCAATTACAGCAGGTTATTTTAGCGCATTTCACAATGTCTCAACTTTTCTAAGCATGTTTTAGATATATAACAGCATAGCCTTATTGATACAAGGACTGAAGAACTTGCAACAAATCATTTGTTGCACAATCACTATATTTACATAATCTTAATCTGAACTTAGATTACACAAATAGGTCATACTATTATTGTAGGTGACTTAGTTGAGGCTCGTCTACCTAAGTACCTAGCAATGTTAGGAAAGAAAGTATGTTCATTGACAAATCCAAGATAACAATTACGATTGCCAAAGAGTTAAAAAAAAGAAACCTATGGGAATGGCATTTACGGTTCGCGTGACTACGTGGTTAGTACCTTAGTAGATGTCAATTCCTTTCCCATACAATTTTATTGACCGTAAATTTTCTACGTGTCAACTTAGTGAACTTTGCCATTTGATGAAAAACGTTATTAAATAAAAATATTATTATTATTATAAATGTAACTAAATCGTTGTATGAAGAGGTTGATCGTGGGTTGAACTATTTCTTTGACACTAATGGTAGGTTGTCGGGATGATCTAGTGGTTAAGGCATCTAGTTCAAGAGGTTGTGGGTTCGAATCTAGGCAAGTAGAAAATTATTAGTGGGCAAGATAAAAATCTAGCTTTTGGGAAACGGAATAGTCGGAAGGTAAACGAGATGTTAGGCTAAACGTTTATTTAACTCTCTTCTTTCAAAAAGTTCGCCATATTCCCCATTCATTTGTTTGTAAGGAAACAAAAGGCATACAATTCTCGCGGTAGGTACTAAGGTCGCTCACTCCTTGATCACTTCCGAATTTGAACGTGATTCGCATCCTATAGGAAGGTAAGTATCCGATATCTATTGTACTGCGAGCAAACCATTGTTTTAATCTATGGCTAAATGCGATTAAAAGAAGGTTGATGTGAAGTGTAATGCTGCCTACTTAGAAAGATAAAGTGTTATGTCACCATTAAATGCCTAAAGTTATAAATGTATTAAAATCATTTATAGAAAAGAGGGGAGGTATTTTATGGTAAAATTTTATTTATTACTTTAGAAATTATCTACTTAAAGAGCTATATAAAATCATAGTTATATTTCATGCACAGAATCTAATTACACCTACGCCTATTAACCAAGGTGGAGGCTTGCGGATGTCTCGACTGACGAAATACAAATTCAAAAACTGACAATATAAAACAGCTTGTGTTGCCATAATCATCTCCGAAATAACTTCGTGGGAACAAATCTGCTCCAAGCTCCAATGAATGAATCTAGATTTTGATCTCTCTGGTCTAAAAACTGGTGTGAAAAGAATCTATTACGTAATTGTTCACACGCATTGTCTCGTTCTAATAATCATTCGGATAATGGCTGAAATATAGTCACGAATTGAATATACAAATACCCATTATACTGGTAAAGTGGTCACTTCGCAAGCTCTATGATTTATGAATCATCATTATCTCCCAAGCCTTTCACCGTCTATGTTAAGGACGGCTTCCAGTCTGACCAGGTAGCACCGGGTGCTGCTGAATACCAGTCTTTTACACAGAGCAACTGCCTATCAGATCTCCACAACAACTTAACTTTACCTTGCGACTTTCGAGCTCCTGAATGTCGGTATTGTGTCAAAGATCTACAAATGATAAACTGGAACAACGACTATGTGCTTCCGAAGGCACGGCGATGTCACGTAATGTGCGTGATGTTATAAAATTTCTAATGGATTGACATACCTAACATAAAAGTTAAATTGCTACAGAAGTGTAAGGGACTTGCTGGGCATGCCTTTGACTATGTGGAGCCTCTGAACAGTTTACATAACATTTTATGTCATAATCTAGAGGTACTTCAACTGTCAATAACAAGCAGTCATCGTTCGTGTCCCTCTAATGACGCGCAACGTTTAAAAAGGTTTGATAACAAACTGATTGTCTCTCTTTCATAAAGGGGATGTTGTTGTCACATAACTAAATAACATCAGCTCAATATTTCCGTTTTCCACTAAACGGATGACCTGTTGATTGTTATTATGTGACGCCATTCTTCATTTCCTTGTTTCCACATGCCCACTTGCCCAGTGAGAGTGCACACACAAGGAAATCGCAAATATCGTATTAGCCTGCAATGCCGTGACCGACCGTCGCCGATTAATTGTGCAACCGATGTAACTCTAATAATAACGAGTATAGGACCTAAAATAGATTGCACAAGTGCATGTGCAACTTTGTCAGGCCTTTCAACCGTGCAGTTGACAGGCGGTCGTTTCTCTTTTGAAATCACACAAAGGACTTTTTGGGTTGTGACTTTGCCTGAATTTAATTTATCGTGTGTATGGCTTGTTTGTTCTGCCTAATTTGTAGAACTTAAATTATTTACATAATCATTTTTGTTTTGTCGTCTTCATGTCTGTGTTGTGTTTTAAATGTGCAGAAAATATTAATAAGTCTATTTTAAAACACAGCACTGGCCCGGAACGAGCTGTATAAGGAACAGCATGCGCCGGTCCGCAGTAAGACTGCTAAACATTTGCATAAGGTCAGATCGTCAAAGCCCCACGCGTTTAGTTATTATAAATTATGCTAAGCTTTCTTACCAGTACCACACTTTCATTCCAATTTCTTGAAATAAAACGAAGTACAAAGTTGACTTTATCAAAACATGAACTGTGGATAGAGGCAGTTAAAATTTGAAGCGGAAATAATTTATGAGTGCTGAATGTTCTACAATCAAGTCAGTTAGAATGGCCGATTAAAATGAAATCAACTCGTTTCTCCTTCCACGGAAGATTATGATTCATTGAAGGTGAACTAGTGAAGGGCCTAATGCTATACATTCTTTGCGAAAGACTCGAAAGAACAATCTTAGATAAAAAATGTTGCTTAGCAATTGATTCAGTTATGCAGTATTAGTGTCAATCGATAAAAGATGGTAAAAACGAGACAGTATAGCTAAGCCAAAGGACGTACTAAGTAACTACTATTTAACTTTAGAACTCACTCACACTTGATTCTTCTTTTTGAATGTACTGTTGAAATTTCTGGCGATTTCGGAGACTCCCAACAGTCTTAACACTTGCGAAAACTCAGGTGGATTCCTTTCTCGCTCACTACTTTAGCTTGATGGGATCACGTGTGAATCTAGCGGTCTTAACGGGCAGGGCATAAGTCGATCACTGATATTTTTTATTGCGAATTGCGTATCGTGTTTGACTGGTCTTCGGTTATGTGATCCTAAGTCTTTTTCTTAGAATATGTGCTCCCCCACCCCATCTCAGAGTTGAAAGCTGGATCTACCCTTAGATGACGGTAAAAAATTGGGTAGAGCGTGGCTCTTATGCTTAACGTACTTTAGCGAGGACTGTTGTGTCATACCAAATCCAAAACCAATTTTCAAACTCGGGGCTGTTATAAGCTCTTAGTGCTCCTACCGAGAAACTAATGGTTTCTTCCCTTTACCTTTTGTAACTAAAGATATTTTATTTCATACAGATATAATCTGTGTAATTACATTCCTAGCTTCTGAAGATATCAAGATTGGTCTCTTCATTACCTTCTAAATAGTTCTCACCATAATAATTATTGTCAACATTCTCAGGAAGTAGAGTAATCTTTTCTCACAATATCATATCTTTAATAATTAATATAACTTAGTTCTAGAATTTTTTCCCATCTTTTATACGTAACGTCCGCGAGACAATTGGGTTACTTTCTACTGTTAGGGCGTCTACTTATCTTTACTATGTATTATTATTATATAACTAGCTTTGGCGCGCACCATCCTCTGCATTTAAATCTATGAGTATAAAATCTAATTCAGCTGAACAAACTTTTGTTTGTTTATATAGGCTAACAACCACTGAAGCTGCCAGCAATTTCGAGAAAAAATATGTATACTTATAGAGAAAAACTAGATCTACTATAACATCACGCGACAGTTATCCCTATCGTAGTATCGCGTGATATTAAAAATATCCGGGCAAGCACCAATGTGACTTTTTCAATTCATATGTACTTTCTAAAGTTTATCTTAGACATCACAGACATCGGTGAAGGAAAACATCGTGAGGAAACCTGGACTTGTAGTTAATATAAGTCCGAAATCGCCAACCCGTCTTGAGCAAGCGTGGTGATCAATGCTCGTGCCTTCTCTGTATGAGAAGAGGCCTTTACCCTGCAGTGGGACAGTTATAGGCTGGTATTATTTATTTTTAAGGGGTAAAAAATAATTGGGCTAGAGTTACGAAGATGAACTCGTACAAATGAACTTTTAAGCTACATTATATTAGTATGCATAATATTAATATATGCATTATAACGGCTAACCGTGAGGAAAATTGGACCAATTTCTTCTAGTCTATGCTCGTTAGTTTAACAGTATATAGTTACATTTTTAAGAGCTGTTATTACGGTTTCTTAGTATCCACTGTCACTTACTGTTGCTACACATTTGCATAGACTTTATAAAATGGCGAAGATATTGCCACCGAGGCTTTAGTATTTTTTTATGTTAGCCTGTTTGTCCCACTCCTGGGCAAAGGCCTGTCTCCATTCCTTCCATCCTACCCGTTGTTTTGCTACTTCCATCCTATTAATTAGGCAAAAATCTATCTAGTTCTCGGAGGTTTTTGGTATAAAATACAATTTCCCTTTATCTTCTCATCCTGATAAACTTTAATGCCTTCATCGTGGTGATACCGATACGTAAAGTCGAAACTAAGCTAGAAACATGGAATTTGCACAGTAGGTTTTTAGAAACTAACGGAATATGAAAGTTTGTATCATAACGAAATGTTGGACTCCAAATCATAGTTCAAAAGTATTTACCCTAGAAAGAGGAAATTTAAACATAGACTATGGCAACCTCTGATCAATAATTTGCATTTTTTATTTTGCTATCTACATTAGATCTTATCTACTGTTACCGTTAATTACCACAACTATTAATAAGTCCGGTAAGGTAAACAGTTTAATTTTAATTACTTACTATGAAACTAGATGCACAGTTAGATGCGTTTTCTAGAATTGCTAATGATTTTACGATAATTTATTGATTGCAAGATAAGATAATATTTGACATCAACTTTTCATTTTATATAGTTGATGAGATATATAAATTAAAAAAATACTTTTAGTAAATATGGAAGACAAATTTTATAATATGGAATTTATTGTCTGTTGCTTTGAAATATCATATTGTCATAGAAATATGATGCTAAGTATATTGTGCATTTCTTCTTTACTTGCGTTATAATATATCATTTTAAAATATCCTTACATGAAATATCTATTTAGGTTTAAAGTAATATAACTGTTTAATGCATGTAAGAATAATATTATTTATATCTTTAAATGTTGATGTGCCCTAGCAGGGTGCATGTTTCCATCTACAACTTTTATGTAACACCTTTTTAACAACATGTATGTAATAAATAAATAAATAAATTTATTTTTACAGTATAATATATTTATGTTGAGTGTCGTGATAGCCTAGTGGATAACGCACCCGCCTTTCGTGTAAGAGGTTGTGGGTTCGAATCCGGGCAAGTACCAGTGACTTTTTCAATTCATATGTACTTTCTAAAGTTTATCTTGGACATCACAGACATCCCGTGCCTCGGAAAGCACGTAAAGCCATTGGTCCCGGTTGTCATTCGTAGAACTTTGACAGTAGTCCTGGTTAGCCAGAAACTCTGACCAGTCTAACCAAGAGGTATCGTGTCGCCCAGTTACTGGGTTGTGGAGGTCTGATAGGCAGACGCTTCACGTAAAACACCGGTATCCAGCTGAATCCGGTTAGGCTGGAAGCCGACCCCAACACGGTTGGAAAAAGACTAGGGAGATGATGACTAGTATAATAATTATATTTATAGTAAATACAAGTTTTAGTAGAAATTGATAAATAATTAAATATGTAAGTATCTGAAACTAATTACAAGATTCAATCAAGTTCGTGAAACAGGCTCAAAGACTAAGTGAAAGTAGGTACCTAATCATACTAAATGCAAGAATAATAAAGAATAGACGAAGATTATAAACTAGCCAATACGTGTGTTGCGTTAATGCATTAAAAGACAAGAGTTTTTTTATAATTCAATGTTTTCTCACACGTTACCACTAACCACCGGAAAAGAACCTGATTTCAAGGATTATCTGTCTTTGGAAACTAGTTTTTAATGTAAAGTTGCATATTATTTGTAATAGACTAATTCCAAGTTTTAAACTCCGAAAAGTTTTTTATTTATTTATTTATTTAATACTTAGTACGTAGTGTACAGGCGGACTTAATGCCGTAGGCATTCTCTGCCAGTCTTTTTCTTCTTGTTTCTCTTTCTATTCTAGTTTTTATTTTCTAGTCCTTGGAGTTAGTGATTTCCTCCGATTCAAAGTTTAATATTCTAATCATTTCGAATTTATGTGAGGTGATTTTTTCCATTCTAGGGTCATTGTTTAATTTTGAGCTATAATAAATACAATAATAGGCAGCTACAGGATCGATCAAGCCTATTTTCTTTATGTGGTGGCTAATCGTACTATTGCGCCGATTGAAAGCACATATAAGAAATAAATAAATCTAAATTACCATTTCAAATAAAAAGGTTTCTAAACTAGCAGTTAATGGTCGTCATTTCCTCTGAAACCACAAATTATAAGTTGTCAACAACTTGCTTACATATTTTCTTGTCGTTAAGTAACGGTATTTCAAAGTGAAATTCAAAACACTTAGGCACTAGGTTTCTCGCAAATACCAACGTTTAGACGTCTAGCATTTAAACATTTTGAGAAATCACAAAACTGGTATAGGATATCGAAATTTAAGACTATAGCAAATTATACCAATATGACAATAAAACATTTATGGAATTGATTTAAATATCATTTCTTGCCTAATTAGTTTTACAATTAATCAACAAACCAGCGTAGACGCATCAATCTTAAATAAGTATTTACAATAACTAGGTATCTACATATTGCATAAATTAATAAAAACTAACAAACAAAAAACTGCCATAAAGCTTAGAACTTTCACCTCGAACGTTACTTTCGATTTGTTACCATTGCCAAGAATTCAAAAAGATAATATTCAAGTATAAAAAAAAATTACCGTTGGTCACGAATTCACGATCACCGCTCACTCATCCATCGAATTCGATTTCAATTCAAAATAAGAACGAATTTGCGATGGGTTCTATAAAAAGAGAATCTTCTATGGTATTGATCCTCACTGATTCGGAAATACAATAAAAATATACGAAAGTTAAAGTAGGTAACAATTATATCTACAGCTTTAACATAATATATAATATTATTATTGTAAACTGTTTCCCGCGGCTTCGCCCGCCTTCTTTACAAAAACCTGACCTACGTAAGAAACAAAAACCAATAGGTATGTTTCATGATTCTAGCTTCAGTAGAATCGGCTTTGTGTGGATTGTGGACTATCAAAAATAAAAAGCCTCATATCTATTTAAATTATATTAAGACTAGCTGACCCTGGTATGTTGTCGCGGAAATGGCGTACAACGCTATATTGATTTAATTTTTTGTGCGTGTTTTTATGTGCCTTGATTCAGAGATCGCGTTTAATTGAAACTTTTTTAATCTTTGATTTTTTTCAATACTTTAATAGTTATTCTGCTATTTTATGGAGATAAATCCAACTAATTAAAGATTATTAAAAGTGGTAAAGCCGTTCTCGTGTTTTGAACTTTTGAATGACACTTATAAATAACCCGAATTTTATTTTGTTTGTATAAGTAGATAGATTATGGTCAATAACTAGAACAACGCCAAAACTAAGGCCAAAACAAAACTATTGGTGAAGATTCACAAACCTACATAACAAAACTATTAGGAACAACTTCCTGAATGTCATTTAGGTAATTATCTAAATATACTTATATATACATCTTTCACCTTGAACTCGTGAGATATAAAAAAGACGTCTAAAAGGAGTTGATGACTCATTGCAAGTATCAAAATTATCCATTACTAGCTTTTGCCCGCGACTTCGTCCGCGTGGAATAATAGTTCCCGTTTCCGGGGGATTTCCGGGATGAAAACTATCCTATGTCCTTTCTCGGGTCCCAGACTATGTCTGTACCAAATTTCATTCAAAATTGGTTTAGTAAGTAGTTTAGGCGTGAAGAAGAGACAGACAGACAGACAGACTGGCAGAGTTACTTTCGCATTTATAATATTAGTACGGATTAACTGTGGAACTATCTTGAGCGTACACAAAAAGATTATTGGGGTTGTATAATAAGCGTGAAAGAGCTACATTGACCATGGTAAAAGCATCCAAAACATATCCCATGGCGTTTTTTTTTTTTTGATGGATAGTATATTCCGGGGCCGCGGTAACTATTCATTCCAGCCACTCCACAAAGAGGGATGACCAGCACTGAGTTGCGACAGTCGCAGTCTCCATGAGAACCCGCCGGGGCTCTGTGTGCCGAGTGTGTGTGAGTTTCGCCCCAGCGTTGCACTTCCACGCGCCACTGTGCGTGGTACGCACACCGGTATGCCGGCAAGAATCAGGTAGGCAGGAGATCTAGCCGCGGCTCCGGCCCGGCTTCTGAGGGCGTCCCAGAGGGTCATGGCCATTCGCATGGTGCGGGGATACCGCACGGTCTCCTGTAAGGCGGCATGCCTCCTTGCCGGCGTCCCGCCGTGGGATCTGGAGGCAACAGTCCTTGCACACACGTACGAGTGGCGCGTGGAAGTGCAACGCCGGGGTGAAGTCCCGATGCCGCGGGTTATCGCGGCACGGCTCACGGAGCTCCGGTGAGATCTCACGGCGGAGTGGAGACAGCGACTGTCGCAACCTAGTGCTGGGCACGCCGTGATAGCGGCGGTAAGACCCCTCTTTGAGGAGTGGCTGGAGAGGCGTCATGGCACTCTCACGTTTCGCTTGACACAGGTCCTCACCGGACATGGTCAGTTCGGGAGGTTCCTGTGTCGGATTCGGGCGCAAGCGACGCCTGGGTGTCGCCACTGCAGTAACGGTCGCCTGGAGGACACGGTCGAGCACACAGTGGAGGTGTGCCGCGCATGGGCGGAGCATCGGCGTGTCCTCGTAGAGGCGATCGGCGGCGGTGACCTCTCGCGCCCGGCGCTGGTTCAGGCCATGCTTCGGGGCGAGACGGAATGGGATGCCGTCGCCTCCTTCTGCGAAGCAGTTATGCTAGTGAAGGAAGCGGCGGCGCGCGAGAGGCAACGACGAGCCTCTCGCCCCGGACTAAGACCCAGGTGAAGACGTCGAGAGTCGCAAGACGACTACCGGCCACCGTAGGCGCGGTTCTGCGGATGGCGAGCGATGGGTAGCTCGCCGCCCGGCTAGGACCAGGACCGCGTAGACGGCGCGTTTTGTTCCACGCGCGCCTCAAAGAGATGGAGTCAGCACAGGAAGGGGCCCAACAGGGCCAACGCCTGCCGGGGTTGCGGAATGTTTATAATAGTTACCGTGACCTCGGAACATAAAGGGCAATCGAAGGAACATGAGTGGGTTTTAGTCAGTAAGAGTCTGACACGCCCTCCCGTCGCACCCAGGACGGGAGCAGTCATTGGATGATTTCCCACTCACCAAAAAAAAAAAAAGGTAGGCAGGAGATCTTGCGGCATCCATGCACCATCCGAATGGCCATAACCTTCTAGTAGCCGGGCCGGAGTCAAGACCGGGTTGGGCGCCTACACCGGAGCCCCGTTGAGGGCCATGGACTGCACGATCCCCGCGTACCCGCGTTATGTTAGACTTTTGGTTACTGATCGGCTTTTGGTTACTATAGGACAATATTATTGTGTTATTCTAATGTAATCATCATCATCTCCCTAGCCTTTTCCCAACTATGTTGGGGTCGGCTTACAGCCGAACCGGATTCAGCTGGATACCATAGTGTTTTACGTGAAGCGTCTGCCTATCAGACCTCCACAACCCAGTAACTGGGCGACGATACCCTTTGGTTCGACTGGTCAGACTTTCTGACTTCTGAATACCCGTAACGTCAAAGTTCTACGAATGTCAACCGGGGCTTAACATGCTTTCCGAGGCACGGGATGTCAGTGATGTCCAAGATAAACTATAGAAAGTACATATGAATTGAAAAAGTCACATTGGTACTTGCCCGGATTCGAGCCTGTAGCCTCTTACACGCGACTTTATGTGATATTCTGATGTATAAGCTATGAATATCTTGCAAAGCCATCGGCCAATATTCTTTATTGTACACCAATAGGTCAAAAACAGTAAAGGACAATACAAACAAATATGCAAGAGGCATAGGCGGCCTTTTTTCGCTAAAAAGCAGTTTCTATTACATACTATCATTTATATTGCTTGCTGCGGAGTAATATTAAAACTGTGAATATCTCCAAAGGTATTTTTTGAAATTATAAATGAATTCTGCACAATGAAAATTACGCTAGGGGCATTTTGAGTTTTAGTAATTTTATATTATCTCCGGAACTATATGGCCAATTGACATACTGTAAATGGCAAATCTTATCTGTATGATGTCCTTGTGATACTGAAATAATTTATTGTCATAAAAATTAATATTTTGTTGCTCAAATGATCAACCAAACGTAAGTATGCCGAAAAATAATTTTATTAATGCAATAAAAGAAGTATAAAAGATAAAATATAAAAGATAGAGATATGGTATCGCGGACTTTTTTGTAGAAATAATTAAGACAAACCAAGTTGCCATACATTGTTTTTAATTTTTAGCAACTGTTTAGGCAGCGCACGCAAATAATTCTGTTTTATGAGGTATTTTTTTCGGACTTGCTAGACAAAAGTTGCGATAGCTCGGTTAATATACATGTTATAAAAATAATTTATAGCCTATAGCACTCAGGAATAATGTAGCTTTCTGCCAGTGAAAAAATTTTTGGAATTGGTTCATTAGTTCCAGAGAATACCCCAAACATACAAACTTACAAACCTACAAACTTACAATACCTCTTTATAATATTAGTATAGAAGTATAGATTCGCCTGCGAAGATGTTAAAACATCATCCCCCGTTTTATCCCCGTAGGGGTGGAGTTTCGTCCGAAATCCGTTCTTACCGAATTTCTACACCCTATAACGAGTTAACGACCCTAACTTCCAAAGTTCAAGTTTGTAGGTGTTATAGTTTCTGAGATTTTGTAATTAATCCTTCGAACACACTGGTTTGACACACAATAGAAAGACAATAGCAGCCCAACAGCCACACCACCTTATTTTACAAGTTCCTTAAAGCAATATTACTATCACTATCGCTCAACCGTCAAACAACGATGGCAAAATAGAGGTAAAGCGCACACGAATGAAAACTCTCATGAATGGTGCAAGTGCAAGAGTGTTGAAATGTACACTTAGCGCAACATTCCTTACTAGTTACATTTCCTACAGTTTCTACACTGATACCTGTTTTTACTGACTTCCTAATATTATATCAGGAGCAAACAAGTCACCTGCACTCCTCGAAAATTAAAATGATCATGCATTGAAGTAAGAACAGAAAGGTCCCTTGTAGAATCTTGCGGTGAACTACTGCTTTAATAGCTTTTTAGCGTTTTTTCTAATTTCTAATAACTTCAATTTAATCTGGGGTGCCCTCTATCTGGCAGAAACTTGTTTCTCCGAAACCTATTTGGCATAACTCTCTTGGCAGAAACTTTTTTAAACGAACATTGTTAAGGTATAAAAAATATTTAACATAATTGTTTTTTGGCCTAATGTTTTTATGTCCGAATTTTAAATGGGATACTTTTAAGATGGCAGAATCGTATTGGGAATAATTACCTTTGTCAGAGTTATAATTTTGCATAATTTCGTTTAGCATAACGTTTATTTAGAGCGCCGATTATTTGGCATAATTTGACTTAGCATACTACGAAGATCACAGATTTTCAATAGAAATAATTTATTAGTCATATTGAAAAAAAAATATTGTTTTAAAAAATCACTATGGTGTGCTACAAAAGTGAGTGACAGAAATGAATCGCTGCAAAACCGACTTCACGTAGTCTTGTCTGCCCTACCCCTAGAGTGTAATTTAAACCCGCGAAGGCGCGGAGGGGCGAGGCGGCCCGCGAGCTGAGGAGCAGGTGGTTTTAACGCACACCGCCGCGGCTGAGGCTGGCCGGCGAAGCCGGCCAGCAAGCCGAAGCTGCGGTGGTGGACGTAAAACCATCTGCGACGATTAGCTCGCGTGGGGCCGCAGGAGCCCCGCAGCGCCGGAGCCGTGACAGAAGCCATGCCTGCTGCATGTTGCATGCTTGCTGCATGTTGCATGCCTGCTGCATGTTGCATGTTGCATGTTGCATGCTGCATGCATGCTGCATGATGCATGCTGGTTGCATGCTTGCATGCTTGCTGCATGCTTGCTGCATGCTTGCTGCATGCTTGCTGCATGCCATAATAAGATATGAAATGCATGCCAAAAGATAATTCTGGCTGTGAATTTTCTGCGATATGATGGTTCTTCTTTTGATTATTATGGATATAAAATATATGGCAAAAGATGATTCTGGTTTTGAACTTTCTACGATGTGATGGTTATACTTATTGATTATTATGGATATGAAATTTATGCCTAAAGATGATTCTGACTTACAAAATTATGGGTTTCGGTGTATGGTAAATAAGTGTATGCCAAACGATTTTCTGCGAAAAGAGGTTTATGCTATCCGTTGCTATGCAAAATAAAATTATGACGTAAAAAGTTCTGCTATAAAGGGTGGACCATTTAATCTGCGGATGAGACCATTGTCCCTTAAGTTTACTCTCGGCTCCTGGAGCTGGACCCACGAGGTTAGGAGTTTGGTGGACATAATAATTATCGACTGTCGAAGGAAGAGAGTGGACTAAACGCTGTTAATTATTTGAAATTGATATATGAGAAACCACTTCACTATACGATCGATAACAGGCTACATACTAGTTCAAAGGAAACAATTGTGACAGCAAACTAAAATTCAACAAAAATTGATCGATCCATCGCGTCATGTTCTTTAGTACATGCACAGGTAGTAATTACATAATTAAAACAACGCACAACTTAACTAAAATTAACACTGGGAACGGAAATTGAAAATCGGAGTAATCGGTGTGCGTGTCCGACATTTTTAGTAGTGTATCTATTGCGGGTGTTGCATGGAAGCAATAAGTACCGGCTCAATCTGAATAAGAATATTTCGATGATCGAGGAACTAAAACAATTGCATAGGTATAATATAAAAGATATAGAGAATGACTTCCTTAATAATTGACTGTCCATTTGGTTTAGTGGTCAGCGACCCTGACTGCTAAGTCGGAGGTCGTGGGTAAGATTCCCATGATAATCATGATGGTTTGTTCTGTGTCTGTATTTATAGTTTGTATATAATACATATGTATATCAGTTGTCTTGTTACCATAGCATAGGTTCTGCCTAGTTTAGGACAAAATATACCACGTGTGAGTTGACCCAAGAAATGTAATATTTATTTTTTGTAACCACGAAAAAAAAGATCAGAAACCTCACCAAAAATATCGTTCTTCATTTTATATCACGCATGAGCAATTTAAAGAGTTGAATTTAAATTATCTGTCATGATTAACATCCAGAACCATAACCATATGACCATAAATACTAAACTAGTGTTTACCGCCATTTAGAGCCTCAAACTTTCACCTCATGTACCTCTGCATTCTCCACAGTTTTATTATACCCTGGTAGGACCAGTTCTATCCGTTAAGGTCCCTCTTACTTTCCAAGGTATTATTTAAATTAAATCGTTTGGTCAAATGAAACTTTACATAGAGTTAAAATACTTCCCGCTTTCCTGTGTACGCTCAGATCTTTTAAAGTGCGTAATGGATTTTATTTTACGATTTTCATGAATAGATAGAGGAAGCAGTAGGTTTATATGTAAAATACAATACACGCATAGTATCAAATAGTATGGTAGAGGAAAGTCAAGATTTTCAAAGACTTGACGCTAGTGCGAAGCTGGGTAAGGTCGCTTATATAGGATTTATGCAAGGAAATTGTGGCAGTTTTCGATCAGCGCACAACCGAAACTACAAGAAATTAAAAGTAGTTAGGTACTTTATTCTTTTAACTTAGAGGCGCTCTCGTTTTTGGAAATTCAAGGTCTACAAATGTGAAGTAGGGGATAAATGTTTTCACAAAAATGAGCCTGCGAAGCGTTATGAAACAGCAAGTTAGTTATAAGGTGGCTAAACAAAAGTAGGTTAAACAAAAAGGTTACCTTAGAGTGCCTTAGACCATAGAACAATTTTTTTTTTTTGTTTCTCGCTAATCTGTTTGAGCAGAGGTCAACGACATTTTGTAGGTGTTGTGTAGGGCTGCATGCACTTTAAAAATATTTTTTTTGTTTTTTTTGTAAGTTTTTCTTTAACTGAGTAGAAACATGTGTTATGGTCATTAATTTCCGATCACCTTATACGTCACCGTTAATCGAGTCATCAATGTTCGGAACAATCAGAACCATTAGGTTGAGCTGTTAGTTCAATACATTATATTAATCATCAAATTAATAAACAATTACTCATGATCACATGCAAATATTTTGTTCATTTAAATCGTGTGGATAAACTGTACTGCTAATTGAATAAATAACAGGATACATAGTACTATAGAAGTTAGAAAAAAACCGTCAAAGTACGAGTCAGACTCGCGTAATGAGGGTCCCGTACTTTGTAGGAATAAAAATATTGTTGAAGTTATTTTCATTATTGGTGCAACTTTACTTACGTATTTTGGATCTTTTTCCTTTTCTTATGCTACATGATAATTATTTTCTTTTCCTATTCAGCCTTTTAAGAGAACTAATTATCTTGCAGTTTTAATGTCTTCAATAATAATTATTTTTATCGATTCCGATAATGCAAGAAACACGTGCTTAGATCAAGCGGAAAAACTTACCGCATTGTTTTGATATCATGATTTTATTCACGCTTCATATCTCTCTACAGTTTACCTATTATTGCACCTAGGGTTGCCAGCCAGGCGTTCTAATAAATTATTTTTTCGACCTTATGTACCGACTCTTGACTGGCTTTTTACTTTTAACCAGTAATACACGTGCTTACTCCAATTTTAATTGCTTAATAAATATCACTAATTAGCTTCTGATTTTTAATTAATAGTTTAGTTATCAATTCTATTACTTAATTATGTTATTAATTTACAACGTCAATAATTTAGGCAAGAGTTTCTTTTAATGAAATTGTATTTATCACTTTCATTCCGGAGCTGACTAAAGTTAGCTACCCGTTTAATTAGATAGCCTTTTTTAAATCTAATATGCAATGTTTGTGTTCTTTTGAAGTAAAATTACAAAAAAATCCGTTCACTAGTTTTTGAGTGATAGAGTAACAAATGTTCATTCATTCATCATTCACTTTTGTAGTATGATTAGTAAAATATTAAGAGGATACGAGAATCGATCCGAAAAACCAAGTCTGCTGGCATTCCGAATTTAGAATCAGTCAACCCTAATTGCGTCACTTTCACTTCGTTTTTGTGCTCTGAAAAAAGTGAGCTTTATTTAGCACTTCCTGGTAGGTACTTATAGGGTTCCCGATTTAGACCGAATGCTATTCGATTTCATCTATCAGTCGAACTGATTTAGGTCAATTGTCAAACACCTCACACTTTTATTTATTCGATAAGTTATTAATGGGATCGAACTAACCAGGATCTAATGGTGTTGTGAAATTCTTTCCTTGTCGTCGATAAACGAGTCTTTTATTTTAGAATAGTGGATGGTGTTCCACATCTAGAAGTGTAATGTAGCAGAGAATTAATGGGTAAATGTATGGGATTGACTTAAGTTTACTTACGCAAAGTAATTGGACATTTCTCTTCTTGCTTTAGTCTATCATTTATTCTACAAAAACACGTATCTAGCCATAGAGTTCTGTCGAAATCTCGAAGGGAGCGTGAGATGATATTATAAACTACTAGCTAGCATTAGAGGATTCTTTTAAAAATATTAATATTTCTTAGGTTAAGTTAGGTGACCAACTATTCGGTTACTCATTGTAAAGAAATGAATCTTTTTGAATCCAGAAGTAACATAAATCTATAATAGGCTAGTAGCCTAAAAACTGTAGGTACTGCTTTTTTTTGGTGAAAAAATCTTTTGTCATTGTCACGCAAAAAAGCAACCTGCCACTTTGCGAATAATAAAAATTAGCTATTTTATAGTTCAAAGCTTTATTGTTGAATTTTTTAGAGGACTTACAGGAAGTTCCTATGAGTTGACGTTTCACTACTTAGTACTTATGACTTACCTAGGCAAATGAACCACAAATATCCCAAACTAAAAGACTCAAAGAGGAAGACCCAGGCCCAGTGGCGTAACTAGGTATATCATCTGGGGCCCGTGGCAAATTCTTTTGATGGGGCCCTATCAGTATGTACTCACTGAGTACTGAGTAGGTACTACTCAGTTTAATTTTAATAAACTTAATTATAACTTTAAGCGTACTCAATTTCACGTTTTGTATATGTCCCACTAACGGACATAGGCCTAGCTCCTTCCAAAAATATAGAATTTAGTCAGACTCAGAATAATGTAATTTGTTGAAGGTTGAATAACAAAATTTAAATAATTATTGTTTTATTATTTAAAACTTCAGATAAAATTGCAGCATAAGATCTTATCACTACATAGTATAAAACAAAGTCGCTTTCTCTGTCCGTATGTCTTTAAAACTGCGCAACGGATTTTGATGCGTTTTTTTTTAAAGGATTCCGTAATTTTTAAGTAAGGTTTATACGTATAATAATCCATGCATAATATAATAGAGGAACACTGATATTTCCCGTGCGAAGCCGGGGCGGACCGCTAGTTAAAATATACTTTTCAAATCAATTAAAATACTCAGGTAGTACAATGTACAGCCGGGAGCCCCGGCCCAAGAGGCCGCGAGCTCAAAAATATTTTTTACCCCGACCCAAGGGGCCCTCTTGGGTCGGGGGCCCGTGGCATTTTGCCACCCTATTGTTACGCCACTGCCCAGGCCGTAATTAATGAACTTTTCCAACTACTCAAATCTACATTGCTAAATGTTTCAGAGAAAGTTGTACTTCATGTAACATTGTCATTAGTTCCGTCTCCATTTGATTAGAAAGAATTGTGTATGACGCAAGCACGTGTCTGATCCATCCATTTTTAAGCTTTGTCATGATCTCATGAACTGCTTAGCCAACATTAAGTACCTTCCTAATAGACATCTAATTTAGGTTAATTAGTTAGGCACGTGTTCAGCAACTTTTAATAGTCCAGTAACTGTTGTTATTTACTTTAATTATGGAAGCTTTAAGTATGTAAAGTATGGGGTACTGTTTAAAAATTATTATGTTATCGTTATTTTAAATGTTGGTGGACGCAAGGCTTGTGGGCTTTACATAATGTTCAGTATTTTTTCTGTTAAAATATTAATATGTACCAATTTATTTTACTAACCTTGTAAGTAAATAAAGTTTATCGGAATTGACCGAAAGCGGTTTTCATACAATACTTAGTTATTTGTTGTACATTAGTGCAAAGTTGCTTTTTAACAGCGTGCTCAATTTTGATGACCGAGCAAGCGAAGGATCCTAATCAAAATTAAATCCTGATCAAAAATTAGAATCCTGAGCGTTAGCGCGGGAATCAAAGGAGCACAAGGTAAAAAACCTTTTGCACTCGAGTGCAACACGTAACTTTTCATCCCCCATCTCGGAAATGACTAAATGCAAAATAAAACATTTACAATCACAAGATACTTTTATTTTAGTTTAGGTACATATTTACTACTATACAACATTATGATAGGTAAGTATTATTGTCAAGTTTCTTAAAATAATACGATGTCAAAATAACATGGCGCGCGCAAGAAAATTAAAAAGAAAAGTACACTCAAGGAGGTTCAGAGACTGAGTTTTTAACAAATTTAAAAATAGTTGTATCATAAATTCGGCACCATGGAGATGGAAGTAAATAGGTTTTGATGTTTTGAAGTCACACACCTAGGCCCGTATTAATAGTCGTCACTCAACTCCGAGACGCTCTCAAGTGTCTTGCTGTCCTTGTGATTCTAAAGGGAAAAAATAAGGACAGCAATAAACTTGGGAGCGTCTCAGAATTGAGTGACGTCTATTAATACGGACCCTAGTGCACGCGATGTTCTAAATTCAAATTTACTTTAACCTCTAGAGGGTAAAAACAGCTTTTGCGCTCAGATATTGAATAGCAAAAATACCATTTCCGAGGTGGGGGGATGAAAAATTATTAATAACCCTCCTTTGGGCAGTCGGGTAAAAAGTAAGAAAATAACGTAAAATAATAATGCTGTAACCATCAAACATAAGTACTTAAATGGAAAGTCCATATTTACATTATTTACAGTACGAACCGCAACGATATTCGAAATGAGTGCTCTAACGCTCAAACTAAGTGCTTCCCCATTACACGCCAGCTTAGTGTAATGGTGAATATCAACCATAACAATGGTCCGAAAGTTCTGTTGCGCATCTCCCAAGGTGTTTTCACTTTCGTCTGCAATTCATTTCACGACCGCGACACATGCTCGCATGCATACTAATCGACTAACGATGACCACTCGTGTGGCACAACCCTACGTCCCAGCGGCCTTGGAGTTCCTTGTTTGAAAAAAGAAAGGAATTATGGCGGCCATGTTTTTTTAAAGAATGGACAAGGTGGCCTAGTTCGGGTTCAATCAACAATAGGGAATGATCGGGGATGATCGGCTTAGGGCAAGGACGGATTCAGGAGGGGTTCAAAAGGGTGATGGTTCTAGTCAGGGTCTAGGTTGATTATTTTATAATCAAACTGCGTTCTATTTGACTGGATTTAGACTATGTAACCCCTGACTTGGACCAGCGTCCAAGTCAAGTCGAAACAAGGGCGGACCCAGCGGTCCGCCCTTGTTTTAGGGCGTCGTTGGTAAAGGTCTTTTTGTGTCTGATGTTATATCATGTAATTAATTTATTATTTTATTATTTAACTAGCTGACCCGACAGACGTTGTCTTGTCAAGTATGAATATTGAATTCGAATTGACATACTACCTACCTACTACCTACCTACTACCTACCTACTACCTACCTACTACCTACCTACTACCTACCTACTACCTACCTACTACCTACCTACTACCTACCTACTACCTACCTACTACCTACCTACTACCTACCTACTACCTACCTACTACCTACCTACTACCTACCTACTACCTACCTACTACCTACCTACTACCTGCCTACTACCTCCCTACTACCTACCTACTACCTACCTACTACCTACCTACTACCTACCTACTACCTACCTACTACCTACCTACTACCTACCTACTACCTACCTACTACCTACCTACTACCTACCTACTACCTACCTACTAACTACCTACCTACTACCTACCTACTACCTACCTACCTACTACCTACCTACTACCTACCTACTACCTACCTACTACCTACCTACTACCTACCTACTACCTACCTACTACCTACCTACTACCTACCTACTACCTACACCTACTACCTACCTACTACCTACCTACTACCTACCTACTACCTACCTACTACCTACCTACTACCTACCTACTACCTACCTACTACCTACCTACTACCTACCTACTCCCTACCTACTACCTACCTACTACCTACCTACTACCTACCTACTACCTACCTACTACCTACCTACTACCTACCTACTACCTACCTACTACCTACCTACTACCTACCTACTACCTACCTACTACCTACCTACTACCTACCTACTACCTACCTACTACCTACCTACTACCTACCTACTACCTACCTACTACCTACCTACTACCTACCTACTACCTACCTACTACCTACCTACTACCTACCTACTACCTACCTACTACCTACCTACTACCTACCTACTACCTACCTACTACCTACCTACTACCTACCTACTACCTACCTACTACCTACCTACTACCTACCTACTACCTACCTACTACCTACCTACTACCTACCTACTACCTACCTACTACCTACCTACCACCTATCATCCATACGTCATTACATAGCTGTCATTATACGTCAATTTTGTTATTCCAAGTCTGATTCTTTTTTGTTATACCACGTTTTATAGTGACTGACGTTACATGTCAAGTCACACGGGAATGATGTCGAACGGGATAAAAAGTATCCTATGTCCTTCTCCTGGCTCTAAACTACCTCCCTGCCAATTTTCAGCTAAATCGGTTCAGCCGTTCTTGAGTTATAAGTGAAGTAACTAACACGACTTTCTTTTATATATATAGATTACGGTGAATTTAAAGGTACAAACCTAAATAGTTTAGTAACTCGGTATGTCAGAAACTCGGAACTAACTCAACATCCGTACGTAGTGGTCGAAATTGCTTCCCGCGACCTTGGCGAACCTTTTTAAAAACATCATTTGAGTTGCTTCCGAATACCTAATCATACAATAACTGGTTTCCCGACCAATCAATATGTAATTAATAATATTTTAATTTTCTCTACGTGAAATGCAAGTGATGAATATAATATACCTGATTTTTTAATCTAGAAAGTTTGTGAAAACAACAAATCTGAAAATTTTCCTCAATGAGGAAGGGGGCAGCCTTTTATTTGTATTTTTTTTCTATTGGTTTAGCATTTTTTTTGTGTCTTTTGACACGGAAACTTAATACGCCCAATGATTCCTCGACCTATTTTGCAATTACTCATGGATATTTACATAATTATTTTAAAAATCAAATGACTCAGTCTAAAGAGTTGCTGCAGAAAGCATGTCCATTGTGTGGACACCAAAAAAAAAAATATATGTCCACTTATCAGTGTTGTATGCATCTCACGTCTGCACTGCTCGTTGCTAAACAAACAATTGTTTTATTAAAATGAGGCAACACTTGTGCAAATGGCCTTGCACACAATTTGGCCAATATTCGGCACATGATCGGGTCAGTCAAAATGATTGATTGGGTAATGGTATTTTTAAAAAAACATTGTGAATTTATTATCGATTTTGAGAGTGCAATTCTTTGCAGGTTTTCACTTTCTGACCCCTAAACCAACTATTTTCGCAGTTGTTAAAGTCAGAAAAATACGTAACTTAGTACTTACCTAATAACAGTATTTCATAAGTCATTAAATAAGGCGTCCGACTTTCATGCATCACTAGCCTGGATGCTGATGAGCAAACATCTTCTCGAAAGGCACAGAAAGAAGCGTATTGACAACTGGTTCCTGTAAAATAACAATAACAGTCGATTCGGCAAATTGAAGAATTGAATTCCAATGGTTCTGAAAACTTTAAATCACGCTTTTGATTTGGATCACTTGTCTTCGCACAAACATTTCAGTATTCAGAAACGATTTCAATTGACGATTGTTCGTCGCCAAATCGGTATTGAAATCGCTTATTTGCTGATTGTAAAGGCTTAACATTTATACGTATACTATACAATAAGTATATACTTACCATTTTAACGCTAACATTTATACAGGTATTATTACGGGTTATGGTCATGGGAATAAGCGGTAAGGGAGCGTATGGCAGCGACTGCAGCGAGCATCTCAACGAATCCGTACTAATATTATAAATATGCGAAAGTAACTCTGTCTGTCTGCTGTCTCTTCTTCACGCCTAAACAACTGAACCAATTTGAATGAAATTTGGTACAGATATAGTCTGGGACCCGAAAAAGGACATAGGATAGTTTTCATCCCGGAAATCTCCCAGAAGAGCCCGTTCTGACTTTGGCAAGGGTTAAAGTCGATAGAGCTAGTCTCTATAGGTATAGATGGCGATTCCTTTGTTCACAAACTAAACTAAACCAAATTTAAATTTAATGCATTATTCTCTTTCCATTTCATATAGAAAAGGACAGAAGATAAAATATTAGTTTAGTCCTGTCAAATTACGATACTCTATAGATAATTAATTTGGTCCCGATTAAAAACAAGCCACTAAAACGTGCCGATTATCTTCAGACGCTGTCTTATTTAACAGGACTAAAATAATGTGTATTATTTGTACTTTTCTTAGACTTGTTCCGAAATCTTTTGCCTTGCCACATGAAACTCGCCTTGCTCCCCGCTCCGAAACTCCACATTCACAACCCAAAGGATGCGACACGCATTCAAATGATTAAAGGACCGCATTCAGCTTCATAAAGTAGGTTTATGTAACGCATTGTGACGGGTTAGGCAATAACGGTGTCACTCTATAGAAAACACAAGCTCGTTATTTTTTATGCGATATTGTTTACAATCATTTATTACCTTGACACGCGTTGTGTGTCGCGGACTGGTAAATAATAATAATAACCAAAAAAGAAAAGGCAAAAATGCAACTACTGGACCGAACTATGTATGTAATTTTTTTATGGGGCGAAATGGCAACTATTCTGCATTCTAACTCAATAAACCGGTCATAAATCTCAGCGAAATCAGTAATCATCAGCAGTGTACAGACTTAAAAAAAAATACCCCTCAAATTGAGAACCTCCTTGGAGTTTTGCTAACCTTTCGTCTAAGTATAAGCGAGATTGTCTTTTGGCACCCTATGGTTTCACAACAGTTTATAATTTTTCAACACACTTGCTCGTAAAGTGGGTCTTATTACCTTGCATTTAGACCCGTTATTGAGTATATTACGCACGCGTGCGTTTCACTTTACATTATCGCACGCGTGCGGTAATCTTAACCCGACCAATTCTAATTTATTATTAATTCAAGATTGCAAAGTAAAAGTATGTCCAGTACGCATTCTTAAATTTGTCGCTTAGTACACATTTTTTTTATAAAACGTTTCGTCGCTATTGTATCATAATGTACTATTGTATTTCAGAACGTGTATGTCTGTTAGAGCAAATGTGTGTATTAAGTAAGAGCCGAAGACTATTTTATTTTTATTTCAAAGGGCTAATCTCTGAAATTTTCTGTCGGATTGAGATAATTGTTGTATAATTATATGATACTGTATTTATAATATCACACCACGACCTACGGGGCATTAATAAAAAACACGATACACGACAGAAAGTATGCATTATTCATGAATATAGAAACTTTGGTGATAAAACATCAATCTCTATACAATACTGAATCTCGTAAGATTCTCACGAAGATAATAGGTTTAACAAGCTGTTTTAAGATATGAGTTATGAGCGATTATTATATATTAAACGTCTATAGATATTATAAATATTTTATGTCAATTGAAACGGACATAGAGTTATTGAATAGAATGACTAATTGTTTAACAACTCTTCCCACTAATATTTGAATCGACCTATGGCTATGACTCAATAAGCTGAGACCGCCGGTAGTTCGGTGTGCGATGGAATGTTTTCTACAGTCAAAGGCTGTCATCCTGATAACCTCCAATGTACGTCACTCTATTTTCAACCACTGCAACTCCTGAAAGCCAGAATCAACAGTAGCGCCTACCTCCAAAAAACTTCGAGTCAATAAACTCGATGATACCCGGAATAACTATTCAATTGTCTTCAAACGCTATAAGTAAATTCAAGTAGAAGACCAACTGTGAATATAAAAAACACAGATTGTACGTTGGTCTTAGCGGTCTCTTATCAATCAGCAAAATGAGAAGGGTTTTTGCGTCCCTGAGAAGACTATGATAGTTACACCAGAACTTTCTTTTATTATGCGTTGACTTGAATGCTGTATCTTTTGCTTTATCCTTTGGAGACAACATCCCTTCCCAAAGATTTCAGACAGAATCCCAAGCCTTATCTTCGCTGTCAGCTTCCTTCTTAAACCAGGAGGGCAACACAAGAAGTAATTTAACTTTCTCAAGAGAATAAATATTGCATCACCATAATTCAATGATTATGGTGATAAAACAGTTGCTCCACTAAAACAAGTATTTTTGGGTCATGGCTCGGATTCTGCGTATGGGAAGATTCTAACAAAGGGCCGTAAAAACTTGTCTATCTGCATAATTAATAGCGGTAATAGATTTAAGAAACAATGAAAACGGTGTGCGTGTTGAGATGTACCTTCGATAAAAGAAGATGTAGGTATGGTTCAGCCTAAGAAGCGAAGGTTTCAGCAAATTTTCTCTTATTTAAATGCGTGCTATGTTAATATGAAAGTTGGTGTTTGTTTAAATCGGTTTTGACGAATGCGACGATCAAGCTTGTGTTTTGACTAGATATCTAGATTCTCTCTCATTGATTCGTTGCATTGGATTAAACGCATCCGTCAACGTAACGTCTGGCTTTCGATTTTGATTTTCTGGCGCTACTTTCAAACCACTTAATTAATAAGCATTTCTCTATGTTTCTGTTGTTATTTAGAGGTGAATGCCACTACATTTTAGACTAGAATAAAATATAGTGTTGTCGTCGATACGCCTCGTTGCCTGTGATGTGCATGCCGTCCAACTCTAGGGACATTTACGTAGCGGTACCACGTATTATATCAGTCATTTCGGTATTACCTTGCGACCGTTCTTCATAGCGGACTGAAGGCCAATGATCTGTAGTATATTTTCACGGGCTATTGAGTGTAACTAGATTTTCAGGTATACGTGGTCTCTCCCCTTCTGGGCATGATGGAATGCCAGCCATCTTATTATTGACGTGTTTCGTCGGCTAAGATGCTGCAGATATAAAACGTCCTGTAAATGCCATAGTGAACATGCAGAATCCAAAGAAATCCACCCGATTTCACCTAAAGCTGAATATAGACATCTCTTTATTGGTGCCGGCCAATCTCCTACGCCAGCCACATCCTAGTGTCTTAGACTTAACTATATTTGATTTATGAAATAAGTAGAATATTAAAACTTATAGTAAAATCAACAAAAAATATTAAAAAAAGTTTATTAAAAACCTCAAAGTTCTATTTCGAATATAAAAATTTATGTAACGTAAAAAGTATCATCCTGTTCTTTTTGAAACTCTAAACACGGACGTGCGGAAAAAAAGCTGCAGAAAAGATGTTTTATGCAAATGAGATCTCCATCTACTATCACGCTTAGGTGAATATGGTATTCGCACGATTAGTGTGTAGATTAGACGATTAGCATCTTTGCTACTACCTCTCAATGTCACGACCGCATAATGAATGAATGAATGGAATAATTTAGTGATGTGCTTAGAGATTCGCATAATGAGTTCGAGACTAATCGACACTTTTAAATTTAGCGAGAGATCACTCTTTTTATCCTAAAACTTCTGCTATAAGCTATAAAATATAGATTTCTTTGTTTTAACCCAACATCAACTTTGGCATTCCTTCCAACGACATCTCATTCTACATACCTACAGTAAAACGTGGAACCTAATACAGAACCACACTTCTGAAATCTATATTCCTATTACATTATCAACAAACATCGGCAGTCGCATTCTACTAGATATTATAAAAGATGTACACACGACTCAGCAAGCATTTTTTGTGAAGTCAGCCTTGATCAGCAATGAATTGATAAGCTAAGATCAAAATATTACTGACCTATAGACGATATCACTTCATAGGCAACAGATCAGCCCAATCATCTGGCATCCGAGAAACTACATGTAAACTAACGCGTTGCTGAATGTTGAGCCTATCAAAAAAAAAATACCACCAAAGAAGAACAGACTCACATCCAATCGATTACGCAATAAGTAATCGCTAGACTATTTACAGATATCGAGTTATTACGAGATGATCACATCACTATGCACATAATGCAGTGAGAGAATTCTTATGTCATATAAAGTCATTACAAAGTCGTTAACCTAGCTGCATCGTAAACGATTTCTATTTGAAAACATTGACCATCATTTTGAACAAGGCCACAGTGGGCGTTTGTATTCTAAATTCGAATAATATTTGGGCAACTGTCACTCAGTGACAGTTAAGTGGCGCCCAAAATTTTCGACTTTCTTTTGTTTTTGGTCTTCGTCTTAAAATCGTATTGCAATATTTTTTAACCGACTTTTCAAAAAGGAGGAGGTTCTCAATTCGTCTGTATGTTTTTTTTTTGTATTTTTGTTACGCGATATCTCCGTCAATTGTAAACGGATTTTGATGGTTCTTTTTTTGTTTGATAAGTCATGATTCAGGGGTGGTCCCATATAAATTTTGTGGCGATCGGTTCAGTGCTTCTCGAAAAATTCACCAAGAACAAAAAAAAATTGACGAAATTTTCATAGACGATGTGTGCTTTGTCTTCAAGGTTCTATTTTCGTTTTATAAGATTGTTAGTAGTTTTATTTTGAAAATAAATGACTTTGAAAGATACTATACACAGTCAAAAATTGGGAGTCGACACTAAAAAGTAATAAATAAAAAACATTTTTCAAAAAAATAATAACCGCCTTCAAAAACTAACAACCCAAAAATAACTAAAATTTCGGAAGTCGGTGGCTTCTGTTCTGCCGGTCAATTTGTGTTGCCACCGACTTCCGAAATTTTAGTTATTTTTGGGTTTTTAGTTTTTGAAGGCGGTTATTATTTTTTTGAAAAAAGTTTTATTTTTTTAATTACTATAATACGCTAATCAAGTTGCCTTGGGACCTCTTCAGCAGATGGGCTTTCCTTATGTAAGCGTATAGGTATGACGACAAGGGCATGATGAATGCTTGCCTCTCGACGACGATAGAGTCGTATTTAGGGCTGCTTGCCTAAAATTATACATCTTGAAGCAATCAGGCACAATGTTACTTGTCCAGTCTCGAAAAAACATGCGTGAGAGGGCGCCATAACCTCTGACTTATCACGAATTCACGACATAGAGGTTTTAATGTTTTATGCCAAACCAATATAATAATACTGTCACTTACGTAATTTTGACGCAACAAACAGATAACTCACACTCAATACATAGATATAAAAATTCACAGGCGCCTAGGCAATTAAGTCGCGGCATCTAAGTACTTATTATATACGTAATTGCACGCACATTTTCATACAATGACATACGATCAGACTGCGATTGTTAATAAAACAGAAATAATTGCGTTTTTAATGTCTTGTTAGAAAATTATCGTAAATTAAAAAGCGACTTCGCGCAATTTCGCCCGATTTAACCTTTTTATATGTAGACTTTATAAGCGAAAGTAAGATAGAGACCAGCGTAATATTTAATTATTAGCTGTGATGCTGATGATCAATTATGTAAGATTTTTCCCACAAAATATTATGCTATGATTATGACTATGACACTTATATACGAACAATAAACATCTATGGTTGTTGCGACAGCTTATACTACCAACACAATAAGATAAATTGTCGTCACTCCTGGGTACATTTAGGCCATATTTAGGCCCGTATCTCTCTCAAGTTTATTGCTGTCCTTATTTTTTCCCTTTAGAATGCTCAGGACAGCAAGAGACTTGAGAGCGTCTCGGAGTTGAGTGACGACGTCTATTAATACGAGCCTTAATCACTGAACTACAGTGAACAGTGACGTCACTAGCCCACCCCACAATACAAAACTTTGTTACTCTTATCTTTTATTAATTTGATCAAGAGATAAATATGTGACCAGTATTTTTGAACGGTCTATAGGGATGGACTAAACAGAATGTCATTGTTTAATGTAGTCGTCATCCCTGTTATAATTAAAATACAATGTATGTACTAAACGACTTCAGTTGCTGATGGTATGGTTAAAGTTTTTGCTTCGAAATATTCTTAAAATCGACGACGACGTTGTGAAACGTTCGGCATTGGCGTCAACAGGCCCGTCATAAAATATTATGAATGGCTTCAACTTACAACAAAACAAACATCAACAATTCGTTACGACAAGAGTTATTAAAAAATATGCTATAAACAAAAACCATAGAGTTTGATGATCCGTAACTAGGGCCCTAAAAAAACAATTTTCAATTACGATTTACAACGGAGAGCGAAAGTAGCCCATTATTTAAATAAACGATCCGTTACATGACGCAATTTTATGTAATAAATAAATAGCATTGCATTTTGTTGACCGAGACGACGATTTACATTGAGTGTGGCGAATTCAGTCAAAATAATTAGGTTGATTGCCATCTTGGCATTAATTACTTAACCAATAGAATTTGCGCGTCTAAATGCAATGAGGGCTCCAGGAGTGGGGTGACGGAGCTTTCCCTCCCTCCAACCTAGGCCTAGGTACGTATTTCACTGCATTTCGACTATGTGTCTTCCCTGGCTTTGGCTAACATAGTCGTAGGATGAATTGGCTCTTGTCTGAATTGCCAGTGAAAAGGCTAATACTGAATTGAGAATAGTCTTCGAAACCTACGGAGTTTAAATTTTACAAGTTGCTTCAGTTCTATTAGCAATGCATTTTGATGATAAGCATCAAAAGCCAGCCATTGACCCCAGGCGGAGAAATAGCCAGACAGATGGAGGGAAAGCATAGGTTAACAGAATAGATAAAATTAGAAAATTTATATACATATTCAATTTTGATTGCTCATCTTAAAATGCATTAAATTATTCCATTTATTACCTTGCTGCTGCACCTAAGATGATCTCTTGACAAGAAATTTCACGCTTGTGCTGTTAATCGTTTAGGAGTTAAATAACGACCTTTATTTTCCAGTCACCTTAAACAATCAATAGAAATTAGATATAGCCAAATGGTTTTATCGGGGAAAAGTTCTCCATTCAATACTTAAGTAAAAGTATTTACTATCTCTAATAATCTTAATTGACTTGTTACACCTCCGTCGCTATAATCAAATGCCGTGGCAGGTCTAGATAAACACGATAAATACGATACGATACACTGGATTCTAATGTTATAGTGAAATGAATGGTTAAATAAATAGGCACATGTGGTGCTGATTAATTTGAGCATACCGACGTGCGTGTTGCCAAGACATAGCTTCCTTGTGTGGATTTTGTAATCGAGATAAATATTGGTGTGGAACAGACATGCCTTTCTATTCTTTAGGCAGAATCTTAGTTTGTTAACCTCTTCCAAAATATCTATGTACTAAAATCCATTCGACACGTAAATCAACCAAAATGTCGGTCACTAAAAGTGATCGGTCGTTAGCAAACATTTTAGTATGAAAGCGCGATATAGCTAACTATTGCCAATTCGTTTCATTTACGCATGCTGCAATGCACAGCGAAGTGTTAACAAGTTATTTTGCGAACGGTGGCACTGATACGTACAGTCATGATAAGAATTAGATAACCTACATATCTAATTGACTCCTGAACATTTCTAGAGCCAAAGGCATAACTTTCTGGCTTGAAATTACCCCATATGTCACCCAGCCAATCAGTACGACTATATAAACAGCATAATTTAATGTAAACCCTATCTTTGTTCCAGATTATCTGGTGCTTGGCGGTGCTGGCAGTCACTTGGCAGACCGCTAGCGGTCATGGCAGACTCATCGAGCCTCCCTCACGCGCCTCCGCCTGGCGGTTCGGGTTCGACACACCGCACAACTACAACGACCACGAGTTATACTGCGGTGGCTTCTCACGGCAGTGGAACAAGAACGATGGCAAGTGTGGAGTATGTGGGGACGCCTGGGATGCACCAGCACCAAGAGCACACGAACTAGGAGGCAGGTTCGGCAAAGGGGTCATAGTCCGCAAATACGCGCCACAAGAATCTATCGTCATCAAAGTAGAACTTACTGCTAACCACAACGGTTTCTTCGAGTTCAGAGTCTGTGAAGAACCAAAAGGAACCACCCAGGAATGCTTAGACAAATACTTACTCAAACTAGATGGAAGAGATGGAACCAAATTTTACCCTAAAGACGGTAATAAAATCTATGAGATGAAGTATAAACTTCCCGAAGGACTAGAATGTTCTCATTGCGTGATGCAATGGAGATATATCGCTGGCAACAATTGGGGTTCGTGTGGAAATGGTACGGAGGCAGTGGGTTGTGGACCACAAGAAGAATTTAGAGCGTGCGCAGATATAGCTATAGGAGAAAGATTCGCCACCACAACAAGGCGTCCCAGACCAACCTACGTGCCTCCCAACAGAAGACCAACAGTACCTACCCCAGAGGAGTCTACTGGAAGCTCATGGTACGGCTTCGTGGTCGCTATCGTCACGTTGCTCGTTGCTATCGGCGTTCTAGCAGGAATATATCTGTACTACTACAGAGGTGGCATTAAGATTAAGAATCTTCTAAGATCGAAGGTGCCTCCACCGGCGCCCGTTCCTCCACCGAGACACAAAAGATCATCATTATCAAGGGAACAACCACCAGAATTAACGCCACCCAAAATTGGTATGCTCCCTGACTCGGGATTCGAGACTGTTGACCTAAGAGCTAAGTGATTGAAGAAACTTAGAATAAGCAGAACAACCTAAACTGCCTTTACCTAGTGATATTAAGTCTTGTGTGACTGAATTACGTAGAGATTCGACTGTGAAGTCGGCTTTGAACTTAATTTTAATTAGGTTAATTCTACTTTTGTAAATTATAGATATTTATGTTAAATTAAATGTTATGATTGAAGTCTTGGCTTTTAATTACTGTAGTATTTATACCATGGCGGCGGTAAACCCTCACGGAGGACTAGCTGGAGAAATGGCATGACGATCTGTTTAATGTCTAGATAAATAGTCGTTGCTAAGCTGTGGCTTAGCAGTTATATAGCCAGTGCTAAGCAAAGCAATTCCGTATATATAGACTTAGACGTTACTTTAGTAATAACTTTTGACGTTGATGTAAAATTTTGTTCTGAAAAGCTTACATTGCCGTTAGGACGTACAATTGACAATCATAACTACTTATTACTAATTAATCTACCCACTTGAGTAGTACGCATCATTTATATAAATAAATATCCACCACAACAAGACCAAAAATATGTCAGGAACGAAATAATCATAAGTTATCACTTTGTATTTAAGAAGAAGGGACTAGTTTTGAGCATTTGAAAAATTGACTAATTTTGTATTAAAAATGTTAAAATTCATGGTCTTTCTTTTATTTTTGACTCTATGATATTTAGCAAAAAATAATCCTTGTAATGAAGCCTTTTGATCTGTAGGATAAAACTACAGGCTGTAATTATATAAATATCTATGAATGCAGTTTAAAATGTTTTCAAAATTCAAATAATGACTTCTTTCAGTAAAATGCTCTATCTACAGTATTTAAGGTACTTTCCCTCCATGTGGCGTGGGACATCCTGTGTATAGATAGGTATGAACTAATACAGATTTTCGAATTGAATTGACGCTAAAGTCACCGTCAATCTAATTCGTACACCGTAAATCTGGATCGCGATCATTGATTTTAATCGTGGACTGGCTGCTCGACTTGACTGTGTACGGGGAACCTAAGCCCATTAATTGTGGGGTGGCGCCTGGCGGCCAGTTTATGTTTCTGCCAACCACTTTTGTCTGTGGTGTTTTTAACTGGCAACATTCATCCAAAATGTCACTGTCAATTATGACAACCATAGACAAAAATCGCAAAACAAACGTGCTGTGAAAGAGCTAAAAAAAGTACCGATAGGCAATTTATTTTGCGAAAAATCTTTATAAATGAAAAATGGCGGTGCGGCCACAGCACATGCACGACGGTGGTATTGTGGAGCGTCGGTTGCGACCAATTTACGGTAACAAGTTAACTTGAGCAAGAGTTCAATATTTCAGGCAACCTCTTCAGGAAAGGGGTTGTTTTTCGGTGAAGATATGTAGATTTATGATAATTTCAGACTGGTTGGACAATGGTAATAACAAGAAGGCGCTGCAGGAGGCGGAGAAAGTGCTCAAAAAGAGTCCTTCTCTTCAGGCGGCCCGGGCATTGAAAGCTCTAGCGCTTTTTAGGTTAGGAAAGGGACCCGAAGCGCACGTAGTTCTCGATGCCCTGGCCGACGAGAAACCGAGCGATGATACCACGCTACAGGCTATGACGATATCCTACAGAGAATCTCAGCAATGTAAGTTTTATTACTGCTTACTTATATGACACACACCGGACAATCCAGTTATAAAGGTTGCAAGTAAACCAATAAGAATAAACGAATACAATTGATAAAAATACACAAATTCTAACAATTATCAACTGGCAACAGCTTAGATTTGTAATGTATTTTAGGTACTTTTTCAATCTATACATAGGAATAAAATTTTATCCCTGTATAGCTTAGTAAGACTGAATTTGAACAACTATAACAATATTATCTTTTAAAGTTTAAAGGAAAACCTCCTTAAAACCTTATTTATTTGACAGATTGACACTAAGACTACATTGAAATGTTGTTTGAAATCTTAAATGAACAACATTGTCTAACAATACATCCTTTTCTACCCCTAGTACACAAAGTATGCATGCTATACGAAAATGCGGTGAAATCTGAACCAACAAGTGAAGAGCTACACTCGCACTTGTTCATGTCATATGTGAGGGTCGGAGACTACCGGTCACAGCAGCGGGCTGCCATGGCACTGTACAAGTTTGCTCCCAAGAATCCCTACTATTTCTGGGCCGTTATGAGTATTGTTTTGCAGGTTAGTGTTATATTGCTTGAGTTGGAATTAAAATAGGAAGATGGTTTTTCTATTTGGGTAATGCAATGTTTTGCTTGTTAAATATGAGGTAATTTTCTGTAAAACTTATTTATATAAGTATCTTGACATTAGTTTTACATAATCAAGATCCTTGTTTTCTCTATAGAAATACTTATATGGAAGAGTAAGAGAAAAATGTAATAAGATAATAATTACAGTTGAAGTCCAGCTATATAAAATAAAGTATTAATATAATAATTTGTATATAAAATATACCAATCAGATCAGTTTATAATATGTTTTACTCAGACTCTAAAATTTAGATTTTATATGAACAGGCCAAAACATCAGAGGACAATACGAAAAGAGGTATATTACTTGCTCTTGCTCAAAGAATGGTTGACAACTTTATTAGTGAAAACAAAATGGAGGCTGAACAAGAAGCACGGCTTTACATCATGATCTTAGAACTTCAAGAGAAATGGGAAGACATCTTGAAATTCATTGAGAGTCCATTATATTCCCAACTAGTCCCTGGAAACACTGCCCAAGCCTGTATCCCATATCTAAAGAAACTAGGTGAATGGAAACGTCTCAACGTGGTCTGTAAGGAATTACTATGGGACAACCAAGACCGATGGGACTACTACGTCCCATATTTTGACTCTGTCTTCCATCTAATTGAAGCAAACGAGGAGGATTCTGAAAGCTCTATTGATAATAGTGCAGAAAAATGTCATGAGTTCATCTGTACTTTAGTAGAAAGTATGACTTCTGGAAGGACTTTACGAGGTCCGTATTTAGCTAGGTTGGAATTGTGGAAACGGTTGGCAGTTGATGGAGACCCAACATCTTTGATTGGTAGTGGTCTAGCATTATGTGTGCAATACTTGAGGGTGTTTGCTAACAAGCCGTGTGCGGTACCGGACTTAAGACCGTACTTGGGAATGATACCACAGAAGGAGAGAGAAGAAAATTGCAGGGAGTTCTTGACGTGTCTGGGATTTGACGAGAATAGTGAGCCTGACTCGGTAAGTAATAGTTTAGTTTACTTTGAATATTTTAACCTTTATGGTCAGCAGAGTAGTTTACATTAACTAATGAATATGCAACAAGCATAAGTTGAAACCAGCCTTACTGTGTTTAGATTGTGAACGCCGCGGGGAAAATTATATTGCACAGTTTTCATTTGACCTTTGATTTTAATTGACAAGTACAAACCACTTCAAAATTTCTATTTTAACATCATATTTAATATTATGCTCCTAACTTATCTAACCAGCAAAGTGCTGCTTATAAAAATGATAATGTCCAAAGTAAATAAAATTATAATACATCTATTTAAAACTTAAGAACAATTGTTACAAAAATTTCATCTATTTACCATACAATGGCCAACATAAATATTCAGATGTGGTTTAAAAATACACATGCCACATAACTACCTATGCAATGCATGTTGTCCAGGAAACTAAGTAACATTGAACTAGATATTTCTAGGGGACAACTTATTTGGTGTCGAACAAATATCACCATTAAGGTTTTTGTTCAAATCTAGGCTTACTAGTTCAATCCCTATGTAAGGTAGGACTATTTACAGATATTTAAAACAATAGAACACAATATTCAAGCTCTAAGATCTCCAGAAAGTTCCAAGGTTTTAATTGAATGGTAAATGAAATGAAATGAAAAAGTCTGCAAGACCTCTTGTCAAGTGGTGACAAGAGGTCTTGCAGACTTTATTGCCATATCAATGACAAAGCTAACATATTATTATAGCAACATTGCTTTGCAACAGAAATAAATGTAGCTATAATATTTCCCTGGACAATCCCCTATTACTCAGTCAAAGCAATGATGGGAACAGAAGCATAACTTTCGGCTTTGTTAGTGCCTTTTTACACACATTATGCTGTATAAATGAAACTGAGTTATAGATTTGATATCAGTAGGTGGTATAAACTATTGTTTGTACTCGTAAACGTGTGAACAAGCATAATAATGAAAATAAAGATAATGTTCGATGGTTCAACTTGGAGAAAGACTTTTTTATTGAAACATGCTTTAATGATATTAGTTTAGATAAAGGTGGTTTGGTAGCGCATTTCTTCAACTCATTTGACTTTTTTTTAATATATGTATATACACACTAACATCTAACATAACAGTTTTTTATCCCCAACCCAAAATAACTGTACAAAGCTATGTCAATCTCTGTCTCATGTTTATAAACTATACAAAACAAAAAAATCTATCATCATAATAATGCCACAGGCTGACGACATCCAACGCCACGTGTCTTGTCTATCCGCGTGGCGGTTAGTGGCGGAGCCATTACCCGCGGACGGCGCGCTGGCACTGGCCACAACGCTCAGAGGTCACTACCTCCGATGCCTGCAGAAAGGGCTCATCACTTCCAGTATCACTGAGTTCTGCGCTGCTGACGCGTATGGCATACTGGCCGCTCATCATTATTATTATGCTGGTAAGATTGTTGGTGGAAAAAATTTGCTGTAAAATTTACTTCTAAACATGTTTATTTTTTAAGTTTTGCGGTATCAGAAGCGGGACTCTTTATCCAAGGGGAGCCTTAGATAGAGAGACTCTGATATCGTATATCTGAGATAGAAACACAGTAGTTTCATGTCCTTCGTACATTTTTTTCTGTACTTGGTTTGTTTAGAAAAACATATTTTATTGGATAATTTACGCTAATACTACTGACCTTGATGCGTAATGCCTAAAAGAAATCTGATTCATGAACACATAGTTATACCATGTCATATCTTTTTTCAGGAGTGCTGCTCAGCAGTTCAGCGCCCGTGGTGGATGCGCTGTGCCTCTTAGAGTTGGTGCTTCATCATTCTCCAGCCAACTTCCACGCGAAGTTACTTCTCGTCAAGCTGTATCATTTATTAGGTGAGTTCGTGATTAGTATCACCACGATAATGGATATTATTTCAATTGTGCGGTTATATTTTGGTGGACGCCATAATTTGGATTAGCACTTCTATGCAGTGCTAACACTAAAACAATTTTATTTCAATTGTCTTAAGGTATATTTTACTCATTTATTACAATTTTCGTAAGGTATTATTTTCTTACGCGATTTTGATAATATTATACACATAAAAAAAGCTTCTCTTCATTAAGATTTTAAGACAAAACACCACCAGAAAACCTATTTAATCAGGCAACAACTAAACACCATTTCGAAAAAAAAAATACCCAAATTAAATTTCTGTTTCTGTTCCACAGGTAACGCATTAGCAGCGGACAGCATATACCAACGTCTAGAAGTGAAGCACATACAGTTGGTGTCAATAGGTTGGCTGCACTGCGCACGTCTCGCGCCTGCGTGCGTGGCGAGTCGCGCGCTGCAGTTATTAGCTGACACTAGAGCGTTTCTCAAACACCATGGCAAAGATGTGAGTATTTCCTACTGACGGATAGTGGATGAATATCCGGGCTTCAACATAGCATATATCAACTTCTAGAAGTGAAGCCCATGCATCGCGTGCGTGGCGATTCGCGCTTTGCCAGAGTTTTTCGTAAGCACCATTAAAAGGATGTGAGTTTTTACTACAGAGGGATATTGACTTGTCCTGATTGTACGTGAATATCCGGGCTATAGCAGACATCATATTATACCAACTTCTAGAAGTGAAGCACATACAGCTAGTGTCGGTAGGTTGGCAACACTACTCACGTCTCGCGCCTGCTTGGCTTTTAGCTGATACCAGAGCGTTTCTCAAACACTATGGGAAGGATGTGAGTATTTAGAGAGAACTGGCCACACAACATACATAGCTTTTCACTCTGAGGGCAAGTAATTTTTAGCGGGAATTGAATATCGGAAAATGTAACGAACACTTTTAAATCTTACAATTTCCTACTATGTACTTCCATGTTCGGTTACCATATAAACCGCATAGGTGGATAACCTTACCCAGACAGTCGGATAGTTGAATATCCGACCATTCATTGTATAATTTAGATAGTTAGCCGGGATAACGATATGATATACGTAGGCAGCGTATACCGACGTGGGGTATACGTATTCTTGCTGGTACCAGATATCTGGTTACTATCATTCTAATAGTAATATCCAGACAATATTTTAGCCGTAAAGTCAGATATTTGTCTATTTCATAAGCTGGATTTTGAATATTTCGTTAGTCTATACTAATATTATAAAGAGGAAAACTTTGTTTGTTTGATTGTAATGAATAAGCTCAAAAACTACTAGACCGATTTTAAAAATTCTTTCACCATTCGAAAGTTACATTATTCCTGAGTAACATAGGCTATATAATATCACGCTATGTCCCACGGGAGCGAGGCAGTAACCAAAACCTAACCGCGGGTGAAACCGCGAGAAACAGCTAGTAAGTTCATATAGCTTGATAGGTATGCGGCGAAAGAAGCCGTGGTTTTTATTGTTTCAGGGTGGAGTGTCATGTTTATTACACGAATTTTATTTCGTATTTTCCTTTATATTGTATTCAAATATTTTATCAGTGGCCTAATACTATTTGAATGATAATCCACAGAGCGTGGAACACCTAACGTACGCGTACAAGTACGGAACGTTCGAGAAGCTGGTGGAGCTGGGCGCGTGGGGCGCGCGGCTGGAGTCCTGCGCGTGGGGCGCCGCCGCGGCGCGGGAGCAGGCCCTGCTGGCACAGCTGGCCGGCCCGCCCACACTGCTGCACCAGCCCAGCAGACTGCCCTTAGCTGCCACGTCAGTACTACTTAGCTTGTCCCAATATACTAGGCGCCTTACTAATAATCGCTGCATAAAGTTATGACAGGTTTATACGTCAAAAAATGTATGGTTACACAGGCTTTATTCATTGCATAACTTTACACAGTGATTATTAGTAAGGGCATAGATGTATTTTTATTTTTGGTCTTGCACAACCCGCTAGGAGAAGATTCTACCCATGAAAACAAACAACTTTTATTATGGAATCAATTCTCAAATCGCGAAAAAATATCAGCTGTTTCTAACAAAAGTTCAATGCCCTCCCGACCATAATGTAATAATTATGTAATGAAACAAGTGATATTTTTTTCGAGATTTCTGAGTTGGTTCCATAATAAAAGTTTTTGTTTTTAAGAGTAGAATCATCTCAAAGCAGGTTGTGCAAAACCAAAAATACATCTAGTATTTAACCTGTCGACAATCAAGCAACAGCTGGCTGTCGCGCTGCTATTGTCTTTCTATTGTGTCCCGAATCACGTGAACGAAGGTCTAAAGTCTTGTAATCGAACCGAACAACGATAAGATGGAGAAGAAAAATAAAGGATTTCAATACGCAGAAGAAAATGACATAGGCGGATCGAAGGGAAACAATAGGCGAGACGACAAAAAAGAAGTAGTTAGTCCGTCATTGAGATTATCAAAAAATTTTGGACACGTATTTTTTCTTTTTTCTCGTAAACGAAAAATTACGACGATACAGTGCGTTGAAGTTGTGCGTGACGTCACGATCAGATACAATTTTTGCAATACGGTGACGTCAAAAGCCCCCACTCCGGAACTTTGTTGCTCTTTATTATGTATTTTTTTATTATTATGATGCAGCAAAAAATACGTGTCCCGTATTTTTGGCCGGTCTACAAGACGGACTAACAGAATGCCCATTTTTTTTTTTATGTTGTCGTCATCCCTATTTATAAAGGAAAATATAACTCACTAAACAAACCATCTCATTCTACAGCGACAACCGTGACCTAAACGTGATAGTGAACTACGAACCACCACAATTTCAAGACGACCTACTGAAGACCAGGACATTTGACCAAGAAGTATCCTACCTACGGTTGAAAGACGCCCTGGTGTCGGCCATCGCTCTATGTATAGAACTCGCTGACAGTCGGCCCGTAGAGGAGAAGAAGGAGCATTATGAGCAATTGAACATGTGTGTGGACGCCTTTAGCGCGGCCATGGATAAGTGCCGGCAGGTTTATTGTGAGAAAGAGAGGATTAGTATATCGGCGCCGTTCCCTTCTAGGATTATTGGTGAGTGTTCTACAGTTTATGATAAAGTACAATATAGGTTTTGTAGTCTCATATTACATTCGGCATTTCGGTCGTAAAAATATGACAGTTATCGGATCGACTGTGAATGCCAATTTAATATTATTTTTATATAAGAATATAAAATTGCCTCTGAGCTTAGAATATATCTGGTCGTTCTAAAATCAAAGGTCTAAGATGCCGTTAAAAATCCTTTGGTTTGTAATAATGCAATATGTACAATTTTTTCTTATATTTTGACTACTTCTTATAATTTCCAATTAATTAAATTACACTTAAAATCTCTTCACTTACAATTTACTCTTCTATTAAACGTATCAAAACTCATTCCCAAAGAATAAACAATAACATTATCTAACAATCCCTTAATTTCTTCCAGCATTTGTAAACTCGCCGGTACCTTACCGGGAGTTGTACGCGACGATCCTGCGACTAGTCGCAGAGCTGGCGGTCAGTCGCACGACTGCGGCGCACGACGCGTGCGACGCCGCCGTGCGACTGCTGCCCAAGGCGCAGATACAACTGCAGACTGAGATAGCAATAAAAGGAGACCCTGTTTGGAGTATGAGGGATAGGCTCGAAAGTTTGTCGAATTATTTAGAGGTAAGTCTAATTTCCACTTTTAGTAATACACTCCAGACACCTCTCAGGACTAAGTTCACCGACATACACAAACAAACCTTATAAATAAATCTTTTATACGAAAAATAAAATCAAGGTCTAGTGGGTTTTATGTCGCACGCTTCCTACAGTGTTGAGTACTAATTGGTGTTAGCTGACCTGAAAAGTAAAAAATATCTCTTTTTTTTTCTTTTTAAATTTTGTAATTATGAGTTTTTGTTTTAAAGTATCGTTCACTATTTACCAGTCACCAGTAAATGTACAATAAATTCCGCATATTTCACTGCCAACCACCAGTATGCTTTTTTATTGTACAAAGCTTGTAAAAACCTAACACAAATTTATTTTCCAGTTCATAGGTATCATAACATTCTTGCTGGGCGTGTGCAACGAATTATTCTCGCCGGCGAGCACCAAGAAATCTAAAAAGAAGACGAACCACTCGCCCGACGAACTCAAAACCTCAGAACTCCTGAACAAACTCAACGAAACCGTACAAAATTCTATCAGTTTCCTCGAAAATATACTCGACGAATGGCCGAAGTACGAATTCGCTAACAGTATCAACGAATCCTTCGCTAAATTAACATTAGACGTAGACGAAAAATACCAAAGCCCAGTAGAAACTAAACTTATAAATGGACGTAATGATATGCTCACTGATGTTGGGAACATACTCAAGAGAAAGTCTAAATACCTGAAGAGTCTGCTACAATGATGCCTTGCAGCTAAGTGCTTGTACGAAATAATTAAGTATTGATTTTTATAATAAATATACATATCTTGTAAATAGTTTTGTCTTGCTGTTCGCGTGTGTTGCCGTCGGCATGACGCCGGTAGTTACAGCCGTCTGTGTTAATTAAAGCAGCGAGATTTAGCAGTTTTCACCTGTTAATTGATTTTGAAGTGAAAGTTAAAACATTTATTTAATAATTAGTTGTCACTTCCTAATTATCAAGGAGTAGGTCACCTAGAGCCACGATTTAAAAGGTTTCTATGAAGAAGAACGAGCAATAAATTTCACGGAGACACAGAGAAGATTTAGCAAAAGCCCTGTTACGTAGGAATTTGCAGTATAAGACTATTAAAAATAATAATGAAGTGAGTCTCAAAGACGGGGAGGTTCAAAATTACGTCCTCTTGGCGTTTGTTTTCAGGAGGAGGGGGCAGCTTTTACGGCTAAATCACTTACACTGTAGTACAAGATATTAGACATACACTATTTATCTGGCTTTGACTTCGTATGTGCGACAATCACGCGATGGAACTCGCGAAACTAATATCAAATAAACAATGAAAACTGCTAAAATCTGCTGCTTTGTTTGCACCGACTTTATGACGAGCGAATGTCTTGTGAGACGTTCGCGTATCATGCGCTAAAGGTGGGTTTAGACCAAAGGAACTTATGCAGATCATTTGTTGATAATATTGACATAACGTTACAAAAAAAAATTAAATAGGTAGTAGTCGCTGGTGGTCATAAATAAACGTTGCTTAGCACGTTCTTCGCCAAAACAATTTTTCTCTCCTACGAAAAATTTGTCAACGGTTTGAGAGACAACTGATGTACTGGCTTATCGTTTCTTTTTTTTTTGGGAGTGGGAAATCATCAAATGACTTCTCCCGTCCTGGGTGGGGCGAGAGGGCGTGTCATATGGTTCACACCCGTATTCGATAATTTCAAAAAAATAAACATTCGCTCGTTTGGTCTAAACCCACCTACACGAAGCTTTGGCTTCAGCATTCTAATTTTGTAACATCTAACGACAATCGCTTTCATTTTGCGTAGAGCTAATTGTCGAACCGACCAATTTTTAAATAAGTAGCAATAGGTTTGTCATAGCAATTTGAAAGCGACTGCCATTACAATGTGTTACGTAATTAGGCTGCAGGTTAACCGACCTATCTCGATTGTTGTTACTGAATTAGTCAATAATTGTAATAAATACGTCCTTATTTCATCAGGAATTTTAAAAAATGATCAATATTATAACTTTCAATGATACCGATGCGCGAAACAGTGAATTAAATGTTTTAAAATAAATATATTTACAGAATTTTGCCTTATTATGGATGTTAAGACACGAAATAGCATAATTTTGTAAAGACATTGTCATTTAGTTGAGTTACATCCAGCTTTAAAGCCAGTTAAATTAAGATAGGTACTGTTCTTACTGCTGTTAAGGCCGGTACAAGTTGTTTGCAACACAACGTGTAACGTGCAACGCAAACGTCCGCAGATGGCTATCCAAATCACACATCTACGTCAAAAAAAAAACAATAAAAAATCATTTGAACGTTATATATAAAAAATCCATTGCAAAAGCACGCAGAGTAAATGCATCTTATAAACGCGTTCGTGAACTCATTCGACGTGTTCGGAAAACGTTGCATTACATGTTGTGTTGCAAATAATCTGTATAGATCTTTAGACTGGCATTTCCTCTGCATTGTAAATTTAGACAAATGCGTTTGAGCATATCTGTACTCCATTTAATATAACATTAGAAAAATATTAATAAATACCTACCATAAGTATTAATGTAAAAATTATTTCACGTTAAATACAAATCAATGTAGACTTGTTGCCGTTCACAAAATTATAGTTACTTCTAACGTTATATTATTGTAGTACAGAAGAGCAGGGGTAGCCAGACTCACAATATATGCACTTCCAATTTTACTCAATCTGTATACACAACTAGTCTTCCTGTGTCTTCAAAATGCTGATTAAATAAATAAAAAATGTATAAAGCAACATAATCTGTAAGTTTCATTTCTAATATAAACTATTAATAATAAATTGTTTGAGAGCGTGCTTTAATATTTTGAGATATCTGTAATCCATGCAATTTAATTACATACTAAAATACTCCACATTAACCGAATATAGCATTTAATATAGATACTAATGCAGTCCAATTGCTGTTAAAACGCGATCGTCCAAACATAATTCTTACCGCTGGTAATTGATAGATAGAAAATATGCATAATAAAACTTATAAATTGCATTCTTATCTTATAGCGAAATATTTAAACATTTTGGAATTCAAAAATGCTCAGAAGTGGCGTAAATAAGACAAGGCATTTAGCTTAAATAGTCGCAAATCTTTTCAAGAAAATGAGAGTACATAATTTAGAACATTGATCACTTTAAACAAATTAATTGTCATTAGATAAACAAAACACGGTTTGGTGCTCAATATTACGCAAGCAGTAAAGACTAAATTAAATAAAGAATCATTGAAATGCTGTTTCTGCGTAAAAGATGTGTAATTAGATTAAAACGGCGCATTATTTGTACCTAAGAGTGAATATTACGATTTTGTATTAAATTATAATTTATACAGCCATTTATTTTTTGTTTTATTTTTATCCTGATTATAGATGCTGGCGGGAAAAATTCCGAAACATTCCCGTCGAATACTTCGGAAGTATTCCGAAATATTCTGAAACTTTGGGAATATTTCAACTGCCAAAAAAAAACCCGGTGAAATTGTATTAATCCATTAAAAGCCACTGTACTCGATTGAGTACAGCGTAATGAAGTAAAATAATAAGGTGTATCACCTAAAATTTACAAGATCTGTTATTTATACTTCGGAATAATGCTGTACTCAATCGAGTACAGCAGTTACCTCTAATGGGTTCATAGGGAATATAGCCTACTAGCTGTCCCCCGCTGTTTTATCCGCGTTTAATTTCCTTTGGTTACTTCTTAGCCCCCCGTAAACCGTTTATTCAGCGCACGCAACAAAAGTCCTCAAATGTGAATAATTTTCCCCGTTTTTGCAACATTTCTCACTGACGCTTCGCTCCTATTGGTCGCAGCGTAATGTTATATAGCCTAATACCTTCCTCTATAAATGGACTTTAAAAAACAAAGAATTTCTCTAATCGGATCAGTAGTTCCTGAGATTAGCGCGTTTAAACAAACAAACAAACAAACTCCTCCGCATTATAATATTAGTAGTAGCTTTCCAACAGTGAAAGAATTTTTAAAAGCGACACAATAGTTTTTGAGTTTATTTATTAGGTTTTCCTTTATTTAGTAATACCTATCTATGTGACTCGCGAATACTTAGCGATGCGAACAGCAGAGCTATATACAAAACTAACCAAAAACATAGGTAACCCTTTTTCAAAAAACAAATCAAATATGCTCGGCCTGGTTTTTTATTCCACAACTAACATTTTGAAATATTTTTCAAAATGTTAGTTGTGGAATAAAAAACCATATCGAAGTCGAATGCTATTGCATTCGACTTCGATATAACCTACATAAAAACAAAAAAATAAAAATCCTGTTAATTGCAGGATAACATATTATGTAGATATGTTATCCCGCGATTAGAGGGATTTATATTTTTTTATAAAAATATTAACAAACATACTTAATCGATCAGATTTATAATAAAATAAACATTTATATTTTACTAACTTATGTGCCACTGAAAAATAATTAATTCACCCACCACACAAAAAATAAACACGTTTATTCTTATTGAATAATTCGGGCGAAATATTCCGCGGAAACTTTCGATTGCGGGGTATGAATCTTTCTGAAAACTTCTCCGGGGGGGGAGCATCTCCCCTCTCACCGCACCCCGCATCGCCATCGCCTTCGTGCACACAGTCAGGCGGCGGCGCGGCGATCGACGGTCGATGCAAAATTCCATTCGATATTTAAAAAAATATAAAAATATTTTGCAAAAAAATACAATTCTAAATTTAAATTCATTTTGAATAATTCTGATTTAAAGAAACTTTCCCAGAAGTATTCCGGAATTATTTCGAATTTTTCAGAAGTTTTGCAACTATAATCCTGATCAATAGTATGACAAAATGTTATTGTTCTAAAAAGGCGTCAATCTGAAGTACCTATGTTTTTTTTAAGATTTTATTTGTGGTCATTTGTGGTTAATTTTTTTTTCTTTTCTAAGCAGTGCAGCAGCATTTGACCTACAAACTACTATAAGAACTACTTTCCTGCCCCATGGCAACTTTGCTGTCTTCCGGTGTGAAGGGTATGCCTACCGGTTTAATTACAAGGACACCAGACTACCCTCACTCAGATCACTTCAAAAGCGCGCGCGCCATGAGGTAGTCGGTTACTCGGTACCTACGCTCCTGATTATAGTTGCAATAATCCTGTTTTGGGGTCGATTCCTGAGTTGTGAGTTGTTTCAAGTTGTGTTATTGTCCTAAATGCTGGTGTCGCCAAATATTACGAGTGTTACCTTAGTGAGTGTTAATTTCGTCGTCTATCGGTGAGTACATTCATTTTTATTGTGAAGGTATGGCAAAGTGATTAATTCTCTGTTTTATTACTTACTGGCTTGAGTGGCTTGTTATCTCTATCTCTAGATCTAGTTATCTGGTCTCGGTTGGGTGGGTGTGCCTATTAAAGCTAATAGGGACATATCATAGGAGGTAAAATCAATGGTTGTACAAGTCTGACACGCCCTCCCGCCGCACCCAGGACGGGAGCAGTGGTTTAATGATTGCCCACTCCCAAAAAAAAGGTTGTACAACCATTAATTTCGTTATGCAAGGTAAACATGACGGTTAGTATAGAGCACTACCGGTACTAGCAGTTCTGCTGACTGGTCGGTCGACTTAAAGCCAATCTTAAAGTGCATGCAATAGCACCGCAATAACTATACCGCCGCGCGAGTTGCGAATTTTGTTTTTTCTGGCTCTCTCATTATTCTTCTCGGATTAATTTGGTTGTTGAGAGTACAACCGTTTCTCCAGAACTCGTCGAACTTCATAGTGTCTCGATAACAATACGCGCGTTGCGTTAAGTTGCTCGGCCGCCACCCAGGACACCTACGTGATGCATCTATGATGTGATATGAACGCCGCACGCCCCGCAACGCTATTAAGTTATCAGCCGGAATGCGCGGGTACTCAGGCCCTACACTAAGGGCCGAGTCACACCGAAATGGCAGCGGCCGCCAGCGTCGGAAGAAGCGCGAGGCGCGCGGCCGCTCGCTGCGCCGCGGGCGGCCTCGCGACCTTTTCTAGCTTTTCAAGCGATACTAGCTTTTAAGTATGTAGTTAAAGTTTAAAACTATTTCACACTGAAGGTGCTCGCCGCGCCGCTGCCATTCCGGTATGACTCGGGCCTAATAGCGAGATAAATAGACGTTACTAAGCACGTTATTTGGCTTAGCTGCGTTCTGTCTCTATCGTACGGAGCGTACCATACATACTCTGCTCTGCCCTCAAAATAAAACCCACTTGTAGCTACACCTTTTCTTTGGTATAGTAGCGATAACTTCGTACAGGATAAAATAAATCAAACAAACCAATATTTTATAATTAATTTATTTACAATTTGAATATTGCAGCGATATGAAACTTGGCCACTGTACAAAAATACTCATGACATTCAAGTATTTTGGTACCTACCTTTTATTTAACAGTCTGCTTAACGGAATGTGATGGATCATGGAACATTTGTTTGGTGAACACACCATTTTTTAAAACCTTATGATCCTAATTAATTATATTTGTGTTGTGCGATACCTTTTTGCTGTGCGAGACTACTTTGGCACACTAAGTTTTGTATGATGTTGATTATGACTGAGAAAACAGTGTGCATTTGTTTTAAATCTAATAAAGTTAAGGCTAGTGGCCTGCTTTTTTAAAAGTTCTGCATTATTATATTTGGAATATCTGCAGTTAGTAAAAATAAACAGTTAATGCAGACCTAATTCAAATTTGGAAGAATATGAAAAAGACATTAAAATTATTTAGAAAAATGTAGTCTCGCACTTATTTATTAAAAGCAGGCTTTCCACGTATCACTGTACAAACTAGATAATCCTAAATGTCGAAACTAACGATAACAACAAATAAAATAATAATAATTACGATCTACGCAAATAACGTTGAATAAAAATTTTCATTGAAAAATAAACAAAAAAGTCACACACACGACACCCATAGTATTTAGATAACTTTACATTTTGACGGATTGCATACAATTTAATAATTTCAAGAAAGTACAATTTTTCGCAATATCATAATAAATTGGTAATTCATAAACCATTTTCATTAGGATTCATACCATCTTGAAACTACCAGAATTCACGCGAGTAAAAAATAACTCGGAAATTTCAGTGTTACATACTCCAATATTTTAATAATCATATCTCTTATCATTCAAACTCCACAGATTCAAGCTCTTGACTATAATACTAAGCAATACTTGAAATTGGCACGACTTAGTAACCGACGTATTTATAATAGCATACATTTACGGAATGAAATAGCGGGACAACTCGAACTTCACATTTCATGCAACCAATCATTACAATTTATACCTTCTATCATTTTGCATAAAACACACATTCGGGAATTGCAATACATCAGCTCTTATTAGGACCTCTTACTCGTCCCTGTACGATATGAATAAGAGATCATAGTAAGATCTCTTGTTTTGGTCGGCCGCCATTTTGAATTCGTATCTAAGATGGCGCAATATGAGTTCTCACTATGACATTTATTAAGTCCGCCAGTTGCTAAGTCGTTGAGATATAAATAAAGTAATGGAAAATAAAACATTATGCACCAAATGACGCCTGTGCGCATACTTATAACTAAATCATAGCCTACATTCGATATTTGTTTACTTAATGCATACATTACAATGGTAACAGGCAGTCGAGTTGCGAAATGTAACAAAACCATAGAATCTATCATTTTTATATCAGATTGTTATAGATTTTTGTTTTATAGAAATACAGGTAATGTTACGAGAGTAAATAAAGTTGCTGAGGTTAATTAATATGCTAAAGTATTGCCAATAACCACCAGCAATGACTACAGTTTAATTCTGCTTTGCCATATTTATAAAAAAAAATAATGTATAAATAGAACCTTTTTCTTTATGGTTTTTACAGTGAATAGTTTATTTGTCTATGAAACAGAATGAGTAGTAAAATATGAGTTTTATTATTTATATTGGTTGAAAATGTTTAAAAAATACAGATCTCTTAATATCGTCGTTCTTGTACATATGGGTGAATGGGAAGACTAATGGGAATGTAAATACATATTAATTATCCGAAATAACTATTTTCTAAGTAGAGATCTACTCGGATCTACATAATGGTATCTAAAGTATTTCTCGACATAAATTGGTATTTGTATTTCCTAGGTATCTGCAGTAGAGGTATTATACCTCTAAAGCCTGCCTTATAGTCGTTTGACAAAGTATTTTACGACTTATTGTATTGTTTTAAAAGGTATATTAGGGATTGTTGCGATTTTACCGTTTTATAAATAGAATGTTCAATAGATTATTTTAAACCATAGGAGTATTGTCGCACTAGCGAATTCTACGAGACAGACGAGTGCGTCGAACTCACAAAATAATTTATTGCATTTTATCAAAGACGAAAAGGTTGACAGATACAACACAAAGAACCTTTAAAATGTTAGAAGAATTAAAATTCGAAAAAGGTGTCCTTTAAAAAGTTATTTTAGGGCGTACGCTAAAACTCGCGCGAGTGTATGGAGCTGGCATTCGCTTCAGATGTTCGACGTGTTTCTTGGGAACAAAATCTCTTTGCACCCGCCCACGTCAGTTGGCGTTGTTTAGCAATACAGACGTATTAATTCGCGCACTTGCGCCATTTTTAGCGTACGATCTTAATCTTTCAATCACGGACTGGTTATAGGTGGTATCATCAATACGTACCAACCTAACAAAATTGTATTGTACTTTATGAACATTTTTTTTGTATTTTTTTACATTTTTATCATTAGATATGTAATTGTATAATAATTACTAATCTTATCACAATGTATTATGAAATATTTTTTGTATTATTTTTACAAATTATATTACACAGTCTCCTCTTACGCTAAGTAGGGATAACTGCTAAATATGCAACTGGGGAAGTGGGGTGTAAGTCTGATTTTGTCTGCAAAAGTTTGACGATTATTTTTGGCGATCAATTTGTTGTGATATAAATATTTTAATTTATAAGGAGCATTCCTACTAGACTGTTTTATTTCTTATGGGCGAATTAAGTGATCATAGTTTATATAACTTTCGACTAAGGATGGACGCCAATTAACGGAAGATGGGCTGTGCCTTGGCGGTCGAGATATGTAAGAGCATCTACATTGTGCATACTATTTAGTCAAGAAGACAATATTAAATTTTATTGATTACAAAAGCTGACGCGCCAAAAATAATATTTCCACTTTTTCAAATATCAACATTACTATCGCGTGAATTAAGTTAATTATGATGTAACAACGATAAGTTCAACGTATCTTCCGCCTAACTTGCTTCCAGCCTAAAAATCTTTACCGTGATTATACCGTTTTAAATAAACTGTCAAATCGTAAAATTCATCATAAATTACGAAATTAAATTCAACCCCAGTCAAGTCGTGAGCGTAAAAGCTGCCATTACACTTAGTTATATTTTTTAGGACAAAAAATAAATAAGTTTAAAAGGAAAACTACGGCTAATTAACTCACGAACGTCATGAGGCAGATTAAACAATACTGTATTTGTAAAACTAAGAAGACTTGTGAACAAGTAATAACTTTCTAGAAATATTTTTAGGTCTGTAAGGTTTAAAATATTTTTTTATGTTAATGATTTGTAAAAATCTCTTGACTGGCAACACCATTTTTATAACAAGCAAGAGCTAGGAATAAATTCAAGGTTCCTTTTTCTTTCGACAGCAAGCTCAGGTATTTTGACTAGGGAAATAGGAAATATAATGTTAAGGCTAGTTATCAGTTAGATTTTCCTACCGAGCCTTTAGTGTATCGGTAGATGGCCACTACCGGTTGCGATTCCAAGGGAATTTCCGATATAATATCGACCAAAATAGTAAATAAGACAAAATACATGCATTAAAAACTGTTCGAAACGATTAAGCATATTGTTAAGTAGATTCGAGAACATTAACGGATTATATAGTTACATAGCGACCTCTCTTTGAAGTCGATAAAAAACTTAACGCTACTAATTTACAATACAATTTACTAGATATGCACGATATAGAAATCAAGGTATGTTTTAATTACTTGGCTGAACGTCGAACGTTTTGTCCTAGAAAATGATAATGCAATAAGTTATTCAATTTAGAAGAAATAAATAACTGTGCAGTAGTGCTTCAAGACGCCCAAATAGGATATTCATTGTGATATTTCATTAAAATTATTGCTATCCCTTTCTAGCATATGAACAGAGAAAGAGAGTAACGGCGCAAAGTGACTGTGTTTATTGACTGTCGGTTGTAGCCACAAATAATTTGAACAGTTATAAAAGTATTTTTTTAGTCCTGTTAACACTATTCATTTCATTACCTATAACCAGATTTTTCATAGCTTTAAAACCAATAAATAAAAGTCAATTGAATGGGCATGTGAGGTCACAGAAGAAATCGCGTCTTGACGGCTCATAAAATAATATAAAATCTTCCGTCTCTTTCTCTTTATTTGTAAGGGATAGCAATAATATTTATTAAATTACCAATTTATCTATCAGAATAATTCTTCAAGCAAAAAAATCATCATCATATCACTAAAAAATATACATAAACATTTCCAAAGTAATAATTTATAATATTACTGTAAATTAAGTTTGAAAATCAATGTGAGAAAATGTACAATACAATTTGATACTGATTTTCTTTATTTCACAAATTATTTTTAAAGTTAGACGTTCGCGTTACACCTTTAAAAGTCTGTGTAAATAATTCTCAGAAGCAAATACGAATAAACAGTCGGTAAAATGAACAAATACGGACCTTATTCTCGCAAAATATGTTCATTCTACATAAATATTATATACACGGTAAATAAGGTAATTACAAGAAACCATACCGGCTGACTTTGCATTTATTGGCAATATTTTAGAGGGAAAAAATACTTTGGAACTAACTCGCAGGAAAAACTGTTTCGCACATTTATACATATATCTTGGAACAAGCTAATCCTAAACTATGCATGTAGTATGGTAACCAGACAACTGATAATTAGACACAAAACAACCAATTATGCGGGTGTGATACGTGACTTAGAAAAGTGTAACACCGAATATCACGTCCCCGTAAGTTCACGTATTCGAAACACTTAACAACGAATGCACGCTACCTCGAAAAACTTGACGCCGTAGCCATCGTGATCTCGAATAAAGAAATCTCACTATAAAAGCCTGTCATCGATTCTGTAACAGGCCTTAGTGAATGCAGTGATTATTTTAAGACCCAGTTTCACATTAATTACCTCCTGGATTACATACAGGATATTATATACAAGTGAATTTGGGATTTCTTTATTTGAGATCACGATGGCTACGGCGTCAAGTTTTTCGAGATAGCGTGCATTCGTTGTTAAGTGTTTCGAATACGTGAACTTACGGGGACGTGATATTCGGTGTTACACTTTTCTAAGTCACGTATCACACCCCAATTATGCTCGTCTAACAAAAAAATTGTTCCAGGTGTAAATTAAAACCACGATCTCTGGCTTAACAGTCAAGGTCACTAAATACTAGACCAACAGCCCAATCAATTTGTTTTTTATTTGAAACTGTTGTTTTAAAGTACTTTTTCCAGCTGAAATATTGTCAATGAATTTCATTCAACCATTTATATTTATGGATATTTTACACGCAGCCTTATTGCAACCTCGTCAATGCCTACATAAACTAGCATATTATTTTCTTTATAAATATTTACCTAGGTTTTTATAACTTCTATCTCACCAAGTCATCTAACAAGACACACATTTTACAACAGATCAATCATCATTCAAGTTTCAAATGAGAGACTTTTATGATAATATAGTGAAAAGTCGTTATTAAATTACAATATTTATGTCGCTAGGAGATTTGAGCTTTGTGTACTGCGCATAGGATTGAATTTTCGCTGTAGCATGTGGGTGGTATCTTGGTTGTCTTTCGTCACCATTGACATTGACATCTGTCAAACTAACTTCTGCTACTTAGGGTGCGTTCCAAAAAGGGTAAGAATTACACGGAGTAGTGCGAAAGTTACTTTAGGAGCGTTCCGAAATGAGCCGAGTGAAACAGAGGGTAACCGAACAATTACTTGACAGCTACCCGAGCAGTATTTTGGAACGCTTTCGGTAGAGTAATTTTTTGCACTGACAAGTGCGATTGCTCACCCTTGGCTGAGCGTCGTTAAAAATTACCTAACATTGTGTCAAAATCATATATGCGCCAATGTTGAAGTTTGATGTTGAAGAATGGATTTACTAAAGTAGAAACGAACAGGTAATACTTATTTATTTGCAAAATATGCTTAAAAACACGATTTTCCTTCTTTGCAATAGAGAGAAAAGGTTATGTTGACAGTGTCATCATACGACCCTAACCCGTTCCAAAACAGTAAATCGCTCTGTAGCGTTCAAAAACAGTATAGCCGTTCTCTTTCTTTCATTCTTTCTGTCTCTTTTTAATTTTCAAATGAATTCCTCGCACGTTTTGGAACGCACTCTTATTTGAGTGAAGTTAGCTTCGTTTTGGTTTTAAATTATTGAACATAGAAAAGAAATGAAGTTAGCTACGATCCTATTTTGAATTATTTACCGCATTTCATAGAACAAGTGAAGTTAGCTCCATAGAAGAAGATTTGACCGATCAGAACGCCTCATTTCCTCAACCCATTCCTCCTAGCGACAACAGTATATTTCTCGAGAACTGCCGAATACCTATGATACAATTTGACGAGGAGAAAGCCTTAGAGTCTAACGTAACCTACCCACTCAGTCGTCGGTTTGGTCGTGCGTCGTTTACGCTCACTATCACAAAGCACTGGTACACTGTACTAGCGTACCTACTGTCTTACTGTCCTGCCAGTTTCACTCAACTTACAGAGTATTGAACAGATCCCTGGCGTTATTCTTGGAATAACGCTTGTAGGAACAGTCGCTGAATCAGCTGCCACTGGAATAAGGAAATAATGTATAATTAATAAATTATTTTTAAAATGCAGTCGCTATCTTTTCAAAGCCAAAGAATTCATATCTTCTTTCCATAGTAAAAAAAATAAAATCACTTTCGCCCTCTGTTCACTTAGATATTTTAAACTACTTAACGTATTATATAATACAGTTTTCAGCAAGAGAAAGGTTTTATAAAGGTCGAGATTTCCAAGGGTTTGCCCCAGCGTCGAACACCCGTGAAAAGCTGGGACGTGTCGCTATTATATAAAAGAAGTATCTCATAGAAATGCCACTTGCTGACTTCCTACATATAAATGGTAAACTTTGCCTCGCTCCCAACGAATGCTGGGACGAAATTAGACCTTAAATCATAGCATACAAGTTTCAAAATCCCTCACCTTCTGTTAGGCATAGCCCGCCGCCTCGCGGTCTGCCTCTGGTGCTCAAACTCAAAGTCCTCCTCCGTGAGGTTGAGCCGCGTCATGTGGTACATGAGGTAGTCCTCCCCTAGGATCCCCTCTGGGGGGTGGCGGAGGACCTCCAGAGTCTCGCACAGTCCGCACGCGCGCTTGCGTACTTTTGCGGGTCCGAGCGCGCCTGCTAGGATCACTAGTGCCGCTTTGAATAGTACCTGGAAGATAGAAGGTCAGTATAATAATAATTAAACCTCGAACACACGTGATTCAAGTAACAATAGAAAGAAAATAGCAGCCCGACTGCCGGCTGTCGCTTGGTCGTTGAAAGCTTAAATCATTAAAGAAATAAAATGCCTGCATCCTCATTATCATTTGGATGCGTTTTTAAATATTATTATTATAATAATAAGAATACAAAAACATTTAAAAATATAAATAATTGTATCTTATGGGGTCCAAGCTACCGTTGGTCAGGGCTCCAGAGAGTGGAACCTCCGGACAATGCGCGACGTGTCCAGGAGTACCGCTTTCTGTATCAGAACCTTGATCCAGCTGCCTAGCGATAGGCTCTTTAGGCGTTGGTCGATGCTTTTCTATTATGCCATTGGCCGTGCCGACTGTCGGCACAATGATTGCTAAATCCACATCCCACATGTCGACAACCTCGCAAGCCAAGTCAAGAAACTTAGTATGCTTATCTTTCTGGGCTTTCACGAGGTTCTCGACATGTGGAACGGCTATGTTAACAATCATTGTTCGAAGCTATAATCGATCTATCACCAGTATGACAGGCTTGGCAACAACAGTCCTGTAAGTAACGATAGATCGTTTCCACTACAATGTAGCTTGTAATAACCTGTAGTAACCTGTTGTACGGTACTTCTGGTTGCACAAGACTGTATTTCAGGGCAAGTTGCTGATTCATCATCATTGATGTTATTGTGATTGTTATCATTACCATCACCCTACTTTCAGACGTGGGCCTCTTTAATCAAAGTTCATTCTTCTCGCTTTTCAGAAACTCTTATCGGGCTGCTACTAGCCATTCTACGAAGATCTTTGCTCCACCTAGCCCGAGGACATCGCGGTCATCGGTTCTACACCCAATATGACCGACCTGTTGCGTCTTCAGTTGGCTTAACGGTAAGTTATATTTTATCTATGTATATCTATGTAATTAAAGAGATGCTCTTCTATTGTGCTTGCTGTCTTGTTGCTGTCGTTCTATTGTGTCTCGAATCTCGTGTGTTTGAAGGTTTAAACAGCAAAAATGGGGGACATGAATCTACTGTATTTCTATCTCACATATGCAATATCAGAAGTGGGATGTTAAGCTTGGTAGTTAAGCTCACTGCGTTGTTAGAAATAAAAAAAAATATAATAAAAGGATACAACCTTACAGACACGATTTGACTGCTTTAGTCCACCTCGTTCTACATGCAAAAATACCCAAATAAAGCTGACACATACCTTAACCCCTTCACAGAGGAAGCAGTCCCACACCCTGAGCAGGCTGTCCCAGGGCAGGGTGCGCGTGAGGGCGCACAGGAACCACTCGGTGGCGTACAGCACCGGCTCCACCTTGTGCTTCACCAGGTGGCGGTGCACCGCGGGCGCCGTGCGCCGCAGGAGAGCGTGGAGGATGTCGCCGTCGCGTTGGAGGACCTGGGGAGCGGTTGGTTGGTTCATAATAGAGATGCGTTGAGGAAAATTACATTAACTGTTACGTCGTTGCGTCTACAAACAATACAAACAATACAATACAAACAATAGAAAGACAACAGCCGGCTGTCGCTTGGTCGTTGATACATTAAGTTTCCGACGACCAAGCGACAGCCAGCTGTTGTCTTTCTATTGTGTCTCAAATCACGTGTGTGCGAAGGTTTAATAAATAAACCTTCTACCTTAATTGCACTTCAACATGGAACAAATATTTTAATTTACTACGTGTGGACAGGTTCCACAGTTCCAGCCACAATCTCCTGGCGAGACATATTTTCAGATAACTCGTAAACCACTCTCAACCCCTAATTGAAGATCCAGTATAAGACCCATGGAGGCATGGAACGCCCACAGACAGCGACCAACTATTAGACCTCTGGAACCCAGTTTTTGGGTAACATTTTTCTAATGGGTAAGACTGATTGAGCTAAGAGGCGAATAGATTCAACAATTTTTATCTGTAATTGACGTTCAATGACTTTTTAATAGTCTAATAGAAATAAACAAATTGACTTTGACTTTGAAGATCAATAAATCTTCTGCTAAATCACAGGTTCGCAGTAGTGATCAGGCCAATCGAATCACTTCACCGATCAAATTGAATAGGTCATTGTGATATAATATCAAGTCAAATCAATTTATTTAAATGTCACCATTCAGGGGTTAAATCAATTTAAAATTGTACACTGAAGCCGATATAAATAAATTGTTTTATTAACAAGCGAAAAAAGTAGTAGAGGCAGAGAACGCAGGACGTTGATTTCCTTTGTAACGTGTCTTAAATCTGAGTGTGTCTTTGAGGAGTGGCTGGAGAGGCGCCACGGCGCTCTCACGTTTCGCTTGACACAGGTCCTCACCGGACATGGTCAGTTCGGGAGGTTCCTGTGTCGAATTCGGGTCACCACTGCAGCAACGCAACGGTCGCCTGGAGGACACGGTCGAGCACAGGGTGGTGTGCCGCGCATGGTCCCATCGACGTGTCCTCGTAGAGGCGATCGGCGGCAGTGACCTCTCGCGCCCGGCGCTGGTTCAGGCCATGATGTCATGCTTTGGGGCGAGACGGAATGGGATGCCGTCGCCTCCTTCTGCGAAGCAGTTATGCTAGTGAAGGAAGCGGCGGCGCGCGAGACGTCGAGAGTCGCAAGACAACTACCGGCCACCGTAGGCGCGGTTCTGCGGATGGCGAGCGATGGGTAGCTCGCCGCCCGGCTAGGACCAGGACCGTGTCGACGGCGCGTTAGTGTTCCACGCGCGCCTCAAAGAGAAGAAGTCAGCACAGGAAGGGGCCAAACAGGGCCAACGCCTGCCGGGGTTGCGGAATGTTTATAATAGTTACCGTGACAAACGAAGGAACAAACGATTTGTAAGATGATCTTCAAGAACATTAGGCTGACCGCATATCAGGCTTGCATATCCCGTAAATGTGGCGTCGTCGTGTTCGGGAGCCCATCCACTAGAGCAAATTTGTTGCGGGCAACAAATGTGCCCCTAATGTGCAATTACCATACAATTGATACAATACAGAATGATTTTCAAAAAATGTTGAACACAAATTTTTGATGTGAAACATCTATGATCTATAGCCGCACGTAAAACAAATTTCTGGCGTGGCGACGCATGCCACTTTTTCTTTTCAATCATATTACTTTTACAAAATAATGTCGATGTTTCACATCTGCCAGGCGTCCCGTGACGGCTCACTTTTTTTTTTCTTTTTGTTCGTAAATGAAAAATGGCGACGATACAGATCGTTGAAATTTCGCGTGACGTCCCGCCTAAGCACAATTAAAAACAAACCGGAACTTTGTTGCCCTGTGTCTTTTTTTTATTAATTAGGTCCAGTAATTTATGAACGATCTAATGGACGAACTAAACGAGAATGCCATTTTTTATGTTGTCGTCATCCTTATTGCGGCGCAATAATTGTGGCGAGGTAAATATTCGATGAGTGTTGCGCCGGTGTGCGGCCTAGTTTAGAATAAGTTTGGCTAAACAATGTTTATTATTCTTCGCTTGATTGTCATAGCTACTTTGGTGCAGTAGATAGGGAATTGCAACAATTTATCGGATTTTTTTCTTTATCTTTCGTGATAAGAAAGATTTTTTAAATGTTTGTGTTGCAATGTTGTGTTTACAAAATGTAGTCTAGCTAATCAACGGATGTCTTGCGATTCTTATTCATCTACGATAGTGTAGGAGGTACGGTTATTTATTTATTTGTGCTCGAAATAGTCTTTATGTTAAAAGATATTCACTATTGTAGCATATTAAAAGAACTGATCAGAATAGAAAAAAAAAGGATAAAATCAGACAGTTGTTAATTTACATTGCATTTTTGTAATGAACCGCTGAATATACCTATTTTATACAATGCTGCTTGTCTGACCTCCACAACCCAGTTACTGGGTGCGTATTATTATTTGAAATCACTGCCATCGGACCTGCACTGCCCAGTTTCTGGGTATTATTTAGAGCGGCTGCTTATAAGATCTCCACAGCCCAGTAATTGGGTAACAGTAAACTCTTATTTGGAATCCATACAGTCAAGACATTCAGTCACAGCCCTGTAACTGAATAATACTAAATCGCTCATAATATTATTAAAGAGACTACTGGGAAGTTAACAATAAATTATATTTATATTTTATCTGATACCCGCTCATGCCGTATTAAAACCAAGGCATCTCATCTCATATTTTTAACAGACACTGACCTCAACCTTCCGTGTTAAAAACCAAGTTATAAATATTTCAGGCACTGACCTCAAGTCCCGGGTTGTAGTACCCGCTAAGGTACTTGTCGCTGATGCTGACGAGGCACCAGAAGGCCTGCACCGCCGGCATGTGCATCAGCAGGAAGGCGGCCACCGGCGCCTGCGCTTGGAAGTAGCCCACCTTCGGGTTTAGTACCGAGTACGCTTTTAGAACGGAGAATAACTCTTGTTGGCTGGAAAGGAAGAGAAATGTTTTGTTAGTGTAGAAAATATAATTTGTTATGTCGGCGGCTCAAAGAGCTGCGTAAAAAAATATTTAAGAAATAAAAATATATAAAATAAAATCTGAGTTTTTCTTTTCATGGATACAATTATGTGATTAAATATCTGTTAAGTACTTAGTCACATTGTAAAACTATGTAAATAAAAATATGAATTACGTGATGTGTGACTAGGCTCGATAGTAGAAAACGGCTGGACTTCCTCATCCTCCATTAAAAAGGGAGAATAGTCCGAGTGGGAGACCTTGTATAATTAATAATTATGTATAAGCTAATCTTTCGCCGAACTCTGATTGCACGAAGTAGGACGTTAGCTGTAGTTCACAACTTCACATGTCGAGCGATAGATGTCGCCACACATATTTTAATCACACACAATGTCAAACCAACTTTTACATGGTCAATAAAAAAATGTCATGCATAATTGCAAAAACAACACCAGAGTACCGACACGTCATTTGTATGACGTCACAACAGCGATAAGGTTCTGTTATTCACGAATATTGTGGACAGTCCCTAACCAGTAACCACAATAGTGAAGACCCAGACGTGCGATAACAAGCCGGTTAATTGTTATGTATTTCAATTATTTGTGGTTTCTGTTCTTGAGTTTGAACAATAGCCGACCTGTGATGAAAAGAGTCTTATTTACAATTGGGTATTTGATATGATTTATTTAAGTATTTATTAGAACTTTATTTTTCACAATATGTAAAAAAAACTACTACAAATGCGTACTCTATAGGGCGATTGGACTTGTCCCCACCATTCTCAATTCACTAAAATAATTGCTAAGCCCTAAAAATGTGATTCGTTTCAAACTAACTGTAAAATTAGATTTTGTTGCATTAATATCAAATTGAAGCATCGCATTGGAGTCTGAAAGTGGCGCCAGTGTTGAAAGAGGACAATTTGTTTTAGTATGGGCATGTGAAGAGGAGGAATGAAACGCATGTGACTAAGAAAGTTATGATGAATGTAAAGGGGGAGAGGAAACCCGAAGAATGTGCGAAGGATGATAGAGAATGAGGAGAGAGTGATAGCATATCGGTTGACAGGACAACATAGAAGTGGAAAACATGTAGCGCGGTGTGCGCTAAGTAAGATAGGATAATAGCAGAAACATAATGATGATCTGAATCAATAAGTAATTAGTCAACCGTAGAGTATGCACTGTGACATCTCAAAAGTTTTACAAAATCTCACAAACTCAATAGAGAAAATTAGTTTTGACAGCTCATAAATTAAATATGTCAATTTATTGGTGGTGTCAAATAGCTATTGACACACACACACACTGCATATTGCCAATCAACCACTGACTTTCCAATAAAAAAAATACTTTCAAACTTCATCATGTGATGTGTAATTCATTGACATCTATGGCTAGCCGCACACACACAATAATATTGTCAACTAGCTTTCGCCCGCGGCTTCGCCTGCGTGGATGTCGTACTTCTGTCCTCTATTTTAACTCTTAAGGTGTTAAATTATTAGTGGCTATTTACTCTTTGCACAAAGAATAAACCCTCCAAGTTTCATGCCTGTAGTTAGTTTAATAACAAACGCGTTTAATATTGGTCAGTGAGTTTAATATTATATGTATATACCGCAGTTTCACCCGCGTTATGTTTTTTAAGGATGGGAATTGATCAAATGACTTCTCATGAGGGAGTGTCATACTTTTGCTGACTAAAACCCACCCTTGTTCCTTCGGTTGCCCTTTATGTTCTGGGGCTGCTTAGAACTATTCCGCAACCCCGGCCTAAAAGGCCCCGTGACGTGCTGACTGCTCTTTGAGGCGCGCGTGAAACGAACGTGCCATCGACACGGGCCTGGTCCTAGTCGGGCGGCGAGCTACCCATCGCTCGCCGTCCGCAGACCCGCGCATACGGTGGCCGGTAGTCGTCTTGCGACTCTCGACGTCTACGCCTGGGTCCCTGTCCAGGGCGCGAGGCTTGACGCTGCATTAGCATGACTGTTTCGCAGAAGGTGACGGCTTCTCGTTCAGTTTCGCCCCGGAGCATGGCCTAAACCAGCAGCGTGCGTGAGAGGTCACCAAGTCACCACTCAGGCACGATCCTCGCGTACCCGCGTTATATTAGGTTTTTGGTTACTGATTGGCTTCCGTGGCTCATGGTGCAATGTAATGAAGAACAATATTATGTGTTATTCTGATGAATAAGCTACGAATATCTTGCAAAGCCGGCCAGCTTTGTTACTGCCCGTACGTACCATTATTATATTGCTGCGGAGTAATTTTAAAACTGTAATGTCTCCGAAGATATTATTTTTTGTAATTAAATGATGTAAACGACAATTTTGTACATAATTAAAAACTTTTATTGAATAACCTATAATTCATCAAAACACCCTGGCAAATCATGAACTATCTTAGAGCTTATTTCATTGCCATAAAAATGGTTATAGTGAGTGAACTTTTTAAGAGGAACAATTCTTTAGTACATAATTTTTGCGTAACTTCAACCATTTACGCAGCGCACGCAACGGAATCTCTCAAAAGGAATATTTTTTCCCCCGTTTTTGTCAAACTTTTCATTACTGCTCGGCTCCTAAGTGTCTTAGCGTTATGTTATATGGGATCCCTTCTTTTCGCATAATATTCTTTGTCCTAATATACTTCGGCATAACGATTTTGGCACAATTTGTTTTGGCATAATAATACTTCGGCATATTTGTTTTAGGCATACATTTTATGTTGGCATAATCATGTTAAAGACTAATTTGTTTTGGCATAAATTTGATTCGCATAACTTTAGTAGGCCTAATGACTATTAGCATAACGTTAGTAGGCCTAATGACTATTAGCATAACGTTAGTAGGCCTAATGACTATTAGCATAATAATGTTTAGGCATACAATTAATATAAATAACAAAAACAATTTTCATGCAAATGATATATAAATATAAATATACATGACATTATGTAAAGCAAACCAATTTGCTGTAGTTTCTGTAACAATCAAAATAAATAAATTGTTGGTTAAAAAGTTAATATGCTGTGCAACAAAAATTAGTGACAGAACCGAATTGCTGCAAAACCGACTCCACGTAGTCTTGTTTGCCCTACCCCTAGAGTGTTATTTAAAATCGCGTAGGCGCGTAGGGGCGAGGCGGCCCGCGGGCTGAGGAGCAGGCGGCTGGGAGCGAGCCGCCGCGGCTGAGGCTGGCCGGCTAAGCCGGCCAACAAGCCGAAGCTGCGGTGGTGAGCGAAAGCCGTCTGCGACGATTAGCACGCGTGGAGCCGCCGGAGGCCCGCAGCGCCGGAGCCGTCACAGAAACCCTGCCTGCTGCATGTTGCATGCTTGCTTGAATGCTGCATACTTGCTTGCATGCTGCATGTTTGCTTGCATGCTGCATGCTGCATGCTTGCCTGCATGCTGCATGCTTGCTTGCATGCTGCATGCTTGCTTGCATGCTGCATGCTTGCTTGCATGCTGCATGCTTGCTTGCATGCTGCATACTGCATGCTTGCTTGCATGCGGGTATAGTGTCTAAATATTCTAGGTGTTAATAAATTTTCCATTGTTATACCTATAAAAATATGTTTTAATATTTTTATGCGAAATTTATGCTTTAAATTTTATGCTTTAGGACATTATGTTTACAAATGTTATGCTTTAGAACTTTATGCTTAAAAAAGTTATGCTTTAGAACTTTATGCTTAATAAGTTTATGCTTTAGAATATTATGCCTAATCATTATTATGGTTAGAGACATTATGCTTAAAAAAGTTATGCATGAGCAGTTATGCGTAATTATGTTATGCGAAAATATAATTATGCCAAACAACATTATGCGAAGTTATATTAGGTCTTAAAATTTTATGCAAATGGATAGGGAACCATGTTATATATAATAATAATCATAATCATTTATTTCTTAACAAAATACATTTGTGTCGAAACATACTAATATAACATAAGCTAATACAAATTAAAATACACATTAAAATTTCCAAATACCAAGACAAAAAAATTATACAACACAATCAAAATATAATAACATAAATTAAATCATAACAGTCAAATCATAAGCATGTATAAAAAAATTCAGAATTAAGAAAAATAATAATTAAAATTTGTCTTTCATATACTCGTCAATGCTGTAGTAAGATTTTTTTAACAGTAACGTCTTTAATTTATTCCTAAATATTTTATAATTATGTATCATCTTGAATTCTATCGGTAATTTGTTGTATAAAATGATTGATTGAACTTCTGTACTGTGTCTTACTACATTCAGCTTTGGCTGTACGCTATTTGGCAAATCTTTTCTACGAGTCGCCTCTCTTATTGTCCTAGTTTCCAGAGTTTCGATTTTGGTTAGATTTTTAACCAAATTTGTAAGTAAAACCAGGATATATAGAGATGGTACTGTCAAAATATTTAGTTTTAAAAAGTAATCCCTACACGACTCTGTCTGTTTGATACGTAGCATGGTTCTTATGGCCCTTTTCTGCATGACAAAAGCTGCATTTATATTATATTTATAACTATTACCAGGCGTCCGTCACTCGCTCAAGGCCACGCGTTTTATGCCTACCGCTTCGCGTATCGTCGACGATACAACGAACACCGGGCTGTCGCGCGCCCGGCTGAGTGCTCGCGCGTCACGGGTACAGCGCTGACTATCAAAATGCCGAAACCACGTAATTATTGTGTGATTATTGTGCAATTCCCCTGTTTCCCAATTCTCCTGTTTCCCTTTTGATTATTTATTAAAATTATTCACGCGGTTTTGGATATTTTCGACACTAAAATATAATAATCGGGAATTCAAGGAACGAAAAATATGCATCAGTCATTTTATTAAACTAATAAATATTTGATCAACAAATAAAAAAATAATTGTTTTTCTAAAACATTCGTTTTATTACCATTATCATCATACGTTTAACCCTAGGACATTTGCTGGATGGCACGCACACACGTTTGTCGCGCGGCGGGCAAAAGAATCTCAACTCTCTTGTGCGTATTTATGGTACATTTCTCCTCGCTGCAAACAGCTGGTATTATTATTATGATTTTGTAGGTTATTATAGCGTAGGTATTTTAGTTTTTGTATTGGAGTGAAGTATCTGTTACGTAGTAACTATTTATTAATCTGTGCTATTACCCCAGAACTGTATGCTATACCTAAGTTTTGATTCTATCAGTGCATAATAAACTGGGCGAAGTTGGGCAATATTTAGATCATCTCTAAGCACTCTAATCGCGTAACATGCACTGCTTATAGCGTTAGTAATGGTGCTCAGCTCCTGCTTCCAGCTTAGCAGTGAATCTACCTGGACGCCCAGAAATCTAAATTTTTCGACTACTTCAACATAGTTCCCTAATGATAAAATATCTAAACTTTCTTTTTGTCGTGTAGTTGATTTGAATAGTACGCATTTGGTTTTTTTTAAATTAAGTTTTAAGTTATTTGTTGTGAACCAAATTTCGAAAACTGATAGGAGGCTATTTATCTTTGACTCTAATTCTGTTATGTTTTTACTGGCTATAACAGCACTAGTATCATCTGCAAAAATTACTAGTTTTATATCTGGCATAATACTTCTGATATACTCAGACAAGTCATTTAGAAAGATAATAAAGTAGATGGGACCTAAGACAGAACCTTGTGGTACGCCTCTCATAACGTTAGTCAAGCCGGATTTGTAAACTATTTCCTTTTTCCCTTCATTTGACTTGATTTCAATATATTGTTTTCTATTATAGAGATACGAGCTCATTAGTTTTAGAATATTCTCCCTTATGCCGTAGTGTTCTAATTTTGCTAATAAAATGCTATGGTCTACCATGTCGAATGCAGAGCTTAGATCTAAAAATAGCCCAGCAACTTTTAGTTTCTGATTTAATTTAATGACTACATCTCCAACGAAAGAATTTATGGCATCTGTAGTCCCTACACTTTTCTGATACCCGAACTGCTGGCTGTTTATTATTTTTTGAGAATATAAATGTTTGACGAGTCTAGATTTAATTACTTTCTCGAAAATTTTTGAAAATATCGGCAATAGGGAGATAGGCCTGTAGTTGCCTGGGTCCATCTTTGAGTCTTTTTTAAAAATGGGAAGTACTTTCGCTATTTTAAATTGCTCTGGAAACACCCCCTCAATAACGCATTCATTTAGTACGTTCGCCATAGGAACTGCCAATACATCTATGTTCTCTTTAATTATACTCATTGGAATCTCGTCATATCCAAAAGATCTTTTATTTTCCATATTATTTACTAATTTCTTAACTTCTACGGGTGTGATGAGACTGAAACTCATATTTTTATCTACCCTGTTTACATTTTGTATTAAATATTCTATTGCTAATTCATGATTTCCTGAGCTCTGAAGTTTACTATTATCAAATTGTTTAGAAAAAATATCGGCTATTTCATGGGGATTATCTATTATTTTGTTATTTACTTTGAGTAGAAAGTGGTCATCCTTAAGTTTTTTACAATTGTGTCTACGATCATTTACTATTTGCCAGATAGCTTTGCTAGAATTTGCTGTAGAATTTATTTGTCGCCTTACCTGTTCAATCTTTGCTTGTCTTACTATTTTCCTATACAATCTTACGTAGTTTTCCTTGTATTTAATAACCGAAATATCGCATTTATTTTTATTGATCGTATTTAAAAAACGTTTCATTTTACTTGAGGTCCTAATCCCCGTCGTTATCCATTTTGACTGTTTCAGTTTGTTGAGATTTACTTTAATTCTTTTTTTTACATAGGCAATGGAGTGACATTTGTGAAACTTATTAATAAATGTATTAACACCAGTATTCCAGTCATTTTCTAACAAGAGCTGTCTAAACTTCTCGTTGTTTTCTTTATTGTAAATTCTCTTATTCATATATATAAATTCATTCCTTTCTTTTAACTTGCAGACTCGGTCCAAACATACTGTACAAAAAATCCCTGCATGGCCATCGGCTAGTCCATTATGATCCACCTCTGTAGCTATGATATTATTGTCCGAGATATTAGTCAAAAAATTGTCTAAACATGAAGCACAATTATTGCGTTCAAATGTCGGTGAATCGATTAAGTATCTAAAATTATAACAAATGAGTAGAGTCAAAAATGTTTTTTTTTGTTTATCATCCTTCAAAATATTAATATTAAAATCCCCACAGATTAAACTTTTTTTTTTGAAACCGTACTGCAAAATTTCTTCAAGCTTTTGTAAAAACATCTCGAAATTTTTAGTTTTTGGTGTTCTATAACAGCAAACAATATATAGATCCGTTTCGATGTCTTTGACGCCACATATCTCGAAACAATCCATTTTATATAAGCGTTTACATATTTCTAGATCCACTACTTGCCGGTCTGGGTGTGTTAATATCAAGGTGCCGCCCCTAGATTTATTTACCCTAGTATTAAACGATGTTAGTTCATAATTAAGAAATCTAAACTGAGACGCTATAGTTTTATTTATGAAATGTTCACTGATGCATATAAAACCGATATCCTTATTTAATTCATGTAAGTAAATTTCAACATCATCTTTTTTGTTATTGAAGCCGCATAAGTTTCGGTGAAAGATGGTAAAAGAGCTCATAGTTTCATGGTAATTAGTTATAGATTTATTTTCAGTTTGCACAGTACTGCTACAAGCGGATTCATGATCATTATCAATATAGCCTATAATCTGCCCGGAAGTATGGATTACAATCGTACCAAGTTTGGTTTAAATCCCTTCAGTAGTTTTTAACCCATGCGTGCATATACAGACAGACAGACAGACAGACAAAAAATTTACTAATTGCATTTTTGGCATCAGTATCGATCACCAATCATCCTCCAATATTTTTTTTTAAAATATATTCAATGTACAGAATTGACCTCTCTACAGTTTTATTATAAGTATAGATACAAGATTGTCAATAATCTAGATTCTATATAACCAATACCGCAATACAGGCCGCGCACACTCAATATTATTGGCAATACGTACTTTATTGTCAATATTATTGTGTGTGTGCGGCTAGCCTATGAAGGAAAACATTGTATTGAATCTTGGAAGTGGAGATTAAAACCATCAATTGGCCTTGAGCAAGTTCTGTTTATCAATGCTCGAGTCTTCTCTGTGTGAAAAGTAGCCTTGGCCCAGCATAGTGACATTATTAGGCAGGTAAAAAACAAAACCGATAAGTTTGTGTAATTTTGCTATTATTATTGAATGGTTATTTTATCGTGGATCTTGAATAACGCAGGCCATACACAGAACGATACACTTACGTGCGCAAATAATAACTGTTTGTATAAATGTATAGTTTGCAATATGTATTAACGTGTTTGGGATAATTTGAGAAGTGTCTGAGCTGATTATGGGTTCGATCCCCACCAGAACAAACTTTGTGTGATGAGCATGATTGTTTGTTCTGTGCTGGGTGTAATTTATCTGTAATACGTACGTATTTATAAATTATATGTATATCAGTTGTCTGGTTACCATAACACAAGCTCTAAGCAGAGCTTAACTTGGGATCAGATGACCGTGTGTGAGTTGTCCCAGTGTATATTATATTATTATTATAGACACATCGACGTCACGCTGTTTTTTTTACTACTACAACCCATAAATGCCGAATTTTTTACAAGCGCCGAGCTTTTATAAGCGCTGAGACAATGAATGAAGCTGGACGTGTCTTCCTAGTCCTGATCTGTCTTGAAAACAACAACTCAATTAACAAAGAACAAGACAGAAGCAAGAAAACACAATTTCCTCTTTGTCGTAAGAGATCATAACCATGGTATGGTATACAAGTAAGTAGAGCCCTTGTATGAAAGCGTGCAGACCACATAATGTATACAAGTACATCATTATGTGGTCTGCACGCTTTTATACAAGGGCTCTATTTCATAACAAAATTAACTTAATTAAGCCCAAACAAAAACGTAGCCAACTAAAACCCACATAAAAACCAACCTGTAAAACAAAACAAACAACCAAGCGATTACTAATTAATCGAAAAACTAATGAATCTATTAATTACGAGAACACTTAACGAGTCATTACGAAGCCAACCGGTTGCTACGTTGTGTTGGCTACATTAATACAATCTAGATAATTTAGCCTTTGTAATCAATAAAATGTTTAGTGTAGGCGTAACTTTGAGTTTAATCCAAACTGAGTTTGTTATAGTGAAAAATTCTGTTTATATAAAAGCAGACAAAACTCAACTCTCTAGTATTTTCCAAAACACGTTAGAGCCGGCTTTCAGTCTCACGGGATTCAGCTGAATATCTCGAGAGAATCTCGAGCGACCTCCACAACCCAGTTATTGCAATAACGCGGTTGTAGAGGTCGCTCGAGATTCTCAAGAGTACTCATGAGTAACTCGATACCACCTGGATAGACTGTCAGTCTTTCTGACGTCTCACTCCTTGTAACAACAGGAATCAATGCCAAAGGCAAAGAGGGAAGAATAATTACACCTTAAACTAGGGCCGCCATTTCCAAAATAGTCGTGGGTCATATGCATCTTGCGGGCAGCAAAGCCGTAAAAATCTGATAGAAATAGTTCATGAACTGATGAATCATGGTAATAAAACGCGACATAATCTGCAACTATTACGGCTATTTGATAATATTAATAATACCCAGTTGTGCTAAGTGGCAATTGTCCAAGTTCACAACGTGCTGATGCACTTGGCAACTGAATGAAACAAGAGTAAACAAACAATAATAATTAAACTAATTGTTTCTGTCACACGTCGGGAAAATCAAATAATTTGTCGTGTTGCTGTTATTCCGCTCGCGGTGGATTTAATCTACGTCAATTTGAGGTTTTGCCAAAAAAACGTTTTTGGCGATGTTCTAAGAGTGGTTATGAAATATGCTTTGCTTTTATAGGAGAGAGATGCAACCATAATTAGTTTACATTCTTATTACATATAGAGTAGCTACTAGCTAGTACCTAACTTTATTGTAAGATAAACCCTATAATATTTACTACTTGATGAATCAGTCGCCAAAAGATTCACCCACCCACACAAATAAAAGTCATCGCTAGTGTATCTGTCGAAAATCGTAATGTTCATCGAAGAAATTAGGGACCGAAATACTAAAAAATATTACCGAAAATTCACTTGGACTATTTACTCTAAGTAATTACTCACCCGAGCCCCTCTTCTCGAATAAACATCTCATGGTATGGGAACTGGCGGTGCAGGTCCTTCCTGATGTCCTCCATACACTTGGGGTCGCCGGGCGCCTGCAGCAGCTCCTCGTATTCGTTCGGATGCTTCTCCAGCAGCAGCTGACCTCCGCACAGGTACAGCCAAGCTTTGGGACGCACGGATGCTGGAATGCCTGGAGAAAGTCGGTTTGGGTAAGCATCTATGATATTCGAAAGCTGAAAAGTTTGTTTGATTGGACGCGATGTTTTATTTAGAAAGGATATGCGTTAGGTAACGTAACGCGGGGTCCCACGGCGGCGGACCTACATATAACTATATCTAACTACAGGTGTTCACCGCTAGTTTAAATTGGGGATACGTTACAACATAGGTTTTCTAATATCGAAATTATTATAGAAGAATATAAATCAATATTAAATCATCGAGATAAATTTGCGTTATTTAGCACGGACTCATAGCCATCTCTGTCTCCTTCTTGTCGTTATCTTTCACGGGGCACACAACAACGATTTATCGTTACGATCGGACTGCGTTAATCGAACGCCCATAGAGCGTCCTCACGATCACGATATCTGCGCCGATTTTCCTACACACGTACCATAACTGTTCAAACCAACAGTTATCCAAAGTGCTTGCTAAACCACGATTATTTATCTCGACCCGAGTGTGGCTAACATTGCTTCGAAAGTACCCACCTTTTCGACACCTCTCCCTGACTTTCTTGTAGTTCTTGCTCATAAACGCCTCCCAGTTGTTGAGCATGCGCAGCCATTTTTGTTCCCGCTTCAGTATCGTGCTCGGCGAAACAGTCCTTTTGCTGAAACAAGACGAACATACTGTAAGTACAAAATTCATTCGAATCTTCTGTCTATCCTATTCCTTTGCTTGAATGAACCATCGAACGTTTGTATAATCCGAAAAAGTGATTACCCATTTATTGGGGAAGGTTATAGGCATACATCATTATGACACGACCCCACACACGGTGTATCAGTTCTCAAAACCAAAACTTAATGCGGATAAATCTCGAATTATCCACTCCCTCATCCCTACCGTGGTAAAATCTAAAGACCAATCTTAAGCAAAGGACCTTATTCCATTTTCATGTTAGAGGCTGTCGCGATGTTGCTTCCCATGTAAAGGGACAGTCAAGGCATCTATTATTTCATCTATCAATGTAAATATTTGAAATAGATGAGTTTTTACGATACGAACAGAAGCACTACATTCCGCTAATACAGTTATCTTATTGGAAACGGAACCTTGAATTCGATTTCGTCTAACCCGATTATGATTTAAGTCTTCAGGAATGTTCTTTGAACAAAATCTATTTCAGTCATCAAACAGACATAGAAATAACTGTTACTTATAGCAAGTAAAATTTATTATATCAATCAAACGCTTCATTGGTATTGTGCAATCATTATTACAGGCTTGGTTAATCAATTTATATTATTACTTAACTGAGAAAAAGAAAGATAAGTTAATTGAGTGATGGATTTATGAGTCAAGATTATCACCCCCGTAATTAAACAAACGCATTGGTCTTAATTTCTCTTTACTAAGGAGTTCAATTGAGATAGATGTATCCGTTAGCACATGCTTTGGTTTGGCAAAGAGCCGTCTCTTTTTTGCCATAGTAGTTTGATAGTTTTGGGAACAGTAATTTTCCATATCCCAGTCACGCACAATTGCTGCAACTGAAAAGCTAAGCCAAAGTAAATGCAAAGTACCGCATATTTCGACCTTCGTGAGTTTAATTTGCTCAGTTTCACATTCATGCAGATAACTATGATTAAAGCATCCTCCAATCACACGATTACCTATCAATTATCACCTTTGCATGTCCATAGCCAATAAAGAGGGTTTTACAGAAATTAAAAAAAAGTTGAATGTTACTTTCCGACATGCCAGTCATCTAGTCGGTTGCTAGCAGACAGGAATTCAATATAGCCGTGCCGTGGAGGAAATAAAAAAGCACGTTCATAGTCGTCGGGCGTTAGAATTAGTTGCGGCATGGAACGACGGACGTATTTTTTACTTTGACATTCAATCTCCGCAGCTATGAGAGGAATTTTGTAAAGGAACTTTGAAAGGAGATTTTTAAATTCAGTGTTATTATAACAGACGGCTTTTAAAAGCGCCAGAATGCAACATCTAAAGCTTTCAGGGTATACTTGTAAATACGGACAACTTGTATTATGAAATCAACCTTGAATATGCAAGAGAAATCAGTTTCATCTATACTAATCTATACTAATATTATAAAGAGGTAATCTATACTTCTATACTAATATTATAAAGAGGTAAAATTTGTAAGTTTGTAAGTTTGTAGGTTTGTAAGTTTGTATGTAGGGGGTAATCTCTGAAACTACTGGTCCGATTTGAAAAATTCTTTCAGTGTTAGATAGCCCATTTATCAAGGAATGCTATAGGCTATATACCATCACGCTACGACCCACCGGAGCGGAGCAGTAACGAAAAATGCGGGTGAAACCGCAGGAGACAGCTAGTATTATTATATTTTGTCAAGTTATGCACAAATAAATTTTCGCAAGTGTTGAATTGGTTCCATAGTAAAGATGGATCAAAATTTTGCTACTAATATTGTAATTATGAAGCTTGTGAGGATGGATGCTTCACGAAAAAACTACTGAAAAGACTTTGATGAAATCTAAGAGTAATAAATATAGGTTACTAGCGACCCGCCTCAGCTTTGCACGGGTGTTACAAATCTTTAAAAATCCCGGCTTTTCTCTACTATAATAAGCATGTATTTATTTAATGGAAACTCAACAGCTTATTATTAAATTACATGAGTTCTGAGTGATTATACATATAAACCTTCCTTAAGAATCACTCTATCTATTAAAAAAAACGCATCAAAATCCGTTGCGTAGTTTTAAAGATCTAAGCATACATAGGGACAGACAAAGGATAGCGACTTTGTTTTATACTATGTAGTGATACATCAGAACATCACAAAAGCTATTAACATCATGCTATGGACCTCTACAACGGAGTAGTTACCAAAGACCTAACTCTTAACGATGAAGAGGTTTTGATGTCAAACAACAACTAACATTCACTCATGAAAATAATACAGCCAGGCACACTTATCTATTTAGTTTACCAGTGAAATTAACAATATTTTTTAGTGTGTCGTATCTTTACAGCGTGGTTTATCAAAACGGCACAGTGCAGTAGTAATGCTTCATAGTTATCAACTAGGCCAGTATAGAACAACAGCTTAGTTACAATGTTGACGGGAGAACAGGTTTATTTACGAGTATACGAAAAATATCATCAAAGGCAGGCTTAGCCGTGATCTATCAATCAAAGATAGTGTTAAAGATTTATGACTATTTCCAATAATTTATCTATCCGAGCATTTGGTCTACCTATTGATGATCTACTTGAAGCTTAGCTTATGTCAAATTTCTATCTTCAACAACCTAATCCACCGATAGATGTTATTAAATAATAATAGCCGTAAACGTGTGAGCAAAATTCTGAAAATTCTGAAAAGGAAACCAATTGGCAAGGCCGACTTAGTTTTAGTTAAGTAATCACTAAATCTTATTTAAGTGGGTGCGAATATCTACATCGGGACTTCTACAAACCACTGGTTACCCGGTTTTTTTTTTGTGACTAATTGTCAAACGCGTATAGCGCGTAAGCTTCTGTGATTGGTTGAGTGCGAGCTGACAATTTGGCACATTAATTTTTCCTTCGGAAAGCAGGGTTACCGCACTGGCTCGCAAATTAGCAATTACTGAAGAATTTCGTAATGGCTTTTAGTCCGGCTTTTCAGAATTTAAATTATTCTTCATAACTTCATTATTGCTCATTTAGAATTGAGGTTTCCGGCGACTCGGACCGCAATTAACTCGGACCGCCCCAGTCGCCGGATCCGTAAAAAATATTTAATTTTCTTCCGGCGACTGGGACCACTCATAAAATGATAACTGAAATCAACAAAATGTACAGTCAACGCAAATATTTTTGATGTAATAATTGAATAAAAATCCTTTTTGATTTAAAATCATCATTTATTGATATAAAAAGCAGCCTTTGACTACAGTTCTGTTATATAAATCTTTCGTAATAAAAACAGAGACATAAAAAAATTTAAATAAATCATGCTAATAATAATTAAAAACAAAAAAACATAAATCGTGCTTATAATAATAATCAACAATTTTCAAACAATTAACAATCAGAAAGTAATTATTTATCATAAAATCAGCCTTTAAGTGACTAACTTACTACTTTACTTTAAGTGAGTAGCTATAATAAAAAAACAAAAATCACAATAAAGATTATAAACGTAGGTATTATCTATGTCAATCACAATTAGTTTAAAATGGCCTTTATGGCAGTAGGAGATCCAGAAACATCCAATATATTTATCATTCATTGTATTAAAAAAAAATCATCAATCAGTCATTTATAGTAAAATTATACAATAACTTAAAATCTTAGTATAGATCAATTACACTCCCGGAGTCAATGTTTATCGCAGCCTCTCCAAAAAATGGCCGATACTTGTTTTACAAATAAATAAGTCATCAACAGAATGATATATTTTTTTTCATCTTAGCAATCGAAGAATGCTTCCTCTTCGATATTTGGATACATGATTTATTTATATTTTTTTTATGTTTATGTTTTTATTACGAAAGATTTAAATAACAGAACTGTAGTCAAAGGCTGCTTTTTATATCAATAAATAATATTTTTAAATCAAAAAGGATTTTTATTATTTTTTTTTTGGTGAGTGGGAAGTCATCCAATGACTGCTCCAGTCCTGGGTGCGGCGGGAGGGCGTGTCAGATTTTACTGAATAAAACCCACTCATGTTCCTTCGATTGCCCTTTATGTTCCAGGGTCACGGTAACTATTATAAACATTCCGGAACCCCGGCAGGCGTTGGCCCTGTTGGGCCCCTTCCTGTGCTGACTTCTTCTCTTTGAGGCGCGCGTGGAACACTAACGCGCCATCGAGGCGGTCCTGGTCCTAGCCGGGCGGCGAGCTACCCATCGCTCGCCATCCGCAGAACCGCGCCTACGGTGGCCGGTAGTCGTCTTGCGACTCTCGACGTCTTCGCCTGGGTCTTAGTCCATGGCGAGAGGCTCGTCGTTGCCTTACGTGCGCCGCCGCTTCCTTCACTAGCATAACTGCTTCGCAGAAGAAGGCGACGGCATCCCATTCCGTCTCGTCCCAAAGCATGGCCTGAACAAGCGCCGGGCGCGAGAGGTCATCGCCGCCGATCACCTCTACGAGGACACGCCGATGGTCCGCCCATGCCCGACACACCTCCACCGTGTGCTCGACCGTGTCCTCCAGGAGACCGTTGCTGCAGTGGTGACACCCAGGCGTCGCTTCCGCCCGAATCCGCCACAGGAACCTCCCGAACTGACCATGTCCGGTGAGGACCTGTGTCAAGCGAAACTTGAGAGCGCCGTGGCGCCTATCCAGCCACTCCTCAAAGAGGGGTCTTACCACCGCTATTCAAATTATTACATCAAAAATTTTTTCGTTGACTGTACATTTTGTTTGTTTTCAGTTATCATTTTATGAGTGGTCCCAGTCGCCGGAAGAAAATTAAATATTTTTTACGGATCCGGCGACTGGGACCGCGGTCCGAGTTAATTGCGGTCCGAGTCACCGGAAACCTCTAGAATTTATAAAATAAAATCTACAATAAAAACCGTGCATGAGCTAAATTAACCAGCTAGATTAATGGTACAAACACAACGATTTCTACAGAATTGTCCAAATAAATCTATAATTTTTCATTAATAAATTACAGTTCCTGCCTTGTATTTTATAGCTGTGAAACACGCCATCCCCAGCCGTTGGCAGGTGATAAAAAACTTATCATTATATCAAAGCGGTTGATAACTGAAGTGATAATGAAAGTAGGTCTCGTGTTATTGTTGTGACTATCAACCAGTGATTTTGAAAAACTGATTCATTGGCAGCCAAATCAAAATTTTGGCATGTCTATAGTTGGATTTTGTACAAATCCGTGGCCACCTAGGAGTGAGATATTTGTGAAAGAGCTTGTCTTTGCAAGTGCTACCACCATTTTACCATGCCCATTTCTGCCGTAAAGAAGTGTGTTCCAGGTGCAGTGCAGGCACAAGAGAAATATCATCTTTATCTCTTATTATATGTTTAAGATTATTATCAAAAACATATTTTGACAACCCACACACAAACTTGGCAGAGTCATAACTAGACGACTGAAACTACTTGCATACATTTTACACATAAAATAAATAAATATCAAAAATCCATTCCTCCACGCATGCGTTAGTGCAGCTCCAATTAATTTCCAGCAGCCTTGGGCAGAGGTCGGCAAACTGATGGTATTTGACCTCTCAATTACTTGTGAAATTGCATTCGCTTTGCATTTGTCGGAACTTCGGAAGATGGGTATTGTGATAATTAAATTTTTTCACGTCTGCGAGCAACCAAGCGGAGTAAGAAGGAAGGGTTATGAAAGGTCTGTGTGAGTGTGTTTAACATTGCCTACCATTCGTTGAAGTAAACTTATTTTGATTAAAGCCATGATATGATAAATATTAAAGAACTTCTATGAAAATAAAGATAAGGGCTGACTGAATGTCCAGATTTTACCAGACTTAGAAGACTCATGAAGTCACAATTTTATCTTTCCACCATTCTATCTTTTAGTTCTGCAAGATTCTGAATGGTTCTTTACTAGTCTAAACTATAGCAAACAGGAGCAGCAACCTACATAGGCAGATAATTTCAAAGATGTCAATACAAGCAAAGACCAGAATAAATTTAATAAACCCAAGGACCTCAGTACATCAATCTTATATGTACAAACAACGACAGTGCACTATCCCATTCTTCCAGACATTCGCTGATAGCTGCGTCAATGTTTCAATGACTATATCACAGACACAGTGATGTCATTCTGTTACGCGATACACCGTGTAGACTGCTAAATGATGACTAAGTTGTACCAAATGCACAATATTGAACTGGGAGGTAATTTTGGTAGGAGGGGCCGGAGAAATAAATTGATAAAGCCTACAGCCGGTGAAGAAGATAGAAAGATTGGGAAATCACTCGGTGTCCTTAAAACAAGACAGATAAGATTTGCTGTAATGAAGAAAATGAAACTAAATGGGTTTGGATGGGCGATTATCATCACCCGACAGCATATAACATGTAAGGTTAATCTCAACTATCAAAATCTAGAAAGAACGAAGCTTGTAAGCCATAATTCAACCAAACCAATTTCAAAACAGTCCATAAAAACGAAACTAGAACAAAACAATGTGTCAGAAACAGTGGTAGGAAACAATAACGTTACAATAATAACAGCAATACGTATGATTCAGTTGCGCTAAGCAATCGAAGGCCGTAGTTACGCCATGTCTGTTTCAAGCTCAATAAACTCTCTGGACACGGTAAAACGTTACGTGTGGAATGCTGTTGCCAATGTGCTGGGCGAGGAAAATTTAAAATAGTTTGTGCCTATATTTCACTTAGTCCTTCAATATTCACAATCAGAAAAAATAAGTGCAAGGTAAGCTTGTCTTTGTGTGTGCTATCTCACAATAACTAGTTATTATATGTATACCTATGCGATGGTAATCTTCCGACAAAATTTTGTAAATTCAGAGAATATTTTGACGTGACAACGTCTTAAATTAGGTTGCGGCTGGGAGTCACTTATGAAAAAGTGTAACGCTCGGTAACGTTACGATGAGTCACCGAACGAGAGAGAGGCCCGCCGAATGCCTTGCGTCTCTCTCCCACTCAACTATGATCGGTAAAAGACGTTGTCACGTAAAATCTTCGCCCGTAAAACCGACTTTACAGGCAACCATTTTTTTTCCACTCTTATTCCATTTCACTTAGGGTCAGTGCGTTTCTTCATCCATGTCGTCCTGTCAACCATTATGCTATCACTCATTCTTTTTTTATTTCAATCATTCTTCACACACAAAATGATATAAAGTACATATTTACAAAGCGGGTTAAGCAAGAAATATTTGACAATACTGGTGCTTATCTTGATGCACTTAATTTGGAATAAAATAAAAGATTAGGTTTGACCTAAAAAAACAGTGTGCAACTTACAGTAAACAACACAAATTTACACGAAAAAATCAACAAAAACACAAACGACTAAAAACGTCCTGTAAAAGCTGAACAACACATCACAAAATAATAATAATACGAGGAAGCATATAATCACATATATCTATAGCATGTTTTACTACCGTCATAACATCATCATTACTCTCGTATGGCACGTAATAAGTGTAATAGGATTCATTACACCGTCTCCTATTGTTTATGGGGACCGAGCCACTTTCAGTACTTCTCTATAGGCATTCCATTTCATTTTGCTGCTCGGATTATGCAAGCATTTTGTTTAGACGTGTTGTCGCGTGCTAAGCATATAACTGAGGCTTTATTTAACCCATTGCAGTTGACTAACGGAAGACTATTTATAAAACTAGCTACTGAGTCTTTAAATGTTATTTTAGGATGTCCTTATCCGTTTTCGACATTCTCAGTTGACGAAACATTACTGTAAGAAATTGTGTCCGTTGACGATTCTATTTGGTCTAGTTTGGCAGTCGACATTCTATCAGTTGTTATTTTGTAACTTATACTCTAAAAAACGTATATCCTTAGTGATTCAACGTTATTAACATTATAACTTTAGAAACTTCTTGACAGAATGGTAATTAAAAAGTTTCTAACGACTTCAAGATATAGCCTTTGGGAAACTCGTGTACATTAAGCAACAATGTCTGGCGACATATAATGTGTAACAATACATTGCTCTCATGTCTCATACTGGTACAATGTTGTGTAATGGAATGGGCCACGCGGCTCGCAATTTGAATGACATTCGCAACTATTCAATTCATATGTATATTTCACTTCTCCGTCCATAGACTTTACTGTTACCTGTTATCTATTAGTAACTATGATTGAATAATATATTGGTATCACTTTAGAACTATTATTTCTCCCTTTTTTATATTAATTAACCTTTCTTTCTTCTATTGTCTTTTTATTGTGCCTCGAATCACGTGTGTTCGAAGGTGAAGACTCCAAGTTATGGTAGCGATGCAAAACTTCTAATGTTATCTGCATGAATAACCTTATAAAGTCTATATCAAAGATATGTCCAAATCTGGAGTATTGCATGCATTAAATATGAGGTAACGCAGTTATTCAGCTGTGTCGTAATCGCGTAATGAGGATCATTACACCTGCTATTTGGCAGTTACGGTCCCCGAACACGCAGGTCAAAATCTGATTGTATGCATCCGTCGTGCTGTTATAAATTAGCCATAATGTGTTCAGGCTGGGTTACATCCAGTTGTATCAAAGACTGCTTCAAACAGAGTTCTTTGGTCTCTGCTGTACGGTCAAAAATATGATTAGTGTTTCACTAGAAAGTAGAATAAATGGGATGGATATTTGGTCATGAGATGACATCCTAAAGAAAATGATATCAGTGATGGTAATCATACTAGTCAAATCTATACATATAATAAAATTCTAAAAGGTCGGTGTCTGTACATGGAAGATAAATAAGAAAAACTTTATTAGGGGAACTTTATATATGCAATAGAACCCAAAACAATGATTTTTAGAATTTTTGTCTGTTTGTCTGTATGTCTGTTTGTCTGTTTGTCTGTACGTTTGTTCAGGCTAATCTCAGAAACGGCTTAACCTAATTGAATGCGGTTTTCACTAATGCGTTGCGGTTTTCTGGGATTAACATTTAGTCTTTGTTTTGTATTAATCGGTCAATAAATAAAAAAGTTATGTCAATCTAAAGAATCGCATCATCACATCAATCAATCAAATCAATCAAAAAATAAAATATTGTATACATCCTTACCAAAATATTTTTTTTTAAATCAAGTCTGTTTCACACACCTACTAATTACTTTTTGAATTACTCAAATCGGACATTTCATTAAAAAAATATTAAACCCAAAGTGCAACGGTTTAAATTTCTCCATAGTTTCCGTTTAATTTCGCTAGATGGCGCTGTACCGTGTGTCACGATTCCTAAAAAGTGGTGTTAAGATTTTTGTGAAAATAATGACTCTCCCAGGCAGCTTTCCTTCGTGCAGGTTCTATCCCTGTTGTAAAAAGTGTTTGGTTGTCGATGCGTTTGTGATAAATATTGGGTCATTTGGTCAAAAACAATAAGTAATCAATTAATTTAGTTAATTAATTAATTGTTTACTTTAACCCCTTGCAGGTTCTATCCCTGATTCGATTTGTATGTGGGGTGTCGTTTCGTATGCTTATGAGAGTGGGTCGTGAAGCAAAATTATATATAAATTCAAAACTAGCTTTTGCCAGCAACTTCATCTGCGTGGAATAACAGTTCCCGTTCCCGGGGAATTTCCGGGACGAAAACTATCATATGTCCTTTCTCGGGTCTCAGACTATATCGAATTGGTTCAGTGGGTTAGGCGTGAAGAAGAGACTGACAGACAGAGTTACTATCGCATTTTTAATATTAGTACGGATTAATATTGTAGGATGATTGGTGATCGATACTGATGCCAAAAATGCAATCAGTATTTTTTTGTCTGTCTGTATGTGCACGCATGGGCTAAAAGCCACTAAAGGGATTTAACCAAACTTGGTACGATTGTATTTCATACTCTTGGCCTGGTTATAGGCTATTTAACATAACGCTGAGACACATAGGCGCCCCGGTGGGCGCTCTCACGTATCGCCAGAAACAGGTCCTCACCAGAAACGGATATCTGAGAAAATGGTCGCCTAGAGCACTCGGTGGAGCACACGATGGTAGTATGCCCCGCTTGGGTGGGCCACCGCCGTGTTCTTCCAGAGGCGATCGGCGGGGGTGACTGAATGGGAAGCCGTCGCCTCCTTCTGCGAAGCAGTCATGCTGGAGAAGGTGGCGGCGGCGCGCATGACGCAGCGTCAAGCCTCACTCCCGGGACAGTGAGCCAGGCGTAGACGTTGAAAGGCGCAAGACGACTACCAGCCACCGTAGGCGCGGGACTGCGAATGGCGAGCGATGGGTAGCACGCCGCCCGATAAGGACCGTTTGTTCCACTCGCGCCTCAAACAGCAGTCAGCACGTGTCGGGGTTACGGATTAATTCTAATAGTTACCGCTGCCCCGGAAGTAAACTCACTGACTAATATCAACGCGTTTGTTGATATTTAACAATAACTAACTAAAGTCACGAAACTTGGAGGATTATTCTTTGTGAAGAGAAAGCCTAAGCCACTAAGAAAGGATTTTTTTTATTCAACTCCTAAAGGGCTTAAAATTGTGGATAGAAGTTCGACATCTACGCGGGCGAAGCCGCGGGCAAAAGCTAGTATGCAATATTTAGCCACATACTGACTTAACTAACATTATCAAAAACCTTGTCAACATAATATGTCCAATACTAGGAAATGAGCAATATGAAACTCACACATGGCCTGACAAATACCATGAATTTTGCGTAATACGGAAATCGACAAACAATGTAACCAAATCATCAATTATTGGGAAAATTGAATGATATATTAAGTTTCTATAGCATGGATATTCGGACAATAATTTGAATGGATTTCGTCCTTCAATACACCTGTTTTGTGACATCCCACAGCTTCCCAACCATTGCAATCTGATTGTGCACATCCGCTGCACAGTACAATTTTATTTATATCCATCTGGATAGCGGTATCATTACTTTGAAAGCACCATCTGTTTATTTAATTCGGAGTACCAATAACGGATTATTGGAATTTTTATTTGTCTGATTTATTATTAACACGACTTCATCATCATTTATTAGAAAGGCCAAGAGTCTAGGAAATGTTTTCATATGTTTGCGTGAAAGTAACGAATCTAGCCGAGAACAGTTAGGACCATAGGAACCCATTGCATTTTTGTAACGTAGCAATACGTGCTAATTATTCTAATTAACAATGCAAAGCGAAGATTTTAAACTTCCGTTAGTCACGTTCTAGTGGAGCATCGATCGGACTGAGGGCTTCGAATAGAAATTTATAATTGCAAGAAGGCAAAAAGTTTCGTTTTAGCTTTCGAGGAAGGCGTATCAACTATTAACTTGTAGCAAGTTGTTGTGAAGTTTGAACTTCGATTTAAATATGAATTATCGTGCAAGAGGAAGAAAAATTAAAGAACCGGAGATCGGGTTAAGTGGACCGAAGGCTGATTTTGATGATGATGATGATGATCAACAATTAAAGATTTCATTCTGGGAGATGTCTAGTCAGTGGGTTCATTCGTAAATTGAAGATGTCTACACAAATATGTTAATACCTGTTTGGTATTTTTACAATGAACTTAGTAGAAATTTCTGTAATTTATTTATTGCTTCTTGTCTGACGATTAAATAAACCAATAAACCAAAAATCAACAAAAAAAAATAATTTTCTTAGTCTGAGTTCTAGTGTTTACTTAAACTAAAAATCCACACTCTAAATCTCTAGGAAGTAATTAACTAGAAGAATGAATCTAGAAGTGATACTAATCAAACTAAACGAGTATTCGCAGTCAGTTCACATGCTGTTGTCAAAATTCTCTCATGGTCGGTACAGACAATGCTTGAGAACACTCATCGAGTAAATAAGAACGGTAAATATCAATTATATGTACGGACGAACAGTGCAGACTAGCCGGTGTTAGCGCTAGATTTTTATCACGATATAGGAAATTTAACTACCTTCTTTATGTAGTTGACATTCAAACCTAAGGATCAATGTTTTAAGTAAAAGGCATCCTTTTCGGTTAATATTGGTCATTACAACTGAGCCCACTTCCTTGAACTTCCTTCCTGAGATGATGATGATGACAACTCAGCCCACTCAATAATTTTTATTTGCTCATAATTTCAGAACTAGAGATTTACGTTACAGCGGTTGGGGTAACTCCAATATCTATTATTCTTGGTCTCGCACAGTTGTAATCAGTCTAAGTCTAAGGCCCGTATTAATAAACGTTACTCAGATCAAAACTCGTACTTGATACCAAACTTAGGATCCTCTTCGTATTAATAAACGAGATTGTTTAGGAGCTCAAGTTCCGGATTAGGTGTACGTCATCAGCCGTGTGTAGACTGATTAATAAACGAAACTTGACACTTAAGTATAAGAATGGGTGTACTCAAGATGGCAAATCTTGGAAATCAGATGTGTCTATTAATTTGCGACGATCTTGACCTTCTGTCATCGCAATAATCCGGTATCAAATGATATCGCACTTGAGATCGTATTTGAGCATTGTCTATTAATACGGGCCTAAGATCCGCTCAAGACCGACCTTCACTCATGTCATCATCTGTTAAATGGATGAAAAGTATTTAATATCAAATTTAATTTATTAGAAAATATAAACCGATTGGGTTGTTTAAAAAAATCTGGCCAGACTGATTTAAAATGATCCCAGGGTTAGTTTCGATATTTCATCCATGAGGAAATCATTTGGAAAATGCTGAATGCGTGCGGTTTTTAATGATACTTGCATAAAATTACATTTAGTAAAAGGGTTCCAATAATTTATCGCTTAATGGTTACTATGCTGCGATAACCAAAACTAAATGGACACTCATATTATTTTTTTTACAAAACGCCATAGCAATAATAAATGGCACCTCATTCATAATCAAGTTCTTTACATTTTTAGCTTAATACGTCATCCTTATTAGCAATATATGGGTGTATCTAAGGCACCTTCAATGCTTCTCCATAAAAAGTTTACATTCGACTGGATTCTAATGGCTTTATAAATAAGTGACTACTTATAGACGCTTACATAATCAATACTTTGTTTTTTTTAAACGCTTGAACAAATTGGCACAAGCGTCAAGGTTCATCAACATTTGATTTACTTGAAAACCGGCTCATTAGGTAACGATGAGATTGTTGCATAAATTGTGGTTAAAATAGTGGTGACGCACCTAGGGAAACACGTCTACGTCACGTCCTACAACAAAATGGCCACAAAACAATTTGGCTGCATTCCGCAAAATGAATAAAGGAATATTTTATATGGAGTCAAGTTACGAGTGTCATATATTTCTGAGCAGAAGATGGAGTCTTGGCGATTTATTTGACATAAACCCTATCTCCAGAGAACAGCCATAAAATAGGAAATCTTATTGTAAAACTGAGATTCTTAACCCTTGGACTTGAGCTACTGCTAATTCTGTGCCCATGGGGACACCTTTACCAGACATAGCACAATGTGCATAACGTTGTATTTCAAATTTTGATCGCGGTTCCTGCTATTCCCAAGTGTTATGGTGCGACTTCACTACCTACAATCTATACTCTACTTTTATTAGAATTAGAATAAGTTCGATATTGCGTTGCATCGAACACACAAACATTTTTCCAAATACGCTAAGTAAAGTCGCACCATTATAACATTACGAGTCAGTTAACACGATTGTCAAGTTGTCAATACTTAGACCAGTTAATAACAAGTAGATTCCAGAATTTACGTAAAAGTACAAAAAGTATTAACTACTTAAGACACCTTGCGAATGGACGAGACTATGTTACACCTTGTGCCAAACCAGGTCAGCACATAAAAGTAATTTAATAAAATGTAGGCCGAAGCGTTAAGAGTGATCGTGAAGTAATGTTCAAGTTAACGACACATTCCAACGCATGCCCTCATGATATAGCGTCCTCTATATTACGTGAGGAATGTGAAGAGCTATGTGCAATCTTCATTCAGTTTTATTTACGACCTTAACTGTACAATTTCACTCCAACTTACTTCAAAATATATGCGAAATGGAAACTGTGTAAAAAACCATAATCTCCAATAAAAATGGCATCTGTGGTTGGCTGAATAAAAAAGAGCGAAACAGGAAGATCACACGAGTGACAGAAATGTAACAACAACAATTAAATGATGCAGATGACAATATTAAAACAACTTTTCAACAGAGTAAATACTTGATCGTGGTAAGACCTTATTTAATTCTCTTACATAAGGAGCATTACATCATTGCGATTACGGTGTCAAGGGATTGCAGTCAGTGCCTACATAGAATGCTGTAGGTTGAGAGATAATTAATTATTATCGATTCGTTAGTACTTGGTTCTGCATATGCTGGAATCCTCAAACCTGTTTCAAGACAATGGATTGAGTAATTATACTTTGCTTGCAGTTAGGTCTTAGGGTTTTTTATTGAATAATCCTTTATGACTTGGAAATATAACCATTAGTATCAGAAATATAGGTACCCCAAAATGTTCTACCGTTAATCATTTGAAGTTTGGCTATGGTCTTTTCATGGTTGCAAACTCAATAAACCATCCACACTTTATTCTTGACGTTAATTAAAATATAGAACTACAAGCAATTTAGCAAATATCAAAATAATATCAGATTAAACTTTCCAAATTTGTCATGACATTCTCTGCATAATTCGAAAACGATATTCCTTTTTTCATTCAACAGAGCGAAAACAAGCCAGCGCAATTATTCGTTTCCGTTCTAGAAATATTTTAATTTGGCAAAGGCAGCAAGTTCTGTACTTGAATATGGCGTTGGCATAGTATCTTCACTCTTCAGCCATGTTTACTCAGGTGGCTGTGTCTGTGTTTTGCTGTATTATGAATTATTTGAAGGTGAATATCGCAGGTGACTCAACATTACCGTGTCCTCCACAGTTTGTTGAAAATTGCAATAAATCGTCTCTTTTTCCGTAACTTTTTGCTATAGCACTCTAGCAAAAACAACTCCGATACTGACAAGCGATCCTTACCCAAGTACTCCTTTTAACAATTGAATAGGTTAACACCGCGTTTTCTGCAAGCAGATGTCGTTCCCAATCAGCCTAGAAACACATTCAGCCTGTGTAATGTGGAGTTTAAACGGGGGACCAAAGCCGTCTAACTGGCAATTTAGTCAGTGCGACCAAGCGTAATAGCCATTTAGCGATCGATTTTCGCCCTGCTGCAAAAATCGTGCTCATTTGGTCACTCGTGTAAACCCCACATTGGGAAATAAACAAGATGATTACCTGCCTGGGATCTGGCCTGTCCTGACCTTCAATTACAGTAGACAAGAGGTAATCATAGTCATAGGGCAATGAGTCTCACCAGAAATAGACAGAGTCTGGATGACGTCAACGACCAATTGGATAATACTATATACCTTACGAACAAAAAGAATATACAATACTGAAAAGCAAATAGCTCTGGTTTATCTTACTGGACTTTTCTACAACATAAATTACTTTGATCAATTTAATTTGACATTATACATCATTATTTTTATGTCATATTTTTTTCCAAGGTCACGCAATGTCATCACGACAAATAACATCTGGTGATATTAAAACGTGTTTATTTAGAAAAAGATATTAGATTTGATCTGGAAATACCTAACATGAAGATATTAATGAGAACTGAGAGGCTATTTTTTATTCTTCTAAGAAGCTAACCCAAAGCGTTACAACGGATCTCTCGAAGCGAAGTCACTGTAGCTAATCTAAAACCGTCTCGAATAGAAACACCGCTATGATTCATACGTCGATTTAACTCCTTATTGGAGCCAACTCCTCAACAATCGCAATCTAACAATAACCCTTAACAGGTGTATCCGGGGCTACGGAGGCCAAATTACTTCTGCCTAAACTGAATATTTTTCAACAAATTATCCTTATTAAGACGTTGTTATTTCTAAAGCAAATTGTTTAAATATTTCAATAAAATTGTCCGTGGTGATAACCTCTGATCTGTCATTCCAACCATGAGGAGTAGCAATAACAAAACAAAGAATGCGTGGAGAGGTTACATGCTTAAGATTTTTTCTACTTTGATTGGGTTCAATATACAATGTTCTTGCCTTATATGAAACATCGCTATTTCCATTCCGTTTTAGTTAACTTCCGTGGGCAACGGAACAGGTGCAGTATTTTTATCAGTAGGCATTTAGCTATTGTTAAATAAAAACTTGAAATACTACTAAAGTTCCTATTTCAATAACAAGATGTCGACATTGCAAAAAGCGGACACTTTAATGCATGTATGCATAGCATTCCTATCGCAATATAGTCTACACAGTTCAAGCTACGTTAATGAGTACTTACTTCTAGCTATATCGTCTTTGACCTCCGCGGTACTTCCTACTGGTCTACTTCCGAAGCTGAGACAGATAAGCAACACATATGCCATCATTACTATACAATAAGGGTTAGAATTGAGTAAATTTTTACGTGAATTATACGCATCATGTTTATTATGTCAAGAAAGTATAAAAACAAAATGTAATTGGCAACTCCATAGACGTCCAAAATCTTAATATTGGCATGATGATAATATCCAATTATCCGGCCACTATTATTTATCAATTCATTTATCATTCGGCTACTGTGAGACGCGGTAAGTGCTAACAATAGCTAATTAAGTGAATAATATATTTGAGTTTACATAGTTAGACCATGACTCGGTATCAATAGGCCTTGGTAGCAGTAAATATTTTATTAGATGAAGGTGAGATGTTTGATAGGGCACGAACGATTGATTTAAATACGTAAGGCGTATAGTCTTACCTACTCGACCCACGTCACGTTTAAAAACTAAACTAGCGGATAATATCAAGAAATGGGAAGGCAAATTTCGTATAATTGTAAACTACACCCTGCAAATACGAAATTTGCGCAGCATGCGTTAATGAGGGAATACCAAGTTAGCTAGCACGCATTTTTAAGGATTTAACGTAATTTGAACTACAAGGCTAAATCATTAATTAAAATCAGTATGTAAAAATACTTCCTTAGATACCATCAGTTTCCGATTGCGTAAATCAATGTTTATTTAATTATTTAACCGACTTCATTTGAAATTCTTCTTTTCGTAATTTCAGAGTCAAAATGAAAGTCATCATCATCTTGTGCGGTCTAATCTCGATCCAAGCTGGGGTCATAAAAGAAGAAAACAATTGTCCAGGCGTGAAAATAAATGGAGTCTACTATGAGGCTGAAACGTTAAGAGAAGACCTCGACAGACCGTATCTCTTAGCGATTGACTACAACTCAAATAACCTTTACTTCAGCTATAATATCAAAGAAAATGACGACGAATTCAGGTCTGCAAGACTCAATCTTAATACCAAGGCATTCAGCAATATCGAAGGCGTCACAAACGGGTTTGCTCAAACAGTCGACCAAAACACACACGACATCTACATAGGTGGAAGCGACGGAATTTACAAATACGATTATGATCACAATAAGGCAGATATTATAGGAGAAAAAGGATCCAACATTTGGAATTTATACTTCAATCAAGTTCTATATTATTCATTATTTCCTCATCAATTTCTTTATACATTGGAAGATGGACAATCTAGAAGGTTCCCAGATTTGGAAGATACAAAAGTGGATCACTTCGTTATCGATAACGAACAAAATATTTTCTTTTCAAATAGTACAGGATTGTACTCCCAAAAGAAGGGGACAAAAGACGCTGTGCTGTACAAAGAAGCTCCTGTGCTGAGGAGTTTGACGACGGATAGAGATGGTAACGTCTACGCATGTCTCCAAGACGGTATATATGCGGTTAAAAAGTCAACAACCTCTCTTGAAAAGGTTTTTGATGTAAACGACGGTTTTGGCTTAGCGTTTGATAATGACAACAATATCGTGTATTCCGAAGCTTCTAGGCTTGTGAGACTTAAAATAACAGACATAAAAAATGTTAATTCCATGGCATTGAATTGTACATTTACTTGACAAAATAAATAAACTGTATTTACTTACTAAAGTATTGTATTCGTCATTGTCATCACACCTCCCTTTAAAATCATCAAAACGCTTGCGCATGAAGAATATTTTTTTATATTAAATGATATAATAAAGATTAGTTTAGTTATCTAAACCGTATTTTGGTGACAATGTCTAGCTTTTTCCCAACAGCATATAATTAATTTCGTTGCATATAACTTATTAAGAAAACTTTATCTTTGCTATAAATTATATCACGCGTATGACACATGTTTTGTCTCACCTTTTAAACTTGAAAAGGTGAGGTCTTACAAAAACAGATTAAAAAGTTTAAGGATTTAAAAATCTCAACCCAAGCCCGATGACAATATTGATTGAAGGCTTTCTATTCATCCATTGTACATGTACTTACTGGTTGGTGGTAACATTGTTACATCGGATTCATATAAAAGAGGCATAATTGTGGACATAAACCAACCCTTTTTACGTCAACACTCACACAACCTCCAAAAACCTTTCGTGTGAGCAAACTTCAAGGTTGAATTCACGCCAAGCGGAATGACGATAATAAAGTGCACGTAAATCCACCTCAAGTTTGCCTAGGTTGCATCGCGGCGATGTCCACTGGCCTTAATAGCAGTCCGATGATACTCAGTCGCCATACTAGCCTGCACTTTCAAATCACCACCGAGGTTTCACCGCTTTCTTCGATTGTGACATTCGTCATAATGTTCGACGAACGTGATGAAAAAGCTATTATTAGCTTTTAGAATACTACCAAATTATCAGAATTAGAATTATTTTTTATTATATACTCATTTTCTCTAGCTTGCGTCTTGGGACCAAGGAGCAAGTTCTGACCATTTTTTTAAAACCTCTTACTACTATCTACGATTGTTTGTATAGATTTCAGTTTCTTTTTTATTTACTTTTTATGCGATTCTATCTGGAAAGGCCAGCCCATTTGACAAAAACATCATTTATGCATGTTGCTTTCTATCCGCAAAGGGGTTACCATTTGTTAGACATCTGTGGGACCCAAGTTTGACAAGTGTGTGATATTTTTCCTTATCAAGTAAAAGATAAGGAAAAAGTAAATAATAGTCATTCGTTTTCCTCCACAAGGGATCTGTTTTTGCAAGTCATGAATAAAGTTTCTTTAATAATGGATTTCGGTCTCAGCCATTGTAGATCTACACTGACTGATCTTGTTGTGTCATATTTACAATTCAAATTTTCTTTTCGGCTTTGCAATTATGCTTTTAAGATGTGAATGATATTAAATAAAAGGAAGTTATTGATAGCGTGGTTGACAAGAAGGAATGGCAGAAGTGTAACGCAGACCCAAGTAACATGGAAAATTCTGAAAGAAGAAAAATATTATACAGTCAAACATTCATTACCTGGATCTATATTCCCATTTCCTTCTTTCGGAAAGGGGTCAGAGAACATAGCACTGTAGCTAGCAATATTATGGATAAAGGATATTTTGTACGATTAGGAGGGCAATGTTCGGTTTTAAATAAAGTCCGCACTTAATATATGTCATACTTGCAGCTTTCCTGAATTTTCGACTTTGATTATCGCTGGTATGAGATTTGTCCCGATCGATCAGGCAATTTTTTTTAGTGTTAAGATGATTATGAGCGACAGCAAGTTACCAGGAGGGTTTTTAAAGTTGAGATTTGATCCTAATAGAAACTACGCTGTGATGACTGAATTTGTCTCCACGGTGACTTGTCTTCTGGCCCAGTTCCACTCTGTTTAAATATTTCGTCACGCGCTTATTAGCGTACTCATCCTTGTTTACGGCAGGTTTCTTGTTTTATGCGGGATTACATAACAAAACCAGCTTTTCGTAAGGCTAAGGAGGTAGCAGAGTTCATTCATGCAATTATTTCTCGCATTATAAAGCTAAAGGTACTGAGAATTTGATGAAACAATAAATCAATGATCAATGTTTTTGTAAAATAGGGTATCGAAATGTCTATTCTGCCGTATTCAGAATTGTGTTTTACATTTTCTGGAAACCAGTAGTGATGTGAAGTGAAGCCAGCCATTGGATTTTAATAATGACGGTAATGCCTCAAAATTTTATGTGGCGAAGGAAGTGGACTTCGCGAACACTTTTATTACTAGCTAACATAGAATGCTAGCTAATATTCGGGCATGAGCTAGTCCTTCTATCCTTATAATCAGTCAAGCCGGTACGAGAGAAATGGTAGACTAGAGAGAGACAAGCTATATCTAAACATTCATCAGCACAGTATGCTTTAGGTATCTATCTCTATTCTGTCGGTAACCAAAGCTTGTTCTAAGTCACTTTTACACTATGAACTAGCTGGTCTATTCTGTAAAAGGTTTCCCTGGTGAAATAGGCGAGACGACAAAAAAAAGTAATTAGTCCGTCGGAAAGATTATCAAAAAATTTTGGACGCGTATTTTTTCTTTTTTCTCGTAAACGAAGAATGACGAAGATACAGTGCGTTAAAGTTGCGCATGACGCGTGACGTCACGATCAGATACATATTTTGCAGGACGGTGACGTCAAAAGCCCCCACTCCGGAACTTTGTTGCTCTTTATCTTTGTATTTTTTTATTTATTTGATCAAGCAAAAAATACGTAAGTATCTCGTATTTTTGGCCAATTTATCAGACGGACTAAACAGAATGCCATTTTTTTAATGTTGTCGTCATCCCTATTCGTTGGAGACCTCTCAGTTCCTGGCATTAGTGACACAGGTCACATCAATGGCCCGAAGGAGATTTAATACCTATAAGACCGACTGGTGCAGGCTAGCAAAGTGACAGCTAATTAATGTGCAGCTCACTTTATGTGGCTAGGTGACTACATAATGACACTACTAACCTACTTGCATACTACTTGCATACCATTGTGTTACTTTTAAAAAAACTGTCACAGATATGAGATATGGGTATACTCAGCGTTTACTATTTAATTTATAGCACAACACGGCATTACCACGTCACTGCTTGCACGATATGATAAGAAACCTGCATACACGAACTACCTTCAAATATTACGTGAGATTGGAATCGCGGAACAATACTTTGTCAGAACATGATTTTTTGCTAATTTAATTTATTGTTTCATATAAGTTCGTTCTAAAAAGTCGACAGCACTACAAGTGGTTACGACAGACCGACAATATCTGGGAAGTTGAGAAATAAACGTACTTCCGTTTCTAGAAGGTATTGCCTATTAGTGGAACACGCGACTAGAGATGTTCCTTTGAAATTGTATGAGGTCAGAATAAATTGTTGTTTATTTTAAGGTTTAATGGAGTTTCTTGCTCGCTCTTCTCCATGAGACCTACACTTTGGAACGAGCAACTAGCTTCATTTTTCTGACAGACTGACACCTTGACGATTCAAAAGTACCTGTAAATGGTTTATTTGAATAAAATAGTGTTGAGTTTGAGTTTAATATTGTGTTTAGACGACTTTAATAAATAGTCGTAATAAATAAAGCTCTACGTGATGGCTAAGGCGTCTTTCGAGCACAAGGGCAATCTTTTGCTTGGGTTGGTGGGTCCCGGTTGTCATTCGTAGAACTTCGACAGTCGATACGGGTAGTCAGAAGCCAGAAAGTCTGACGAGTCTAACCTATGGGTATCGCGTCGCCCAATAACTGGGTTTTTAAGGTCTGATAGGCAGTTGCTTCACGTAAAACACTAGCGTTCAGCGGAATCTGGATAGGCTGGAAACCTACCCCAACAAAGTTTTAAAAAAGTTTCACGTGTCTAGGACAAGCGGTTTGGGCTGTGCGTTGTTATAGCAAGTCAGTCAATCAGACAGACGTATTAAAAATACAAAACTAGTTGAATAAACTTTTACTAGTTATAAAAGTTTGGTGGAACGGGTGGAACTCATTATAATTAACGCACATTCACTAGTTAAACTACCTAGTTCATGACAATGATTGTTGACGAAATGAGATTGCCCCCGACTAGATTTTGACGCTTTTAATTAGTACAATTGCCTTCAGCTTTAATAATTGACACATTCATTTTACGTTGATCGTCGGTTCAGGAAAACCTAGTTCAGGTGTTGAACTAAATTATAATACATTTAGAACTGAATTTTATTTAGGAGCTCCATGCTAGCTCTTGCAAGACTTCAAGCACTACTTCATGCCCGGGGTTGCGGGATAGTTCTAATAGGTATCGCGGCCAAGGAAAGGGCAACCGAAAGAACAAGGGTGGGTTTTAGTCAGTAAAAGTCTGACACTCCCTCCCGCTCCGCCCAGGCCGGGAAAAGTCATTTCATTATTTCACATTCACACAAAAAAAATTACTTCGTACTAACTACTTAAATTTTATCAATATGGGTTCAGTGTTTTAGTCGCGAGAGCGTATTGAGCGTAATAAACAGAGTTACATTCTGGCTTTTATGACAGCAGGAAACATGTAAACAGCAAACTAATCACAAAATTTTATGCGAGAAGTAGCCTGAATAAATTTTCTTCTACCTCTACGCGATTGTAATAAGCATGGTACAGAGTTCCGATGGATAAAGCTCCTCAAGTTCTTAGGTCTAAGACCCCCTTACCACACCACCTGGCGAAGCCCGTGGATATTTCTATTAGGTGATTTCTCACAAATTTGAATCAACATACATCATCATCACATCAACATTCATCATTCAGTGAAAGTGAGAAAAGTAAGTCACTTAATAACCAGTCAGTAAAAGTGAAAAAGAAATTCAGTCATTTTATTTTATTGTAACACATACATTTTAAAGGAGGTATTAAATTAAAAATACTTAATGACACAAATGTAAGCAGACTGCACACCGGCGCTTCATGCTACATGCATCGAACATTTACCTCGCCACAATTGTTGCGTGGCTATTGCTATAAATGTATTGAATACTTCCGATCGCCCGCAAGGCCGCAACAAATATGTCATTAGTGTACGGGCCCGCGGGCAGATATACACGATGCGCGATGTGTCACGCGGCAAAATGTGGCGCCACAATTGTTGAGACACAATTGTTGTATGCCTGGAGTGCGCCAAGTAAAAGCCCCTTCTATGTAGAAGGTCACATTTTTAGGTAAGACGTAAAATATTAAACATTTGCGACTTGAAAGAGGAAGGAATAGCGATTTGTCAATAAGATCTTATAAAAACAAAAAAAAATATTTTGTTGCTTTTAAGTTTATAAAAGTAGAAGTACCTTCCAATACAAAGTCAAAATGTGACTTTATTTATTTTTGTGTCCTCATCTTGTAAATAATAAATCCATTATTTGGTTTCCAGTCTAACCAGTGTTTTAAAATGAGTAACAGTTTATTAGACGTCCACAACCCATTCACTGGGTAACAATGTACCCTTGGTTAGTCTGACAGTCAAGCTTTCTGGCTGTGGACTACCAGTAATGACTATCAAAGATTTGTCAATGATAACTAGAACCGATGGTGATGCATGTTTTCTGAGTGAATGAATTCCTAGATAAAAAAGTTCATATTATGAATTGAATAAATCACAATTAGTACATGCATGGTTACTGTCCTGCAACTTCATGCCACTGAGCTCAGCTACAGTATCAACATGACATAGTTACGGAAAACCATGTTTTTTAAAGTTTACTAATAAGCTTTATTACGTTTCCTATTTTATACCAACCTGTTTTATAGAGTGGAGTGGCAACTTAATCAGAGTGGTATTGGTGTGTTTATAAGAATATTTTAAAATGGAAAAAAAAATAAGAAGCACTTCTCATTTTACTTTTATTAGTCATACATATTTTGTACAATGCCTACTCTCTTGATTGATGAATCAGGAGAATGAGACCTGTTTAGTCATAAAAAAAAACAATGAAATAAATAAAGCCATTATTGTTAGTACAGGTAGTATAATGTGTTTGTTAACCACAAAAATTCAAAAACCTGGCAGTAAATTCTGTAAAACATGCACCAAATTTACAAAGTAAAATGGTGATAATGGAATCTATACTCTTTGTTAAGGTAAAAATTTTTGGAATACAAATAACAGCAATTTGTCCTTATAAATAACTCCTAATTTTTCGAGCACACGTGATTCGAGACACAGTAGCAAGACAATAGCAGCCCGACAGCCGGTTGTCGCTTGGGCATCGAAAGGTTAAATAACTCAATATGAAAACACATTTTTTGTAATAGTTTTTATAAGGCAGATAGTGATAAGAGCCGTCAAAAAGCTAAACCATGTATCAGGACTATCAGGTATGAATTTCAGTCAAGGACTCATATCCAGGAATACTGAAAGCTTTGTTACGTTTCCCAGAGTGCCGCACATACCTACAGATAATCAGGTTTACGTGATACAATATCCTCCATGACTCAGTGATTTTGTAACATGAAATTGATAGTGGGGCGTTAGCTATTTGCAACACTTAGCTGAAATATTATACGCTTTTAATAACAATGATTGGACATGATACAGTGCAGTTGGAAAGCTTTTGTTAGGATTTATATAGATAGATAGAATATTCTTTATTGTACACCAATAGGACAAAACAGTAAAGGACAATACAAACAAATATGCAAGAGTACAATAGGCGGCCTTATCGCTAAAAAGCAATTTCTTCCAGAGACAACCTTTGGATGGAACCAAATTATTTAGAAATGGGTAAAGGGTAGTCTATGGCGTATATTAATTAATAGTTATATTTGTTTTTAAATATTACTAGCTGTTGTTCTTTTCACCTGTGTTCTTGGGCAACCATGTTTGTATCGGTTGTAGGGTGAAGTTATGCTTTTATTTATAGCCTTCTTCAATAAATGGGCTATATAACACTAAAGAAATAGACCAATTCAATTCATTAGTAACTGAGATTAGATTGATCAAAAAAGCAACTCCTATCTTTCACCTTAATATACCTTTTAATGCAGAAACAGTTTTATAGAAAAATATATCTATTCACTGTTGGGCAATCAAAATGATAATAACTACCTGCCAAACATTAATGAAAAAAAAAGAACCTGTTTTATTAAAACTAAAAATATGTATACAACTAAAAATAAAGTATTCCAAAATAAGAGTGAATTTTTAAAGAAAGTGGGTAACAGTAATTAGTTAGGTATGAAGTGAAAACGAAAGTCTCTAATTACAATTTCATTTCTCCAAAAAAGTACCAGTGCACACAAATTATTGCAAAGGCATGCACTTACAATGCCAATGCCACAAGATAAATCACTGAGATTAATTATTTCAGTGTGTGAAGTGTAAATACAATTTTGTTTTTGCTTACCGAATTTGTTTATACTCTAAAACATAGTAAACAATGATCATGACCTAATTATGTTTAAGGTGTTTGGGATAAACAGTATTCTGCAACAGAACAATGTAATGTTTACATAATGTAAGATGCTGGTTTCAGGTACTTACGGTTCTGGACTGTACTGAGCACCTCCGAAGAAGCCGTGCCTATCCGGCTGCGTCGTCACCGACGAACATATCGATGTTGTATCGCCTTGCTCACTCCTGTCTCCTCCCGCACTTTTAACACTCTTCTGCAGCGACATTTTAGCAACAATCCACACTTATTCTACCTTCTGCTCACTACCATCACTCACACTAAGCAACCACCACAGCGGACCACGGAGTGGGCGTACAAATTAATTACAAAACATGTATGCAACTGCCCCGCACGCTCACGCCCGTCTACAATCACACAACTACACTAAACAATTAGCACAGAGAAACGGCTGTTGCGCACATACTCCGGCGACCGCCACATAGCCGAAGACGGTGGATATGGTAACAAAACGTGCCTAGAATAAATACAAACTAGTGCTTTTTCGCTTATCAAAACTCAACGTGTGGGTGGGCGAATGAGTTGAACACAAGAATGTACGTCATTTTTAGTGAAGTGATAGATAGAATTTTAATTACTTTCAAAATAATCGGTTTTTCCGTTGTTATCACTATTGAGTTTTCGGTTTTGATTGACTCTACTAAATTACTTTCAAAGTCATTTCAAATATGTTTCAAATTATTTTACTTTAATCATATTGATATAATAATAGTAAGTAACTAGTAAATAGATTTCTTAATCAGTATCTGCGTTAACAGACCTTTATGTCACCAAAGTAGCTGCAAAACCTATTTGTCTGTAAAGCTAGTTTTTGACGTACATTTATATAAGAGTAGATTTTTACACAAGTTACTTAATCAAGTAAGGTGTGGTTTTATCATAATCTAAGGTTTTATCTATTCCTAATCAAAGTAATCACGTGTCAAAGGTATATTACTTAGTCGATTAATCCGAATCGATAGAAAAATAACCGGAAGTAGTACAAACCTAGTCGTAGACATCCGGATGTTTAGGTACTAAACAGGTAGGTAGTTTGTCTATGGTTACTTGGAGTGCGTTTTGGAACGGGTTAGGGTCATGATGGTTAGGATCGTATGATGACACTGTCAACATAACCTTTTATCTCTATTGCAAAGAAGGAAAATTGTGTTTTTAAGCATATTATGCAAATAAACAAGTACTACCTGCTAGTTTCTACATAAGTAAATCCATTCTTCAACATCAAACTTCAACATTGGCGCATATATGATTTTGACATATGTCAGGTAATTTTTAACGACGCTCAGCCAAGGGTGAGAAATCGCACTTGTCAGTGCGAAAATTACTCTACCGAAAGCGTTCCAAAATACTGCTCGGGTAGCTGTCGAGTAATTGTTCGGTTACCCTCGGTTTCACTCGGCTCATTTCGGAACGCTCTAGAGTAACTTTCGCACTACTCCGTGTAATTCTTACCCTTTTAGGAACGCACCCTTGACTGAAAATGGAAAATGGTGAAATAAATGACAGATGACATTATTGACATTTACTCACTGACAGTTAACAATGTTGCCAATTATTGGCATTGACAGAAAACTGTCAAAATACTGTAAAGTTAGGTTATTAATTTATTATTGATTATTTTACACAAAATTGAAAAAAAAGTCGATTATACCGAAAGTTTGACTTAAAATGAATAACTTAAGAAGATTATTAGTAGCGCCAAGTTTTTCTAGACTTAGTTCAACTGGCCCAGCTGAATTTGTGAACAGGAATCCTCGGAACTTAGAGAGAATAAGAATTGCTCGCAAACCTGATGGTTACCATTTAGAGGCACCCGGCAGGAAATTCTGGCACAAGTGTGTATGACTGAACTAGTATATACAGGGTGTCTCACGGCTATGCCACATGGAGGGAAAGTACCTTAAATATTGTAGATAGAACATTTTACTGAAAGAAAACATTATATGAATTTTGAAAACATTTTAAACTGCATTCATAGATATTTAAATAATTACATAGTTGAACCGGGAATCGAACCTGTTACTCGAGAAAATTAATCAATCTGTAGTTTTATCCTACCGATCGAAAGGCTTCATCGCAAGGATTATTTTTTGCTAAATAACATAGTGTCAAAAATAAAAGAAAGACCATGAATTTTACATTTTTAATACAAAATTAGTCAATTTTTCTAATGCTCAAAATGAGTCCCTTCTTCTTGAATACAAAGTAATAACTTTTGATTATTTCGTTCCCTGGCGATTTTTTGGGCTTGTTGTGGTGGATATTTATTTATTTAAATGATGCGTATAACTCAAATGGGTAGATTAATTAGTAATAAGTAGTTATGATTGTCAATTGTATGTCCTTACGGTAATGTAAGGTTTTAACTTTTTAGAACAAAATTTTACATCAAATGTTAAAATTCACGGTCTTCCTTTTATTTGTGACACTATGTTATTTAGCAAAAAATAATTCTTATAATGAAACCTTTCGATCGGTATGATAAAACTACAGGATGATAATTTTTTCTCGTGGAACAAGTTCGATTCCCGGCCTAACCATTTAATTATTTAAAAATCTATGAATGCAGTTTAAAATGTTTTCAAAATTCATATAATGTCTTCTTTCAGTAAAATGTTCTATCTACAATATTTAAGGTACTTTCCCTCCATGTGGCATAGCCGTGGGACACCCTGTATAAGTATCAGCTGCTGCAAGTGCAGAAGACCTAAAACGGCGCAAATATAATAACCTCCTTGGGAATTATAAGTATATTTGAGCCGTTTGGGGTTGAAACACTGGGGCCATGGGGTCCGAGTGCTTATCTTGTTTTAGAAGATATCGCCAAGCGGCTGGTTGACTCTTCACGTGACCAGAGTGCTAGCCTTTTCTTGGGACAAAGAATATAGTAATCTATACTTATTGGTCCTGACTTACCATATAATTCTGTTTCCTCCTGTTACAGGCTTATACTAACAGCAAGTAATCGCACAGTAACTGCTCAAGTCGTCCATTTCGTAAATGGCCCAGTTGTCGAAGCAAAAACGTCAGAGTGGGCACTACGCAAACAACTGTATAGCATCAAAGACACTTGTGCTTACATCAACTTGGGCAAATTATTTGCACAACGGTGCCTTGAAAGCGGTATAACTGAGATGTACTGTGACATTAAGCCTGTAGAAGGCGGGAAAGTTGACAGGTTTATGAAGGAGGTTGTCAACGGAGGTATTAAGCTGGAAGAGCCAGAAGTATACAAGAAACCTAATCCCTGGGATCAACACCGGCCAGAGAAACCATGGGTTGTTGCTGAAGAATAGTTTCTAGATTTAAAGTTAGTAGTAAGTAGGTAATAAAAAAAAACTAAATAAATTATAATGAATGTAAAAAAATATTTTTATTTTGAAGATTATTTTTTCAAAGTTTGACCATGATTATTAATCATTCATTTTTGCTGTTACACATACTTTTTTTGTATTAAGCTTTCACAGTACTTGGGCTATGACACTATAAGTAATATTATGAAGTGGCATGGAAATATTTGTTGCATGAAAGCTTTCATGAATTTCAAATATTCATTGCTAATATAACATTTGGAAGCTGTATGAAAGTTAGTATTGCAAATTACAGAAAAATGAATAGTCTATTAAAATAAAATGGTTATTCTTTCAATGCTGATATACACACAATATTTTTTTATTTTATTGAAACTAAAGTCAGTACAATATTAATTAATGCTTTTATATAATAATAATAATGATTTATTTTCTATATGTTTACTAACTGCCCCCCAAGGTTTCGTCCACATCTTTGACCTACTCTGGTTTAGGTCGATAAATGGCCTATCAAAAGTGAAATAAAAACCTTTGTATTAGATATACTTTTTTTTTTACTTTTAACCAGTAGTTCCTAAGATTAGCGCATTCAACCAACCAATCAAACAAACTCTAAGGCTAATCTTCTATAAATACATAAAAAATGCTTTGACCTCTTGAATAACTGCCTGACTGACGGATCAACGCATAGCCTAAACCACTAGATCGTAGAAACTTGCTTGAGGGGTGGGGGTGTGTCCTTTGAATACTCAAAGGTAAAGGTCCTTTTTGTTGTAAGACATAAGCATTCGTTGCAGAATAGTTTTAATAGTTACCGTGGCCCTGGAACATAAAGGGCAACCGGAGGAACATGGGTGGGCTTTAGTTTTAGTCAGTAAAAGTCTGACACTCCCTTGCGACCCGCCCACCCAGGACGGGAGAAGTCATTTGATGATTTCCCATTCAACAAAAAAGGAGACAAGCATTTGATTAGAAATGTTTTTTTCCGAAATTCTATTTCTAAAGGGGTAAAAAAGGGGGCAACCGGGAAACGATATTCTACGAATATGTTTCTTTTTGGCTTCTGTCGTAAAAGTATTGAACAAAATCGCACTGATTTATCCAGATAGCTTATTTCAAAACGAAACATTTATTCTTAAGGTTATTATTTCTGAACGCAAAGGTTTCCTTCACAAATTCAATAAAAACTGCTGAAAACTTATTACTTAATTTCTCAGATAATAATAAACTTATGTATTTTATGTTTTTTTGGAATTATATATTTAATATTAGAAGTAATTTAAATTTTGTGAAGAATATTTTCGTAACAACATCGTAATTATTTTTAAAAGAAGGTCAACGTGAGTTTGTACAAAAATGGCGGAAAGAATGATGGCGTCTATTTCTTGCAAAGACAAAGTGACAATACTATGTTTATCTCCCTCTTGCTCATGGAACGTCTCGTAAAACACTGGGCACGCGTAGTGATCAATATGTCCACGTGATCTGTCGTCAGTCGCGACTCGCGTAATTGCAAATGCAAAATGTACAGGAAAGAAACGTTTGTGTTACAATGAAATCGTAAATATTTTGTTATTATAAGTTGTAGTGTTGTAGTTTTAAAATGCCTGCGTCTATTGGTGTCAATTTACGTGTAACTGGCCACTGCAGCCAAGGCGGGAGAAAGTATATGGAAGACTTGTTTTCCGTTGCTTATCAACAAACTGAAGACGAGAGGGATTTGGAGTATGCTTTCTTCGGAATATATGATGGCCATGGCGGGAGCGAGGCCGCGGCTTTTGCGAAGGAGCATTTGATGGACTCCATTGTGAAGCAGAGGCAGTTCTGGTCGGACAACGATGAGGACGTACTCAAAGCAATCAGAAATGGTTACATGCTGACCCACTTGAACATGTGGAAAGAGTTGGGTAAACACCAAATTTCACGTTATTAACTAACTTAATTACATTGTATCGTATTAAAACTCTGCTTTGTCTAGGCCCAAGGCGAGTTCCAAGTGAGTGTTCTAAATGTTTAGCTTGACCTTGTTGAAGTTATTCATAATTTTTTCTTGAGTGGTTTGACATTGAGTTTACAGAAGTTTTTCGAATGGTCATTGTCGTTATTGTCCGTGTTATTGCTTTGTTAGATAATAGCATGTAAAACAAATTACACCTTTGCTCACTTTTTTGGGAATCCCACTCACTTTGCCAAGTGAAAGCAGTTTTACCAGTTTGAGGTTTTTATATTGGTTCAAGTTTCCTCTTACGAAAATATAAGTATGTATAAGGTCATTATTGCAGTGTAGAACAACTGAGGAACTGCTCAAAGATAGGTTACTGAGAAACTTGAGACATGTTTGCAAAGACTATATCAACAAGATAGTTATGCATTATCTTATATTGATATTTGGGCATGGTTCTGCTGTATTATATCATAGATTCTAAATCTAAAACATGTTTATGGGTGAAGATACCAGTCTTTTATTTGAAACAATAGAAGTGACTAAAAAGATAATTATGATGTTGATGAATTGTAATGTGTACAATGTCCTGTCATTGAAAGTTTATACTTTTGATCAACTTCAACCAACCTACCAAGTAACTTTCACACACTCCTCTCCACTAAAGAGGTTTTAATAACATTTAAACCTCTTTGGAAGATCTTATTTACAGAATGTATGACGAATATAAAATGCTGTTAATGTATACAGCCATATTATGTCTAGCGTGTAAAAAGAAATTAAGGCTAATTAATTCCTTTTGTATTAATAATGAATGCAGCTTTACAATAGTGAAATAGTTTGAACTAGAATTAACTATGCAAAACACTAGAATCATTAGCAACATAATTAAGTTACATTTCTAAATTGCTAAGTATACTTATCAATTTATTTAAAAAGCTTTAAGAAGCTGTTTTCATTAAAGCAAAAGTTTATATCTTTGGATATTTTTAATTGGAATACTATCAATTTTAATTTAGGTTTCTCTGAAATCTTTCATGCACTTGAGATAAAAAATTACAATGTAAATATTAACCTAAAAACTAAAAATATCTGGGACATTATAACTTATTTATATGATTGTCTATTGTTTAAAAAAAAACTATTGTTTAATCTTTGCATTGTGTATGAAATGTTTACAAAATATTCTTGTTTTATTACAGAAAAATGGCCAAAAACTGTAACAGGGTTACCAAGCACGGCGGGTACAACCGCAAGCATAGCTTTTATACGCCGTGGTAAAATATATATTGGACATGTTGGGGATTCCGCTATTGTACTTGGTTACCAAAAAGATGGTAAGTTTTTTAAAACAATTGATAGAAGGCTTGTACGAGTTTAAGAAAAGTGTACCTGGCTAGATATAGGAGAGACCTTGGCCCAGAATTGGTAAATTATGTGCTACAAATTACAATAAAAAATTAAACTTTTATAGGTACAATCTAATTACTTTTTGTTGTAATAAGCAAAGAGATTTTAATATCCATACTTAACATTGGTTATCTGGCAAATGGGGCCAAGACACAAAAATGTAAGTCAAATTAAAAAATGTAGGTCAAAGTCAAATGGTTTATTTCTCTTAGATCGTTAAAAAGGCACTTCAAAAAGTCGTTTACAAGAAAATTATTAAATCTACATACCCATTCAAAGAGCAAGAATAAAAGAAATATAGGTATGTATATGTTACCAGCCAAACTCAGCAGGATAAACTAGTTTCGCTTAAAAAATAACCACGAAAAAAAAAATCCGCCTTAGCCTTCTAACCTAACCTGTCCGAGTCGGGGTGCCGTGAGTCGAGGCGAGGAAGAACTAGTTTAGCCTAGGCAAAACTAGTTTGTCCTGAAATCGGGTTTGGCCGGAAACATATACATATGTCCCACATATACCATAACATTAAATATCTAACATTCAACTCTGAATAACTTTTACTTAAAAATCTTTATAGGTTGTGAAGAGTGGGCTGCAAAACCATTGACATCAGACCACAAACCAGAATCCACAACAGAAATAGAGCGCATCCAAAGATGTGGTGGCAAAGTAGTCTCGAAGGCCGGAGTACCTCGTGTTGTATGGAACAGACCTCGTCTCGGACACAAGGGACCTATCAAGAAGAACACTCCGATGGATGAGATACCGTTCTTAGCGGTAGCAAGGTCTTTAGGTGACCTTTGGAGTTATAATCCTCAAAATGATGAGTTTATAGTCAGTCCTGATCCTGATGTCGGCGTTCTTTCTATAGACCCGTCGAAATTTCGGTGAGTTGTTATTGGAACAAAAAATACCTTAAGTATGCTATGGTCTATCTCAGCATCACATTTTCCTGTAGTTTATTTCTACATTTCTTCTCGCTATAGCAAATAATGGTTCTAAGCCTTAGAAACAGTCTTTTGCCAGAATTGAACTTGTGGCACATTCCCATTTTTGATTCTAAGTGATGAAAAAAGACGGGAATGTAAAGTTCAGAGTCTAATGTAAACCGGTTGACTTAAAGTATTTTATTTGAGGCAATACCTGAATTTGAAAAACCACAATTATATATGAAAATATCACCCATAGAAAAAAAATAAGGCCTGTTTTTTTTATTTATTTTTTTCTGATTCACCATATTATACTAATCTGCTTTATGATTTCGGAAAAGTTTTAATTAATTTGTGTTTTTCATGGGTATATTTCAGGTGTCTGATCTTTGGCACTGATGGCCTGTGGAATATGATCTCTCCCGAAGGCGCCGTCAGTCTAGTTCAGGCCACCGAGCGGCATAATGAAGCAGCACTCGTTGGTGGAACTGGGAACCAGCCCAGAGACTGGTTGAACCCTTCCAAAAGTCTAGTGGATCATGCCCTGGAAAGGTATGTGTGGTTACCAGTCAGTTTTGACACTGGGCAGTTCAATTGAGGGAGTAACGTGAGAATTAATCCTTATTATCGTAATGAGTAAAGGACAAACTTAAATACAATATATTATTATTTTGTTCTGGAAAACATCATCTTATATCATCATCATTTACCTCCCTAACCTTTTCCCTAGCTAACATAACCAGATTCAGATGGATACAAGTATTTTATGTAAAACAACTGCCTATCAGACCTCCACAACCCAATTACTGGGCGACACTATACTTTGGTTCTGGAAAGCCATACAATGTATATCAAACATTTCATTGGAATGACTTAAAAGGCTTCATTATATTTAACACTTACCAATATCAAATCTATTCTAAATATAAGTTTTGGATGACTGTTATTCCTGGACAGAAATTTAATTATTCAGAGGTTTTGCTTGTTTTAGCAAAATAAATTTCGACTATGAAATGTGTGGATGAATCTAAGATGATATGCAATTATTTTCCCACAGATGGTCAAATACTAGAATGCGAGCCGACAACACGTCAGTGGTGACCCTGATGCTGGACCCGCCCGGCCCGCCGCGCGCCACCGTGCTGCGCTCCCGCAGCAGCGCCGCGCGCCCCGCCCCCGCCGCACCCCCCGCGCCCGAGCCCGAGCCGCGCCCCGTGCCGCAGAACGGACTCACCATCATGACGCGCTACTCCGACGGCGAGCGCGCCGCGCCCCCGCCGCCCCCCGCGCCCGACGTGCCGCTGCCGCCCTGCGCCACGCTCGACACCCGCCTGCCGCCCGCCCCCTCGCTCGACGACACTACGCGCGACGCGCCGGAGCCAGACGAGGACGCCATCGTCAACTACGGCAACCCTGCCGAGTCTTATTTCATGGCGCGGCTTCTTAATCGTACCCGTGTCATTAACACTCTGTCGGCGGTCCACGATGAGATCGCGGGCAGCCCGCCGCGCGAGCCTTCCGAGCCTCGCGAGCCCACGCCCGCGCCCGCCACCGTGGTGCCCGACCTCGACGCGGAGTCCGACGCGTCCACTGCCAACCGTCCTCCTCTACCGCCCCGAGCCTCCGTCTGCGAACCGGCCGCCGCCGTTGCAGAATCTACAAATCTGTCCGACGACGACGGTGGCATTCAGATCAATGAAGTTTCATCTAGTTCACCCACTGAGGCTCCACCAAAGTCACGCGGACGTCGTCCTCGCACCGACGCGAAGCGCGAGCCCCCGGCGGCCGCGCCCGACCGCGTGCTGCGCTCGCACCACGAGCCCGAGCCGCCGCCGCGCCCGCACACGCGCCAGGCCACGCGCGCGCGCCCCGCCGCGCCGCTCGACCGCGTCGTCATCCTCACGCGCCGCGCGCCCCCCGCGCCCCCGCCGCCGCCCCGGCCCGACCGGCTGACGGCCGGGGATGCGAGACCCTCCGGGCGCCGCGTGGCACCTGCCCCCGCACCCATCGAGCCCATTCCTGTCGAGGAAGAATCAAAACGTAGCGGCACGCGTTCCACGCGCTCTCAGGGAGCGCAGGGAGTGACCCCACTAGCTCAGAAGATAACGCGCAGCATCGGGCTGTACGCTCGCGAGCTGCGCGGCGCGGCGGCGGCGGCGGCGGCTGCGGCAGGTGCGCGGGCGGGAAACTCGGCGCGCGCCCCGGGCCCGGCGCGGCGGACCCCGGCGGCGCGCCGCCCGCCCCCGGCCCGCTCGCAGGAGCACCGCGGGGCCGCGCGGGGCCGCGCCCGCGCCCGCGCCGCGCCCGCCGCCTCGCCCCCGCCCTCGCCCCCGCCCGGCCTGCAGCCGCGCCCGCGCACCCGACGCACGGATAGCGCGCACGACGACCCCGAGGTGCACTCCACCACGGCCGAGCCGCCGCCGCCGTCCGCGTGCGCAGGCGCGCCCGCGCCTGCCGCGCCCTCGCGGCCGCGTGCGCTGCGCTCGCGCAACGACGCGGCCGAGCCCGTGCGTGCCGCGCGTGACCAGGGCGCCTGCAAGCGCGCTCGCTGCGGCTCGGAGGGCGGCGGCGGCGCCAGCAAGGCGGCGCGCCTGGCGCCCGAGCGGTGCGCGCGGGCGCTGGGCAAGCGCGCCACGGGCCCGTGGGCGCCGGCGCTGGCGCTACGTAACCGCTTGCGCCGGCGGCTCGCCAAGTAGCGCGACCGGCTGCGGCCCCCTTACCTATGTGATCCTGCGCCGATGTCGGATCTAATGATGACTGCGTCGTATACGGTTGATTTTCTGTTGTTATTTTTTTATTTTTATCGCCGTCTCGGGCGTCGCCGCAGACGGCGGCTAGGCAGTAGGTAGTCGAGTGACTCTGTCCGTGGACCGCTCGGGGCGGCCCGGGCCCCCGACCCGTGGCCGCCGTCGACGTTAAACAATAGTACAAAGGTATATTCTATATTTAACGTGTAAGTTTACCGCGTGGACCAGGAGGATTTTATTAGCCCTAGTAGATATTTATTTTCTCTATATTTATAGCTTCTATCTTAATGCATTTAACCGTAGGCGAAATGTGAATCTGATTTTCATTGTTGTGACGTTGAGTCAGAGGCTACGTAGTAACTTCAGATAGATAATTAATCTGCCTTATAAAGCGAGAGTACAACATGTTAACATTTTATAAATATTTTATAAGATCACATTTTTTGTAACTCAAGTTTTAAGCAATAAAACCTAAAACCTCGTCAGAGACTCCGCTGACGGTAAAGCGATAGTCCTGGCAGCTGGTGATTGATATGAATATAATTAATGTTATCTGAGCATGTGGCACTTGAGCTTTACACAGCAGTATTTGTAATAGGGTGATATCCGTTTATAATTCACGATATTTTAGACACATGAAAATTTTGACAATTGTTATTATACTTGATAGTATACCTACTATATTTATCGTAAAAAATTCTTTATTATATTACCTAATTGGATCTATACCAAGAGTGCTTTCTCGAAATATAACGTTAGTTAAGAGTGCTATACCTAAATATTATGGAAATGTACAGATAACTTGTGTACAGTTAACACCAAAATTATTTGTTTAGATGTGCTAATGTGTATTTTATATAAACTTAGCTAGATATTGGAGAAGTTATTCTTTTGGGAAAAGAATTGTTTTATGTACTTCCTAAGTAAGCTTTATTGATTTTAGGATGTCATACAGAATGTTTGTTACTTGTGCCGGAATAGTTAATAAAATTGTGACAGAGCTCAAACGAGCGACGGTAACTTTGTTTACTCTATGAACATATCTATTAGCATAAAATAGTTGTACAAACACACAAAAGTGAAACTCAACATATTTTTCGGTTAAGGATTAGTTGTTGGTGCATGAACCATTGTTAGTTAATTCGTTCATCGATCTCCTCATATAGTTATCCATTTGTTAATTAATATCTTACACTATCCACCTCCACTTTAAATTTAACTATCGAAATAATGTGATTATGAGACCATTGATTTATTTAAAAACCAAAAAGGTTTTGCATGAATGCAATTTTGTTGACACTGTAAAATATTATGAGAATATTTTTTTGAACAGCAACATTAAGATGATTTGAATAGATGTACCTAAGAATGGACTGAAGATGTAATGTTAAGTTAAAGAGTCCAAGTTATGTACATATTAATATAAATAAATGAAAAAGTAATAGTGCCTCATTTGTTACCGACTTAACAAATACATAGGTAAAAGTGTTCTTTCATAAATATTGAGATATGTATTTTTATTGAAAATAAAATTTATGCATTGTAATTTAGCTGTAAAAGAGGATTTAATATAATTTGTTAAGCTAATTGTGTAAAGATTTTAAAGATTGACAGTCTGTCGCTTATATCGTGAAATCAAGGAAAAAGTATATGTTAAGGATGGAGTTTTGTTTTGAGACCTGTAAGGGACAGAATGTCAAGTTGAGAAAAAAATTGGTAACAATTTTGTAACATGGAGGGTATGAATGCCTTGGAGAAATAAGGGCCATGACCTGACCACTGGGGTTATGGCAAATAAATCGCTAACGATATAGATTGAGATGCTAAAACAAATTTTATTACTATACATAACTGAAAGTAAAAGGATTATTGTAGATTTTATTTTTTGATTTAAATAAAGTTTGTATGAAATAGATAGTCGCATTTTTACTCTCTAATGCCTCTCGCCTAATTGTTACACACCTATATTTTATTTATTTATTTTATTTTACCAATTACCATTTCCAATAACTTATTTATCGGTGGGGGATATAGGCTCCATACATAATGAATCCAACTTCTATCCTTAGTAGTCAAATCTACGAATAAATAAGAAATTAATCAGTACTCCAAAAATCCATTTCCTATCACTTGAACACAAATTAGTTGTTGCGGAATGTTTATAATAGTTACCGTGACCCTGGAACATAAAGGGCAATCGAAGGAACATGAGTGGGTTTTAGTCAGTAAGAGTCTGACACGCCCTCCCGCCGCACCGAGGACGGGAGCAGTCATTGGATGATTACCCACTCACCAAAAAAATGGTTGCCTGTAAAGTCGGTTTTACGGGCGAAGATTTTACGTGACAACGTCTTTCATATCGATCATAGTTGAGTGGGAGAGAGACGCAAGGCATTCGGCGGGCCTCTCTCTCGTTCGGTGACTCATCGTAACGTTACCGAGCGTTACACTTTTTCATAAGTGACTCCCAGCCGCAACCTAATTTAAGACGTTGTCACGTCAAAAAAAAAAACACAAATTAGTTAAAATGGCAGTAAATTATGCTGAAAGTCCGAAGTGCTGCATAGATAGAATAAAAAAACTACATCCGACGAGTTAGAGAATTATAGTGAAGTAAAAAGTAAGATATAACTTTAGCATAATCATTGCCAATAGAACTCCTAGCAAAAAATAATAGCAACACGAATTAGGTAGTTTTCAGATCTAAATTCGTAGGCTATTTTTTTCCTTTTTTAATACTGTCCTAATCTGACCAGGGGCCTTTTTTTTCTAAAGAGGCGACAATTTTTCTATACTCACAAAATTAAATTTTAAAGCGCAATCGCTATAGAATCATGAAATGAAATAAATTAATGTTTGAATATATATAATTTTGCAAACAGCTAAAATATTTTAGAGATCTAAATTTAAACGATTTACATTTACAAAAAAAAAACTATCTCGTTCAATAAGTTTAACATTCCGAGCTGGAAAGCATAAATCATAATACTCCACAATAATGATAACTATGCGTTCAAAATAACTGTTTCATCCAGGTAGTTTTTACGCAGCGGCCGATGAATGCGGAAGCTATCGGTCCAGCGAGCCAGATGCATCGTCCCCTAACATGAATGGCTACCAACCCGCCCTATTTTTATTCACACCACTGTCAAACGGCGCGCTCCCGCTCACCCTACTACTTTAACTCGGCTAGGTTATAGTTTGGGCGCACTCTAGCGTCCTGCCGTGCACCCTACTCGCCGGTCGTCAGTTACGCGACGAACGTAATAAGTGTCGACTGTAGCATCTGTTTATTTGCCGCAATCCGGTTAAAATGTGACTTTTCGTTATAAATTGTGGAAATAATATTGTTGTAGTATTATTTCAAAGTGACGTTATCATAAACAATTTTGTAAGTGCGTTTCCGGCGTGTAAAAACGCAGTATTGACGTGAAAAAACGCGGGAATTTAGCCTATCGGCAGTGCAGTGCGTTTAGTTTATCGATCGTGTTTGTTGTGTTTGCTACTGCATTGGTGCAATCGAAATAAACTTAAATGTAGTTGTTTACCTCTCTCTCTCAGCTTTCTCGTATTTTACTCTGTATATACGTCGATTCGCTGCTATTATTAGCACTAGGGTTAATAGTTATCGATCGGAGGAGATGACATAAACAACTCGGCCGAATCAGGGTCATTCAGGGTTGACAAAATACACACGTCGCCGGTTTTTTAAATTTTGATCACGTTCACAACCGGATCCGAATAAATAAACATTGTTAATAGTATAAAAAAATAGCGAACTCGCATTCCTTATGTTGCCTAACAAGCTCTACTAGTTTTTATCCTACTGACTGGAGGATATTTCGGCAATACGTTAGTTGCTGTTTGTGGCCGATAACGAATGGTTTTTGCCGCAGTTGTTAGTTAGAGTAACGATATTCGTTAGTAGATAATCATCTTTTAAATAAGGAATTTAAATAATGGTGAAAAATCGATTGAATAGTATAGAGACCTTAGAAGCAATTAAGGCCCTAAAACATTTAGTTGGTGATTTGCGTAGTAGTAGCAATAGCTTTTTCAGACAATTAGCATCTGCTACAATACACGTTCTCAAGCCTTTATGGAGAGGACGTCTTCAAAAGCATAAATTGTCAATTTGTCAATCAACGTGTCTAGGTAGATCAATCTTTTGATTAAACATCGATCTACCACAAGTTTTTGACTTACTTCAATCTTACAACCGTAGGTCACATAGTTAACAGGGAAGTAGTAGAACAGTTTATGAAAATCCCTCTAATTAGGGTTTTAGATCCTCCGCAGATTTTATATCCAACTCTCTTCATAGATATATTTTCTCTTTTTGTGAAAAAGAGCAGTAGATGATGTAGGGAAAAAGGGAAAAAGTCACATTATGCTTACTTACGTATGTTAAAGGACAAGATAAAAGATGGGTACTTTATGAACAAGCTGTCACCATGACGACTTTGTGCTCTACTTAATACGTCTTGCATACAGAATCTACTAGGTCATGTCAGACAATGCATCCATCATGTTTCTTCACGGTCCAGGTCATATGACGCAGACGAAACCCTACACGACTTGAATGAAATATGTCCTCTAGACTTGAGTCCTAACACTAGCTTCGGAAAAATATATTTTATTCTGTGTACGTACGTATATGCGCCTGCAATTAATTAATGAGTTTGATAAGTACAATTAGGTCAACATAATAAACTGATCGATATGTTTTGTATACAGCTGAGGTATACAGTTTCATTGATAAGTTCTCATTTAATAACAGCAATAGCTACATGAATTGAAGGGATGAGGGAGAGTTGCGAAGTGAAAAACTCGTCAGAGTTTGGTCTGTAGCAAAATCCACAGCAATAGGATTGAAAAAATGTAAAAAGTTACTCCGCTTTCTATTCGTCGCAAATGGGCAAAAAAGTTTGGGAAAACGCGAATAAAACAGCAGAAACCGTTAACCGTAACAAGATATAAACCGAAAACGTAGTAACCGTTGTTCAGCACGATCCGTTTATTATCGGATTATAATAAAATTAAACTGTGATCTTGTTACGAGACAAACTGGGTACTTCGATTGTGGAAAATTTGATGCCACATCTTGGCTTTTTTGGGTGATGATGATCGGATTTTGCACGACGTTACCGTTGCACTGCACAACGTGCCGACTTTTCGGATTTAAAACTAAATTATTCTAGAATATTTCCCATCTAAGTGCCCACTCCGAGGCTGAGAAGAGACTGCAATTACTTACTGAAAAAAAACGTGGTTTTATCGAGTTCATTATTTTCATTATACAGGGTGTCCCACGCCTATGCCACATGGAGGGAAAGTACCTTAAATCTTGTAGATAGAACATTTTACTGAAAGAAGACATTATTTGAATTTTGAAAACAATTTAAATTGCATTCATAGATTTTTAAATATTTAAATGGTTGGGCCGGTTTGGGAATCGAACTTGTTCCAGGAGAAAAAATAATCATCCTGTAGTTTAATCATACCAATCGAAAGGTTTCATCATAAGGATTATTTTTTGCCAAATAACATAGTGTCACAAATAAAAGGAAGACCGTGAATTTTAAGGTAAAATTTTGTTCTGAAGAGTTAAAAGCTTACAGTGCCGTAAGGACATACAATTGACAATCATAACTACTTATTACTAAATAATCTACCCACTTGAGTAGTACGCATCATTTAAATAAATAAAATAATATCCACTACAACAAGACCAAAAAATTGTCAGGGAACGAAATAATCAAAAGTTATCAGGACTAGTTTTAAACATTTGAAAAATTGACTAATTTGGTATTAAATTGTTAAAATTCATGGTCTTTCTTTTATTTTTGACACTATGTTATTTAGCAAAAAATAATCCTTGTGATAAAGCCTTTCAATCGGTACGATAAAACTACAGGCTGATTAATTTTCTCGAGTAACAGGTTCGATTCCCGGTTTAACGATGTAATTATTTAAAAATATATGATGCAGCTTAAAATGTTTTCAAAATTCAAATAATGTCTCCTTTCAGTAAAATGTTCTATCTACTATATTTAAGGTACATTCCCTCCATGTGGCACTGCCGTGGGACACCCTGTTTAGGAAATTCGGAACGTCATTTAAAAGTAGAAATAAATTTATCTAGTTGTCCATTCCAAAATGCTTGGTATGGACAACTAGATTAGCTTTCCTTATCTTTATTTACTTTTTTGAAACCTAGATGCCACATAAGTTTTTTGAATGAAAACCAAACATGTCAAAATAAAACAGCTGTTGTTAATACATCACGGAAGTCGATACGGTTTAGGTTTTGGTTGTTTGCATTGACCATTGCGGTAGATCGTTTACAAATTAGTCTTTGCCTGTTACAGACGTAAATATGATTAAATTTCACTGCGAAATTCCTCGAATACCGAAATTCATTTATTTAAGGAAATAATTCCTTCAGTTTTATTATATCTTTTCCTCGTTAACCATTAAAAATAGTGACAGCTGTAGCTACAACACTTCAATCATTAACCCTAAACGTTCTAAATAGTAATAAAATAATTGATCTCCTTTGTTATTCAGTCGCAAATCCTTGGGCTAATTACATACTGTTTGTTAATTTGCATTTTAATTTTAGAACGGTGATTATCGTCTCCAAAAATAATAGACGTATATTTTGATTGTAAGTTTCTACTCTAAACATCTTCATTATCTAAAAAAAATCTTGATTATGAATTCTGACGAAAAACTAGCGTGCCCACGAAGAACCTAAAAACCTAGGAGTTCAGAAAACTAAGGCCAAGATATATGCCTTAGTAATTGCTAGCCTAACCCGATGGTAAGATAAAGCCATGAACATAACTGAACCATCAAAAAGCAGTGGGGTCGCGAAAAAGTTCTAATGGTACCTCGGCCCCGGAATATAAAGGGCAAACGAAGGAATAAGGGTGGGTTTGAGTCAGTAAAAGTCGGGGCGGGAGAGGATGATTTCCCATCCATAAAAAAACATAGCTGAACCAACGGACTTGCGGTTGGGAAATTGGGAGTAGATGCTGGATGTATTTAAATCAACTCATATGTTTATGAGGAATTTCTCAATAACACGTGCCTTATTAAATACAAAGGCATTACGTCTCGTCTAGTAGAAGTTACACGTTCAATAGTCCAGCCTAAAGATTTAAGTGCGAAAACTAAGCGTTCCAGAGGGAGGTCCAACACACGTGATTTGGCACAATAAAAAGACAATAGCAGCGCGACAGCCGGCTGTCGCTTGGTTGTTGAAAGGTTAAGAAGAACACGAAAAAGTCTAGTTTATTTTGATCACTATGTGGTATGTGGTCGATAAACTAAGTAATATCGTAGATATTAGTCCCCTTATCTTGTCTATAAAATACAACCGAGTTTAGTTGTTTATTGAGTTTTATTGTTTTTTAATATGAGTGTAATTTGGGTAGATCACACTGTCGGCACGGTCCCCTTCAAAATTTCTTCCAGTCTATTACCGTTCAATTTATTAGTGAAGTCTTATTATTTGCTTTACTGACATTTTCTGGCGGCGTTTTCCACCTATTTTCATGATTGACTCCGTCAGTCGTTGAATTTCCAAAAATCGCCTCTAAGTGAGTCTCTTTGTTGTTAAAAGAAATTACTTTCTGTGCAAATTTTATGATACAAGCTCAGTAGTTGCAAATGTGCATTGATTGGTAATTAAAAATAGTTAATCTCTTTTTGAATGTTTTATGAGTAATCTGTGGTTTTATATCATTATAAGTAATTTTCAAAATGAATGCTGCAGAAGAGCCAGTAGACTGAATTTTGCAGTGTCAGCAAACTATAGCGACTGACGCATTTAGGAACCGATTCAACAAAACAACGACTAGGTAACAAGCTTCCGGTTTTCACAGACCATTGGACCGGAACTGTCACCGCCATTCATTGGCAAATATTGGAGTTGCTATTGGAATCGCAAAAAAATGTAAACCTGCTCTGATATCCGAGTCTATGTATGGTTCTATTGTGATATTTTGTAACTGATTTATTTGCCTTCCCAGTTATAACGTAATCATTCCTACGGTCTTAAAGGCTCCAGCATAAATGGTGCCAACAACGTTCCATCAGTCCTCAAAATTTCAACCACACAAAAAGGCTGAAATGGACCAAAATATTTTTTCCGCAACAGTAAACGTAAACTCGAAAGTTAGCGTCTTACAAGCACTTTTTGTTTCTGTCCGATAGACCAGTGAGTTTACTTGATTTCTTTCGGCGACGCTCATTATAGTATGGCAACCATAATTTTACTGGAAAGTGGACTTTTAGATACCGTGGGGGAAAGCTTACGAGTGCTAGATGTATGGGCTGTGGGGTGACTATGCTGGTTTTGCTTGTGGTTAACAGCGTGGCCAGAATTTTCTTACGGAAAAGGATTTAGTGGCCTTTGATTTTGAGATGGAAGTTGTGGATAATGTTTACTGTAAAGTGTAAGGAGATTGCACAGGGTACTTATCGATTTTGAAAACTCAACCATTAGCTAAAAAGATAAAAAATCTACTCATTTTATAAACGTCAAAGTTTGAGAAAAATATTATTGGGCAGATTTAAAACATGACTTTTATATGTATAGGTAGCTAAATGGCCTATGCCTCTAAGTAGGTAACCAAAGACCTGAAATTGCATTTTTATTTACAACGACGTTTGACAATCTACATTACGGATTCCTATAAGTTGAATTCACCTATTATTTCATTTCAACTACCTATGTATATATGTAAATAGGTAATGTTAAACACCAGATTACGTTAGCTTATGAAGTATCCTCTATTTACCATATAGTGTGGGCACACTATAAATAGAAAACATGGCAGTTTACCTGCCACGGTGTTTAGTGCAGCCAGCGATTCAAAGATAGATACACCATAGTGAGCACAACTCACTTCTCTTTTCTACGTATGTACATATAATTGCAATTACACGTAATTAAATGAAAGTGTTCTCATGTTTATAGTACTTTTACAATTTGTATGAATGTTCGTTCTTAGGTTTCTACAGTTTGAATTTTGTTCTTACCGCGTTCTAACGGTTTGATAGAAAAAAAAACTAAAGTCGCGCCAAAATTGACAGGACGTTTTTTCTTCGGATTCGGTTGTGGTGGCATAGTTCGTGATACTATTCTGCCTGATGAAATGATGAGTAAATACTTTTTTTTATTTCCACAGATATAGTGTCTTCGTTATAACAATAACAGTTGAACTGCAATAGTGACAACAAGTAGTGACGGTTCCAAAGATTCCTCTGTGATAAAAAGTGATAATAGAGTGGTGTTGACTGTTTAAACATTTGTTTAGTGCCAAGCAAAGCAATTTGATAACCATGGGTAAGTTCTTATTTGTTGATAACTTGCTTGTATTGAATTATTGATATTGCGATATTATTGCTTCGCCCTAATGGTGATTGGTGGAAATTATGTTTTCCCGTATCGATAATAATCGCTATGACAGTTAATTTTATCTGATGACTGTGATAATCTACTGAAATCCTAAAATATTATTAATTTTTTTGCGCTTAGCGAGGAAAGCAATATCGGCAGCGGAGGTGGGGCTGAAAAATGTAACTTACTTGTTACCAGTGTGTGGGTTGTCCAAACAATTTTTTTTTATTTTATTTTTACTCTACAAAGCGCCTAGCATACGGAAGACTCGTTGACTCACCGTGAACTTATAACAAAAAGGTGCCACACAGGCTATTCAGCGGTTTTTTTTAAACTAAAAACAGTTATCTCAAAGGAAAAACGAAAGAAGGGCGAGTTTCTGCCCTAGTACGAAAATTGTTAGATCTGTAAAAGTAGTGTAGGATTAGTAAAAGCAGCTCCGTCCAACTGTAAGAAGGGGATGAGATATAACTACAAGGTTTAAACTTTCAACGAGACATAAGCTACATTAACCGTTGCAGCTACACAAAAAACTCTATGGAGACTATCGATGTTACAACCAGGATCAAAAAATGATTTTCTGTAAAATGACGGTTTTCTTGCTATGTGTTACATTTTTAGAATTTTTTTATTACAAGTATGTATACTTGTAGGTAAAAAAATCTTTTTACAGTTTTTTTTATAGATCCATCTCAAAATTTACGGTTTTCAGACTTTTTTCTTTACTGGTGCTATAGAACATTGCTTTGTGCCAAATTTCATAGTACTAGGTCAGTCGTCGGCAAACTGCGGCTCGCGAGCCACATGCTGCTCTTTCGATATGAAGCTACGGCTCTTTAGTCCCATACGAAGTAGTAAAATTGTAGGCATGAAAAAATTATGTAGCTCTTTAAAATTTTTGTTTCTTAATTAATATTTTTGACTCTTTCTACTCAAAAGGTTGTCGAACTCGGTTCTAGCTAGGTTTACGGCAATAGAACTATGAAATTTGATTCCCTTGAGAGTGTCAAAATATACGATATTTGCGACATAAACGGCTGAAACTTTTTCCTGAACTTAGTAGTTTGATTTTTTTACAGCTTCATGGGACTATTGACCATTTACAATTTTAATTTTAATTCCATACCTTCAGGCGTTCTCTAGATCTCGACAGACAAACAGACAACCTAGTGACCCTATTAGGGTTCTGTTTTTACCTTTTGTGGTACGGAACCCTAAAATATGGATAGTCCCTTAAGACTATTTTCATGTAGCTGCAATAATTAGCGCTGTAACGTTTTAGGTCGATCCTCTTACTGCCCAAAAGTAAAGTTTCCACCCTGTTAGTTAACAATTACATTGTTTGTATTTATTTAGTAATCTAAGTTCGTTAGTAAAACAACATTCAGTGGCATAATACCCGTAGCTCAAGGACGTGCAGTTGACTCATGTGGATTGTCTGCAATCACAATAATTCACTGTTGTGTCGTATACTGCAATGAGGTGCGGTATTCTGATGGGTAGTTGTGATGTAGATTCGATTTTGTATCGACTTTGGTTCAATATGAGTATAATTTGTTCGTTTTATGCCGTGCCGTGATTATCTGGCTGCCTGGCTGCCTTTCCTGAAGCTGGTTATTGACGGCATTTTTCGCATTAGTCTAGACGTAAAACTGTGGCGTCACTTCATGTGGTTTAGGAGGCCAACTACGTTCACACTCAATGGCGTAAATCCGTCTCTTTAGTTTTCGATCGAATAAATTATAGACATAATTATATCATTCGACATATCATCGATTCGACACCCAGGAAGTCAATTCAACGGACGCGATATAATGGCCGTCAATGCCCAGCTTAAGGGCCCTATTTGATTCTAGTGTACAGGTTGCACAACTCAGATCGCGTCAAAAGCTGCTAAGCCGTTCTTAAATATGTTGCTATCTTTGTCGCTTCACAGGGCTAAAGTAAAGACAGAAACAGATTTGAGAGCGCCTTAAAATAAAGTGACGTTTCAGTATTCGGCCATTGGTGCACCAGTTGCGCTACCGGGAATGCCCTTTCTTTTACGACGTACATAAAACAAACATAGTTAACTCTTCGAAGTCCATTTAGAAACTAAGTGTTTGTTTTGGTGTTTCTCGCTTGATTTGCTCTAGACACTTTGAAGAGCTAGCATATTGCACGCTTAGCCTCTCCTATATCTATATACATATATAAAACAAAGTCGAGTTTATTACAACACTTATAACTCGAGATCGGCTAGACCAATTTTCATGGTTTTTGGTTCGTTGGATTTGTCTCCGCCCCGAATAGCAGAATACATCTTAAAAATAATGAAAAATCGACGAGAACATAATTATAATAGATGAATCATTTTCCCCTATAGTTAATGCTAAATTCAATTAAAGATTGAAAACAATAGTACTAGGAGCGCAGTAATGTGAAGTGATAATGTGAGAAAAGGAGATTGCCCATCGTAGTATAGGACGCCGTTGCGCATTAAAAAAAATGGTATCTTAGTGGAAATTGGATATAAAAGAGGGGAGTGGTCGTACTTTCCAATGAAATAAAAATCATCTACTTATTTTTAGGGGTTTTTGTTGAACTTTGATTTATATGTTCAAGTTTTGAGGTTAGTTTTGCACCATAACTTTTATCAAAAAAAGTACTAATTACAACAATATGATTTATCTTTCAGGCCTATAGACACACATACTAGAAAATAAACAGGTCATTAAAAAAAAAATAGAGTTCCTCCCACTTTCTGATTGTTATGATTTTATTTTAAATATGATTTTTTGTGTTGAAATGGTTATTTTTGTAACTGTTATATTTTAACAAAAATATGCACTTTAAAACTGTATACTATGCTCTACTGCTTAAATATAAACAAAAACGTCCTCACTTTACATTTACGAGAGGTAACCCAAACATATTTTATTTAGCACTTTGTCGTTGTGGTATATAGACATACATCTATGCAGTTTCAGCTTTCTAGCATTAACCGCTTGAGCGGTAAGACGAGGACAGACAGACGAACAGACGGACGGACGGACGTGACGAAACTATAAGGTTTCCCTTTTGTAAAAACCCATAGTAACCAAGTTATTATTAATAATAAACAAAATCTTATTCTAGTCATCATTGCAATGCGTGTAATTAAACATTTGTAATATCAATAAGTAAGGAAATAAAAATAATCAAAAGTAAAAAGGCATTTATTTCACTTAGACTATTTACAGGCACTTATGTATTATCAAAGAGTAGGTCAGAGTCAGAAAGGTGACGCCAGTAGCTTGTTCCAAAACGTTGGTAGATCGCTATAGAAAAGAACGAGCAAAAAACTTTACGGAAATGTCGTCCTGTTTGGTTTTTAATATTGTTTTGACAATTTACTAAATAAGACAATATATTTTGAGCCCACTGAATATGGCAATTTATTAATGGTGTTATGCTAAAAACGTAAATAATAACTTTATGGAGAAGAACAAGCTAGAAACAAACGCTTTATATTTTACAAACACGTTTCCTTTATGCTTTTTGACCTTTATTCCAAATAACTATTAGACAATTAAACAATATAGAGTTTTAACTTAATGCATATCAAAGATATGAATAAAAATGATAGAATATACAATATTTATACTTAATAATACAGCATTTTAAAAACCAATTGCACAATACTATTATGACAAAGCAAATTATGCCTAACTTATTATGACAATTTAAATTAGGGTAAAAACCAGTTATACAATTATATATAAATGACAGAATCAACAATTTAAAAAGATTCATTGTACTGAAATGCGTTATGTAACAATTAATGTTGAATAGTTGTTAACTACACCAAATGGTTTATTTGGAATTCCCAACATAAATCCTGAATTGATGTTAGCTAATAGTATATGTGATGGGACATATATTTACGTTTAAAAAGTTGTAATTATTTAGATCAAAGGCAAATAAATACAGTTTTCACAAGTATCGCAATTTAGTTAACCTTAACTAACTAACTAGCTTTCGCCCACAGTTTCCCTTTTGTCTATATGTGTGCCAAATAAATGTTTTACTTTCTTTCAAACTTAAACAGAATTTGAGTGCATTTTGCGAGCATTCGCATTCATAGTAACAGAATTTGAGTGCATTTTGCGAGCATTCGCATTCATAGTAATCTTCCAGAACTGAATAATTTTCCTAGATAAACTTTCCAGGATCAGATTTTGTTTTCTTTAGGAATTTATCATAAAATCATTTATTTTGTAAATAGGTTATATACATAACACTTTTACACGTCAATATTTTGTTTTTTTTTTTATTTTAACCGAAAGATGGGACCGGTGTTTCGTATCTGGACTGCTCTGAGAAGAAACATCCGATACAAACTCAGAGGTCAAAGTCTCTTTTAAAGTCCATACAATCGTCCTGGTCAAAAAATTCCCTATCAAATTAAACAAGCCTGTTTCTATTAGTGTGAGCATGTTAGGGCATGCAGAGCAAGGGGAGAATACAAAATCGAATTATACCGGCAAACTGTCCATGAGTTTAATAAAAATAATTACTTTCTAAAGGGTGGATAACGCAATCAAGACACATAAGTAAAAAACCCTGATACACTTATGGACAAAAAAAAAAAGGATGATAACTCATAAATATTTATGAAACATAAACAATGTGTTTCTTCTTTCTATTACAAATCACTTAGGCATAGTATAAAGAGAGGGAAGTAGGTTATCTTCATACAAACGCACCCCGCGCAGCTTGTATGTGTGCGCCATAGTGTATATGCGTCGATGCACGCACACTTTAATAAAGTCTCGACGCATTTCTCCTGGCGCTAGTCGGGGCTAACACTGCAGGAGGTTAGCGCGTCACTGCTTTTCGACACCGCTAAATGAAACGACATGTCTGATAATCGGAGAAGAACGTATTGCTGTGTGTTTGGGTGTCTTAACAATTCATGGATTCCAGAATTGTTTCTGTTCAGATTATCTATTGAACAAAAAAGGCAAGCTAGTCACTCATTCTAGTATATAATTTTTACTTGAAGTTGATGTTTAGATACCTACTCTTATTTATTTTTTGTTGTAAGTATTAGTCTTCTATCACACAGGAATAGGTAGGTAGGCCTAATTTCCTACTAGAATGTATTAGGTACTTTGATTTGTCAATTGATTTGCTGCTATTGCTTTGTTTACGTTTAGTTATGCCGATTTCTCAGTATTGTAGGTTTAGTAACAAAAGCTTTATCAAATTGTTTTATTGGTTCATATCGTCATCATAATCATTAAATATGTCGTCTAAAAATGGAGCCGGTGGCTCAACGGATCTAAAGCGAGCCCAACCAAGATACCACAAAATGGTCATTACGTGAGCACAGCATCCTAAGGTTCGATTACCCACCAAACAATTACAATAATAGCCAGCAATGTCAGCTACTGAGTTACATGTAGCCCTATTAACTAAAATATAGGCGTAGTACACCTTACTACTTACATGTCGTGACTTGATTCTTCCTCTCACTAAATACTTGTCTGTTCCCAGTATCAATGGCAAGTCATCCTCAATGGCGTTTCCTAATTCAATTTCGTATTTCCCATTCCTACGAACATGCTCTCCATAATACGACCGAGCCTGTTTAATCTGGTAGGAACCTAAAGCTACTGTCATGAGATCGTGTAACGTTAGTCTTGGAAAAATATCCAAATGCGGATGTTCAGCATCTATAGTTAAAAAAATTGCTCTCCTTCTATTAATATTTTCATTTTGTATATAGTCGCTCAAATAATTTCTTGTATTTAATTTAGCTTGAGCTATTTCCAAGAACTGTTGAGCATCAGGCCGGTCCACAATTGGTGCATGAAACTTATTTAAAAGTGCACATGCAATATTAAAATCTAACATAAGGTGTGCTGATGCACGGTTGAAGTAGTCTTGGCGAAATAATTTAAAATCGCGTTTTATCCGGCCATTTACGACTTCAACCACCCATCGACACATTGTAACACATCTTGATCGATTGGCTTGTTCTGTCGTTAACTGATTATTGCCTTCTAAAAGAGATTCAGGCATATACGCGTTATAACCATGGTTGTGCAATTCGCTAATTACATCTCTAAACCCCCTATCTAAAATAAAAACATCCCCAGGCCTAAAATAATTTCTTAAATTACTTGTTTCACTACGAAACTCAGTAGACATAATGTCCGAATCACTTTTAGTCGCTGGGAATGGACCAAGTGATTGCAATATGAATCCATCACAACATACAAACAAAAATGGTTTTACCAAATTAGCATATTTATGTAAGCTATAAGTTTGTTTTTGGTACAAATAATTACTGCTACTTTGGACGTAAATATAAGTACCATCACAGATTACTATCGCTGGCTTAGTTGTAACTGGCATATCTGGATTTCCAAATAAACCCTCTGGAATGATCTTATTTCTGGCTGCAACATCTTGTATTGACATGTGACCAAGTCCTAAATATAAGGGTACAAATGTATTACCCAAACATTGTCTTGCTTTAGACATATATCTTTCCAAAGTGCTTCTAGAAAGTTGAAACAACGTAGATAATCGCTCATTACTATCACCAGTTCTGAGCTTAGCCAGCATTATACTTAAAGCTACACTAGGACAAGGAGTTTCTTGTGCTAGCTGTGGTATGAGTGATAGCAATTGATAAAACTGTTCAGCATTGATCCCTAACCAATAATGACAGAGGTGTGGATTCATTTCTCTAACATTAGAAAAATTATACTGTCTACGAGTACCTCTCTCCATAATAGACATCATGTCATCCATTTGGGACCCAGTGAAATCGTTATAATTAAACGATAATTCATCCCAAGAGCCAGTATGGAGATGATGCCTGCATATGCGAGCACTAGACGGTACATACAATTTATGCTCTGACAATAACATTTCCTTTATAACTGATGGTACCAACAAACGTTCTGAATTCATACAATCACCGAAAATGCAATGGCGTGATGATGCAGCCGCTCTTTTATAAATTCGTGAGATTATTTTACACAATGGATACAATTGCTGAATGGGTTGTGGTGGTGGTGTAGGTATTGAGAAATTCCTTGAATTTTCTAATACATTTTCAATTTCGTTATTTGAAGGTGGAACATCCATATTGTCTTGCGTTACTAAAGATTCTTCATGAACAATATGCTGCTGCCTATTCGTGTCGTACTGAATCTGTCTCCTTACACTTTTGTATGCATAAGTCCAGCAACGTAAGCAAACTTTTTCAAGTCTGAGTACCTAAAACCATAAACATAAAAGCTATTACTTTGTTGCTATCTATATATGTATATAATGGAGTCTAAGACAATTATGGTATGTAAGCACCAATATGAATGATTAACTGATTAACTCGATAATATAACACTAGCGACCTTTTTTTTTTTTGGTGAGTGGGAAATCATCCAATGACTGCTCCCGTCCTGGGTGCGCCGGGAGGGCGTGTCAGACTCTTACCGCCTTATTACAAAACAAGGTTTTTCTCTAAACCAGGTTTAAACCATTGAGCTAGGTTTTGTATTTCGAATCTTGATCTTATCAGAATAAAATTCAAATTACAAAACCTGGCTCAATGGTTTAAACCTGGTTTAGAGAAAAACCTTGTTTTGTAATAAGGGGGTTACTGACTAAAACCCACTCATGTTCCTTCGATTGCCCTTTATGTTCCAGGGTCACGGTAACTATTATAAACATTCCGCAACCCCGGCAGGCGTTGGCACTTTTGGGCCCCTTCCTGTGCTGACTCCTTCTCTTTGAGGCGCGCGTGGAACACTAACGCGCCGTCGACGCGGTCCTGGTCCTAGCCGGGCGGCGAGCTACCCATCGCTCGCCATCCGCAGAACCGCGCCTACGGTGGCCGGTAGTCGTCTTGCGACTCTCTACGTCTTCGCCTGGGTCTTAGTCCGGGGCGAGAGGCACATCGTTGCCTCTCGCGCGCCGCCGCTTCCTTCACTAGCATAACTGTTTCGCAGAAGGAGGCGACGGCATCCCATTCCGTCTCGCCCCGAAGCATGGCCTGAACCAGCGCCGGGCGCGAGAGGTCACCGCCGCCGATCGCCTCTACGAGGACACGTCGATGCTCCGCCCATGCGCGGCACACTTCCACTGTGTGATCGACCATGTCCTCCAGGCGACCATTACTGCAGTGGTGACACCCAGGCGTCGGCGGCCATGACGCCTCCCCAGCCACTCCTCAAAGAGGGGTCTTACCGCCGCTATAACGGCGTGCCCAACACTAGCGACCTTCCCCGGTTTATATAATATTTATTTAAATTGCACGCTGTATTACACATATAAACCTTTTCGTCGATTCACTCTATTGATTATATATAACCCGCATCAAAATCCGTTGCGTGGTTTTAAAGATTAAGGCACACATAGAAACAGACAGCGGGAAGCAACTTTGTTTTATATTATGTATTGATTGATGATGAATATACCTGCTGAATAGGCACGCGCGACATTAACAGACTTCCTTCAGGGCTATCAACTGATACTACGTGTGTGCGTGTTCTCAATATGGAAGATCCACAAACAAAGCACACATGTTGATGTCCATACGCTCGTTCAACACTTATTCCACTGGAGTCCCGAGATGCTCTTTCGAGTATTATGTAACATTCCTGACATAGGACATCCTCTTCTGACATCTAAAAATAAATATTATTACATGCAATTGATTGTATTAGTTTAATAATTTGTCCTCGTATAAGACAAAAATTATTAAAATAAGATTTTCAATTAGTTTTTTACGTTATCCGTTGTTACAGTTAGCTGTAATATAAAATACAAATAGTGCTATATGACTTGAACTATCGTTTGGTATTATCCATAACAACAAGTAATATTATTGATAATGTAATAATGCACTCATTTTTCCCTACACTAACGTCAAAAAAGCGTGTCTTGAGAAAAGCGGTACAAGATACAATACTATAATAAGATACTAACCGTTGCCGGAGTAATCCAGTATCGAAGAATTGTAACCATTGCATCTGTTGCTTCCCCCAGTAGACGACGGGGTATTGGATGCCTCAGAGCAAGGGCACAGTTCACACAGCGTGACATTTTCAACAAAATGGTTGGTATTGCACGAAGAGACAAAGGATCCGTAGTCGTAAAAACGTCCTACACAATCCAATCACCAACACAGGATACAGTATGACAAAGATTTTTTAAAAAGATTAAGTACTAGGTCGCGCAGGAATCAGAAGACTGCTGGAAACGAACTTTACGCAATGATTCGTTATCTCTTAACGCAAAAAACTCAATTTTCAAAGAAAACATTCGCCGCTTTGTTTGACTTTTAACATCATCATCATTCATTTGAATTTCCGTGACAGTGCTACCCACAGTTGATAAAAATCAACCATAAGTGATTACTTAGACACATAAATACTTTTTGTTAGTAAAATAACATTATTTTAAAAATGTAAAAAGAAATATGAACTGTTGGTAACGCAAATAAATGTTAGTCGTAATTATTTTTAGACATCAACGTGCCTTTTTAGACATCAATCCTTAAAAATATAACAATATGTAATACTATCAGTTAAGACTGATTATGGAAAAGTTTATAAAATTGGCAACACTGCTTTCACATAAGTACGCCATTACAGGAAGAATGCAACAAAGTCGAATAAACAACTAATTAAATATAGAATATTAACCCCCAAAAAGATTTCCATGTAGTTATTTTAGGAAAGTTAAAATAATATGTTATGATTTATAAGTATATTTTTGTGGCTATACCGTCTTATTTCATAGCGATGCTAGATTTGAACATTCTCCTTTAAAATACTGAGATACTTAAATCAATCAAAAGTACTAGGCGCGCAGTTGTGTGAAGTGGTTAATAGAAAATGTGAGCGCAATTTTAAGAAAATATATGTTTATGAACTTAAATAATATCCATCCATACTAATATTATAAATGGGAAAGTGTGTCTGTATGTCTGTCTGTTTGTCTTTCTTTCACGGCAAAAAGGAGCGACGAATTGACGTGTTTTTTTAAGTGGAGATAGTTGAAGGGATGGAGAGTAACATAGGCTACTTTTTGTCTCTTTTTAACGCGAGCGAAGCCGCGGGCAAAAGCTAGTATCTTATAAAGAAGAGGTGAATTTGGTGGTTTTGGTGTTTATAATATTATTAAAGCGGTTTTCTCGTCAATTTCTGTCATCTGTCACGTTATGATTCACAATTCAAGCCTTTTATTTTTTCTATGGACGCGGGCGAAGTGTTTACACAGCACATTCCATTTTTAAATCAGCCTAAAGGTGTTCGTAGCCAACCGTAAAATCACCAACAAATAAAACATTGTTAATTGCATTTCAAGCCCGTGACAGAATACACCAGCTGACTGGTACAAAGCCCACGTGCCTCGCTGACCCGAATGTTCCGCCGACGCACCGCCTCACACCTTTCCGACATTCCCCGCCGAAACCAGGCCTAGTTTATTGTTTGTTTACTATGCTACTGTAAATTTGTTTAGGTGTCTAGTAGATAATAATAGATTTAAAAATTTTAGGAATCTGAACCGATCTGGCGGCTGCTTAAACTATAAATCTATCTAATATATTAAATGGTAAACTGACTGACTGATTGTTGATTTATCAACCGCTGATCCTAGAGGCACAAAACTTGGAGGGTGTGTAATTTGTGAAAAGTAGTTAGCCTAAAAAAGGATTTTTAGAAATTCGTTGATGTAAGTTCCATGCGGGCGAAGCCGCGGGTGAAAGTTATCTATACTAATATTCCTCATCATCATCACCCCAACCTTTTCTCAAACTACGTTAGGGTTGGCTCTCAGCCTAACCAGATCCAGATGAAAAAAAAAGTGGAAAATACTATATTATTTACTATTATTATAAAAGCGAATGTGTTAAGTTTTGACCCTTGGTTTTGAACCGCTCTACCGTAAACCACTGAACCAATTCTAATATTTTTTTGTATGGATATAGATTGGACTTTGTTTTATTTTCTTTAATCGGCAATCACGACGACAATAAGTCACAGGCTAAACCTAGCAAGCATATTAGTAAATAATCGCTAAACGTTTGAAATGGTAGAATATAAGAAACTATTATATAATGTTAACATCTATTGTACTATATTCTTACAAATAAATCATTCTTTCTTTCTTTCTTTCTTTCTTAAAGGTGCGAAACATAATACTACCTATAGAATAGATAGATAACCGTATGTATATGGTATGCATGTGCTTTACATTTGGTATGAGCTTATAATTTTAGCATAGTGTTAGTTACGTAGATAAGATTGGTGTTTATTGTTTAATTAAGACTGATGGGCAGTCCAAAGATGCTACCCTGGGGAACACTTTTTGTATAATACTCCTAAATTATTTTATTATTGTTTATCTGCTACAAATAAAACTGATCTAGAGTTTAGTCTTCTAATAGTATTTGTATTATGTATCCTATTTCAAGTCAAATTTGACCTATTTTACTAACTAAAATGTCATAACAACCGTATCAAAAGCTTTACAATAATCTTAATGTTAGAAATCCTCGGTCACGGCTAATATTGACTGGACAGGTCTTCTTTGTACACGTGAGTATAATGTCACCGCACTATAAAGTTGTCACACCGATGCATTTTTTCGCACAAACCACCCACATGTGTACACATTCAAATTAATTTGTAGTTTTTTGTGTACAGTTGCGTAGAAAAGAACCTAGTAAGCATAACCTGCTATGTTTTGTCCGCATCACCCTAAAGCAAGACCAGTAGAAAAGGCTTAAGCCTTGAGCCTTTTCTACTGGTCTTGCTTTAGGGTACGCTTTGCGCTTCCACTAGTATAGTTCGGGCGGACTTGACACCTTAAGCCTTAAGGTGTCAAATCCACCTGAACTATACTAGTGGAAGCGCAATCCGTGTGAAGACCAAATATTTTGATCATGAAATCGAGATTTAAAAAAAAAAATCTGAATTTATGTGTCTGATGGTACTGGTTAGGAGGCTAGGCACGTCACCACTTATTAGCACAAATATATGGAAAACTTGTGGGCGTATTTTTTTTGTACCTCCGGATCGATGAATGAATTGTCTTGTATTTCTATTTAAACATAACTTTATAATAGCTTTTTGCTATATTTAGAACGTAAAGACATCGAATAAGGGAAATAAAATAGCTGAAGCGGTTCATTTTGATGTTGTTCAATAAAACGTTAGTACGATAACTTCATCTTTATGATTTTTATGTTGTAGGTTTGTTGGAACATTGGCAACAACTTTGTTGCTTTAGTACTGTCTGAGATCGAGATAAATAAACATAAAATACCATAGGCATTATTACTGCTGGGTATCATCGCAACTGTAAAACTATAAGTCAAAAATAAAAACGGGAACCTAATTTTGTCCTCAAAAAGTTCAATGCTTTCAATAACACTAATCAAACTAAACATTGGCACTGCATCATCGTTATCCTGTCTTATTTGTAAAAGAAAAACCGTCTAATAACATTCATAATAATGCAACCATCAATAAGGTCTACTGAATCATATGTCAAGTTTTTGCTTACTAATTATGCCTTCACAAATATCTTATTAACAGCTGGTTGCCCTTGAACTTGTTTTAAAGCGATAGTGTTATTTAGCTGTCACTGGACAGTAGGGTCACCATGATATTTTGTTTCACTTGTTTTAAATGTAAGTAAGACTATTATCTCAATCTGAGTAGGATGATGTTCGATCCCTCTATAAAGTTCTAGAATTCAACCTTACTTCACCTAAATTCACTAAGCAAGATTTTTACTACTGAGTAGGCCCGCCGGGCGCCGAAGCGCTGATTTGATCAAAGCACCTGTTTTAACTACCTAATCAAAAACCATGCGCCACATGGGTCATGATTAAAGGGAGTTACTGATACTACAAAACGAGAACCTGTTTGGTTGTATTAGTTATCAAAGCTTTGAACATTAACATTATATTATTATTTTCTCTACTACCAGTGGTTGGAGATTCAATTTTTACGCAATCTTTCTAATGCTTGATAGCAAAGTATACCATCGTTTCGTGATCAACATACACAGTAAACATAACGTGATGCTGAAGATCTACATCTTGCAATAAATTCATAAAATTGAGAATAAATAAAAAATAAATGACTTAATGCTTTCCAATCACTGAACGCATGGTAAACACAAAGCTAATCTTCCCACGCGCTATACATTACACTGTAGCCGGTATTATTTTGCTAATGTTTATGATTAATTGATTCGCTCCATCATTACGATGTTTGTTCAAGCCACCTACTACACACAAAAGCAATCCTTCTTCCTCAAACTTTAAAGTACAATTTTCGACACAGGCTTTTAATTTTAAATCAGGTGCAACTTAGTGTGGCATTACACGAGTCGATTTACTGCACGCTTTAATTTCTACGATTTAACTGTTCTGTGTATTATCGTGGCGTGTATGTAAATTGCTGTTTTCTGCTAGTGGACTACGGTTTTTGCAGGTTAACTGTGCGTGTGCACGACAGTCCATTTGGCACTGTTAAGGCTTGGGTAGCGGGGCTTTACTGTTGGCAAGTTGGCAGCTTTGTACTAGTTAGTACACTTAGATGTGCTCCAGTGAATAGTATAATCTGGCGCCTATTAAACGGTACTGGTTAAATGTAGCTTCAATTATTTACAGCAGAATGCGCTGTCACAAGAAAGTGTTAGAAAAGTATCACAACACATTATTTCTGCTATTTTAGTATTGCTTTAAGTAAAAACTGTATCGTCTGGCTTCTACATAGCCTGATTTATTTATTGGCGTAATGTGTCTTGTCGCTTACATTTTCATCTATTGCTGCCTTGGTGTTGTTCTATCTTATACCGATCGAATCGAGATCCAAAATTGTACATGGTATTAAAAATGACAATGTCAGTATTTACTCTTATTAGCTAGTAATCCAGATCCGAACTCTATGCTTGCCTATTTTGAAGAAAGCGTTCCAAATTTACTTCAAAATAGCAGTAGACTGCTCGTCAGTTCAGACACTTACGTTAGACCGGTGTAGTGAATAAATTTTATCAGTAACAATGACCTAGTTTCTTTCAGAATTTAAGGTCCGTGTAGTTTTTCACACTAGACAATATTGTCTGCGCTAATTTAAAGTAGTCTACACTTGAAAATAATGCCTGGGTTTTCCCAGAAATGCCATATCGAAGTTGTAAAAAGTGAACTTGGGAAGGAAGATACAAATGTTGAAATAAAAATTAGTCATTCATGAAGAGTTTCATAACAGTGTCAGTGTTAATTGGAAGAGAATAATACAATATCAGGCAAAACGACTGTTGATTGTAAACTTATAAATCATTCAATTTACGATAAGTAGTCCTACTATCACTAAAACATTGTTATATCCTGTGTTGATATTGGAGTTTCATTGCCCTCTTGCTATGGCGATATTTTTAGATTTAGAACCGTTTCTCACATAAGGACGAAATTGCACTCTGTTCAATAGGATTATAAGTTTAACTTTCTAAGCTCTTGATTTAGCTTTGTAAGCTGTTAACTCCCTTGTAAGTTTATTTACCCTTTGCTTTTGGCTTCAACATCAAAGGTTTTTGTTGGAAGATCCACTTCTAATAGATCCTCTTCATCGGCAATAGCTTACTCTGATAATACCCACGTCGTAGCTAAGTATCTAAGACGAATGCCTCCTACATTGACTGTAGACATATCAATAGGCCCAAAAGGTGAAAGGGCCGTACATTTAGCGGGGTTTTGAGCCGGATCCGATTCAGCCTGATGGCCACATCGGGCTGACAATGCCGAGTTCTGCCGAGGAGTGCCGAGGTGTGCTCGTGGGCGAATTACGACACGCACACATTGTTATCCTGATTGCTGGTACCTTGCTGGCATTGCGCAAATAAACATACTATTGATGAATACATGTGGGTGGGTTTTTTCTTACACATTCACCTCGTGTGCTATGATGGTAAATTATTTTTTGTAGAAATGTTGAGTTTCTAGGTCTGCTGATAAGTGCATGCATATCGTCCTCGGTGTTCTCATTCATGACTTGAATTTATCAATGAATGTAGTTGGACTGCCGGTAATTTAAATATATTGCAAGGTTTTATTACCTTGTTTCTTTAATGAAAAGTGTAAATTCACTTTTCATTCATCAATTCGTCATTGTGAAAGTTAGTCTCCGCTGCTAAACTACTATTTATACTATTTCGATAAAGCCTGCGGACCTGGGTATTTGTGAAAGAGCAATTTTTAAAGTAAATTTCACCTCAGAATATTTCATCTTTTAGCACAGACGTCACTGTATTTTAATGGTGAGTCAACGATGAATTAACTACTACATATTTCTTCTCAACTTGCCTAATTACTATTCAATACACATTTGTGAGGACCTTAATTAGCATTGTAAATGTCACATCTAACAGTCAGTCAGACAAAACAAACGCATAACAAAAACAATACAAATATGACATGAAAAATACCGCGAATTCGGTGTTATCACGACACCCACTGCATTGACGCAATTCTCGTCTCGATTCGGTTTCTCGCATTTACTAAGCAACACAACACTATAGCGAACGCGCGAATCTTAGATGTAGATTAGAAATTTTAAAAAAGTACAGTGACAAATTGATAAGTATAGTTTACTCTGGATTTATGAAGAAAACACAGACGCGTCTTATCAGTGGCTATTTAATTTCAGTCTGTGTGCATCTGCGATAAAAGACGCACGTGTTCGGTTCTAACGGTGTTGTGTTTTCGATAACGGTTTTCGGTTATTTTTAATTGTTTGAATAATCTGTTAAATCGTTTTTTTTTGTGCTGTGTGATTTGTGTTGTTTTGGAATTTTGGATTGAAGTGCCATCAACGGCACTAAAAGGTTGGTTACATCATCATAAGACTCATTTGTTATTTTGATTGTGTATCTAAAACCCTTCATGACTTTGTGTATGGAGGATTAAAATTATTGACAAAAATTATATAAGTAGGTACAAGTTTTCTTTAATTTTAGGAAGGATAAAATTCTCTATGCTTCTAAAGATACACAATATTATATAGAAAAGTAAGATAGATGATCTCGAAGACACAAATTATGTTTATGTAACGCGCTTTTTGGAACCCAATGAATAATCTCAATTTCATTAAAATCTAGCCTTTTGCAACATTTTCGCAAAACATTAACACTTACTTTTATAGGAGTGACGAATTAGTTAGAACGCGTAAAGCAGCGTTGAGATTAATCAAATGATTTAAGAAATACGCGGGATCCGGTTTATTCCATAAACGTTATTATAAAGTCGTTAAAATATTTTAGAAGCGGCATAATTAAGAACGTGAGACATATTAGATCTAAGATTAAAACAGGTTAACATGGTAAATATTAATTTAAAACATCTGACAACGTAGGTCAACTGATTACACTAATTTAAGGGGTCATACTACTGGTGCCCGTAATACCCATAATTACGTACTTAGAACTAGCTGTGAGTGTATGTTCCCTCTCTGTTTTGCACTTGACGTTAGACAGCTGTGTAACAGTGATAGGCATAGCGCTTAGCCCAATGACACTTAGCCAAAGTGCTCTAACTAACTGTATCTATATTATCTAGTCAGCATTAGTAGGTATTGATTTTAAAGTTTCAAACACAGGTGATTCGAGACACAATAGAAAGACAATAGCAGCCCGACAGCCGGCTGTCGCTTGGTCGTTGAAAGGTCAATTGCTGATCTGATGAAATTTATTTGCTAAGACTGCTTCTTTTCGAATACAACTTTTAAATTTCTCAAGCTCAGGTAACAAATTCTCTCCGTCATCAATTCATCACAAACTATCCATTCTCTTTTGTTATGCAGTAACTGGCGCCTAATCACTTCACGGCATTCACCGGTACGTGACTTCTCGTAAAGTTTACTAGTCTTTAAATAAATATTTATGCCACCTCTTGCTCGATAGTTAATGCTAAACGTGGCTGGTGTAGTGACAACTCAATTAGTGTTGTTACCGCTTTGGCTTCCTAAGGATGTTACCTCATAGGTTGAGTAAGTTTACCGACAGTAGCCCTAACTAGGTCAATACTTACCTGGATAGAAGCTGCATTATAAGGTTCAGTCTGTCTCTTCTATTAATTCCTGCTCATAAAAGTGTCTCTCAAGTCGTCCTGACCATCATGCTATATTAGCCACTCCTTTCTCCTTCTCATCATAATTAATTTCTGGTCCATCGCATAATTTTATAATTCTGAGAATTTCACAAAATTATGTAATTAACAAAACAGTATCAGTCAGACTACTAGGTCCTTAAAAATATCTGTACTGCGTCTGCTGTAACCGAACATGCTGTATACGAAAAGAAAAATAAGGAGAGTCTTATCAAACTATAGATAACTATAAAACAAGCAAATCTGCAGTCAAGATACATATGTATTTATTCCAAAACATGTTATTATTCTGTCTCCCCAAGCTGCAACATGTCATTGGCAGTGCCCCGCGGATAAACATAGATTTAAGTGTACATCTAATTCTAGCTTGTATAAAGTTTACTGACTCGCTTTGCTGAGTACACAGACATGAGTGGTATGTAGTACCTACGTGCGTCTTACAATATCATTCTAGGTATGATAACAATTGATAACAGAATAACGTTCTTGTTGAAGGTGGAATTTTTCATTATTTATTTATGTTTTTTCACTTCACGCCTACCATGTCTTTGCCTACCATTTCTTCTCTTTTGTCGAATCGTCGTCTGCTTTTATATTTTCGTTTTCGTGAATGAATCGCTCCCTGTCCGTAATCTGAAGTTTGTTACCCGATACGGACTGTTTGTCATTTCAATAGTGATTAATATAAAAAGAGCTCGTGTATAGTACATTTGAACCGAATTTGCGTCGATTCATCTGCAGCGGTATTCAATTCCAAATTACGTTTAACCGCCATTCATCCGACTTTGCAATTCTGTACAACCTAGGTATTGACAGCAGATTTCCGCCGTATTGTAACTTATTATTGTTTGTGGATCAACAACATTCTATGAATATATAGCTGTCGTTCGCGGCATTGCTCGCGTCGAATTTGCCCTTCCACGCTATCTAATTTATAATATTAAAACATATAGTGTTTTTCAGTAGCTGAAGTTTTTGCGAACAGAGTAACAAAAATCCATATACCTCACTTCCTCCTGCACAAACTTTAGCATTTGTAATAGTATTAGGATAGGATAGTCCACAAAAAGTGCCGAATATTTATTTTAATTACATATATGCTAATTCATATTTAGCCATTATATCTTGGACTTCAGCGCCTTTAAATGTCTAAAGCATTAGCCAAAGCAAAACCACAGATAATCTTAATTTTAGAACAAACTCATTCCCAGAACACTGCACTCTATAATTTATTGATCGTGCGTGGAGAAAAGCTTGTAGACGAAAAGTTCCGCGACTCTCGTGAAAATCACATCGGCCACGTTCAACAATGTGAAGTGTTGTTGCAACTTTTATTAGTTTAACTAGTCAAGTGTCTACATCTACTGCTTTCAAGGCTTATCGGATGAATCATTCGTTATGAGTGGTGCAATTATCAATTTGGATTAGTTAGAAGTTATGTTAGGTACTTGATGTTGTAATTGATTAGCACAATAGTGTCCAATATTTTTTCGTCTATCGGTCTATTTCAAATAAGTTAGAAATAACTTTATATCTCTGCTTTATCATACTAATGTTATAAATGTGAAAGTCTCTGTGTTTACATTTTAAATTGATTGGACGTTAGAGAAAGACAGACGACTTCTTTATCTGCGTCTGCTATAGCCCTAGGTATAACGAACACGAAAATACGCAAATGGAGTCACGGGCACTAGAATAATGTCAGTAGCAGTACATTGATAATGAATAAGCAAGCAATTCATACACCCTCATAATTAGTCATGCTAACCCAATATGTTGACAACAACAAACCTTGGCGTCACTGTAAATCTAAATTCAATAATGCAGACTGGTCCCAAAACAGCCGATAATTCATAAGCAAATATAATTAAATGACGAATAGAAACCACTAAACAACAATTTTGACACTAAAGGATAATGCGTGTCCTCAATAATTTAGATAGTGTAACCACAAAGGCTGAATGTGCTATGCTAGGCCAACCAGAGTTATCTCAAAGATCGATGTTATCACTTAATGGATTGTGTGTCAATCGAACGCCTGCGTCCATCGATAAATTAGATACTTAGACGACTCCGCCAGGTGGCAGCATTCGCATTCATATTCATATTAGTATCAATAGATGTTGGTCATCTGATAGTGATAACCTATGCAAATTGAGCTTTTTACGCTTTTATGGCTTAACTATTCTTCCAATCATCATAATATTTTGCATTCACGTTATCAAGGGTTCAGCAGTATTAAAAATCATAGAGAATCTTTGATTCAGAAAAAAGTACAATTCGAGACTCCAGAGGAAAATAATGCAACGCAAGCTGCATCATCTAGTATCTTCTAATGATTTTCTATTAGCGTTCGTCGGAAATAAATATTTATCCTAATAATGTATTACAATATTTGTAGATATGAGTATCAGCTTTTATATCCTCTTCATTATGATAAAAGTGTATTACCACTTTACTCAATGGCTTTTTAATGAAAGCTGAACAAAGGTTTATTAAATACTGGATTCAATGAACCAGCAATCCATGACTGATTTATTTTAAGTTGGCAGATTATTAGATCATTCTTTACTTACATCTCTGTAAACAGTTGCTTTATTATTATTAATGTCTACAACCTTTCTTGCTAAATTATCATAATATCGTAGCATTTTATTGCAACCCAATCGCCGTCAAGATTCTATTTTAAATTCACATAGTACCCCAAAACTAGAGCCACTAATACATCAAACGATTTGCACATAAGTACGCGAATTAACTTTAAAATGCAACTCCGCCGGTTGGTCCTTGCTGCAATGGTTGCGTAGGCGCATGTTGCAGCACCGTTCTAGATATCGATCGCGACATCTTACTATGACATTCATGACTTCATTGCTCTGGTATCGGTTTGATTGGCATATCCTTCCGCTCAGGTGGCTGAGATGACGTCACAATTGGACCGGCTGGCAGAGGGGTCCCGTAATGTCATGCAAACAGATTTATTTGATTTAGGTCAAGGTGATGCAGATGTGGTTGAGGAGTAGGTAGCAATAAAGTGGGATTATAGGAACAAGAACTTATAGATTGTTAACATCAAGATGATAGAGTTAATCATGAAAATACCATGAACATAAACAAGCGACTATACGTAGAGGTGGAAGAGCGCGTGAAAGGACTTTCTCTCACGCCAGTCACTGTAGGACTTGTTCAATTGGATACGCCGACTACAATCTCTGCGCAGCTTTAGCATCCGAACCATGGTTGGACAATCAAATTATTCAGGACTGTTAGCAAATGCTCACTCTTGCAGACAAATGTCTTCAAAATTAACAAAACAGGGATAAAAAAGACAGAAATTCCATTTATAGACAATTTAAATGTTTTATCCAAAACTGCTATACCAAGGAACTCTGCGGGAGGTATATTAAATGACCGTAGATTGTAGACAAATGTTCTGATTAGAATAAATTATTCAGATTTTGCTTCTACGACAGATCCAATACACTGATCTTTATTAATATTCTTAATTGTAAAATTATGCTTGTATGACATGTATGTATGTTTATGGATTAGGTTTGTCACCACCGAATAATTTTGACACTGCGCTTTGAAGCAGTGTCCTTCGATAGGAGGTTGGCAAATGTTTCTGCGAATAAAAAAAACTTACTAGTCCAGAAAAATCCGGTAAAACTTAATTTTGATCCGACGAGGACGAGACGCGTTGCAACAAAGTTGACATCTACAAATCTATGAAGTTTTAATGAAATAGGACTCTTAGGAACTGTTTTACAACGTTTCAAAAATAGAACAGAATGCGCATAAAATAAAAGACGAATGATAGATATTAACTTTGGGGTGTTTCACGTTCGCGTAAGTCTGAGGCTGAGGCTGCAGTGGGCAGCGATTTGCGATGCGAATGGAAGAGCGAAACTAGATAAACATGGAATGGCTACAATAAGCGAAAGTTTGTCGTATATTCGATTTAATTTCGCTGATACGTCGATGTAGCCGGTGCCGCGATTACAGTGATGTAGTTCCTTTCGCAGGAAGAAATCAAAGATCGCTAGTAGTATTTGATGAACGGTGTAGCCATAAACGTGAGCATCCATGTATTTGTTTCAATCGCTAATGTGTCGCAGCTCGCGTCGCTGTCGCAGACTAGTGTAGCCTCAGCCTGAGTGACGTAAATAGAATAGAGGTCTGCCAAACTTAATTCAATTACGGACACTAACTTATGGAAGCCTTTGGAGTAGAAGGAAAACAACGTCTAGTCTGTAACTCAAGACGGCATATTATAGACATTGTTGGAACTAGCTATTTCTATGTGTTTGGTCATAAGAAGTTATTTTTTCTTTTCTATATATATCGACAACTCCTTCTTCTCCCTAGCCTTTTCCCAACTGTGTTGGGGTCGGCTTCCAGCCTAATCGGATTCAGCTGGATACCAGTGTTTTAACTGGGCGACACGATATCTCTTGGTTAGACTGGTCATAGTTTCTGGCTCCAGTAACGACTGTCAAAGTTCGACATATGACAACTGGGACCAACGGCTTTACGTGCTTTTCCGAGGCACGGAATGTCAGTGATGTCACAACTGATAACACGAGAAGCGGGTGCCTTATCCACTTGATGGCCCTCTTCGACACTCATACACAACTATAAATCAACAACTATAAATATAAATATATCCTATATCCATATAAATCGCATTACTTACAATCGGCTGTAGACTTTTAGGTAGTAGTTATTTAGTAGGTTAGTCAGATCACAAACTAACCCACTACATTATTTTGTAGAAATTAGTAATATAAATGAAATAAACAGAAGTAATGAACAAAAAATTTCGGAGATCATAAAGACGATGGGGTCTTTTCTATCGGTTTCAACTTGTTTGATTCGACGCTTCTCATAAATGAAGAATCTGCGTAAGCTATCGGTAGAGATAAGATAATATTTTAGAGCAAGGTTAGACCTTGATAACGTTGCGTAGCTACGGCTCTAAGAGGTGGTACAGATGAGGTGTGCTGTTAGGAGTTTCATGAAAATTTAGAGCTGATACTCTTGTTTAGCTTTTCTGAAGCATTGTAGACGAGAACAATTACATAAGGCGTAAATACTAAAGTAACCTATCTTCCTATCTTTTATTCACCAGCATCATGACACCGACTCCTGTCTTCGTCAGTTCTGACAATTTTACAGGAAGTGAGTTGGTGCAAATTACAAAGATTTTAACTTGTAATCAAGATTCAATTGTTTATTTTCCTTGTTTAAGTCGTTTGAAGGTGCCTTTAATAATGCGTTTAGGGTGCTGATGAGGCTACGGCGATTCTGTAGTGCATCAGGGATGTTTGCGGAGCATCGCGTGGATTGTTTTTACGCCATAATGCGTAAAAGATGCGCATCCCTGGTGCATAGAGTGCGGGGAAGCGCCAACAGCATCCTTAGCATGATCGCTAGTCGGCTAGACTGTTTGTACATTAATCACTGCTCCGCCATTTGTCATGGGATGGTGCGGCAGTGATTGATTGTTGAATTTTCTTAAGTAATTTTTTGGGTAGTTTTTAAGTTTTACTAACATTAGTCTATAAGAACATTGTTACTAACAAAATGGATACTATGGTCTGAAATAAAAGTATTATTATTATTATTTAATGGTGAAAGATTCGACTTTGGGTCCTTGATCCGGGCGGTTCTGGGGCAATATCGGATTAGGGTAGAATATTATAGCTCAAGCGAAACAGAGGACGCTTAATACGAGAAAGTATAACATAATGGCAATTCGCATCGCATTCTCTATGCCCTTCAGGTAGTTTGTCCATCAGGCCTGCCCACATCACCTTTCAGTTAACCGTCACATAAAAATCCCACGTGTATATTACAGCTTTAATATTTTAATCGGTCTTGACATGATATCATTGTGAAAGGGTTCAACGACTGAGTAGATGTTTTTGTGCAGAAACAGAAGGGTGGAGTGTGGGATGCTGTTGGTTTGGTTCAAGTCACTGACTGCTTGAGGACAGCGGGTTTTGAGCAGGCAAGGTTTATTTGTCATACAGAAATAATATGTATTTAATTTTGTCTAAGTTACAGTTGTTTTAAGAATACAAGCGCTTTTGAATTTATTGTCAATTAGGTCAGTTAGAAACCTGCCTGTTATAAAATGTAGACGGGTCTACCAAAACTCTCTCATAATGATGGAGATGATACCAGAATGATGCCACTTACGTCTTGGTGGTTAGGTTGAATTGCAGTTCTTTTATGGTCATCATGAGACAGGCTTATCGAACTTTGTCTGTAAAGTTTAGAGAATGAGATTTTCAACAAAGTAATTACCGTAACTAAAAAAATAATATACCCATCATTACAAAATGACTATAATAATTTACTCACTCACTTTTGCTAATAAATAACACATTTCAGACGCAGCGTTTTATGAAAATGACATAAATATTATTCTTATAGAGAATCCAAACGGCTTTGCATTTCATAATATTTCTTGATAGTCATTTGAATTACTATGAAAACGCATTAAAAGGTAGTAAAACACCAGCTATGGCAGCTACTAGCCAACCATCTTATCTCGGTCTAAGTGTAGTAGACAAGTATGACGATTTACTGAAAATATCTTGACTAAGGACAGTAACGCCCCCACCAAGCTATAATAACAGTAGCATTAGATGATTCGAAGCTAGTTCGTTCCTGGAAAACGCGAACAAGTATTACGCGGAAATGAATGCAAAACAGAAATACGATGAAAGAGCAGCAAGAAAAGGGCCAAGTAAGGATCGAATGTAATGTGATTAAAGCTTCAATAATCCGTCAATCCTTCTCCGAGATAAATAATCGTTGCTTAGCTCGTACTTAATAAGATAAAACGTGTAACCGATGTAACCGTCGTGACGTCTAATTTTATAGGAGAAAAATGAATTGGTTTCTGCTGTGTTATTCAATCGGGCTTCTCCCATTTGTGTCATCACTTTGTGCGTATTTGTCTAATTCTTTTCTATCTCCTGCTTGGTATGGAGGGAAGTGAAAATGATTTTCTTTAGGTTATATGAGATAATTTATTTGCCTGATCCAAGACAATTTGAATCGTTTCCCCGGACTGCTAATTCTGGCTTTCAAGAGTTGCAGTGGTGGTTCTAGACCTAAAGATAAAAAAGTTAAGTTATACTTCAGGCTTCGTCCTCGGGATTAGCAAATAACACTTGTAGTACCGCCTAGTGGTTCGCCAGTCTCACACTATAGTTGAGGGTAGAAAATAAAATTAAAAAATAAATTCACGTCAACAAGACAGTTGACCGACCCGCTTGCTTCATTCGCTTTTTAGTGCTCGCCACGATCACACGCTCGCGTCCCAAAAGTGCTAATTGTTTATTCCAAGTGCTTATCCAACATACCTAAACGGAAACGAGGAAGATTACGATCATCTGCTGCGGTAGTTCAAGAAATTAGAAAAGAAAGTGTTGCGAAGATGCCGTAAGTACGCTGAGTCGTTCCAACTCGCTTGATACTCGTTCCCGCTCGGAGTCTCCAGGCCAGTCATTGTGTATTTATTGTTTGTTAGTTTTATTGCTGCCGTACAAAGCCCGTTTAATAACGAGCTGGCGATAAATAAGTCGCCATAATGCATGTCCTTTAGGCAACGATTTTACTTGCCTTATTTACTTTTACATACATATCAAGTGTATCAAAACCTTTTTGTCACGGTTTTATGTTTACTAAGAAGTAACTTGTAGATACTTACTTATACAGTGTGTAACTGAATTAATGCACTTTGAGAAAATAGTTTGTTCAGAATCGTTTACTGAATCGATTTTTGTAATTTTTAATATGGGTAATATTTTATCCCAAAAATAATTAAAACTTCGTGAATTGCTGTCACACTTCCGCTGTATAGTCAAAACAAACTAAAATGGATGAAATATCTACTACGCTAGACCCTTATGCAAGTGCGACGGTATGCATGCGTAAATTTGTAATGTGACTATAAATTTCTCCCACAATCTGTACAACAAATTTATATAAAAAAAAAAAACACTGTTTTAAACTTAATAATAAAAAATCAGTGTATGTATTATGATTATAACATAATATTCTAATTTGGGTGTCTGGTGGTGTGCGTTTATTCCGGGACATATTGTATACAAATTTTTTACAATACATTTAATCAATCTTAAGAAAAGTGTTGACTAAATTAGCTAAATAGGTTACATTTCATACCTATTGGGTTTAACTACCATTCGTAGAAACTCCTACGATATTTTAAGAAACGTTATCTTTGCAAGTTTACCTACTCAATATCAAAATAGAATAATAGTTATGCGAACAGTATTTTAGGACTGTTTCTTAACTAATTGTCAATAAATTAGTGTGACTCAATCGTGATATTTTACATAAATTTTATTTTTATAATAAAACATTACTTACACCCGTGATAGTTATAGTTACCTAGCCGGGTTTGCGTACTTCTCTGGAGTTGTACTACCCAATAAAAGCTTTGCGGACAGTATTCTAGGACTGTTTCTTAACTAATTGTCAATAATTAGTGTGACTTACTTGTAACATGGTACTTACACAACTAAATATTATTATAACTTGGAGCTGTACTACCTGACAAATTAGTCTTGCGAACAGTACTTTGGTCTGTTTCTTGACTAGTGTAGGTCAGTAATGATGACGTAGATGGGTTTGCGTACTTCTCTTTGGAGCTGTACTACCCGATAAATTAGTCTTGCGAACAGTACTTTGGTCTGTTTCTTGACTAGTGTAGGTCAGTAATGATGACGTAGATGGGTTTGATGCTTCTCTTTGGAGCTGTACTACCCGATAAATTAGTCTTGCGAACAGTACTTTGGTCTGTTTCTTGACTAGTGTAGGTCAGTAATGATTACCTAGATGGGTTTGCGTACTTCTCTTTGGAGCTGTACTACCCGATAAATTCGTCTTGCGAACAGTACTTTGGTCTGTTTCTTGACTAGTGTAGGTCAGTAATGATTACCTAGATGGGTTTGCGTACTTCTCTTTGGAGCTGTACTACCCGATAAATTAGTCTGGCGAACAGTACTTTGGTCTGTTTCATGACTAGTATAGGTATCGGTGGTTTTCAGATCAAGAACGTAATAACAACGTTCCAAACCTACTTGACGGTATTGTTGATTCTGAGCCATGTGCGGAGACGCTCGTCGACCCCGTCCCGGAACCCGACGAAGAGTGCCCCCGCCCCCTGCCGCCACCCGCCGCCGCTAGCGCCGTGGAGCCGGTGACAAATACTGAAGAGCCTGAGTCAGCTGATACGCTAAACAGTACAATACTCGAAATACTGGGCGAAGATCCTACTATTTCGAATATTTTCGGCCCCGAAATTCATAAGGACTATTGCGGAGTAATTGAAAACTAGTTAATGCTCCTGTATTAAATGCCGAAATTAACGCGGCTATTTCCGACGTTAATGCCAAACGCGACAAAAATGTTGAAATTAGACAGAGACAAATTTTTACTAATTTCTCGCTGATATGAAAAAAAAAAATGACAATGATCCCGAGTTAATAAGCATTGTTTTCTTTTGCATTAAGGGATGCAAAATCCCATTTAAATAACTTCATAATTTATTATGTAATAGAGCTATGTCAAAATGTCAACCTACCGATGGTCAGTTTTTATCTAGTATATTTCTAGTGTCTAAAACAAATGGCAAATATAGTATCATCCTAAATTTTAAAAAGAACTTAAAAAAAAATTATTACAGCTGATCATTTAAAAAAATGAAAGTATTAAAATTAATAACAAAAATAGATTTAAAAGATGCTTACTATTTTATAAGTATTCATTATAATTCAAGAAAATATTTAAGATTTAAAGTTCAACAACTGTACGAATTTAACGTTCTACTATTTTGCTTAAGCACTGCCCCATATATATTCACTAAAATAATGAAATCTATTGTCCGGTTACTACGTTTGGCAGGCCTAATAACTATTAATTACTTAGATGAGTCATACGACAAATGTTTGTACAATACTGTACAATCTAAGAAATTAATTACATCTCTCGGATTTTTAATTAATGAGGATAAAAGTTTAATGATACCTAGTCAAGTATGTACATTTCTAGGTTTTGTTTTAGACTCTGAAAACTTCCAGATCACGTTACCTTCGGGAAAAATAGTTCGCGTCAAATCAGAAATTAAAAATATGCAAGATACGTGAATTTGAACAAATGGTCGGATTACCAGTTTCAGTTTTTCCAGCTGTAGAATACAGCTTGCTATGTACTAAACTATTTGAACGCGTAAAACATTTAAACTTAAAACCTGATGATAACTATGATAAATTTATGAATATATCTAGTGTGTTACTACCTGATCTAAGATGGTGGTATGATGCAATACATATACCGTTTTGTAGCACGATACGCATGATCTGAAAATTTTCTCAGATGCCTCAAATACGGGGTGGGGGGCTGCCTGTGGCAAAGAGAGGGCTAGCGGGTTGTGGAGTAATCAAGAGAAGACACAACATATATAACTACTTGCGGCCTTCCTTGGTTTAAAAGTATTTGCTAAAGATTTAAATAACTGTCAAATTTTACTCCTCATCGACAACACTACAGCCGTCTCTTACATTAATAGGATGGAAGGTATTTCGTTCCCCCACCTCACTGACATCACTAGTCAGCTATGGCAGTGGTGTGAATGTCGCAAATTGTACGTCATAGCTCATTACATTAGCTCATTAGACAATAACACGGCAGATGCCGAGTCAAGGCGGACTGGGCATACCAGGAAATTGTCTCAACGTATGGGGTACCTCAAATAGACTTATTTGCCAGTCGAATAAATACTAAATACTCTGCTTAGATCTCCTGGCACAGAGACCCCAATGCAATGGCAGTTAATGCATTTTCAATTTCCTGGGCCAATATTTATTTCTATGCTTTCCCACCTTTCTCTGTCGTTTTAAAGACACTGAGAAAGATAATTACAGATAAGGCTAGGGGCGTACTAGTCGTACCACATTGGCCAACAGCTACCCAATTTTTAAAAAAGCCTTTTATTGTCTGATCCAGTTGTGTTTAAGGCAAATGCAAATCCAATTTTATGTTCCAGTTCTAGCGATCGCGACATATACACCAAACTTAATTAAACCCCGGTGGCAGGGAACTTATGCGGACGGCGTGGGTAAGAACAAGCGTATCTCCGTCAGCAGTTAATGTGATGTTGGCGTCTATTTCTGAAAACTCCTATAAACAATATGATGTTTACTTACGGCTCTGGTATGGTGATTTGTATAACGCTTCGATTCCACAAATAATTAATTTCCTAAACATTCTCTATGAAGAGGGATATCAATACGGGACGCTTAATTCTTGTAGATCCGCGTTTGCCCTACTCATGGGAAATAATTTAGGAGAAGATGATAGGATCAAAAGGTATTTTAAAGGTATATTTCGGATACGTCCTCCTTTACCCAAGTATGAAATAACATGGGATACTACAATAGTAATAAATTATCTCAGGGTGTTTTATCCCAACGAAACGTTATCCCTTGAAAACCTTTCGAAAAAACTTATCACTCTCATTGCTCTTTTGACTGCGCACAGAGTACAGACCTTGTCAAAGATTAATTTTAAAAACATAGAATTGTCCTCTTCTAAAGTAACTATCAAAATACCTGACCTCTTAAAAACAACACGCTAAGGATGTTTGCAGCCATTGTTAGTGTTACCGTTTTTTGAGGAACGACCCGAAATAATATGTCCTGTCTTGACTTTACTTACCTAACTCGAAAAATCAAGCCCGTTGCGAAAGAATATTGACTCCCTCTTCATAAGCTTTAGAAAGCCTTACAACGCTGTCGGTTCTCAAACCTTGAGTAGGTGGATAAAAGACACCCTGCGCAATAGCGGTATCGATGTGAACATGTCCACCGCGCACAGCACAAGGCACGCCGCTACATCCGCGGCTCTTCAGCTATGCGTCAGCCTAGATCGAATAAGAAAAACCGCTGGATGGAGCGGCTATAGGTAATGTCAATAACAATGGAAATGATTGTTTTGCCAGAACAATTGTAAACAATAACTCAAATGAAGCTTAAGATAAGCTGATTTATAATTATTTTCTTTTATCTGTTTGTAAAATTGAGGAATAAACAAAATATTTCACACTACTATCTCTAAAAGTCTACAAGTGTTATTTGCTAATCCCGAGGACGAAGCCTGAAGTATAATTAATGATTAAACGAACTTACCTAGTGAAGTTCTATCATAATTATGCGAAGGCTTCGTCCGAAGGGATTAGCAACCCTCCCTCCCATTTGTTAACCCTTTATTGTGTGTGAAATATTCAAGATGCGGCTACTCTCTAAACTAAATGAAGCAAGCGGGTCGGTCAACTGTCTTGTTGACGTGAATTTATTTTTTAATTTTATTTTCTACCCTCAACTATAGTGTGAGACTGGCGAACCACTAGGCGGTACTACAAGTGTTATTTGCTAATCCCTTCGGACGAAGCCTTCGCATAATTATGATAGAACTTCACTAGGTAAGTTCGTTTAATCATTAATTATATTCCCATCTGTTGTAATTTAGTTAGTGTGTAGAGAGAGAGAGATTATAAATCCTGTTTAACTGGTTGTAACGTATTTTATAGCCAGAATATTCAAATTAAAAATCTTGACGTTGGAAAATGGCAAAAATTAATTTGTTTTTACATAATTTTATTATAGATCTTTTTTATTGTGTATTAAAATTATTTTTGTCTAACTTACAACGCAGATATTGGACATAATTGATGTCTAATTAATTCAAAGAAATAGGTAGGACCACGGAGCATAAATCTCAGTTTGCATGTAATTATAATAATATTACACCATCGGTAATATTGCGAATTCGCGCACACCTCAAACCGTGGTGTCATTTTATTTGTAGGTGTTTATCCAAGACAGGCTAATTGTCGGTACGTGTGTACGAACATGGTGCCAACAGTAAGGTCAACCGTGGGAATTAATGGAGTCGGTAATTTTAAATATTTTGTATTTTTTACGAGCCCACCTCTCATGTAAGGAGTTTTGGGTTCGTATCTGGGCAAGTACCAATGTGCCTTTTTCAATTCATATGTACTTTCTAAAGTTTATCATACACATCACTGATATCACGTACTGCACGTAAAGGCTTTGGTGCTGGTTGTCAGAGAATGTCCAGTCTAACCAAGGGGTATCGTGTTGCCCAGTTGTCACTGGGTTGAGGAGGTCTGATAGGCAGTCGTTTCACGTAAAACTCTGGGATCCAAATCCAGATGATAATGATGATTAAGCATTTTTTGGGCGATATAATTTCTGCGTACTTAGTATGTCAACGTAACAAATAGCCTTTTTTTAACTTATAAGTGGGAACACTTATTGTGACGGACAGGAAACTACGGAACCCTACATTGAGCGTGGCCCGACACGCTCTTGGCCAATTTTTTTTTTTCTATATCTGGTCGATAGTATCGTTCACATAATTACTATTTACTTTATGATTATTACTGTCTGATATAAAATAAATATGTACATACATAGCTAGCACTTCAATCAATAAAACACACCTAAGTATACTTTTACAATTTTTCAGAATCATTCTACACCTTTCTAATAAAACTTTTTCGTTACCAACTTTCCACAAGCACTGGCAGCTAAAAAAAACTAATTTTAAATGTTGATTTGGCATTTTTCTTTTAAATCTTGACATTTGTAAAATCGATTGATCTTCAAGCGGACTAGATAGAGCAGCGCTCTTTTAAATATATCGAGAATGGTTCAATCTAATTCAATGATTAAAGCAACAATGATTTCAAACTACCAAAGGACAAGAGAATATAAGTTTATAATGGTAATCCAATCAATCAACTATCTTCATAGATAATGAATGTTAGCGATAAGGATATTAATTTATGCAGTAGTTGCAAGTAATTTTGAGGGTCTACACGTAATTTTATAAACATGTTTAGGAAATCTAAAAGTGTGAGTTTAGTTTTTTGTCGCTCAATTAATTTTTTAGGAAAAATGAAGTGTATTTTACTTAAATCATTTATATTATATTTTATTGAAAACTGGTTTAAAGTTTGTTTGGATAAAATCGTTTGTATTGTTAAATCATAGATTAGATTTCTAGAAAGCCTTGGAATTTTTGCTGTATATTGATATGTTGGTTATTTTTTACTTTCAGGTACCTAGCCCATTCCGATTCCAATCTTTTGCCTTTTCTATAAAATTTAATTTTGTTCCAGATCGAGGAGGTTATGCAGCAGAAGGCGCCCGGGGTGCCTAGTAATTTAAAACTCCAGTAAGTTGTATACCTGTTATCTTTTTATAAATTTTATCAGTAAACTCTATTGTTCTTTACTTCACCTTAGTAACGCTAATGTTTGGCAAGCATTTTCTTTCATGCTACTACTAGCGCCATCTCTTGATACAACATTACATTAAACAGTAAAACTCCACAGGCTTTTTTGTAGAGGGCGCTGTTGCTATAGTAGCGTACGCTATTTTCGTCCTCGTTGTCAGTGGGGATATAGCTCAGTGGTAGAGCATTCGACTGCAGATCGAGAGGTCCCCGGTTCAAACCCGGGTGTCCCCTGCGACTATCATTTTATGTTTTTTCTTTTTGTGTTTTTCTAGACAACCTCACGCAACATCGTCCCAAGTATTGCGTAGCAAGAACTTTACGGCGAACTTTTTCAAAACTACTTTTAGCTATCGAAGCAAGGCGGTTACGCCCGCCTCTTCAAGTACTGTCGAGAAAACTATCAAAATAGGCAGCGCGGAGACTAAGCCTGTAACTAGGAACAGGCCAAGGACAGGTAAATAATGAGGAACAAGAACAATATTAATACTTATTTAAAAAATAGAAGTTTTTAAACTATTTTCTTCTTTTTTAGCAACCTTATCTGATTCGGGAAATAATAATAAGCTAAAAGTTAAAAAGAACACTGATCGAAGCAAGTCTGTTGGTCAATATAGTATTGACAAGCAGGCCATCGAACCTGAGCGACCGCTCAGGCACAAACCCACGACGCCTGATCCAGGTGGACCGAAACCTGTTAAAGAAAGTGCTAAAAATACCAAAACATCCAATGTTATTCTGCAAATTGTGAAGAAATCTGCCAAGCCGCCAGCACCCAAGCTCCCTGATACCATATTACCCCCTACTTTAAGACCAAAAACCGACGCGAACTTAAAACTTACAAAGAATATCAACAATAATGACGTTTGGGCGAAGCCAAGTGACGTAAAAGTCACTCATCGGAGAGCACCCACATTACCAGTAAAGTAAGTTTGTTTACATTTACATTAGCCTACAAAAATATGAAGATAATTTACTGATCGGTTAAGTAAGTAACATTTTGAATAATCGCGCCAATAGGATATAAAATCAAACACAATAAATTCACGACCTTACCGTAAGGATATAAAGTAAAATTTTAAACAAAATACTTTGACGTCTCAAGTTGACTGCTGCACGTGATGGAGTAATTTTTTGTAGCTATATCTATCTCTTTTCCGCGTAACCCTTCCTCTTTCGTTTCGCTTACGTTAGAAAGGATAAGTTATATTATAGTGGTGTTCTTCGCACGTGTAGAATTTATTCGTCGACGTGTTACATGATCAATGTCGGGTGATAGTTCGGCGTTGGTAGGTTCAGAGTGGAGCGCATGTTTTGTATTTGTTGGGGTTATAGAAAGAAATGGAAGAACTTACAGCGGTTGGCCGGTTGTTTGAACACGGCAAGGCAAGTACCTAGTTGAAGTAGCTCAACAGGCAAGTTTGTTTGGTGCGACGGGCCACGGATGTCGTCCCGTTGGCCGGGTGCTTTTTTCGAACTTTTTTTGTGTTAGTGACAAACAAAACGAACTTTTTATGAGTTTGATCATGGTGGTTATTATTGTGCTCCTGTGATGTGTTGAATTCGTGATTGGAATTAGTTTTGTGCATTAGTGTTTTTCAATCATCGTCTACGTCGGCTGTGTACTGAGCTAACAAAAATTGAACTTATTCAACCGAGTGTCTTATTGCTCTCGCTTTCTCGTAGTGGACAATCGGCCACTGAGCCACTGATGACATGACTGATAGACGCTGTACCTTCTTTATCTATAGAAACAGTTATTTTACCTATCTTCTTTTATTGTTTCCGAGTGGTCCCCAGTTGTTTGTTTTTTTACACCTTGAATCGTGTTTTGGTTTACAATCAGCTTTTAAACCCTCTCATTCCGGCGAGTAATTAGTATTGTAATGAGGCATTTAGGATGATTTAGGTTAAGCGATGTGGGTAGGATTCCACTTCAATTCTGAGAAATTAGATGTATCAGGGTTTCTAGTTTTACCTGAGCACTAATACGTTCTGTGATGAATAGCTGTTTATCTTATTCTATCTATAGTAAATAGCAACGATTGTTAATACAATAACATTAGCATAAACGGTGTTACATCTATTCTATCTTACATAAATGTTTATCTTCCTATTTATTAGATGTTTTATGTACGGATTTATCGCTCGAATATTTGAATTAACGTTTCTGTTTATAAGGATTATCAGTTGAAGTATTTTTACACTTACAGCATCATCTCCTTATGTTGTTAAGTTAGAGCACGTCTTTGACTTTTGGCTTTATTAGAGTCCCGCCGTTAATGACTACTGCGACATTTTCAAATGTCAGCCCCCCCAACAAAGCGGACGTACGCGACATTCCTTGTTTTGCGAATTTCGTTGACTCTGCAGAAATGTCGCTGACTGGAAGTGTAACACCTATTACAGCAACTCTTTTCTGACTTATAGAGACATGTCGCCAATTTTGTCTAAGGATCATTGATCACGAACCTTGCAATATGCACTTGTGTCTCCTAATAAATCCTCATTCAAGGTAACTTCTTGTCTGGCTCAAAGAAACCAGACAAGTTGTAAATTATCATTTCTACTTAGGAAAAAAAACCAAAGCAGAAAAGAAAACTGAATTCATAATTTGGAACGATTACCATAAAAGGTTTATTCGTCTGAATTTCATTAAAGAATTATTCAGTTAAATAGAAGTGCCTACAATATGAAACAGAGTTTAAGTCATGACTAAAAATACCTAGTATAAAAACAAAGTAAGTAATGGTGTTCCAACTGGTACAAAAATGTACGTCTAGGCATATCCATCTGTTTAAACAAGTTGATTCACAATAACAACTGGTATTTCGCTAGATATAGACAATATAGACATAGCCGAAGATCTTTAAACAAAAGATGAACAACTGAAAAGCGAAACTAGTTGAATACCTAACATGGAGAATACGGAACTTACTGCGTTGAAAAATCTTTAGCAAATTAGCAGCAGTAATTATTTGGTCAATGACAAGCACTAAAAGTGTTTTTGTACACGTAAATCAAACAATTAAAGAATTACTTAAAAGCCAGAAATTGCATCCAGGAAGTAATCTAAGCATCGGAATTAAAATGGCGTCTCAAACGAATTAAAAGAGATTGTATGTCATTTCAATCAAAAAGATACTCCAATGTACAATCCGAAAGTTGACTGACAGCTCTGCAAACTAATAAACTTTGATTGCTCTCGATATTATTTTTTCATGGAGATCAATTGGATAATGGGAAGAATATCTATGTAAAATCCCAAACCATTGAACGATTGTTCAGTTTCAAGTTTATCAAGTGAGGCCTCAGAATTAGCGTCGATAAGATACAGCACGAACGGAGCTTTATCTGTATTCGTTAACACAATATTTGTTGTTCCTTTGCTGTGTATTTGAATAAAGAAGCATCATAATATATCTTCAACTATAAGTCCTTTTCTAAAACTCTTGTCAGTCTCATTAATTATGAGATAGTTGTCCTAACTTTTTAACTGTAGCAGTTTTGTGGGAACGAAAACAATTGCCAAACTTTCTCAAACTGAAAGGACTCGTTGTTATTTTCCCAAGCAAGATATTTACTTAAAAAACAATGTGTTTGTTTATGTAACTGATGCAGAGAGTACCTTATGAATATTTATACAAAAAATAGTCTTGTCAGAGACCGAGCTCAGCGCGATAATTATTTTAGCAAATATCCAATGGCTAAATGTATGTATTCTTAAGACACTTGAACATAATTAGTGACAAAGCATTTCTGTTTATTTTTATTTTTGACAGACTGGACACCATTTTTTATCGTGTTCCCAAGATGTGGCGAATTGAAATGACTCATTAATCAACGCTGGAGTAACCATAATTATGGTGAAGAATGTTGTCGTCCTACGCCCAAATTAGGCGCCGAAGATCTGCAGTATCGAACAATAAAAAAACAATGACGTTAAACACAGTTAACCGTTGTTGTTTTTGTGGCAAGAGCTGAAAATACAACGACGCCTGTTTTATGATTAATAAGAACTCGAACAGGAAAAATAAACTCTTTTTAATCTGCTTAGGTAGGTGAATTGGTGACTAGGTGCTTTAAACACAATCGTCACATGCCATTCGACGGCGTTAACAATGGTTCTTACATCAAAGCCGTTCCCACTTTGTACGATGAGGTATCTAATGCGTCATTTCTGATCAATAAGGTGGATCCGATAGCTATTTACACAAGTGTTACTCAAGGATTTGACATTGTTCCTTCCTCGATCATGTATGAATTTCGATACCATATATTTGTTGTCTCGGTCACATAAGGCTCGACTCAGTCTTGCATATTTTCTCATGGTAAACATTATCGCCATTATGTATGTGAGTCTTGTTATCTTCACTTCCTGTTAATGTTGCAAGATGGCGTCTGTCATTAACGAACTGAGACCTTGTAATGAGTTAATTTTTGGGAAGTCAAAAATCATTTTGATGCCGGCTTAACTATAGGAATGGTTTATTAACAATATGTACCTTTGTATAGTAATTAATTCAGAAGTTTCCTCATCGTTAAATTGGCAGGTGCCGTTGTCTTATGCAACGTAACATGCTTCATGACCGTCATTTAAACTTAAGTAATTTGTTATTTGCTATGTTCACACCTTTTTCTTAATACTGCGATATTTACCTAGCTAGACATATTCCAAGCTGTATTGTTCGTTTGAACAATTCAAGTAATGAACGTGTTGGCGCCTCGGTGCCGTTAGCTACAGACTTACTCGACGTGCCCTTCCCAGCGCTCGCTGCATTATATCAGCAATTAACTTCATCTAGTGACAGAATGCACTGATGAATGTGTAAATGCATCTTACTTTACAAATGGAGTCGTTACTGTTAGGACTCAAATTACTGTCGTGTGTGGAAGATTTATTTACAAAATTCCTCTACTTGCCATAATTAATGCGTAATTTTGAGAGGATTTATGTTTGTTACTCTTTCATGGTTTAGATGGCCGATCGAAATTTGTTACAAAATTGACATTTAAAGCCATTGGCCTAGCTTATCACATACCCTTTTTTGACCCTTTGGATAATAAGTCTTGGGTGAAGCTAGAATCAATTAATATCAAAGTTATAAGAAACTTGGACCTTAAACGTACAGGACTATTCATGCAGTTATAATTTATCCAAAGAAAACAGTTATTACTAAAGGAACAGTAAAGCAATGCTGGCTACCGCAAACCAACTCGTCTAATAAAGCTACCACTACAGATCATAATAAAAGCAGACAGACACTCCACCTGAAGCCCTCTCGTCTCTGCTACATTGCTGAAACAGTCGGCCTTAGCACTAAGCTTTAATGGCATGCAGTTATTACTTTGCAAACAGGTTCCACAGTTTACCGAGAGAAAGTATCTTACAATTGTGAGAATTTCTTTATTCTCGGATTGAAGAGACGATGTTATGGAGATTATTTCTATCTATTGTTCTAAAAGTACCTGTTATTTAAAGTTTAATTTTCTTTTCTCCAAAACATAATGGAATAGAAAGAGATATAGATAGAGATTCAGGTACTCCCCAACAGATAGAAAGATTTCAAAGAATCGAATAACGAAACGTCTCGAGTCCTTTCGTCGATTGCGATCGGATACGGACGAATGAGCAATAATGTGATCGTCGGTTCAATAGCACACGATTAAGAGTTTGTAGCTGAAGACTTTATTTTGTATTTGACAAAACTTTTGCTTGTGAGACTTCATTTAATTACATATTGAGAAGTTCAACCAAGTTCAGAACGTCGACGTCGTCGGTCAAGACCAGTCTCCAACACCAACAGAATTCTCCAATGGAATATTCCCACAGCAAATATTGTAAACTTGATAAAAATTGAGATAAAACAATACTCAATCATCGCAACATCCTCCAATCTGGGACATTTCATAATACATTACATAAACAGGCCATTTTAAGATTTTATCTATTCAGAAGCGTGGAACTAGTTTCAAAGATGGATTAAAATTTATGAGTGCATTCAAAATAAACTGGCTTGTCTAGTAGCTCATACAAGAAAGCGACCTTTTTGGGTCGTGGTTCAGATACCGGCCGTCAATCTTTCACCGTGCACATATTGCATTTCTCTTTCAAGTGATGTGTCGTTATCACTCGCTGTGTTTGACGTTTTCTCATCGTTGTCTAATTGGTTAACTGTGGTTGTGTTTAGAACAACACGGGTCTTGGCGGAGAAACTTTCTGTCTATTTCATTAGTTTCATCTTCAAATTAACCGCTAGTCGGCTCCAGTAGACCGTTAGTAAAAACAATTTATTTAAACGCAGTGTTAAAAATTACAATGACACTGTGGGATATTCCTGTCAATAAAAATGATTTAACGATATTTCTCACGTACCTTTTTTAATTGCATCCTTCAGACCAGCTATTCTTGTCTTTATCTTCATCATCTATTACATTCAATCCACTGTTTGGTTTGTATTAATTTAATTAAAAGCTTCAGCAAATAACGTCAACAATAGGTTTCGTTATCTACGCCATCTTTCGTAAAAAATAGCTTACTGAACTTTTTTGCGTCCATAATTAAGATAAAATAGAAAACTTAGGGTCCATTAATTGTTTATTTTACTTTAATTAACTTTAAAAATATATTGGCGTTAGCGAAAAAATCCATAAAATCCCAAAAAGAGTCTTCAAAATATTGGATTTATTTTGAAGACTGTAATTTATACAAAATTGGTTTTCCCATAGTAATCTATGCCATAAAAGGCTTATAGTATAAAATCCTTATCTTTACAAACTAGGTGATCGTTAAAACTGTGACACAAGAGCCTATACCAAACGAGATTATAATTTACTGTATTGGTATTGACTGCTTCCATATTGGCGCGGCGACCTCCCTAGGCCGCGGCGGCCACGGCTGGTCGTTCACCCGCCAGGCCGCCATCCTAGCCACAAGGAATGCTGCTCACTGCTCAATAGACATTTAAAAAAAACTTGTATCTTTTAGCGCGTTTTGGGATACGGCCTTAAAAAAAATGGTTGACGAATGGGCCAATCGTTTTGTCGAGTTCTCCTTCTTAAGGCATTCAGTTTATAAATTGGTTACCTTTTTAAATGTTTGGCGAATATGGTAGGCTTAAAGTGCATTGCCAACTGACAATTTCCTATCGAGTTTTCGGAATTCTGCAGTAGTCGGAATAGCTTCGGTTTATGTAAACTACTTTAGAACGTCAGCTATTCAGTTTAATTGAATGCTATGGCCCATGTTTGCCTATTTATAACATTACCAGTTACTGATAGATACTTTAGTGGTAACAACAACTTTGACTCAACTAGTATTAGTACCTATCCTGTCTTAATTGTTATGTAATTTCATGGGCAATTACTTCTTTCTCAAGTATTTGTCTTGCATGTTCTGTCTTTTTGAGATACACAAATGTGCATTAAACGCAGCTTGACGTAAATCGATAAAGTCTCGAATTTTATTTCATTCTGGCTGCATCTTGCGAAAACATCACGATATATTTATTCCTCACACCGTTTATCCAGCCTCTCAATGGAGGGAATTCCAATTATAACCAATTTCGTTTTTCTGAGAATCGTCTCCAAATAAAGAAGATGTTATTGTATAAGCAAGACGACTTTTAGCGAACCTTGAGGTTATTAATTGAGGTTTGCGTACATTCACTCATTATAATGAATGTTTTATTCAAACCTGGGCTTGACTCTCGCTATTCAACGATGCGAATAAGCAGGCACTAAAAATAAACTAAAAGTAGCTACATTTATGTAATGAAAAAATGTTGATGATCACGATAATTTCGCACTAATGTATGATGAAATTGATAAAATAAACACCACATAAATCCTTTAGTAACAAGGAAACGACCGTGAAGACGGACTACATAAATCGTTACGTATTAACATGCGTTATCGCTGATACAACGTAACCACAGTCAATAGTCCATACAAACATGCAATCAAACGACTAAATACGTTTGTATAACTTTCTCGCATTGTGCTATTTAGATATTTACATATAAAACCAATCAATTGCGTGTCAGACATAAACTTAGTGATCCGCAGTTGCGAAGTAACTTGTTAGACTATGGCAAGGAACTGAACTAAATAGAAAGAATTCGTTCTGAAGATATAGCAGTAGTATTATTTCCAGAAATTAAAAAGAGGAATCAAAAACTAGGCCACGATAACACCTTCGTCAATTATACAATTGAACAAGAATATGACGAATTGTATAAAACGGATTACTATTCGCTTACAGAAAGAACACTAGAAACTCGACATTGTGGAAGCAATTTATATTCACAAAAGGCGTAAATCTTGCGTAGACGCCTATTGGAGACAGCGCTTAAGAAGGCAGTTACTAGTGATCGATCTACAGTCGCTTTAATATTCGCTAGCGGTGTAGAGAAAGCGCATTCTTTTCAACACCTTACCAGTGGAATGTAAATCGGAAGGTCTAAATTACTTGTAAATCGTGTTGGTTTTACTTTTGACCATTTACGGTGGTAGCGGTTTAGCGACATAGGACCCAGTTCAGTGCCTTGTGGCAATTATTAATTTCTTACTGCATTCACTGCATAGAATCTTTTTTATTATCGTTGGATTCGATTTTGTGATTTGAATTTGTTATCAAATCTGAAATGCTTCTCTTGAATTTGAACTGAAATGCTTGTTCGGTTCGAAATAAACCTGAAAAACAAACTCTTAGCGCCAGGCCACACGGTGCGGTGCGGCTCCGGCGCGGCGCCTAAGCGGTGCCGCAACGGTTTCCTACATATAAAATTGGATGGTATGCCACACGGTACGTCCGGCACCGCAACGGTTTCCTACATATAAAATTGGATGGTATGCCACACGGTACGTCCGGCACCGCTCCGGCGCCGCACCGCAGGCTCACCGGACAACGGCGCGTGGCAGACGAGGCGGGGAGGGGTGCAAGCAGTGCGGTGCCGCAGCGGCGCCGTAAGAACATTGCGGTTCCGCAGCGGCGCCGCACTGCTCGTGTGGCCGCCAGTGCGGTGCGGAGTAATGCGGTGCGGCGCGTTGACGCACCGTGTGGCCTGGCACTTATTTCAAATCCGTTGAATGATTCTTCTGTTACGTTCTACGTCATTGGTTGTTCCAATTTCATTCAAATGAGTACTCAAGTTGTACTGAGTCATGCGGACAGTATTACAACAACTTACATAATATGATACCCGTTACGACTTGAGACATATAGAAAATACTTATTTCTTATCTACTAGCTCGGAAATGCTATGCCCGTGGAGCGTCGACCTCTTACTGCATAGTGCATAGGAACGTTCATTCCTATGTTATGTAACTACCTACTTATGAATCAGTATGAATGAGTTAATCGAGTATGAGACCTACACATTGTTATGTGCTACTACTAAATAACTCAATTTATGAGAAAATGACGTTATTTGTATTATTCTCGCTTTGATTTGTACGAAACAGGCGAATTGACGATTTGAAATAAAATGTGTACATATTTTGCCTATGCATTTTCTGAATAATGTCGATTCGCACAAAAATAATAAGCTTCATACCTATGTGTTTGGAAAAATATTATCATATTCACCAGTTTCGTGCGATTCCATAAATAAGCCGCAAATCCTAGAAAAGCTTTTGTTTCATAACGCCACCAATATCAGTTTACGCCAAACATGATGTTTATATACCACTTTAAAAAAGTGCTAATATTTTTTATTATTCCTTTCATGAATCCCAACTTAGAAATCAACTGTTTATGTCTCTTATTTTTCATTTTACCGTCAAGTACAGTTCCGTACAATTCTTCATTGGAACACGTTCCTTACTTATTGCGAACATTACCCACTTTAAGTGCAGTACCATTCCTAAATCGGTTAGTTGGCGTCCGCTAGCACACACGGTCCACATACAAATCAGCAATACATTTACATACATGTGACTACGGTATAGCATGTTTCAATTGAATTACTCTAAGCAAATTGACACAGGGCTCGGCCCAAGCTTCGCTGTTTGGACTATGGGTGTGGCGTTGTGTAGCCATAACAATTACTATGATTATTAGGAACTAATCTGACATGCTATTGCAGGAAATTATGGTGGGCTAGGTAGTTTTACGTTTAAATTTGATTTTGCTGATGGCATGGGCTTGCAAAGACCATAATATATTTGGATCCATAACACTTATATTTATGAAATTATCCATACTAATATTATAAATGGGAAAGTGTGTCTGTCTGTCTGTCTGTCTGTCTGTATGTTTGTCTTTCTTTCACGGCTAAACGGAGCGACGAATTGACGTGATTTTTAAGTGGAGATAGTTGAAGGGATGGAGAGTAACATAGGCTACTTTTTGTCTCTTTTTAACGCGAGCGAAGCCGCGGGCAAAAGCTAGTGAATAATAAAGTTAACGTGTACAAAATGCGAATCAATGCGAAAAACAGGACCTAAAAGCGAATGAAACACTGAAAAAAAAATTGCAGAAAAAAAACAAGAAGACAACTTATTAACCAAACTCTTCCACACATACAACAATTTACAGACAACCTTTGCATTAAAATATCTTATTGTGATCCTTGAATAGAGCAACAAAAGGATAATAAACGTGACGATTTCAAATAAAAGCAATTGAATGTTCCTGTTGCAGTAGATACAGAAACAAAGACTGCCCTTCGCCCGTCCCCTGCCCCTATCTATTTGCATATAGGGGACGCGGTGCATGTCCTGCTCCGAATAACTTGGATTATCGGATAAGTAACGACCGCCTATAGGGTAATTGTGTTTTAAATGGCGAGTCCTATTCCTTTTTTCGGCGTCCGTCTACACGCATGGAAGCGTTTGAATTCCAAATATGAAGTAGGGTTATCATCTTTGTTGGATGTTTTGTTATTGATTTGAAAGGGTGAATCAAATAAACATTATTCTATGCCATAATCATCTTCGGTGACATATCGCAGTGGATGATATACATTTTGGATTTAAATAATCTTAGTTTGCTTTTGGTTTATGTATTTTTGGGGTCCATAATTGAATGATCTTTTTGAATTTTGGTAATGGCAACAGTTTCTTTTTACGATATGATTTTTTATTCACAACTAGAGTTTCTTGTATGATTTAGACCCAACATTATAAAAAAATCGCACTGTAAATCAATTCTAATTACAAAGCAAGATATAACACAGCATAAAAATTAAATCCTGCCACACTAAGTTATTTACACCACATCATCTATAAGCTATACTATAATAGATACTTGCATTGGCTAATATACTACTAATTGGTATCTGTCTACTAATTAATGCTTTGCGTGCTATGTGATTAAGATTAGTTGTCTGTGTAAGTCAGCCATATAATGCGCAGGTAATTCTTCTTGTCGCCAGTAGTGTTTTCTTCATTCATTGTGTAGATAATTGAATCTATTAAATCTCCATTAAATGTATCTGTCTTATTCGTCATCTTTGCTTCATATAAATGATAGTGCGTTAAAAGCTATAATGCTATAAGTTCATTCAAAGGTGTATATGCATGTCCGTATTTGGCAGCATAGGAATATGGGTACTATTAATATTTGATTGTCCAAATATCTACACCAAACTTTTTTCTCACACGAATCTGTCCTTGTGTGTTACTAGTGTGTACTAGCGTGGGATGATTACCAGCTGATACGGTCTACGTATTTATTTCATTGCCAAATCTGTATAAAATCGGAAACACAATACTTTATAGACATAACAATCTTTTTATTATTATCTTTTTATCTATTTAAATGAGTTGATAAATCCGTAGTTTCATAGCCGATCGATAGGAAAATTATGTCAGTGTTCCGTGAAACGGGCGTGTTACCTCTGCATACATGACTATCTATATTACTTTTGATTAATTACCCTATTTTATCTGATACGCGTATTTCAGATAAGATGTGTTGTTGTATGTTGTCTCAGACTCTTTCTTTATCGAGCTTGAGTAGTGATAGTTTCCTGTAGAGATACAGACATCTGTCGCCTGCAGCGATGCGCGGGAGCATACCAGATTTTTTGTTCGCAGTCCCGTAGTCTAAAAACGTGTCGAGTGATTTCCGTTACGAAGCTAAACTTTTAGGGAGTGATAACTAATGTGTATTTATAAAATAAGGAATTGTGTATATTTTATAAAATATTAGTAATTTATAGTAATGTTATAGAGGATTCGCAAGACGTCAAAGTATTGTCTAACAAGTGCACTAATCTAATTCCGATCACAACAGCAATGTACAAATACAAAGTGAAACAAACGAAATTAAACCGAACTTAATCGATCAGTGAAACGAAAACGAAAAATGAAATAAGTAATTCAAGATGATGAAGTTCAAATCATTGTTCCGTAGAGGGCCAAGTCAGGGGAAACAGGAGTCGGGGACTCTGAAGGGGGCACCGTCCGTGTCGAGTCTCGACTCGAAGCACCACAAAGTCGCACCAGCTCGCGACAAGACCTTGAAAATCTTTGGTTCGAAAGAGAAGTTACATAAAGCTCATAAGAAGAAAGACTTGGGGAATAACAATGCAGTTTTAGAGGACCCTGAGTTGAGGGAAGGTCTTGAATATGAAGATGGGCAGGTTGGAGTGCACGCGTACAGCAGTGCCGAGGAGCTGGGGTCGGTAGACGGGCGCGGCTCGCAGGAGTGCGTCAGTCTGCCCGTCACTCTGAATGCAGAACACATGCCCGGCTTCCAGGAAGTGGAGCTCAGGCCTAGAGTACCATCTGAGGTCAGTAACTGTACTTCATAACTTCTTTATGTACTCTCACACAAAGAACGTATAGGCCAGTCGTATTCGATAAAAATTGAGGAAGTAAAACAACACTGTATTGGTTTGGTTACAGAAGCGTGTCAAAAGTCACTATAACGCTCTGATTATATTCGTATAAAAAATAAGAGAGCGTTTTAAACTGACACACTTTCTAATTTATAAACAAAACTGACAAAGAAATTATTATTTCAGTATAAAATTTAGTGATATTAATAACGCTGCACCATATTTATTGGAATTTTATGAGTTTATGTTTCTTTCAATAAATACGACGGCCTTGAAAATATGACGAGTTCTGTTAATTCGAATGATATCAAGCATTTATGTACGACTTACTGCATACTGGATTAATGTAATTCTATACGCGTCATTTCGTATTATAATGTCTTGCACGTATCTGCTAATCGTAGTTAAGTTAAATCTGCGATGTTTGTTAAAATGTTTACTTACTGTAATTTTCGCTTGAGATTTTTTCACGCTGTTGGTTTAATAAGCACATCAATTTATGGCCAGCCCAGATAAAATCCTTTACAATTTTCATCTTATATGCAGTTCTATTTCATAAAGAAGTATTGTAATACCATTAATCTAATACCATTTCGTCTGTCTCTAAAGCATTGCTCTCAGGCGTCTCTGGCATCCGGGGTCAGGGAGATAGAATCTTTGCGGAGAGAACTGGAGGCTACAGTCATGGAGCGAGCACAACTGCAAGCGAGGGTCGAAGAACTCCTGGAGAAGGTGACAGAAGCCGACCGGCTCCGAGGAGAGCTGGATCGGATGAAGGTTTGTATAAAGAGAAGGTATTTCTTTATCAGGCTTGGCTATCGTAGTGTTAAACATGTCATGTAACCAGCTACACTCAATATGCAGTTGTAGAAGACATGAACTTAGATGCCAATGTCGTCTTTACAAAGATATTACTTTTGTACTCTGTTTTCTCTTCTTTGCTTTTAAATTTTGATGTTGTTTTGAGAACACAGGTCAGTTTTGTTGATAAAATATCGTCCAAAGCAGATTTCTGTTAGTACGATCAATCACAAGAAGATAAGTTAACAACGAAGTACATGGACAAACAGATATCCTCTACCGCACTCCTCATTCCCATGGATTACCGAGACATGGGGCTTTAAAGACCGTAGAGAGATTGGACGCAGGAATGACGGCTACTCTGAGGCATTTATTTAAAAGATAGTAATAGCAGGTCCGGATAGCTAAATATTGTGGAAAACATATATTTTCTTACTCCTCCGATATTTATTCTGATTAATTTCGTTGCGGGGCCCAAGACAGTTGAATCCCTTCTTCGGGAGTCGTTGAGCTTCATGGCTCGGTGCTTTTCTGATGGACTCCACTGTTGATTCTGGCTTTCAGGAGTTGCAGTGGTTGGGAGTAGTGTGGCGGGATTGCTAAATATTTTTTCATTCCCCCAGAGCATGGACGCAGAACGGGAAGCAGCCTTAGAACGGCTGGCGGACGAGAACGGTGCGTTGCGCGCGCGGCTGCGCGGCGTCGCGCACTCGCCGCTCTCCGACAGCGAGAAGCGACAACTGTTGCTTGCGCCCGCGCCGCGTCGCATGCACTCCTCTGCACCCGCCTCTATCGCACTTGCTAATGTGAGTTATCAAAATATTAACTACATAAAAGGCCTCAATAGAGACGGTATTCTTATTTTAGAACCAGCATTTGTTTGCTGCTGCAGGCAATTGCTTACGTATGGTAAAACATTTTATGATCCACTGATCAGAGACATACGATTTGCTGCGGACAATATCTTTTACAAGACAGTGCAGAGCTCACTCATGAGTAGCTATTCGAAGATTATTTGAACCCTCATTGTTCTATCACAGCCACATCACCACTAGCCTGAAGTATTGGTAGAATAAACTTTTCTTTAAAGATGTTCTAATGATAAATCCTATCACTTACACATAACTGCCAAACTACGGGTGCAACCCGTCACAAATATAAGCATAGTGAGCCAACGATGTACTTTATGGATGTATGAACATCCCGGTATAAATTAGCACCGTATTGCACAGGGTGAGGGCGACAGCGGCGAGCCGAGCACGCCGGAATGGGACAAGCACTCGTCGTCGTCTCTCAGCGAGGTGTCGGTCGCGTGCCTGCAGGACCGCATTCTGCAGATGGAGGAGCACCACTACAGGTACATATCGATTGAGTGACATCTTTTGCTACTGCGGACTACACCTGAAGTTTCCTATAGTCAATGTCAAAGTTCTGAGCAATATTAGACACTACACTACGGAAACCTATTAACTTTTTAAATGGAGGATGAGAAACGTCGCCCTGTTCCTCATGCCTCTGAAGGTGTACCCTAGGGAATGATTGTTAAAAGAGGGAGATTAGTGAAGTTAATACTGTTGATTAGCATTAACTACGTATTTGGTGTTTTTGTGTTGTAGTGCTATTGATAATTAATGAAAGTATTAATTTTTTGGTAAATATTGACCAAAATGCACTGACAATACAGGCATTATGGTCAATATTTCAGACCATCATAATGTTTTTGATGATATGATGTCAAGATATTTTTCCTATACTTTTCTAATCATAACATGATGTATTCCAGCACAAGTGAAGAGCTCCAAGCTACACTAGCCGAGCTGGCCGACCTGCAGACACAGCTGGCAGACGCACATGCCGACAACGAGCGGCTCGCCGACGAGAAACAAGTGCTGCTGGAGTCGCTCTGTCGACAGACTGAGAAACTTGAGGACAGTCGCACTAAGGTACGGGACAAATGGATGTGGTCATCATTTCAGGGGAAAGATGTTCACTTCTCAACATAGACCACTTTTCAGCGAGACCTACCCCCTTCAACAGGGTAGCGACCTTAAACTCTGCCGCTTGGAGTTTAGTTTTTTTTATCTGCTACACACATCAAAACACCGATTTTCACTGTTATAGATAACAGCATTAGCTCAAGGGCAAATAAGATGATTTTGCTTACAAAGCCATCAAATCCATTCGTAAACTGGCAGAAATCTGTCGACATTCTATCAAGCTGGTTACTCGATAAGTAGAAACGGGATGTTACGCTCATTGCATCCCTTTTCAAAAATCTTCATAATTACTTATTATTCTGACAATGCAGCTTCTCATGAATCTGGTTATATCAAAGTTTAATATGGAATCACTTTCGTTCTTCAGGTGGACACCCTACAAGAACTGCTAATGCGTGAAGGTGTGGAACCAGAGACCTTGGTGTCTGGGGACGCCGACCAGCAGCTGTTTGCCGTTCTTAAGGTGAGGGCATAACTGCATCATTATCAAAATGGAACCAGCCTACATCATAGAATATAATCTATAACAGTCATGCCATAATCAATTTGGTTATTGCTGAAAATTCCTCTCTGTTATGAAAGAATTAATTTCTCATGTGTTAACTTAGTCTAATTTTCTTTCATGTATGTTATTGTTAACTTATCTTGAAATAAATGAAGTTAATTGAATTTTATTTTTAATTACTATCTTTTGCCCGTGGCAACGATCGCATAAATGTCGGTTTTGGCGAACTACCTTTCGTCCTTTTACAGGTCGAAATTAAAAAGAATTCCGTAGTCCGTCCGACCGTTTCCTACTTATAGATTACTAGCTTTTGCCCACGACTTCATCCGCGTGGAATAACAGTTCCCGTTTCCGGAGGATTTCCAGGATAAAAACTATCCTATGTCCTTTCTCGGGTCCCAGACTATATCTGTACCAATTTTCATTCAAATCGGTTCATTAGTTTAGGCGTGAGTGGAGACAGACAGACAGACAGACAGTTATTTTCGCATTTATAATATTAGTACGGACGTACAGATTGGACTGGCATACGACCATTTTCTGAAATTTATCTGTCGGTGGATTTGGGTACTTAAGATTGATTAATGTGACAAGCTCCGTATATCATCTGTCAAAATTTCGCCTTTTAGTAGAAAAAATATTGGGAATGGTTGTTGTGGTTCTCAACAAACATACACAAGCGGCCATTATATTTTGTAATACTTAAATTATTCAGCTAGCACATCAAATGCACCTGTTAATTTAAATAATGAACTGTCATTGACAGCTGTCTCAAGAAGAGCGCCGCCATCTTTTAACGAAGCAGGAACAACTGGAGGCGGAGCTCAACCAAACGAAGACTGCGCTAGAAGAGAAGACCAAAGAAAATGAAACGCTCGCGGAGAGGATACGGTAATAATTACTTTATTTATAACTCATGGCCGTTCTATCTGAATACGGTATTTCACACCATTATCAATTGACGTACTTTTTATGAGCTGTCAAAACGCAATTCTCCAATAGATTTTGTATGGTAATGGCAACTTATGACGTCACTAAAATATCAACTCAGTTGACTATCTATCAAATGTATATATTTCAAAGCAACAAAAAATCAAATTTTATAGCAAATTGAAAATGAACCGAATTTATTGGGTTGAAATTAAAAGAGGTTTTACAGAAATTGTGTCTTTAACATGTACTGGTTAATGGTGTAAGTTACATAGGTTGCTTAGCCCGACAGGGTCCATAATGTATTTTTATCTAATATAGCATTTATGTAATACTTATAGAACTAAATAAAATGAAATCACAGTTTTACCAGCCAGGGTTTTTTTACAAAATGTGAGCTGAATAGCTCATAATTATATCGTTTAAGTGTCCACACGAAGACAATGGTGCCGATTTGCTTGTTAACAAACTAAAGTTTTAAGTTCAGCGCATCTTTCTCTTTGCTTTTCATTAAAAAATGACAAAAGATAAAATATAAGTTTAGAGCTGTCAAATTAAGACACTGCATAGTTTTTTTTTTCATAGGGTTTTCATAGTACTGTCCAACCCAGTCCGAGTTGGTATGAGGACATTCCTGTTTGCTAAAACGGTAATTTTAATAAACAAAATGTGATGCATTGCTTTGTCGTTGTTTTTGTGCATTCTTCCGGGCCATGTCGTGATAGTAATCGAAGTCGTGTTGAAGATTTAACATTATGTTTCTGACCATATCAAATTAATGAATATTGTTGTGAGACGATACGATCATGTAAACAAGTATACTTAAAATATTCAATTACATGCTTCGAATACTTAGGTATAATATTGTAATGGTGTTTTTAATTATGTCGATAAAATAATGACAAATATTGCAATTACTTTTTCGCCGCAATGGCATCTCTCCATATGATTATACCTCAATCGGATTGCTTTAGATGACAAAAATCCTCTATCCCTCCTTGTTACCCGGACGGGTACTCATGAGGATTGCTCCACGTAAAAAAGATACTCAATCAAAGAAGGTTGTTCAGGTTCAGTAGGATCAGTTAGATCAAGCAATGACTCAATATTGGGTTATTTCTATAAAGAAATGAACATAAAGACGATGACAAACTGACCGAAACTAAATCATAATAGTATATCGAAAAATAAAATAAAAAATAGTTTTGTTACTGCAATTTTAACCGACTTCAAAAACGAAAGTTCTCACTTTGTTCGAATCTTTCATTCAATTTGCTATCTACAACAGTCAGATAATATGAAACATCTACTAAACATCTATTTACCTATCAACATCTCCAGCGTATTGGAGGCGAGCGTGGAGCGAGCGGAGTCAGAGCGCACGCGATGTGAGCACGAAGTGGACTCGGCGCAGGAGCTCGCCGCCACCCGCCAGCACCAGATCGCTACACTCACCGACCTGCTCGATGCTGCTAAGGCTAAGGTATGTTAGAAAGCTTTATTGATCGGTTGTTTTTGAATCAGGACTCTCGATGCCGCTAAAGCTAAGGTAATTGTAAAGCTGAAAACCTTAATTTGTTTGGTGGTTCTTGAGCCAAGAGAATGATTGGTAATAATAATCCAATGTCTTGCTGTTGTGCATATCCAACAGACAGATACCATAAAACTGACAGATCTATAATAAGAATGTGTTGTCTATGATATTGACCAAAATATTTAGCAAAAGAAAAATCACAATACAGGAATGAAAATCGCAACATTTTCACCAAGAGTGCTTCTTGCCTATTAAAATATCCTTTCCCATTTCCAGTTAGAAGAACGAGCGGGTGTAGTGGAAGGCGCGGCGGAAGCGGAAGCAGCCGCAGCGGCCGCACGACGCGACGCTGACGCAGCCACAGCGCGCGCCATCGCGCTCGCCGAGCGACTGGCGCACGCGCAGCGACAGCTGGACCGAGCGCACTCTGACGCCAGGAAGATGCACGATGATGCTATGGTGAATATACAACCTAGTTACTGGGTAATACGATACCACTCGACTAGACTAATTCTTTGACTTCCTGGTTTAGGACAACGACTATCAAAGATTTACAAATGACAACCAACCAGCAACAACAGTTTTACGTGGTACGGGAAGTCAGTGAGGTCCTAAATAAAATGAAAAAGAACATAATGAATTTTTAAAATCACTTTAGTACTTCTACTTGTCCAATTTAGAACTCAAAACCATTGGGGCGCCACGTCATTTCGACGACAAGATCCATTTAGTAGTAAATCATCTTATGTTCAACCTCATCTTCATAATTCTTGAAGTCGTAGACCACTTAAAACTGGCGTGTGTTGTGAACTACAATCAACCTCAAAAACCTCTAACAACAATGAAATAATTGCAGGTGTCACGGAACAACGCAAAGTCAACGATATCGGAGCTGGAGTTCCAGATAGAACAGCTGCGGCAGGAGAAGACGGCCATGCAGGGAGAGATCAAGACGTTGCAGGACAACGCCGAGGAGTTGCAGATACAGGTGGGCATTAAAAGAAAAATTAATCAAAGATAAAAATAATTAGTGTTTTTTACTAGCTGACTCCGACAGAACTTGTCCTGTCCAATAAGGCCTGCTAGCACCCAAAAGTCTAGAATTTGGAAATTCTCCAAACAAATCTCGAACTAAACAATATTTAAAAACAAAAATCAGCTGATAACACCATCCATTTGTAACTGTCCTTCTTGATGAGAACCTGGTGAAAGATAAAAGAGAAAGACTATAAAACATCTTGGCTTACCATTTGATATAGGTTGTGAAACTCCATAATAAGCAATACCTCCAATTTTCACCGTATTATTTCTATGGCAATCTCTGACGTCATCTATTTGCCGATTCAATTAAGTTTCCGAAAACCAAATTATTTCCAATCACATCTTTTCAGGTGCAAGTAGCATCAGATGAAAAGTTAGCTCTAATGAGTCGAGCGGGAGAGGCGTTAGCGAGGGTATCCGACTTGGAGCGGCAGCTACAGGACGCGCGTGCTAGACACGCGCAGCTTACCAGGGATCGAGAGAGAGATGTAAGTATTATGAGAATTAGAGATCTCTTTTTGAGTAATAGGCCTAAATAAATAAACTTTATTAGTTCTTTGGCTTCATTGGCTTGTCAATATTACTATCACGGTCTCCCAACTGTTGGCAAGGAAGAGACAGTGAATAGCTAAGCCAAAGTAGATGTTAAGTAATGTATTTTTATCTCGCTCTAAGACTGTCTTCTAGCTTTCGAACAATCTACTTTTTGCAAGAAAGTAGTCTTTAGGTAATGAATAATGATTTTTTTTCCATAACTGTAGGCTCCGTAGCTTCGCAGATAGGGTAAATTTCAATCGTATGCAAGAAATCCTAGAAAGTTTAGTTAAAATATTCCAAAAACAGGAAGCCGAATGGAAACAGTTCCAAAGTGATCTCCTAATGACGGTGCGGGTAGCCAACGACTTCAAAACCGAAGCCCAAAGGGAGTTGGAGCGACTGGTCTCCGAGAACAAAATTGCAAGAGACAGGATACGACTATTGGAAGACCAGATGCACTCACTCAAGGGTAAGTGGAAGCATGATGAGGGGGAGAAAGGCTTGCAGATTTTATTGAGGATGCCTTTCATAAAATTAGGAATTGGCTTTGTATGATACAACCCTTGTTATGCAATTAGTAGGTCATCGATGTAAACAAAATATTGACACTTGTAGAAAACCATTCCCTGAATCCAAAGGTGAAAAATTTTATTCAAAGTGTTTTTTTCTTGTTTTTCTTTATTTGTGAATAATACTCGTTTGTCAGCACATTCTGCCTTCTGCTCAATTTGGTTTTTAATCAGAATTTTTAATGTTTTACTTTGTTAAAGCACTGTGTATACATACCTATAAAGTTTTTTTTATTTAATTTTTTTGTATCTGGATTGTTGCACCAAGACTGAAACTTTAATGTATTCAATATTTTTTTGGTGCTTTTGCTATGAAAAGCGCAAGTGAGAGCTTTGCATGTGTATGACAGGTAGATTTGAAAGTAGTTTGGAATTTGTTAACATTTTTTGTTACCCAAAACTTTGCTTTGTATCTTGCAATGCTCAAAATGAAATGCAAAGTAAAGTGTATTTCTTTTTACCCGTGTAATAATAAACCAAGAAGATGGCAGTTATTTTTCAGATACATTGACATTTTTGTATAAAAACAATAGTAAAACGAAAAAAAAAATAAAGCTTTCAATGTAGCTTTTCGGGTCATTTTGCATGAAATACAGACATCCAAATATTTAGTCTGTTTAATAATATCAGCAGAATTAACATGCATTCCCATGCGCTAATTCTGTGTAAAATGCTTAACTACGTAGACATTCATAAACTAACAGTGACCGACCATCAAATATGTATTAAACAATGTCTAATCTCAATTTGGTGTACCAACACAGGTGTTGACAGATCGGAATCTGTGGATAGCGTATATTCAGACGACAATAAATTAGAAACAAAGGATACTGATAGCTTGGACTCTCCGACAAGCGATGATTTAAACACATCTAAAGACGTATTCAAGAGCATAAGGAAAAGATATTTGTCTAGAGTGCACAGTGTTACTACAGAACCTCCAGCTAAAGAAGCAAGCTTAATAGAACAAGCTTTCTTCAGATCGAATAACGCCCCAGATCAGAAGAATGAGTTAAATGATCTCTTGAAAGATGAATTCAAGCTAGAAATTGAAAATGTCACTACGGACGAAACCAATGATGACGATAGCCCAAAAGTGTCAATTGAAGAGTACCCGAGAGTGTTAGCCGAAACTGTCTTACCTCCTTTCGAAGTCAAGGAGTTTAAAAGGCAAAATGCTGTTGACCTTTGCGATGACACGAATGAAAATTCTGTTGTACCAGAATTACCTGAGAAACTTATCGATCTGAATCATAGCTTTAGGTTAATTAAATCAGATTCTACTTTTGCACCGATACCAAGACAACGCACTATCTTCGGTACAAATATGTCTGGAACATATAATGGAAAACCAAAGTCTTACAGTTTGGATAATTTAAACACTAACGATGAATATAAAGAAGCTTTAAATGAAGCTACTAGTATAGATTTTCTAGCTATTAACACTAAAAGCGAAACATCTCTATTTTCGGAAAGCTCTGACAGTGTTTTTCTGTCACCAGTTGAAAAAAATAACAACAAAGTAAATGCTCTATTTGAAACTAATAACAATGACGTAAAACAAATTACACCAGTAGTAAAGGCAGCGCAAGTATTTACTTTTCCATATCCTGACGACATTAAAAAAGCCCCGGAAGTTGATATGATCCAAGCTAAAAAAGAAATTAAGAGTGGTATTTCTACTGATGATAATGTTGAGAATCAATTTAAAATTGCGAACGAGGATCTAAAACTCACATTTAAAGAAGCAATAAACAGAATTACTGGCGATAACAAATCAAACAGTGGGTCTTCATCTACAAAGGTACTAAAAGAAAATGAAAAGAGAGAAAGTACTTCTGAACCTATTCTTACTACTAAAGAAGAATTAGATGGCATACGTCATTCTAAAAAGATTTCACCCCCTAACGTGTCAATATTAACAGAAGCAAAACCAAAAACCGTAGATACCAAAGAAAATATTAGTTCGAAAGATGAAAATAGCAATCTTTTTAAGGAAACTACTCAGAATATCGTTCCTTCTGAAGCTAAAACAGCAGTTCCTATTGATGATAATGTTAGTTATCACCTTACAATAAATACCACAGACTTAGATGATATACCCAAGACAGCTCCAGTGCAAAGTAATCCTAACACTAACAATAATAAAGCAGCAAATACTTTAAGAACTTTCTTGGCCCCTATCCAACTAGGTGGTGGTAAAATTGCACCAACATCTCCAATAATCATTAGTCCAGTATTAATACAGCCAGTGTTTTTTAAACCTCTTGCACCTAAAGAGGTCCCAATAGAAAAAAAACAAGAAGGTAGCAAAGGTACTGTATACTACAGTGATATCGATCAAGTTACTACTGGTAATCAAAATGATAAAAAAGTGGCGGAAGTAAAAAATCTCGAGGACAATACCAAAAGGAGAGGCCTTTATCAAAAAAATGTTAAAGCAAAACAACTACCTTTTCTACAATGGAAAACTTTTGGATCCAACGAAAACTTACCAGAAAAGATTCCGTCACCCAGTAAAAATATTACCAAACCTTTTTCTTCGTCAATAGTAATTTCTAAAACAGAAAACATTTCAAACACACCGAAATCTCCTTTAGAACCACCAAGGACTGGCATTGTGACAAAAGCGTCAGTGAAACTATCAGAAGCCAACACAACTATAGGCAAGTTATCTAAAACTCCACAATGGCTGATCGATAACAAATATTATCAGCCCGTAGCAAGTGTCCCGTTCGTCATAAATTCATCTCAACCTGTAAAGTTTAAGACGGTAGAACCTAAAGACGCCAATAATACTCCAAAGAATCAATTGCCCTCCCAAATCGAACAAAGAAGACATTCTGAACAGGAAAATGTTTATGAAGAAATAGGTCCTGTGATATCCGAAGTAATAACCAGAGACAACAAAAATATAGCCGATGACGAAAAGATATCAAATAAAAACCAAGCGTTAAACGATGAATTGGCTGCAATACCCAGAGAAGATATTTTAGTAGTACCGAGACGAATTAAAAAGCCTAAGGTCAATGATAGGTATGCAAAATCTAAATCGTTAGATTTCTTACAAAGCTCGAGTGCAGCGAAAGAGATGGCCAGTGTTACCAAATCAGTAATATCGTTATCAAAAGCGCCTAGCGCGAAAGATGATCTGCCCAAAAAATCTACTGGATCTATTGTGGAGATAGTTCAAAGTTTAGAAAAGAAACCACCCGCTCCTGATGTACGGGTTGAGGTTGCGCCTAGAAAATTTTCCCTACAACACCCGACCACTCCAAATATAGATACAAATACAGGATCCTTGCCAAGAGAAAAGCCATACTGGAGGACTTTGGATCACAAACGGTTGTCGCACCCGTTAAGGTCGCTGAAAGACCCTCCGCCCCGAAGACCTCTACGTAAGTCAGCGCTTTTGTGACCGGAAATCTAAACGTTCGAGTGTGAATTACATGTAAATAACTGTATCAATGTATGGAAACATGATAGTGTCGTGTGTTGTCTCATCAGGTGGCGGTGACATGGTGGTGGTTTGTGTTTCATTCGTTTGGAAGCTTCTGAACGCCAGGTTCAATCACTAGGGTAGAAGGTGTAGTAGTGGTATACTGCTGGGTTCAGGTATTGGGTGGGATCGCAAATATCACTATTTTCTCTTCAACATTGCGCAGATGCTATCCTGAATCCATCTGCTCAATGTTGTTATAAGCGTTCAGAAGCTTGAAATTCGCGGTTAAGCGCCATTTTACCTACAAATTCAAACACTTATTGTATAAATAAGTTCAAGGTTAAAGGTGAAAAAAATATAGCATGAAACGTTATTTGCATAAATATATTGGACACAATTTTAGCATGGTTTTTCGCTTCAGTAATTATAGCACTGGGATTTGTCTGGTGTTGGATTGCTGGATTATTTTTATACCAGACAAAGATAAACTTCTAATTTTAGTCATGCCCCAAACAGTTGCTTAAGTATTAGTAGCGAGAATCAAAGCCCTAAAGGTCCATCACTCATTATGACAATCCGCTTCCTCCGACACAACAAATAATATAATTTGGTTAAGGCTTAAAACTTTAATAAGTAATCAAGAGTTAAAACAGATTTTTATAATTACTTGACGACAAGTAAATAGGGGCGTTGCGCTTGAATTTTCAAGGCGATTCTAGGTGGGACAGACTTGTGTCGGATCAGTGGTGTTATAATTTGTGATGATCTTAAACAACGTAAATTGTAACTTTGACTCAAAGACCAGCAACAATGCAAACAATGCTGCAGTAAAAATTTTTTGAACTTCAAAAAAAACCTATTACTCCTTATTATTCTTATTATTTACCCCGAAAAGTCGTAAATAAAGTGATTTTGGTCTCGAACAACGCCGCAGTCGATAACCTCTTCGTTACCTCCAGCTTTACCGCCGCGAACGGAGGAGACTCCGCCGCCACCGCCGCTGCTAACCAGTGCATCACTACAAGACATCATGGCCACTGCTGCCTCACACAGGAGGACTAAAGGTAACGACCATCCTTTGAAAGATTTAGAAGACTAAATCCTGAACTCCTTTATGCACGAAATGAAAGTTGAATGAATTGTGTTTCGAACTACGTTACACATTGTTCTTAGATCTGCAATGTAAATAGCTGTGAAAGAAAAAGTATGGTCTAATTTACTAATCGCACTAATCTATACATTTTTTATCGAACGAAGGGTCACAGGAAGTTTGTCCGTCAATTCTTGTACTGGGTAACCAAACATTGAACCTCAAAAAGTCATTTTCAATATAAAATTTATGTATGAAGCCGAAATTTGGCAAATGACTGTTTAGAGAGACGACGGCTATGGGGAAATAATTTCGGGAATTTTTTACTCGAGTATTTTAAGCACGAAAATGCTAAAAAGTCCTTCTAATAATAATGGTTCTACTTTAATACTTCTAATAATAGTGGTTTTAAAATAACTGTTTCAGGGGTAAGCCGCCAAGACTCCCGTCTGTCAGTTAAGTCCCTTATAGAAAGCATAGAGAACGCGGCGAAGGCAGCTAAGCAGTCACCTGCAACCACACCCGTTGGAGAGTGGCCGCAGGTAAAGTTTTATTGTATTTATGTCATCGCATGGTTTGAATACCGTTAGTTTATAATCTATGTAGCGGTAACGTCCAAACGCTAATTTTTGATTTTTTATAATATACTCATATTAACTGGGTTTACAATTTTCCAATTGTAAACTGTTTTTGATCGGCGTTCTTGGCGGTAGGTCTTTTTGTGTCCACAAAGTTAGACAAGAAGACGAAGACTAACATGTCTCACTTGACTTGGCTTCATCAAGTCGGGTAAAGAACGCCTAACACGGCCACACAGGCTGTTCACAAATCAACCCTTTATAATACCAAAAAAAACTTTCAAACTCCGTTTTTTCTTATTTTTAGCAAACCACAGTAGGTGTAACAACAACTTCAACTACTCTAAAGAATGGCATAGCGGACTCCACGGCGCCCACGAATGGCATGGGAGGGACCACCTTCTCCACGAAGCCTCCCGCCGCGAGGGGCGCCCGCCCTTCGCCCATCGCCAACGGTGAGTCCTGTACAACTTTATATGGCATAGTATGTATTAATGTAGCTATAGGAGATGAGGTGATGGTGTATGTAATTCTGAGTCCGACTGTAGCAGTATACTTGATAACTAAATTAAACTTAGCGCGTAGTTTGGGGTAGCAACCGAAGCGCTTGCTAAGAATAATAATAATAATTATATCTGGGTCTTATGGCGAGATAAATAGACGTTACTAAGCACTGACTTTGGCTTAGCTATGTTCCTGTCTCTATCGTGCACTTGAAGTTTGGCAGTTGTGTAATAGTGACAAGTATAGTGCTAAGCCAAAATCAGTACTTAGTAACATCTTTTTATCTCGCCATTAGTGAATGTTGTCAATATGTACTATCAAAAAATAGGTTACCGTTTTGCTAAATTGGTGATTAAATCGATTAACTGTTACGACCTGCCAAAATAGTGCAACAGTGACGTCACTGTTGTGTTAACTCAATTGACTAACTACATAATTATTGATAACAAAACCATCATACGTAAAATAGATTTTTAGAGTAAATTGTTAATTAGTATGGTTTGCGGGATACAAAGTATACTGTAGATATTATGTCTTGTTGGATAATAATGTCATCTACCTAAATCATTGCAGATCATTCAATATATCACCTCTGAAAGAAACGTATTGAATTTCGTTCACTTTAATCATCGTCAGTTTGTTATAGAAAAATCGGTGAGAAAAAGAGAAAATGGCAAAAAAGTGTTAGACATCATCATAATATATTGCACTAGCTTTTGCCCGCGACTTCGTCCGCGTGGAATAATAGTTCCCGTTTCCGGGGGATTTTCGCGATGAAAACTATCCTATGTCCTTTCTCGGGTCCCAGACTATGTCTGTACCAAATTTCATTCAAAAATGGTTTAGTAGTTCAGGCGTAAAGAAGAGATAGACAGACAGACTGGCAGAGTAACTTTCGCATTTATAATATTAGTGCGGATTAACTGTGGAACTATCTTGAGCGTACACAAAAAGATGATTGGGGTTGTATAAGCGTGAAAGAGCTACATTGACCATGGTAGAAGCATCCGAAACATATCCAAAGGCGTTTTTTTTTTATGGAGGAAATATTCAAATGACTTCTCCCGCCCCTGAAGAGGGAAGGAGGGTCAGATTTTTACTGACTAAAATGGTTACCCTTATATATTCCGGGGCCGCGGTAACTATTAGAAGCATCGACACGCCGTCGACACGGGTCTGGGTCCTAGTCGGGCGGCGTGCTACCTACCGCTCGCCTTCCGCAGGCCCACGCCTCCAGTGGCCATCATCTTGCGACTCTCGACAACTAAGCCTGGGTCTCTGTCCGGGACGTGAAGCTTGACGCTGCCTCACGCGCCCCACCGCTTTCGTCTCCGGCGTGTCTGTTTCGCAGGAGGCGACGGCTTCCTATTCAGTCTCGCCCCGAAGCATGGCCTGAACCAGCGCCGATCGCCTCTGCAACGACACGGTGGTGGTTCGCCCAAGCGGGGCCTACCTCCACCGTATGCTATACTGTGCCACGCAGGCGTCACTTCCGCCCGAATCCAACATAGGAACCTCCCGAAATGTCCGTGTGCGGTGAGGAGGATCATCATCTCCCTAGCCTTTTCCCAACTATGTTGGGGTCGGCTTACAGGCGAACCGGATTCAGCTGGATACCAGTGTTTTACGTGAAGCGTCTGCCTATCAGACCTCCACAACCCAGTAACGGGGCGACGATACCCTTTGGTTCCACTGGTCAGACTTTCTGGCTTCTGAATACCCGTAGCGTCAAAGTTCTACGAATGACAATGTCAGTGATGTCCAAAATAAACTATAGAAAGTACATACTTATGAATTGAAAAAGTCACATTGGTACTTGCCCGAATTCGAACCCGTAACCTCTTACACGCGCCTTTATGACGACCCAGATGTGAATATCTATCAAAGCCATCGGCCAATATTCTTTATTGTACACCAATAGGACAAAAACAGTAAAGGACAATACAAACAAATATGCAAGAGTACAATAGGCGGCCTTTTTTCGCTAAAAAGTAGTTTCTAATACGTACTATCATTTATATTGCTTGCTGCGGAGTAATATTAAAACTGTGAATATCTCCAAAGGTATTTTTTGTAATTATAAATGACTTCTACACAATGAAAATTACGCTAGGGGCATTTTGCGTTTTAGTAATTTTATATTATCTCCGGAACTATATGACCAATTGACATACTGTAAATGGCAAATCTTATCTATATGATGTCCTTGTGATACTGAAATAATTTATTGTCATAAGAATTAATATTTTGTTGCTCAAATAATCAACCAAACGTAAGTATGCCGAAAAATCATTTTTTTAATGCAATAAAAGAAGTATAAAAGACAAAATATAAAAGATAGAGATATGGTATCGCGGACTTTTTTGTAGAAATAATAAAGACAAACCAAGTTGCCATACATTGTTTTTAATTTTAAGCAACTGTTTAGGCAGCGCACGCAAATAATTCTGTTTCATGAGGTAATTTTTTCCGACTTGCTAGACAAAAGTTGCGATAGCTCGGTTAATATACATGTTATAAAAATAATTTATAGCCTATAGCACTCAGGAATAATGTAGCTTTCTGCCAGTGAAAAAATTTTTGGAATTGGTTCATTAGTTCCAGAGATTACCCCAAACATACAAACTTACAAACATACAAACTTACAAACTTACAAACTTACAAACTTACAAATTTTACCTCTTTATAATATTAGTATAGATTTATACTTTGGTTTAATCAGGACTTACAGTTAGATGCGCTATCACCTCATGTCTATTAATAATTTAGTTAAAAAAGGGGGATGATTATATGCATGGAAATAACCAATATTATGTTATTATTAGTTAGTACAAGTTAAAAATATAAGTATATATAAAAGAAACGAATGAGTAGAAAATTCCAGCATGTTCGCGTCTATTTAGTTTTTCGAAATTTATTAACCCTGTATACAGTGTGTTTTTTTTTTTCAAAATATATTTTCTTTACCCAAACGTATAAATTGTAAGTTTATCCTAATTTAAGAATCCCAATACGATTAAAAAACCCGTCCCCGGCTACATATAATCGCATGAAAGTCGCTTATTTTTTCCAGCATGGCAGCATGAACGCGGCGCATAGCCCAACCCTTGCCTAATAACGACCGATTAACGATATGTGTTGTGTGCAACGTTACTAATTTATTTATTAAACTCTTAGTTCATTACATTATGCATGCCAATAGACTTTTATTTTTTTTACACCCTGTATATTAAGTCTACTGAAAAAACTTTTCTTTTGGGATTTTATTTTCGAATGGGACTTTTTCATAGACTAATTTAGTCGGTGTGCTATGGTTTTATTTAAGTATCTCTTAGTTTTTTACATCACTACTGGAGGCAAAAATGCCTAAACGTATTTGATCATTTCTTTTTATATTAAGATATTATGAAACTAGCAGCAAAACAATCTATTTAATATTATTATACACAAGAAAAACGAAAACAATATTTTAAATTAACCGTCATTCTAAATCAAAATGGAGTCGGTGATGCTCTCCCGCCATTTTCTCTCATAACCTTTGGTATTGGTTCTTAAGGGTGTCACTCATTGGGAACGGTACCACTGCATTGTTTGTGTCTACTCTGAGATATCCACACTGGCCGACTGTGGGGATATTTCGATCGTGTACTACCATCGACGGTTTTGTGATAAATTTTATTACAAATTTGAAAAGTTAGGTAGAACTCTTTATTTGAGACAGACTGATTTGCAACAAACCAGGGATCCGTTACAAACATCAGATATTTTTTAAATGATAAATATTTAAATAAATATTTTGAGTTTGACAGAATTTACATTAGAAATTATTAGGTCAATTGCCATTCATTCAACTTTTACTTAGTAACATGTTACATGCCTATACGTAATATTGGAACTCGAGCGAACGTTTCATTTCCGTTCTGCTATTTCGGTATTTTCCTCAACAAAGGAGCTATCAAATTCACTATGTGAGTAATGTAATTCAGCCTAAGTAATATGGCAATTTTATATCAATTTATGTTTAATACCTTATGAACATATTAAAGAAGAGTCTACATAAATCTATCTGCCCGTCTCAGTTTCTTTACATTATTGTGATCACATATTCCAAAAACGATCTTAAAACAAAAACAAAAGAAGAGCTACGCTAAGCTTTAATCTTTACAAAGGTTTCAATTCAATAAAAAAAAACCATTCATAAAAATGTTGCCGATAGCTTATAAAAGCAAAACACACCATCGCTACTTCCTCTATTATCACAAATCCGTCGCTGCGTGCTTGTTTGACGTTGTTGCTAACCGCGGGGGCAGAGGCGGCGGCGGGGCAGGCGAACATTCCGGACGAGCAGCGCGCGCTCACGCTGCAGCAGAAGGCCATCGAGTCCTTCGTGCGCCGCAACAGCTACGGAGACATATGTGAGTCTGTTTGTGTGTTTTTTGGGCTGTTGTGTGCTTGTAACTGGTATTTTTGTTTTGGCTGTATAGCGACAATACAGGGTTTCGAATTTCTTTTTACTGAGACTTAGGTTGATGCATTAGTAAGGCGTTTCTAGAAACGATTGCAGTCTAAAAGTGCGTATTTCATTTAGCTTTATAAGACTTTAATACGTGAATTAATTTTGTATGGAAAAATGACATAATTTATTCGACACTGTAATACACTTCAGAACTTGGTTGATACTTTGACACCAATGTGTGACAACTTTTCTGTAGAATAGGCGAGATGACAAAAAAAAGTAATTAGTCCGTCAGTTAGATAATCAAAAAATTTGGGACACGTATTTTTTCTTTTTTCTCGTAAACAGAAAATGACGACAATACAGTGCGTTGAAGTTTCGTGAAACGTCACGCATTTATATAATTTTTACTCAGAAATGACGTCACAAGCCCCCTCTCCGGAACTTTGATGCTCTTTATCTTTGTATTTTGTTATTAATTTGATCGAGCAAAAAATATGTGTCCAGTATTTTTGGACTGTCTAACAGACGGACTAAACAGAATGTCATTCTTTTGATGTAGTCAACATCCCTATTGAAACTAGAATTTGAACGCCAGTTGTAGTGTCTTTTGGTTGTGTCTTTAAATTTGAGTTATGTAGGCACACTGGATAATACTAGGACATCAAATACATTTTAGAATTTTAGATTGAAATGTATACAACACTCCAATTAGTAATGAAAAAGCTTTTTGTATTTCCGCCATTTTTCCATTGCTGCTCTTGCTAAGTGTAATTTTCGTAGAATAACATTAAATATCATTGTGCTCTGTGGTAGTGTAGATTAAAAAAGAAATTAGCTCTCGCATCATTTAAAATAAGTGTTCAACAGCTGGCTTCAACTCGGTAAGTACCTAAGCTTAGCTTATATATGTCTGCATGATAAATGTCGCAAAAATAAACATAAATACACATTGTTCATTAACATATCCTGAAGAAATAGAAGCTGGATGACTCTGGACATTTGTAATGATAAAGCGAGTTAATGTTCAATTTTTTTAAAAGGGAGTTAGGTAGATTTATTTTAACGCAGTATTTTTTTTACTTTTGGAGACTATTATTAAAAAAATAGTAGTAAATCCTTAAGTAGACAATTACAGTTCGGTTTTATTACCTGTAACTGAATTTCATTAAAACAAACTTTTCTGAATAACAACAGGTGAAAGAAAGGATCCGTTGAATGCTCTACAAGTGAAGAACGGAGGCTCGAAACGCAACGCCCTGCTCAAGTGGTGTCAACAGAAGACCTTGGGATACAACAACATTGATATTACCAACTTTAGGTAAGAGCTTGTTGATTTTGGAATAGATATAGTTGTAATGAACCTTTTGAAAGTCATTGTCATGTATACGTGACAAGCGTGCGCATGCCTTGTACGCGAACGACAGTTTTTATGACAAAAAAATTTGGTGCGATAACACTAAATAAACTACTTTTGTAAGGTTATATTTTCGTTTATCTTAAAAAGATAGGCTCTCGTTGAAAATATAAGTAAAAAGTTCTTTAAATAAGATTTTGTGAAAACTGGCCCAAGTTACCTAACAATTTTGGACATTAATCTTACAAAAGGACGCAGTTCCCGAAGTGGTTTCGATAAACACTTATCTGTCATAGACCTTCCAGGAACTATCTTTTTTTCACCTCCTCTTTTTTAGAAGTCAGTTGAAAACTGCTTCCCAACATTGAAATTTATGGATAGCTCGCCTTTGTACATTATTTTGCATGTTTATTTTTTCTTGTTTGTGTGCAATAAATAATAAGAATATAAATAAAATATCTGTCCCCCCAGTTCATCGTGGAACGACGGCATGGCGATCTGTGCTCTACTCCACTCTTACCTGGGCGACAGTCGCATCTCCTACTCGACTCTCTCTCCTCACGACAAGAGAACCAACTTCTCTGTCGCCTTCGCCGCTGCGGAGTCCGTTGGTATCCCTACCACGCTGGTTAGTAGCATTTTGTTTGTGTAAATTATTAAGACTAGCTACTAAAATCCCTGGCACGATTTTGCTGATATTTGCGTCATTTTTATACTCAAAATTTTCTAAATTTATATTTTTTTTATATGTACTGATCTGAAATATTAAGCTGGTAAAATAGATGACGCTCAAACTCTTATACGGTATTTTACAACATCATCACAACGCGGCAATGTCTCCTCATGACGTCACTAAGTTAGCAATTCAATTGACTAAGTACCTATTTATTGATTTTAAAGCAACTTAAAATCAAATTTTACAGTAGATTGAAAATGAAATCGGCAAAAATTTAGAGAGTTAAATACAAAGCTTCATCTAATCTAAATAGATTTCATAATTGTAAACCTATATTGCAAGTTATATCCGACAATTTAAATCATTCCCTTTGCCTTGCCCCGCTTTCCTAAGGTGTAGTAAATCGCTTCCTGATGTTTTTTTTTATTGATCCTTATTTTTCTTTCAACAGAACATTCAAGACATGATTCAACAAGAGAGGCCCGACTGGCAGCAAGTTATGGCGTATGTCACTAGCATTTACAAGCACTTTGAAACGTAAACCAATGTGAACCTTAACACCCGGTAATAGAGAACAAATTAATCATCGTTTTTTAAATGTAGTTATCACGAATTTAATCAAGATTACTCCCAGAGATGGCGCTGTTGTCAATACGAAGCCCATGTAGATGGGGTAATGTAATAATTTTACTAGTATGAGGAAAAAGATACGTCAAGCTCTTAAAAAAATCTTGTAATAAATCAAATAAAACGTAAAGATCTGGACGAATCACTACCAGATTGAAGCTAAAAAATATTCTTCCTAAGGGTGTTCCAATAATAATAATATAATATTTATAATTACTTCTTCCAATCACTTTATCGCCTTATTACAATTGTAGCCTTCTATGTATTTATAATCGTCAATAAATTTACCAGTAATTAAAAAAGATGTATTAAATTAAAATTAATAATAAAAATAGAACAATGTAACCAGTAAAATTTTCGAAAAAAGGCTAAACATATTTAGTCAAATAATACGAATAAATATAGCTTCATAGGACTTCGAAATATAGCTTGTAATGCTAGCATTAACATATTTTTGGACTGTTGAATTTAAATTGAGGAAAAAGAAAGGTTTAGGCTTAGAGAGGATAGTTACGGGAAATAGGAATGAGATAGCATGAATGTGATACTGTTTTTCGATACTGAACCTTACTTATTAAGCAATAACTTGACGTTCGTAATTTAAAAAAACTTGACGAATTTTTCAGAGTGGGTGAAGTTTAAAGATCTGTATTGCTATTAAAATAAGGTCCAGTATCGCCTATTTCATGTTAAGCTAAAAATGAGTGATAAAAATACTAAAATTGCCTTGTTTCGGCCTTAGGGTTGTGTTGAGCCGTCTTTCCAGAATAAAGACTGATTTCGATAGATTGATAGGAGGGATAACATCTTACTAAAGAATACGACCATTATTGTAGTTTGTCTAAAATTAATATAGCTTATGATACGATAATCACCTTTTTAAATGCTAAAAGTAAAATCTACACTTGTCTATGATAACCAGCTAATTAGATTATACAGGGTGGATAAAAAAATAACCTACATTGTATGTACACCCTGTATAATACTTATAGTAATTTTCTTACTGTTGATGTTGTGTAACTCGGAAAGCTTTTTATATTTTAAATAGTCTAAAAACATATTCTTTTGCGAATTGTAGTTATTCATTGGTCTCATAAGTTCGCTATTTTAAATAAAGAAGGCTTTTTGAAGGTGTCTAAATGTGGGGTAGTTTACTGAGGCAATGGCGCTCGTGTCTGTATGAATAAATTATTTTGCAACTACTTATTACGGACTATTTGTTAGGATGAACTAAAAAGATCTGCCAAAAAAGATACAAACATCTGTGTTATGTATTAATAATATACCATGCCTTATTTTATTCAATGAACTGTAAACCCGAAATAAGAGCATATAAAATCAGCTGAACATATTTTTTTGTAGAGTTTTTGTGAAGATATTAAAATAGCTAAAATTTTTTTTGCGATTTCACTGTTGGCCTAATTGTGTAGTAAAACATTGACATAATGATGAGTTCAACGACCCCTGTCTGAGTTCTTATTTAATAAAAACAACTTGTATAATGTTAGTTAATTTAATTGGTGGACATTTGATAAAAAGGCAAGCTTTTTTGTGCCTATGAAATCTCCTGAAATTTTCAAGTTCAGTCAGTCTAAATGTTTAATCCAAGATTTAACAAATGTAGCTCATATTTCATCAGAAATAAAGTACATAATTATTTAATCGCAAGAGATCTCGTCCCCTCCCCTTTTGCCTTCAACGTATTTCTTAACTACTGTATACTAAGATTATTCTAATATATTTGGTGTAAACACGATTGTGCATTATGTAAGCATATGGCTAGGCATTCGACCATTATACGAATAAGATACGCTTTTGAGTGTAGAGCGAAACTGCATTTATGGAATTGATTTGTATGTATGTTATGTAATGCAGATTTAAAAGAAGTTTGGCTAATTGAAAATGTTGCTCTCTGATACAGAAGGATACGAGTGAAATTCAGAGTCGTCGAAAATACAGAACTTTATTAAATAAACATTCCTCAACCCTTAATTGTAGGAAGGGGCCCAACAGGGCCAACGCCTGCCGGGGTTGCGGAATGTTTATAGTGGTTACCGTGACCCTGGAACATAAAGGGCAATCGAAGGAACATGAGTGGGTTTTAGTCAGTAAGAGTCTGACACGCCCTCCCGTCGCACCCAGGACGGGAGCAGTCATTGGATGATTTCCCACTCACCAAAAAAAAAAAAAAAAAAAAAAAAAACCCTTAATTGTGAAATTGTCTTCCATCTCACCACTCAGTAAGAGACAACAATATTTTTTAAACAACTTCTATTAATATTTCTCTATGTCTAATAAAACCTTCAATAAATGTGGTGAATTTCATAAACTTTCTTTTATACGTAGTACTAGTCCTAACCTGCAAAGAAATACCTTATGTTTTTTTTTACGGTTTCTCCCATGCATAAATAAAATTGAGAGACGTAAATAAGTTGTACTACTATAAAAGTTTGGTGACACTCGCCTTTATTCTAACAATTTAAATATACTTAATCTAATGTTTATTCCAAAAAACTTGCGTTACTTGTACGCGGTAAAATATCAACTTATAACCCCTTAACCAATAGATTTTTAGCGTTACACGCGCCTTAACGCTATTGGTTGATAATTTTGCCGCCTTTTTTACGTGTAGGTGAACATTGTGATGTTATTTCTTATTTGATATCTGTGGATTAACTTTGTATCTAGTCCAAAACATTGAGTAGATTAAAACTCTTTAAAGTTACTTAATTGGAAATATCTACATAATCCAATATTTTGATGAATTGGAGTAATAATCGAGATCGTATTTTTATAGTAAATTATTTTAGTTTTTTTTTTGTGAACGTAAGTATGTTGTTTGGCTGAATGTTTTGTGTACTAGTGTTCGTTTTTTAAAAAGTGATTTTGTATTGACATCTTGTAATAATCGGAAATCAAATACACGCTGTGTAAAACTTTATATTTGACTAGAATTATAATATTAAATATTTATTGGAGGCTGTTTTATGGAGTGTGTGTTTTTTCCACGAGAACATTATCGGTTGATATTAGATTTTAAACTACTTTGTAAACTATGACCCATATCGCATGGCACCGGTATTAAATGAATTTTTGGTATGAAACAACGGATTCCGGAGTCAATTTTTTTTTATTATGTATGTAATTCGAAAAAATATACGTGTATAATAAATTAGAACACAGATAAACTGACGCAAGTTATCTAATTATCAGATGAAAAAAAGTTGAAAGTAGTTTAAAGTAACTACTATTTGGTTAGTTTATTTACTATTCGTGTCTTGCAACATGGGAGAAGTACTTTAGATATAATTTAAGTAACATGCGCTGTGTTACATTTCTGACTCGGTTGTTGATGCTTAGTAGTTTAATTATTACATATTTTGAGATAATTGTATTTTTGTAAATATAGCTTTTAAATAAAGTTCCTGATTTATTATAGCTGATTGCATTTTATTTGCTTGGGATCCTATTTTTTGTGGGTTTGAAATTATTTTCACGGATTTCTCAACGTCCTATCGTCTTACTCCTGCGTGTGTTTAGTAACCGGTAGTGTAAAAACACTCAACAATTAATGGTTCAGACAGAAAATAAAACAACAATAAAAAGTAATAATAGTTATATTACATATAACTATTTACAATATCTTACAATATTGTCAAGTAAATGAACAATAGTATATGAATATAAAAAAAATATTCTTACAAAATATAATATTTATCTTTGGTTTTACTAGCTAAATTGCCACAACGATAAAAGCAACTTTGTCACTTTGATGGCTACTTAATAAAATAAAATAAAAACACCACTTCAATGAGCGGTCATAACATATAGGAATAAAAAAGCCAAACGAAAAATACAGAGTTGTAGTTAAGTGTGCATGTGAGTTGGTTTACTACATCAAATTAAATATATGTGGACTGGTGTATCACTAATTTGGATCAGTTGTACCGTCTACTCCTATGCCCTTACTAATAATCACTGTATAAAGTTATGCAATGAATAAAGCCTGTGTAACCATACATTTTTTGACGTATAAACCTGTCATAACTTTATGCAGCGTTTATTAGTAAGGCGCCTAGTTTAAAACACATGAGTAAATAATGGTAATCTATAGACTTGCTTTCGAAATTGATATACGTTATTCCATTTTTCTTTTTCCATTCCAAAAAGAAACATAAAAATAAAAAAAGATCATCTCTTTAAACTGGCAATACTAATTGTTTCTTTAAAAAAATCTACTGAGACTTGATAGTAAATTTATGAATACCTGCCTTTTTTACTTTTTTCTCTTAGTAAGTGAATTATATTCTTTTTGCGATATACCTAAGTGTCTTCAGACCGTTAAAAACTTTCCACATTATTGCCAGTTTCATTTTTCGCCAATAAGTATATGGTACTTAACAGTAATGATATCATTTTTTGCGTATAAAAAACTATGTAACGTTTTAGAGATGTAAAAACAATAATTAAAAAGAAAGTTTCTCAATCTATTATGCCGCTATCCCATTGGCGTTTTACGAGCATCTTCAACGTTTGTGCAGTCTGTCAGTCAGTCAGAGACAAGCGCGTATCGCGACTTCGCGACGATGAAGTCGAGGCGTATCGCGAAAAGTACAAACTTTCGTAAAACGCCAGTGGGATAGCGGCCTTTATAAATTCTGTAGCATTTATATTTTACGATTAATTACATATGTACTGTGCAGGGTATACAGATGACCAGATGTGGGTCTACCACTCCAGCTCACCAGGAATATACTTTTCGATAAGCTTCTCGTAGTACGGCCACAACGCTTCGATATCAGGGATAGCAGCGCTCTTGGTGTATAAGTCGTATTTGCTGAAAATACAACAGAAAGGTAAGTTTATTTACAGTGTTATATCGTAACTATAATAATATAATATAATATTATAAATGGGAAAGTGTGTCTGTCTGTCTGTCTGTTTGTCTTTCTTTCACGGCAAAACGGAGCGACGGATTGACGTGATTTTTTAAGTGGAGATAGTTGAAGGGATGGAGAGTAACATAGGCTACTTTTTGTCTCTTTCTAACGCGAGCGAAGCCGCGGGTAGAAGCTAGTAATAATATAAAGAAGTAAATATATAGAACAGCGATACAGCGACAGCTGTCTATCTCAAATAGCGGTGCCAGGCGTCCGGATAAAGCCGGACGTAGTTAGGCTTTTTAATTGCGTGTCCGGCCAAAATATACAGTGTCCGGCTTGTCCGGCTTTTGTTAGGCTTTTTATACATTATAATTTTAACAGGATTAAAACTTTTTTTTTTTGTCTCACCTATTAATACTAGCGTCCGACCTTTTTCCGGAATACGAATCACATCTGTACGCGGCGAGGGGCTTTGTTTTATGATGTATAAGATTAGATAATTATATTCAATGCACAATGCACCCCTTTAAGGACAAAAATCTGAAACAGGTTGTGCTTACTTGAACTCCAGTACATGTTTCTTAATGTCCTCATCTCCTTCCTTCATGAAATGTTGGTAGTCGCCGCCCGCGTGCCACGGGTACAAGGAGTGGTATCTGCAGAACAAACACACATATCAACATTTTTTTCCAAAGTTGTTTCATTCTTCAGATTTTAAAAGCTGAAAATCTATGCGTGTAACAGCTGCTTTCTGATTCTTCTGATTCCGAATTCGCGGGCATAAGTTGGCAAATCTAAGATATTATCGCCAAATCTACCAAAGTTGTCATTTTAGTATTACTCTTGATAGTCGGTCTTTATGATTATGATAGAAAAACCAGAAACTATACTTAAAGCATCATCTCTGTCTACCCTTTTCGAGGATTAGAGGCGTGACAGCTACGCAAGATAAACTATTTATCGTTGAGAAGATACTTACAAAATGTCACTAAATAACTTCGCGGAATATTACAGTTTAGATAAGAAACATGGGCATTAGGAAGTAAGTAAATAACGCATCATAATATTATCACTGTATTTTTATGTACGAACAGTTACAAAGTTTATCTCTTTTAATGACGTATGAGTTTTCATTGAATATTAATGTTATCGTAACGTATTATCTTAACTGCATCGTTTAATTTAATTAATACCAGCAGTAGTATTCTGCAAAAACTTTGGTAAGCTGGATTAACAATTCTGAATTCACAAGAGGTCAGCTGATGTGCAGGGATTAATCTCGAGGAGGAGGGAGGCCAAACTTTGCACCACTTTTTACCCACCTCAAAGTTGCGGAATTCCGAATTGGCAGTTTTTAGTACCTAGCTTAGTGTGAGCTCCACTTCTGAGCAAATACCTTTGCTATGGCTTACTTAAGCAAATATCAAGGACTATGTTTATGTAATAACACTGTTGCTTGTCACATCGTAAATAATACGAGGCTATTATTATCCCATTGTAGCGGCAGCGCAAATGCCTTTTCTCGTTCAGAGAAAGCACGAGCATTGATCACCGTTTGCTAAAGGTGGATTAGCGACGTACATAATAGTACATTATGATACAAGAGCGCTGTGTTGGTCATTACATACGAGGCGATATTTGTGCGCGAGCCGCAGGCGAGCGCAACAAGAAAGCAGAGTACGTAATGACAATAGCGCGCGAGTATCATACGACGTTTTTCAACACACTTGTGAGTAAAATAAACACATTTTCTGAAAATGACTGCGCTTTTTCACTGCATGAAACTATCGTACGCATCCTTTGACTTTGGCGGCAACAAATTACTACTCGCGTTTTACGCCTCCATAATTATTTTTCGGCGGAGTTAAAAATACAGTTTCTTCTTTACTCGACATATTTAAATACTTATATAATCAATTTGGAATATCATCAATTAGATAAACAATAAACATGTAGAATGCCGCGCAAGGCGTAACTTTTTTTTGCGCTCTGCCAATACCCGGGCATGACCACAGATTATGCTTGTTGCTGTCTTGTCCTCGATGATGAAAGTATACAAATGTAGTTACGGCATTTCAGTCGTCGGCGCCACATAATTTTGAAGAAATAAAATAAAATTAAACCGAACGCATTCCTTTATGCGCTCTGTCCTGTCACTGCAAGCTAACGTCATTCGGTTTTTATGTCAAGATATGGCGTCACGACTTCTCTGTACAATTTTCTGTTTAAATCGTTAAAAACCTAGTAATTCTAGTGAAAATGTGTAAAATATAGGCAAATGATGGAAGGATAATTGGAAGAATTCATTTAATAAAGAAAATTAAAAGGTTCGTGAGGCGGATCAACAATTTAAGTTCCGATTCCAAGGAAAGTACCTAAGATTTTTTGCCGCTTAACGTGAAGTTTTATGCTATTATCGGCTTATTAAATGCCAAGAATATAATCGTGCCAAGCATGGAAAGACTAATACCTGCGAATAATCGCTAATTGAAATCTTGGGTGCGCGCGCAGCTTCGCACGTAGTTGCACTAAGAGTGAACATTTTGAGCCTAAAAACGACTGGCCTGACCTAGGGGCGTCCTGCGGGGGCGTACGTGGTCAAATATGGCTATGTTATAAACTAAGCGACCTGTGGGGTGTTCTTTAGGGGCACACGTGGTTGACTGTTTCTTTATAACCTTAAAGGGAAGTCCTGCGGGGGCTTACGTGGTTATAATATTGCTCTGTAACCTTAAAGGGAAGTCCTGCGGGGGCTTACGTGGTTACAATGTGCAAAGGCTTGTTGGCATGGGCATCTAGAGCACCAGAACTAGTTAACAATTCATTCACTTGACTTGCATGATCATAGTGAAATTGACCCTCCAAAGGTGGTTGAAAAGGAGCAATCCGAAGTAGATATGGAAGACGCACTGAAGAGGAATCGCCCCAGGAAGAAACATTAGAAACTCAGGAGCTGGTTTTTATGACCCACAACAACGGCAGATTGCTGTTGCGCTATTACATCTAGGCTTAGGCCTTTAAATGGGTCTCTAAGACATTCAAATTAACAAGATTGAAATTGTTAAAAGTGAATAATGCCTCATCGCTGTTGAGCGATTCAATAATGTACCTGGACACAGGGACATAGAGCTCTCCCGCTATCAGTAATAAATAAAAACATGCAAAGTTTTTTCTGCAAAATTAAGAGTTGAAAAGTTACCTCTTCACTGAAGATTCCACTGAAAAATTAAGAGTCTCTTAATCAGCTCAGAAACCAGGTCAGGAACTAAAAGTTACTGAAAAATTAAGTTTACTCGTAGACATAATTCATATGTTTCTAGATCAAAATACTAGTTAAAATAAAGCTTTAAACTGGTGGGACCCTACTCCCTCACACATGAAGAGCAGAGGGGGGGGGGGGCAACATTAAGAGCACCAGCTGTGGACGGGAAATGGGAGGAGTGGAAGAGGAAACATCAACGCTGCAAGTAACTGCACAGGTGGGCAGACTTATATCTTACTTTTGTGATTGAAAACAAATCACAACAGACCCTATTATTGTTGACGGGGTGTTGTTAGGGTATAAATACCTTTTCATACCAAACCACATCAGAGCTAACTCTGAATAATAAGTTCTCTAATATTTAGAGTCTAAAGTTAATATTTGAAATTCATATATACATAATATGTATATATATTTTTTTTTTGTCTATACAAGCTATAGATATATAGATCAAGTCACAGGTGACTTTAGTTCACCGATAATTCACATTATGCACCTTGAGGGAAAATTCCTCTTTATTTTAAATAAATAATTATTAGATAAATTTAAAAAAGTTAAATACTTTTAAAAAACAGAACATTTTAACCTGCAAGACAGATATAGTTTTTTTCACAGAAACTTAAAGACAATTTTCTTGTAAAGCTATATTTAAAAAGATTATTTTTTATAGTTGCAACTCAATAAGAAGAAAATGAGTAAAAAATCCTTGAGATTTATTTCTCATTAAATTTTCGAAAGTGTTAACAGTTTTTGGTATTAGGTTTTGGCTTGCATACTGCTCCACTAATATTTACAAAGATTATGAAACATGTTAGAGCTTTCCTATCTACTTAAGAGAAAGAAGCTTCACATCAGTGATATACCTTTACAACTTCTTTCCTTTGTAAAGGAAATAATTACATAGGTACAATGTCTGGAAAATATGCAGGCATTTGTAAATGTAGAAAAAATTTGGTTTGGTTTGTAGAAAGAATATTGAAACCTTTTCACCAAGACAACACTTGGTTTAATTAACAATCTTTACAAAAGCACATAGAAAGAGTTAATAAAATTATTAATTAATTATAATCTAATGTGTCTAACCTTCAGGTAAGATTTCTTAGTTATTGAAACTTTAATATCAGCTTGTCCAGCCATTAAATATGTCATTCTTTATTTATGCCAAGGAACTTGAGCAACCTTTTAAATATCTCACATTAAAATATTATTATGACAATTACAGCGTAAACACTACATTGAGCTCTACAATGTAAATAATACCATAATATAATGGTGATGCAATGGTGATTGCTTAGCATAATAATCTCAGGCAGTCCTATTAGAAAGACAAGGTATTTTTAAGTGAGAACCATTTACTGATGCTTCACGGTAGGGGAAGTGGCAGTCAGACTACTAGTGGACTGATTGAAAAGCCCACATTACTAATATTCATTGGAATTAATTGCAACTCTCTCTGGATTAAAGTATTTTGGAGGGAAGTTTTTAGAGATTGTGAAATTTTGTTAAAAGATTGTATGTATAACTGCAATATCTTACTTTAATAGATTAGGAGGAATTTAATATTCCAATATTAAGTTTTTTTTTTTTAAATCTGCTATTATTTCCTAATCACTAACAAAATTTGGTAATGGTGAGAAACTTATGATTATTTGCAACATACTTTTATGTAAAAATATACTTTAACATTAATGAAGACTGATAAATCAGATTTTGAGTATGTATAAAAGGATTTGAACAATACTGAAGATTGGACTGATGGTGATAATGATCATTATCAAACACCTTACTTTGGTGAACCTCCAATTGATTTGAATACAACTCGGACTAACACAAGGTGCCTTAGTTATGTCTCATAGAACCCACATCCAAAGGCAGTAGCAATAGATGCATTTACATTAGATTGGTCAAGATTTCATCACTTTATGCTTTCCCTCCAATCTCTATTGTTATCAAGACTAGAAAAAGCTATTACCAACAGATCAATAATAATCTATGGATCTGGAACTACTAAGTAAGTAGTTCCTTATTGAATTGTTCAACCATGGCTGTATACATACAAAACATGGTTAATAGATGAACCGTTATATTTCAACCTTTTAAAGCCTTCACCAAAAGTTGAAAATGATAGAAGGAATATTATTAGGAAAACATTCATTTTTTGAAAAAGTTATGAAACAGTTGAGATAATATTGTATCTAACATCTAAACTATTGAATAAATACTCACAAGCAATTCTAGGATGAGCTAAATACTGTAAATTCCAAAAAACAAATATTATAAAGCCTGTTACAAGGAATTTTTTATGGAAGCTCAAATTTCACTAGATCTGCTCTAGCTTTAAAGGAGTTCATTTAGGTATAAATGAAGAAGTGTAAAGCTTATTCGAGTTTTTTCTATATTAAAACCTCCAGAATATAAATACGATAATATTTGGAATAAATCGTTTTTTACCTAATGATATTGAATTCTTTAGAATAAATGTTTACTGCAATGATTTATAGACTGTTACCAAGATAATGGTTAACGTTATTAATGTTTTATAAAGGTACGGGCTAAACTATCTCGTTAATATAAAATAACAAGCTGCCTTCTGCAGTTTTACCCGCGTTAAAAATGTTAAGGGTGAACAACCCTTATCACTTAGGGTTATGAAAAATACTGAATATATGCATATAAAATTTGGTAAAATCGGTAAAGCCGTTTGGAGGACGAGAATTTTATATATAAGATAATAATTAATAAGTTTATGATAGAAGAAGGCTGCTATTAAGATTGCTCAGTTATTTAAAACAAGGGGCACGAATAGGTATCAACCACTATTTTTTTAAACTAGTATTTTCTTTCATACTAGAATAGGAGTTTGCCCCGCTAGAGTTGTAGTTATTATTTATAACTAACTTAAGGTCTGTGAACCTGTAGTTTTTTATGTTCCAACTGGTAAGCCCTATAAAGCTTTGGGCCCAGTATAATCAGCCGATGGGTCAAAGAAATTATGGTAGAGATTGAAATTGATTTTGATTAACACATAGTTGCATGTGTTTGCAACAACATCAGCAGCATAAAGGAAAGGGGTAAATATTGATGACAAGAGGAGAGCGGCTAGTAAAACTGTGGAGTCAAAACTTTTGAGATATTTTATAATAAACCTCAAAGCAATTTTTAGTACCAATTAAAATACTTTCAGGTACCAATACCAGATATCAATTCAGTAATTAACTTCAATAAATTTTTGTTTGACTTTTCTTTTTATTAATTTTTATGAAAAATAACATATCAAACTGGACTCCGCTACGGAATCTCGAAGTTTGAAATTTCGATGTTATTTTCATGTTTTTTTTTGTAATAATTTTTTATTGCTTTTACAACTGCTCTTTGAACATCTACATTTGTATACTTTCATCATCGAGGACAAGACAGCAACAAGCATAATTGAATAGTCAAACGAACTTACCTGTAAGTGAAGTTCGACGGTAATTATGCTTGTTGCTGTCTTGTCCGAAGATGATGAGTCCCTCCCAACCCAAAAATACCATGCTAATGGGCTCATGAGCATGGGCCCTGAGTTGTAAAACCAATAAAATCGCTGTGAACTTAATGACGTTAGCTTGCAGTGACAGGACAGAGCGCATAAAGGAATGCGTTCGGTTTAATTTTATTTTATTTCTTCAAAATTATGTGGCGCCGACGACTGAAATGCCGTAACTACATTTGTATACTTTCATCATCTTCGGACAAGACAGCAACAAGCATAATTACCGTCGAACTTCACTTACAGGTAAGTTCGTTTGACTATTCAATAATAAGTATACTAAACTCTCAATACAGACAAAATTCAAAACTAAATGTATTTTAGCTTTAAAAAATCGGGTTTGGGTGAATTTTTAACAATTTGTTTTAGTTATAGTTATTATTATTGTTTTATTTAAATTCCTTTGTTATTTTAATGTTTAAGTAACCAGTAAGTAATAGGCTGTTTGGCAGTGTCATAGCGTCGTGTTAAAAAAAAAAGTTGTTGCATAGCAACGAAACGTTTTTAAAAAAAATGTGTATTAAGCGACAAATTTAAGAATGCGTACTGGACATACTTTTACTTTGAAATCTTGAATAAATTAGAATTGGTCGTGTTAAGATTACCGCACGCGTGCGATAATGTAAAGTGAAACGCACGCGTGCGTAATATACTCAATAACGGGTCTAAATGCAAGGTAATAAGACCCACTTTACGAGCAAGTGTGTTGAAAAGATAAATTAAGAGTCTGTGTAGTCCTAGATAATTTTAGAAGCTTAGAAAGTACATACTTATGGAATCATCACGTGAAATAACAATAATTTTCAGTTTTAACACCCGGTGGTAATAGAGATTATCTGCAAGACCTTGGTTACGAATTGTAGACATTTTTTTTGTGTAAGGGTGTTCGTACCTGATCATGAAGAGTCCCTCCTTGGGGAACTTCGACTTGTTGTGGACGAGGACCCTGTACAGGTACTCGTCGTGTCCCCACGAGATCGTCAGGTTCTCCAGGCCGCAGTTGGGCTTGTAAATTCCGCATTCAGTGCTGTAAGAAGGATATATGAGTCGTTATTTGTCATTGCTATAAACTTAAGGGCCTTAGGTTGCATATATTATTATAAACAAGTCATTGTTATTTTATCACTGTTTTAACCACGGTAGTTAAATTTGCTAGTAGTTTGTTGTAACGTTTCTAATATATTATGTTTACGCGAATGTCGACCTAATTATATTTGAATGTCTGTAGAAAAATAAACATATGGCGGGTCATGAATCCAAATTGTCGATAGATACTGTTCAGATTTCATGTTTCGGGCTTCCTTAGTATAGATCTGCTGTGCTTTCACTACCCCTAGAAATTCTGATCTTTATATGTACAGATAGACTGTGAGATTTTATTAATCTGACACTTTTTCAACTAGTGTGATTTTTCCATTAAGGCGCTGTCCATAGCAAACACCTCGTAAAAGTCTAGATCGTCGCAAAGTTACCCGTATCTTATAAAGAAAAGACTTACACAAAAACAATTTACAAATGTGGTCTAGTACTACGAAAAAAAAAATGTTCAAAAAGACCACGAAAAAAAGTTTTCGTCTCGAAATTCTCAATTTTTTCAGCGACGATCATCATATTTTGTATATCTATACAAAGAAAATTTTATAAACTATAGACATATCTCAAAATTTTAAAACACAGAACTGTATTTTTTTAAATATTCAATTCAAACTGCAAAATTACTTACATTTTTGCGGATTTGCCAAAATATTTTCGACCTTATTTCTATTATTTTGATGCACCGCCGCGAATAGCTACTTACCGCGCCTTAACAAGTTCTAGTCCAATATCATTACGTAACCACAGATTATGGTCTCCTACTTACTTATACTTGGGGTTGTAGGTATCAGGGTTGTCCTTGAAGCTATCGTCTCCGTACACGATGGACGGGCCCCACTTGCAGCCCACGGGGAAGGTGTCACCCACCACGCACCATTGAGGCTCGTCGTAGAAAGCCATCACCTGGGCACAGTCAAGACAGGTTTGAAATCTCTGTCGTATCTAAATCGATACGACAGAGATTTCAAACCTGTATACAATAAGTAATCGGGTAAAAAATACTGGAAATGGAACCCTGGTGGACAGCATAACTATTAAAGTGTATTTTATTTGCGAATTTAATACGACTGAAATCTTACTGAACTTGTACTAATTGCCTTGCCCTCAAAGTATAGCTTATTTTACGCATTTGCATGCCACATAAACTGACGATGGTACATATATTATTATTAGTTACTAATCGCAGTCTATCTCATGAAGTCCAAAAATCTTTTTGCATCACGGTCCCTCCAAGTAATACATTGAACACTAAGTTAAATAATAACAAAAATAAAAACCGTCCTATTGTAGTCGCACTGCAGCACACATACGAGTTCTCATTAGTTAATCACTACACTTGATTACAGGCGAAGAAGCTCAAGATTCCTATTGAAAACAAGTTAAATAAATACTTTACCTTTCCAAGGTCATGGATGAGACCAATAAGTTGGAACCAGTCCTGGTCAGGATGGTCTTCCCGGATCCTCTCGGCAGTCTGGAAAGCGTGCACGATGTTCGGAAGGTCAGTATCAGGGTCGGACTCGTCCACCAGGTCGTTCAACTTGATCAGGGCATCTTTGACGTTCATCTTGAAGTGGTTGAACTTGAGCCATTTGTCCATGCGTCCTAGAAGAAAGGGCAGTTATTTATGGGGTGATCATGAATTTCATTGTTTTTCACGGATGTCAACTTTCCTCTGTGTTTTCTTCATTTATGATCAGTAAAATTGTTAAATTGTTTATATCTCTGGATGTGACCACATTTTAAGCAAATAAATGGTTTTGATTTGATTTGTGGTGGCCTAAAAATTAGTTCACTCGTAGAACGATGCACTATTAAAGAGCGTCATTATGTTTTTTGGCACACTTGACTTTCAGAGGCTGTCGTATTAAGAAGCCAGGTGCAAATATTTTCTTTCTCATACTTTATTCACCGAACAGGCTAGATACCCTAAAAATTCAAGTGGAAACAAAAGCTTGCCACTAACCTTTAACGAAATCGTAGGTCTGTTTAGTATGCATCTCGTAGTAAGTCCTGCGCACGCGTTCTTTGATGGGATCATTCTCATCGATGTCGTAGTTCCGGAAAGCTTCAACCGGCTTGCCATCATACACCTTCTCTGGCCGAAGCAGGAGTGAGGGGTCTAGCATAGACACAGGGGAGTCCTGCAAAGGTTTCATTATTTTGAAGAAAATATTTTGTAAACACTTACATGTAAACAGATACCAAACACGTGTGCTTCTGAAATGGCAATAGTGGACTAAGATTTGCGTCGTATGTTCGCCCACGATTCTATAATGACTTGCTTCCTTACGTTACAGTGTTACACATAGGCTGTTGATACATGGACAGTTTTAAGGTATATATATATTTTATTCGGTACATAAAAAAGTTTTCGAATTTTTATGCTAAATTTTTAACCCCCCTTATGGTAGAATAAGAATTGAAGGTTAACATGGCAAAACGTTATTCAGATAAAACATCCTAAATACAACTATTATTTAGAATTAATTTCGAAAGAGATCTAGAAAATAATATTATTATTTAGGTCCATGGGATTATAACTTGTTCATTTATTTGTAAAATTTTCTTTCAGCTAATTTAGGTGAAGCATAACATGCTTCTGGATACATCTGAACCGAGTTATCCCTAACATAAAGTTTGAAGTCAAAAACTTACTCCACATAGGTAATTGCATCGAAAAACATTTTTACAGAACAGCTCTGCAGGAACCCGACTGCCGAACTACCTAATTCTTATTCCAAAATGTGTTCTTTTTTTATTCTTCGAAAATTATTATAGAGAATTAAAAAAATCATCTATTGTGTACAACACATTAGATTAAAGATCTAAGTAATCTACGTTCAAGGTCGCTATTTCCATTTTCTTTAAAACACGTTTTTCATTTGAACTAATTGACATTATTTTATTAGTTTATGAAAACGTTTGCAGATAAGGCAAGAAACGTGACATAGATCTAACTTATGAGATATGGCTTGGTGCATTAGAGATAATTTCACTATAGTAGACATAGAGCGGATAGACGCTAGATCATAATTAACAGGTAATTTAAATAAAAACGGACATATAAATAATTAAATAGGTAAGTTGAGGAACGTCCTGTGTGTGAGATTAACGTTTTACACATTTTTGTGTTAAAAGCCCGCTATACTATTGTCAACCACTGCAATTTGTGAAAGCCAGAACAGTGGTCCACCAGAAAGGTGTCGAGGCAATGAAGCTTACCGAAGACTGAAGAACTCATTCAGCAGTCAGAATGTAAACAATCTATTGCAACGCCAAGTAAGGTTACATTTCCAACTAAAACTTTTATTCTAATTTTTCAAAAGTTTCTGCAATGTGCAAAAAAATCCTAGAAATTTGAAAATTGGCTGAAAGACCTTAACGCACAGAAATTATTGCTAGTTTCCACAATCTCCGCAAAATATAGTACAAATAAAATGAACTTACTGGTTTCGGCTTCATATTCGGACGTTTCTGTGGCTTTCCTCCAGTCGACGAGTACCTAATGGGATCCTACCAGTTTGTGCACTACTTAAATATAATAATAAGATAATTGATAAGAGACGAGGTCAAGAGTTATGTCTTAAGGCTATCGGTGTTTAGCGTAAAGTGATATAAAAAATCGCAAAAATATTACTTACTAATGACGCGACGCATTAATTAATTGTTGTTGTCAAATTGTTTAATGTTTTTATAGTCTCGTTTGGGGATCCGTGATTTAACCGTGGCGTGTATGGAAATTTTTACTTGGATTTTACCGTCCATGACTCTAAACCCCCCAAAATGTTTTCGACAGTTATGAAACAGTTAATAATGGACTAAACTGTTCTAAAACGTGAGCTGTTTAATTTTGAGATTCAGTAATTTATAGTTTATTTGTATCTGTGGTGCTATGCAATCTAGGCTCCTCTTGCTAGCTATCTGGGCCAGCTGGCAGCTTGGTAAGCGCATACACTAAAATATATTTAAGACTGTTTGTTTCTGACTTTCTGGATCACACGTACCAGTATCAGGACTCTAATTTTCAAACTCCAGACCGAATTTCGGTCATGGCATCAATCCCAATGGACTTGGCCAAGAACCTAAACAGTGTTGTAGTGTACAAAAGCACTGCAACACTGTGTAGGTTCATTGCCAAGGTCATTGCCTGATGAACTGGGAGATATCAGGTGCTGGACCATCAGTTTGATAAGTCACTCAGACTACGAAGGTATAACAGTTATAGTCGCTAGTAAATCATAAAAGAGACTGCTTAATACTGGTGCTAAAACCATCTGCGAGCCTCTTACGTGGCTACTACACAGAAATTCTAAAACCTATGAAACTTTCTGACCGTCTTAAGAATCCAACCCTGCAGAACCCCACGCTTAGTTCTTATACATGCGACCACTTGACCAACGAGGCAGTAAAATAAAATAATAAATCTGAGGTCCCCCGACCACCAGTAGTACTGAACAAAGTTGTTAGAAAAAGTACTTAGATAACCCGTTTTTTTGCAATCATACAAAAGCCCATTGATTCAGAACAAGACCTTAGTTCAGATATAGATACCCTGGCTCTTTTGAATGGCATACACGTGTCAATGACTTAGACAATATTTTCGCAAATAACAGCTTCCACTGCGTGTTTTATTATGATACCTTTATTTCACTGAGTAACAAACTCTTCAATGGAAGTTTTATATGTAAAACGATATGCTCATTGTTGATTTATTTCCAGCAGTTAACTGATTGTTATACTGAATGAGGACTCTGTTTTGAAATAGACACAGACAGTTGCTTGTTTTAGTTTAAAATGTTGAGTTGAAAATTTTTTCATGTGGGGTCAATCGTCAAGATTACAGTCAGTATATTTTTAAAGAAAAACGTAACCAGGTACAGTCAGTGCGTTAACAAACACATGAACTCATTTCAAAACATTTATTAATTATATATTTAATAACTTTATTTATTTCTTTTTACGACTTCCAAAAATCAATAACATCAAGAACAATAACAAAACTAAAAGCATCATACTAAGACATCTTAAACATTTGAAAAACACAAACAATAACAAAACAGAACAAAATATAGAAGATTAAATCAAAATGAACCACTTAATTTTGTTTTCGCGAATCAAAAGTATACATATACAAAAAACCAAACCCGAGGCATCTAACTAGGCCATCAAAATATTTGTTCATTAAAGTATTGGAACTAGAGGTTGCAAAAATTCGATAATTTTCATTTTCGAATATTCGAATATTTTTTCAGTACTATTCGAATTTTATTCGAATATTCGAATATTTAAGAAAAAATAATAAAACACGAATATCAGCGTTTATTGGTTTAGGAATTATATTTTAATGCAGATAAGTAAACCTAGCACAATAATTATTTACTTATTCAACAAAATTTTTAAAAATTTAAAAATATACATGAAAATGTTAATCAACACAATTACAATTTTTTTAAACAAATTTAAAAGTCGCTCTCTCGGTAATAATAAAAACAAAATAAATGTCTTTTTTTTTGGTGAGTGGGAAATCATCAAATGACTACTCCCGTCCTAGGTGCGGCGGGAGGACGTGTCAGACTTTTACTGACTAAAACCCACTCATGTTCCTTCGATTGCCCTTTATGTTCCAGGGTCACGGTAACTATTATAAACATTCCGCAACCCCGGCAGGCGTGGCCCTGTTGGGCCCTTCTTGTGCTGACTTCTTCTCTTTGATGCGTTCGTGGAACAAAACGCGCCGTCGACGCGGTCCTGGTCCTAGCCGGGCGGCGAGCTACCCATCGCTCGCCATCTGCAGAACCACGCCTACGGTGGCCGGTAGTCGTCCTGCGACTCTCGACGTCTTCGCCTGGGTCTTAGTCCGGGGCGAGAGGCTTGTCGTTGCCTCTCGCGCGCCGCCACTTCCTTCACCAGCATAACTGCTTCGCAGAAGGAGGCGACGGCATCCCATTGCGTCTCGCCCCGCAGCATGGCCTGAACCAGCGCCGGGCGCGAGAGGTCACCGCCGCCGATCGCCTCTTCGAGGACACGATCGCCTCTACGAGGACACGATCGCCTCTACGAGAAATAAATGTCTTTCTCTCTTGTTAATAATAAAACAAAAAGTATCACATACATACGTAAATGTGTCGTAAAAACGTTACAGTATTATTTTCATAATATTTAATATTACACTGAAAAATCAGATTCATCAATTATAATTCGGAAATAAATCAGATTTACCTATTATAACATTCAACAAATTCAACCCTTCTTTTAATAATAAGAACAAAATAAACATCTCTCTCTCTCGCTCATTAATAATAAAAAAAAAACTAACACATGTCACAAAAAAATCAAATTCGTCAATATTAATTCGGAAAAAAATCAGATTTAAAAGAGAGAGAACGACTTTAAAATTCTTAAATAAATTTTAAAGTCGTTCTCTCTCTTTAATAATAAAAACAAAATAAAAGTATCTAAAATCACGTCAAAAAAGTAAATGCACCACTTTACACATAAATAACAACGTGTTCTGTAAGTGACAAAATGGCGTCGAGTCAAACAGTGTTGCCAACAACAATTTTCAAGCTCTATCAACATAGACTTTAAACTGATATTTTTTTTTGGTAATATTCGAATATTCGAATAAATATTGATTTACTATTCGAATATAAATTTGGAAATAGTATTCGAATAATTCGAATATTCGAATATTCGATTGCAACCTCTAATTGGAACCCACAACGCGTACCTCAGTATTTAATCTTTTGTGTTAATTAGCACCTTTTTATTTTATTTATTTTGATGTTGGCATCTCGCAGTTCAGCTCGCTAAGGCTGTTTACTGCTTAACTGGGCTATCCTATGGGTGTCAAGAGAGGTTCTAGGCCTCGGGCTTTTGCAAAAAAAACCTAAAAGTAAGCGACAGCGCTAACACCGCCTGTGGGGTACGGACCTAGGACGTAGGGTACGGACGTACCCTACGTCCTAGGGGTGCTTGGACAGAAAACCTCCACGTGTGCCCGAGGGCTGGAGTTCGCTTATGGATTCTTCCGGGGCGAAGACCAGTCCGAGGGACGGTGCACCCTGGAAGGTGGGCAACGACTCGTCATTGGGTACGTTGTGCCTGTGGGGTCTCGTTGCCCACTTGCCAATATTCTGTCGCGGAGGACTCCACCACCTGTCCCTCTGAGTAGCAGAGGGCAGTGTGTGTTGGAGTCGGGGAACGGGCTCTGCGTGCACTCACCCTGCCGCAGAGCAGGCAGCTGGGGGTCGTCATCCCTAGCTGCCCCCGTTGATCTCGTAGCCCCGTAGTCTGTTACGGTCATGTCTCTGACTTTCGACGGGGGTCGAGGGCCTTGGCTTAACCGCCCGGGCCGCGAGGAAGACAACCTCTATAAAAAATTACCTCTAATACCAAGTTCTGGTGCGTGGCGAAGGTACGAATGGCTGAGGAGTAGTGTCGTCTATTTGCGGACGGCGCATCAGTCTCTAGCGCACCCCCAGCCAGGGAACCGGTGGACCCTCTGGTTGGGTTACAAATGTACACATGCACAGGGACAGGGGGTTACCCTGGGTGTACCTTTTAAATCCCCCACACTCGTGGGATCTATTATGAGCAAATCTACATTTAAAAAAAAAATTAACACCGATGGGAAGGAGGATGAGGCGCGGTCGGAAACCGACGCCGGCACGGTCTCGAGCTCGGGGAGCTCGAGCTTGGAGGGCTCGGGCTCAAGGAGCCAGAAGCGCGGAAGGGAGAGCCGCAACCGCAAGCGGACGATGTCGGAGGGCGCCTCGTCGTCCTCCGACAGCGAGGTTACGGCTCCGGCCCCCAAAATCCCGACCAGCAGGCGGGGTGCGGGCCGAGCAGGAGGAGGGGGGCGCAAGCTCCCTGCGCAGGAAGCTGCGCGGCGAGCAGAAAGGCTCGCCTTGGAGGGGCGTCACCCCGGAGCGGCTGCAGTGCAGGCTCCGAGGGATGAACCAGCCACCGCGAAGAGCTCCAAGGAGGAGCGAGCGGCCGGGCTGGCAAAGGTGGTGGGGGAGGCGTTGGCAATGGTGGCCCTGAAGAGGAAAAAGGGGTCGAAAGACACGGCCATTGCGGAGGCCACCGCCTCGATATTGGCGGCGGCGGAGGAGGCCGATATGGCCGCAATGCGGGCGAACGTTGAACGCCTAACTGCGGCCATGGAGGCCCTCCAAAAGGAAATGCGGAGCTGCGGGCGGATCTGGCCAGGCTCCGGGGGGACGCGCCCCGAGGGGAGGAGCCTAAGGAGCGGGACTCCGCGCTCCAGGCCCTGGTGCAGGGCATGGCGGACCTCCAGCGCCGATTTTCGGTGCTGGAAGGAAGGACGCTCCGGCCCCCGCTCGCGGCCGATCGAGCGGTCCCGGTGGCGTCGACGGCAGGGCCGGCGGCATCATTTGCCGCTGTGGCCGCGACTCCTGCGGCGGGCACGTCAAGGCGTGCCGCCGCACCGGAGAAGGGGAAGGCCACACCGCCCAACAAGGGCAAGGCGGCGAAACCCAAAGCGGTGGGGGCACCCGCAGCGCGTGCAGCTGCACAGCGTGCCCCGCCGCCGCCCCCTCCCCCGTCGGCTGCCGAACCTCCGGCCGACGCCGGCCGCTGGCAAGTGGCCGGAGAGAAGCAGAAGGCGGCCAAGGCGGCCAGAGCCGCCAAAAAGCGGCAGCGGCAACGGGAGCGTCGCAAGGCCAGGAGCCTTGCGGCCAGGCTCCGCACTCCAAAGACTGCAGCGGTGGTAATCACCCTGCAGCCGGAGGCGGAGAAGAAGGGCGTGACCTACGGGTCCGTCCTAACGAAGGCAAAGGCAGCGGTGGACTTGGCCGAGATCGGCGTCACCGAAGGCCTGCGGCTCCGGGTCACGGCGACCGGAGCCCGCATGCTGGAGGTCCCGGGAGCCACCAGCGGCCCCATCGCCGACGTCCTGGCCGAGAAGCTCCGGGCGTCTCTGCCGGCGGAGGAGGTTCGAGTGTCCAGGCCCACCATGCGCATAGATGTGCGCATCTCGGGCCTGGACGACTCCACCAAGGCGGAGGAGGTGGCAGCCGCCGTCGCCAAGGCGGGGGGGTGCCCTACTGAAGAGGTACGGGTAGGCACCATTCGCCCTGACCGCTCCGGGGTAGGAGCGGTCACCGTGAGTTGCCCCGCACCGGCGGCAAAAGCCATTGCGGAGGAGGGCCGCAGGTTACTGGTGGGCTGGGTTTCGGCGCAGGTCAAGCTGTTGGAGCCCAGGCCTCTGAGGTGCTACAGGTGCCAGGTGGGGCACCATGTCGGTGTCCGATGCACCTCGGAGGTGGACCGCAGCGCCGACTGCTTCCGCTGCGGTCAGCCCGGTCACAAGGCCGGCTCGTGTACCGCCGCGCCGCACTGTTCCATATGTGCGGCGGCTGGCAAGCCGGCCGATCACCGGGCTGGGGGCAAGGCTTGCGCCCCACCCGCCAGGACCAGGGGCAAGGGCAGGAAGCCCTCTGCCGCCGCTCCCGCTGCTGCCCCCGCTGCTGCCCCCGCTGCTGCCGCCGCTCCCACGGCCGCCGCTGCTCCCGCCGTCCCCGCCGCTGCCGCGTCTGTTGCTGCAGCCGCGACCACTGAGGCCGCAATGGAGTGCCAATAATGGCCCCATTGCGCCTCTTACAGGCGAATATCAACCACTGCGCCACCGCTCAGGATCTGTTGCTCCAGAGCATGGCGCAGTGGTCGATCAACATCGCCGTGGTCTCCGAGCCGTACTTTGTCCCGCCCAGGGATTCTTGGGTGGAGGACCTGAGCGGCTCGGTGACCATCATCTCGTCGGCCGCCGCCGGTACCCCGACCCTCGAGGGTGTCAAGAGGGCACAGGGGTGCGTTGCGGCACGGTTCGGGGAGATCGCCGTGGTAGGCGTCTATCTCTCCCCGAACCGATCCCTCGTCGAACTCCACAACTCCCTTATGGAGCTGAGCGTCGTCGTCGCCGGGTTCCGAACCCTCCCCGTGCTCGTTCTCGGGGACTTCAATGCCAAAAACTTGGCTTGGGGCTCCCGATACACTGACGCACGGGGCAGAATGGTGGAAGACTGGGCCCTAGAGTTAGGCCTAGTCGTGTTGAACCAGGGTACCGTCCCCACGTGTGTGCGGATGCGGGGTGAGTCGGTGGTGGACATCTCGTTCGCCAGCCCCGCTCTGTCACCGCGTGTCGTTGACTGGCGCGTAATGGAGGAGGTGGAGACGTTCTCCGACCACCGGTACATCCGGTTTGACGTCTCCGCCCAGACCTCCGCTGCGCCGGTCCGACGGACCCCAAGCGGTCCGCGTTGGGCGCTGAAGCAGCTGGACCGGGAGCTTCTCCTGGAAGCCTCGATAGTGCAGGCCTGGGTGTCATCACCGGACAGGCCTGCCGACATCAACGCCGAGGCTGGGTGGTTCCAGGAGGCCATGTCCGAGATCTGTGACATGGCAATGCCCCGGGTTCAGCCTGGAAGGGGTCAGCGCCAGGTGTACTGGTGGTCGCCGCAAATCGCGTCCCTACGCGAGGCGTGCGTGGCTGCGCGACGCCGGTACACCAGACACCGCAGGCTCCGTATCCGCCCTGTGGATGCGGATGCCATCGAGGCGGAGCTATACGAGGGGTACAGAGCTGCGAAGAAAGCCCTCCGACTGGAGGTAGTGCGGGCCAAATCTTCGGCCCGCCAGGAGATGCTGGGGGCTCTGGACAGAGATCCGTGGGGGCGCCCCTACTTGGCGGTGCGGGGCAAGCTCCGCACCGCGGGCCCCCCCCTGACGCAGAGTCTCCGGCCTCAGATCGTGGAGGGCGTGGTGAGCGCTCTGTTCCCTTCGCGGGGGGAGTTCACTCCCCCGCTCATGGCTCCGCCACCGGCGGTGTCCGATGCGGACCGCGACGGCGACGACGACGACGTTCCAGAAGTGACCGAGGTAGAGCTGGGAGCGGCGGTGCTAAGGCTTAGGGCCAAGAACACCGCCCCAGGACCCGACGGCCTACCAGGAAAGGCCTGGGTCTTGGCCTTAGGGGCTCTCGGGCCTCGACTAAGGGGGCTCTTTAGCGCATGCATGGAGGAGGGCCAGTTCCCACTTCGTTGGAAGACCGGGAAGCTGGTCCTTATTCCGAAGCCGGGGCGTCCTGCGGACTCTCCGTCCGCGTACCGGCCCATCGTTTTGCTCGACGAGGCGGGCAAGCTCTTGGAGAGAGTAATTGCGAGCCGTCTCGTCGAGCGGCTGATGCGGGTGGGGCGGATCTAGCGGACGGCCAGTTCGGCTTTCGCAGAGGACGCTCCACGGTGGACGCCATCATGCGCGTGCGGGCCCTCACGACAGGGGATGCGGTGGCACGGGGCAGGGTCGTCTTGGCGGTGTCTCTTGACATCGCCAACGCCTTCAATACCCTGCCTTGGGGGTGCATAGCGGCCGCATTACGGTATCACCGAATGCCGGCCTACCTCTGTCGTGTGGTCGAGGCCTACCTGACGGACAGAGCCGTCATCTACCCCGGTCACGAGGGAGTGTGGAGTCGACGAGGGATGTCGTGCGGTGTTCCACAGGGATCGGTCTTGGGGCCGCTCCTGTGGGACATCGGGTACGACTGGGTGCTGCGCGCCGACCTTCCCGAAGGCGTCAGCGTAGTGTGCTACGCTGACGACACGCTAGTCCTAGCGCAGGGAAGGTCGTTCCAGGCGGCGGCCGACTTAATGTCGAGTGGTGTTGCGACAGTCGTGGACAGGATCCGGCAACTGGGACTTGAGGTGGCCCTGCACAAGTCCGAGGCCATGTGTTTTCATGGCCCTCGGCACCGGCCACCTCCGGGGTCTCAGATAACGGTGGGAGGGGTTCACATCGGTGTCGAGTCGACGATAAAGTACCTGGGACTTGTCCTCGACAACCGATGGAACTTAACGGAGCATTTCCGACGTTTGGGCCCCAAACTGGCGAGGGCTGGAGCTGCCCTCAAACGGCTCCTGCCCAATCTCGGTGGCCCAAACGCCTCCTGCCGGAGGCTCTACGCGGGGATCGTGCGGTCCATGGCCCTCTACGGGGCTCCGGTGTGGGCGCCCAACCTAGCCAAGGCTCCGGCCCGGCTTCTGAGGGCGTCCCAGAGGGTCATGGCGATTCGCATGGTGCGGGGATACCGCACGATCTCCTGCGAGGCGGCATGCCTCCTTGCCGGCACTCCGCCGTGGGATCTGGAGGCAACAGTCCTTGCACACACGTACGAGTGGCGCGTGGAAGTGCAACGCCGGGGCGAAGTCCTGCTGCCGCGGGTTATCGCGGCACGGCTCACGGAGCTCCGGCGAGATCTCAGGGCGGAGTGGAGACAGCGACTGTCGCAACCTAGTGCTGGGCACGCCGTGATAGCGGCGGTAAGACCCCTCTTTGAGGAGTGGCTGGAGAGGCGCCACGGCGCTCTCACGTTTCGCCTGACACAGGTCCTCACCGGACATGGTCAGTTCGGGAGGTTCCTGTGTCGGATTCAGGCGGAAGCGACGCCTGGGTGTCACCACTGCAGCAACGGTCGCCTGGAGGACACGGTCGAGCACACGGTGGAGGTGTGCCGCGCATGGGCGGACCATAGACGTGTCCTCGTAGAGGCGATCGGCGGCGGTGACCTCTCGCGCCCAGCGCTGGTTCAGGCCATGCTGCGGGGCGAGACGGAATGGGATGCCGTCGCCTCCTTCTGCGAAGCAGTTATGCTAGTGAAGGAAGCGGCGGCGCGCGAGAGGCAACGACGAGCCTCTCGCCCCGGACAAAGACCCAGGCGAAGACGTCGAGAGTCGCAAGACGACTACCGGCCACCGTAGGCGCGGTTCTGCGGATGGCGAGCGATGGGTAGCTCGCCGCCCGGCTAGGACCAGGACCGCGTAGACGGCGCGTTTTGTTCCACGCGCGCCTCAAAGAGAAGGAGTCAGCACAGGAAGGGGCCCAACAGGGCCAACGCCTGCCGGGGTTGCGGAATGTTATGTTTATAACTGTTACCGTGACCCTGGAACATAAAAGGCAATCGAAGGAACATGAGTGGGTTTTAGTCAGTAAGAGTCTGACACACCCTCCCGCCGCACCCAGGACGGGAGCAGTCATTGGATGATTTCCCACTCACCAAAAAAAAAAAAAAAAAAAAAACGGACGTACGGACCTAGGGCGTCGTTGGAGGGCAGCAAAGGTAACAGGCTGAATCTGATGTTGTTCTGACGTGTTTAAAACTACTGGCTAAGCGTCGCGGGCTGGCTGGCTCGCTGACCAAGAGTCAGGAAGAGCATTGGCCCTCGACGGTGAAGGTGGAATGACGGTGATCTGTGTCTCTCTTTACGTAAAGTACTGCCCCCTTACCATGACGCTTAAAGTAAGATTGTTTTATTCCAGTTCCAGAGTGTGCAAGTGACAGCGTTAGACACGCTGTCTAGCGCCGTCTCTTTCCCACTGAAAGTAATATCGAAGTAATACTGCTATAAGGGCTCGTGGTAGGCCCCCTGGTGGCTTTTTTTTATTAAGTTTACTTTGGTGAAAATATGCCTTGAATGGCGAAGAAGGCTGATACGCGAAGGTAGGTATCGACTGGTTGACACGATAATAGAGGGTTGGAGTGCTTTAAAATGAGCAGAACGTCAGTACAGTACCTTTATTTAAAAAGATTAAAGATGTTTAAAACACCATTTAAATGACTGCTGGAGTCAAATATTTTCTTTCTAGTCTCAATTAGTTTCGGGCAGTCATGGAACGTTTCCAGTAGATACTACAAAATTACTATGAATCTATATGAACTGCAGTCTCAATTGATCCAAGGTCTTGGGTAACGACTCCTTGACCTTTATATAGAAGAGAAATAAATGAGGAAGTGATCCATTTAATATAAGAATAGAAGAGGTCGACTTTTATAAGTGATATGGCTATAAGAGCATAACGCAGAGGTCTCTAAACTTATTTAGCACATCATATTGTTTTTCTGTTTTATGTAGACCCCCGGCCCAATTATATTTGAAATAAAACCACCCCTGATGCCTTTACCAAGTTGCTATACTCAGCCTAAGTACTTTATAGGGATAATATACCCATCGTTTCGAGAAGAAGAAGAAATCGTTTTATAAAAAGTCAAAATTTAAAAGAAATCCACTATTGTGGATTTCCTTTTACATCTTCATTATTTCAATTTTTTGGTGACATGGACCCCTTGCAGTTCGCCGTTGACCCTGAAGGTCGACCTGAAGGTTGACCCTGATATCAGGGTAGTATAAGGGTAGTCCCTACCCTCCTCCCACACTGCAGTCTCGTAGTCTCGCTTCCGACAATTTTCTGATAGGAACCACTGTTGATTCTGCATTTTTGCCAGTATTGGCTTTTTTTTTGTTAGCCTGTTTTTTCCCACTCCTGTGCAAAGGCCTCCCTTCATTCCTTCCATCGCAGTACTGCGGGATAATTAATCCCATATAAAAAAAAACCTGTTCATAAAACAGCTGGCCGAACATTTCATCCATACTGATATTATAAATGGGAAAGTGTGTCTGTCTGTCTGTATGTTTGTCTTTCTTTCACGGCAAAACGGAGCGACGAATTGACGTGATTTTTTAAGTGGAGATAGTTAAAGGGATGGAGAGTAACATAGGCTACTTTTTGTCTCTTTCTAACGCAAGTGAAGCCGCGGGCAAAAGCTAGTAAAGTATTAAATACTTAAGACCTGACCCCGTCTTTATCATTAGCATTACCATACAGAACCATGGCCGATAAAATGTACCTAGATACATATCTACATAGATACATGTATGAGTAGATACACTTTTGTATAGTCATCTTATGTAAGGGGTAGATAAATAATAAAATCTGTTTTGTTTATTTAAGTGCATATGTCCTCGTTTAACATATAAACCAACTCAGAAGCTCCCCCAAGACCACCCCCAAGACTCTGAACCTTGACCGCAAATCTCAAAATGAGCATGCGTTTTTTTTGTTAATGATCTCATTAGATTAGTTATTCTCATTCATTGTTGTTGATCGTTCATTACTTCATTAATACACTATAACAATTACGCCCTCTTGTCAGATATTGTTAGTACTGTAATACTGTTACAATCATCTTCGGTAATAGCTTGCTAACCTTTCGACGACCAAGCGACAGCCGGCTGTTTATTTATTTATTATTATTATATTAATATTATTTTTAACCATTATGCCATTATCTTTAGGCAGGTGGGTGGGCATCCAAGTTTTTTACCTGGACCTACCTTTTCCTAGCTCTTCCTTCTCCTAGCTCTACCTTCTCCTAGCTCTACCTTCTCCTAGCTCTACCTTCTCCTAGCTCTACCTTCTCCTAGCTCTACCTTCTCCTAGCTCTTCCTTCTCCTAGCTCTACCTTCTCCTAGCTCTACCTTCTCCTAGCTCTACCTTCTCCTAGCTCTACCTCCTCCTAGCTCTACCTTCTCCTAGCTCTACCTTCTCCTAGCTCTACCTTCTCCTAGCTCTACCTTCGAGTCCTTCAATTCAATTCTACTTTCTCAAGTTTTTCTGGAACATGATTGACGTTAGTGAAAAGAAACCATCGAGATCAATACGATCGAAATTTCGAGTGTTTTGAGCTAGTCGTAAGTGATTAATGTGTGTAAGCGGCTTCTCTGTTAAAGAAGAGGCTTTTTGCCTAATAGTAGTGGTATAATAATGATAAACAGAATAGATTATAGACATACGGTACGCATTTTATAATTCAAATTAAAATAAAACAAACAGTGTAAGTTATTATTTTCATATAATTAAAAATAACATAATTATTAAAAACAAAAGATATAACAATAAATTCTTAGATGACATATACATATAAATAAGTATTTCTGTAGATAACAACAATGATTGTTATGAATACAAATCTAAATAAATTAAAATTGGATACTAAACCAAAACAATTCAGCCTTAGTGATATCAACTCACTTCAAAATGGTGTCATTATGTCATATGCTGATGACACAGCTCTTGTGTTTTCAGGAAAATCAAAAGATGAGGTCTATGACCTTGCCCAAAATGGTTTCAATATAGTGTCTAATTGGCTACATAATAATGTACTAACATTAAATTCGGATTAAACCAAGTACATATTATTTACTATAAGAAATAATAACATATCGCCTACTAACCTAAACATTTATGCACACAATTGTCATATGAGAATGTCCGCTGACACAGCATGCACTTGCCCTACATTACAAAAAACTGACCATATAAAATATCTAGGTGTCACGATGGACGCCAATCTTAACTTCCGTAAACATATTGACCTATTATGCACTAGAGTACCGTAAAATGCTGCAACTTTGCACGGATTTTGACGTTTTTCTTCGATAAATCTTTAATCGTTAAGAAAGTCGTATGTTTTTTTAATTACTGTCCAATATTGGACTTTAAGCTATAGGAATACATTTGCTACTAGTAAAAAAAACACCTTTAAAGCACCAAAAAATTGCTTTGAAAACGTAGGCAAAGTTGAGGTAAAAACTACAACATTGCCCGTCATAAGATCTTTTTAAATAAATGGGTATTTTGGTAACGGATTTGTAACCCATATTGCCATAAAGTTCTTTTCCGCGTCAGACTTCACTGAATCTTGAATAGCACAAGAATTTTTTTTTTACAGTGCTAGGCAAAGTTGTGCAGGTTTCTCTAAAACTCCCATACAAAAGTGAGTTCGGTGTAGGGCTGCCCCAAAGGAAATGCAACAATTTTTCTTAACATTCAAATATATTTTTAAGAAATCAAATTGTTGTACTTAAATTCTAATAACATTTTTTCATAGGAAAACAAATATATAGGTAGGTAATAACATTTAAAAAATAATAATGTTGGTACCTATTACGTATAACAAAAATTACAACAACAGCCTGCAGAGAGATCAACAAATAGTTAATTTGTTGATCTCTCTGCAGCTCCTTAATTTCTGATGATGATAAATAAAGAAACAATAGTTCTAGCTTCTATAAAACGTTCTTAGATCAATTACAAAAAAAAACAATTACACAAGCAAAACCACGGTCGATTAAGAGTTTGTTGAAAAAATTAAAAGTGGCAGCCCTAACCCTAGATAATGTTGAGTAAAAAGTTGCGAAAATCTGACACAACTTTGCCGACCATGATTTAACGGTTTAAATTAAGATATAATACAGAAAAAACAGTTCAAATACATAAAAGAGCATATTTTCTTTGCTATATAACATATTACGCTAGAAAATAAAGCATAAATACTCACAAAATGAAATTTCCCTGAGAGCCGGTAAAAAGCGAGTATTCGCACTGACATTGAAACTGACACTGACAGTTTGTTAACTAAAATTTGGAGTGACGTATGATCGAATGTTGCCATACAGATTGCCGACTTGCTTTTAGTAATACAATAGACCATAAAAAACATTTCGCAGCGGTAATAATTAAACTTTTTTGAATTTAGGCAATGTTGAGCTATAAAGGCAATGTTACAGCATTTTACGGTACGTAAATTAATATACGTTTTTAAAAATTTGCGTAACATAGCTGACTTCACGCTAATTCGGCAGGTGTATATGGCTTTATGTCAGTCTATTCTTAACTATTGTATTAGCTCTTGGGGAGGTGCCCCTAAAACTATCCTTTTGCCCTTGGAACGTGCCCAAAGAGCAATCCTGAAGGTCGCTAGTTTTCGCCCATTCAGATTTCCCACCCACCAGCTTTACAGGGAATGCAAACTGCTAACAGTACGCCAGCTATTTATTTTGAATGTAGTACTGCTCCAGCATGCTGAAATTGGTTTTAGCCCTGAACCTTCTGGCAAGAGAAGACAGGATTTAGTTTGGACTAACTCTCTCACAAAACATGCTTTTACTAATAGATTTTATTTATTTCTAGGACCTTATTTATATAACAAACTTAACAGACTGCTAACAATTGATAGTGTAAGTTTAAATAAGTGTAATATAACGTTAACAGAATATTTACAGTCCCTAAATTACTCAGATACGGAGAAATTGCTTGAAGTTGTAAAATAAATTGTTTTATTGTAGTAAACTATAATATTAACTAGAATAGTGTAATCTAATAATGTAAGATACTCTGTCCTTGCTTAGTTTTTATTAATTATGTATTATGATTATTATTTTAAATTTACAATATCCCTCAAATACTTATTTTGCGCTTTGATAGCTTGAAACACAGGTTTAAATAAACCTAGTTCGAGTGGTCCCTATATTTAATTTTAGAACATTATTTTTATTTTTTCTCGCACATAAAAAAAAATGTATTTTCCCAGATTAAGTTAGTTATTACGATTATTATAACTAAGACTTTTTATAATTATAACACCTCTAAGCCATTTTATTTTATTGTTGTGATCCTTGTTTTTTTTAATAAATTTAATTTTAATTTTTTTTAACTACATCTATATAAATAAAAATGAATTGATGTTCGTTAGTCTGATTGAAACTCGAGAACGGCTGGGCCGATTGAGCTGATTTTCGGTTTAAAATGTTTGTCGTAGTCCAGGGTAGGTCTAAACGGTGAGCAAATAAGAAAAAATTGCGAGAAAGATAGAGTAAAACAACAATTCCATTTTCCCATATAAAAGTTGTCCATGTTCTGTTGGATGTCGTTGTCATAGTAACCGGCAAATCAAGTGTCAAATTCAAGTGTCAAATTCAAGTGTTATAGTTACAACCGCATAGAGGTTACTTACAACCCGTCAACCTGACACAAATAAGTAATAATTGTATTCAAAATACGAATGGAATCATTTTCATAAATCCAAATCATGCAAATAATTAGTTGTTTTTATTTTAAACCCATTTAATACGACATTACATTGAAATAACAGAAAGGTGTGTAATATGCTATAAAAATAATACTGTAACAGCTTTTCTTATTTCCAACGTACAAAAATAGACAAAAATAATATTACGATAAAAAAAAATATCTAGATTTAAAATATTTACTAGCTTTCGCCCGCGTGGATGTCAAACTTCTACCCTTTTCTACCTATTATTTTAACCCTTTAGGGCTATTTTTTATATTCTTCACAAAGAATAAACCCTCCAAGTTTAATGTACTTATTTAGTTAGTTATTGTTATATATTAACAAAAATCGGTCAGTGAGTTTATTATTATATACATTCAATTCAATTACTATAGACATCAAATGACTTCTCTCGGCCTCAGTGTCAGACTTTTACTGACTTTTATGATCCGCAACTCAGGCAGGCATTGTCCCTAGAGGGCTCCGTCACGTGCTGACTGCTCTGTGAGGTTCGAGTGGAACAAACGCGCCGACAACACGGAACTGCTCCTTATCCGCCGGTGAGCTACCTATCGCTCGCCGTCCGCAAGGACACGGCGGTAGCCCGCCCAAGCACAACACACTTTCACCGTATGCTCCACCGAGTCCTCCAGGCGACCGTTGTCGCAGTGGTGACACCTAGGCAGCGCTTCCGCCCGAAATCTGACACAGGAACCTCCTGAAATCTCCGTGTCCGGTGAGGACCTAGGCTGTGTCCGGCGATACGTGAGAGCGCCGTGGTGCCTCTCCAGCCACTCCTCAAACAATGATGAATGTATCTCTCCAATGACTCCACCCACATACAATAGAAGACTGAGACTGGGTATTTAATTTTGCTTCACAACGCACTCTCATAAGCATACGAAACGACACCCCCCCACATACAAATCGAAACAGGGATAGAACCAAACAATTGTTAAATTTGCTGAATTAATTGATTACTTTTTGTTTTTGACCAAACGACCCAATATTTATCACGAACGCATCGACAACCAAACACATTTTACAACAGGGATAGAACCTGCACGAAGGAAAGCTGCCTGGGATGATCATTATTTTCACTTTGAAACAAAACAAAGACCCCAGCAAACCGCAACGCATTAGTGAAACCGCATTCAATTAGGTTAGTTAAGCCGTTTTTGAGATTAGCCCGAACAAACGTATAGACAAACGGACAAAAATTCTAAAAATCACTGTTTTGGGTTCTATTGCGTATATAAAGTTCCCCTAATTAAGTTTTTCTTAAAATCTTCCATGTACAGACACCGAACCTTTTACAATTTTATTTTATATATTGATTTTATTATATATATTGATTTTATTATATGGAATTTATGTATAGATTAAATAATGGTGCTTTTAATATTTTTTTTGTTTTTGTATGGCCATCCTGGACTTTTTTTTTTAAACTAAAAGCCCATTTCGTAACACGTCCTTTCAACAATCTTATCTTCAAAAGTTAGGTGACAGTGACAATGACAGTTTTGCCAGATTCCTAAACAACTATTAGGCCACTCCTACACACGTGAATCTAGATTGTGATAATGTGGGGAAATCGATACAAATCTTTTATGAATAAAGGTGATATGGTTTAAAAAAATTGTATAGGTAAGTGATACGAAGTTCACCGGGTCATCTAGTAATCATATAAAAATAATGCATTTCTTGCAAATACTACTTGATTATAATATTCCCAATAGAGTCGGTCTATACACTATAAATTATCACGTTATTTGCTGTAATAATGCAATAAACAGTAACTTTGCCTACCACGTGAGCAAGGGTTCAGCTAGTATTTAATACAAAACGTTATCTACTGGCTTTCAGAAGTAGTGCAAAACGAGATAATGGTGCCGATTCTCTTTTTCACTAACTAACTTAAATTAAGGTTAAGTGCATCTTTCCTTTTAATTAAGAAAAGGACGGAAGATCAAATATTAGTTAAGTCCTGTCAAATTTAGACACTCCATAGATAATTTAGACGCAATTTAAAAACATGGCGTCTAAATATTCGTCAATTTTCATCAGGCGCTGTCTAATTTGACAGGATTAAACTAAAATGTATCTTCTGTCCTTTTCTTTAAGAAATGGAAAGAGAAAGATGCATTTAACTTAAATTTAGTTACGTTTGTGAACAAGAGAATCAGCACCATTGTCTGTATGTTTGCGCGTCAGTCAGCCTTTTTCCAGCTAAGATAATGATAGAAATAGCAGTGGTTGTGGACCAAAAAAACTGTTGTGTTTTGTTACTAAGTCCTAACTTCCTATGGTTTCAAAGGTAAGTCACCACTTGCAGACTCCAGGGATGTATTTCTCGATGAGCTTCTCGTAGTAAGGCCACAAAGCCTCAATATCCGGGACCTTTGTGCTCTTCGTGTATAAGTCGTATTTGCTGAGGAGTTAGAAATTAGGTTTTATTTTAAGAACACAGAAATACCATTTTGTCGGTGAATTAAATCTGCTGTTACGACCGATAATGACTTCGTGGTGATTTACCCTGTTTCTTCTAGTAGCAATAAAGTTTTAGCTCCGATGCATACTAGCGGTAACTATGGGTAGTAATAATGTTTTAGCGGTGATCTACCATGCTCCTAGTAGCAATAATGTTTTAACGATGATCGACATCGCTTCGAGTAGCAATAGTGTTTTACCGGTGTTCTACATCGCTTCAAGTAGGAATAGTGTTTTTAACGGTGATCTACACAGTTTCTTGTACCAAAAACAGTCATTTCAGCTGAGTTCTACACCGCTTCTAGTGGTAATAGTGTTTTAGCGGTGGGCCACACCGCTTCTCGTAGCAATAAAGGTATAGCGGTAGTCCACACCGCTTCGGGGGTAAAACTAAAATATGCATATTAGCCGGGTTTGTCATGTAAGTTTACTCACTTGAATTCAAGCACCCACTGTAGAATATCTTCGTCTTTTTCGTTGGTCAGGTGGCGGTAATCTCCACCAGCGTGCCACGGGTACAATGAGTGGTATCTGTAGATAATTAACCAGACTAAGGCTGAAAGTTTTCAACCCCTGATAATTCAAGAGATGAATATAATATTAATGTAAGTATGGACGAACTCTCTCTGAAAAACAGCTAGTTTTGTTAATTTACGGACAAACGATCATTTTAATGAATGAATAAATGTATTTATACAATTATGTGGGACAAATCATCTCCGAAATGGCAACATTTGTGTTATACTTGATAAGGCTTTTTTAACTTAATCATATTAATTATCGAATTATATCGATTTGAAGACCAATTAATGTCATCTTAATTATTTTATTCGCTACCTGATCATGTACAGTCCTTTCTCGGGAATGGTGCTCTTGTTGTGTTTGAGGAACTGATACATGTACTCGTCGTGGCTCCAGGATATCTCCAGCTTGTCCAACCCACAGTGTGGCTCATACATGCCATACTCGGTGCTAAAGGACAAGAAGCAATCTATGTATATAACTGGGTACAATAGGTGGCAGAACGGGCAAAATATTACGGGAACATAAAAAAAGAAGAAACATCTACTTATAACTTCTCTTTAACTTAAAAGAAGGCATGTTATTGGCGACGTAAATTTTGACTTCGGCCAATGAAAAAGTTCGTGTAACTGTCTGCGCGCGAACGTCGACTCTCGTGGTAATGTAATTTGCGCAAGTGTCTTTTCGCAGAAAGGAGATCGCGCAAGTATCTTTGCGCGGAAATGTCCAGTCACGTCAGTTTATTCGTGCAAAATTAGACATTCGCGCACATGTTCACTCGTGCAAATGTCTTTCGCCTGATTCTCTGGATCTTGGCACTAACTTGTATTTGGGGTTGTAAGTATCAGGATTATCCTTGAAGCTCTCAGGTCCGTACACGATGGAGTCAGCCCACTTGCAGCCCACAGGGAACGTGTCACCCACCACGCACCATTGAGGCTCGCCGTAGAAAGCCATCACCTGGGCAAAATTAAAATAGGGTTTTTAGTACCATCCCACCACACTTTTCTTAACAACTGCTATCCCTGAAAACCAGAATCAACGGTGCCTACCAGAAAAGCGCCGAGCAAGAAGCTCGCCGAGTCCCGGAAAAAATAAAGCAACTGTCTTGGATACCACAAGGAAATTAATCAGAAAAGAACATCGGATGAGCAAAAATAAAAAAATATCTTTAGATTTAAATAAACATTCCCCGATCTGTATAGGGTCAATTGCCTTCCCTCCGTTGTATGAAAGTAAGGGAAGAGAGAGTTTACAGTTACCTATGTTTGCGGAAACAGTCTTGCCCACAGAAAAGATAAAGAGATCTCTTTCTCTTTTCTGTGGTCTTGCCCTATTACATCACTCTTATCATACTGGGCTAATATAGAGATTGACCACCGTGAACAAATTTCAGCCGAAATTTTATATATTTTGCGCAGTTCGGATGTTGGACTAAGAACGAAATATACGATAAATAGCGTACTATCCGTGCGAGATAACATGGCACCTGGGGTGAATGGGTGACATTTAAAGTACTAAGTGCAAAAAAGGAGACGTTCGATTTTGGGCTAACACTATGACAGATGACAGGTATACGCTACCACAATTTAAAAAATAAAAATTATATGATTTTATTTGGTGTACATGGTTCTAGCTCGGGCTCCATCCTTTCTGAATTTTATTTTAGTATTTTAAAAAATTACATTTATTTTGTGCTTAGTTGTTTCTCATAACATACTACGACGTTTTAAACGAAACAAAACAAACTACTTAGACACAAAGTTGTAAAAAACATTACGTGCACGCCTGAAAATCTGTTTTTGCACATCCGCCATTTTAGTTATACTTGTGCCGTATATATGTAATAGTGATGCTAACGCTACTGGTAAGGCGAGAGCGGGGCGCCGCGCGGGGTCGCGGGGTGAGGTTTGTTTTCGAGCCAGGTGCCATGTTAGCTCGCACGGGTAGTACCGTACTTTGGCATAGCTATTCTCCGCAACGTTTGCTTTAGTATTTTTGAATTTTCTCGGGAGTACCTACCCAAAATCTAAATTTATTCTCATTTCACGGTTCCATCAAAGGGCTTTAAATTACAGGTGAAAATCGCTAACACTCGCAACATAGGTATAAGCGAACCTTGGTATCATACCACTATATTTAAATAATTATGTTATTTAATTTACACGAGAGAAACAAAAACATAATAATCGTAACCATAAAGATAGTCGACGTTATGTCTCACGTGCTGATTCCATACTAGCTGTACCCGCGGGTACACTCGGCGCTTTAGTGTTAACTAATAAAATCTTTAATAAATATAACACTTAGGGCCACATTTCACTAGGACACCGTGGAAAATGTAAGGAGGGTGTGTTTCATCTATGGAACATCCATGGACACATGGTAGCGCAACTGGTAGCGCAGCAAAAAGCGTGATTATGTTTAGCCTACTTATATACGACAAGAAAATAGGGAAATAGGTAGGAAATAGGTAATACAATCTAAACGGTACTATCCGGTAGAACCTATCTTTTTGCGTGGTGTTTTAATATACATTATTTTGTTGCGATTTTATTATAAATATGTACACATCAAGCTGATACAATCTTTTTTTTAAAGATTTTTAACTTTTATCAACCATTGGCTTTGATTGGGTTCAAGGTTGGTGTTTCGAGTAGGTACCTTTTGCCTGTCATGTTTTTGGTGACACCTATCACGCTATTAATAATTGGGAAGTTCAAAATAACCGGCATTTAAAATGGCCAAACGCCTCACAACTGGTCGAAAGGAGCCGTACGTCTGTGTTCAAAGCTAAGTGTTTATCAGAACAAGAATAATTAAAAATATTAAAATACCCCCGCCCCCAAGTTCTAGTTTAGATCGCGACTGCAACTAACAAAAGAGTTGAGTCTCATTCCTACTGAAAGTAATATCAAAGTAATACTGCTTGTCACCGCCACAATAGTGTCGGCTTAACGTCAATGTCATGTGACAGTTATGACATTGACGTAACGGTGCGTCAGAACGCGCGCCACGTAAAGTAGCTGTCAACCTAAAAACTTTCTCTTGCGGCGGCCGTCGCAACTGCAACACGCGTTCACCATCACCTCGAAGTCACCGTTTAAAAAAACCGTTCCTGGGAAATTCAAGTAAGACCGTTTTCAACTTACTACACTCCTAAACATTGGACCTTCGTCGCCGGATCGACTACGTTGAGAAGAATCCTGCACCAAAAATTCGTAATTCAAATTATAACTGGATTTAACCGTCCGCCATTAAAAATTTCCGTTGAAGAAATTCATTGAAGACATTGAAGATTTAAAAAAGGTCTAAGAGGCTAGCGTGTGCGTGGGCAAAGGATAGAATTAGGCTGCATTAATACCGTGTTTTTTGCATTTTTTGTGTTCTAATTAGCTACTCGTGTACGATCGCCGTTGGTGTCATACCTCCACGTGCTACTTGTAAGTACTCTTTTCAGTTTTCTACATAGTTACCACAATGAGTTTAGGAACAAAGGCACCTAGTAGTGTTTCTAATAGTGATGATGTCGAAATTCGTGATTTAAACAAAAAACGTGGTAATTTACGCGGTAGACTCACTCTGTTTAGTAAGTACGTTAGTTCGTTAGAAAATATTTCGTTAGATGACCAACAAATTGTTGAGTTACAGTTGCGCATAACTAATACTGAACAAATATTCGTTGAGCTCCAAAACGTTCAAACCAAAATTGAACATGCCGTTATCGAATCAGAATTAGATCAGCAATTGGAAATCAGGGATTTGATAGAATCACAATATTACAAAATTATTTCTTTAGCAAAATGTTTGACTGATAACATGAAAAAACAAATGTACCCGACAGAGTATGTTCTCATAGTGGTAATACAAATTTTAATATGGTTAAGCTACCAACTATTTCGTTACCCTCCTTTGATGGATCATATGAAAACTGGTTAGAGTATAGGGACACATATGTATCACTCATTCACAACTCAAAAGAAATTAATTCCATTCAAAAGTTCCATTACCTACGTTCATCCTTAAAAGGTACAGCGCTTCAGGTTATAAGATCATTAGAATTCACTTCAGACAATTATCAAGTTGCATGGGATCTCTTGATCATAGATTTAATAATGACAGGTTATTAATAAGTAATCATGTAAATGCTTTGTTTTCTTTACCAACCATCACAAAAGAATCACCCGCTCAATTGAGAAAGTTAATAGACACAGTTTTAAAAAACTTAAGATCTCTAAAAATTATGGGTGAGCCCACTGAACATTGGGACACTTTAATTATTCATTTAATTGTTAGTAAGCTTGACTCAGTTACAAATAAAGAGTGGAAGACAAAAAAGTTTAATTTGCAAAGATACACCCTCAGTAAAATTAGCTGAATTAATCCAGTTTTTAAGAGACCGTTCTGATGTCCTTGAAATGATCAAAGGTCAAATAAACACATTTGTGAACCGTTAAAAAAGTCAACAAATAGTAATCCTCAAATTCCACGCAACTACGTTCCTTTATTTCACATAATAAACAATTGTCTCGATCAAATAAGTCTGTAGCTAAGCCAATACGTAGTGACAAATGTCTCATGTGCGACGCTAATCACGCGTTATATTCGTGTTTTCGTTTTCTTAATTTACCTGTTTTAGATAGGTACAAATTCGTTTCTGATAAAGATATATGTAATAACTGTTTACGTTCAGGTCATACCATAGAGGAATGTCAATATGGACCGTGTAAGCAATGTTCACAAAAACATAACAGTCTTATTCATATAGATAACAACGCAAGTTGCAATTCTATTAGTTTCGTTCCTACTCATTCGCACACTGACGCTGCCGCTAGCGTGAATGGCGTGTCAGACGGTGCTTGTGCAGACTTACATTCGTTCAATGTTAATACAAATAACGTGAAGCAAGCCGTGCAGTCTATACCATTAGAACAGGTTTTGCTATCAACTGCCGTTGTTGAAGTGTGTTACAATAATACGCACACCGTTGCGCGTGCCCTGCTAGACAGCGGCAGTCAGCGATGCTTCGTTACCGAATCGCTGTGCAATAAATTACGTTTAAAACCAATACAGTCCACACTCACTATCACTGGGGTAGGAAATACTGTTACGCGTTCACAGCAGTGTTGTGACCTCCTCATGCGATCGAAGATTAGTAATTTTAGTACTCGTTTAAGTTGTTCCGTTTTACCCAAGATTACTTATTGTTTACCGAACTCATTCATAGATGTTCGTTCGTTACAAATACCGCAAAACGTTACACTTGCAGATCCAACCTATCACATTCCGTCCGAAATCGACTTATTAATCGGCGCTGATGTGTTTTGGAGTTTGCTACAGGAAGGCAGGATGCGTTTGTCTAGTGGGCCTTACCTGCAAAACACTCATTTAGGCTGGATTATTTCTGGAACGTTCTCCCGTAATATTCCAACTAGTAGTAGTCAATTGGTTTGCTGTACGTTCACAAACTCACTCGATAACCAGTTAAAGCGTTTTTGGGAATTAGAGGAGGTTGATGACGGCAAATCATCCCAAAATATTCTCACACCTGACGAAAAGGTTTGTGAGCAACTTTTTACTTCTACCACCACTCGCGATAGTGAAGGTAGGTTCGTGGTACGAATACCATTTCGTACATCAACCGATTCTCTTGGCGATTCATATGAATCGCTTCTTCGCGATTCTCTCGGCGATTCATATGAGTTAGCCAAAAGTAGATTCTTATCGTTAGAAGAAAGCTAGATCGTTCGCCTGAGATAAAACGTATGTACTCAGATTTCTTAAAAGAATATTTATCATTAGGGCATATGAGTCTGATCAATACATACAAAATCACCGTATTATTTTTTACCTCATCATTGTGTGCAACGTGAAAGCACCACCACAAAATTGCGCGTGGTATTTGATGCGGTGCAAAAACAAGTACGGGCAAATCGTTAAATGATTTGCAGTTGATCGGTCCTCCGTTATTAAACGATTTAGTGGGTATACTTCTGCGGTTTAGACAGTTTGCGTTCGTTGCTTGTGCGGACGTTGAAAAAATGTACCGACAAGTTCTAATCCATCCCGAACAACGTTCGTTACAGCTAATATTATGGCGGGAAAATAAACATGATCCGTTAAAAGTTTATCAACTAAACACAGTTACCTACGGCACTGCGTCAGCCCCATACTTAGCGATGAGATGTTTAAGACAATTAGCCTTAGACTGTAAAGACAAACAAGTTTCTCAGCAAATATTATCATCATTTTACGTTGATGATTTAATTTTCTCGCATAATAACAAACAAGAAATGTTATCGCTTTGTGAAAATATTAACAACACTTTAAATTCTGGTTGTTTTCCGTTACGAAAGTGGGCTTTTAATTTTGATAGTAGTAGTTCATCAAATAATTCAACAATATCATTGTCACTTGATAAAACTGACCAACATAAAACCCTTGGTTTAGATTGGTGTAATAAAAATGATAAACTCACTTTTAATACTAAAATAAACTTACATGTTTCACAAATAACTAGAGGACAAATACTTTCTTTAATTTCACAAGTTTATGATCCACTAGGGTTATTAGCACCAATGGTAATTATTGCAAAAATACTAATTCAAAAGCTTTGGCTGTCAAAAATCGGATGGGATGACCCAGTTCCTAGTAATATTGCGAGTTCATTCGTTAGTATATTAAATTCATTACAACATTTAAACGAAGTTCGTATTCCGCGCCACGTCACCAGTGCGTACGCACATCAATTACAACTACACGTATTTACTGACGCTTCTCAGGAAGCCTACGGTGCTTGTGCGTACGTACGAAGCACTTGTAAACAATCAAACGAGGTCACCGTTAAGTTATTGTGCGCAAAAAGCAAGGTTGCACCCTTAAAACCGGTAAGTGTTCCCCGATTGGAGCTTTGCGGGGCATTAGTAGGTGCGCGCCTTTATAAAAAGATAAAGGATTCTATGACTTTAAAGTTTGATAAAGTGTTTTGTTGGACTGATTCTACGATCGTATTGGGGTGGTTACGCACTCATCCAATTTTAATGAAAACTTTTGTTCAAAACAGAGTTGTTGAAATTAACGATTTAACTAGTGACTGCGTTTGGTCACACGTACAGGGTATTAATAATCCCGCTGACTTGTTATCGCGCGGTGTGGATTTACTTGAGCTCATTCATAACGATTTGTGGTGGCCGGGCCTAAGTTTATTAGTGAGTCATCTCCTATAATTGAACATAATCAGAACTCTGTACAATTACCATTAGATGTTTTGCCCGAATTAAGATCACACGCTGTGACAGACTCGCCACGTAACGTGTTTCCGTTTGAACGATTTTCATCATTTAATAAAATGACAAGAACAGCTGCTTACGTTAGGCGATTCTTTCACAACGTTCGGTACAAAACAGAACGTAGACAGGGACCGTTGTCCGTAAATGAGCTACATGAGTCAACTGTTACACTCGCCCGGTTATCTCAAATAGATTCATTCCCTCTCGAATATAATTCATTATTAAAACGATTGCCAAACATAAAATTTTCACGTAACCTGTCAGGCCTCAATATATTTCTAAGTAATGATTCTTTGATTAGAGTAGGAGGTAGGTTAGACAATTGTAGTAATTTTACGTATGATAAAAAGCATCCAATATTGCTTTGTGGTAAACACAGATTTACTTTTCTTTTATTTAATTACAAACATTTACGTTTATGCCATGCAGGTCCACAAGTATTACTTTCAACCATCCGCGAAGAGTGGTGGCCACTTGGTGGTAGAAATTTAGCACGTTCAATTGTTCATAAATGTGTCAGATGCGTTCGGCTGAGTGGGAAAACGTTTAGCCCAATAATGGGCAACCTCCCAGCTGAAAGGTTAATACCTGGGTTTCCGTTTCTCCGCACTGGCACTGACTACTGTGGCCCAGTTTTCATATTGAACCGTCAAGGGAGAGGTTCAAGATTAATTAAATGTTATATTTGTGTATTTATTTGTTTTGCTACTCGAGCAATTCATCTTGAATTAGTTTCAAACCTCTCCACAGATGGTTATCTCCTTTGCTTAAAAAGATTTATATCAAGAAGGGGTAAACCATTAGAAATATATTCCGATAATGGAAAAAATTATGTCGGTGCGGCTAATGACTTAAATAAATTTTTAACGACATGTTCAAACGAGATTATCGAGAAAGCCGCTACCGAAAACATTAAATTTAAATTCATTCCCCCATACTCCCCTCATTTTGGTGGCTTGTGGGAAGCAGGGGTCAGATCTTGCAAGTATCATTTGAGACGCGTTGTAGGAAATTCAAACCTCACGTTTGAGGAGTTTAACACGGTGTTGATACAGGTTGAGGCTGTCTTGAACTCTCGCCCGCTAACACCTCTCTCATCAGACCCAAATGACCTACAAGCACTAACTCCGGGCAGTGGTCTCGAACGTCATAGAGCGAGATCGGTAGAATTGCCAGCTAAAATCGGTATATTTGTACCCAAAATCGGTATTTGACAAAAGAAAAATACAATATTCAATAAAATTCGTTTATTTATTAAAAAAAAACTTACAGACTAATTTGCAACAATCATAATTATTTTTTATACCAATATTCTTTGGCCATAGCCGCGGTCATCTTCGAATTAATTTCAAAATCGTAACAATTAGCTGTATTAATGAGTCGTTTTGAATGTAATAGACCAGTGATTGATTCAGTAGACAACCTATTTCGCTGCTTTGTTTTTAAAAGATTAATATGTGAAAATATGCGTTCAACGTTAGCGGATGAATGGGGAAGTGATAAAATATTAAAGATGAAATTAGACAACAATGGAAACATTTGAGTTTCATCGCCACGCTTTAATAAACTTACTTCATCCCAAAATAGTTCTACATCATCAGGAAATGTTTTGATTTGTTCACAATTTCTTAAAATGCGCCACTCTGTATCAATTTCCTGGAAATCATTGCTGTGAACAATATTGGGAAAGAGCCTACTCACAGGAACTATCGAAGCAGTTTTGCCAATTTTAACATTTTTTGGATCAATTATGTCTAAACCTTTTATTGGGTTATTTTTCAATGGAAACCGCGTGGTTATTTGCTTACAAGCTTCGATATAAAAATCTAGGCATCTGCATTTAAACAAATTTACTTGATCTGAGTTTAGATTTTCTGAACTACTTAGTAGTGTATTAGACGCAGCAGCACCATAGTATACGTCATCAATATCCATAAAATTTCTGGGATTCTTAAAATCAACATTTTCGATTGGAGTGCTAGTTAAATATTCTCTTTTTAAAAAACAATCAAAAATAGTTTTTAATGTTCCAGTTATTTTTTTCATATAAATTATGAATTTTCGGGTGTTCTGCTTGCATTTCTTTATTTAAATCGGTAAATAATGGTAATACAAAATCTAAAAATTCCAAAAATAATATCGTAGTAGGATCTTGGAGCTTCTGTAATATATGTTCTGCAGCTAAAAGATGATCATTGTTAGATATTTGGTCTATAAAAAATAGTATAAGAGCAGAGAGTTGTTCCAATATTCTCTTCACTGCTGCATGTACTGATAACCAGCGTGTTTGAGAGGGGTGAAGTATTTTATGTACTTTTAAGTCGCAAAACATTTGAAAGTTTTTAAACTCTGCCACTCTTTTTGGGCTAGAAGAAAAGTAGTTGTAAATGTCTCTTACAAGATCCTCTATAAAACGTGGCAATTTGGTACAAGCATATGACGCGCAAAGGTGAAACGAATGGCAGGCGCATTTAAGTATAAAAATGTTAGGAATTTCATTTTGCAGCAATGTTACAACAGAATTATTACGTCCCATCATTACGTTTGCCCCGTCAGATGCAAAACCTATTAGATTATCTTTATATGGAATATTATTGCTTCTAAAAAAATTTACAATGTGTTCAAATAAGGTTGCTGCATTAGCTTCTTCTAATGGAATAAGAGCTAAAAAACAATCTTTAATACGATTCATTTTCGCATATCTCACAACTAAGCACAAGTGTTTGGTCGTACTAAGATCAGTGGACTCGTCAATAATAAGCGAAAACTTAGTTTGCCCTAGATCTTCACATAAATTATTGAAACTTTCTTTACCTATAATATGATCAATTATGTCATGAGTTTTGGTTGAAGAGCATTTTATTTCTTTTGCTATTTTTGAATCAGGACAAATGGCTTGCATCAACTGCGGTAGGTGCTCCATAATAGTGAATGGTAGATTGTGTTCAGCAACAAACGAAGCTAATCTTATTTCACCTGAAATTAAAAATAAAGAATTAAAATTACGTAGGTATATCAGTATGTCTAGTAGCGATTAGGGTATAATTATATCCACTGCTTCTATAAACCGATAAGTAGAAAACCAAATAATATAACAATGTAAATAGTAAAATAAATAACTAAAAAAATTACCTTGCTTAACCAGTATATCAGATTTATGAGTTTTGGTCACAGTAAATGATGATATCTTCGGTTGTGATTTTATATTCTTTGATGATATTGAGTGTGCTTGTGAAGAACTATGTTTCTTTATAGCGTCTTTTCCTGATGTGATGTTGATATCTTTATTACAACTTTTACAATAGGCATAGCTTTCGCCTTTACGACTATCTTGCAGCCAACCTGGAAATTCTTCTTCCCATTCTTTTCTATAATATTGTAGATATTTTTTTCTTCTTACAGTCGCACTTGTGCTTGGCTCCTCGTCAGACGACATTTTAACTTAATTATCTGATTTTGTAGGGACTCTTTCGGTTAGGTACTCACTCTTCAAAGTTAAGAAAATTAATGAAAAAATAAAACTGAATTACTGTTTATATATACTAGACAGGTAAATTCCCGAGCGGGAAGCCCCTTATAACATCGAATTGCAGGACACAAGGGTGTCAAGGGTATTCCCCAAAATATATGAACTACATTCTGCACTAGGTCCATACTATTGAGGGCTTCCCCGTAACATTAAACATAAATGAAAAGGGTTGCCAACTTAAAAGTGTAAAATCGGTAGAAAAATCGGTAGAATTTCCATGTATACTGTGAAATCGTAGAAAAGTCGTTATATTTCGGTATATCGGTAGAACAGAGCCCATATCGGTAGAAATACCGAAAAATCGGTAGGTTCGAGACCACTGACTCCGGGGCACTTTCTGATCGGACGTCCGCTCACTGCACCTGTCTGTGATGACATCACTGCCGCGGCTATCAGTCGTCTTCCTCGTTATGATCGCATTGAACAAATGCGCCAACATTTTTGGCAACGTTGGTCGAAGGAGTATGTCAGTGAACTACAAACTAGAACCAAATGGAAGACCCATAAAAGTGATGTCACTCCAAACCAACTCGTCCTCATCAAAGATGACAACGTGCCGCCGTTACAATGGCGACTTGGACGCATCATTCGAGTATGCACCGGGAAGGACGGAGTTTCACGCGTTGCCATCATCAAGACTGCTTTTGGAGAAGTGCAGCGTTCTTTCCCAAGAATATGTCCTTTACCTGTCAAGTTAACAACCGAAGAAAGTGATGTTCCGGAACCCAGAGCTTCCAGGGGGGGGAGCATGTCACCGCCACAATAGTGTCGGCTTAACGTCAATGTCATGTGACAGTTATGACATTGACGTAACGGTGCGTCAGAACGCGCGCCACGTAAAGTAGCTGTCAACCTAAAAACTTTCTCTTGCGGCGGCCGTCGCAAACGCAACTGCAACACGCGTTCACCATCACCTCGAAGTCACCGTTTAAAAAAACCGTTCCTGGGAAATTCAAGTAAGACCGTTTTCAACTTACTACACTCCTAAACACTGCTATAAGGGCTTGTGGTAGGCCCCAGATTTTGGCAGATCTAAAGAGCTGGATAAGCGGATAACCTTATTTTTTTTAAAAAACCTGCGTATAAATCGGTCTTCCGTTTAAGAGTTACAGTGCCACAGACAGAAACACATGGTTTTCTATCTACGGAAATTCGTGATTCCGCAGATTTGCAACAAATCCAGGTTTTCTGTCCGCTGAGGTTTATGAAAAGGAAATGCGAGGTAAGTGATAAAATAAGTACATTAAATATTACAGCTCAATTACTTTGATTTTTGACTCAAAAGTATTTGCCTAAGTAAATATTTAATTACATAAAACAAAGTCCCCCGCCACGTCTGTCTGACTGTCTGTCTGTTCGCAATTAATTCGAAATCATCTGGATTATCATGCCGTTTACCAGACAGTGATTTGAGGAAGGTTTATATTAAGGCAGAAAAAAGTCAGGTAAAGCCGCGTGCTCGTACTAGCTCCAGCGAGTATGTAATACCTATAAATGAATTCAAAAAACAAGAAACAATATTTTTGAGCTCGGTTAAATCTCGGTGAAATTAAAATGTTTTAAAACGACGACCTTGTTTTCTATTACATGACTGTTATTGCACAGGATAGAATATATTCAACAAGAATAAAATTAATCAATTTTGCCAGTAAATACGATACGTATCTCCAACATGTGCTCGTAAAAAATTCCAGCTCGGGTCGACAATAATATCAATGGATCAACAATTAAAAGGTCGGAATCGTAAATGGGGTTATCAAAAACGAGTAGATTAGCCATGTTTATAGTGAATTCACTTATATTAATTATGTTCTAAGTGCTTATTCATCAATTTTGCGTTGAACTCATTTATAAACAGTACTAATGGTCGTAATTTAATTTAGTTTTGCGTTCTAAACTTGTAAGGACCCATTGAGTAGTGGCTAACTGGCTTGCTAAGGCTGGCTAGACCCATTCAGATAATTAGCGATTAAAACTAGATTTTCTTTCTTAGTTACGTATGTTAACAACTACGTCCATTTAATAGAATTGTCGTCAATATTTTGTGGACTGGCAACACCGTCGCCGGCCATATTGGGCAGTTTTGGACAGGTCTTGTCATTCGAGACGAACGAACAGCGGCGTGTGATTCACACGCCGCTCAGTATGATCGACATTTGTTAATTATTGGAAAACTATTATAAATCTGTTGTTAATTGTATTTGAAGTAAAACCAGTGATTAAAAGTATTGTTATCACAAAGCAGTTATTTAATTTGATCACCGGACAGGAGTATTTTACAGTCAGAAGTGGTAAGATAAACACGCTTCAACAAAAGGCTTGAAAGGTATGTTCTTTGGGACGTAACTCGTCCAATCCTGCTTCAATGTACGAAACATATTCTACTTAAAGGTAAAATACAGTGTATATCATGTAATGTACAGTTTTGTTAAAACACCATCTTTTTTTATACCCGTACGTGGCGCTGTAGCTTTCCGCCAAAAGATGACGTTGTATAATTTAGTTTGATTACTCGCCACTATTTAAATGTAGAAGGCGTAATTCCAGACAATACGCAAATTAGTAAATACTTTACTATAAACTCATGAACTTTGAAATCGAATCATCTAAATCTTGAACCTTTATTACCTAACTAGTTATTATTTAATATCGGGTTACATGCATAAACCTTGTACTTAGCTAGTTACAACCAAGCAAGCAACTGTAAGCAATTGTTATGGCATATGAACTACTGGAAATATTTTGTTTACAAGTTGCAACCGAATTAAAAAATATAGTAAACAAAAGGGTGAACATTTAAATATATATTAGGCAACTATGTTCCCTGTTAATTGGTTTGCAAAGTTAACCAGATAATCTTACTACTTTATCTAAGTAGTAAATCAGTTAAATTCCTCAAGTTGGTCTAGTAAATAATAATTTAAAAAAAATAAAAAAATAAGAACTTTAACCGGCTCACTTCACCTACTTATACCTACCTATGATTAGGATGCTTAGTAACTTAGGCATAGTTTGAATACACACCATGATTCGGTCAGATGAGAACGTATAGGTCTTCTTAATAAGCTAAATAATTATGAAATCAAATTAGAAGACTGCAAGAACAAATCATGCAATATCAAAGAGACACTCAGCGCTTGCAGTCTGAAATACAGGAGCTTAATGACTCACTGAAATCACTGTACAGTAAATATGTTACTTCACAAAATCAAATAAAAGAATCAGAATCAGAACTTTATTTGCTAAGAGAGACAAATTAATAAGATCGGCTACAGTCTACCTTACGGTGTGCAAATTATTATATAGATTAAAATATGTTAACATGTCACCTAAACAAAACAGAGATTATTAACAATCAAGATTATTGCCTAAGTTAAATAATTTTGCATACAATATATATAATTATAATGTCAACACAACAAGTGAGAACTTATATATACTGGCAGCCAATGAGTTAGTAGATATGTGCACTTGCACTGAAGACAGGGTAAACACCATCTCTCTAAGCAATTCTCAGTATTCTTGTCGAAGGGAGTTTAGCCCTATAAGGCTTCAGCCTGAAACATCAGTGGACCCGTTACCCACACCTTCTCACCCACAGCTTGCTATGAGTATTGAGGGCTGTATCCCTAGTCAAGATAATTATGTCTCTTCAAATATCAAATGTACTAAAATTATTTTGTGTGCATTTCCTTATTTTAACAATTTATCAAAGAGACAAAATAATTATATTCATATGCTAGATAGGCATGTACATTTCTTAGGTAGTCACTATAGTGACAAGCTTGGATAATTTGACACCAACAGTTTTGTTGAAAAATTAAGGTAGACAAGGAATACAGTGTATCTGCCTATTAGATTTAGACAATAAATAGCAAGGTTGTTAGCGTTTATTATTCACTCAGACATAAGTACAATGTCGAAGTCATGTATAATTAACACCACAATAGTTAGTGATAGTACTAATCATAAAATTGTGGCCATAAACGAATACTAGCACTGAAGCTATAAATATTTTTTCAAATCATCTAAACTGGACTGTAAGACAATAGAAGGTCCACAAAACAATAGTATAACCATGGCTACAATCAACAAGGTACCTTCTAGCTAAAAAGTTAAGATGCAAAGCCATCAGAATAACTTAACGTTGTTTCATCAAAACATACAAGGTATTTCTTCCAAATTATTATAAATCGAATTATTTAAAAAAAAAACCAAGTTCGACATTGTGTGTTTTATTGAACATTGGTTGAAGGATTGCCAAATGCCAATTAATTATGAAAATTATAATGTAGGCAGTTGTTTTACCTGCAAGACTATGTTGCGTGGAGATTCTTTGATATTAATAATAAAATAAAAAAAACGTTTTAAATGTAAACAAAGAAATGACATTTAATAAGCCTAACAATTAATCATTGTGTTGAACTGACATGTGTCGAGCTGGATAAGCATGTTATATTGTGCGTGTACAGACCCCCTCAGAACTATTTCTTGTTTGAGTCTGTAATTCAAGATGTGCTATCGAAACTGTAGTGTGTAATAAATCTCCAATTATTTGTGTATCAATTTAAATAGTATTAGGATGTTAAACCTTTTTTTTAGTCATTAATTTATCCAATGTTTTGATGGAATGGAACTGACTAGAGTAACTCCAACGTCTGCCACATTGTATCGACAACATTTTTTTTGTGAGTGTGAATATTTGGATAAAGCTATTGTGAATTATCTACCATCGGACCATAGTGGGCAAACGGCGTGTTTTAAATTTAAAATGCCAGTGCAACAAATCCAAATTCATTATAGACCAATGTCAACTGGCAAACTCGACAAATTCAATAGTGCCCTAAATGAAAAATTAAGTGTTATGCCTTGTAACAATGATGAAAATATATTGTATATTGACCTCTTTTCAATACACTAGAATTTAATATTTTTGAAAAAAATCTGCTCCAAGTTAATGTTCAGTAGCTGGGCAACAAAAGGAATTAGAAAACGTAGGGAAAAGCTGTTTGATCTGTATGGCCTTAAACCCTATGAAAACACGGAGTCTTTTGACAAGTATGTTGCTACTTATTCAAAAACTTTTAGAAACACCTGCAAGGTAGCTAAGGCCCTACTCATAAGCGATAAGATTAAAGTAGACACTGACACTGCCCAGCATCTAATAAATAAATAATAAATAAATCTACATATGAGTCAGCACTATTTGTTCTTTCCAATCTGGATCTGTTTGAGTATCGTACGAGAAAGCGTCACGCAGATAAATTATGCGTTCCATCCTGTAAAACCGCTCTTCTTTCAAAAAGCTTCGTTTGGATGGGCCCAAAGATATTTAATAAGCTACCCTCAGTTATACGTAGTTCAAGTAATGCCAATTTATTTAAAAATAATAATGGCCCAAAATTATAATTTAATCAAATTAATTTTAATATCTCAGTTTAATATGATTAAATTTGACTTTATTTAGATATCATGACTATTGAATTTGACTATTAGTAATGGATTGACTATAGCAATGTACTCTCTTAATTATTATTATTTATTTTATTTTACTGAAGATGACCATTATAATTTTATTATTCCCACTATGACACTGTTATAAAATTTCCATGCTAACATAAGCTGAATATGGTGAAACTATAAATATGTTAAGTATCTTCTGTAAACCTATATTACGCAAATAAATGATTGGTTGATTGGTAGCAGACGATAAAATTAAAACGGTTTGGAAAGTTATAAATAAAGAAAACTAAAAAAAAAAAGAACTGAGTAAACATGAGACATCACATGATTCCAACTTTGACATAGACGTAGCGCAAGAATTTGTGGGTTTCTTCACTAGTATACCAGCAAAAACTACAGAAGCTTGGAATTACTCATCCGAGGTTTCAATTGATTATTAAAAAACCAACGTTCCTGTCTGTCCGGTTATATTTCAATTTAAACACATAAACCCCGTGATAGTTATAAAAGCTTTCCAACAGATCAAAGTAAAATTCACTGAAGATCTATGGGGATGTCAATTAAAGTTTGCACGTCTATAACTGAGACAATAACTCCATACTAAGCTTCTCTATTTTTAATATGTGCTTAATCTGGGAATAAGGACTTTCCATGATCACGACCCCTCTGACAAGAGTGCACGATTAAGAAGAAGAATCTGGGAATACTCCTTCCCAGATTTAATGAAATTTAGTAAGGTTATACCACTTTTTTGATATGCGCCTTGGCCTCACGTTTTGTGGTTTTCGGGGGCACTGATGCCGAAAATGAGGTCCATTTCAGAAACCAAGATGGCGGCTAACATTTTTCAAAATTTCGGTCATGGGTATCGTTTCCGTGGTTTTCGGGGACACTGATGCCGAAAATGAGGTCCATTTCAGAATCCAAGATGGCGGCTAACATTTTTCAAAATTTCGCTATATAATGGTGTATATATACAGTCACAGTCTTGTTACAAAATAATGTCGATGTTTCACCTCTGCCAGGCGTCCCGTGACGGCTCATTTTTTAAATCTGGGGACAGTAAAGATGCCAATAATTATAGACCCGTATCTGTATTACCGGCTCTAAGCAAGGTGTTTGAGAAGGTCATGCTTAATCAAATGCTCATTCATTTTAACACAAATAAAATTTTACATGATAAACAGTTAGGACGTTGCACAACCGACGCTGGTGTTACTTTATTAAAACCCATATACCGCATGGGAAGATGCACATGATGCCATAGGGATCTTCTGCGACCTTTCCAAAGCATTACAACACATTAATTTTGAAACTGGAAAATTACGGGCTGGGCAAACTTGCGCTAAGTTTAGTAAACTCATATTTGAAGTCTGCAAAAAGTTCAAATAAATGGGACAAATCCAGATGGCTTAAAGGTAGAAATGGGGGCTTCACAAGGGTCTATAATAGGTCCCTTTCTCTTTCTAGTGTGCATTAATGACCCCCCTCATTAATTAAGTTAGTAAAAATAAAGAGGATAAGCAGAGCGATAAGGATGGCTTCATTAAGGTAGAGAAGAAGAAGAAAAAGAAGCCACCTTGTCAGAACCAGTGCAGCACCGCGCTGGTAGGACCCAACATGCTGCTACGTCCAGCAATACCCACGACGCAGCTGTATGTTTCGAGGCTACATCATTCCACGAAGGTTGAGGAGATTGTGGAATATGTACGTGTGAAGACCAACTGGACTTTGAGGGTTGTGCAGTTGGAGTCGCGCCATAATACTGGTTTTGGGTCGTTCGTGGTGCGGCTGTCGACTGGTCATTTGGAGACCTTCCTCAAGGGAGAGTTTTGGCCGAGGGGTGTCGTGTGTCGACGTTATCGTGGAGATAGGCCGACCGATAGGCGGTTTGAAATTTGTTTACAGTTTCTTTATGTATTAGTTAATGATTTTAAGTATTTGTGTATTTTTCTATGGGCCTCAGTTGCCTGATTATGAAGGTTGTTATATAATATATATATTAAAAAGCCAACTAAAAATGGTGTTACTTGCTGATGACACATCTTTAATTTTTAAAGTGAGTAGGCAGGCCAATATTATAATCTTGACTACGTAAATAACGCGTTACTTCAAGTGCACAATTGGTTCACGGACATTAATTTAGTAGTAAAGCGAAGAAAAACTAAGTGCATTAGATTTTCTTTGCCAAATGTTAGAAGCAATGATGGTGACATAGTATTGAACTGAGAGGAAATGGAATTCGTCAATGAAACGGTTTTCCTAGTGATCACGCTTGACTCAAGGTTACTATGGAGTCCTCACTTAACATCTCTCGCAGGACGCCTAAGTTCGGCAGCATATATGCTATTATGAAAATCCGGCAATATACCGATGTAGACACCGCGAGGTTAGTTTACTTTAGTTATTTTCACAGTGTTATGTCTTACGGGATTTTACTATGGGGACGAGCTGCAGACATCAAGTCTATTTTTATTCTGCAGAAAAGAGCGGTCATTTAAGAGAGCCATTTACAATCTTAGTATGCGCGATTCTCTAAGGGAACTTTTTAAGAAAATTAACATAATGACGGTACCATGTCAATACATTTATGAAAACATAATGTATGTTAAAAAAAAACCCATCTTTTTGGTAAAAGAGGCGATAGACATAATTATAGTACAAGAAATAGGGACCAATTAGTTCAACCCGGTTTTAGGCTGGCTATGGTAGATTCTACCTTTATGAGATACTGTTTAAAGTGTCACACTGATGGTGGCGTGTGTGTTGGATCATTTGGTTCCCTTCAAAATGGTTGAGGTATTTGGTGCTGATCCATGCATCATGTTCGTGAACGGACGCTGCGTACTGAGACTGGTTATCTCTTAACTGGCACTGTTATTTTATAAATTGTTTTGTTTTTTTGCATATATTAACAACCCCGAGTGGAGGAGGCCGACACCTAGATGATCGAGGTGAGCGGTGCCCACCTGGGTAAAGTTGGAGGTCAATGAGTGAGTGGAGAAGGCCGAGACCCGATGGGGTGAGCGGTGCCCACCTAGTTAATTGTGTAAAGGAGGCCGAGATCCAATGGGATGAGCGGTGCTTACACTAACCTAACCTTTTGAGTGGAGGAGGCCGAGACCCGATGGGGTGAGCGGTGCCCACTATGTTAATTGTGTAAAGGAGGCCGAGATCCAATGGGATGAGCGGTGCTTACACTAATTCAGGAACAACCCCGAGTAAGTCACATGAGGCAATGATTATGAGATGGTTCAGTTAGTTTAAATGTGTGATGTGAGATAGACTTAACGTGAATTAAAACATAAAAAAGAGTGATTTAAGCGATTTAGTGATTTATCAATTGGTTATATTATTGTCTTAACTAACTTATTAAGTTGAAAATTATCATCCATGTTATTAAATTCTGTAAATCAAAAGAAAAGTAAGTTGTGAATGACTGTGAATTGTGAATGACGTGAATAAAACATAAAAAAAAGAGTCTGATTTAAGCGATTTAGTGATTTATCAATTGGTTATATTATTGTTTTAACTAACTTATTAAGTTGAAAATTATCATTCATGTTATTAAATTCTGTAAATCAAAAGAAAAGTAAGTTGTGAATGACTGTGAATTGTGAATGACGTGAATTAAAACATATAAAAAGAGTCTGATTTAAGCGATTTAGTGATTTATCAATTAGTTATATTATTGTCTTAACTAACTTATTAAGTTGAAAATTATCATCCATGTTATTAAATTCTGTAAATCAAAAGAAAAGTAAGTTGTGAATTGTGAATGACGTGAATTAAAACAAAAAAAGAGTCTGGTTTAAGCGATTTAGTGATTTATCAATTGGTTATATTATTGTTTTAACTAACTTATTAAGTTGAAAATTATCATCCACGTTATTAAATTCTGTAAATCAAAAGAAAAGTAAGTTGTGAATGACTTAATGAACCCGAATTCTAGAAATATGTATTTACCTAATATTCATTTTGTTTTTATCAAAAATAGAATTGTAATTATTTGGCATAAGTTAGTATGTGGACATACTAAGCCCCGAATGGCCGGACCTGTTGGGTATATGGAATGGGGTCATTCCAACTTCAGGATGGCCGACTGTTAACAACTACGTCCATTTAATAGAATTGTCGTCAATATTTTGTGGACTGGCAACACCGTCGCCGGCCATATTGGGCAGTTTTGGACAGGTCTTGTCATTCGAGACGAACGAACAGCGGCGTGTGATTCACACGCCGCTCAGTATGATCGACATTTGTTAATTATTGGAAAACTATTATAAATCTGTTGTTAATTGTATTTGAAGTAAAACCAGTGATTAAAAGTATTGTTATCACAAAGCAGTTATTTAATTTGATCACCGGACAGGAGTATTTTACACGTATTTGGTTACTTATCCGTTCCCGTGGGATAGCGTGATGTTTTATATTGATAGAAAGGGAAGCTGAACTGACTGACACATCAGGGGGGGGGGGTTAAAACTTGAAATTTTGCACAAGGGTTCCCTTTTTAGCGTAAGGGAGCACTCAGAAAGAATTTTTGAAAATTCTTCCTGCTCCAGTAAAATAGACATTCACCGGGCGAAAGCTTGTCTGTAAAACTCTTCGATAAAAGGACGACGTGTGACAAACAAATCAAACTAGCAGCTTTTAAGAATTCTGTGTTTAAACAAATAAGCTGTTAAAATGTGACTCTTTAGTGTAAGTTAAGATTGGATTCCCACCTACCTAGCTATAGAATAAATAACCCTCCCTTCGGCAGTGGGGTAAAAAGTAAACTTGCAACTAAGGCTAAAGTTTCCATTATGAGCCGTCGAGTTGGAAGTTCATATTTAATTTGTAGATAGTACTCACTAACTGAAGGCTTTTTCACGTAGTTTTAAGTTTAGGAGACTCACGGCTTACGAGAATTTATTTTTTGAAGTTTACATATTTCCATACAAAATGAAAAATAATACGCCATTTTTAGGTTAGATAAAAAGTCAAAGTAAATGTCAAATTTGACGTTTTACGTTTCGTTAACGGCGGAGGGGTGTTTCGTTCAATTTTATCATGTCTTTAATACAATTATATTTTGAAAAGTAATAAGGATCGTCAATCCGAGAGTGATCGATCAAAATTTTAGGGCACCCCGACTCGGACAGGTTAGGTTAGAAGGAGGTGGCGGGGTCGTAGTGAGCGAGCGAAGCGAGCGAACAGACCCCGCCACCTCCTTCGTGGTTATTTTTTTTTAAACCACCCAGAAGTAGGAGCCCCGCGAAGCGGGGCTCCGTCGAGTTATCTTTTTTAGACATTAGAGTGAAAAATAATTAATTTTACACGAAAAAATCCTAACTTAACCTCAAAATTGACGTCACATAACCTCAAACTTTGATCATCGATATCTCCGTAACCATGAGGCTCCTAAGGTTGGGAGTGGTATGGGGGGCTTCCCCCAACCCCCCCCACCCCGCCCACCCACCCCCACCCCCGGATTCGACGGCTCATAATCGAAACTTTAACCCGAATGACTAAAACCTCCGTGGTGTAATTCTCTTTGCGTATCACTTACCTTCCCCAAATCATGCACGAGTCCAGTAAGATGGAACCAGTCATCGTCAGGATGGTCCTGACGGATCCTCTCGGCCGTCTGGAAGGCGTGCACGATGTTCGGCAGCTCGGTGTCAGGATCTGACTCGTCTACCAGCTCGTTCAACTTGATCAAGGCATCTTTGATCGTACTCTCGAACGTGTTGAACTTCAGCCATTTTTCTTTCTTTTCTACGAGGGTTGTAAAAAGAGGTAGGTTTGTTAATTTTTGCGTAGAAGTCAGTTGACGTTCTCCCGACCAAATTTCCGACAGAAAGCCAGTTTAGTCTGGTCGGAAGGCATATTTCACAATAAATGATAATAATTTCTCGTAAATATTTATCATTTTGATAACCTGTTCATTATAGCAACTGGCGACACTGTCTAATATTAACTTGATGGTACTCCCCGCATTTATTTTGTGCTTTTAAATTGAGGTACTAGTAGCTTGTAGCCCTAGGTAGTTGACACGTACCACAATCAAAACTCTTTATGAAAAAACAATATCTTTGCCTACATGAGAATTCAATCGATAAGCTCAACAAGACAAACATTTACTTTTGTACCTGTGACTTTCTATTGACTAGGTACTCTTTTTTCGATTATTTAACTTTTCTTACATTCATGTCTAACTTCATGCCTACTATCATTGTTTATTTAACTTTATTTGCTAAGAGAGTAGGTACAGGTATAGGATGTAATATAAATTAATGAGATCGGCTACAGTCTACCTTACGGTGTGCAAATTATTACATAGATTAAAATAAATGTTAACATGTCAACTAAACAAAACATAGATTATTGACAATTAAAATTATTGCCTAAATTAAATAATTAAACTTCATGTCATTTATTTTTCATGTTTCATGCATTATTTAACTTCATGTCTACTATCGGGGGTTGCAGTATCTGTCGTTAAGTAACCCCGGAGAATAAAGGCCATATTAAGAAACATGAGTGGGTTTTAATGTGTGAAAGTTTAATTGACACACCCTACGCTACGCCCAGAAAAGAACATGATGGTTACTCGTTTAAAAAAAAACTTGCTAATGAATTCTGGTTGTTTACGATTGAAAATGTAATTTCAAAACTCACGTTTGACGAGGTCGACAGTGACGTTGGTATGCATATCATAGTAAGTCTTGCGCACGCGCTCCCTCACAGGGTCAGTGTCATCGACGCTGTAGTCGCGGAAGGCCTCCAGTGGCTTGTCGTTGAACACCGGCTCCGGACGCAGCAGCTGCGACGGATCGATCAGCGTGATCTCTTCTTTCTTTTAGAGGAAGATAAACAATGCAATTTATTATTTTCCATAGACTAGGCACTTCATTTACCATTCATTTTCCTTACATTTTAACTTCATGTCTACTCACGGGGGCTGCGGAATCTTTCATTAGAGTTACCGCAACTCCGAAAAGTAAAGGGCAAATGAAGGTTTTAAGAGAAAGGAAACATGGGTGTGCGCTGCATTTTGATTTCAATTCTATGCGTTCAGGTCTTCGTTCCAAGTTCCATATGAAAACCCTTTAATAACCAGCTGTAACATGTCACAATAATAAGATCCAGAAACGGGGCCAATGCAACGCTAGGCAGATGATGCGTTAAGATACATCATCTACCTTGCCTTATCTCAGCCAAATTGAAGTCGGCTTCCGGTTCTGGCCTCCTCAACTTAATTTTCGAGCTTCTGACTATCTTAAACTGTTATATTCGTAATATGTGGGTAATTGTACCCCAACACTTCCATGTATTAATAACGTGCCGCTTGACAAATAAAGACAGTGCAAATCCAGCTATCGGTTGTTTCACTAGTCCTTACACATACTTATCAGTGGCGACGAGTACCTACATTATAAATAGGAAGTAAAAATGTCTCACTTTGGCATTTTGTCCAGTTTTGACCACGCGATCCATACATGGCGAAATTATAAACAGCGCATATCTCAATGGTTCATAGCGAACGACATTGACGATGTAAAGGACTCGGCAGGAGTGAAACGGCGGGCGATATTACTGAGTGCACTCAGCGAAGGCACCTATCAACTGGCGGCGGACTTGGCGTCACCAAAGCAGTTAACGGAAGTGCCATATGAAGATATTTTATCGCTTCTTGATAAGCACTTTACGCCAAAAAAATGTGGATTTGGCGAGCGGTGTAAATTTGATGGTGCTACCCAAGAACCAGAGGAAACATATTCTCAGTGGGGTGCGAGACTACGTGGGCTTACTGCACATTGCGGGTTCCTAAACGTGGAGGAGGCACTCCGGGACCGGTTCGTTATGGGTATGCAGCCAGGCCCAGAGAAAGATAAACTGTTTGCGTGTGACCTGGAAGAACTAACGCTGGCAAAAGCGGTGGAGCTGGCGGAGAGCGTGCGCAGTGCACGCCAGGGAGCGGCAGCATGTTCGTCTGAAGCGGCGGCGCAGAGGCCGGCCGCAAACGAGCCCGTGTTCAAGATCGCGAACGACAAATCCGCGCGTAGTGAAAACAGTGGCGTAAAGAAAGAAATGTGTCAAGTGTGCGGTTATAAAAACCACAAAACGGTTCAGTGAAGATTTGCCAATCATAAGTGTAAAAAGTGTAATGCAACTGGCCATCTGCGCCGTATGTGTAAAAAAGAGTGACGATGACGGTAGGATTAATAAAATTTGTTCACATAAAGGTGAACCAATGACGTTAGTTATTTCAATTCGGACCGTTAAACTACAGTTTGAAATTGATACTGGATCGGCGGTCACTGCGATTTCCGAATTAACGTACAAAAAATATTTTAAATCAATGCCATTATCGCTAGCAAGTGATCGTTTATTTACTTATACGGGACGTGCAATTCACTGTCTCGGAATCTTAAAGCTGCCGTTCACGTATTTAGATAGAACACATGATGTAAATGTGCGAGTTATACGTGAAGGTGGTCCGCCAATTGTGGGCCGTGATTTTATAAACTGTATATTCAACTTGCAAATGTTACAAATCGATGAATGATTATCGAAACTCTGTGCATTCGACCACGGGTTGTTCGCCTGCACAGTTAGTATTTGGTCATAAGTTACGATCACGATTAGACATACTTAACACAATACAACCATCGCCGGCTTCTGTCACTCTCGCTCGACATGTCGGAAATAAACAGTGCTTACAGTCTAAAGCGTCTAGCAGTAGTACAAAACGAACATATTGTTTTAAATCAGGGGACTATGTGTTATATAAAACATACAACAATAATAAACAAGAACCCTGGAATAAAGGGGTTATAGTGAAAAGAATTGGAAAGGTTATTTATATTGTTAAAGATAGTCTAACTTCTTGTAATATTAAAAACATCAAAACCAGTTAATACCCTACAAAGGTACAGGTAGCAACATTCATCAACATCATCAGCAGTCGAGTAGCTGCCCTATCGATTTAGAGGACATAACTCCACAAGAAGCTTCCCCACCGTCTTTAACTACAACTGTGGACAAGGACTCGTCCAATACAGTCGGGAAGGGAGGAGAGGAATTAGTGGAAGAGGAAACTCAGGCCAAGTCAAGTCAACAGAAGACGAGGAATTCTATGAGGCGGTCGAATCAGAGAATGATGAAGGGCAAGAAGAGCTACCTCCTGGTCTTCAGCAACTGCAGCCAGATAGATTAACGAATTGTGGAAAAATATTGCGACCTGTACCTAGGGTTGATTATAAAAGATTTTATTAGATTTATACCTAATATTATTAAGTTAGTTTAGTATGCTTATTTATGTAACGTCAAGCTAGGGGAAGGAATGTTATATTCGTAATATGTGGGTAATTGTACCCCAACACTACCATGTATTAATAACGTGCCGCTTGACAAATAAAGACAGTGCAAATCCAGCTATCGGTTGTTTCACTAGTCCTTACACATACTTATCATAAACTATTGTCAAAATGTAATGCCAGCCGCGACTAAGGGCATTCTTGCTATCTACGGATAGCAGGAAATGCAGGAATGCCCTTAGTCGTGGCTGGCGGAACGGCGAGCTACACTATACAAGGTGTATTTTTGGTCTTGCTCAACCCGCTAGGAGATGATTCTACTCATAAAAACAAACAACTTTCATTATGGAACCAACTCTGAAATCGCGAAAAAAAATATCAGCTGGTTCATACATTATAGTCCGAGGGCATTGAACTTTTCTTAGAAACAGCTGATATTTTTTTCGCGATTTCAGAGTTGGTTCCATAACAAAAGTTGTTTGTTTTCATGGGTAGAATCATCTCCTAACGGGTTGAGCAAGACCAAAAATACACCTTGTATAAACCTCAAAATCACTACGTTTCATAATGTACACTGATATGAGCTGTTTTAAAAGTTACATTTTAATTAAAATCATTTAATTTCTATAAAATACCTGAGTGGCCATTTTTCTTCTCCCCTTTGATACCTTAACTCTCGCTGAAGATGCAAGGTTTTGACTTGAAGATAGATGTCCTAATCATTTTATAGAAGTCAGCGCTATCAGATAAAGAAGGCTTAACTTTATTGAGATAATAATAATGCTTTAATAGACAACAAGTTTAAAGCATCTGGATCTATTTGTTGTTTTTTGGTTTTGCTGATAAACAATCTTGGTTTTGATATCATTATTGTTGTCACTCACTGTTAAACTTCAGTTACAAGAGGAGAGATTATGTAGGTATAAGTGTCTATGTTACTTAGGAATTTCCGACCGAATTTAGCGGTCCAACTCGCTGAAGATTAGCCAACTACGCAGGAGATATCATAAAGCACAAGTACTATAGGTGCGAAGGTGTCACTCACCAACTTCTAAACTTTGAATTTCTACTGATAAACTCCTAATGGAATAACCCATGCCCGACCTAGAAACCGAACCCCCAACTGGAAATCGAACTACTCAGACACAATAGGTCTTTGGAGCTGAACTAAGCGGAGTAATGAAGTCCTCCTTTCAAAAATTTAAAGTGACCGACTTAGTTTGATGTACGTTTTTGTTATGCACTAAACAGAAAAAACTGTTTTTTTTTGTTCTTTGTTGTTATGAAAACAATTGGTAATGTCCACGTCGATCATCCATAAACTATGACGTAAAAGGACAGGGAGGGGATCGGCGAAGTGTGACAGACAAGTGGCCGAAGGGGTCCTAAGCTTTGTGACATCACCATCTACATAAGTGTCACTATTTATTAGGCTCGCTTACATGTGTCCCACTTTACAAATAGGTTATTCTTAGAAGTGGGCCCTCTAGGGCCAATGCCTGCCGGGGTGGCGGAATAGCTCTAATAGTTACCGTGGCACCGGAACATAAAGGGCAACCGAAGGGACATGAGTGGGTTGTAGTCAGTAAAAGTCTGACACGAAGGACAGAGGAAGTCATTTGATGATTACCCAACCACAAAAAAAAATTAAATTAAGATAAAATTTAACCTTTTAACGACCAAGCGACAGCCGGCTGTCGGGCTGCTATTGTCTTTCTATTGTGTCTGGAATTACGTGTGTTCGAAGATTTAAATGGAAATATCTACCGCCTTCATGTTTACCAGAGTTCTTGATTTGTCAGAGTAGGTACGTTTCACGAAATAAGTGCATGGGGCTTATCGCAAGGATTACATGTAGGTGGCTATTTTTATTGTTTACTGATATCCACGTGGCAAGGTAAATCTCGTGTCTATGGATAAGTAAAAACCACGACGTGACTGTAGGGTTGCAAGACTGGCAAAATGTAACGACCAGATAAAGCAATGAAAAGAAATGCAAAAAAAAAACATGCATACAAGTTACGCGCGAAAAGTATACAAGTTAGTTCTACTCGGGTAAAAAAACAAAAACGAGAGGAAAGGCAGGGCTAATTTATGTATGCCAAATGCGTAGCTGGATTCGGATTGGCTCGGCTTCGAACGTTTTTTTTTTTTTCACATTGTGTATTAGAGCCTCTGGGCTCCTCAGGCCTCAGCCACTGCTCTTCTATATCTGTCTTTTGTTTAATATGCAGCAAAGTGGAAGTTTTTTCGGGGGGTTCCGTTGTCAACTAGGAACCCTTATATAGTTTCGCCATGTCTGTCTGTCCGTCCTCGCTTAATCTCTGTGACCGAGAAAGCTGAAATTTTATAAAAACAGATCTTCACTAGGTTTCGAGATATGCATGTGGCCAAGCTGGGGAGACTCTCTCCAGCTCGGCCATCTATAAACCCTTATAACTTTGGACTAGTGAACGACTATTTCTGATATTTAGCGACTAATTTCGACAATTTTTTTGTAAAAACAGATCTTCACTAGGTGCCCTAGTTTTCGAGATATACATGTGGCCAAGCTGGGGAGACTCTCTCTAGCTCGGCCACCTATAAACCCTTATAACTTTTGAACTAATGAACGACTATTTCTGATATTTGGCGACTAATTTCGACTATTTTTTTGTGTTATCAAAATTAAAATCCCTGATGGTGGCCAAGCCAGAGAGAGTGACACACAAACAGATTGTAAATTTGGTTCTAACTGTCGCCAACGTCCATACTACGTTGAATACACCGGTTCTCGTCCGATCACCGAAGTTTAGCAACATCGGGCGCGGTCAGTACTTGGATGGGTGACCGCCTGGGAACACCGCGTGACGTTGGCTTTTTGCATTTTATTACAACGTGAACATATTCAGTTGCCCTTCAAGTACCCTAGTTACATTACAGCGTCAAAATAAGTTGCATAAATGAAACAAAAATTCATAGGAAACATATAATTTTATTTAAAGTAATAATATAGATTGCTATGCTATTGTACATTTTTATTTTCATAAATAAGGCTTGTGTTTATTCGGAACATGTTTGATAACAATGATAAAACAATATTTTACAGGAAAATAGCGTCACTGATTTATTAATACAACAGAGACAGGTTTGTGAATGTCGGCTTGAAGAGGCAAGATGTGAAAAATGCATCCGGTCTCTCCCGATAAGTTATAGGGGGCCCCGTACTTTATGTGATCCGTAGACCGTACACTAGGATCCCATCCTGACACTCAATGTAGGAGCAAGAGTTTGCCTCGGGCCTAGTAGTATAGTAACCCTACTGCTGATTATGATTAAGACTAGCATACATTTCATATACACCAATTCTAAATAACACCAAGAAAGCACTTTTTACCACTGTTTTTTAACTAACTTTTGCCCGAGACTACGCCTGCGTGGACGACGAGTTTAATAATAGTTAAAAAAAACTCACGAATAAATCAATATTGTCACATTATCTTTCAGCAGATACGCTTTTGACCATTAGACCAAATAAATTTATTAGAACAGGTGTTCACATAATATTTTTCATTTAGTTGCCTACGCGAGCGAAGCCAAGGGCACAAGTATGCATAATAAAATATAACTAACATGTACGATTTAAATTGCAGTATTGTTTAAATGTTTACTTTTTAAATACACTTATACTTTGTTATTGCACTGTGTCAAAGTTATATGACATTGTAAATTGTAAAATACGTTATACAGAATAGGTACATCTAATTTATTTTGTTAAGACATATATTTAACCATATTTTGTTTAATTTTGACTATGGTGTCTTCTAAGCACATTTAGCACAAATACATGAAAGAAAAGAATAGCCATAATGTGTTAGGCTGAGTATTATTTAGGGGAAATATTAGGGATATTTTGGTAAATATATCAGACACGTATTTTTTATTGCTTCTGTAATGCAATACATTTTTGACAAGAACTAATATTTTATTTGAAAATTTAAATCCTAAGCTATCAGAATCATCAATTAATTTTAAGGATATTTAAACATTTAATTTTTTTACGTCATTATTTTATACATCATTTTAACATGTTAAAAGGTACACACTAATGTAAAATTTTACAGATATATTTTTCATTATTTTGTGATGATAAAAACTACATCGCATAATACTCAATAATACACAATTATTATATTCAACATTATTTTGGTGTTCTACGTTTAAATAGTAATTCATGACTTGAAAATGTTAACATTTCGTAAATTATATCTTTGATTTACTTTGTATTCATTCATAAATTATATTTTATACATTCTTTTTCTTATTTGAGTTATAAGATACAGTAAAAATATAGACATTTTCGGAGTTTTGTAGAGACCGGGCCTTAAGTAATTTGTTATATCCAGAAATCGAACCGACTCAAATATTTAAAAAAACCACCGGTTATATGGCACCGGTCGGTAAAGACAATAAGGGCAAATCTACTACCGCGTTGAAGTATCCGTACAAGGAAATTCATAAGGTAAGGTATAGAGAAATATATTATTGTTTTCTTTTATTATTTAAGTGTAATACGCTGAATTTTTACTTTACATAAGTTTTTAGAATAACATAGTCAGAAGTTGTTTATGGAATACATTTAAATGGAGCTAGCTATTCATAACATCCAAGGAAATGTTACGAGTTCTAAAATAGGTCTTAAAAATGCGCAAGTAGGTTTATATTATGTTTATATCTACACTCTACTTATCTTCATTTAATAATATCAAAAATACTTATATTTTAGGGATTATTAATTTATTCTGTATGTTTTCTCAATTACTAAAATTCAACCTTTTTTTAAACTTATATGGTTTATTTTGAACTGCAATATGTGTTTTAACACTGTAATTGTCGACTGATAAAATATCTCCTTTTATATTTGTAAAAATAATTCCTGAGATGCATTACGATTAGACACCCTAACAAAACACAATACAATTTCCACTGCCGTTAATTTGAATGACAATTTAAAACATTTCTTATTCTAATATCAACTTAAAACACAAGCCGCAATATTGAAATTAGAAATTTGTGTGACATTATTTAAAAGAAAAGTCTATTCATCTTTCCTACTGGCAGAAGACTTAGAATCTCCTTCACTATCGCTAGACCACTCTCCTTCGCTGTACTGCCTTTCTTTCTTTCTCCTTCTATCTCTTATTGCTTCTTCGTCGGAGGAGTCTTGTCGTATGAAGCTGTTTTGTGTGTCTTCTAGATCTTGGAGGACGAGTTCTTTGGTGGGGGAGGAAGTGCGAAGTTCTTTCAAAGTGCTCGTCAAGTCTATGTTGACGGCGATGGTTGTTTCTGTCTCTATTTCTGGCTGTCTGCGCTTGCGCTTGTTCTTGGAGCTGTGCTTCCTCTCCTTCTTGCGTTTCTTCTTTTTTGATCTGTGAAGGAAATTGTTGGTTGTTTAACTATTGAACGCTGTAGTATTTGTAGTAATTGCTTTACTAGAAAGAAAGAAAGAAAAACAGTTTATTCGCACATACTATGTTTTTGTGTTAACTGTTAATTTTATAATAGGATATTGTACAAGGAAAAATAAAGAAATTATTACCTACAAAATGTGTCGACAATTGAGCTAATTCTAGACTAATGTTCTAGAACAATCGAAGAGAAAATAAATATTTTTGTTTCTTACCCGTTGTAATCGGACTCGTCATTTTCATCCGATGACCTGTGAACAATGTCAATATTTGAAAATATGAATTTTTCTATTTTCTATCATCTTTCATTCATTGGAGGCCCGCTTTTTTAAGATATAATACAAATATGTACAGAGGTTACTTTGCAGAGTTATTCATTTGCAGTTATTTTGAAAAATGTAATATATAGTATATTTACAAACAAAGTAAATGAAAACAACAGAGCTTACTTATACTTTCTACGTTTACTCTTTCTGTGTGACCTCTCGGCGTCGTCCTCGTAATCTGAAATAAAAGAAGTTCCTACTTATTTACACACAGACCAACCATAGAAAAGAAAGAACAGTTTAAAGACAAAATAGACAAGTGCAAAGCAAGTCCTTTATACACACATACCTACTCATTTACCCGTGCCACACAGATAAAACAATGGCAAGAAAATTACGTAATGAATAAAAAAAACATGTCTAATAAATAACCTATATGAAGCAAAATGTTTGTTCCCATTTTTACGAATATGCAGACGGAAGAATTAAATTGTATAAGGAGTGCAGAAAGCTAAAATAAAAATAATTAATATCAACCATTTAACGACCACTAGTATTATTTATTACACACATTTACTTATTGTAAGTTCATACTTACATGGGAATTCCAAACTAAATAGCGAAATTAAAATAAATAGCATTACTTTTTCTGATAGTTTTGCTTTAGGCCCGCTTGCACCACTTTACTCTCAAGGTAGTTGCTTATGCGAGGCTTTAAAAACAACTCTATACATTAATGTTCGTATGTCGCGATTACATATTTGAAACCATAGTAAAAGTTGCATAAAATGAGTACCATAGCCCTTGAACAAAAATAGTATAAAAGACTCGCAATAACAACTACGACATATTTCATAAGAACACCGGGGATTCGAAACATTTACATCATTATACAGTTTTATGGAGGGTATTTTACTAGGATACGACGGTGTAATAATATAATAAAATATGGTCCTAAGTCATGAGTTAATTAATAATAATATAGACTGGCACAAGCAGGTCTTAGTTCAAGAAAAATATACGTTACTTAGCACGTACTTTGGGACAGCTATTCTCGTCTATATTACACCATTGTAGTTTTACATTTGTGTGACGGTGACAGTGATTTTAGCTAGCTAAGCATCGTTTGTTCATCTAGGCATTTGTCTTATAGTTACAAAAAGTTACTGTTTTGTTGTATATTCACCTCTTCTATCGCGATGTCGTCGCTTGTCACGTCGACGTCTCTTTTCTTCTTCTTCTGCCTTTTTCTTCCGGATTGATTCTAGCGTGTCCACCTGAGGTGATAATTAGCAATGAATATATCTTTAGAGTGTTACCAAAAATTTTCAGGTTGAGCCTGTACTCCCAAATGAGATTGAAAAACAGAAAGTGAGGAGAAAAACGAGAGGAGATTGTGCTAGCTTTTGCCCGCGGCTTTGCTAGCGTGGATGTCGAACTTCCATCCACTTTTACCTAATTAGAGGTTGAATTTCCAGAAATCCATTCTTAGTGGACTCACAAAGAACATTTTTCATCCCCCATTTTTTTGGTCTAATGGAAAAACATATTTGACATTTTTGTTTTTAGACATGAAGTTTCATGTCTCTAGGACCAGCGGTTTGGTTTGCTGCGTTGATATATCAGCAGTCAGTCAGTCAGTTGCACAAAGAAAGTGTAGAATAAGAGCAAAAGTTAATGAACAAAAAGGACACAGATTATAAATTATTGTTCAGTAATGTAATAAGAATGATACCATAGCGCTAGCTAGCGAGGAGGTGGGCAGCGCGGCGGCGGCGGGGTCTACTCCCACTTTCTTGAGGAACTCGGCGGCGCGCCGACGACGCTCTTGTTGCTTCACGCGTTCTACTTCTGTCTCACCTTCACCTGACATGGAAACATTACATTTGATATTGCATCCAATGATTGGCAATACGGAATAAGTTCAAATACTTCTTTTAGTCCTCCAAAGTCCTCCTTGCCGAATAAATGAAGTCACATCTACAAGGAAAATTCACACAGCTGAAAAGTATTTTAATTGATGGCTAGTGTCTACTTTTATTTAATCAAATAGAACTCACCTTTAGAATCCGACTGATCTCCAGTCAAATCAATCAAATCATCCGAATTGTCTTCTAAAGATATAATTTCATGTTCGAGCTCTTCTTTATTGTGTTTCACTCTCTTGTTATCTCTTTCACTCTCCTTCACTTTGTCTTTGTCTCTCTTCTTTTCTCTGTCTGCACTACGTCGTTCATTCCGCCGCGATTCCCTACTTTCGGATTTATATCTATGTTCCTTCTTATGTTCCCTATGTTTCTTTTTATCTCTTTTGTGGGAATGATTGTCCTTTTCTCTCGCGTGAGGACTATCTCTTACGTGAGGACTCTCCCTCTTATGAGAATTTTCTCTTTTTTGAGGACTCTCCCTTTTGTAAGAGTTTTCTCGCTTCGGACTTTCCCTTTTGCGGGGGCTTTCTCTTTTGCGAGGACTATCTCTTCTGCGTGGACTGTCTCTGCTGGGAGGACTGTCCCTTTTAATTGGACTTTCTCTTCGGTGAGGACTGTCTCTTGCACGAGGACTATCTCTCTTTTGTGGACTCTCCCTTTTAGGAGGACTTTCTCGTTTCTGCGGCACCTCTATTTTATGAGGAATTTCTATGTCCCTCTCAACTATTTGCATATTTTCAATTACAGGAATGTGGTGAGGAACCTCCTTGGTTTCGATGGCAGGTGTTAAAGGTAACTCTGGTGTCATGGCGACACTTTGTTCTTGTTTTGGCAACTCTTTAATTTCTGGTATAAAAAGAGGTGGGGGGAATAGTTTAGCAACAACAGGTTTGACTAGTTCATTGTAAGTCCTCATTAAAGGCTCGTTGTTGTGTTGTGGGTCAATTTTGTACATGACTACGGGAGGTATGTGGTTCATAGGGAATGTTGGAGGGAACACTTTAGGAGGTTCCCTAAATTCATCTTGTTGCTGTTTCTCTAAGTGTTTCTCTGCGTCCTCGTCCGAACTGGACTCGTAAGGAAGCGCGGGTTTTGGCAAGATCGGATCAGGTTCTTTCAGTTTCTTTATGGAAAATGATACGGGCGCTGTGAAAGAAAAGTTTATATTATACTTTAAACTTTGGCGTTGCATATTTATACTTCACCGCTTAATAAATAATGGGTACGTGCGCGTTAAATCCCGATAAGCGGTGAAGTAGAAAAAAGTTTGTTAAGCAATCTGTATGGGGCGTAGAAGACATATCACAGAACAATAATATGCATACTGCACATTAAATTACGTAACACTGAAAAAAACTAAGAATCAACTTTAATGTTCATTGAGAAAATCTATTTATTTGAGTTTATGGTAACACGCAAAACATTGGCTTTCAAGGATGCCCGAAAGTACATAAATCGGGGGCGATTAAAAAGTAATATTATTCACTCGTCTCGTATCGTATTCCTATACTCATTTACAGCTGAGTAACAAAACAAGAACAAAATTCCAATAATTTAACCGGGATTCAAAGGTTAATTCAATGGTTGAGCGCTAACTGTAGCCGTACTCACCGGAAGCTTTCTTTTTCTTTCCATTAGCATCATGACCCCGTTTCTGCTGCATCAGTCTCTTATAAAACCCGTGGTAAATATTCTCCGGGTCAAGAAACGTGAACCGAGGGTCGTTCTTAGAGCGCACAATGTCCGCGAACTCGTCGCCATTACGTGCTACGTACGACGCCATCTTGTCTATGACTATTTTGACGTCATCAGGCGGAGGTACTATGGGATATCGCTCTCTGCTCTCCGCTGATGAGCTGTCGTCGAAGTCTGTGGATTTATTAAGTGGTTTAAGAATTAATTAATTTAATAAATATCTTTGCATAACTCACACACATTTGGTCGAAGTCTGTTATATAGTTACCAGACGACTAATATATATATACTTGTATATAATTTATAAATAAAACGCTTCAGGATTGGTATACGATAAAATAGAATTAAAGATTGTAAACTCTGTTGGTATGTGTAAGTTTTTTCACAATTTGACCACAAGACATAGAGGTCTCTTGTGGGAAATTGTAAAAAAAAATAACAATTAATGTTTCTTAATTGGTTCAGAGAAGTTGTTTTGTTATTGAATAAATTAAATTGCATTGAATTATTTTACAATGCATGTGGGACTCCTCACATGCATTGTAAAATGATTCAGACCAAATAGTCTTAGTAAAATAAAACCTGCTGCTCCAATCACTCTGTAGATTTATACGAACAGATATGTATGAAGCAGTTTTTTTTTCAATAATCGATTCTATGTCATTACAGTCCTGCGAGGTTATAATATTTATCAAAATCACCGCTTAGAAAAGGACAATTACTCAACTCACCCGACACATCGCTATCGGAGTCAGTATTATAGTTCTTCATCAAACTGAGGCCGGTAGACTTTAGCGAGGCGGTCTTCTTGAGGCGCGTCTCTTGTTCCTGCGCTAGGTACTGGTGGTAGTACGCCGCGTACTGCTGGTAGTGCGCCGAGTGGACTGGTGGGGCCGTGGGGTCCACTGGACATTAAATAATATGTCATGTAAATAAATAAATATCTTGGGACAACGCACACACGATAGTTATCTCAAACTAGTCAGAGCCTGTACTGTAAAAAAATTATTAAAAAATGATTAAAATGATCTTTATTTTGTAAATAGGTTATATCATAACACTTTTACACGTCAATGTTTTGTTTTTTATATTTTAATCGAACGATGGAGCCGGTGTTTCGTAACTGACTACTCTGAGAAGAAACATCCGAAACAAACTCAGAGGTCAAAGTCTCTTTTAAAGTCCATACAATTGTATTGGTCAAATTATGCGAGGATCATGAAGGTTAATGACTGATGTGCTTTCTTGATGAGAAAAGCACACAGATTTGAGTGGACCTGTCCAGACAGTGCAAGCATTTGTCAGCAATCGTTTAGCTCATCTTAAGACGTAAGGAGCCCAACGTTTTGACGAACAATACCAAAGTAAGGACATTTGGGTAGGCCGCATAACTACTCAAACTGTCAGTCAAAGAAAACTAGACAATTGATATACATACATACAGGTTTATACATAAATAACATACAGACACAAAACAAATAATCATGCTCATCACAACAAGATTTTTCCACCCAGGAAAAACCAAACCCAAGACTTTCGGCTCAGCAGTCAGGACCTGCCAAATGTGGGCCAGCCCTCAAGAATTGCAAAAAGTATAAAGTGTAATTTATAATAATAAAAAATATAATATTTAATGCTTAACTTAAAAACATAATATAATTTAATTTGATAAAATAACCTAGTGAATTCAATTTTATCTCAATCTCAATTTATTGCATTTTATATGCGTAAACCTGAAATAAAAATAGAAAATATTTTTTATAACAAGCTCACCTTGATTGCCATCAGGTCCCTTAGTGTACATAACAGGTGGGCGATATATCTCAGCGGCGGGGCGGGAGCGGGGCGGCTCGGTGCCGGGGGGGGGCACGTCCCCGCGCGCCTCCTCGTCCGCATCCCCCTCCCCCTCGCCGCGCATCTTGCTGATCAGCATCGTGTAGTCGCAGTCCGCTGATGGCTTGTAGTGGATGCTTGGTATTGCTGGCGCCTGGACGGTGAAGTAAAATTTGAAGTTTATTTCAGTGGAATGAGGGTCGTAAATTGTTTGGTAATATTATTAATGATTAAGAGCTTGGAAAGTACTCATTGTTAACGGATGAAGCCGCAAGCGGTAGCTACTGCGGCTACAATCCGTACTAATATTATAAATGCGAAAGTAACTCTGTCTGTCTCTTCTTCACGCTTAAACCACTGAACCGATTTGAATGAAATTTGGTACAGATATAGTCTGGGACCCGAAAGAGGACATAGGATAGTTTTCATCCCAAAAATCCCCCGGGAAAGGGAACTATTATTCCACGCGGACGAAGTCGCGGGCATAAGCTAGTTCACAATATGTTTACAAAAATGTTGTTCTAATTAAGAAAAAAATATCAAATAAGAATGAGAGAGTATTTTTCAATCCTTACCGATTCAATAACTGTGGACGCCAAACTTGGATGCAAGTATTCTTCATTTTCAGGTGGTTTTTCTGTAACAATAATGTAAATTAAAACAGTTGTACCCTATCTTCTCAAGTCGTAACGAAAAAAACTGATTTCACAATATGCACGCACAAGATAATAAAACCACCTATGAGAAGACCACCAACATCCATCGAAATGCTGAGAATAAATACGTAATACAAGCTTAGCATAGACATGAAGTTAATTTATTCATAATTGAATAAATACACTGGTAAATCAGACATAGACAAAAATATTGATACAATACCTTCAACAACTTCAACTTTCTTCTCCGGCCACTTTTCAGCCTTCACGAGTCCGATGAGCGCCGTGTAGTAAGGGTGTAGGTTCGAGTCCCGGTTGAGGAACTTGAACTGCGGGTTGTCTCCTTGCTTGGCTTTGATCAGGATCTCCATCTGAGCTCCTTGGGATGCTATGAACTTGGCTGTCTTCTCTATTATAGCATTCTGTTTCAGGGTTTCAGGCTGTGGGAGAAAATAAGTTATTTATTTGTTAATTCCCTTTAATATTTTTTCTTATCTATATCTATACTAATACTAGCTGTTCCCTTTTGTTTCACCCGCATCTTTGGTTACTACTCAGCTCCCTTGAGTCGTAGTGTGATATTATATTACATAGCCTTCCTTGATAAATGGGCTATCCTACACAAAAAGATTTCTTAATTTTTGAGCCAGCACTTGATTACCTGATGACCTAAGATTAGCCAAACAAACAAACTCTTCAGCTATGTGATATTAGTATAGATTGGTAATTAGAGGTAGATTTTAACAAATAAAGTAAAAAAAATCTTAGCTGTGTGCCTTCTATTCATATTTCGAGCAAACAAAGCCGCGGGCCTAAGCTAGTTGCAAATAAACCGTGTAATGTAAAGCAATATTAAACCTTCGAACACACGTGATTCGAGACACAAAAACAATAGCAGCCCGACAGCCGGCTGTCGCTTGGTCGTGGAAAGGTTAATCAACAACAATAATTTGTTTTTATCACATCAATCAATTACAAGTCTTGTGACTAAGGATTATGTCTGATTAGATTAAATTATATAGATGTGCAGTGATGTCCTAATCTTCATTCTTTGACAGTCAATGGTGCTGATTCTCTTGTTCACAAACTAAGTTAAATGCATCTTTCTCTTTCCATTTCTTAAAGAAAAAGACAGAAGATACATTTTAATTTAATCCTGTCAAATTAGACAGGCGCCTGAAGAAAATTAGCGTAGGTATATTTAGACGCCATGTTTAAAAACGCGTCTAAATTATCTATGGAGTGTCTAAATTTGACAGGACTTAACTAATATTTTATCTTCTGTCCTTTTCTTAATTAAAAGGAAAGAGAAAGATGCACTTCACTTAAATTTACGTTAGTTTGTGAATAAGAGAATCGGCACCATTGTGGATAATCAGAAACCAAAAAGTAGTCTAACCAAGGGGTATATTGCCCAGTGACAAGATTGTAAAGGTTTGATAGGTAGCCTCCATGTGAAATATGTGAAATACAGACATTCTGTTGTATACTATTCAAACTCAAAACTTTTACTTTGGATTTGGCAAGGGGTCAGTCTGTCAGCAAAAGCTAGCTTTCTTCTTTCTTTCTTTCTTTCTATTAGACTGGAAGAAGACCCTAAAATAGTTGGAGAAAGGCTAGGGAGATGATGATGCTGGCAATGTCGAAAAATATCGTCCATCGCTTATTTTATCCATTTAGGGGTGCATTCCCCAAAAATCCTTTCTTAGTAGATCCTTACCCCAAGTTTCATGTCTCTAGATTCGGCAGTGATAATACAAATCAACCAGTTTATCATATTTTATATAAAGAAAGATTCCACTTACAAACACAGTGTCTACAGGTAGCAGAGCCCTAAACGCCGGGGTGGGGGTGAAGGGCTCCTCGTCCACCTCCGCGGGCTGCGGCGGCGGCTCGGGCTCCGCCGGCGCGTCGTAGTTGAACCCCACCTGGCCGTACCCGGCCGCGTGCAGGCGCTTTAGTTCTTCCTCTGTGGAATAATCAATATTTTAATTAAATAATAAAATATAATGCACAACTAGGCAGAGCCTGTAGTAACCAGACAAATTCACTGATATACATCAACAATTTACACCCCACACAAGAAAAAATCATGTTGATGAAATCGAACTTACGACTTCCGACATAGTCAAGATCACTAAAAACTAGACCAACAGGCCAGTACTAATGAATTTATGTAGCCACTTCATAAGGGGATATACTTACGTAGTAACTATTTATTAATCTGTGGTCATACACAAATTACCTTACAGGTTAAGGGGGGAAGAGGCAGTTAAGGATAATGATATTATGTGGTCAGAGGTGGACGTCATAACCTACTTTACGCCGTCGAAAAAAAATATTGTTTGTTTGTTCTAAAAAGTTTAATTTGATGTATGAAATAGTTGTGGGTGTGACAATTGACAATCTGTTATATACTACAAATGTGATCACCAAGAACTAATTAGCCTTGCGACTTCATCTGTATGTTTTGTTTCAGACACACATACAATGTCGCGGATTAAAAAGTAGCCTATGAATGGATATCGCATGTATTGGCCCTTCTTTGACAAATCTAACAATTGGTTACGAGGTTTTGAAGCAGTCACAATCAGGTTTAAGGATTAAAGGAAAGTTAATAAAACAATTCCTTTTCTACTAAAGATACATTAGACCTATGACTTGCCCACTTGACTTACATTTACATAAAAATGCAAAACATGTTTTTATGATACCAAAACATTTTGCTTTTTGTTCTATTAAATTATTTATTAAAGAGTTAAGATGTGCATTATTATTTCGTTAATAAGAGTTGTTCACAGAATAAAACTGCACATTATATTATGCTGGATTATTAAGGTGAAATTAAGTAATAGGGTATTACACTGTATAAGAGAAATAATCTAAAAATATATTATTGAGATAGCTTATGCAAAAAGCAGCCGAACAGTGTTAGTTTTAGTTCATAAAACTAGAAAATATTTTTTTAAATTCAATTCAAAGTTTTCAGTTTTTTTTATCTGTTCTTGAACACACCGAAATACAGACCATAGACAGTGACAGCTGTCGACTGTCAACAGTGTCAACTAGACGTCACTATTTGTTTTATTTATAACCTCCTAATACGATCTTTATTATAAAAATATACTTTTTCATGGAAGTTATTGTGAAAGATATTTTAGATGGCTAAAGCACATAGGTACTTACATCAAAGTGATATTTACTAAAGTACAAACGGGTTTTTATGGTGTAATAGTTGGAATACTCTTCCCACAACTTTTAACTAAGTTTTTCTTTAATTTGAATCAGTTAACACTAGATTCACAATTATTCCGATGTTTTCACACTTGTGTTCTTGCATTCCGAAACGCACACCAACGGTAAGTCGAACAGTAACTAATTTTTTAGATAAAAACAATAATAATGATGTAAAATATCACAGCGCATTTGTTTATTTACACGACGTGAGGACGTCATATCGCCAAAGCAAAACCACGCCCACGGCGTTTTCCGTTTTTGGCAATTTCCGCGCGAAACTTGAAAATGCAATTTTTAAAAGCGTTTTTAGGGTACTTAGCGTTTAAATAAAAATTTAGGATTTTTTTTAGTGGTTTCTAAGTACTGTAGGAGTTATTTGAACAACTTTAAAAAAAAGAGTGTAATACCCTATTGTAATTTCAAAAAATTGCAAGAGGCTGTATGCACCTTAGCATAGTAATATACCAGCCACCAGCAGTATAGTCTCCAATTCTATATATACATGCAGCAGGTCCTCAACATGAGGCCCAAAAGAGGTCTCAAAGATTCCCAGCCTTAGGTGGGATCCTAACAGAGAGAGGGTGTTTACAGACTAGACTAAACAATGGATCAACATTGAAGTATTCTGTACAAATAACACAAAAAACTAACTTGGTGATGTTTAACATCAGCACTACACACTAAAGTGGAGTTTAAAAATTCATGTCAATTTAGAATATAAAAGTGATATTCCAATACACACAGATGTAGGGGCACCAGCCTGTTATAGATTACATTACTAACCAATTTTAAACAATGTAATAAATATCTTACCTTTATACATTTCCTCTTCATCTTCATCGGTGTACAGGGCACGGTACCTCTCCTCGTCACATAGCTGCTCTACGTCCTGCTCTCCTTTAGTGAGTTCCACCCTCCAGTCGTAGCCCCCCGGCGGAGCTTCGAGCCTCGACAGGTCGTGCAGGGCTCCCCTTGCATCATACCTGTCCAGATAATATAACCTTGCATTAACGAGATGTTAAACCTGTTAAATTAAGCCCGAATTGTTTATGGTTAAATAACCATTTTGCAGGTTTTGTTAAGACGGAAGACTTCTTGGTTTGATTTTGGCGAGTGTTTATTTTGTTTTTAACCAGGTGTTGACTGTACAAGAAGCTAGACTTAGTTAACTGATTATTATTATGAGTTCAACATGTCTACTTCACAATATCAAAACATGTGATCTATTTATAATTTTAACAGATTCTTCCTTATGTCACTTAGTTCTGAATCATTGAAAGCTTATAAACAATAATATTTATGCCAGTTTACGCTACACGTCTGAGATAAGATAGTCACTCATGTTAGTAAAAGCCAATTTAAACAATCAAAGTAAAACAGTGATCTGAATATAATACAATGATATCGAATTAATGATCAATACCCTACACTTGTCTTTACTTCTATTTCTAGCATAATATTATGTCTAAAATGAACATTATCAGTTTGTAAGAACACAAAATTGAAACTCTTTGGGGACTCTTTGGTTGTTACAGAGTCGAAGGGACCTCTAACCTATTATAACACCTGGATTTTAAAATACATACTCAAGTGAACCGTTGCAGGTTATACATACCACCGGCGGGTGTCACCATAACATTACGCGATGCCACAAGCACCAGAGGCGCCAGACGCTCGATCTTCATACACAGGACTTCGCACAAACATCCTCTGCGAAATACTTAAAGATCTTCCGAAAATTTAATTTTTTCTGTTAAATAACTATCTCTGTAGATTTATAGCGCCACAGTTAGCAGTCTTATAGTAAAAAACTGGTCGAACCTGTCGATCTTCAACGTTTCATCCGCCATCCACGGAATGAGGTGTTTGCCTTGGTCAATGTGAATGGCTTTATCATCGTCCCTGAACAATTTGCACGAGTAGCCAAACACGAATAGGTCTTCTTTCTTCTCCTTGAAATCACTCTTTCTTAATATACCGGACTCACTTTGACTTCCACCAGTCCACTTCAGAGACATTTTTATAGAAATAGGAAAATAAATTATCAAAACTTGAAGAACCTACGCCGAAGTCGCACACTCGCAAGCGCAACATCCATGATAAGAAACGTTTAGAAATTGTTTTATTTATTATGTGATGTGAAGTGACAGCTTCAATAGTCTTATCAAATATTAATTTGTATTTAAACAATACTGTTTATGTGCACGCTTGTAGTTTTTCCAGTTATTTTATCAGCATAATCTACAACATATACGCTCTATGTTATTTTAATTCCTTAGAATAAAAAAGTTTGTCCAAATAAAAATCAATAATTGTTTTTCATTTCTGAACGTACTGATAAGACCCAGACAGATAAAAATAATGTTATGTTCGAAAACCAAAACATAGGAACTTATTGATTTGTGATGGATTTGTACCTATTTCGTTATTTTTCTATGCTTTTGTAATTCAGATGAACATTTTATTTCATAAATGTGTTGTCTCACAAAACAATAATGGCAAATTCGATTTTTTCAACTCATTAACCTAAAGTTTTATTTATGTTTTCGTTAGTAACTTGGTAAAGTCGATATGCTGTCGTCTGGATTATCAAGCTAATAAAATTACGTATTAAAATTGCTTTTCATGTTTCACAGTAGCAGTTTGTAGCCTAAAAATCTGAAAGGAGTTGAATTTACTGGTTTTCGATATTCTTCCATGATTATTTTACATTCATACCACAAAGAATGCCGTTTATGTAAAAAAAAACTTAACAATGGCAACTGGATATAACTCGAATAAATTGCGGATACCAGGAAGTCAGTGAATAACACACTGCTGAATGTTAAACTGAAAATGGTCGAGTTATATACGTTTCAAAAGGCATATGGCGGACGTTTTATATATTTTTGCATCGAAAACTGATAAAATCTTTTAGTTATGAGTATCTTGTGACCGCTAGAGCGTATTTGTTAAAAATTAGATGATAAACGTTAGTTTGTAATGTGTAAATAAGTCTATTATATCTAGAGTCTTATAAATATTGATAGTATTTTCGTGCGTGGACGTTTTGATCCGTATTGTTGAAAAACGAAAAGTCTGTGATATAAACAATACATAGGTGATAGATTAATTTCCTGAACAATTTTGTATATATTGTAAAGTTGTTATAGAATTTTAGCTAAAGTAATATATTGCGAGAAGACTGAGTAACTGAGTGGAGGATTTGCGAGCTATGTCAGCTGTGAACCTATTGTCTTCTTTGAGGGAGAAACCAACCGACGAAATCCCGGATGATGGCTCGAATCCCGAAGGTAAGTCGACAATCCATTCTGTTATAATATTTTGTACGTATACCGACATTGACGCATTATCTTGTGCCAATGATCTACGAATGGCAGAACACTACAGTTTACTAAACATTGACCCTGATTTCTTTACTTTTCCAAGGGTTTTGTTGATGTTGAACAGGTACCGTTACCTTTTGGTAATAGTGCAACCTTATGACGCTGTGATCTCTTTGTATTCACTGCATTTAGTAAACAAATCTTGCAGGTTTTTATGTAGGTCACAAGCAATGCAATTTTTTTTTCAGTGTCATTCATTTGTGAATCTTGAGTATTTTTCCTTTTGGAATACGCTTGATACTTTCTAAAGCTTCAGCAAATAAAAATGATGCCTATCTTTTGATATCAATACCGATTCATTTATCTAAAAATAAGATGTCAAGCACTTGTTAATTGCATTAGAAAAGTATACCCATGTTAGTGTTTTGCGTTTTGTTTGCATCAGCATAAGTGATTGTATTACCCCTAGGTAGGTTTACAATCTCAAACAAATTAAAATATGATTATTATTATTATCTTATCATGGTTATCACAATCTGTGGAAGCTCGTCATAAACATTCAATTTTTTGATTGAGTGTGAAGGTAAGTTTGATTGAAAGTTAATCATATTCTAGTGACTAAGATGTATTACTAATTGTTTTTATTCTGTGATATATTTTTCAAGATTTTATGATGAATGGGACATGCATCAGTTGGTTCTTTCCTCCTGTAGACCGATATCTACTTATTGGTGTTCTCTCTATGAATAATAATTTCAGTTAAATTGTAACATTAATCCATCAAACACACATGATTCGAGACACAATAGAAAGACATTAGCAGTCTGACAGCCGGCTGTCGCTTGGTTGTCGAAAGGTTACCTATATGCATTTTTCCCTTTACATATACATAATATATTTTTTACATCTACCTACATTTAAAATGCATGATACACTAAACTTACATTTATTATTGTCATTTATTGCTGAGGGCAACACCAAAAAATGCATGATGCAAAAACTGTTTCTATTATGATCAGTTAAGTATCTTCGAGGTACTAGAGTACGCTTAACTGTTTAGTAAAACAAAACAAAGTACATTCCTCAAGACAAAAAAACTGAACTCAATATAGCCACTATGTTCATATAGCATCTGGCTTTGTATGTTAATTTCTTGGGTGAACTTACAAAAACAAATGACAGCTGGTTATTTAATAGTCACTTGTCTGATAATCTGCATGACTGCATTGTTTGCTTTTGGTTTGCATTTCAAATACATGCATTTTATTAGCAGGATGTTCTGGTCAAATAAAGTTATAGTACTATCGACAAAATTGAACCATGACCCATTTTGACGATAAATCGTTTGAAGCTGTCAAAATAATAAGACTAGACGTGTGACATTTTTAATACATGTTTACGCGATTGTCGACCTAATTGAATTTGAATGTCTGTAGGAAAATAAGCTTATGGTGGGTCATGATTCCATTGGGCTGATTGTACTTCTGTTTAGGGAGTCCATACTAACATTTCTATTAATTATTTATTTTATTACTAGCTTTTTGTCGCATAGTTTCCATTCCCGTTGGATTTTCGGGATAAAAACCATCCTGTCCTTTCTCAGGCTTTAAACTATGTCTGTATCAAATTTAATTCAAATTTGTTTGTAGTTTTGGTGTGAAACCGAGACAGACAGAGTTACTATCGCATTTATAATATTAGTATGGATAATGCAGTGGTATGCCCTTCATACAAGCCAAAACCAGCTTGCATAAATAAGATCATTATTATAAGCCTGTTGGTAAACAAACATAATTTTTTTAATAGCTATTGACTTGAGAAAAACTCCAACAGATCACTGAGATATTTTCTGTTGGAGTTGTTATGAATCATAAAGAAATGTTAGACTTTAATAAATTTCGTGACCTACACACACACAGTTATAATGGTCCCTGGGGCATCGTCTTTCACTGACCTTCCTCACTTGGACAAGCCTTCTCTCTTCAGTCTTCATCATAATAACATTAATACTGAATCCAATTAGACCTTAGAACATCAATAGGACTTCCTTATCATTTTTAGCTCTTGTGTACATGAATGAATATTATTTTTAGCCTTTAATTAATTGCATGGTTTTAATCATGTTACTGTGATAACTTGATAATATTGTTATTCATGTCATAATTATCACATTTATAGAGCATAAATTTTCAACTAGTACAATAATAAGGCTGTGTTTACATTGGTAGTGTAAATTGTTTAGAGCTGAAAGTACAGCAAATACACTAGTGTTTGGCCATACTTCTCAATTTGGACAATCTTTAAGACAATTTAAACAGAACGAGAACTGTTGAGGACCAGATTTGATAAAGCAAAAATATTAAAACAAAAATGTGTTCTTATAAAAAGGACTGTTACAGCCATTAAATATGTATTAATTGGACAATTATTGCTTTCACATTTCATTGGAATTGGCCATATGGAATTGGCATACCAAATACTTAAAAATTGCCTCTGACTGTAAAAAACCAAAAGTCCATGTATTCCTTTAAACAACACCTAAAGACACACATTTTAGCGGATTTAAAATCCTGAGCATTTTGTCTAGCACCTATTTTTATTTCTATTTAGGATTTTTTTTTATCGTTATATTTAACCGTTTTTATTAAGTATTCGCGTCACGTCGCCTAATGTATCCCAATTAGAAATAAGTTTATCTTATGTAAGTGAATGTAATTCTTTTTGAGAAATAAATATCTTAAACCATAAAAATACATAATATGTTAAAATTAAAGGCCCCTTCCAAAAATAGTTTCGAATGTAGAAAGATGGGAAAGGATCACCATAGCTACTCAATTGAAAAAAAAAATGAACTTAAACTTCAACAGCTTTGTGGTATGTTAGGTGCCAGAACTCCGGACTCTGGAAAGTATTACGTTGTACGTAATATTCCTCAAAAAATACGGGCTAACAGCCTGTCATTGCAAAAACCCATTCAAATTAAGCTTTCATTCTGCGCAAGTGCGTCAATTAATTAAAACAACCCCTTACTTCGTAGTTTTAAGCTCACATAATCAGAAATTATTTATAGCAATGTTATTACAGTTAGGTGGAGGAGTTATTAGACCGCTGACACTGCTGCAGTATTTATCATACTCAGCAACAATGTAGCACGTAAACAATACGACGCAGTAAGAAGTTCGCGATTCGAACGTGGTGTAAAAAGGTTCCCTTCTTTTTTAATTGGCATTAAGTTATTTTTGTTTTGTCCGAAAAGTATTTTGTTCATGCACGTTCAAAACGTTCGCGTTCCAATCGATATACCTAGTTGTATTTTTTACCCGACTGCGCGACGCAAAGGAGGGTAATGTGTTTATCAGTCTATGTATGTATGTTTGATTCTATGTGGCGTTCTAGAGACCGAATGCGTAGGCTGATTTTGATAATTCTTACGTCAATCGATTCGTCTTAACCTTGCGAGTGTCACTAAAGACATGACAGTAATCAAAATTCACCACAGCGACAACCAGACGCCATATTGTCAAAATGAAAATAAAAAATTTCGATGAACTATGTCGAGTGGGGTGTCGTTGAATAGGTATTTTAAAATCATCTTTAGGTTCTTTTTATCATTTTTCATTTTAAATAGTTTAGGATAAATAACGATTTAAAATTGTTTAACAAAACAATCATTCTCGCTAATTTTCGTGCTTATTGATTTAAGTTTTTATTACAAGTATAAACGATATACAAATAAACAAAACATGAAAAAACATGAAGAACAAATATTTCTGGTAACTTAACCACTTTGGTGTCACTGTACACAAGCTCCAAGGAACTACTTTGGACCGAGCTGTGGTTGATTTAAGTTCACGCGTTTTTACTAAAGGTCAAGCATATTTAGCTTTGAGCCGAGTTAGGTCTCTAGAGGGACTAATCGTCAGTAGTTTAGACCACCGCAAGTTACTTAATAATCCCCACGATATAACCCCATCAATGAAATGACTAGATTGCGTAATTTTCCACCTTATAACGAAGTCAATGAACCGTAACTAAAAAGTATAAAAATAAAATAAAAATTATTAAAAAACAAAAAACCCGACTGTGTGAAAACTAATTTTAAAAAATGCGTGAAAAATATAACTTAAATAAAAACTGAAAAGAAAGAAACAAGCCCAGTAGTTTAGAATAGAACAGAACGACTCACAGTCGGGGCCCATTCAAATTTTACCGATCTAATCTTTCCAAGGGGCCCCGACTGTGAGTCGTTCTGTTCTATTCTAAACTACTGGGCTTGTTTCTTTCTTTTCAGTTTTTATTTAAGTTATATTTTTCACGCATTTTTTAAAATTAGTTTTCACACAGTCGGGTTTTTTGTTTTTTAATAATTTTTTTGCGCAGATGCATTCAATTACATTTATCGACCGAAGTGGGAAGCCAAATATTTCGATATTTTTTTTACTTCTATTATTTCTACTATTGTTTGAAGTATAGCGGCTAGCTTTATAACAAACTGTCTCTTTACCTGAAGTTTCATTTCTTCTACGCGTTAAGGAAATGTCCCATCTAACAGTATATCAAGACCAATCTTTAAGCTTTACGATAAATAAGATGGATCGCAAGAACGAGCTGTAATTTATACTACCCGTTACCCGCTCATTATTTTGTTTGATCAGCAATCAATTAATTATACGAATCAAACACATTTCAAATGACTTACCATACCTTCCTATGTGTAGTTCTTAGAATAATAACGTAGTTATTGATTATTTATAAAAATCAAAAACTATTATTTCAAAGCTTAGGTTTTAGAACCTGTAAAAATGAACACAAGACTGTAATGTAACTCCCAATATACCTATCTGAAAAAAATCAATGCAATATTATTACATTGTCGTCGATAGTCGAAAGTACATAGTGGTAACCTACTTAATGTATTCATTCTTAAAAAGAAGAAAGTCAAAGCAATAGACTTCTCCTTTTCATTTTTCCAGTCACATGGAAATTAGAACAAATTTGTGCTCATTTATTGCAAAACTTTTCCACTTCAACAACTAGTTTACCATTAATTTCTTTGATATTTCTCTACATTTGCTAAACTACACAAATTCTACCACCCGGGTGTATCGTGACACGAATACCGACTTTATTTACCGACGAAGTTTAAGCTTATTATACGCAGGAAAAGTTTTACTTGTGACAGTCTATCAAATTGCTAATTAATTAAACAGGCTATTTAGAAAGCATCAGTTTTATGTGCAAGTTTTTATGTAGCCGTTCAGTTTTATGTAAACTGGTCTTATGTCTTGTTCCAATCTTCTCCGCCTGGTCTCGTGGCAACGTGGGCGATGTGAACGGGGGCCTGGGTGTCATTCTCAAGTCGGGGAAAAGTGCTACGGGGTTGTTTGATGTGAAGCCTTCATGCCATGGGAAGCATAATACTGTTTAGTCCTTCACCTAATTTCATGTCGCGTATTTCCGTCCCATGGCACTAGGAGATTATGAGAATATCTCATTCGTACTTGGCTTTAATTATGATTGGCCACCATGATTGGAGTTCGGTCTGGAGAGTGTTATGTTTTCCTCTTTGATTAAATTAAATTAGCGTTGTATCTGCCTGCTTATTCTGTACACAACTACCTATCTCGGTAACAAGTGAAGTAAGCTATCACCGCACCTCACACATTGACAATACATCTTAAATTCACTTTATCTAAATCCACCAATATTTATACAAAATGGCGCTTCTGGACTTTGTGAGTCTTTGTGTCGCATTGAATTCATTTTCCAGATCACCAACGCGTAAAAGGAACCCCAAGTATTTTTAGTTTCTTTTCAAAAGATTATTCGCTTAATGCCCATTGAATTTTCTTGTATGGGTTCCTCTCAAAGAGATTGCGTTGCGAAACTTGATCCCTGGGCCAGCCCTTAACGTTTTGCATGCAGGGGTAAATATTGCAGGGCGGATCAAGGTCAATTGAGCTGTGCACAATATGCAACCGTCCGTTGCAACATTGCAGTTAAGATACTTGATTTAATGGCGTGACTCGGTGACCATTTATTTCTTTACACAAAGACTAATTATTTGCAATATTTTGGTGCCTTTCTAATATATAAAATAATGTTTTTATAATAAAAAATCCGTAGTGCTTCCTGAAATAACTACGAAATTCGACAAACACGGTTCATTGACTTTGATTAATTGTGATATCATAGTGATGATGTGGTGTAAAAAATTTATAAAGTGGCATTTGACTAAGTTTCAAGCCGAAATACATGAAGATAAGGCTAGTATGTTGATATTTTTGATACAATTAAATAATGTGCATCAACGCTTACTTGTAAGAAAAACGTAGGTATGTGCCCAGAAACGAAATCAGTAGCTTATCATCTCGCTTTCGGAGATAACGTTTTATCAATGTTTTGAACATGTTTTGTTTTTGAAACGTGGTTTTGAGTAGGTACTGCTCTTCAGCACCTACCTAAATCTTGCAACACTCATGTGAGCGGGATGTGATTTTTGGTAATAAATTATTTTTACACCATAATAAAGGGTCGAGTAATATTATAACAGCCAAGGGTTTTTGTATACCAATTAAGCCAGGAGTAAAAGTCAAATAGATGATGTTTTGGTAACTCCATTTACTGCATCAGTAACCCGACGAAGCGACGTAATTTCTGAGCTGTTTAAATATAAACTTTGATAGTGAGAACGGAAAGGATCACAAAAGAATCCAACTTGTTCTGAGACAAACAACAAACATGAGTTACACTTAACTTAAAAAGATCAAAAGGTACACCTATAAAAATCCAAGTGATCTGATTATGATATTATTATGCCTAATTATCAAACAAGTCAAATTTTGCTCAGCATGAAGTAGGTATTACAATTTACATTTCAAAGTTAAAAGTCGAGAGTTGTATTCGCCAACGCTGTTTCCGTAACAGTACGCTGAGTAAAACCGCATTGCAGACGCTCTGCAGGATGTTTTGACGCTTGAAACTATAGGGAAATATGAACCAAATGTACCAACCAAATAATTAATTGAAATTGCATTAAGTTTCTATAAAAAACTTGCAGGGCGAGTAGGACGGTGTATAGAAAAACGTTTAAACCTGCCAAACTGCCAACATTGTGAACGTTTTTTTTCGAGCCATATTAGCGTATTTACTCGTCTTTGTTCGTTTGACAATACAATTTAAACAAAATAATAGTTCTAGAACACCTTTCATTAATTAACATAATGTAAGGTAGATTTTCGTCACGCGAAAAAAAAGTGCGTTAATTATAAAAATATTGAGGGTAGTTCGAACTTTATCGAGTACTCAACGGCCGCCAATTCGAATCAGTCTTTGAGACGTGCTCGTGCGATTCATGTCCTTCATTATATTCTCCTTCTACAGTGGTAGGAAATATTACGTCGGTTACACGTAGATGACCCCCGCGTTCCTCGCAGCCGTCTCTCTGACTAACCCTTAGTTTTAATATTCTAGTGAGCTTAGGTTTATGTTTACTTGTTTAGTGTTTTTATATGTTATTTTTATTTTTTTACAATCGTTAATCTCATTTATTTTATCGTTAGGTTAAGTTTTTGTTAGGTTATTTTTCGAACAAGTCGACGCCATCTTGAGGTGTCGCGTCACCGGTATGACTGATACTGATATGGTTAGTAAGGAGTCTACGCAGCCGGTAGGTGAAGTGCTAAAGAAGGGGCGTCGTAGGACGCGGAGGGCTGGCATCCGGGCCGCCAAGCGTCGCGCGCGGAGGGTCTCGGCCACGCTGGCCGCTGTAACAGCGACTATCACCCCTGAGAAGACAAGTTCCCCTGCCAAGTGCGCGGTGCATGCGTTTTTGCTCAAGTATCAGAGTGCTATGAGGAAGATTCCTGCCCAGCTGCCTCCAAAGATCCACGCTGGCCCGCCTACCAAGCGAGTGAAACGCGTGTCTTGGCGTAAGTTACGTCATTTTGTTTTTGGTTAGTACATGTACTTAAGCTTCAATTTTAATGACTTCAGAAAAAGGATTTAATTGATTTATAGTATGGAAACCGCCGAACGGTTAAATTGTTTTCCGATAGCCACTATTATAGTGGTTTTGTTAGGCTCGTCGGGTATCAACGCGAATGTCGGAATGGCGCGGTCGGATGCGAACATCCCGCCCTCGTGTGAAAGTGACGGCCATTTAGCCGATACGATGCTCGCAATCTCGCATATTGCTGACTTGGCTAATCATTAGACCACGCTTTCGTCTTTTGACAAACAAAATACCGTAATCTTGTTTCATTATTTTGCTTTTGCGTATCTTTCAGATAACACATTGTTGATATAGAGGAAGAACGTGTTTTGAACATAACGTGATTTTGTTTAATGATATTCATTAGTTTGAACTAAGAAGTACCTACGTGTAAATTAAAAATGATTAAATATTTACAAATTAAATTTATTTCAAATGATATAAGTTTGACAAGTTACATGCATTCTGCAAACGAAATGTTAAAACTTGTTACAGCCAAGCATCGATTTTACGACACATAATTTGATCATAAAACTACTGTAGAACGTTCTTTACAAACATGCAGACTTTACGGTTTAAGGCATGTCTGTTTGTTGAAACGTACATTCGGAAAAAATCAATATCGGCACAACATGTTTACAAAACAGCTCCCCAGCGCCTGTTAGTCGGTACGGTCAGATTTATCTCGAAAAATGCTGAAAGATTTTTGCAATTCTGGCCAAAGTTTTACGTTTGTCGTAAATGTTTATTTAGCCAATAGATTTTCTTTTTACTAATCTGATTTTTAAAAGAGGAGGAAGCCTTTTAAGTTTACTTTTAATGTTGCAAATCGTTGCACTCCATCGAAAAGACAGGGTGAGGGCGTTCTGTCTCAGTTTTTTATAAGGAAATATCCCAGAGTTCATTAAGTAATGTCAGACACCCACACTACCAGTCTACCCAGAGGGAGTTAATTACTTATTGATGCATCGCCAAAATAATGAGTCAGTATAAGTCGGGGACTACTTCAAGTTAACCTTGAGTCACCTAATATTATATTTCCGTCGCACAGCTTGCACCGCTCATTAGAGTAATTGCACAAGAAAATATATTTACGTGCAGTGAAATGTGGAGAGTGGCATCTCTTAGCGACCATGCTAAATATAGCACATTGTTGTCGGTTGTCGTCTATTTGAGTGCACAGGCCGGATTATTTCAGGTGGCAACTGGCGAGTACCCAAGCTTTTCCTTTAATACTGGTATTTATCTTGTAATTTAGAGCCGATATTATCTCGTTGATCCTTACTTTATATAAGCTCACCTCAACTTTATGATGGAGATTTCTCCAAAAAAAATCGGGTTTCATGCTCAAAAAAGTAGATTTTCTTATGCCCCTAGGTTTAAATACATCTTAAAGACATTGTTTCACTAAAAATATTTCTACTAGACACACTAACCCGATTACGTGTACTTAGTCATAGGCTCGGTGCAGACACAAAAATGCGTCCAAGTTTCAGAATTAACGATGCGATGACAAGTTTGGCTGACTTTTGTTATGCTTTTTTTGCCATGGCCATGGTGGAAAATCCTGGTGGGTGTCCTCCGCCCTAGGGTGGGCAATCTAACAGGTATCTGTTAGATTGCCCCATCTGTTACACTCTTACTGTTTAAAAAAAATCACTTAGATGTTTATCTCCCATCTACGCCGGGTAACAGATTGAAAATTCTTATGCATATTTTCCATCTCTCTTGAAACTGGATGAAACAAATGGATCTGGGAAAGTCGGTAGTGGGGGTACGGCCGGTATAATTACAGCAACGCATCTGCCAGACCTCTGGCATAATGGTTATCTTAAGGCACTTAGCATGGTGAACCCTCAAGTTGTTTGGAATCGAATGATATCAAAAATTATAGTAAGTAATACATTCATAGTCATTGAAATTACACCATTGTGTATACGCAAGTAATCTATGTAAAAGCGCTGGACAATGAACTTAACAAAGGTAATATTGGAACAGTATTGGAACGAATTTTTGAACATAAACCGTGTTTGTATTGTTACGCTGTTCGTGCAAATTTAAATACGGTTAAACATTCGTTTCGTTGTTGTTATTGGTCATTTATTTTAATAGTTGCCATGCTAGATTTTTCAAGCGTTGAGATCATATCAAAAATGTTGGGATAAGGAACTTTATTAATATTGCGTTTTTTAGTCTTATCGCTGTTTTAGTATGTTTGTTTTTCCCCTTATTTCTTCTAATTAATGCTTCGGATTTTGATAGGGATAAAACCTTTTATAGAATTTCTTCGAGATGATCTATTATGTATATTATAGTAGACAAAAACCGTCAATTTCAAAGATTTAAAAATTAAAAGGGCTCGAAAATAAAATAAAGAGAAAATAAAAGATTTACGACATGCATGCGAAGCCAGGACGGATCGCTAGTTACAATAATAAGTTATTCAATTTACAGTTGGTTTTATGTTTGGTTTGACTAAGCTATAAATTCAACAAAGTTCATTGACCTTTAGCTGTATTTTTTGCACGTTACGTTACGTCGGTATGTTTATTATTTAAACTAAGTTTTTGTTTTGAATTTTATCAACGTTAAATATAGCCGATACTGACCTTTTAAAATGTCTGAGGACGGAAATAGAAGTGTTACCGCTTCATGAATCTGCTCCTGTAACGTAGGGTTTCTGAGGAACCAAGTCTAACCTGAATTTCTGATGTCATTTACACCAATTCAATTTTTTTCCCCGTTATTTTTTGTGTGCGTTGTTTCCTTTGTCACTGTTGTAAAGTTTACCTACCTACTTATTATGTATTGCCCCATTGAACTATTGAGTTGAACTTAATTTTGCTCTGTAGGGTATATTCAAGGTCATAGCTTGCGGGAAGGGGAATAAAATAAGGGCACGGGAGCATAACAAAGGTAGGTAGTAGGTAGGTACTGGACGTACTTACAAATAGACAATAGCAATGCTGCACTTCACATACAACCCGTAGATTCATTGCATTGAAGGGTCATCATACAAATAGGAATTATGATCGAGTAAAAACACTACTGCTTGTGTAGGGAATATTTAATTTTAAGTATTATTTTATTTTGTATATTATGTCTATTAATATTGCTGCAATATTAATAGACATTCAGTGAAATATTCAACTATTATGGTTCAAGAGACACTGACCGCGTTGTCAGGCAGGCCGATAGCAGCTACTTGGAGGGTATTTCTGAAGGAGGACCCTTTTTAAGCTGCATCTATCATCTAGTAGATGTCAATCACATGAATGTCAGTTTATGTATTTTTGTATAGGAGTTTATCACTGTACATCAGTTTTGTGGATTAAATAAAAAAAAAACTACGCTAGGCAAACAAACATGAGCTTAGCACAAGTGCAGTGTAAGTGTGACTAAGAATGCTTTTCCTTGTACTTTATGCAACTCAATTCAGTGCTTGCATACGCTAGCTAGCACAGCTTTACATAACGCCAGTATTCCCAAGAGGGAGACAGGAAAATACCAAAGCGCCCTATCGTAGCCTTCAAGAGTTCGCCATTTCGGCATAATTATGATTTTTCACCATAATTTTAGCCTTAATTTAATTACCCATTCCTGATTAAAGACCTCCATTTTTTTCTGCTTTTCTTTTATTGAAAATAGCCGTTGAAAGACCATACCAGCAGGTACTGGTTTTACTTTCCTTCGCCTGATATTGACCGTGTGAAAGTTAAAGCTGTCTACACGGACGTTTTCAGAAATTATTGCAAGCGACAGCTGCTGCCACTTGGCGATTGATAACTTGTACTTACTGGATCAATCGACTTTGTTATATCGCTTCATGTTATTGCTAAGTGTCTTGGGAGTTGTATAGTAGGTTGTCAACGCGGTAATGTGGGATTGAGCGGTGTCTTTTTATTTGCCTTACAATTTCAATGATCTTCTTTTTGGATCCCTCTGTGAGGGCCGGTCTCCACCAAAGCGGAGAAGTCTCGTGCAGCCAATCGATATGCGTTATTTTCACATCCCGCCGCTTAGCTTTAGCGCAAAACAGTATCATTGGTTGATTACAAGACGCCTCCGCACATCTCTGCTTGGTGGAGTCCCGGCCTCACTTGGTTTCCGCACTGACTCCTTTCCACTGGTCTTTACTCGATGAAAACCCTTACAGAATTTAGGTACACATTCTTATTATATTCCGTCCACCAGGTGAGGACAACGTGGTGTCGGGTGGTGGGGGCGGCGACCCGGCCGTGCTGGCGGTGGGGCCGGCCCGCAAGCCGCTGCAGTACACGCGCGACCAGCTCATGCGTCTGCGGAACTCACCGCTCGTCAAGCGCAACTTGGAGAACGCGTTCGCGGGATGTGAGGCGCTTGCGCTGTGAGTATAGCCATTAATATTCCTATACTTAAATATATTTTTATGAGAACTTAATGCAGAAACCTACTACAGGCATTATTTGCTTAAAAAGACGCTCCAATCACAAATTCCTATATTTCTTTATACTTACTATAATTTTCTGCTAAATGAAGATGGCAATAACAGTACAATACTCTGCTTTCCATCAGATTATTGTCATGAAAAATTAAAAGATGAAATAAACAGCAATAGTGCAACAGTTTTAGCACCAGACAATCCGAGAGGACGCAAGTTCGAGTCCGATTGTTGAACTATTGTGAAGAACCCTTCCAATAATGCCTTTGTGGAAGTGGGGATCCAAATATTAGTAATTTGTAATCCATATTGCTAATATTTTGTAATTCTTACCAATACGGATTTTTCTTGTCAATACGGATTACTCGACAGATTGCTATTGCTTTTTGTTACAAAATAATGTAGGGACATTTCTCTAAGTGTTGGCCTAGATCAAAATGGCAGGCACCAGGGTATGTACGTATCAAGTTTTTGCGTGCATTCTACAATGGTCTGCCGACATTTTTCTACATAGAAAGTATTCGGCCTTTTAGATAAAGGACTAATTAAGTGCTTTTCACTAGCAGTTAATGATAATAATTTAATTTTGTAACAGGGTCTTGAAGAGACGCTCTGATTCGCCCAATGAGGAGGATCGGGGCGCGAGGGGAGATGCGCCCAACGAAAACCATAAGGTAACCAAAAAATAAGTATTCTATCATTGTGAGAACAATGTAACAAGTCGTGCACATTAAAAGTGGTCGAGAATAAATTATACTGAACCAGCGACCCGTTCCCGAAAAAATACATATAAACCTTTCTCTTGAACTATTCTCTTAAAAAACCCCCATCACCATTATGAAGTTCTAAAGACTTTGTTTTATACTATGTAATAGAAAAAACAATTCATGAGAAAGAAACAGTCCATGCAGTCAGGATATGCAAGGCCTACGTGCTAGGTGGCTACTAGTTAGTATAAGAGGGCCTTAACGGTAGCCCGCGAAATTTAAGTTTTTGAACGTTTTTTGCAATTATTTTCTTAATCCGGTATTTGACACCATCATCAATTGACGAACTTTTTATGAACTGTCAAAACGTAATTCTCCTATAGATTTTGAATGGCCATATCACCTTGTGACGTCACAAGCTAGCAACCCTATTGACTAACTATTTATTGATTTCTGCCAGGGTTGCGGAATGTTTATAATAGTTACCGTGACCCTGGAACATAAAGGGCAATCGAAGGAACATGAGTGGGTTTTAGTCAGTAAAAGTCTGACACGCCCTCCCGCCGCACCCAGGACGGGAGCAGTCATTTGATGATTTCCCACTCACAAAAAAAAAACTATTTATTGATTTCAAAGCAATTAAAAATCCAATTTTATATTAATTAAAAACAAAGCCGATGCTTAGGACGAATAAAATAAAAAGATAATAGTGTCAAATACCGTGTTCTACAACAATCACGTTCGCTACTCAGGGCGTGTACGGGCGCGACCGCGACCGCGAGCGTCGCTCGGCGGACCCGCGCGAGCGCGTGCGCAAGGAGAGCGAGCCCAGCGGCGGCGGCATCGTGCTGTCGCCGCAGCGGCGCAGCTTCACGTCCGGCTGCGGCGCGCCCGGCGCCGCGCCCGCGCCCGCGCCGCCGCCGCACCTCGCGCGCACGCGCCCCGACTCGCCGCTCGCCGCCGCCGCGCCCGCGCCGCCGCCGCACCAGCCCGCGCTGCATCCGACCAAGCCCGACCAAGGTATGTGTTATTGCTTTTGTCTATACTATACTGGTGGAAACTTTCAGCGGGGCAGTAAGGAGAACTAGCTTATAGCCCGGTATCAACCGCGAGCGGAACGGACCCATTAATGACTTCGTTAAACTCGCAAGCGCAACCTGCATACTTGTATTTACAACAGCAAATAGTCGAATAACAATGCAGTTTGCGCTTGCGAGTTAGTCAGAAATGAGTCCGTTCCGTTCGTGGTGGAAACCTGGCTTAACCCTTGCAGTTACACGAAAATGGTTTTTGGAGTATATCCAACTTTCTTAATTGGCTTTATTGCTTTTTGTAAGTTTATTAACTAACTTTACTCAAAATGTCTGTTATTGTAATGTTATTTTAGCCTGTTATAGAATGTTTATATCATTCAGTATTATACTTACCCCTAGAACACACTACGTTTTTTCAGTGTTTAAAATAGTTATTAATATGTACTCCTTAATTTAAAAGTAGTGCATTTTTGTAAGTGCTGTTTCCACAATGTCTCCGGCCAAATTACATACTTTCGAAGATAACAAATATACCTATACTAGCTTTTGCCCGCGGCTTCGCTCGCGTTAAAAAGAGACAAAAAGTAGCCTATGTTACTCTCCATCCCTTCAACTATCTCCACTTAAAAAATCACGTCAATTCGTCGCTCCGTTTTGCCGTGAAAGAAAGACAAACAGACAGACAGACAGACACACTTTCCCATTTATAATATTAGTATGGATGGATATTATTTAAGTTTATAAACATATATTTTCTTAAAATTGCGCTCACATTTTCTATTAACCACTTCACACAACTGCGCGCCTAGTACTTTTGATTGATTTAAGTACTAAGTATTTCAGTATTTTAAATTTTCTCACATTATCACTTCACATTACTGCGCTCCTAGTAGTAGAATTTAGAATTAACTATAGGGGAAAATGATTCATCTTTTATAATTATGTTCTCGTCGATTTTTCATTATTTTTAAGATGTATTCTGCTATTCGGGGCGGGGACAAATCCAACGAACCAAAAACCATGAAAATTGGTCTAGCCGATCTCGAGTTATGTGTTGTAACAAACCCGACTTTGTTTTATATTATATAGATTTGTTTTCTTTACTCTGGTTTGTCTCTTATTCAAAATCGACGGCAAAGGCTCAATATTGCCTCTTCATAACGAGCTTATGAAGTTCAACTTCGCAACAACTTTTATTTTCAAGTATCCCTTGAAAAATCACCTCGATCCCTCAAAACATAGTGTCGTAACTCATTTTCCCGCTACAGGAGGTCGCCGGATCGGCTCCGGTCGCATCATGGTGCGCGACGTGCCGGCCAACGCGTGGGAGGAGGGCGAGTACCGCGGGGCGGAGCCCTACCGCCCGCCGCGCGAGAGGGAGCGCGAACGTGAGCGAGAGAGGGAGCACAACAGGCCTAATAACGACAGGTATTAATAACAACGCATAATTTGTCCCATACAATACTGTATGGACTTCAATAAAAACTGCAAATGACTTACATTTTTGCGGACATGCCAAAATATTTTCGACCTTATTTCTATTGATTCGATGCACGACCGCGAATACCTACTTACCGCGCCTTAAGATCCCATCATAAAACGACTTTCACCGAGCTGGTTAATGGATGAAACATGCGCAGTCTATTTCTTTCAATGGACGAACTACAGACAAACACACAGCTGCAATACTGTGTCATCTTCTTCTCCTCTGTCGCACGTATTCATTCGCAGCAATATTTCAAATTTTTAAACTCGCGGTTTTTCGAAGCCAAACCTATACCATGGTATTCATAAAAATCTTTGAAATAATCTTTATTTTCATTTGACTTTCATTAATTAACCAGATCGGTGCAAGTTACTATTAGTATCGATTCACCAGTTAAAAAACCTGCTTTTTAACCAAACCAGTGAAATGATATAAAATAAAAAAATAACTTTTTTTTATCAGCACATACTTTGGCTAAGCGGTAACAAGCTATCCCTGTTACACAACTGTCAAACGTCAAGTGCACGATAGAGACGGTGCTAAGTAACGTCTATTTATCTCGCCACTAGCTGTCCCCTGCGGTTTCACCCGCATTTTTCGTTACTGCTCCGCTCCCGTGGGCCGTAGCGTGATGGTATATAGCCATCTAACACTAAAAGAATTTTTCAAATCGGACCAGTAGTTCCAGAGATTACCCCCTACATACAAACTTACAAATTTTACCTCTTTATAATATTAGTATAGATAAAAGACTATTGATGTCAGTAGCTCTGTCGGCTTGTTAGTACTTAATAGGTACTACCACAGATTAATAAATAGTTACTACGTAACAGATACTTCACTTCAATACAAAAACGAAAAAACCTACGCTATAATAGCCTACAAAATCATAATAATAATACCAACTGTTTGCAGTGAGGAGAAATGTACCATAAGTACGCACAAAGAGAGTTGAGATTCTTTTGCCCGCCGCGCGACTAACGTGTGTGCGTGTCGTCCAACAAATCTGCTAGGGTTATACGTATGATGATAATGGTAATGAAACGAATGTTTTAGAAAAATAATATTTTTTTCATTTGTTGATCAAATATTTTTTCTTTTAATAAAATGACTGATGCATATTTTTCGTCCCTTTTAATTCCCGATTATTATATTTTAGTGTCGAAAATATCCAAAACCGCGTGAATAATTATAATAAATATTCAAAAGGGAAACAGGGGAATTGCACAATAATTACGCAATAATTACGTGGTTTTACGGCATTTTGATAGTCAGCGCTATACCCGTGACGCGCGAGCACTCAGCCGGGCGCGCGACAGCCCGGTGTTCGTTGTATCGTCGACGATACGCGAAGCGGTAGGCATAAAACGCGAGGCCTTGAGCGAGTGACGGACGCCTGGTACTACCTAAACACATGATCCTTTCCGTAAAGGTAGATTCGCGGGATCGGTTTTGGTGTGTATTGCTCTTTACGTCATCAAATTATGTATTTATTTGCAAAAACATGTGTGTATTATAACACTGTTGATTTTGTATTCTCTTGCGGAGATCACAGAATGAATCATTTTTGTGTCATGTCATAATAACATTTATTCGAATATGGCACAGGTTCGAACGGCGCTCGTTCGGTAGAGACTCCTACTCCTCTGACATCAAGAGGGAACGGGACGATCGATTCATCAACGAGAAGATGCAACACAGGTTTGTTTTTCTTATTTTTATATTTTAGTATTTTATCTTCTGTCCTTTTCTTAATGAAATGGAAAGAAAAAGATGCACTGAACTTAAATTTAGTTTAGTTTGTGAATAAAGAAACCGGCACCATTAACTTAGAACGTAATGAACTTGAAAAATTCGTATTGTATAACTCCCTTACTTTACGCACAATGGCCCAATTATGAAGCGAAACTAAAACTAACTCCCTTACTTTTTAGCACACTGATTATAATTTTATAGCTATGTAACGCTTAAAGCTTCAAAGTTATAATTGTTATTTTTATTTACAGAGAGGACAACCGTAGATCTGGTGGTCGCTATTCTCAACGACGCCTTGAGAAAGAAGATGAACCCGAATGGTAAGACCATAAGCTTAGAAATAAATATATCTTTGTCTTTAAGACATGACGATACATTATATAGGTTGGAAGCTGTGAGCAAGGAAGTAAGGTCGACTAATAAGTATACGAGCGGTACTCACACATATCACGCGATTGGAGACAGAATAGCGCATCGTTTGTTCGCATTTTTCTATCTAGACAAGTATATAATCAAAGAGGCCTTAACCTTAACCGTTGCAGCTACACTGTGAGTAACGGCCTAGTGTTGGTAACACTGAGAGCTATATTTGTGTAGCGTAGACACAATCCGCTCACGCACACAAACAACATAAAGTGGACACACGATATCGCTCGTGTTTTGTACGGGATGCGGCTACTTTGCGTTATTATTCTACCTAAAAGCATTTAATTGTAGAATTTACTTGGCCATTTCTGTCCAATTTCTTGTAATCATCAAGATATTGTAAACAGATTTTCAAGTCAATAGATAAAATGGTGTAGATAGGGCCCCCCCTATCTACACCATTTTATCTGACTGCATTTACGGCAATATAAATAAATGCCAGTGTTGTTAGTATTCTGTGGCCTAGAACAAAATGGTAGCAAACAGGTGACGCTCGCGTTAAGATATAGCGTGCGTTGTATTTTGTTGCCGACATTTGTAAAGCGCAAAACACATGAAAATCCGGCAACTTTTTTTAAGGGCTTTTTTTGCCTTATATTCATAATCCTTCCTGTATTGGCCGCCCGAGGGAAATCGCCGGCGGCTTTGTTTTGTATTGCGCTTTACGCCATCAAATTAATATTTATTTATTTGCAAAAACATGCAACAACAGACAACTCGAGACTTCTTAGACTAACGGATTCTAGTCTTCGTAATCGACTAAACTTTCGAAATTTATTTTTATTTATACACAAATGTACATCGGCGGACTTAATGCCTAAAGGTGCTCCCTCACCGGGAGCATTCGCGTGTAATGTAACGTTACAGATTTGAGCATTACATCAGTGAAGGAGGAGAACCGAGCATTACAATGCCACCTTGTAATGATACAATGTGTAATATCTTGATACAACTTGTAACATCAATGCGCTCCGCTTCGTCTGACATCTTGCTATGAAATGCTCAAAGTCGAATCTATATGTTACATTACACGTGAATGCTCCCGGTGAGGGAGCACCTTTATGCTTCCTCTTCCTGCCAAACAAGAGCGGCGAGATAATACGGCGAAATAATGATTAAAAGACTTGAGTTTCTTACAACACAATATTATGGACTTCTAAAGGTAAAATAAAACGTCGTTTTTTCCCCATCAGGTTTAGTGGAGGGCCCACATCTCAGTTGGAGACGATCGAGCTGCGCGGTTTCGATGACCCTGTACCGAAGAAGAACGGCAACGCGAACAATAAAGAGACTGAGGTAAATAGGAATCTATTTTAAGTTTATTACCAAACTAGTTTGGCTTATTTTTCTTTGCCAAGTTGGATATCTTTATGAGTGTTCCTATCAGCCTCTTACTGGCTAAACTCTAGTATGTCGCCGCCGTTATCGCCATCGGTAAGAATCTTGGACTTGTCTCGCATGCACACACGAAACCAAGCAAAGTCCTTTTATACACATGAAAAGGGAGTGCATTTTCATGTGTTTCATTAAATTTGTACAAGCGACCATAAATAAAATATTCCGGTTTCCGCGAAACAGAGCACACTCGACAGTTTTGACCCTGAAGATTGTATGTTTATGTGTGTGTAATGTACAAGCGACACTGCATAAATTAAATATCCGATTCCCCCTAAGCCGAATCGCGGGCCCACTCGACAGGTTTGGTCTGAAAGACTGAACACTTATATTTCTGTTGCGTGTTACGTGTTGCGTGTTGCGTGTAACGTGCTACGTGTTACAGAAGTGGAACAACAGCGGCGGCGCGCGGTCGCCGGCCGCGGAGCGCTGGCGCGACACGTCGTCGCCCGCGCCGCCCGCCACCGACTCCGCCAACACCAGCAATGTACGTACATTACAATGTTGTGCCTACCTGTAATTTAAGAGCATACATTAACTGTTCATTGTTATATTTTTAAGATTGTCTGTATGTGTCTTAGGGCTGATTTTTCAATCATCAGTTAAGTTCTATCTGAGGAATAAATATGTCGGTTTGACATATTTTCTATACAAAAGCTGTCAAAACGTCAAACTTACTCTTCAGATAAAAGTTATCTGGCGATTGAAAAATCGGCCCTTAGTTGGTAAGCCTTTATAAATAAACTAGCTATTGCCCGCGGCTTCGCTCGCGTTAGAAAGAGACAAAAAGAAGCCTATGTTACTCTTCATCCCTTCAACTATCTCCACTCAAAAAATCACGTCAGTTCATCGCTCCGTTTTGCCGTGAAAGAAAGACAAACAGACAGACACACTTTCCCATTTATAATATTAGTATGGATAAATTACTCACACTCATCATCTTCCTAGTGTTTTCCCAACTATGTTGGGAAAAGTTCTCGAGAGCTCTCATATAGAGAAGGCACGAGCATTGATCACGCTTGCTCAACACGAATTGGCGATTTCAGACGTAAATCCATTCCAAGTTAAGGATTTCTCACAGAGGATGTCTGTAATGTCCAAGATAATTTAGAAATACATGATCTCCCTAGCCTTTTTCTAACTATGTTGGAGTCGGCTTCCAGCCTAACCGGAATCAGGTGAATACCAATGTCTAACGTGGACCGACTGCTATATCAGACCTCCACAACCCAGTAACTGGGCGACATGATATCTCTTGGTTAGACTAGTCAAACTTTCTGGTTTACCTGTAACGACTGTCAAAGTTCTACGAATGCCACCGGGACCAATAGCTTTACATGCTTTCCGAGACACGGGATGTCAGTGAAGTCCAAGATAAACTTTAGAAAGTACATATGAATTGAAAAAGTCACATAGGTACTTGCCTGAATTTGAAGCCACAACCTCTTACAGGAGAGGCGAGCGCCTTATCCACCTGGGCCATTACGACCAATCGCTATTTTAGTTAAATAAATATAAAATTTACGAAATTCCTTACCCCAGGACAAGGACTCGGGCGTGGAGTCCAAGAGCGAGGAGCCGCCACAGAACAACGAGCAGCCGGAGTTCAACCTCGACGAGTTCCTCAAGTTCGACGCCATACCCGACGTGCTCACCGTAAGTACTGGCAACACTGCTTTACGGCATGTGTACACGAGGGAAAATGGCGGGCAAACAGCCAACGAACGGTTTTGTCATTACTAGGATTGGGTTGCTTTTTGTCCGCTTGCAATCCCCCAGGGGCTTAAGTTTGCTTGTCGTGTCTTATTTAACAACTGTGAGGCCTGAATTCATCGGTCGCGTAGCGCGCTGGCCATCAGCGCCAATGAAAACATCCGTAATGTGCTGACCACTCCACGGTACAGGTGTATTAATATTCATAGTGATTAACGCGCGCGCGTACCATTTTTGCGTACAGTTTTTGAATGAAAAATGTGTAAAAAGTTTGAAGTAATACTTCCAAAATTGATTATTTATTCATTTTAACAAATACGGCCCTAAGCCAATTACAATTGTTAATATTATTAAATTACATGTAGGTATGTTATAAATTTATAATTTTATAAACTCATTCATACGCTCGTCTCGCAGAACTCCAGACATAAAGTCCATTTCACGAAAGAAGTCCCGCAGACGCAGCGCTGTATTCGCGCGACATAATGTTGTCACGGTTAAATAATTATGTTATGGGGAAATCAGGGGAAATAATTTATAGTTTATTTACTTTCATTTTATTAACTAGGTACTCGAATAGTTAGATACGATAAGAAAAAAAATGTTGATAATAGTATGTATTTTTATGTAGGTACCTATTTGATGTTCATACTGCTTAGGTCAGATTAGTGAAAAATTAATCTTCCTTTAATTTCTAAAATATATAATGGAAATATATATGTAGATGTTCAACCTACTTCAAATTTATAAAAATAAAATAACATTTAAAGATTTTATTCAAAGTTTTATTGAATAATTATGATCGGTCATACTATGATCACTGTCAGAAGAGTGAATAGAAACAGAATCAGATTCTGTTTCACTATCACTAGCCGTCAATATAATAAATCGATCCATTTCTTCATCCATACGACCATCATTTTTTAAATATTCTTTTTCCAAATGCTGTACATGTTTACATTGAACTGCCCAATCTTCCGCTGTAACAGTCTCAAAAGCCTCTTCTGTCAGGCGTACAATTTCTTTTAGATCCAGGCCCACGTTTTTATCCGCTACCCGTCTCTTTACAAGGCTCCACATTTTTTCGATCGGATTGAGATCGCAGTGGTAAGGCGGCAATCTTAGCAATTCATTATTGTGAGATTTTAATAATGCATCCACGGCGTATGTAGGTGGACCTTTATTTTGTTTAATTAATCCAAATAATACAGCTTTTGTCCAAGTATCTTCAAAATATACTCCTTTTTCTCGCAGCCATTCTTGCATGTCACGTTTAATACTTGACATCGTAGGTGTTTTATTTATTTGAGTGCAATGATACGGAGCGTTGTCCATCACCACAAGTGACCTTTCAGGTAGGTTAGGAATGACTTTTTCACTCATCCATTTCAAAAAATTAGTTGTGTTCATGTCATCGTGGTAATCTGAGGATTTGGATTGGGATTTGAACATTAATAATGCACCATTAACAAAACCGTTTTCAGTTCCTGCATGAGCAATTATCCAACGACTCCCTGATGACTCTGACACGAACACTCCAGGCTCGTCCTCACTTTGCCAGCAACTTTTGGCATGATAAATGTTGTGTATATAGGTCTCGTCTAAATATACTACAGGTTTTTTCTTCACATTGCGATTTCTTCGGATTCTCTCCAAATATCTTGAACGCCATGCAGTAATATCATAACGTTCCATTAATAATTTCCGTTTCGATTGGCATCGCTTAAACTTGAAACCGATGCTATGCAATATACGGTGCAATGTTGTGATACTTCCTTGATAATTTGTGTCTTCTCTCAAAGCTGCACGCAATTTAGCCAATGTAGGTAATTCCTTCTTCACAACATAAAAACTATGAATTTTTTGCCGTGTAGCGCACAAATCAAATCCATCCAAGTCGAACTTTTTGGGATGCGGGCGACTCTTCCCTGGGGTGACGATTACTTTAGAAGTACTAGCCGCTGTTGCGCCTTCTTCTGTAACTCTCATTACAGTTTTCTCTGACACACCTGCAATAAATGAACAAAGGATAAAAGGACACAGCAACTCGCTGGGAAATGACGCAGCGGACGAACTTGCCAAAAGGGGGTCAAGCAGTACGGTCTATGGACCAACACCACTGCTACCCATACCCCCAACTCAAATAACATCCTGGCTAAAGGAAAAAACAAAAGAAACCCATCTCGAGGAATGGTATAACAGCAACAGCTGCAGGCAAACAAAAAACGCCATCCCAGCCATGACCAAGAAGTTTGTACGAAAACTTATCAAACTGAATAGGGACAAAATCAAAACAGTTATAGAAACCATAACAGGTCACTGTCCCTTAAACAAGCACCTATTCACAATAGGAGTAACAGACAGCCCTCTATGCAGAGGTTGCTTAGAGGCAGAAGAAACGCCAGAACACGTCCTCATTGAGTGAAGCAGTGTGGCCGAACAACGGGCAGAACTACTCCAACACCCTGGGTCACTTCCAGAAATTTTTGGCAGACTGAAAAGCCTGCTACGGTTTTGGGAAAGTGTGGGATGGTTGGAATAGGAAATAACCGCTCCAAAAGGAAAAATCAAAGTGTCCCCCCCCTCTTTTTAGGAAAATTATTTTGAACTTGATGGAAAGAACAGTTTTTGTACAAAAAAGACAAAAAGGTTGTTTTTGTCCAAAGTAATTTCTGCGTACTTAGTATCTCTCGGCCTCTGCAAACACGACCGGCCCGTCGCTCTCTCACTCAGTCTTTCGTAACAGTTTGTACAATCTCGACGGTTGCTCGGTTTCACGGCTTCGGCCAGGATATGGGCCGAAGCCGAAGGTATCGCCGAAGATGGCTTTTTTGGCCGAAGGTGACCGATGCCGAAGCCTAAGCCGAAGCTTCGGCCGGCACACTAGTGATTTCCAAATAAACCAATAATAAGTAATTAAAGATAGTTAAAATTCCGGTTCAGAACACATGTCATATCTTCGTGAATTAAACTTCATACGACTTTTTGAACAGTTCTTGTAAATAAAGATAAAAGACTAAAATAATCGGTGTTGTTTTAGAACGGCGGCGGCGAGGCGGAGGGCGGCAGTCGCTTCAGCCGATGGTTCCGTCGCGAGAGCCCCACCAACGATGCCAAACACTACGAGAGGCTTCTGCATAATATGGTGGACGGTGAGACGAATATAGTCTTTTTCACTCAATTGTAACAATGCCAAAGTGCACCAACTGTCCTTAGAGTGAAAGGATGGTCCTTAATATATTGAAAAGTGGCCTAAGTTATTTCGGTTGTTTACAGAGCTGGACGTGTCCCGCTCGGAGGCGAGCCCGAACGTGGCGCGCTCGGGCGGCGGCACGCCCGCGCACGTGTTCGCGCCCATCTCCCCCGCCGCGCGCGCGCCCCCCGCGCCGCCCGCCTCGCTCTTCGACCTGCTGCTGCGCGCCAACGCCGGCAGCCATGACGCGCGCCCCGGTGAGACATACTACTTACTAGTTATACATCTCGCCCGCCGCCCGCCTCGCTCTTCGACCTGCTGCTGCGCGCCAACGCCGGCAGCCATGACGCGCGCCCCGGTGAGACATACTACTTACTAGTTATACATCTCGCCCGCCGCCCGCCTCGCTCTTCGACCTGCTGCTGCGCGCCAACGCCGGCAGCCATGACGCGCGCCCCGGTGAGACATACTACTTACTAGTTATACATCTCGCCCGCCGCCCGCCTCGCTCTTCGACCTGCTGCTGCGCGCCAACGCCGGCAGCCATGACGCGCGCCCCGGTGAGACATACTACTTACTAGTTATACATCTCGCCCGCCGCCCGCCTCGCTCTTCGACCTGCTGCTGCGCGCCAACGCCGGCAGCCATGACGCGCGCCCCGGTGAGACATACTACTTACTAGTTATACATCTCGCCCGCCGCCCGCCTCGCTCTTCGACCTGCTGCTGCGCGCCAACGCCGGCAGCCATGACGCGCGCCCCGGTGAGACATACTACTTACTAGTTATACATCTCGCCCGCCGCCCGCCTCGCTCTTCGACCTGCTGCTGCGCGCCAACGCCGGCAGCCATGACGCGCGCCCCGGTGAGACATACTACTTACTAGTTATACATCTCGCCCGCCGCCCGCCTCGCTCTTCGACCTGCTGCTGCGCGCCAACGCCGGCAGCCATGACGCGCGCCCCGGTGAGACATACTACTTACTAGTTATACATCTCGCCCGCCGCCCGCCTCGCTCTTCGACCTGCTGCTGCGCGCCAACGCCGGCAGCCATGACGCGCGCCCCGGTGAGACATACTACTTACTAGTTATACATCTCGCCCGCCGCCCGCCTCGCTCTTCGACCTGCTGCTGCGCGCCAACGCCGGCAGCCATGACGCGCGCCCCGGTGAGACATACTACTTACTAGTTATACATCTCGCCCGCCGCCCGCCTCGCTCTTCGACCTGCTGCTGCGCGCCAACGCCGGCAGCCATGACGCGCGGCCGTGTGAGCGTGACTCCTGAGCAGTTATACATCTCGCCCGCCGCCCGCCTCGCTCTTCGACCTGCTGCTGCGCGCCAACGCCGGCAGCCATGACGCGAGCCCACGTGAGTCCTGCTGCGTACTAGTTATACATCTCGCCCGCCGCCCGCCTCGCTCTTCGACCTGCTGCTGCGCGCCAACGCCGGCAGCCATGACGCGCGCCCCGGTGAGACATACTACTTACTAGTTATACATCTCGCCCGCCGCCCGCCTCGCTCTTCGACCTGCTGCTGCGCGCCAACGCCGGCAGCCATGACGCGCGCCCCGGTGAGACATACTACTTACTAGTTATACATCTCGCCCGCCGCCCGCCTCGCTCTTCGACCTGCTGCTGCGCGCCAACGCCGGCAGCCATGACGCGCGCCCCGGTGAGACATACTACTTACTAGTTATACATCTCGCCCGCCGCCCGCCTCGCTCTTCGACCTGCTGCTGCGCGCCAACGCCGGCAGCCATGACGCGCGCCCCGGTGAGACATACTACTTACTAGTTATACATCTCGCCCGCCGCCCGCCTCGCTCTTCGACCTGCTGCTGCGCGCCAACGCCGGCAGCCATGACGCGCGCCCCGGTGAGACATACTACTTACTAGTTATACATCTCGCCCGCCGCCCGCCTCGCTCTTCGACCTGCTGCTGCGCGCCAACGCCGGCCGCCACGACGCGCGCCCCGGGTCGTCATACTACTTCCGAGTTATACATCTCGCCCGCCGCCCGCCTCGCTCTTCGACCTGCTGCTGCGCGCCAACGCCGGCAGCCATGACGCGCGCCCCGGTGAGACCTACTACTTACTATTTATACATTTCGCCCGTCGCCGTCGTCGCTCTGCGACCTGCTGCTGCGCGCCAACGCCGGCAGCCATGACGCGCGCCCCGGTGAGACATACTACTTACTAGTTATACATCTCGCCCGCCGCCCGCCTCGCTCTTCGACCTGCTGCTGCGCGCCAACGCCGGCAGCCATGACGCGCGCCCCGGTGAGACATACTACTTACTAGTTATACATCTCGCCCGCCGCCCGCCTCGCTCTTCGACCTGCTGCTGCGCGCCAACGCCGGCAGCCATGACGCGCGCCCCGGTGAGACATACTACTTACTAGTTATACATCTCGCCCGCCGCCCGCCTCGCTCTTCGACCTGCTGCTGCGCGCCAACGCCGGCAGCCATGACGCGCGCCCCGGTGAGACATACTACTTACTAGTTATACATCTCGCCGCCGCCCGCCTCGCTCTTCGACCTGCTGCTGCGCGCCAACGCCGGCAGCCATGACGCGCGCCCCGGTGAGACATACTACTTACTAGTTATACATCTCGCCCGCCGCCCGCCTCGCTCTTCGACCTGCTGCTGCGCGCCAACGCCGGCAGCCATGACGCGCGCCCCGGTGAGACATACTACTTACTAGTTATACATCTCGCCCGCCGCCCGCCTCGCTCTTCGACCTGCTGCTGCGCGCCAACGCCGGCAGCCATGACGCGCGCCCCGGTGAGACATACTACTTACTAGTTATACATCTCGCCCGCCGCCCGCCTCGCTCTTCGACCTGCTGCTGCGCGCCAACGCCGGCAGCCATGACGCGCGACCCCGAGAGACATAATACTTACTAGTTATACATCTCGCCCGCCGCCCGCCTCGCTCTTCGACCTGCTGCTGCGCGCCAACGCCGGCAGCCATGACTCGCGCCCCTTAGACATACTACTTACTAGTTATACATCTCGCCCGCCGCCCGCCTCGCTCTTCGACCTGCTGCTGCGCGCCAACGCCGGCAGCCATGACGCGCGCCCCGGTGAGACATACTACTTACTAGTTATACATCTCGCCCGCCGCCCGCCTCGCTCTTCGACCTGCTGCTGCGCGCCAACGCCGGCAGCCATGACGCGCGCCCCGGTGAGACATACTACTTACTAGTTATACATCTCGCCCGCCGCCCGCCTCGCTCTTCGACCTGCTGCTGCGCGCCAACGCCGGCAGCCATGACGCGCGCCCCGGTGAGACATACTACTTACTAGTTATACATCTCGCCCGCCGCCCGCCTCGCTCTTCGACCTGCTGCTGCGCGCCAACGCCGGCAGCCATGACGCGCGCCCCGGTGAGACATACTACTTACTAGTTATACATCTCGCCCGCCGCCCGCCTCGCTCTTCGACCTGCTGCTGCGCGCCAACGCCGGCAGCCATGACGCGCGCCCCGGTGAGACATACTACTTACTAGTTATACATCTCGCCCGCCGCCCGCCTCGCTCTTCGACCTGCTGCTGCGCGCCAACGCCGGCAGCCATGACGCGCGCTCCGGTGAGACATACTACTTACTAGTTATACATCTCGCCCGCCGCCCGCCTCGCTCTTCGACCTGCTGCTGCGCGCCAACGCCGGCAGCCATGACGCGCGCCCCGGTGAGACATACTACTTACTAGTTATACATCTCGCCCGCCGCCCGCCTCGCTCTTCGACCTGCTGCTGCGCGCCAACGCCGGCAGCCATGACGCGCGCCCCGGTGAGACATACTACTTACTAGTTATACATCTCGCCCGCCGCCCGCCTCGCTCTTCGACCTGCTGCTGCGCGCCAACGCCGGCAGCCATGACGCGCGCCCCGGTGAGACATACTACTTACTAGTTATACATCTCGCCCGCCGCCCGCCTCGCTCTTCGACCTGCTGCTGCGCGCCAACGCCGGCAGCCATGACGCGCGCCCCGGTGAGACATACTACTTACTAGTTATACATCTCGCCCGCCGCCCGCCTCGCTCTTCGACCTGCTGCTGCGCGCCAACGCCGGCAGCCATGACGCGCGCCCGGTGAGACATACTACTTACTAGTTATACATCTCGCCCGCCGCCCGCCTCGCTCTTCGACCTGCTGCTGCGCGCCAACGCCGGCAGCCATGACGCGCGCCCCGGTGAGACATACTACTTACTAGTTATACATCTCGCCCGCCGCCCGCCTCGCTCTTCGACCTGCTGCTGCGCGCCAACGCCGGCAGCCATGACGCGCGCCCCGGTGAGACATACTACTTACTAGTTATACATCTCGCCCGCCGCCCGCCTCGCTCTTCGACCTGCTGCTGCGCGCCAACGCCGGCAGCCATGACGAGCGCCCACCAGAGACATACTACTTACTAGTTATACATCTCGCCCGCCGCCCGCCTCGCTCTTCGACCTGCTGCTGCGCGCCAACGCCGGCAGCCATGACGCGCGCCCCGGTGAGACATACTACTTACTAGTTATACATCTCGCCCGCCGCCCGCCTCGCTCTTCGACCTGCTGCTGCGCGCCAACGCCGGCAGCCATGACGCGCGCCCCGGTGAGACATACTACTTACTAGTTATACATCTCGCCCGCCGCCCGCCTCGCTCTTCGACCTGCTGCTGCGCGCCAACGCCGGCAGCCATGACGCGCGCCCGGTGAGACATACTACTTACTAGTTATACATCTCGCCCGCCGCCCGCCTCGCTCTTCGACCTGCTGCTGCGCGCCAACGCCGGCAGCCATGACGCGCGCCCCGGTGAGACATACTACTTACTAGTTATACATCTCGCCCGCCGCCCGCCTCGCTCTTCGACCTGCTGCTGCGCGCCAACGCCGGCAGCCATGACGCGCGCCCCGGTGAGACATACTACTTACTAGTTATACATCTCGCCCGCCGCCCGCGTTAAACCTTAGTACTCTAGTTAAACCGTAACACACGTGATTCGAGACACAATAGAAAGACAAGAGCAGCGCGATAGCCGGCTGTCGCTTTGTCATTGAAAGGTTAATGCAATGTTTTTCAATCATTATACATTCTTTGTGTACAAGGAGGTTGCCACACTTTTTCAACTTGTAAGGGGTTCATCAGAATTTTTCAACCTAAAAGGGGGCGCTAAATTAAAACTGATTTAGATAAACACTGGGGAACTCAGCACGCTCCATCTTTATGATGTTGCAACATGTCATCTATTACATTCTCACTGTATCGCAGTTATCGGATTCAACGCGATCGCAAAGTGGCGCGGAAGAGCAATCAGTTGAACATCTATGACTGTTTGTTCCATCGCGCCACTTTGCAATCGCGTTGATTCGCTCACGTATGACACCACGTTAGAAACCCTAGGACCCATATGTACCGTCAAACGACACTAAATTTATTTTCTTGGTAATGTGATGTGATGAATTAAATCACTAATGTTCACCGAATTATTACAGAAGTGAACCACGTGACCGGCGGCAAAGTGCACAGCCTGGAAGAGCTGGAGGCGCGTCTGCGGCCGCAACACTCGCAGCCGCAGCACCACAATGTACCTGACCATGATCTCACCGCCTTCAAGCGACTTGTGAGTAATGTACACTACTATACACCACTCGACAAACTGCACAGCCTGGAAGAGCTGTTCTATCGTACATATACTCAACGCTTAAGATCTTTTAATTTCTCAAATCCAATCGAATAATTTATTTGTGATGCACAGGTGATAACAAAGGTCTAAAATATAAGAAGTGCTATCTATGATCAGCCACTTTTAGGCATACGAAATTAAAAAAAATAGGATTAATATAAAGTCAAAACTTTATCTCAGTCAAAAGTGCTTTTGACCAACAAAATCAGTCCAAAGCTCTTTTGACCAGCACAATCAGTCATAACTGGTTTTAATCATAATGCTTACAACTTCGTTTTGATTGCAACATATTTACGGTGTTCCCTAGCTCTTGAGCAAGAGTCTCCGATAACTACAACCTGTATAATTATTGTCCGCATTAAACGAATGTATTTGTGTGGCACAGCTGGCGCAGGTGTCGGGCGGGCACGCGGTGGCGGCGGCGCCCGAGCCCGCGCGCGCGCCCATGCCGCAGCCCATGAGCTTGTTACAGGTATGTACCATGCTTTAGTATGATATTATTGACCAACGACCCGTCCCCGCGCCGCATGGGTGTTATTTATTTATTTATTTATTTAAACTTCATGCACAAGCGTACAAGGGCGGACTTAATGCCTTAGGCATTCTCTACCAGTCAACCCAGAGTTGATGAGACATAAACATGGCAGGTGCATTATTAGTAACAATAAAAGGACACAAACTTACAGAAAAATAAACAAAAAAAAAAAATAATTAAAACACATAATTAAGTGGGTAGTCTTAAAACTAACACAACATAAGTTTAATACATAAACACTAATCTTTACTTACTAATCTTTGAAAAAATCTGTTTTCTTCACTCATCATCTCCCTAGCCTTTTCCCAACTATGTTAAGGTCGACTTCCAGCCCAACCGGATTCAGATGGGTACCAGTGTTTTACGTGGAGCGACTGCCTATCAGACATCCACAACCCAGGAACTGGGCGACACGATACCTCTTGGTTAGAGTGGGTCAGACTTTCGAGCTTACCCGTAACGATTGTCAAAGTTTTTCGTATGACAACCGGGACCAACGGCTTTACGTGCTTTCCGAGGCACGAGGTATTGGTGATGTCCAAGATAAACTTTAGAAAGTATGAATTAAAAAAGTCACATTGGTACTTGCCCGGATTCGAACTCACAACCTCTTGCACGAGAGGCGGACGCCTTATCCACTAGGCCATCACGACACTTAATCTGATTTCTTTACTGTAATACGCATATATTGTACACATAAACCTTCCTCTTGAACTAAGCTATTTAAATTTATTTTTTATCAGATATAAACTTACAGTTATCACCAAATCATTCATTATATATGCTAAATTATACAATACTACATTAAAATTTCTTATAATAAAATAGACACAAATGGCTATCTGTTAAAAACCGCATTAAAATCCGTGGCGTTTTAAAGATCTAAGCATACATAGGTACAGACGCTTTTGTAACTAGATGATGTGTTTTATTATAACTATAATAACAATGATATTTAAAAGAAGATACGTTACGTTCATACTGAGCGACGTTCTGTATTGTTGCGTTGTTATTACTAAGTACTTACATTTAGGTGTCAACTACGACTGCGATAGATAATACGGAACTTATGACACAGAAAGAGATAGTTATCTGTAGTGTGTTGCGCTTGAAGTTCACTAATAAACCATAGAGTATGCGGATTTGCTAACAGAAGAGACATTGAATATAACAATAAGTATGATCTATTAAATAAAACAACAAACAAAATAGTCATCTATTTACTTAAAATCAAATTAATAATAATATGTTTTTCTTTTTAGACGCATGTATCTTTTCGAAGTAGTGTATTTATCTTCCTGTTCAAAATGTGCAGAACAAATTGTACTACTTTTTGTAGGCATCCAGCCATGTTCACTTCTTTCCGCCTGTACCATGCTGACCCATTTCTGTTTTGTAAGATCGTCACTCGGAAATCTAAAAAATAATATAACATAATAATCTGTGTTATCTAGGTACATTACATAATATATTCTAATATTACTAATAAAATATCTAATAGCCTGCTATTACTGATCTCATTCTATATTGTTTTTATTATGAACAGTTGAAAGCCAGAACTTATTATATTCAGCATAATATTATTTTAGCAACACGCTCACTAAGGCCTCCCCCACATTAGGCGCGCGCGTTCCTCAGGCGTATCAGCGACGCGGCCGCCGCGTGCAAGCCGCGAGCGCGCTACCATACAATAGGAGCCCGCGTAGCACGCGCGGCGCTCGCGCTACTCATACGCCCGATGATTTCGCACGCGTAATGTGGGGTCAGCCTAACTAACAAGAAAACTCAGGTTGCGCAATCGAGCGGTTCGAACGCTATGTATTTTGCCTTCGATTTCGCTTCTGGTTGATTAATCTATGACAATGTCATAATATCATAATGACATATTCTATTTGTCCTTGTCGCGCTGCGGTTGCCATCATATTCTCTATCCTTTTCGAACCGCCATATTAAAAATCCGAAGTTTATTTGTAAATGAAAAATAAAATCGTGAAAAAATACAAATATGACGTTCCTTTATATCTTACTTACGTATGGTATGAAATTCCTTCACTCTTATTTATCTTGGAACCACAGTTTTACACTTTCTTAATACACAGTTCGACATTTAAGATTATTATTGTCACAAATGTCAAACCACGGACACGCTTTGCTTCGCTCGCTGCTACTAGCCGACTAAAGTGAAATTACGACAATTGTCTGAATTTGACTGCAACAATTTGCACGCGCTAGTATCATATCTACCTCTTTATTGTATATATAACATCATTGTATAATAAGATTTTTTAAACTTCATCAATAATAATATTATATCAATAACAGCTTTACAAACAAGAAAGTTTACAAATAAGACTAATGATTACTTAATTATTTTGTTTTATCGTGCATCACATAATATGCCGTTAGCAATCAGGCATGCTTGCTTGTAGCGGTCTATAAATGGTTGACTAAAAGTTTAAATACAACTACCTTTTTCTATTGCGCTCTAGAAATCTTCAGAACTGAAACCGTACCTTAAAACATGTTATTGAATACAAATAAACATTCAGATGCTGAACAAGAGCATGGAGCAGCAACAGAAAGCGCAGCAACAGCAACAACAACAGCAGCAGCAGCAGCAACAACAGCAGCAGCAACAGCCGCATATACCGCAAGAGCTCCTTTACAAGCTCTTGCAAGTGCAGGTAGATATTAGCATGAATATTACGAGTTTTCTAGAATCTTGTCAAATCTGAGACAATTAAAGAGTGTTATTGCAATAATGATTGTTGAATAACCTTTTCTCAACAGAATAATATTGCCATTTCTAGGGTTTTTTTTTCTTTTCTTCTAAACCAACCGTCTACTTGCGGCATGTGACTGTTTTCTCTACAAATGTCATCATTTAAGTTTTTTTTTTTATTTTTTTACCGTCATTTATTTACCTTTGCTCCTTTGGAATTGATGTACTTTTAATAAAAACATATAATATGATAATATTTTATCATCATCCCACAGCAACACCAACAACAGCAACAGCAGCAACAACAACAGCAACAGCAACAGGCTTCCTCTAACGAGATGGGAGGCATCGCGCCCGCAGACAGAGAGCTGCTGCAGCGGCCTGAGGCGCAGGCCATTGTGCGAGGTCAGTGTGTAACGAGGTGGGAGGCAGTGTATGATACTCTTGTCTTAGAACCAGTGGCGGACCTTACGTATAAGACGAAAAACCCAGCTTGCACTAGTAAGAAACTTGTGCCTATCAATGTATAAACCAATATGAAAAATATAGAACTATGATAAAAGCTATTAATGGACGGTCAAAGAGACTTTTTCTTATTCTTTTAAATTCTGTCAGATTTGCCCTGTGAGAAAAGTTGCAGAGTAACCCTGAAAAAGACAAGAGCTTTCTCTGAGCCATTTTAAATCAATATAACACGGAAAAATCGGTTATTTTTGGATTAATTTTCTAATGAGCTCTTTTTTTTGTAATGTTACTGCCATTGTTGGTATTGATCTTGTGATTATTGTCTTATAATCAACAATATTTTCACATTAGTTAATGTGCAATTTGTTAATCAGGCCTTCCACATAATGCCATGTTTCACCATTGCTCCTGAATAACTATATTGTGTAATATTATATGAATTAAATATTATGTAACTATGAATGTTGTTACACACAGGACTGAAAACTGGCGAGATAACAGCACAGCATTTAATGCAGCAGCTGAGCAACCCAGGGCTTCAGAGTCGTCACCGTGAGGTGTTGCTGACCATACTAAGACTGCACCAACACCAGAGACAGGTAACTACTACTATATTACTTGACGAATCCATACTAATATTATTATCTACAATATTATTGTTTGTCCGTCTTTCACGGCAAAACGGAGCGACGAATTGACGTGATTTTTAAGTGCAGGTAGTTGACGAGACGGAGAGAATATAGGCTATTTTTTGTCTCTTTTCAACGCGAGCGGTATATTAACACTACGAACTACATGACACGACTAAACTGAATGAAATTTATCTCTGTCCTGCCCTAATGAAATGGAAAGAGAAAAACGCACTTCACTTAAATTTAGTTTGTGAACAAGAGAATCAGCACCAGTCATTCCAATCTCTGCTCATAAGTTTAAGTAGTGTAATCGAATCTAGTTCTTATGTTGATGTGTATCCTTCGCACAGATGGGCGAGTCTCCCCTGCCGGCGCCGCCGCACCTGGTGGTTCCGCCGCACCACCAGCCGCTGCGTCTGTCGCCGCTGCCGCATCAAGGTAAACATAAACCGTTTAACTATTTCTTTTTACCCTACTGTCGATAGGTTATGTTTTTTGAGCGTATGTATTTATGAGTGACATAGGGTATTTTATTTAAAAAAAGAGAAATAAAAAATGGTCTAATGGTAATAAACGATTTGACTTTGAATTTGACCTATCTCTTCTTGACAAGAAGCCGCAGAGAAATAAAAAAAATGGTCTAATGGAAAAAAAATATTTGACTTTGAATTTTACCTCTCTGCTACTTTTGACAAGAAGCCGCAGAGAAATAAAAAAAAATAGTCGAATGAAAATAAATGATTTGACTTTGAATTTTACCTCTCTGCTACTTTTGACAAGAAGCCGCAGAGAAATAAAAAAAAATTGTCGAATGAAAATAAATTATTTGACTTTGAATTTTACCTCTCTGCTACTTTTGACAAGAAGCCGCAGAGAAATAAAAAAAATAGTCTAATGAAAATAAATTATTTGACTTTGAATTTTACCTCGCTGCTGCTTTTGACAAGAAACCGCAGAGAAATAAAAAATAGACTAATGGAAATAAATCATTTGACTTTGAATTTTACCTCTCTGCTGCTTTTGACAAGAAGCCGCCCGCTACCGTAGAAAATTAAAAAAAAAGTATTTTTTTCGTAAATGTTATTTGTTGCTATTATTAGTATCGGTAATTTATTAGTCACCATATCTGTATACGATCTTTAACCACTAACTAACACCATTTTGTATTCTAAATTCTTCTTACTAACAAATAACTTTATCATGCACTTTCTCGTACGGACGCAGCGTTCTGTGTGTCGCCTATAATGGCCACCAGTCCCAACACGCTCGCCGTACATCACCCAGGTAGTATATGTTTCATTTCAGTTCAGATTTCATTTAGAAAGATTTCGTTAAGATCTCATCCCCGAATGGTAACGCCACAGTCTAAAAATCATACAGTCGTCCAACGAAGACGTCTAGACAGGGCAATCGTGCGGGGTGTGAGGGGCGAGACGCGGGTAAGCCGATCCCAAACTGCGAACAAAACGATGTTGGTAGTTTGGGATCTATCATTCAGGGCTAACGCGTGTTTCTTTTTTATATGTTATTTAAAAATGGTGCATACGACGTGTGCTGTGAGTGATTGCAAGTCTTCATCACAACTAAATAAAGATTTGCGGTTTCATCAGCTTCCACGCACAGAAGAAAGGTAAATAAATCTGTTTTGTTATTGAGTGAATAAATAATTTTATTTTTGTAATGTCGTGCCACGCTAATAAAATGGCCGACCAGCGGACGGTAAAAAATAATTAAAAATAATAGATAATCGCATAGTGCATCATGTGTTTGGAAATCCTAATAATATTATAAATGTGAAAGCGTTTGTTTGTATGTTCCGTGTCAAGATGGTGGACTTTTTAATTATTTACTAAGGGTGAATTTCGAGATGGCGGACGTAATTTTTTTATAATTTGATATGGGTGTCAATTTTGAGTATAATTGGGGTGCTTGTTACGAAAAAGCCATCCTTTTTGAAATCCAAGATGGCGGACGTGATTTTTTTATAATTTGATATGGGTGTCAATTTTGAGTATAATTGGGGTGCTTGTTACGAAAAAGCCATCCTTTTTGAAATCCAAGATGGCGGACGTGATTTTTTTATAATTTGATATGGGTGTCAATTTTGTGTATAATTGGGGTGCTTGTTACGAAAAAGCCATCCTTTTTGAAATCCAAGATGGCAGACGTAATTTTTCTTATAATTTTATATGGGTGTCAATTTTGAGTATAATTGGGGTGCTTGTTACGAAAAAGCCATCCTTTTTGAAATCCAAGATGGCGGACGTGATTTTTTTATAATTTGATATGGGTGTCAATTTTGTGTATAATTGGGGTGCTTGTTACGAAAAAGCCATCCTTTTTGAAATCCAAGATGGCAGACGTAATTTTTCTTATAATTTTATATGGGTGTCAATTTTGAGTATAATTGGGGTGCTTGTTACGAAAAAGCCATCCTTTTTGAAATCCAAGATGGCGGACGTAATTTTTCTTATAATTTGATATGGGTGTCAATATTGAGTATAATTGGGGTGGTGTTTGTTTCGAAAAAGCCATCCTTTTTGAAATCCAAGATGGCGGACGTAATTTTTTTTATAATTTGATATTGGTGTCAATTTTGAGTATAATTGGGGTGTTTGTTACGAAAAAGCCATCTTTATGAAATCCAAGATGGCGGACGTATTTTTTTTTTATAATTTGATATGGTTGTCAATTTTGAGTATTATTGGGGTGTTTGTTACGAAAAAGCCATCATTTTTGAAATCCAAGATGGCGGACGTCATTATTTTTAATAATTATTATGATATGGGTGTAAATTCCGAGGTAAATTGGGAATGCTGGTTACGAAAATGGCATCTAAATAATTTAAATCTGAGTCTAATTGATCCTACAGTAAAAGTTGTCCAGTTTGGTGGTCTGTAGCAAATTCTTTCGTTTGTACCCTTTCGGTTAGAATATATTTAATAATTTGTATTGTGTTTTAACATTTCAGATGTAAATTATGGGTGGAAGCTTGTAGAAGACCGGATTTGCTTGAAAGATCTTACGAAAGTTTAAAAAATATATACGCCTCATCTGCATTTTTTATTGTCATAAATATCATTAATATATTCATATGTAACATTGTTTTATTTATAATACTGTTATTGATGTGGATCTGCACAAAACAAATAATTTCATAAAAAATGTTTATTTGTGACAACCCTGGCCGATGCGTTATTGTCTAGACGATGTCGGCATTTTACGCGAGATCAAAGGCGTCGTCCTACTGTAGGATTTTTTATACTGTGGTAACGCTGACAGATTTGAGAGCGTCTTAAAATTAAATGATGTTTAAGCGCCTTACTAATAAACGCTGCATAAAGTTATGACAGGTTTATACGTCAAAAAATGTATGGTTACACAGGCTTTATTCATTGCATAACTTTACACAGTGATTATTAGTAAGGGCATAAATATATGATTATTAGTATATTTATCAGCTGTCTGGTTACCATAGTACAAGGTTTGCTTAGTTTGGGTTCAGTTGACCGTTATTGAGTTGTCCTAGGATATTTATTTACCTTTTTAATTTAATAACACTTAAGTGCCAGTATGGGTTTAGAGCTTTTCATTATTTTATTTAGACATGATGACTTAATTCATTCAAGCGTTCTTGTCATAGCACTTAACTAACAACCAGTTAAGTTTATATTGACGTAAATAAATGTTAAAAAAGATCCTATGTAATTAATTTGTATGTATTTTTTTAATATTGTATAAAAATACACACAACTTGCAAATATAAACTTACCTTCAATGTCTTAAGCCTAGATAAACTCCATCATGTTATCCAAAATCGTTCCACTAAATTAATGAATGAACCTTTCTGGCAGGCGTGCCGGCCCGCATTCCTTCGCCGCGCGAGTTAGCAGCGCACACGCAGTCCATCATGCAGAACGCGCTCATCAAGAAGAAGTTAGAGGAACAACGAGAGAACTACCGCCGCAGGCAGGAGATGTCGCAGCCCAAACAGTCCACTCCTATTTCATTCACTCCCACCTCGGTGAGTAGCGGTTGTGGAATAATAGAAGCTGGATGTTATTAGCTGTTAATATATACTTGCTCTGTCAACGAAAGTCATACTGTGAATAATGTTCTATAGTCTGTTTTTTTTAACAAACGTGTACCAAGAATTTTGTCTGCGTTTCTATTGGTCCACATAATCAGCATTGGTGTTAAAAGCGTTGGCTCCGCCTCGACTAATTTCCCATCTCTCTCTGTCGATACCGCAAAATGTGAAAGAAATATACTCAGTACTCGTTTGTTAAAAAAAATAGACTATAGTAGTAAACATTTTTTTTTTCATTTTTGACCAATAAAATTGTATGGTAAAAGAGACTTTGGCCTCTGAGTTTGTTTCGGTTGTTTCTACACAAAGCAGTCCAGCTAGGAAACACCGGCCCCATTGTTCGCTTAAAATAACAAATCAAAATATTGACATGTAAAAGTGTTACTGATTTTATCTCTTACGAACAAATAGTTTACTACAATGGGGGTATTTTTGTTTAAAATATAACAAAAATATAGATAAAATCTCTGGACTCTGACTGCTAATCCGAAAGTCCTCAATTTTCAGCCTGGACCAATGTTTGTTTGGTGGGCATTGTTTGTTTGAGTGAAAAACTCTGTGTCTATCTGTATTTTTTTTTTTAATTTGTATGGTCATGGTATGGTCTTCAAAGTAGATAGGTATGCAGGACCGTTATATGTTATTAAGGTTTTCTTGAACACTGATAGATGTATTCAAATAAAATTTACTACTATAATTTATTTTTTACTAGCTTTTGCCCGCGACTCTGTCCGCGTGGAGTAATAGTTCCCATTTCTGGGGGTTTTCCGGGATGAAAAGTATCCTATGTCCTTTCTCGAGTCCCAGACTACCTGTACCAAATTTCATTCAAATCGGTTCAGTGGTTTAGGCGTGAAGAAGAGACAGACAGAGTTCCTTTCACATTTATAATATTAGTAATGGATAGTATGGATTATGTATTTTTACAGGTATTACGTAAAATGACTGCAGAGAAAGAGTCTGACGCGCCCAGTCCAAAGCAACAGCAATGGACGCAGCCATCAAAGGTCCCGCAAGGCAGGCCTATAGTTAAGGTAGGTCTCAAATACAGAAAAACTATTTATTTGATTTACCTTTAATTCATATCCTTAGCCTTTTTTCAACTATGTTAGGGTCGGCTTCCAGTCAGACAGTGCTGAAACTACTACTGTGTAACAGATCTCCGCAACCCACCTATAAGGCAAAAAACATCACTAAACACAAGCTTTGGCTTAGCTATGTTTTGTCTCGGTCGTACACTTAACGTTGATTAGTTGTGTATCAATAACAGATGTTGTAGTGCTTAGACAAAGTACGTGCTAAGTAACGCCTATTTATCACACCCTTAGGCCCGTATTAATAGACGTCACTTAACTCCGAGATGATCTCAAGTCTCTTGCTGTCCTTGTCATTCTAAAGGGAAAAAATAAGGACAGCAATAAACTTAAGAGCGTCTCAGAATTGAGTGACGTCTATTAATACGGGCCTTAGACTTTCTGGCTTTCTACCCGTAACGATTGTCAAATATCCAATAATCGAATTTTCTAGTTTTCGAGACCCGAGTTGTCAGTGATGTCTAACTTATGATCTATAAATACTTTGTACTTGAAAGTTCGATAATGAATTCGACGTCTTGTTGTATAGGCAAACTTATGCAAATACGCTGGCTAATCGAAACCATGCTAAGTTTACCAATACGTTTGTTGCAGGGTAACCAGAGCGGCATAGCGCCGACAATGGGCTACGCGACGCCCAACGATTACCAGCAACATTATTTAAGCCAGCAACAGGTACGGAATGTTATTACAAAGCTATAATATACATCATATTATATTATTTATTTAATAAAACTTTATGCACTAATAAAAACATTGCACAACGGCGGACCGTTATCACTCTCGGCGGGCCTTTCAAAGATTTTTTTTGGGACTAGACCGGAACATATGGAATTTTCCAATAAAATCTTCAATAGTCAATTAAGTTTTGGACATTCTATTACGAATCAAATTCATCAGAAAGGACCTGAATAATAACGTCCTTTAACATTCAGCACAACTTTTCTGTAACCTTGCATAACTTCTGACAGATCGCCTTTTTAAGGGAACGCGCCCTCATCAAAATGAAATATATAAATATCGTATGGTTCACATAAGCTTAACAGACACCAGGAAATTATTTTTCCTGACACTTAGAATTGAAGTAGCCTTTACGTACACCAATAACACCTTCGGTAGAGGTCGGTAGAGGTCTTTATAATTATATTTTCTTTTCTGACACGTTACAGCAAATGCTGGGTTCAGTTCGTCCGTTCCCTCATCCTCCCCAGAGGCAACAAGTACCAAATTCGGTAAGTTTTACCGTTAATGATGATTAACCCATTGAATGCTCTAATTACAGACACAAAAGCATTGTCTCGCGTGAATCCACGTCCTAGACCCACGAAAGGTTAACGTTGATGATTTTATGCGGTTTACAACATTGGCGAATCTAATTAGACGTGATGTATATTGACCTTAAATCGAATGCCTTTAAACGAGCAACACTTTATATTATGTATTTTTTTCTAGCATAGAAAACTAGTCATAAGATATCGAATTCTATTGCGTCTATATAACCTTTTAGCAGCATTCGGCCAATTATTGGATTGTAATGGGTTTATTGTGTATGTCTAATGTGTTTTGTTAAATTTCCAGTACAATAACATGAACAATATGGCGCGCGGCATGGCTGGCGGCACCTCTCTCCACAAGCTGCTCATCCAGTCGCATCAGAGGAGTCTTAATGGTACTTGAATACTATACTAATAAATGGCTATTGAGCATAATCATTGAAGTGGGAGGAATTTGTCTATAGGGACTAAAAGCATTTTTTTGGATCCAGAGCGTATCGTGAGTTTTTAAATAGAATGTTGAGCGTAGCGAGGGATTCAAAGTAAAAGTTTAAAATAGTATTGTTCCTGATGTAAACCCTTTTTTATATACGAGAAAACAGCGTCAGCATTCAGAATTTGTGTAAATAACGTATTATTTCTTTTTAATCCGCTCGCGTTTTTTACACACGTGCGTTTTGTACAGCCTATACTAACTACCTATACAATATCTGTGATCGATCCCTTGGGTTCCAATGATTCAATCAAAACAATTACAATATTTACGTTGCAACTTCAATTCCTAGCGATTGTAGTCATTTTCTGCCCGGTTTACGAAGAATAAACTAGTTATTTTTTAATAGATACGATAAAGTTTATTTATGCGCGCGTTGTCCATCGACAGTACCTGTTTTTACATCTTAAACACTGACGCCTAACGAGAACACATACACACAATATTAGTATAAACAACATCAGTATACCACAACAAAAATAATGCAAATATCAGGCAACTTGGCAGACATGGCGGCGGGCGGCGCGGGCGGCGGCGACAACCAGCTGGCGCGCTGGTTCAGCCCCGAGCTGCTGGCGCGCGCGCACGCCGGCAAGCTGCCCTCCGTGCACGTGCCCAACGCGCTCGCGCTCGAGGACCTGGAGCGCCACCACCACTCCGCGCCCGTGCACAACTGAGCACCCACACCGCCGCCAACGGGACCGTGCTGCGTTCCCCATTCTTTTCTGCGTCGAGACTTTCTCGCTACAAATTATTGACAGTGAAACGATTATTGGTCTCAATAGCTCATTTCTTTCAACTTTTTGACCCTCGATTCCTGTAAGCAATAATGATGTCAAACTCCGTTTAGTAATAATGTTATTATAGTATTAATCTACAACTCCCTTTATATTAAACGTATAAGAGAGTATTGAACTCGTATTATGCGCAAAAATAGCGTTAATAATGATGTTGACGCGTAAAAGATGCATCGTATTGATAATTTTATGCAAACTTAGTCCAAACATCCATTAGATCTGAAATATTGTTTTGGATTCTATACATTTGTCGCTATTATGTTTATTTGGGACATTGATTATGGGCTGATTTTTTCAATCAAGTAACTTTCTGAACGACTGTAAAATAGATATGACGGTTTGACAACTTTAAAAAAATGACAAAACGCCATATTTATTCGTCAAACGATTAAACTGTCAGTTGAAAAAAAAATTACACAATTTAGTCTGCCTCCTGATGAGTGGGATGACAAATAACAGTAATCTACTCTATAATAGAAACTAAGATATTGAGCTGCTAATATTCTCAAGACATCGAAATACATTGATAACTTACAAGCACGGACGAAGTATCAAATATGTAGGAAATAGTTTAATGTGTATCGTAAGACCTGATTTTGCCTGATGTTAGTAGTATAATGAAATTCATGAAAACGTCCGCGACTTGTAACCGTTACGTTGTAAACAACTGAACACGACGAAACATTTCTAACATACAAATTAGGCTGTCAATGTTCCCTTCAAATGATATACTGGACAGGACTGTATTGACTTAAGGTAGAAGCTGACGGCGAGTAACAATTTTGATGTATTAATTTTGTCTAGGCTGTTTCGACTGATAGGCGTTATTTTAACCCGCTGTCGGCTCCCATCTCCAACTTCCATTGACTTCATTATAGTGGAGTAGGAACTCCTTCCATGACACTCATGGACAAGCGCTGAACGCAAGAAACAGACGGCCAAATTGAATAGAACTTCATTTGATCTGGTTTTCTTGTTTTCGGTGCTGCGTTAGGTCGGTTGAGATGCGAGCGAGTGTGAGTGTGTGCGAGCGTGCGTTTACGTATGTCTACGGTTGTGTTTGTAAGCATTTTTGTTACTACGTGGTTTATGTGAGAAGGATTTTCGTTGATAAAAATAATAATAGAAGTATTGTCTTCCCCCGCGTCAGACTCAGCGAGGCGGGGGAAATAGACGTAGTTAGGGCGACCGTTTAAGTTCCGAATCGCGATTTCATTTTGTAATACGATTTTGGAATTTGGCGCAAATGTAACAAAAAAAAAAACAAACATTTGTGTTCTAAATTTCTTAAATATATTTTTTTATGAATTTTACGATTCGCGTGCGATTTTAGCGATTCTTTTTTCATCATTGAGACCTGAGCTAGATGCATGTCAATTATCATTTCGGATAACCGCGCAGTAGGAGCGTATACAGATGTGGTACTACACAGTATAGATACTGCCGACCTGTTTCAGTTGACCGTTCCCTGTGTACGCCCTTACGACAAATGTAGAGTATTACCGTCCAGAAAGCGTATGTCAATCTCTTTGTTAGAAACTCAAGCAATTATACTACGTATATAACGCTTATGCCTTTTAATTAATTTAATAATATAAATAAAGTATAAAACCCTATTGTTTTAGACCAGCTACATGAATTGTTCAGAATGGGCATTTTAACCAAAGTTTACAGATGTTTTAAAAGATGCGTTAAATGTTTATTTATCTATATCCAGTCTGTTGTATAACTGTCACATATTATAATAGAAGCTAGTCCGAGGTCCATCTGAACGCGAGCATTGGTCGTATAGCGCAGGTTTCAAAGCATTTTGATGACATTTTGAGACGGATTGACGGACTCTAATCATGAATTGATGATTTTATTTGTGAGGGGACGTGGTGCCGTTAGTGACTCATGAGATGCGTCACTGGCGGTACCAGGGTACCAAGATTTACTGGCGAAATTTTAGTTAAACGGGATTGTGAGCCGTGGCGACTAGCACGGCGACACGCAACGGTGTCGACGCTTACTTGTAACAACACGAGAATGTCTGTAAGCTTTAAATTATTGATTAAAGAAAAAATTGAAAGTTCCTTTTTGTTTTATTGCTTCTAAGAAAGTTTCAGAATCCCCTTCTTGAAATACCCTTTTCTTTGTAACGTTTTTGGTCGTGATTTTCAGATGCGTCGCAACTTCCAGTTTCAAATTTGAAATATCCTGTAAAAGAAGTTTTCGACGCGTCGAAGTGTCTGGAATAGCTACTGTCCCGTGTGTTTCAATGGACCAGTGAGATTATTATGCAATCAACAAAATTGTGTACTATTGCTCTGAGTAGGTAGGTAAGCAATTAAGTTTACACTGTATGTTAACACAGCTGAAATGTAATATGCTGAAAAGATTATAAAACATTACATGCACAATTAAAAAACACATCTCTTTCAAAATCTTTATTAAAATTTGGTAATACAAAATACATTATCCAGATTCAGCTACTTACAAAGCTAAATACGAAAAACATAGATCATCTGAATGCCGAAGTTCAAAAATACCTTCCCACTTTAGAGGTACCTATTTTAGGTTAGTGGATGATTTTTTTTTATGAAACCGACTTAATTATAATTATAATAATATTTTTTGTAACAAACATAACCCATGGAATAGTTACATTTGGGGTTGCATTTGTCAGAGAACGCAATTTTATTTTTTTGGATATCAAGGGGCGAGGTCAGTTTAAAAAGTATTAGTTTGTGGGTTGTTATGGTAACCTCACGGCCGCCATCTTGGATAGAGGGGTTCAAATTGTTTTTCATGGTTTACCTCAGTTGCAGCTACACGTGAACGGTCTTTGAGGCTATCTATTATTTTTATAAAACTGTAGACCAGTTTCACCATTATGCTTTTCAAAAATATGTACTTACGTATTCAAAAACTTTTTTGATGCCAATCGACCTGTTTCTAATACTGATCAAAAACTCTTATTGGACCAAGTCATAAAGTACTAAGAGGCAAAAAAGCCAAAACCCAGAAATAGCAAAAAAAACCACGCCCGTTATGAGAACAATTTTCGATTTCTGGTTTGTACTTTAATAACTATTAGCCTAATTTCATGGTTACTCTGCAATGAAAATAAAAAAAACAATAAAAAGTCATATTTATTATCTTTCAAGACTACGCGGTGTTTTGACATTCAGAAGTAAAACTTTTAACATCAAAATGCAGATTTTTGTAATCTTCGAAAGTATGACATTATAATTTAAATAATTATAATGAATATTTTTTCGTTATTTTGAAGATGAACGCAATAAAAATAAAACTTATATTTTTTAATTCCTATTTCGAGTTGATTAATTTGACATTGACTGTTCCTAGTAATTTATTTCTAATAGCGTCATCCTATAATGTCCTAAAATAAAATCACCGATATAAGAAGTAAAAATATTTGTAAAATAATTTTAATGTTATCAGCGTCCAAAGTAATATTCTATTTTCAGTTCCGAACTTTGCAAAAAAAAAAAGACTAATAAAAATACGTCCAATAATTTCAGGTAAAAAGCTATAATGTATACCTTAAAAATAATTGGGGTAAAAAACAAGATCTGTAATGAAATGAAATGAAATCTGCTTTAACTCTTGGCGAAAACGTAAATACTTTAAAGCAACTGGTTAATCAATATTATGTAAATCCAAGTTGTAGGTAATAGTAATAATTATCTTTGAAGCAAAAATTTTCTCAACAGATATACTATCGCATGTAGGTACTTATGTTCTATTATTATATTGTACATGTTAGCAAACTGATAAGTTTGATTTTGTTTCATACATCGAGAAAGTCAACCCATATTTAATATTATAAATGCTAAAGTAACTCTATCTGTCTGTCTGTCACGTTTTCAGGCCAAAACTACTAATCCGATTTAAATGAAAGTTTGTACAGAGATAGTTCATAGCTTGAGAAAGAACATAGGATAATATTTATCCCAAAACTCCTGGAACTATGTCAAAACCGCGGGGAACAATTAGTTCAAAATATTTAAATATGTACCTAGAGAAAAAGTAGCAACTTAATATATATAATGTCTACACGATCACTGTGGGCAAATTGGGAATTATTTAAAATAATGGGAGTTTAGGTATAACTTGACTTTATGTCCAAATAAATTCTCCGATGTGAAAAAGTGGGCGTTTACATTAGGAATTTACGGAAATGCCCGACCGCCTATCTATACTTCTATACTAGTATTATAAAGAGGAAAGATTTGTATTTTTGTATGTAACGAATAACCTCAAAAACAACGACCGATTTCAAAAATTCTTTTTTAAAAAAGCTACACTCCCTGAGTAACATAGGCTATATTATATCACGCTATGTTCCACGGGAGCGAAGCAGCAACCAAAAACCTAACGTAAAGCGGGTGAAACCGCGAGGAACAGCTAGTACAAAATACGTTCATAACACTAGCAAGCATAGTTTAGCTTGCCAAATAAACGATATTTTCTTCATAGATGCACACCAAATATGATTGAAGTTTACTTCTTATTTTAAAATAAATATTGATATTTCCACAATTCAGCACTTAGTTCGCAAAAAAAACGATTCCCTCTAAAAATACTTGTAAAGTCCTTCCTGAAGAGCTCTGTAACTATAGTTACCGTGATGAGGAAAACTGCTGTTTATCGAACAAATTGGCCTTGGTTACAAGCTAAATATAAGCAATTGTTTTAGAATAAACACAAAAAAAATACATTTTATTCAAATCCGTGAATACAGCGTATGTGTAAAACAAAAACCATAAAAGATTTTCCTCAAAAAACTCACTGTGAAACTAAATATTAATTGAAAAGAAAAAACACTGTTTCAAATAGTAGCTAAATAAAATACTAATTCTAACTAAAACCGTTTAAGCAGATTCGATTATAACTGAGACTATAACCCTTATTTACTCAATTGATTTTAAACACTTAGTTGAAAATTTAACTCGATAGGTACAAAGAAATAAATAAAAAAGGCGACACGCCCTCCCCCTGCTTTGGTTTTGAGCGCACTGAAGAATTGAGAGGCGAGGCGGACGCCCGTGCTTCTGGTTCTGTAATATATATATAGCATGTCGTCACTCTGGCAGACATGCGCAGTTACGAACACACTCGGTCGATACAGAAATAACCTTGTAGATAAATGTTTTATCAAAGCGAGCAGTGCATTGTGGACTATTCAAGAGACAACGTGAAGTTTAACACTGCTAAAACTTTGTCGCAATTAGTTATGAGCTGTTTTGAGTTTTATTTTAATGTTTGGTCAGCTTAGCGGTTCTCAGATATTCTTTTACATAAGGGGTTTGCCATTCCAGCGATAACTAGGTAGTTGATAAACACAAAGTAGAGTTCTTTGTATTTCATTTTATCTACCTTTATGGTGCACCCAACTTATCTTTGTCAGCACTGCGCCTTGGTTTATCGAGCTATCTAATTACTTACACCTGCGGTGGGCCACCGACGCAGACGTTTGAATAACTTAGAAGAAGTGATCCTGATACTGATTACAAAATACTGACTTTTAGACATACTAGTAATAAGTTTAAAATCCAGAAAGTCTGGGGATCCTAGACTAATGATTGGTATTATGAACTAAGTATATGGTGTCTCAGTAAGAGTGCACTTTTTCATTTCAAAATAAGAACATGTATTTTATGATAATAATTGTGATATTTTTAATTTATTGTAATTAAGACATGTTCCGATTAATTATGGATTAAAATATCCGGCAAATGAGAATGGCCCCCACGACTCTGATGACTAGCCATTACTCTTTTCATGAAATTTTCTATGACTTTTGCACAGAGATGTGGCTGTATCTCACCGATGACGCGTGATTTCTGATTTAAGCTCAGAAATTGTTTCGGGTTTTTTCGCATTAACCCAGAGATTTCACAAAACCCCAAAGAAGAAAACGCACGGCGTTAAATCGCACGATCGTGGTGACCAGTTCACATCAGAATTTCGTGAGATGATGTGTTTTGGAAATCGTTGCTGCAATAAGTCGATTATTTCATGCGCAGTGAGGTTGCACCGTCCTGCTAAAACCATATATTATGTTGACAGTCTCTTCAAAAATTTTGACCACTCTTCGAATGGTTGGCTAAAAAATTTGGCAAAGTTTGCGAGCGGTTTCATTTTTATATTGAGTTTTTACAATTATAACGCGTTGTTCTTTTGAAAAGCGCTCCATTTTATAATAATCGGAATAAGCAGTGGTGACAACAGTCAAATTTCAGAGTTTCCACATGCATGAGAATAAAAATATTCCAATTTTAAAAAGTGCACTCTTACTGAGACACCCTTCGTATTTCTTTAGCCGGTTTATACCTACGCGGTATGGTTACTGCTCCGCTCCCGTGGGTCCTAGCATGATGTTTATGTAACCCATGTATTATTCTGATAAATATAAACAGTCTCGTCTTGTGTAGGTTTACCACATTTCTAGTACACATAACTTTGGCAACCAGAATGTTCTATCGAATGCACTTAATGCATCCCCATACCACTCTACTAGGAAGCTTCGCTATTTTGTGGCCATACGTATAGGTTAATATACTTATATACCCTTATATCAAAGCCTTTAATCATTAAACCTTCGATCACTCGTGATTCGAGACAGACTAGAAAGACGATAGCAGCGCGAGAGCCGGCTGTCGCTTGGTCATCGAAAGGTTAAAAGACGAGCGAGTTTTAATTACAGTCATTAAAGTTTGATGAAAGTTAATTAAGGGTTTACGCAATAAACATTTATGTCGTATCTAAATCTATACAGCTGACCTAATTTGTCTATCAGCGAGGGCTATGTTCAGCGGATGGGCAGTTTTATTTTGATTGACAAATGGTCTACATAGCACATCAATAGTTCTGCCCTAGTCTGTTATCAGGTTATCACTATCAGTGAAGTGACTATACCATCAGAACTTTGAGGCCAATTCAACGGAACACTGTTTTTAGCCGACTTTAAATCAATGTTGCAGGTTTTTAATTCTTTGTTCTGATGTTTTTTGACGGATCACCTCTATTGTTGCCAATTCCTGACTGGTCAAAATCCAATTAGGTTGTGTTCAGTTTTAGGATTTGACTGTTCCAATTTGTCTCTCCTAAGTTAAACCTAAATACGTTACTTACACCATATATGCCGAATCTCTTTTGGTCAGACTTGGGGTTTGACTAGTGAAAGATAGAAGCCCTAGAGCCTTGAAGTTCGACTATGACATTATAAGCACTATTACTCATTTGCACGGGCGGGGAGAGCTTGGATTTTATTAGACCTGCCACACTTCCACCCTATTGCTATGCCACTTTCTGCAGATGGCCTAGCCACCTACTATTTAAATAAGTATTAATATTTCATAGGTGACCGGTGTTACACGCGTTCGATGATCAAGTCAAAAGTTTAAGCATTTATTTTCATTAGAACAAAACTTTGAAACGTCATTTAAGTAAAAAACATAAATAATTGATTCTATTTGCCCATCCCAAAATGTTGTTTCGTATGGAGAAGAATGGGCAAGCGATGGTCGTGCGTAAATGGCCGAGCGTAATTACTTCCACGAAAATATGATGACGCGTCGGTATGAGTAGCCTAGTCTGCCAACACATTAGCATTATGCAAAGTACCAAATGTGTATCTATTCTTAGCCTAGCACGGTAGAGTGGGTCTATAAGATCGATATTTGGACAAGACCTGTGAATCGGACCCACACTGCCTGATTGAAACTATAGGTAGAAACTCATTGTCTTATCAGAATTTTCATACAAAACTACCACGAACACTGCATAGGTGCGGCTTCCTCATATCATCCGCATTTTTTCATATCAGGCTCATTTTGCACAATACTATGGTGCTATGGTACGAAATGAACTAACATGTCTATAATTGCAAATGATTAATATGATTATGTAACAAAACGTCAGCATACTAACTGCATAATTGCAGTAGGTTAGTATTCTGGCGTTTAAACGAGACCACCGCGACCGCGCTGTTCACAACCTTCGGAAAATGTTTAGTACTTATCTAACCTTCTTTCTCCTATATATCATGACGTCATGTGCATAGGTAAAACAGAGTCCCCGCCACGAGTGTATAGCTGTAGGAGATAAACTTAAAAACTGCTTAACGGATTTTCACGCCGTTTTCACCAACTGGCAAGTAATTTCATGAGGATGGTTTAGGTTACACACATAATGAAAAGCCGATAATTTCAATGATTTGGAGTTGGAGTGATTGTTAGTGTATTAATCATATTTTCAGCCCCAGCTTCTAAGTTCTAATGCTGGAATTTACTTCACAGACATACCTATGTAGTGATATAACAACAATGCTGACGCCCGACAAAGTCGGTTCCACAAAGTATGAAACTAAGTACTGAAACTTCCTTATTAATTTTCTACTTTGTGGTAAAAAGAAAGGTAATAATAATATAGACTCTGCCTGCTTATCACTTTATAAATTATCTACCTATACTACTTCTTATATTATAAAGCTCTAGAGTTTGTTTGGTTGAACGCATTTAATCTAACAATTAGTCCGATTTAAAAAATCTTTTAGTGTTTTATTAGAGCACATTTACCGATAAAGGCTTTAGGCTTTCTAAGATCACGGTATGACCTAACAGGAGCAGACCAGGTCTTGATTTATTGTAAGTCTCTCTTTTTACATACCAATTTAGGAAGCCATACCCATCTACCTTATGCAAATCAGAACTAATTTTGCCATTTTTATGAAGGATTTTGGAGCTAAAATTCTTTATGAAAGATTTTTCATGATGAAAATCTTGGAATAGATATAATTGAATGCACCTAGGAAAAAGTTAATAAATAATTACCTACTATACTTAATAAATAAAATAAATATACGAAATATGTTTTTTTGTAGCGGCGAAAATATATAGGTAGGTAATTATTGAACTTTTCTTTAAAGAAATTTATTTCTTATTTTATATTTATTTATATTTAATTCTAACAAAATGTTTTTGCGGCGGGCGGCGGCATTTAGAGCATGTGATGGGGTGGGGCGCGCGCGACACATCAACGGCACGGTTTCGGGACGGGAAAATTACATTAGAAAGTCTTGATATTTGCGCGAATAATAAAAATTATTGTAAAGTAACTAATGTATTGTTTGTAAACAAAACTAGGTCAATTTACTATCGATCGTAAGGATATTTCAGCAGACACAGTGCCGTTTTATTTCGGTACCAAATTTAGTAAAGTATCGTCTTGTCTTTTGGTAAAAGAAATACCTAGTGCCGCAATAATCACTTCAGTAAGTATCACAACATTTTATAAACACATTACTAAAATAAAATCACGCACATTCACGCCTATTTTTTGAATGCTATTTTTACTTTTATTGACAGGTAAGTGACATGACCTACATTATTTTCTTTTAAATAGTAGTCCCTGCGCGAGGACTGCGCGGTTTAAGTACATCTATCAACCATCAACAATATGATACTGACTGAGTGACTGACTCTGACTGGTCGAAGACAAAACAATCGACGTCACGGAAAAAAGATTCTCGCGAATATTCTAGAACGTGTCACTATTTGTCCGAGTTTGAGCGCGTAGTCACAGTCCACAGAAATGTAATATAGCGACGACGAAGGCGACGTGGCGGGCGGAGGAGCAACACAATAAAGGACCTAAGTGAACGAGCAACACACCCGGTGTGGCAGAGCGGCGGCCGTCCGTCGAATGATAAAATTTTCAACAATTTCAACGCAGTTGGTGGAACCGTGGAGCCCTAGTCGACGCGGAGGGGCGTGGGTCGCCGTCCTTGCGCCGCCGCTACTAACCCGCCAGCAGTCGCCATCCGCGCCCGAGAGACGAACAAAGAACAGGAATAAAAAGCTAGTCAAGTGTTAATGCATATTGCATTCACACTTAAATGGCAATATTTCCCCGAAGGAGTGTTAAAGAAGCCTAGGATTGTTGATTTTGTATTGATTTTTTTAAAGGTTAGTAGTGCTTCTTTGAATTCGTTATTTAGCCAGATACCTACGCGTCGTTATTAACACATGCATGATGGCGCCGTGAACATTTCTATTGAAATACGAATCATGTAGGCCCGTGCATGACGTTATTAAAGTGGAACGCGAACGCCAAGTGAGAAACGCATAAAAACGCGATTAGACGTTGTGTTAAATAACGAAATACTTATGTAGACAATTAAATAAATATGAGTTTCATATGCTTACACAATACCAATTAATCAAATACTAGTTTTGATTAATAGATACTTAGGTATCTATTAGGCTATAATACCATATGCTAGGAAAAGTTTAATGGGTACTTACATATTCAGTGTGAAATATAATATCAGGTAGGTATCAGATAAACCATTACGGTTACCTAATTATATTTTTTGCTATTTATTAGCTGCTCAAACGGATCAAGATTGGCCATCGGCCGTACATAAATAATGTCGTGGATAAAAAGGTATGTTGCAGATAAAATAATAGTTATAATGCTTTTGATTTCACACGACGACAGTAAAATTAAATCGGTGCACATTTATATTAAGCAATTTAGAGGTTTTGTAATATTATTAGGCAATTATCTAACCTTTTGCATGACTGACTATCGTTTTATTTGACACTTCGTTCGGGACAAATAAGCAATAATTTAATACTACATGGATAGGGGGGGGCGGATAGGAATAGGATTTACGCCTTTTTACTAGCATGCTACACAACACAACACAGCGCCATTTCCGTTTGGTTGGTAAACCTGATAAAACTTCACATTCGCATAATTTTAATTTTTACATAATATGAAAGAGATCATAATATGTTATCTTTAACTTGAATAGAAAACATATTATAAATTATAGTAGTTATATCAACAAAAATAATGAATGTATATTGAAGGATTGAAGATTCTGTATGCGTATTGATTCACCTTTGGCCATCAGTCGCCATTTTGTTTCGCGTTCATTTCTTGCGGCGGCACGGCACGAACGGGACGCTCTCTAGCAAGGGCGTGCGATCTGCAACGCAGCAGTGCTTTGTGTATGACGCCATTACTGGTGCGAGAAATATAACGTTTGATTTTTGAAGAAAGTGTGTGCGTGTAACAATTATTATTGAATAAATTGTTAAGTTTGACATTTTTAATTATTGTAGGCGCATTTGAATATAAGGTAGGTCATTAACCTTGTTTTTATTATGATCGCCTGTTAATGTATCAACGTATCTTCGATGTACCCATACTTAGTAGCTTTTTTCTTCCCGTAGGTAAATTTGTATGTGGTTATATAAGTATGTAAGTACTTATGAAATGAACCGTAACATTCCGGAATATGTAATCAGTACCTAGTTAGAGTTTAATAATAATGTAAAATGTATCCGTAGTGTACGTAATATACCTAAGTAGGTGCCTGCCAAATTGTTTTGTATAAAATGGTCAATTCTCTTTTTGTTTCTTTTGTAACCAAAATAGAGAACAATCACCAAACTCTTTAGGCATCTGTTTTTAATTTCTTGATGTAGGTACTCATATTTTATTAATTATATTATAGGTGCGTTACTTGTCCAGGTTTACTGATTAGGTTAGTTAGGTTAGGGTTAGGGTAGAATCTATGTTTTTTTTCAGATGTAGGTGTTGCCATGTCACGCACGTCACGTGTTACATTTTTTGTTTACAAAATGCCTATTTTTGAATGAGATTTGAAACGCGCTAAAAATATGGGGCAGTGAAAAAAAAAAATTAGTTTGCACAAATAAACCGCACATTTCAAAATTAGAAAGTAAATACTTGAAAAAAAAGTACAATAGTTATTTTTTTTAAGTGGCAACACCCCGCATGGCTAGGGATGTGTTAGTAAGTAATGTTAGAATCTACTAATTCTTATTACTCCTCGTTATTTACTATTTCATTCAATTTTTTTTTAAAATTTAGAATCTGTTAATGTATGGATCACAAAATTTTAGCTATTGTTATACCTAATACACAATGAGGTATTTCAATTCGATGTGTATGTTACGTGCTTGACAAGAGTTTTTGCCGAAATAATTATTTTTATTAACATAATTTCAGAATTGTCATGACGATTTCCGGTTATTTTTACGTTCTTTGAATACATTTATACCTGGTTAGAATAGTGTCAAATAAAGGAAGAGCATCATTATTAGGTGCTAAGTACAAAAAACTGTATTTCAAACTTAGTTTTTATTTTTTAGTCTACGTTTATTTTATTGAACATTTTGTAATAATAATACGTTAGAATTCAATTCGGTGTATCTGTCACGTGGTATTTAATTAACGTCACTCAACAGTACATTGGGAGTTAGAATAGTGTCAAATAATGGAAGTGCATTATTATTAGGTACTAAGTACAAAAAACTGTATTTCGAACTTAGTTTTTATTTTTTAGTCTACCTACGTTTATTTTATTGAACATATTGTAATAATAATACGTTAGAATTCAATTGGGTGTATCTGTCACGTGGTATTTAATTAACGTCACTCAACAGTGGATCCATCACAAGTTATCCGGATTTCGCCGCTAGGGCGGCGCTACGATGGACCAAGAAGATACTTTGACAGTTCTTTCTGAACTTCTTATGGAGAATTACTTGCGGTTCAATTTTAATTTTGCTATTAATTAAAACAAACAGGATTTCAATACGGAATGCAAACTTGTGTAGTGAGTGACACCGACTGAGTGAAGCGGCAGAAAATATCATTTGGTGAGCTAATAGAAACATATACTGGTATATTGTTAAAAAAATACTGGTATTCAGTTGTAACTCTCAAGTTTATGCCGACGACACCGAGAGTTCAGCCATTGTTGGAAAAGGCTTCAAAAGGCTGGATGGAAGGCATAAAATTGCATAAAGATTTTACTTTTTACCAATTAATTGGAATAAAGCGAACCGATATTTTTGAAATAAATCTATTACGAGATTGATGAAAACATTTGGGTTGATTGTTTGAACATGGGATTGACTTCAAGTATGGATGTAACAACTGAATTGTGAGACACCTAGCGTCTCGAGACTCGAATCAACCAAAGATCGAAACAATCAAAAAATTAAGTGAAATATGAAGTGAACTGAAGAACAATCTAATACTTTTACTCGATTGCCGAAAGGAATATTTAACCCCGCTTAATAGAGTTTTTTCAGATATTTTTTCAGTAGATTTAGGTAGGTAATAAATACTTATGTCATCCCTATATTTCGATAGCCGTAAGAGCGGGTTGTTAGCAGGTGCCTCCCCCTCCTCCCTGCCCTCCAGAGCGAACATCATTACACATCGGACTTTGTGACCGTCTTACTATAATCGCCGTAAGGGTAGATATGATAGGACTCGAGTTGTTTAATGTTTATTTAACACAAAACATATTATCAAATAATAAACAGACAGTCATTTGGATCAACAGTTTGACAAAATGCCGTTAAATATTGGGCAAAGCACCAGTAATGCTGAACTTTTTAAAGTAAGCCAGGCTGCTATTATGTGAAACAATCCTTTTATGGGGTTCCGTGCTTCAAAGGTTAAATTCCCAGTCTGATCACTTAGATGTATCACCACCAATATTCTACGCAACGGCTGGGCCTAGCTAGTTGAATTTTATGCCAGGTTCTGATGTCTTTAGTTCCCATTAGGCGTATAAAAGTAAAGGTCTTAAGTCAAGCCTAGAATTTTACGATAACTATGTTTTTATTTTTATACTTTTTATTTTTTGGAATTTTTCTTTTCCTTGTGCTGTGAAAACTTACTTTTAACCCAAATTAACAATTTAGTAACTGTTTTTTTGTAGTAATTTAATTCAGAAAAATAATTACAAATAGCATTGTTTTGTCAATTGAGTCACCACTAACAAAAATCTGTTACAGGGCTAAATTTATGGTAGTAGTTTAATTTAAAGTATGTGTGACCTGGAATAGTTTTGTTCAGGCCGCGCAATTTTTTAGACCAAAATGCCTGATGGCCTTTAGCAACAAGCAATGTCATAAGTAAAACAATCTGAAAATCATAAGTTTGTAGTTAGATCTGAAAAAAAAAACATGAACAAGATTTATATATAAAATAAGTTTGTACGGAACCCTCGTTGCGCTAGTCCCATGTGTACTTGGCCAATTTTTTACTTGTAAATCAAATGTAGAACAACCCACCAATTAAGACTTGATTGTTTGAAAATGAAGTTATTATACAATGTGAATGTTCCGCTGAACCGATTTTGATGAATCACAGTTTCGGGTATAAAATGTTTGCGTATAGTCGTTTAGCTTACGCGATATAGGGTTTTAATTTGTAGTTTACTACCATAATACTAATTCTGCTGAAGTTGAGTAAAATTTCATATTTATTGAAAGAACGGATTTCGTTAGTAATCTGGGTTATACCGGCAAGCCGTCGACGTACATTTGAGGACTAACAGATCAAAGTGTATAAATTCTTGTAATGGTGGCTGGAGTTAATACACTTTGATCTTTTACTCCTCATTTGTAATCTCACGGCGCCGCCGCCAACTACTTTACAACTAGGGTTGCCAGGTCGCCAAACCTCATAGCCGGACATACCAGATAGTTGGGCCGGACATTCGTGAAAAAAGGCCGGACACCCTACTTTATTGAAGAATTTGTGTATTAATAGGTGCGACAAAAAATAAGTTTTTTATTCAATTTTACCATAAATCCTGTTCAAATTTTAATATGTAAAAAGCCTAACAATAGCCGGACACCGTTTATTTTGGCCGGAAACGAAATCGAAAAGCCTAACAGCTATGTTCGGCTTTATCCGGACGCCTAGCAGCGCTATTGACAACTAAACCGCTTACTGGTTCTTAGTAGGAACTATTACTAACTAACTTTAGCCCGCGGCTCCACTCGCGTGAATGTCGAAACTTTTATCCCCTATTTTACACCTTTACCGCAACGGCACACCGCATCGCGGCCAGCCGCTAGTGCGTTCTAGGCCTTAGGGTTGGAATTTCTTTGGTATTATTAGCCTTGTGTGCGAGTGTGACCCCTGTCTTGGTCAGTCTTTTGTGCTTAAGCTTTTGCTTATAAACAAGAATTAGTAAAATGTGTAGGTACATGTAACATTTTAGATAGATTTTAGATTAAATATGTGTATAAATGTCGGTTCCACCTTTTTGGAAGCTTTGCGAGCTTCAATATAATTATTATACGTAAACATCTGTAGCTATTTCGAATGCTTTTAAACATTTATTTAAGTCACGACAGCCTAATTTGGTGTGATACGGGCGATGATATTGAACCGTATCGTATGACACACGTGGTTTACAAATTTTTACCAAGATTAGTAAAGTCAAATGTTTTGCAAGTCTTATAGAATGTGCATAGAAGCATTTACATGTTTTTTTAAGGTTCCGCATCAAAATAGTAAAAAATATCCGTCGGTCCTAGGACTACCGTCTAAACGGTTAGTGTTAGAAAGATATATTTGTATTTGCATTTTTGAATATATATGTATATTTACAACGTCAACAAAGTGATAAAATAAATTTACGAAAAAAAATTTTTTGGGGTACTTCCGTAAACCTAAACTCAGTGGGGTATCATTAGTAAGGTCTTTTACAAACAGAGGTTGCTAAGAGTGAGGTGGTGAGGGTGAGGGCGAGGGGAGAGTGATATTAAACTTAAATGCACATCTTTTTCTCCAAATAGGTCGTCCCCCATCCCCCATTTAAAAACTAAACGGCTAGTTCGAAAAATTTGGGAAAATTAGTGATGGCAGTCCATGTCCATGACCTTTGAAAACTATGACGGCTTAGATAACTTTGTCAGACCAGGTTGTTAAGTAACGAAATTATTAATTACGGAACCCTATTCTATGGGTGACCTGACAGGCACTTCGCCAATTATTTATATTTGTGACGGACAAGTTAATTATTTGGAGAAACAATAGGTAGCTATTACGATCCGGCATGGCCTCTGTGACTTACAATTATTAGTCATTGACAAATAGAAGTTAACGTGTTATAAATTTTACATTATTTTTATACACTGGCGTCAAGTTAACTAAATATTGAATGCGGTCTGGAATGAACAAAATCATAGTTGATTCATGTTATAAGACCGGCAACAGCCGTAATTAGTCATCTTTCGCGATAAGAATGATAGGTACTTCTAACAATAAACAAAACATCCAATATTATCCACGTCCTTTATTTAAAACATTACTGCCCAAAAATGGTATTAGTGAATAAGTGTGCCATAATTAAATAAATAAAACCTTTCAGAATTATTATTCACCTGCTAAATGTTCACAGGAAAACATGTACTCACATATAGAACCTTTAAACACAGCTTATTGTACATATTTTTTTTTGCATTCGTTTGCAAATAACAAAAATACTATGCAAGAAATTGTTTTACAGCCAGCAAAATGGAGTCAGAATACGACCAGAAGTTCGAGGAGATGAAGAAGTATATACCATTTCTGGAGAACATGATCAAGAGACTGGAGTCTACCAGCAGCCAGGCGTCTGCCCATCCTCGCCAAGCACAGCTCGATAAGATTCGCTCCCTTCGAGTTTTACTTTTAAATAAGAAGAAAAGGTTATTAGATTACATATTTTCTATGATTACTGTTACATGGGACCTACTTCCTCTTCCATTAGAAACTCAATATGTCATTTAAGGTGTTATATGACAGCTTAGTAAACGTTAATTTTAACGTAATGTTGATTTTCGCAATCGTAAAATTATAATGTGTTTTTTTACTCGAACAGCTTAGGTAATTAACTACAAAAAATGTTAACAATCTTGACATGTCTATTTATTAAAATAAAACATGTACTTTATGTCGTACAGCAAGTCTGCTTTGTTCTAAACCGTCTGTCTTTAGGTAAGATTTTAAATGGAGACAATGATGGCATGTTTTTTCACTCAATTAAAAAAATAACATTTCAAGATTGTATTTACTACGTAAACTGGTCGAACTCAGAGTTTATTGCTTACCTGTTTGCGATGGGCCCATAGGCGTTTAGACAAAGTGCTAGTTTGAATTCTTTTTTATAAATATTTAATTTACTAATTTTAAGAAACGAGCATGTTTTTTATATAATTTTGTGACTTCAATATTTTGTTGTTTATTCTTTTAGAATGAAAATGGAGAACCTGCTAAAATGTGAACAAGTTTTGATTAATTTGTACGCAAAAGTGGAGCAAGTAAGTTTCCTATTTAAATTATATGATATAATACGTTACGTACGTTCGTAGCTAAAATAAATTATTTACCACTTTTTATTTTATTACAGAGAGATACGTTATCGGGTGTTAAAAAAGGACCAGATGGCTTTTCCATAGATCCTCCCACGGCACAAGAAAAGTCGGATTTAGAAGCTGTAAGAAATAAGCTGAAAAATGTAGCCAAACGGCAAGATGAAGTCCAGGAGACGTTACCAGAGATTTTAAGAGTCGATGAAGTCCAAGAAATGCATACTGCCGGGTCTAAAGAGCCAGCCCTTTTTCAGAGAAGGCCAAATAAATCGTCACTGTCGCCGACACACGTCTCCCCTACGAAAATAAAAGTTGAAAGGGTTTCACCCTCAGCTTCGAAGCGAAATTATACTCGGGTTTTAGTGTCCCCCGATTCATCTGGACGACGATGGTCTGAATCAGTAGATAATAAACCTCTTTTTAGTAGGCGATCACCACGTCGATCTCCGAGAAGGTACTCTCCTTCCTACCATAAAAAAGAAAGAAAAAAACCTTTAAAAGAATCAACAGCACCTAAATCCAAAGATTTAAATATAACGTTGAAAGTGCCAGAAGATAGTTTAAGCACTTTGAACACAAAAGATATATTCACCAGAATTATAAATTGCAAAGATGGTGATGTAGATATCGATACACTGAGGGAGTTGCGAAAGCAGATATTAACTGAACTAAAAAAGACTGGAGCTAGGGATGACATTTCTGACTTGATATTAAAGTCTTATAATAAGAAGAAGCGTAATAGAAGCAAAAAGGAGGAGGTAGAAGAAGGAGAATTGTCTGACAGCGAGAGCGAAGTAATTGAAAATGTATACGGCAGTTTAAGTGGTAACTTAGTATTGAAAGACCAAAGTGAGGCTAAAACTTCTACGGATAACGACAATGCTCGTAAAATTCAAATTTGTCTTGTCATCAATTCTGATAAGAATAATTCTGATTCTAAAACCAATACTAAGGTAGAAATAACTAATAATTCCGACGTTGCGGAGCTAGAAATGTACGAAAAAGAGAGCAAAGAAGTAAATAAAAATAATTGTAATGAGAAGAAAAATGAACCAGACATCATTAAACTCGATGCTGAGGATGTGTCGGTCACTACAACGCCTGAAGTAAAAAATAAAGAGCACAATTCTACTGTGAAAGAAACGAGTAAAAATGACACTGCTGACGAAACTCTTCCACAACTACCAGAAGAAGAATATAAAGTTATTACACCTAAACAGTCTGTCAAGTATACAGCTAACTTTTATAAACCAACAGATACTTCTGAAACTGAAGAGCCAAATAAAGATTGTAAAGAGAATACTCAGGAACAGGTTGAAACTCGACAAGAATCGGACATTAAAACTGATACTAAAACTGAGACTAATGTTTCTGAAGAGCCTAGCACTAAAAGGGATGTGTGTGCCATTGAAGCGGAATTAGAGCAAATGGAAAAGCCCGTTGAAATACCTTTACTCAATGAACCGACAATACCCGAAAAACCAACTAACAGTACGCTTTCAGAAATAGACATACTACAAGCTCTCAAAAATGAAATATTGAGCGAGACTATAACAATTCCCGGCTCCGAAGCCGGCACACCACTTTTACACCAACCCAAAGTTAACAAAGTGGCAAGCGCCAAAGAAATTTTGCCCAAGAAAAGAATATCTATTGAAAATTATAAACAAAAGATAGTAAGTTCAACCCGATTTTATTTTGAAGATAATGATTCTAAAGACGATCTTGTCAAAAAACCCAGTCTTAAATTAACGGAAAAGGAATGTGAAAGATTTAATATACAAAAGAAATTGTCATTCGATGATGACAGTTCAGATGGAGATGATGAAAGCGAAATTCAAGCCAGTGACCTCTATAGCGATCTCGCTCCTAAATCGCCAGATCACGAGGAATCAAGTAATTTGGAGTCGACACCTCCAGTAATAATACCCGGTGATCCTGTGAAGACGTTGCCAGTAAATCGCAACGCTGATATAGATATGAGAACATTGCCAATTCTGTCTCCTAATCAAAACAAAGCACCTTCGTTATTTAGTAGCGTTACAGGTTTCACGAGTAATAACACGATTACCACCACAAAGACTGATACAAAAACCGAACAAGTCAAAAGTCAAAATAGACCAGTGCTATTGGATCCTCGTGTTAAGAGAGATATTAATTCTAGCCTCAGTCCTAGCCCGCACACAGTTAATCCTGATAGGACACCAAGATCCGCGTACTCTAACATTATTAAAAGTCCCGCGCCCAATGCAGCGATGACTCCTAATGCGAGGTCGTACGAAATGACTCCTAATCACCAGTCGTTTGAAATCGACCAATCAAACAAGAAGCACGTATATATGCCATCCTTTGGTATGATTGACTGTAAAGAAAGAGAAAATTCTGTAGCAAAAGATTCGAAGATCGAATCATCTGGTGAAAGAAAATCACGTTTTGATGATATTGGAGACACCAGCAGCTGGAGCTCAAGCGACGTGTCGATGAATACACGCTATACAGACTCATTCTCTACAGACAAATACAGTAAAGGACAAAGAAAAGATAGATATAGCCTCGACAATCGAGACAAGTTTACTTTTAAAAGATCAGAAGGTCCCAAGACACCAAATCTGCCTTTTGGAAGATCTGAGGCGCCTGTCACGTCTACGCAAACATTTAATAAACTAGACAAAGCAATGACTCCTATGCACTCGTTTGGAGGAGCCGAATGCCCTACTACACCAAGCCATTACTTCGGCAGGTCCGAATGTCCACCTACACCCAGTCATTCTTTTGGGAGATCGGACTGCCCTCTCACTCCCAGTCACCCTTTTGGAAGATCAGAGTGTCCTTCTACCCCGAGCCACCCATTCGGAAGATCGGAATGTCCTCCTACTCCAAGTCACCCCTTTGGAAGAATAGAATGTCCTGCAACGCCGAGCCACCCATTTGGAAGGTCAGATTGTCCTTCCACCCCTAGTCATCCTTTTGGAAGTCATTCATTTAACAATTATGACCGTCCTTTAACTCCAAGCCATCATCAATACGGTGCGAGCGATTGCCCACCAACGCCATACTATGGAAGAAATGAATGCCCGCCTACACCGAATCACGGATTTGGTAGGTCTGACTGCCCATCGACGCCAAGTCATCCGTTTGGTAGATCTGACTTTAATGCACACAAATATAATAAGGATCCCAGGATTAATAGAAAACCTGAGTACGAATCAAATTCTCAGCTAAACGAAAGAGACCGTGGGTATTATAAAGAACGTGGCTACTACCAAGGAAGCACTTATAAGTCTCAGAAAACTTTTGGCGGGTCCGATCCTTATATAAATCAGGATAGAGAACTGGAAAAAAATAGTAAGTACAGGTACTATGCGCCAGACCAAACTGGACGTCATATGAGTAGAGATCATTCAAGGCGTGAACAAACAATTGGTGGTTCGAGAACAAACGATTATGAAAATGATCGAACGTATTCTAGAGAACGTGGACCATACAATAGTGACAACAGCGGGTATGACGATGTTGCTTTAAGGCGCGGTCAACAGCGTGAAAGAAGTGTTGGGCGTAGCATATATCCAGAAGACAAACGTGAAAGAAGTGTTGGTAGACATGTTGTTACTGAAGATACCTTTAGCACCACCATACCACGGTCATCGTCTAGAGGATCAAGTATTAGAAGAAATTCGTCTATTGAACCAGAAAATAAATCGTTATCAGTGAAATCCCACGGCGGCCGATCATTTACGATTGATACTAGTGTTAACGCAACATTCCAAAAGTTTCTTGAGAGTAAAACAGGTAGTCATGCATTCGAGAGCAATTTTGATTCGAGAAGACAAAGAGCTACGAGTGTAGGAAGATCATTAGCTCGAGCATCTCGCTGGGAACCGGTGTCTGATGATTCTAAACAAAACAGTAAAATTATTAGCAAAAGAGATATGTTTCGAAGAGCGTCAAGTGTGGGTAGAGATTTAGCAGATTACTCTGCAGACAAAAGAAGCTTCCAAGAAATTAAGGCTGATTTTAAAACCTATAGACACCCAGTAAAAGAATCTAGCAAATCTGAAAAAATACGTAGTATTGATACAAATACCAAAAATAATTATGAAGGAAAAGCCTTTAGGAGAGATTCTTATGACAAATATAAAGAAGAAGCGCGCTCTCAAAGTTCTCCAAGGCAGTCGTATTCTCCAAGGAAGAATTCTAGAGATCCAAGAATGCGTAAAGAAAATAATATTAATAATAAATATGAAGATCCTCGCTCAAGGAAAAGTGGAATAGTCTACTCAAATGATAATATTGTTAAGGGTGCTATTTTGAGTTCTGGCTATGGGGTCAAAAACTACAAGATTCCTAAAATAAAACGTGCTGTGGAGGAAAAGGAGGTTGAAATACCTAAAAAAGATGAATCTGTTAACAAAAAGGATGTGAGAGAAAAAGATAAACGAATCGATATGGACAAAAAAAGAGAAGATGAAACAGTGCAAGACAAAGCAAAAGATAAAATTAAAGATAATAAAAATAAAGAAACTCCAAAGCAAAACATCAAAGATTCACAAATTGAAAAGAAAAGTGAAATTTCTAAACAGAAAAATAAAGAAGCAACCATTGGAAAGATAAATGATTCAACAAAAGAAACTGATACTAAATCGGACTCAGAAACTGAAAAAGATACAATAGCGATCGATGCACCTGATGAACAGATTGGAAGAAGATCAACAAGACTAAGCAAAAAACTTGCAGGGACAAATACTGGGAAAGAACCAGTAGCAAAAACTAAAAAATCGAAGAAATCCATAATAAGTGACTCTGATTCTGAAACGGATAATAGCGCCACAGAGAAGCTTCCTAAAGCCAATGAACCTAATTTAAATGTTATAAAACCCACACCATCACCCCAAGTAACAGCTAGCCCTGTTAAAGAGAAAAATATATCCAAACAATCGAACGCTGTTGATATTCAAACAAATTTTGGATTAGAACTAGAATTGTTTTCTGATAATGTTGCGTCAGATCCGGTTCTCGAAAATATAAATGCGCTGATTGCAGATCTCGATAACGACCTCGACTCCTCTAAAAATGAATCGAGTAATAACTTTACAAATGAAATTACTCTTGAAAATATGTTGCAAAATATTACTTCTCCACGCGACAATTCAATTGAAAGCACAGATGAATTCACAAAAGTACTAGAGGATGTTGCCGAGTTATCTAAAACAACTCAAAACAAAGAGGTAAATTCTTTATCCGATCTGAAAGAAAATAAAATAAAAAGCGTTGTTGCAGATGTACATACAGACGTTTTTCAAGAACTTAAGAACACTGAGGATTCAAGTATGAACAAATGTGCTTCACAAAGCTTCGACGATATACTTGCTACAGTAAAATCTTCAGAAAGTATATCTGCACAAAATGAAGTGTCAAATAAAAAGGATGAAGCTTTAAATTCAAGCTTACCTCTAAACAAACCTACCAACGACGATATTGTTTCCACTACAGAAATCGAAAAAGATACAATGCTGGTTGAAGATAAAACAAAAATAGATGAACGAAGCATGGATGGCTGCTCTACTCCGGACAGTACAATTAATACTGATGTCTTGGACAAAAATAAAACCGAGGACTGTGTAGCTGACAGTACAAATGAAGAAGGACATAGCGAAACGAATGTTAGTTCTACAGATTCTGTCGAACCTAAACCCAATCCATCAAGCAAAGAAACAGCATCTGATTTAGAATTGGGTAATTTATTGACAGTTTTACAAGACAAATCCAAAATAAAAAAATTACTTAGTATGTTAGGAGATCAAACAGGTGACAATGATAGAATAAGGAAAAAGTTAGAAAAATTAAGCGAAATAGTGTCAGAAGACGAAATGGATGAAAAATCCGAACAACCAGAGAAAAGTAAAACGGAAGTTTCAGTTCCTACTGATGATAAAATATCCGAAGCAGTTCAAAGAGTCGATGAAAATAAGAATGACGAAACAGAGTCAGAGTCGAAGGACATTGATCAAACAACATTAAATTTGAATGACAAAGAATCTGAACTGACTAAAGTTGACGAAAAAGAAAATGATGATCAGGAAAAAGAAGAAAGTTTTGAAGATTTTGCAGGTGATGACAGTTTTGAACCAGAAGAGGCAGAACTTCAAGTAACAAAAACTAAATATAAAAAGAAAATACCCGGCAAAAAAACTAAGTTTCCTAAAAAAGGAAAAGGTCGGTGTGCTAAAAAAGTAACGTCAATTGCCGAAAAACGGGTCACTCGAGCTACTGCTGCGGTTGGAGTAAAAAATAAACCTAAAAAACCACCTCGTGAGTTACAACAACTTCATGAAGATATTAGAGAAATGTTTATTAGAGATGATATTTTAAGTGCTACAGGCATAAGAATGTGTCGATTAGCAAAAATGGTAGATGAAAAACCCGCAGCTAAAAACGAGGTACTTTTACCAGAAACAGAACCCGTAGTGGTTTTGGAAAAGTTCAAGAACACAATTGAAAAAAGCCGTGACAATCCTATTCCTGAAAAAGTAAGAAAAAAGCCTGGTCCTAAACCTAAACCTAAAATCTCCACAGATAGTATGCCTGTGATGGAAAAGCCAAAATACAAGCCTGGACCCAAGTCAAAGACTAAAGCTAAAAAAGAAATAGATCCTTATGCATTTGAAGTAGATTCAGTAGGAGACACAATTACCGAAAAGGCGAGTGATGACGAGTCTGATCACAGTTCTGATTCCGAAGTGTGTTCGCTTGCATCTTCAAAAAGCTTTGGTAGCAGCGAAGTTCTAGCTGAAATAAAGAAAAAAAATAAACGTAAACGAGGCCGAGGCTGGCAGGATGGCGTGATTAAGCCTAAGTATAATAAAAAGAAGAAAGTTGAAACTAAACTGGATTCTAGTCTAGAAACTCCGGATCGTAAGACGTCAACGGAAAAACAAACTGCCGTTCGAGATATGCAATGTTTCACTGACAGAAACTACTGTTTCCGCAAAAATGAGTTTGTACATTCGTGTCGTTTGTGTGCGTACACTGGTACAGACATCGTACATCATTATGTAAATGAGCACCCGCACGTTGAAATCCCGTTGTCACGAATGGATCCGGTGTTAGCTAAGGAAGCCATTGAACAGTGTAAAGAGATTAACTTTAAAGCAGTAAGCAAGATTTCATCCGAGAAATATGTTTGTATATTCTGTTACCAAGAATTTCCGAACAACTCCTCTGTTTTGGAAACTTTCTTTTGGCACGTAGTGAGCATGCACACGGGTGAATATAAACACACTTGTGGTGAATGCTCAAATGAAAGTCGATGCCCGTTCAGCTTGGATATTCCACCACCGCCAAAAGAAACCAAGGGTCAACTTATTGGCTTTATTTGCAAAAAGTGCCATTTTACTCAACTATCTCTTGAAAATCTTAAAAATCACGTTATTCGTCGCCATAACGATGAACAAACTGCCGTCTATACCATTAATTTGTCAGCCATGTCTAAAGAAACGTTGAAAGAATTTTTACGTTTACGTGAGCAACCGACAGCAGCTAACGGCAGTCCCCTAGAGATAAGGGCCAGACTAAGCGAAGAACCAAACAATGACGCAGAAATTAATGCTCGTGTTTCTGAATCTGAAGAAGCACAGCAAACACCTGCGAAAAATATGGGTCCAATGGCAGGTATTAAGTCTAAGATTACATTTGAAGCTGATGACAATGTTGGTGAATTATCAGATTTAACTAGCGAAAGTCACAGTGAACCAATCATCAAAATTGAACGTGTAGAATCGGAGACCATTGAAGAAATGTCGCAGGAAGAAGTATCGGCTGACACAAATGAAATAAACCAACCTAAAGAACTAGACCTTCACCGTGTACAACCTGGGCCCCAAGAAGAACAATTGAATCTGACAGCAGTCCTAGAAGACCCATCTAGTGTGCCTTCTAATGACATTGTTGACTATCCACATTTCAAAATCAACTTTACTGAATCTGGCACTAAGGAATATATTTGTTGCATCAATGGCAAAGACAATCACTTTAAGACAACTCTTTTGATTTCTATGAAAAAACATGTGCAGTTAAAGCACTCAGAAAACTGGGACGGATATTGTTTCATTTGTAAAGTAATTGTGACTCCACAAGGGGCACATAAATACAAAGAATGTTTCCAACATTATCTTGATAAACATATGGATAACTTTCCTATTTACCAAAAGGAAGTTTTACCTAAGCCTGCTGAAAAAGTTCCAGATAAAGAAAATAGGCAAACCGATAGCCCTGCACCTTCTAAGCCGTTGATCAATGTAAGACCTATTAATGAATTAATGACTCCTGCGCCAAAGGATTCCACAAAGGAAACTCCAAGTTTCCCTGTGATCCAAAGTGTTGTAAGCCTTGGGGCAGAGTCCCCGCAGATCAACCCTACGTACCCGGTAGTGAGACGAGATGTAAAGCCAACCGAGAGTTTCTTTAAATACGAGGAAGTACAGGCTAAAGTGATGTCAAATAAACATCGCGTGGTTCTTGAAAATATGATGGTTAAAGACAAATTAATAAAGGTTTTTAAATGTGCAGGAAGGTTCTGTTCGTTTTCATCTGATTCTGCTGAAGAAGCGCTTCTCCACGCCTCCACTCATCAGCGTATCGGAGGCGTCGATTCGTTGAATTGTTCCTATTGTGATTTCGATGCTATGGCCAATGCTATCGATCTAGTGATGCACGTGTTTAAGGAGCACGGGAACTGCCAGTATTCTTGCCAGCAGTGTTTCTACCGAGCTGCGTCGAGTCAAGCCGTGGCAGCCCACGCGTACAGGCTGCATGGGATCACATTAGCAGAGGTCAACGTGCTACGGACGACTGTCGCGACTAACGCACCACACGAGGGCGAGGTCCTGACTCGAGACGAGGCCGTGCAGTCTTATGTTTGTCAACTACGTAAGTAACTTAAAATAAGTTATTCTTAAATCGTAGCTATGATGTACCACCAACTCAATGCTACGGATATAACACGGGCGTATTATGATAATTTTGCTTTGTAATTGAGAGTGACCGGTGACACGTTGCTGCGGTGACGCTGGCCGCATCGCTGTTGCTATAATAAAAATACAATTTCTAGTCGGATTCCGGTCACTGGGGCCAATCTCAACGGAGAGTAGTCACGTACAGTGGGCAAAGCAGATAAGTATTCAGAGTCGTCATATACAATTGAGGTTTTCTTGAATACCAATGAATGTATTCAAATGAAATTTAACCTAATTGAAGAATTAGTTATTTTCTACTATAGTTTAAATGTTTATTAGAAAATATCCGTCGGTTTTTGGTAAAACTTAAACTGTATCTGACGTTCCTGGATACTTATCTGCTTTGCCCACCGTACATAGCTGCAATCTGCTTTCCCCCACTTTCATAGTCCGATGGGACGGGAATCCAACACGGTTAGGGCGAACCAAGAGATTTAAATGTTTCCTAAGACACGATGTCACAAATTTCGGGTTTTTACTTGGAATTTATTTATGATGATTTCTTTGTCTGGATTTTCAGTGGAAAACGGCAGCGTATGCAAGTTCCATTCTTATACTCCGGATAAATTCTGCGAGCATGTACTACAGAAGCACCCTGGCGCTACCACACATTCTTGCTACGTAAGTATCAAAGACGTTACTGACCTTTTATTATGGCGCGTTCAAGTAATTCTTATTTTGTCAAGTACACCTTTATTACTATGTCCAAGGCGGGTGAGAACTCGGGCGAGGGATAATGAAGCCGAGAATGTAAAGCTGGGCATTGACAGTCATTTTTCGTGTCAGTCTAGTCGTAAGTTTAGGCGGCCTCCAACTCTGGAGTGACGATTCGACACTCACGATTAAATTATGGATGGACGTCAGTTCAACTGACGCGCCAAAATGACCGTCAATGCCTAGCTTAAAAGAGGAATTGCACTTGCTCATTAGCTCGTATTCGATTACCTATGGATTTAAAGGCAATCCCTAACGAATCCATTTTAGAATGTGCTATTTTGGGCTACCCGGTAACTTTAGCAAATTTCAATTCAATTTTTAGCTCATTATGAATCAAAAAGTAAAAACTTATCTTGGTACGTTTTTGTTGCACAGGTGTGCCATAAAGAAACTTCGTCGACGAAGGAGTTGATAGACCATATGAAGTTGCACGGTATGAAGTTATACCAGTGCGCTTGGTGCGTACTGGGGGCAGACTCGCAGGACGAACTACTGGCTCACGTGTCTGTGGCGCATCCCACCAAGCAACCACAAGCTTACCTGAGAATTGTCACCAACAAAGTACGTTGACTTGTTTAATATATATGTCTAAAACTACTTTTGACTGTCAAAAATAGTCAAAAGAAATTTTAACTGTTTGCTTTTAACAGGGCTCGTAATTCTTCGGTGGTAAAAATAACCGCAAAGGTAGCGGCTTCTATCCATACCAATATTATAAATGGGAAAGTGTGTCTGTCTGTCTGTATGTTTGTCTTTCTTTCACGGCAAAACGGAGCAACGAATTGACGTGATTTTTTAAGTGGAGATAGTTTGAAGGGATGGAGAGTAACATAGGCTACTTTTTGTTTCTTTCTAACGCGAGCGAAGCCGCGGGCAAAAGCTAGTAGTAACATAGTATAGAGGAGGAAGTAGGCTATCTCCGGCCCAACCAGCGATATAATTGCCTACTGTCTTAGGGTGCAGTTCCATTGAGGAGGAGCGGAGCAGAGCGGAGAAGAGCTGTGCCGCGATTCACCTATCACATGGCTCTTAGGAGAAGAGATGTGGATTTCAAGCCATGTGATTGGTGAATCGCCGCACTGCTCTTCTCTGCTCCGCCTCAATGGAACTGCACCCTTAGGGTTGTCACCTTTACAGACGACACAATTACGATTTTCTAACTGTAAGTAGGTAGGCACTTAGTTACTATACCTACAATACTGAGAAATTGGCATAACTAAACGTAAACAAAACAATAGCAGCAAATCAATTGACAGATCAAACGTACCTAATATACATTCTAGTAGGAAATTAGGCCTAACCTACCTACTTCCTCTGTGTGATAGAAAACTAATACAACAAAAAATAAGTAAAAGTAGGTATCTAAACATCAAGTAAAAATTATATGCTAGAATGAGTAGCTAGCTTGCCTTTCCTGTTCAATAGGTAATCTGAACAGAAACAATTCGGGAATCCATAAATTATTAGGACACCCAAACACACAGCAATACGTTCTCCTGCGATTATGAGACATTTTGGTTTCACTTAGCGGTATCGAAAAGCAGTGACGCGCGAACCTCGTGCAGTGTTAGTCCCGACTGGCGCGGGGAGAAACGCGTCGAAATTTTGTTAGTGTGCGACGCATAGATACTATGGCGCACACATACAAGCCGCGCGGGGTGCGTTTGAATGAAGTTAACCTACTTCCCTCTCTTTATACTATGATAGTAACTTATTCGAATCATATTGCTCTGAATCAAAGTGTTAATTTAGCTGCTTTTTTAGTTACTTTAGACAAAATTTGTTTTGACGGTTAATACTACTTTTGACTTCTTATTACAACTACATTAATTACATCAACAACTATTTGTTTGACACTCTCAAAAACCGGGTGCGAGGTTGGTTTCATAGCTATGCACTAGTGCGGGGCTTCCGCACCGCTGTGAGACCAGCCCAAGTGTAACTATTAGCTATTAATTGCTAATTTTTCTTACCCACTATCTTTTTTTCACCAGGGCCGCCACGACCTGAGGGTACTTCCACTAGCGTTTTTGAACAAAGTAGAAGTGCCGACCGAAGATGTGACTCCCAGCGCCATCAAAGAGAATCCAGTGAGGGAAGCGGAACGCTCCATTGACCTCGAGAAACTTATTAGTCTCACCATGACGATAGAACCACAACTTGAGCCCGAAGCTGCCTCTGAACATGCTGAGGTTCCTGAGGAGGACACTCTTGAAGCTGTAGAACCGTCAGTTCCACCTATTGTACCTGTCATCCCCGTTCCTGAATTACAAGCCGAAGTATTCACCCCAGTTTCGAACATAGTTCTCGTTGCTGGCCCTAGCCAAACAAATGTTTCTGATAACAACCCACTGCTACAAACGCCCGCAGTTACTGCAGCTGTTGACCCTTCACTAACAATCTCTAAAGTAGCTATTAAAACTGAGGTCACAGAAACACCTGCAGCTGAACCCAGCGATGTAGTGGTGTTAGACAGTGACGACGAAGACATCAGACAGCCCGTCATAGACCTCTCTACTGAAGACACCTCCACAAGCACCAAGACAAACTCTACGTCCCAGAAGGTGCCTATCGAAATCCTTAGTACGTGCCCTAAATGCCAGCAAATATGCAAGTCCATCAACGGCTTGAAAAAACACTTCTACTACTGCTATCCCAACAAAAACGAGGGCAGCAAGTGTGCGCACTGCCCGTACCTGGCCAGCAGCAGAGACAACATCATGCACCACTACATGCACGACCACAGCGACCGCAACGTGTACCAGTGCGGCGTGTGCCGCGTCACGCTGCTCACCATGGCGCTCGTCAAGCAGCACCTCAAGTATGTGCACAAGGAGAAAGACCTCGTCGTCACGTCCACCGTCGAGAACGGGATCACTTCCTACGTCGTCAATGTAGCCAAAAAGGACAAGAAAGAGGTGCCTAAGAGGAAATTAAGTGCCAACGCCACTGAAACACTGACTAAGCGACGGTTTTCGCCTCAAGAAATTAACCTGCTGCCGATTAATCCTATTTTAGACCACTTGGTTTACTGTGAGATATGCGAGTTCAGCACTAAAGTGCGGCTGAACATGGTGCGGCACCTGCAGCTGCACGCGGAGCAGCAGCCCGTGGCGCAGACGGCGCCCGTGAACCCCGTGCCGCACCTCGAGACCAACGAGAAGCACTTCGACAAGATGGTGAACCTGGCGTCCAGCTCGCTGGGCGCGCGGCCCGAGCGCGCGGCCGAGCGGCCCTGCGCCGTGCGCGTGAGCCCCGACGTGGCGGCGCGCTTCCCGCAGCTGGTGGCGGCGCGGCGCCGCCACACGTGCGGCGCGCCCGGCTGCGCCTACACGTCTGTGGACGAGCCCACGCTGCGCCGCCACTGGGACGCGCTGCACGCCGCGCCCGGCGCCAACGCCTTCCGCTGCGTGCACTGCCCCACCAACCAGACCACCGACAGCAGCAAGCCCATCACCGCCACGCGCGTGCTGCAGCACCTCAAGATGCACGACGACTCGCTGTACGCCTGCTCCACGTGCTACATCTACCACTACCGGCGCGAGTTCATGGAGAAACATATCATGGAGAACCATCCGAGCGCCCTGCTGTACATAGTCCGCGAGAGCGCGGAGGTGGCGGCGGCGGCGCCGGCGGTGTCGTCGAGCGCGGCGCCCACTATGGACCTAAAGCCGTGGCAATGTGGCTTGTGTAAATTCAAGAGCATGTTGCGTCCGGAAGTGGTGGAGCATTGCTTCAAGGTGCACCAGTCAAAGATGCAGTTTAGATGTGGATACTGTCCGTACAGAGCGTCCGTGCTGGAGAACGTCAACAACCACCTGGCGCACTCGCACGCCAACGAGCCTGAGGATGTGATCTACTACTACTACAGGGAAGGCTCGCTGCCGGACGGGCCGGACGGCAAGCCGCGCTGGGTGCTGCAGCGCCAGCAGGCGGGCGCGAGCCTGGCCGTGAAGACGGAGGAGCAGGCCGACGAGCCCGCGGCGCCCGCGCCCGACGTAGACCTGAACTTGGTGAAGAAGGAAGTGGACGACGCGGCGGCGGCGCAAGAGCAGTCTATGGACGACTTGTGCAGGAAGTTTGGCCAGTTTTGTGAGCCGAATGGAATCATGTACAAGTGCCCACTGTGCAGTGTTATAACTGAAGACACCAGGGAGGCCATGCAGTCCCATTTGTACGAAGAGCTGCAGTATAGGAAGTAAGGGACTATTATAAATATTCTTATTTTCACACTCACTTAAAGTAGTATCTGCTTGGTTCATATGTTTCTAATAACATTCTAAAAAAATACTCAGATATTGGCATTAAAATCGCTTTTTATACAGATGCTATTAATATTGCAAGTTTTTACGCTTTAATAAATTAAAAATTTCTTCATAAATACATCTTAAGAGCCATTCAACACGCGCTATAAGGTCACACAACTAAATAAAATCATATTTGTGAAATTGATAATACCAAATTGAATCGCACTGTGTACAAAGTTTTCTACTCACATATTAATACATAGAATTCACCGTGACTTCCAGATGGGGATGCGGTCTCTGCAACTACAAGGCTTTCCACAAAGCTGGGCTCACAGAACACATGAGCAGTGAGCATTTCAGGCAATACGACCACATAGAGTTACCCATAGATGTGAACAAAGAGAAATGGGTAACGGGACAATTAGACCATCAAGCGGCCATTATAAACAAGCATAAGGCTAACTTGGCCAAGCAGAAGATTGTTGTGGAAAGGGTTAACAAGCCTGTAACTTTAGTGCCGCCTTCAACTGTAGAAGTGGTTGAGAAGTACTCTGTGTCGCAGTTAGAGGAAGCCTTTGGCGGGTTCGGTGCTCCCAGCGGCGAGATGTACTGCTGCCCCAAGTGTAGCGCGCTGCATAAGGACGAGCCGGCCATGCGGGACCACTTGGAGACTGAACTTAACAAAATAAGGTAAACTGGATCCTAACACCAACGGAAAAGGTCTAACCAACATTTTGATGGTCCGCCTAATGATTCTAATGTTTAGTTCTTATCACCATATTTTTTTTTATAAAATAAATGTATTATACCATAAATGTACGAGGAATCGTGTTCTAAGGAGGTGTCCTGTCTACTACCTAATTCATTATCATTAGGTATTATTTTTTATCGCTTTTATGCTTTTTGATTTTTTGGAAAATGCAATTAATTTCTGTACAGTAAGATACTAGCTTCGCCATTCACCCTCAGCTTCGCTTGCGTGGGCTTCAAGGAACTTTATCATTAATCAAACTTGGCTATAATGTAGCTTATATTAGTAATAGATTTTGCAATCTTATCATAACAGCAATGTGGACGCATTGCTGTTATTTCTATGTAACATGTAGAGGACATGTTCTTTAGAACAGCAAAGTATAACAACATTTAGAAGCTTCATAGTTATCTCTATATTCTCAGGTGGGGTTGCACGAACTGCTCAGAGAAATACCAGACGTATCACGAGGCACGGTTCCACTGCAAGGGTCACGACGGTCCGTCCAGGCCCAAGGAGGCGATTCGAGACCCGGCCATGCGCGCAGCCTGGGTCAGCAACATCATACAGACGCAGAAAAAGATACTGCAGAGTGCGTCCGTCACACCCGCTACCTCAGAACCTTGCACATCTGACACTTTTACCGAAAATGATAATAATTCTCTTCTCGTTGTCCGCTACGAAGAGCGCATTCCCACGCCCGACCAACTCACTGCCAGCCGCAAGAGGCCGGCCCCAGAGAGCGACGACGAACGACTCGTTATCGACGAGGGAGGGCCCAAGAAAAAAACCATGAGGTCATGCCCACAATGCAGCTATAAGTGCAAGTATTACAACCCTTGGAAGGAACATGTACTCAAACATCATAACCTGAAGCCTTACACGTGCTGCTACTGCGACTTCAGTTGTTCCTACAGGCAAGGCATCATAGGACATACCGAAAAATGTCACCCTGGTAGACCCATGCAGATGAAAATGACAGCTATACCTCCAGCAGTATCATACATTCTGTCGACGAAAAAGAAACCGTCAACTGAAGAGGAAACCAATGTACCCAAGTTAATATGCTTATTCTGTGAAAACTCAGTGCCAGAAACTGATGTTGACAATCATCTCCATGAAAATATTAGACCGGATTTTGCTAAAAAGGGCGATGTGGTCGTCAAATGCTGCATTTGCTTAGTTTTGCGGCTTGACGTGAAATCGTTACAGGAGCACCACAACCTAGCACATCCGCACGTGCAGGTCAACTACGCGTGGTTCAAGCTTCACCACGACACCAGGGAAACACACGTCTGCGGATATTGTGACGATTTAGCATTCAAATTCATAAGAGACCTGAAGTCGCACCACAACGCCGTACATCCTAACCTCCTATTCAAATACACGACTGTCCCGTATGTGCCTGCATTGGACGATTATAAAGATAGCAAAAAAAAGAAGGAGTCTCCTCCTCAGAAGAGATGCGCTAGAAAGTCTACGACCAAGCTCCCGAGCGTCAAAACAGTCGCCAAGAAGTCGACGACCAAACTACCTTACTGTGTTCCTAATAGTTCGGATGACGGGTATTCCTATTATAAAACAAAGCCTGATCCCTTGGACAAATATGCTAATGTAACGACTCTGATGTCTTTCTGCAACAGAATGATGCCGTTCACTCTGAAGAAATTAAGTGAAATTATAAACATCGAGCCTAAAGTTATTGTGAATGACATTCGAGCGGGCACCTCTAGTGATTTGACATTTATGTGACAAATAGGTGTACAGTGCGGACTAAGTGTGGGATGATCAATTACTTTACTGTATAACATTTAGGAGTTATTGTTTTGAGACCAGATATGTGTTAGTTGTAACATTAGCGATTTGAAACACGCTCGCTCTTTATATTTGAGACTGATGTACATGTTACTTAGTGCGAGTGGTTAGATTAAGCAGCAGACTAAAAGCACTTGCACTAAACGAGGTATGTACCGAAATGTGCTTACATAAGGGTGAAATAGCCAAATTAGCGTTGCCAATTATTTTGTCATACATAGTTGTATATAATTGTTTAAGAGCATAGTAATTTCAAGAAACTATTTTTTAAAATAAATGCACATAAGTAAAAAAAAAGTTTGGCGGGAAGATGAACATATTGGGAAAGCCATAATCTAGTGTTCACACAAGACCGAAACTTGACATATTTTTGGGTATTTGCTGTAATAACCTGTAACCCACAAAATCTTATGATTAAAGTAAGTAGAGCTATTTTTTGTACGTACGATATATTGTCTTAGTAGGACACACCCGAAATCAATTCGAGATATTAAATATATATAACTATATAAAAAGAATTATGACAACCTTTTCCTTTGATATTTTTAAAGTATGTTCAATAATCCGTAGATAGGAGAAAACTATTTATACAATTTGCCATAAAATCTGTATTAACAGGATAAGAAGGATAAAAAAATATATATATATTTTACCGGCCAAACAAACTAGTTTTGCCTAGGCTAAACTAGTCTAAGATAGGTCGACGGAGCCCCGCTGTGCGGGGCTCCTATTTCTGCGTGGTTAGAAAAAAAATAACTAAACCTGTCCGAGTCGGGGTGCCCTGAGTCGAGGCGAGGAAGACTTAGTTTAACCTAGGCAAAACTAGTTTGTCCTGAACTTTGGTTTGGCCGGTAACATATATATTAGGTTCCATCAGTGTTTGTGGTCAAAAAATCGCTCTACTAACTTTTAACTGCTCATGATAACATTTTGGGTACAATTTTGCCTTCTTAGCATTTACTTAGAGAATTGTAAACAAACACTACATATTATTTTCTGTTAGCACGAACCAGCTATTTTACCCTATTGAAAAGTATTCCTAAAAAATAACACACTAAAATAGCACTTATTAAAGCTGAAACGATATTTAACATTTAATTAACATTAACATTTAAAGTATGAAAATCTGTGATTTACGATACATTCTTATAAAATTTATATGTTATTAGTAGTAAGTATGAAGGTATGTACAGTTGACAATTTTGAGCATTTCTAACTGCATCATACAGAGGTAGACTTTCTTTTGTTTTTGTTAATTTAAACCAGTCTGTGGTTTCGATTAAAATATAAGTTAGTAAAGAACATTTATAATTTCATTATCTGATAAGCAATTTTTTTTCTGTTATATTTCATCAATATTTTTAGAGAATTTTGATATGCTTGTGATTTTAGATAAAAATTGATTCTAGAAAAAAAGTTCTCACAGCTACAGCCTGTTTTTCTACAAAATTCATATTTGACAGATTTTCTTTTTGTAATAAATTGTAAAACTAATCTAACATGTTTAGAGTAAGTTTTACAAGACTGTACTGTAGTGAATCAAATACAAAAAAAAATGTTTATTTGCCAAATTATAGCCGAAAGACAGGCTTTAGTCTCTAGTTCGGCTAGGTACATGTTTTTAATTATTTTGTTTTGGTATAATATATCTGTCGTAACACTGAAAATTTAAATTAAAAATAAATCTTTCAGTCTGAATAAAAGATCTTTTGAAATACTTTTGTTTTTATTTTGAATTAGCTTCTGCACGCGGCTTCGCTCGCGTTAGAAAGAGACAAAAAGTAGCCTATGTTACTCTCCATCCCTTCAACTATCTCCACTTAAAAAATCACTTCAATCCGTCGCTCCGTTTTGCCGTGAAAGAAAGACAAACAGACAGACAGACACACTTTCCCATTTATAATATTAGTACGGATTGTTCCCTTTAATTCGTACAATAGTTCTGTTTATACTAGGTGTATTTTTGGTCTTGCTCAACCCGCTAGGAGATGATTCTACCCACGAAAACAAACAACTTTTGTTATGGAACCAACTCTGTAATCGCGTAAAGAATATCAGCTGTTTCTAACAAAGTTCAATGCCCTCCCGACCATAATGTATTAGACAGCTGATATTTTTTTCAAGATTTCATAGTCGGTTCCATAATAAAAGTTGTTTGTTTTTATGAGTAGAATCATCTCCTAGCGGGTTGTGCAAGACCAGAAATACACCTAGTATATTTTGTAGTCGTTTCCGAGATTTAGAAAACCCGGCTTCGCTCGGGTGAAATATGTGACTCACAATACACCTCTAGATATAAAATGTTGGTAGATATTTCTGTAGTTATTAGTTCTCAAAGAATATTATATTCAAGCAAGGCATAGATTCGTATAGCTTCGGTCATTGTGTTTAATAAATATAGTAAATAAAAACTGCAATAGTTTTTACATAAATAATTTTTATTTTAAATCAACTAACATAAATTAACAAAACAAATAACTTTTGAGGTTTATTCTCTATAGTCCTTTCTTTACTTTGGCAGGTAGATAAGTTACTACCTACTAATTAAGAAAAAAAAGTAAAATATTCTTTGTTTAACTCGGCTAAATCAAAAATAATATTGTGAAACCAATTGTGTAAATTGTAATCATACAATTAGTATTCACCCGAGAATTTGGCAACGGTACTTATTAAGAAATATCAATTAAACATCACAGATTGATTATCATAAAATTTTTCTATATATAACATTTTTCGTTAAATATTTTTCACCTTTCAGGCTTTGTTCAGTGGTATTAATAATGTGAATTTTTATATCATCAAATTTTTTTTTTGCCTTCAAATGATTAGCATCAGATGTATTGCCTTTGTATAAATCTAATAATATATCTGGAATTAGCTTTAATGTTCTATCTGCGTCTATGTATACCTTCCCATTATGACAACAGTTTTTAAAATGATTTTAATTTTTTTCACCTAAAAAATGAAGTGCTTGACATTAAACACATTCATAAATCATAGAACCAACTGAATGTACAGATACTTGAATGGTGTTATTTGAAAGTGCTAAATATACATAGTTAGTCCGGGGGGCTGATGTTCTGTAGTAAATCTGCTTGAATATTTACGTTTCTTCGGGGGTCTACCTGCCATTTGAAATGTTTTCTTTTTAATCTTCTTTTAAAGAAACAGAATCACTGCTGACTGACAGCATTGATTCTTGGAGCTACATCGTTTTTTTCTGTTGGTACGAAGAAACATCATCTCTTCTGTTAGCGTCAACTCTTCATTATCCACCTTAAAGGAGAAAAAATACAAATATTCAAACAATAATAAATAATTATTTTGTATGTATGTAGGTATATCCTCACACCTCTATCTGGTAATAAGTATAGATGGGTCAAACCGTAATTTTTTCAAACCGGTTGAACCGAATCATAATTTTGCTCAAACCGACTTACAAACCGATTCAACCAAACCGAATCATCCAGTACTGTGTGACGTCATTCATTCGTTCATGAACCCCGTTATAAATTATAAACCGTATGATAAAAATACTCACTTGTTACTTTTAGTAGTTAAAGTATTTATATACTTAATATTATTATAATAAAATAATAAAATTGGATACTTTCTGAAAAAAAAACGATGTTAATTAAAATATAATTATATACGATAACAAACAAATGCCTATTATAAAACGGAATGAAAATTTGGCGCCACCATTTGACATGCAACTCGTCGCGTCGCGTCACCGGTCGGCGTCAGCAACTTCATTCGGGATAACTCGGTTCCGTTCGTTATTCATTCGGTTCGGTTCGGTTCGGTTCAGCCCGTTCAACCCGCATCAGCTTATTCGCATTGCATCGCATTCGTACTCGCCCGAACTGGACACGAGTTGACGCGATTGCGGTTTCAAACTGAACCGGGTTGGATAGACTGTAGCTCGGTTTGATGCGAGTTGCCCTCAAACCGAATTGATTCGGTTTGGCAAACCGGGTTGACCCATCGCTAGACTAATAAGAGTTATTTTTCATTTTACTGTACTCGGTGAACTGCACCATTAACTTACCAGAAAGTCATCAAATAAATCTTGGGATTGTATCATTGATTGGTCAGATGCATCAGGAGCAGTTTGATTTATCCTTACTTGTTATTTGAATGCAGAAATTCTTACAATTCACTTTATAAGCATAAAACAGAACAAAATTCACTTAAAAGCACAACATACCTACTAAAATACTACCCACCATCTTTACGAAGAGCCATTCGCTCCATCCATTTTCCACAATTGTGACAATGTTTACCAAATGCAAGAAGATTCGGCTGTTATCAAAATTATATATAGGTATCAATCATAATGTATGTAGGTAATCTAAAATTCTAAAATAAATAAATGATATAATATTGTAAATCACTATGCAAAACTAAATGACATATTTGAACTGAAACAGAATAAAAATATTTATTTTTGTTATGACTCAATGTTTCCGTCAACACTTTTTTTACACGGTCACATTATTCACCTTTTTTGTAATTTATACTTTTTTAATGCGACAACGTGTTGATTGGCGAGACGTATTTGAGAGCTATATAATATATTGTCTACTCAAAATGGCGACTGCGGTTTGTCCGTCAGTGTCATTACTCAAAATTTAATGAATTAATAAAACGAAATAATCTCCGTAATCCGAATTTTGCGGATATATGTTGTCGACTCGAAATCGATATTTTTTTGTGTTTTGTTATTCAGGTAATGTTTCGATCGAGTCTACCGTACCCCTTGACGAAATTATTAATATAGATGTTGCAGCAGTCTGACTGACAAAATCCGTCAACTGGTAGAGACTAAAGTCGTTTGTTCTCAGTCGCCGTTACCGTGGTTACATCGGTCTTACTTGTAGGTACTACAATTGAATTTTAGTGATTTCCATCAACCAGGCTTCAGCCGTATGCACCATGAGGGACTAAAATGCATAAGTGTGACTGCCAGGCACACTCCAGTATTCGTCAGCCACAATAATCCGTTGACATATTTTCAGATTATTTTGTTAGCCCAGAAAATAAAAGACAAAAAAAAGCAAAGCAAGCCGTGTTTGGTATCATCGGAAACGCTACTAGTATACAGGGTGGAAAGTTTTAATCGGTCCGGACGAAAACTACTTTAAATCGTAAAGATGGATTACTTTACTGGCACATTCTATCCCGGGAAAAATAGAAAATTCAGAAAATAAAATCTCGTGTAATTTTTAAAGAACGGAATGGCTCCACCCATCCCTGGGCCTAGGTAAATAACAGGGTGTGCAGCTGGATTGAAAGCCCAAATTTTTTTTAATCTTCTCAAAAGCAAATAAGATTTACAGGGAATTTAGTTAAAATTTAGTAAAACTTAGGGCAATTTGCCATGAATTTCTTAAACGTGAAATAAAGCTGTTATGATGAAATAAGTAGGGCTCTCAATCCAGATGCCTGCATAAAGTGACATACTCTGAATCTCAGAAAGTACTACCTCTGGGCTCATAATTTTAATTTAAAGATTTAGTTAAGAAATTCTTAAAACTTTTAAGAAACTCTCAAATATCCTCTTGTATGCCATAATTATTAATAAAACAATAGAAAAGTTATTGTGTCTCGCGTATATATGCGCTTCCGGCAGTCAACGGGATTGTTGAATACGATATTACAGAGTTATAGCGGTATATCTAGGGCCCTCAGTTCATAAATGTTTGTACTGAGGAATCATCAAACTCATGGATTTATGTTCTATTGTTTTATTAATTATGGCATACAAGAGGATATTTGAGAGTTTCTTAAAAGTTTTAAGAATTCCTTAACAAAATCTTTAAATTAAAATTATGAGCCCAGTTATGTAGTACTTTCTGAGATTCAGGGTATGTCACTTTATGCAGGCATCTGGATTGAGAGCCCTACTTATTTCATCATAACAGCTTTATTTCACGTTTAAGAAATTCATGGCATATTGCCCTAAGTTTTACTAAATTTTAACTAAATTCCTTGTAAATCTTATTTACTTTTGAGAAGATTTAAAATTTGGGCTCTCAATCCAGATGCACACAATAACAGGAAATAGGGGTAGGTTAAAGGATTCAAACTAGCCTTATTTGAAAGAGGATATAATAACAAGGCCCAGAGGCGTATTTACAGATTTGGCTCATTCCAAAATGTTGTTTTGTATGGAGAAGAATGGGCAAGAAACTCCTTAATTCACGTTTTGCAGTTATAGAAGCTTCAATAGAATACAATTTATTAGTGTTTAGTGTATATGTTATAGGCAAACTCCGAAGCTCCGGCGCTCCTAGGTTGGACTGGTCAATCCTCAGGTCAGACTGAATGACTTATTCAAAGTCCAAACAAATGTAAATTTTCGGCCTTTGACTAAACAATTTTCGTCAAACCTGGGAGAGACCAATTTGGTCAGGCAAACGTCAAAACACAATTTTATTAAATCGGGGTTTGACGAGTCAAACCCCGATATAGGTATGAAGTGTCTTATCTTCGTATATTTGGAAGCATTTTATCATTTAAGCAGCTTTCAAGTCTTAATTACCGCTTAACTCTGCCAGTTCTGACACCTGATTGGTCAGCTTACGTGATTTTCACTTTTATATTTGAGATGCTTTGAGAAAATGCCGTATGGCATTAGGCCCGCCTTTTGTACGATGTGCAATAAAGTATAAAATAAATAAATAAATGCTTTGGAATATACGGAGGTTAGCTTGTAAGATTAGGTATAAAAAAATAACATTTTAAAAATTTTGATGTTTATTGTTTTAATAATTTCTTAAGTAATTAAAATGGAAAATTAATCATTTTTCTGACATAGCGAGGCATTAACTTTAATGTTAATTGTTTTAATAATTTCTTAGGTAATTAAAATAAAAAATAATCTTTATTCTGGCAAGAGACACCGCGAGAGACATTATGAACCATCAACGTTTGACCGAGTTTTGCAGTCTCTTCTAGGATTGACTAGGCCAAAACCGAAACAGAATAATTTACTTTCGACGTTTGACTGAAAAGTTAGGAGCTCCTGGGTTTGACTAAAAATACTTCAGGCAAAGGGCGAAATTAAAATTTATTTCGGGGATTGCCTGATGGCTTTGGCCAAACCTAGGATAAACCAGTCCTTCCGCGAAGAGACTGTGTATCGGACTTTGACTACCTAACATATAAATTAAGAAAAATCTTGGATATTTTGTAATTTTGGTGATACACCATATTAAGTAGCTTTTTTGACAGAAGAGTCAGAAGATCCCTTAAAAGTAGGGACTGAATAAATCAACCGACTTGATAGACATCGTAGAAGAACTAAGTTGCCAGATTTTTTCTTTATACAGATTATGTGATGGCTTCTCATTTATTTTTGCAGATACTTTTTTTGAGGAAGGTAGGAGTAGCAGTAAGGGAGCGGCGCAGTAACAAAAAACGCGAGTGAAACTGAGGGACAGCTAGCTAGTGTTCTGTAACATCTTCTGCGAGCTTGTGATAGATTCTATCTGTGCCTCCATTCTTATATCATTAAATGGCAAACAAGCGAGGCCATCTGTTGTGTAGTCACAGCTCACAGCTGCATGAGCCCTTAAAGCGACAACGATTTAAGGGCTCGTGCAGCAGTGAGATATCCCAGGGATAAAGAGTTGGTCCCCAACAGCCGCTTCCACATAGCAACAAGCGGGCAACATATCTTGAGGTGTTAGAGAAGAGACGTTCCAATGCCATCAAGATCAAGATACTTCCTTCCCCGACCTTACTGAAATACTTCCTTCCCCAAGCACGTTTGTTCTTGGAGGTCTGCACTGCACTTAAACGCAGAACGATGAACGGATAAAATGAAGGTCGGGAAACGGGATCGGTGGAGTTATGGTTCTTCTCGTCAGGGTTCGCTCCAGGTAATAGGCAAGTGAGGGAGGAGGAACACTTCTCCTGTTGCTGCTGCCCAACAGCTCGCCACTAGCTACCGCGTGCGACGGTGCCCGGCGGCGAGTATGCACCTGGGAAAGCTCGGCCATCTGTCCATACTCTTTACAACTGGGTACCACAGCTTCGGACACGAAATAAATTAACCTAGCTAAGATATCAAGACCTCACAGACAAGGTTTATTTTTCTGAGTCACCTCCACATTGTTACCGGATAACCTCACTCATTACTTGTTTATTCCAAAAGACGATTTTTATCAATAAATTATAAAGACGTCATCAACCCAGGTGCTACGATGCATCGGTGATTAATGCGTGCGAACAAAAAAAAAACATTATCATATCTTATCTTACAAATCACCGGTATCGGAAACAGCAATCAGTTTGAGGAAACATTTTTATTTATTTATTTTGTATGGGAAATCATCAAAAAAATTTTTGAGGAAACCTGAACTTATAAATTAATGTAAGTCTGAAATCACCGGCTAAAGTTATTTTATTTAATTACTAGCTTTTGCCCGCGGCTTCGCCGAACAGGTAGATGTCGAACTTCTATCCACAATTTTAAGCCCTTTAGGAGTTCAATAAAAAAAGATCCTTTCTTAGTGGCTTAGGCTTACTCTTCACAAAGAGTAATCCTATAAGTTCCGTGTCTCTAGTTAGTTATTGTTAAATATCAACAAACGCGTTGATATTAGTCAGTGAGTTTATTTCCGGGGCAGCGGTAACTATTAGAATTAATCCATAACATGCTGACTACTGTTTGAGGCGCGAGTGGAACAAACGGTCCTTATCGGGCGGCGAGCTACCCTTTGGATTGCTCGCCATTCGCAGTCCCGCGCCTACGGTGGCTGGTAGTCGTCTTGTGACTTTCGACGTCTACGCCTGGCTCACTGTCCCGGGCGTGAGGCTTGACGCTGCGTCATGCGCGCCCCCGCCTCCTTCTCCAGCATGACTGCTTTGCAGAAGGAGGCGGGCATGGGCTTCCCATTCAGTCACCCCCGCATCTGGCAAAACACGGCGGTGGTCCACCCAAGCGGGGCATTACTACCATCGTATGCTCCACCGTGTGCTCTAGGCGACCATTTTCGCAGATATCCGTTTATGGTGAGGACCTGTTTCTGGCAACACGTGAGAGAGCGCGCCGGGGCGCCTATGTGTCTCAGCGTTATGTTAAATAGCCTATAACCAGCCCAAGAGTATGGAATACAATCGTACCAAGTTTAGTTAAATCCCTTTAGTAGTTTTTAGCCCATGCGTGCACATTCAGACAGACAAAAAAAATACTGATTGCATTTTTGGCATCAGTATCGATCACCAATCATCCTACAATATTAATCCGTACTAATATTATGAATGCGAAAGTAACTCTGTCTGTCAGTCATGCCTAAACCACTGAACCAATTCAAATGAAATTTGGTACAGATATAGTCTGGGACCCGAGAAAGGACATATGATAGTTTTCGTCCCGAAAATTCCCCGGGATCGGGAGCTGTTATTCCACGCGGACGAAATCGCGGGCAAAAGCTAGTTTTGAATATATATATATAATTTTGCTTCACGACCCACTCTCATAAGCATACGAAACGACTCCCCACATACAAATCGAATCAGGGATAGAACCTGCAAGGGGTTAAAGTAAACAATTAATTAATTTACTAAATTAATTGATTACTTATTGTTTTTGACCAAATGACCCAATATTTATCACAAACGCATCGACAACCAAACACTTTTTACAACAGGGATAGAACCTGCACGAAGGAAAGCTGCCTGGGAGGGTCATTATTTTCTCAAAAATCATAACACCACTTTTTAGGAATCGTGACAGACGGTACAGCGCCATCTAGCGAAATTAAACGGAAACTATGGAGAAATTTAAACCGTTGCGCTTAGGGTTTAATATTTTTTAGTAATTCAAAAAGTAATTAGTAGGTGTTGAAACAGACTTGAATAAAAAAATATTTATTTTGGTAAGGATGTATACAATATTTTATTTTTTGATTGATTTGATTGATTGATGTGATGATGCGATTCTTTAGATTGACATAACTTTTTTATTTATGAACCGATTGAAACAAAACAAAGACTAAATGTTAATCCCAGAAAACCGCAACGCATTAGTGAAAACTGCATTCGATTAAGTTAAGCCGTTTCTAAGATTAGCCTGAACAAACGTACAGACAAACAGACAAACAGACATACAGACAAACAGACAAACAGACAAAAATTCTAAAAATCATTATTTTGGGTTCTATTGCGTATATAAAGTTCCCCTAATAAAGTTTTTCTTATTTATCTCCCATGTACAGACACCGACCTTTTAGAATTTTATTATATGTATAGATTACTCCAATGACATATTTCGCCATAAATTAGCATGCAGCTATTTCAATACTAATTCTGTTAGTAATTAAGTATCATCATCATGTGAACTAGTCGTTGGAGTCCCATAAATAAATCAATAAATATTTTTAGTTTTCTAAACTGTCTTTATTTTGGCCAGAATCACATTATTTTTTTACTATGGTAATATTGATCAGTCTAACCTAGGGGTATCGTGTCGCCCAGTTATTGGGTTGTGAAGGTCTGATAGGCAGTCGCTTCACGTAAAATACTGGTATTCAGTTGAATCCGGTTAGGCTGGAAGCCTACCCCAATTAGGAAAAGACTAATAATGTAATATAGATAGAAAAGACTAATAAAAAGTAATATCAATCTGCATCCGAATACTAGTGTTCACATGGCGAGAAACTACGAGAGCTAGCTCGATACCCTTGACAAGACTGATTGTCACACTGTTGTTCGGCTACTCTAACTCTAAACACATTGGGTGTATTCTTTAATCCGTCTAGGCACGTCACAAACAAAAACAGTACCAGGCTACGAACCGTAATCTTTTTTATCATCGATTTCTACTTAATTGTGCACACGTGTGGCTTATCTATCAAAATGATAAGGATTTGTGTGTTAAAACATATTTAAATTGCGTTTATTAATCAGTCAGCCAAAACTGAGGGAGTCACAATGTTTCGTGTTGCGTTATTGTTCTGCGGTATCCTGGTCGTTGCCAAAGGGCAGACCACAGGCACAGACGTCAGCCAGTGTAAGTAAATAAGTATGAAATACTGCTGACACGATTTTAACTGTTGTGTTAGTAAACTTTGGCTCCTAATAAAGTGTGAGCACATCAAACAACCATTGTTATTTAAAAAGCGTGTAGACAACTAGTAAAGCACTTTTTTTTTCAGGCGTTCTTCACACACCGGGATGGGGGCAGCGCCATCCGATACCTCTGTATACAAATATACATGGCTGCATAAATCAGCCATGCGCTTTGCAACAGGGCACTGATGCCGTCATCGACCTCGTCTTTATAGCACGTTAGTAGATACATATTCCTATATCTTCACGATGCTTTTTGAGGCAGGTTTAGCTAAACTGTTACTGGCACCTTCCTTAAAAGGCTAACCCAAATGTTATTTGGCATGGTTTGTTGCACGCATATAATAAATATAATGGTTAGAATTTAAAAGAGATTATCGTCTTAACGTCCAGCCAATATACTGAAGTGAGTGAGTTTGTTTCGGCATTTCTTCTCAGAGGTAGTCAAGAAATGCTGGCTGCAGCTAGTTTATAAAATATGTCTTGTAAAAGCGATTTTAAGATACTACTTGCTTATAAACAATTTCATTTCGTCTCTTTTATTAGTTCAGTAATTTAAGCAAAAGTTAACATCCATTATAGCTAGTGTGGTGGTAACATTTACAGTTTCCACTAGTAATAAAAGGTCCCGTGCTTACTTTTCAGCGCGAACGATGCACGAGATGACAACCTTGGCCACAGCGATCTTAGGCATAGTCCCGCTCCCGTACCCGCTCGGTGACGATGCGCACACATGCAACTTTCTCAGTAATACGTACTGCCCCGTTCTCCAGGATGAAGTCGTCCGATACCAACTTACGATGGCGATAGAAGAGTTCATGCCTGTGGTAAGTGAACAATTATTAACAGCACAACTCCAATAAAACTCATGTTGGAAAAAGAGAGAGTCAAACAGTGGGTCGGTTAGTCAGAATGAAACTTGAAGCTGGTTGCTTGATAAATTAAGTCCTGTCGTAATCTTACCTGAGTGGTGAGCTTTTATTTCTTGAGTACTTAAAGTGCAAAATCACATACTGAGCACAAACTCAGCATGTGACTTGGCCGGGGTTTTGTGTGCAGAGACTGTGTAGACCCTAGTAAAAAACCTTTTGGAGTTCGACTCCGTTCCACTTTAATTCTTGGTCGTCTCGGGCACGTTGTGCTGTTAAGAAAGCGTCAACGGATCTCAAACAACAAAACGAGTTGAAACGGGGGCATCTATAATAACAATAATAATAAACCTTTATTATCAGGCAACTGAGGCCCATAGAAAAAAATAAACAAATAATTTTATTGCACAACCCTCAAAGTCCAGTTAGTCTTCACTCGTACATATTCCACAATCTCCTTAACCTTTGTGGAATGATGTAGTCTCGAAACATAGTGGGTATTGCTGGATGCAGCAGCATGTTGGGTCATGACAGCGCGGTGCCGCACTGGTTCTGACAAGGAGGCTTCTTCTTTTTCTTCTCTACCTTAATAAATCCATCAGACTTTGACACGCCTTTTGTTTTCCGGTTGCCTTTTATGTTCACGGGCCACGGTAACCATTATAACTACTCCGCAACCCTGGCAGCCACTGAAGTGTCCCACCAGTTTTTGATCACGCTATGTGGCGTCGGCTACGGCTCGTTTTAACGACAACCTTAGTCCTGTTTTTTTCCCGCCTCGCATAAATAAATAAATAGTTTACCAAGTTTCATTATTTAATTACAGGGAACTCAGGTGGCCATCGAGTTCAGAATCCAGGACGATAGCGGTACCACGTTTGTGTGTCTCAGAGCACAAGTACACATCACAGCACCGAGCGGGAAACTTGGAGCACAGAATGCAACAATGACTGTTTAAGAATGAAATAAAAAATGACATTTTAGAATATTAGTTTGTATGTATTTTGATAAAAATATTGCTGAAGTCTGTTTTTGTGTTTATTTATTTCTTGCTGTAGGAAATCTTAATGGGGAACAATATAATATTCTTATAATATCGTACCTATTAAAGCTATGATTGTGAAAGATTGTGAAGATGTTTGAACCTCATGCTTTGAACCGTGCTAAGGGGCGTTTAAGTGTCCATACTAATATTATAAATGGGAAAGTGTGTCTGTCTGTATGTTTGTCTTTTTTCACGGCAATACGGAGCGACGAATTGACGTGATTTTTTAAGTGGAGATAGTTGAAGGGATGGAGAGTAACATAGGCTACTTTTTGTCTCTTTCTAACGCGAGCTAAGCCGCGGGCAAAAGCTAGTTATATTATAACGCATTTAAGATTTTTAACTCTTCCTTCCCCCTTACCTAAATGTTACGAAACACGTAAGTTTTACTCGTACTTAAAAGTCACAAGTATTTACCCAACTGTACAGGAAACACGTTAAAATAAAGTTGTAATTGTTTTGATCGAGTTCTCAGTAGATAAAATAGAGATTTATGAGAATAAAAAAAAAATACATTATTTATACATTGCCGCAAAGTTTTTGACTTTTCACTTTTCATTTAGAGTTTCCCCGTATACTATAAAACCAAAGGGTTAGGAGATACCAACCTGGGAGAACACATCTAAAAATAACGTACAATGCAATCGAGGAAAAAGATTGCCAACTTAGGAGATTATAATAATGTAGTATTTAATTAAAAAAAATATTACGTAACGCGTTGTTCTAATACCCCTTCCTGTTACTAATACTCACACATATTATTTAACAATTTTTTTTACGGACTTTTTTATTATTAAGTTTTTTTTTTGAGATTTACATGTTACTTTGGTGAATTGAGATCGTAGATAACAAAATTAAACTACCGCTTTTCTTCAAACGGAAGCGGTCTCGTTTATAGACAATGTTATCGACGAGCTAAGTGGACGGAGGTGTGTGACTCCCCCCGCAACATCAAAGAGGTGCGCGTGAGAACACTATGCGCCGCCATCTTGGGTCCGTTGAATGGGAGCGACGGACATGCTTAAGTAAATAAAAAGAAAGAAAGGAATATAGTTAATTCACGCATAGTGATCAAGGTGAAACTTTTATACTAAAAACCTTAAAACTAAAAGAGCTAAGTAGCGGCACTACCTCGCGACGGCTAGCGCTCAGCATAATGCCGTGGCTCGGCACGAGTCCGCGACGCTGGTTTTCAGCGCTAGCCGGCAACGTGCTGTCTGCCGCTAAGTCCGTCGCCCCAGGACCTATTTAGAGCCAGACCCAGAAGAGGCTAACGGACGCCTTCCTAAAGCCCGGCGCACTTGCTGCGGGCAGGGAGAGAGGTAGAAATATCCCCCCCACCTTTTCGGAACTTCCTCTGCCGCAGAAGTTGCCGTTGTTTCGCAGAAGGGGAGACTACAGTGCCCAAAACTCTGCGCTTCCGGTCATTGAACTGACTACGGCTGGTGGCATCTGGTTGCTGCCAGCTACAGAGATGAGGGCTCGTCCCACTTTGCCAGTTTATGCCATGCCGTGTCCCTCCGAAAGTCGACACAGTGGTGACTATGAAAATATCGGCTTTCCTTTATTAAACATATACTCTACATAAAAAAAATATCATATCAAAATTCGTTGCGTAACTTAACCTGTCAACGACCAACCGACACCCGGCTTTTGGGCTGCTATTGTCTTTCTATTGTGACTCAAATCACGTGTGTTCGAAGGATTAATGATCTAAGCAAAAAGCGACTTTGTTTTATACTGTATAGTGAATAAGTTAATTTATTAGTAAAAGCAAAGACCTTATTTACTTAGTATACTGACATGACGCGCATTGTCACTGAGTTTCCTTTAAACGAGCTGGTGATATCAGATTTATATTAATTTATAAGTTTCGTTTTCCTCACGATGATCGCTGTTTGTAAGATAAGATATGAAAATGATTTTTATTAGGGTTCCGTAGCAAAATGGTACGAAGGAACTCTTAAAGTTTCCCCCTTACGTCCGTCCTTTCTCGACTTACCAGTGAAACAAAAGTGCTAAAAAAATTAAAATTTGTATGGATATGTGTATTTACCATGACAAAAAAGTGCTAAATTGAAATTGCGATTTTTTAAATTAATACGCAATCATTTGAAATTTAAGCATTTCTTCTGTTTATCTTTTTTAAATAATTCGAACACACATGATTCGAGACACAATAGAAAGATAATAGCAGTCCGACAGCCGGCTGTCGCTTGGTCGTCGAAAGGAACGGATTATTAACAAATAATCTTTTTTTATAGAAAGTAAATCTATCCACCTTTTAGGCATGCTATTAAAAGTAACAATATAATTGATTCGATATGTGGCACACCTGAAGTAATATCACGTTAATCACCGATGCATCGGAGCACCTGGGTTGATAACGTCTTTATAATTTATTGATAAAAATCGTCTTTCGGAATAAACAATTTATGACTCATTTTATCCGGTAGCAATGTAGAGGTGACTCAGAATAATAAACCTTGTCTGTGTGGTCTTGATAGCTAAGTTATTTTATCTCGTGTCCGAAGCTGTGGTACCCAGTTGTGAAGAGTATGGACAGAGAGCCGAGCTTTCCCAGGTGCATACTCGCCGCCGGGCACCGTCGCACGCGGTAGCTAGTGGCGAGCTGTTGGGCAGCAGCAGTCCTACGAACCTGATCTCCCGCGAGAGGTGTTCCTTCTCCCTCACTTGCCTATCACCTGGAGCAAACACTGACGATAAGCATAACTCCACCGCTCCCATTCCCAGATCTGCATTTGTTCGTTCTTCGTTTGAGTGTAGACTCGCCAAAACAAACGTGCTCGGGAAAGGAGGTTGTTTAGTAAGGTCAGGGAAGAAGTATGTTGATTTGATGTTCTTATCAAACACCTCAAGATATGTTCCCTGCTTGTCGTTATGTGCAAGCGGCTGTTTTTCGGGACCCACTCCTGCCATTTTATTATTTCTGGGATGGCAACGCATTAAGGGTATTGCAGATGTCTCTGTAGAAACACACACACGGTGGTAGCGGTGAGTCACCACTCACCGCTACCTGTGTAGCGGTGAGTGGTGACTACATAACATCAGATGGCTTGTTTGCCATTTAATTATATAAGAAAGAAGGCAAAGATAGAATCATGATTAGTCAAGCTCGCAGACAGAGCACTAACTGTCCCCGCAGTTTCACTCGCATTTTTGGTTACTGCGCCGCTCTCTTACTGCTACGCCTACCTTCCTCGATAAATGGGCTATCCAACACAAAAACATTTTTTCAATTAGGACCAGTACCAAAAGTAAATAAACTATTTAGCTTTATGATATTAGAATAGATAAGCATGTGCGCAAAGGATGGCAGTCTGGCGCACTTCCAGTGACGCGGAATCCTCAGCTGAATAAACCTGCTGAATAAGAGCGTTAGAGGCGCCTACTCAGCTGATATAACTTTTATGCTGATATAGATTTGGGTCCAAATTAATCAGCTGTTAGCTGAATAATGTAGCTGGTTGCACTATATCACCATTATTGGAGCGCAGCGGTATTAAAGGTAGCAGACGCCCCAAGAGCTGAATAATGGCTGATTAGCAGGAATTACAGGAACGGCTTAAAACCGAGGCGATCCGGTGACGCTACGGAGTTGATATAGTGAGCGCATGCCCATACAAATCCATATAAAGAATACTAGCCGCAGGAGGCGAGTCGGTGCGTAGTGGCTGCCGGGTGGCCGTAATGAGCTATGACCTTTAGTGTTCACTCGTGGTACATGAATCAGTAACGAGCTGTAAGGAGTGGTTTTTGTGTTACACAAGTCAGCTACAGATTGATGTAATGCTTGATATTGGGTAACATGTATGCAAATAACTGTACATCAGTGAACCGATAAACTCTGCAGGAATTTTAAGAGATCGGCGGATAAAGCCATGTCATCATCTCATCATCCTATAGTTTTTGGATTAGCGTATGTTAATCATGTACCTATTAAGTATTAAAGTGGGGTACTTAAGTACCTACACGCGATATTAAGTACAGTCAGTCAGAGTCACACCCCCCCCCCCCCCCTCACCTTTGACACACCTCCAATCCTATCGGCGCTGAATAAAGAAGTCTTCAAGGTCTTATTTATCGGCATTAGCAGATTAATTGACAACGATAGTACAAGTATTCGGCTCTCACGGAGCTTATGTGTAACATGTGAGCTAATATGGAGCAGTTTGCTTTAACTTAGTATTATATGTGTTCACCCATAGTCAACATTTGGGCTTTATAAGAGCTATTATACGATGGCGTGTAACAACTGATCAACAGTACACAAATTCCACTGTGTGCAGCAAAAGGCATTATATCTATGTTATTTAAAGCCACAGGATACCTGGTAACACTATAGCAGCCCACGTGTTCCTTATTAAAATGCAAGTGGTCTAAGGGTACACTTGTGGTCTTCAATTCAGAATATAGCTTAGTTAAAGTCCACGAAAATCCTTTAAATTGTTCAAAGCTGTATAATACTGAACTTGTTACCTATATTAACGCTGTAAGCGTTACAGTGTAGTCTCCGTGACGCATAATAACGTTCATATTCAGGTGGAAGCTCACTTTTCACCTATTGCAGGTCTAGTGTACTGTAATAACTCTTCATAAGTGCTAAAGTTACCGATGTTACCCTTTTTGTGACATCTTGTAATGCAGTTTTGTGCTACTTGTGATAAGTGTTAACATAAATTTTGAATTTAAACAAGTTCTATAAATAATTAAAAAAATTAAAAAACACGACTGCCATGACAAAAAAGAACTAAAAGGCAAAAAGAATTTCTAAATTTCTATCTTCGTTCAAAATGGTAAACACCAAGTTTCCAGTAACTTACTTCAATCAATAACGACAGATTTTCGTGCAAACTTTCATCCCCTATTTTACACACACAGGGGTTGAATTTCCAAATTTTTACTAGCCTATGTTACTCGGAACTATGTACGGATTGTAACGATACATCATACATCTAAATCGGTTCAGACATTAAGAAGTTATGGTGGAATAAAGAAACTCACATACATACATACATACATACATGAATCTTGAAAACATAACACTCCTTTTTTTGGGCAGTCGTGTAAAAACAATTTAAACTGCATTCGGTGGTACGGCCCTGTATAATTTAGACTCCGCCTTTTTTCGAAAATTGTGTATCGGATTCGGTTTCGGTTACCGATGTTTTTATTTCGGATATCCGATAGTTTCGGTTACGGTTACGGAGCTCCTTTTGAGGTGTGTAAGTAGTTTATGTTCAAGATGACAGACACTTGATGGGGATAGTACAACTCACTACGACTATATATATTATGTATGCTAACAAGCAATTGTTGGTGTTTCGGCAGCTGAGATTCGCTCATTCCGTTCGAAAAGGAATTTCATTATTTAAAAAAAAAAAAGGTTCGTTGGTCGTCTCTTTTTAAAATGACAGAATGAAAATCCTGTTCAATATCACAGTACAAAATAAAGTAGAATATTTGATTTCCCGAGACACCGCTCAAAAATTTTAATAATAATTACGTAATTCTTGTTTCGACCGGACCTTGCGAATCACCACTATCAATGAAGACAGTCTCACGTGACAAATAGTATTATTTCCAGTGGATTGGTCGCGGGGTCCCTGAAGTCTCCGCCTTCCCCTAACCGCTACACACGGAGGTCAGGGTTTTAAAAACCAATGTGCTCGTGTTTCATAAGCTAAAGGAATCAGCAAGTTACGCCTACGAGGGAGTTTAAAAAAATACAAGTAGGTAACGACAATTTAGGTACTTTTTTAGTAGTTATGAAATGCAAAAGGTGAAGGGGACCCCGGATAGACAGACAGAAACACACAGAACACTTAGGCGATTCACTCACGGCACCGCGCTCCGCCGCGGAGGGCGGTGAGGCGGATGTCATGTTGTACAAGACACTTTGAAATCCGTTGATACCTAACACACGTACACCGCTCGACCGCGCGGTCAGCGGTGTACGTTTGTTCACCCTCCGCGGCTGTGCGCGGTGCCGTGTGTGAATCGCCTTATAGGTTCTGTTTTTTCATTTTGAAGTAGTTTAGTACGTAGGACCTTATTCAAACAGGATGTGAAATAATGCCATAACACAGTTACGATATTAAAATTACTTGAAAAATTCAAAGAAAAAATTGAGGAACGAGTACTAGCTGAAGCTGTTATTACATACTGATTATTTAGGAACAGTTGTTGCTAACTGTACTACGTGATTGTGTAGATAGAGCGATTTTTTTCATTTTTTATCGTCGTTCTCATCGTTATGTGTTTACTATCAATTAATCTGATAATGATAACAGATTGCGTGTACAAATAAATTCTAATTGCGCTAATAAATCAGTCAGTCACAATCTGAGGGAGTCACAATGATCCGTGCTGCGATATTGTTCTGCGCCGTTCTGGTCGTTGCCAAAGGGCAGACCACAGACGTCAGCCAGTGTGAGTAAATAAGTACATACTGACACGATATTAACTGTTGTGTTAGTAACCCTAATTTTATAATAAAGTTCTAGCTACACGCATGCATTAACCTTACTGTGTGATTTAAAAAACGCAATGACAACTTTTAAAAGCTCGTATTTTAATACGGTTTACCCTTGTTTCACAGAACAACTTTTGATATAATATTTCTATTTCGAACAACGTTTAAGAAAATAATCACTTTGTATAATATCGATTAACATAATATATCTTTCTTTCAGGTGTTCTACACACACCTGGGTCGGGGCAGCGGCACCCGCTGCCTCTCAACACGTACGTACGCGGCTGCACCACTCCGCCGTGCGATCTGCCACAGGGGCAGGATGCCGTCATCGACATCGTCTTTATCGCACGTCAGTATTTACTTTAGAAAAAAGAAAAAAAAATCAGAAAAAGTCACCTGTAATACATGTAAAGGAATGGTTAAGGATTATGTCGAGCCCTTATTGACTAAGTACTCCTACGGTGCCTCCAACTACCATGGGTATGAACAAACTTATGAATACTTATTAGTAGCAAGTTCTAAAAAGTATTACTTACCTATAAAAACTAGTTTATTTTACACGGTCATGTGTTTAACATTTTTCAAAGTGGCATCACTAAATCAATAAAAGTCCACGAAAATAATCAATAAACTTTTCATTTTATATTACTTTTTGTCCGGCCTTATTTCATTAATGTAAAAGTATGAATAAACTTAAAAAAATAATTATATTCAATTCGTATATATTTCATTTCTAGGCACTTAAATTTAATTCAAATAAGATTGTTCTTTAAGTTAAATGCATCTTTCTCTTTCAATTTCTTAAAGAAAAGGACAGAAGATACATATTATATTCGTTTAATCCTGTCAAATTAGACAGCGTCTGAAGAAACTTGGCGTATTTTTATTCGCCATGTTTTTAATCGCGTCTAAATTATCTATAGAGTGTCTTAATTTGACAGAACTTAACTAAAATTTCATCTTCTGTCCTTTTCATAATGAAATAGAAAGAGAAAGATTCACTTAACTTAATTTTAGGTTAGTTTGTGAATAAGAGAGTCGGTACCAATGTCAGACTAAGCTTTAGACTTTTAGACTAAGTTATTGTTTTACTTTTGAGTGCAGCATCCGCACAGCTGCAAAGAACGCAACTGGACAAACGAAAGCTAGCCGCGGTTTGTCAATGTGTATGTGTCAACCTACTGTTTACAAGTTCATTTTCTTCATTTAATTCGGATTTTTTTCTTTCTTTTGGATTCGGAGGACTGGAGGGAGGCCTTTGCCCAGGAGTGGGACAAAAAAGGATAACAAAAAAAAAAAAAATTGGATTCGTGCTGAAACCCATCCTCGACCATTAAGTGTTCTTGTATCATAAATTAGTTACACTAACCTAGATTAGGTTTAGTTTTCTTAGATCTCGTTTGATATTGCCATTTTGGTGCATTAGCAACAGAACGAATAGTGTCAGTCCCTTACTTGCTTCTTTTAGCGCAAACCATGCAGCGGATGACAACTGCAATCACAGCTATTTTGGGAATTGTCCCCATCCCGTTACCCCTCGAAGAAAACGCACACACCTGCAACTTCTTGAGTAACGCACAATGTCCCGTGACGCAAAACCAGATCATCCTACATTCGCTCCGGCTACCCATCGAAGAATTCATGCCTGTGGTAAGTTGAATGTCAAACTAGTGAAAAATAAGTTAAATAATAGTGTTATACTTTACTAGTCTATCTTTATATATATAATTCTGCTGTGCGTGTGTATGTCATTGAACTCCTCCTAAACGGCTTGACCGATTTAAATGATTTTTTCTGTATGCGTTTGAGTGGCGCCCTGGATGGTTTAGATTCACAAATCAGCCCGGCAGATGGCGCTAATTGCTTGAAAAAGCATGTGATCTCGGAAACGACCCTAACGATTTCGCTGAAATTTCATATGTTTTTGGGGACGAGAAATCGATCTAGCTCAGTCTTATGTCTGGAAAAGCGCATGTTTTCGAGTTTTAAGTTATAATGTTTGGCGCCCAACGAAGTGGGCACGGGCCAGCTAGTATTATATAAAATGGCATACTGGCTGACTTACTTTTCACGTCTCTAGGACCAGCGGTTTGGGATGTGCGTTGATATATTAGCAGTCAGTTTACCATTTTATAAACAGGATGGACAATTTTAATGGTCCCAGGAAGAAAACTACTTTAGGTCGTTAAGGTAAATATTTATCTTAACGATTTTTTTAAATTGATATTTTACTTAAAAGAAACATTTCTTCATTTTTAAAATAATTTTCGGAATTTCGTTAACAATACTTGGAATCGTACTGGCTAAAATCCGAAAAAGTAACACTGTGTTTTATTAAATTAGACGTTAGGGTCATTCATAAGCCCTATAAGGTGGTAGCCATAAGGCTAGTCCCGGGGATACCGCACGATCTCCGGCGAGGCGGCGAGCCTCCTTGTCGGATGGCCGCCATGGGATCTGAAGGCGATAGTCATCGCGCGCCTGCACGAGTGGCGCGCTGTCTTTAAATCTTTAGCAAAATGAAAAGTTTGCTACGATTCTTGAAAAGTGCGCTTACGCACAATGGCCCAATTATGAGGCTAAGTGTGTACAAGCCCAGCGAAACTAAACTAAGAGTGACGGACGTAACTCACTAGACAGGCGCTCGCGCACGAATTCTCTTTCCCCCTGTTCGAGGGCTTGCGTCGATTTATGAGAATACACAAATCCTTCTCTAAAATAATCTATTTAATGATTTTATGTAGTTTTCTTCCAGTGCCCATTAGAACTTTAACCCTATATAGATTTGCGAAATTGTTTTATATATTAAATTTAACCTTGTTAGCTAGTTGTTATGTCTACTAAGCATGCTGTGATCTTTTGTAAGTGTAGGATAAGTGTAGAATAATTGTAATACTTTTTGTATCTTTCTAGTTTATGTAAAGATTTGTGAGTACTTATGTTTTGTGGTAAACCTTTATAAATAAATAATTACAGGGAACACAGGTGGCCTTAGAAACAAGGATTATGGACGAGAACAACGCAACTTTTACGTGCTTCAGAACACAAGTTCACATCACATCACCGCGTGAAGCACAGAATTCAGAAATTACTGTTTAATTATGACACTTTGACGTACTATATAATGTGGTTATAAAATGTTGATTAAACGCAACGTTGAAGACTATTTTAGTGTTTTTTTTATCTTAAAAAAGGTAACACAAAAATCTTGCTTTTAGACATTACCGTAGCCAAAGGGTAAAAATCAGACTTATTAGACTACGTTGTTTGCCTGTCTCTCTTTAATTAGTATCTCTTCATTTGATTGTTGTTTTCACAGATGATGTACGATGTATTTCTGTTTATAAAAACAAATACTTGATAAAAACATAATAAAATTAATACTTATTTAAAGCGGCGCTTATACAATACTCCTATTTTTTTCGCCATGTTGTTTATGCCAATAAATGTTTTACCTATAATGATACAGAAGGGGCAGTTTCGCAAATGTGCGCAAATTTCGAGAACGGATGGACCGGGATTTTATTCATAGTTACTTAAAAGTAAATTTGAACGTTAATACCATACCGTAAAACTCAAGTGTTTATTTTAACGATTTAAAGCAGTTTTCCTTCAAGGCCCAATGAAAGTTTCCACCCTGCCTGCCAGTAGGTCTTGTAACAAGGCTGTACCGCGAACTACCACCTAAAAAGCGAGTCGTTGTAGAACTTTAAGAAATTAATTTTATTTATTCTCTTTAGATCATCGAATTGAAATCAAATCGTGACCATAATTGCTAATTGTTATGACTTCTACAATGGCGATTTATGACGATTGTATCTGAGACTACAGTTTCACGCGGTTGCATCCGCGTAGTGACAGGTTTTTGGTCTTAGTGTGATGTAACTACTACTACTTATGTTCTTTTTATGTATTTTATTGTTGACATAAAAATCATAAAAAATACATAAAATTATTTTTAATTTATTTTTTACCTTTACCTACAAAACTCTGTTAATTGGTTTTTTTTAATCAGTAAGTACTACGTAATTGACAAAAATATTTATTATCGATCAATCAGATAACCGTATGTTGATAAATATCGTTTAGGGCGTGTGATTATACCTACATCTGTTTGCGGGTTCAATAGCGGGTAAGTACTAATGTGACTTTTAATTGGCTTGACACTTACTTGACTCAAATAGTATGTGTACGCTAAAACGCACGTGCGAATGGAGTAACTATAACGTCACAAGCAGCCGAAATTCTCGATCCGACGAAATGACTTCAGGGTCGGTACATATCTGACGGAAAATGCGTTGAGCGTATCTTCGGTCGCGTCTATTCGTATTAATACAACATTGTTTGAGTATGAAAGGTTGAATGTTTTTATACAAGGTGTATTTTCATCACACATAAAGGTAATGCTTGTTCAATCCCTCATCATCCCAATCCTTGATTATGGTGATGTGTGCTACTTCGACCTGAATGCAGATCTACTGAATAAACTTGACCGACTTCTCAATAATTGCATTCGATTCGTGTTTAATCTTCGTAAGTATGATCATGTCTTCGCTTATCGGTCGATCCTAAAATGGTTATATACCTATCAGACAGCGCAGAGCGTGACTACCTTGTTTTCTCTTTTAAACAATCCCTGTTCTCCTTCGTACCTGACTACTCACTTTCAATACTTATGCTCTGCGCATACCAAAAATCTTCGTTCTTCTAATAACCGCCTTCTTCGACGTCCTTCTCACCGCTCTGGCTTTCTTAATTGTTCTTTTCTTGTCAGGCGGTTTTTCTTTGGAATGCGCTTCCTCAGAATATCAGGACGGTGACCAGTCGCTTTACTTTTAAGATAAAAGCTCGTGAACATTTACTAAAGAAGTTGGCAGACTCGATTAATAGTGTTTACGCAAAAAGTAAATAATGAATGTGCTTCGTTGAAACTTTTAGTAATTTGGATAATAAATAAGAATAAGTGCTCAGAATAACGAATAGGTTGCTCATCATGCTACGCTAAAACGCGTAAAGGTCAAAGCTCATTACAGCCACCCGGCAGCCACTCCGCACCGACTCGCCTTATAACCGAGGCGATCCGGTGAAGCTACGGAGTTGATATAGTGAGCGCATGCCCATACAAGTCCATATAAAGAATACTAGCCGCAGGAGGCGAGTCGGTGCGGAGTGGCGGCCGGGTGGCTGTAATGAGCTATGACCTTAAACGCGAGCGAAGTAGTAACCAAAAATGTCTGTCTGTTTGTCTTTCTTTCACGGCAAAACGGAGCGACCAATTGACGTGATTTTTTAAGTGGAGATAGTTGAAGGGATGGAGAGTAACATAGGCTACTTTTTGTCTCTTTTTAACGCGAGCGAAGCCGCGGGCAAAAGCTAGTCTGATATAACGCTTGTGAAACCGCGGGGGACAGCTATTATATTATATGTATAGAGTAACTGGTAATTAGTGTACGATACTTAAACACGTGCTTGTGCTCATGATAACATAGGAGCAAAGGCGTAATCGCGAATAAAATATCAGCTGTTTCTAAGAAAAGTTCTCTGACCATAATGTAAGTAACAGCTAATATTTTCTCAAGATTTCAGAGTTGGTTCCATAATAAAAGTGGTTTGTTTTTATGAGTAGAAATATTTCCTAGTGGGGTTTTCGAGACCAAAAATACACGTAGTAACAAACAGTTTTTTATTTTGGGAGAAAATGTCAGCTGTTCAGTGCATTTATGTTTGGCTAATGTACTAAACTGCTGATATTTTTTTAATCAAAATTGTTTATTATTATGAGCACAATCGAGTGTTTAAGTATAGTACACTAATTACCAGTCACCCTATATACTAATATGTATTACTAATGCGAAAGTAACTCTGTCTGTCTGTCTGTCTGTATCGCTTTCACGCGAAAACTACTGAACCGATTTTAATGTTTGGTGCTGAGATAGTCAATACCCTGAGAAAAGACATAGTCTTTTCTGTATCTAATTATCTCAAATATCAGCTAGTAATATATATTATACGAAATGTATATATCTCCGTGACGAATTTGATTTATTGATCAAACAGCAAATTTTACAATCCATCTGCGAGTTGGTTGAAGCTGATTTGTACACAGTGACTTAGATCAGAAAAGATAAAGAACAAGGAATGATTTGCAAAAAGTCATTTTGATCTGTATCGTACTAAAGTATTCCAAAAAAAGACACAGGTCTTAACCTAGTTCAGGCAAATGTGCAATTGCGCAGTTTTATAATGTATGATAGATATTTTTATTGGAACGTGACCTACATTCTAAATAAATGATTTTATTATTATTTATTATTATTTTCGTATCTCGGGACCCTGGGGTCCCGGACCTTTGGAAGGCATACGAGGGGCCGAAGCCAACTTATTATCCCTATATGCACCACTCATCCAAACTAATATTATAAATGCGAAAGTAACTCTGTCTGTCTGTCTGTCTTTGCTTCACGCCTAAACTACTGAACCGATTTGTGTGAAATTTGGTACAGACATAGTTTGGAACTTGAGAAAGGACATAGGATAGTTTTTATTACAAAAAATAAAATAAACCAATTTTTTTTTTCCGGACATACAGCGCCATCTATTGGTCAAGAGTCGGCATCAATTCAGTACTGAAAATTCATCGGAAAAATGTAAATAAATAGTAAAAATCTGCCGGAAGTCACTATTCCACGCGAACGAAGTCGCGGGCAAAAGCTAGTTTTATTATAAATCGGCAGATAAGCATTTACAGGCATACAGCAGATACGGTTATAACAAAGAGGGGTTATTCTCCAACTGGACACGAAAGATTGGACTCGCATGAGTCCAGTTGAAACTATTTTGTAAGTATCTCTTATTATTTTATCATCTGCCCCCCCTAGACAAGTGGCATTGTGGAATAGATAGCGAAAACGAAAAGGTTGCCAAATGTATGGAGATGTCAAATTGTTTAGCGAAAGCTTATGTCAATTCCATACATTTGACAATCTATTCGATTTCGATATCTATTCTACAATGCCACTTGTATAGGCCCTCTGGACACATCATATGACGGTCCAGTTGGTCTAGTGGTTAGTGACCCTGACTCCTAAGCCGGAGGTCGTGGGTTCGATTCCCACCCAGGACTAACTTTGTGTGATAAGCATGATTGTTTGTTCTGTGTCTGGGTGTAATTTATCTATAATATGTATGTATTTAGAAAGTGTATAAGTATGTATATCAGTTGTCTGGTTACCATAACACAAGCTCTGCTTAGTTTGGGATCAGATGACCGTGTGTGAATTGTCCTAAGATAATTATTAAGATATTTATTATTTATTTATCAAGATTTGATCGTGTTTCCACTTATTTTATTTTTATTTTATTTTATTAAAAAAGGAACAACAAACAGTTACATTATTAAAACTTACAACTAGTCGGTACAAAAAAAAAGTTTAGGTTATAATGTAACCCACGACGCTGTTCACAGGTAAGCATAATGTTTATTAAGAATAGAAGATCGCTAGGGATGTTGTGTAAACTTAAATTAACTGCAAGTTATAAATAATACATATCAAACAAAAAAGTTACATCAGAATTACGTTTAAAGAAATAAAGTAATATTAGTTCGTAAAATTTAAATCAAATCCATTTTATCTTTTCACCAACTGAACTTTGAATTATAGTAGTCTAGTTGTTGAGAAGCAACTGGGATCAACCAGATCTGTAAGATGATGGTGATGACAGTATGTAGTGAGAGAACTGATTATGGATGCATAAGAGACAGTAAAAATAATACTAAATGACATGACGACCATTTACCATTTAGTCTTTGTAAAATCAAAGACTATAATTGGTCCTAATATTAGCTCTTATCTATGAACGATATGATAGCGTTTTGAAGTACAAGCCATTACAATCAAATTATATTTTATTTTCCAGAATTTGGACAACTTCTTGTGGGAAAAAATCACTGCCTCTTCTTTAGTTGATTTCTTTAATAAGTCATATTAATTGCTACTGCGCGAAGATGCATCGATTGCATGTGTGATTAGGTGATTGACTTAAAGAAGATAAATTCTTAGATAATATAAGTATGTTTGATGAAAATGAATCCACGATGGCCGCTGCAAGAAAATATTTTGCAAAGCGGTCGCCTGTCTATTTATTTATTTATTTATTTTTATTTATTTAAACTTCATGCACAAGCGTACAAAGGCAGACTTAATGCCTTAAGCATTCTCTACCAGTCAACCCAGAGTTGATGAGATATAAACATGGCAGGTCTATAATGAAAATAGGCTTAGAAGGTTCTATTTACTTTTTTACGCTGTTTATTTTTTATATTTTTAGTTGTTGCTCATTGTTGACCTACATGATTGTGTAGATAGAGCGAAATTATTACAAATATTTAATCGTTAATTTCTACGTATATCAAGAGACGATAACGATAGCAGATTTATGTGTTATAAAATATATTTTAATTGCGCTAATAAACCGGTCAGTCACAAGTGAGGGAGTCACAATGTTCCGTGCTGCAATATTGTTCTGCGCTATCCTGGTCGTTGCCAAAGGGCAGACCACAGACGTCAGCCAGTGTGAGTAAATAAGTACATACTGATGACAAGATATTAACAGTTGCGTTAGTTATCTTTGACTTATAATAAAGTGTGAGCACATCCATCAATTTATGTTATCTAAAAAACTTGTAGACAACTCAGTAAGTATACAAGTCCTTTGTGTAATTTATCAGGTGTATGGTTACCATTTAAAAACAAGCTCTGCTTAGTTTGGGATCAGTTGGTCATGTGTGAGTTGTCCTAGAACATTTAAACCTTTGAACACATGTGGTTCGAGAGCCTGACAGCCGGCTGTCGCTTGGTCGTAAGGTAAAATGTATTTGATGTTTATCTTGTTTTTTTAGGTGGTATTCACGGACCAGGCTTGGGGCAGGTATACCCGCTGCCTCTGAACACGTATATACGCGGCTGCACCACTCAGCCGTGCGCTCTGCCACAGGGGCAGGATGCCGTCATCGACATCGTCTTTATCGCACGTCAGTATTTACTTTTTAATCAGAAAAGATATTAAAGTACTAGCTTATAGACGGGGTCTATTCGCTCGTCGCTTCGCTCGCTCCGATCCGAGTCGGGGTGCCCTAAAGTCTAGATTGCAATCAGTTTTCATCATTATTGAGAGTTAATAGTGGCTCACTTGGTAATGTATGAAATGGATTAATCACAATCCACTTTTCGTAAGCTCGTTCTGGATTTTATTATTAATCAATATTAGTCGGTAGTTTAGTTAATTTTTCGCTTACTCAAATTCATACCGCTCAAGTTATTAATACAGTACGTATGTCATCATCAGTCGCAAAGCTTTTTTTTAATAGCTCGTTTTATAATTCCCCTTTATAATATTAGTACGGATGAAGGAATGAAGGCGCGGAATTGTGGACGGCGAGCGATGGGCAGCTCGCCGCTCTCGACTAGGGCCAGGCCCGTGTCGACGGCTCGTTCTGTTACACGCGCGCCTCAAAGAGCAGTCAGCACGTAAAGGAGCCCTCTGGGGTCAATTAACTTGATAGTTGTACATGGTTACTTAAATAAATTTATTAATAATTACAGGGTGCTGAGGTTCAGGCCATTGAGCTTGAAATCCAAGACGACAGCGGTACTACTTTTGTGTGCTTCAGAGCACGAGTCAACATCACAACACCGAGTAGCAAAGATGCACGGAATGCAACATTGACTTTTGAAGTATGACACTTTGATGTACTATGTTATATGGTAATCAAATATCATTAATTAAATGAATGCTGAAGATTATTTTAGTGTTTATTTTAACCTTCCGACGACCAAGCGGCAGCCGGCTGTCGCGCTGCTATTGTTTTTCTATTGTGTCTCGAATCACATGTGTTCGAAGGTTCTGAAACACAGTAATATTGGTTTAAGATTTCCTGTCATTGAACTTTTATAATATAAAAGTTCAATGACAGTACAAGACTTATAGCTATTTTAAAATGTAGAGTATAATTAGGGGGCACGGCAGTGCCCCCCGCCAAGTCGAGCGCGATGCAAACACTGCCGTACCATCCTTTACTGGAACCATTTCGCCGCATTTTCAGGCCCCTATTTGAGAACCTCTGGATACGAACAGAACGCAGAAATTTTCGTCATCTAATAAGCTATAATCATATACTGAAAATCCAAAATTTCAAGTCTGTAGGTCATTTAGTTTCAAAGTTAAGCGAAAGGAAAAGTTTCGCATTTACAACACTCACTCAATCATGACCATCAAAATAGAACTAGTACTTCCCATTAACTCAGAGAGCTGAAATTTGGTACATAGTTAAGGTTTAATGGCTACACAAAGGGAAAACTATAAAAACTAAAATAATCGAAGATCTGGAGTACCTGGTGACCCTCATTAGAAAACACAAGAGCCCAACCAAACTATTAGAGATCGACATACCGCCTTTACAAAAAATACATTGTAACCGAAAATCTGGCGTATATTCGATTCAATTTCGCTGATACGTCGATGTAGCCGGTGCCGCGATTACAGTAATGTAGTTCCTGTCGCAGAAATAATTAAAGATCGCTAGTAAAATTTGATGAACAGTGTAGCCATTTAGTGAGAATCCATGTATTTGTTTCAATTGCTCGTGCGTCGCAGTTCGCGTCGCGTCGCTGCCTAGTGTAGCCTCAGCCTAAGAAAGTATTCTTGCAAATTCCAATTCTAAAGGGGATGGAAGTATCAACATTGACGCGGGTGAAGCCGCGGGCCATAGCTAGTAGGTATATAACATTGTCGTAACATTTTTATAGAATTGGTATAAAATGGTGTCGCACCTCTAGTTGTAGCAGTTAGGGTAAGTTTAATCTTTATGATCCACAAGCGGTTTAGAGACACTTTATAGTGGGTTCGCGTCATAACGTCCATTTAGGGTTAGCTAATATTTCTCGGAACAATAATTTAAAATAACTACGTTTTTATTTAAATCTTTCAAAACGGTATTTTACACCATCATCAATTGACCTACTTTTTATGAGCTGTTAAAACGTGATCCTCGCATTGATTTTGTATAGCAATGACAACTTATGACGTCACTAAGATAACAACTCATTCACTAACTATTTATTTCAAAGCAGCCAAAAATCTATTTTAACTGTAAATTCAAAACGAACCGGATTTTCAGGCCTAAAATTAAAACCATGAGCATACACGTTAGAGTATACTCCATGTTAGGTAAGTCGAGAAACATAATATTTAAGGACGCAAATATGCTCACATCTGAGTAATAAAAATGTGAATGAAACAATATAAAATCTAGAAAAAGCCCTAGATGAATTATCGTAATAAGGTGTTCCCAAAATCTTAAAAAAGGACACCCTAGCGCTCGTGGTTGCATCGGGTTACTAACCTATAAGGAAGTGATCAGCCCCCCTAGACAAGTGGCATTGTAGAATAGATAGCGAAACGAAAACGACTGTCAAATGTATGGAGATGTCAAATTGTTTAGCAAAAGCTTATATCAATTGCATACATTTGACAATCTATTCGTTTTCGTTTTCTATTCTACAATGCCACTTGGCTAGGCCCTCTGTTCTTCTTTCGATGGGCATCTAGCGCGCGTGTTAACAATTTATAAATTTTATGATGTCTAAAACTTTGGTAAAAAATTAAGGTATTATTTTTTATGCATATTTGGAATAGGAATCGAATACTGAATACCTTCAATCACATATTGAAGGTATCGTATCGTATTAGGTCTTACCTAACACGGTGGATTAATAACTTGACAGATTTGCCCATACAGATAAACTGCATAAAAAAACCGGAGCGATCGAAATCGGAGCGGAAAAGGCTGAGGAGAAGATGACTTTCCTATCAATTTTATCCTAAAGAAAATGATTGTTAAACTCTTTTGTGATACCCCTGAATGACATAAGGCGGAGTAATCTGTCCCATCAATCATAATTTACACTTTCGATGCGGCAAAACATACTTTGATAAGGATGTCTATGAGCTGAAGTTCCTTCGATAAGAGAATATGACTCTTATCGTCAAAGTTCGGCTCTTCGGGGAAAAAGGGAAGTAGTTCTAGACACATGTGAGGCCTAGGCTAGCAATTTACGTGTTTTCTATTCTGTATTGGGAACGTGTGAAGTGAATAAACGATCGCAGTGCATGTCGTGACAGAATTAAGCAAAACTAGAGAGCATAGTGTAACTTGTCAATGCTGCTTTCAAAATAGTGCATTTTACGCAAAAACTTGTTTTATGGGGTTGGATTCAGCTGGATACCGATGTTTTACATGAAGCAACTGCCTATCAGAGCTTCACAATCCAGTAACTGGGCGACACGATATCTCTTGGTTAGACTGGTCTTACTTTCTGACTACAACAAGCTTATAACCTTGTGATTTTTCATAATACAAAAAAAATAGGTAATGTTGCCAACTTAGTAATTGGAACGGTATGTGTGGTACGTGTTTCGGGTTTTGCATAAACTAAGAATAAGGTTGTATAATACCAAATTCTCTCTAAAGTCTTCTAAATGTTTCATTTCCGTGTCACTTCAAGACGTCTTCGTCTACAGAAGACAACTGTTTATCTCTAGCAGTGGTTCCCAACCTATGGTCCTCGGACCACCGTTGGTTCACTAGAGCTAAAATAATTGGACCATGTTTTAGCTAGTGAAAGATATAAAAACTTCAATGTACGCTAAATATTTTAAAATATGCCGTTCCAATTACTTCGTGGGCAACATTACCTACTTTTGAATTGTACGATCCGTATGAAAATCGTTTAAAATATTAACGATCTAGTGCCTGCAAATTTTAATGAAATAAATAAATATCACACACGGTCATCTGATCCCAAACTAAGCAGTACTATGGTAACCAGACAAGTGATAAACATACTTTTATAAGTTATAAATACATACATAATATAGATAAATTACACCATTCACACCCAGATATAGAAAAAACAATCATGTTCATCACACAAAGTTTGTCCTGGGTGGGAATCGAACCCGCGACCTCCTAAATCCATGTGGTCCCTGGTTAAATAATGGTTGGGAACCCTTGATCTATGGTATGGTATTACTTTCTCAATTGAGTCGTCCTCCTTTTTCCCAACCATTGATCACCTGTATTGTGTGTTGACGTTATTTATGGCTTTTTATATAGATCGATCATCTTCTGAGTATTATTATATTATAATGGTTTTCCTGTCCCTCAAGGTTTGGTTTTTGATCTGTACTGTGTAATAAATAATATTATAGGATTTTCTTGAAAATAAACAGATGTATAAGATAATTCTACGTCAGAATTTGTGTAAATATAGACACAATCATTACATAGTATAAATCAAAGTCGCTTTCCGCTGTCTGTATCTATGTATGTTTAGATCTTTAAAACCTCGCGACAGATTTTGATCCGTTTTTTAATAGATAGAGTAATTCAAGAACAAAATTTATGTGTATTTACATGAATATTACAGTAAAGAAAATCCGAGATTTTAAAGATTTGTAACACCCCCATGCGAAGCTGGAACGGGTTGATAATAATAAAATGCAATAATAATAAATATCTTAGTACAACTTATACACGGCGATCCGATCTGAAACCAATCAGAAAAAAAAACTAAAAAAGAAGACAAAAAGTATTTTATGTCCGTCCCCTAGTCCTAAGCTACCTCCCCCCATCAATTTTCAGCCAAATCGGTTCTGCCGTTCTTCTTTACAATATTAAAAAGAGGAAAACTTTGTTTGTCTGTTTGATTGTAATTAATAGGCTCAAAAACTACTGGACTGATTTTAAAAATTCTTTCGCCTTTCGAAAGCTACTTTGTCCACGAGTAACATAGGCTATAATATCACGCTAAGTCCCACGGGAGCGAAGCAGTAACCCAATACCTAATGTAACGTGGGTGAAACCGCAAGGAACAGCTAGCGAGTTATAAAAATGAGTAACTAACACGACTTACTTTTATATACAACATGTCCCGGAATAAACGCACACCACCAGACACCCCAATTAGAGGGCGGAAGCGACGCCTGGGTGTCACCACTGCAGCAACGGTCGCCTGTAGGACACGGTCAAGCACACGGTGGAGGTGAGCCGCGCATGGGCGGACCATCGACGTGTCTTCGTAGAGGCGATCGGCGGCGGTGACCTCTCGCGCCCGGCGCTGGTTCAGGCCATGCTTCGGGGCGAGACGGAATGAGATGCCGTCGCTTCCTTCTGCGAAGCAGTTATGCTAGTGAAGGAAGCGTCGCATCAAGAGGCAACAACGAGCCTATCGCCCCGGACTAAGACCCCGGCGAAGACGTCGAGAGTCGCAGGACGACTACCAGCCACCGTAGGCGCGGTTCTGCGGATGGCGAGCGATGGGTAGCTCGCCGCCCGGCTAGGACCAGGACCGCGTCGACGGCGCGTTAGTGTTCCACGCGCGCCTCAAAGAGAAGAAGTCGGCACAGGAAGGGGCCCAACGGGGCTAACGCCTGCCGGGGTTGCGGAATGTTTATAATAGTTACCGTGACCCTGGAACATAAAGGGCAATCGAAGGTTTTAGTCAGTAAAAGGCTGACACGCCCTCCCGCCGCACCCAGGACGGGAGCAGTCATTTGATGATTTCCCACTCACCAAAAAAAAAAAAACACCCCAATTAGAATATTATGTTATAATCATAATACATACACAGAATTTTTATTATTATGTTTAAAACACTGTTTTTTTTTATAAATTAGTTGTACAGATTGTAGGAGAAAATTATAGTCACATTACAAATCTACGCGTGCACACAGTCGCACTTGCATAAGGGTCTAGACTGTACAGCGGAAGTGTGACAGCAGTTTACGTAGTTTTAATTAATTTTGGGATAAAATATTACCTATTAAAAATTACAAAAATCGATTCAGTAAACGATTCTGAACAAACTATTTTCTCAAAGTGCATTAATTCAGTTACACATTGTATATAGAATTACAGACACAGAACAAACAATCATGCTCTTCACTCACTGATTTGTTTTGGGTTACTAATAACCACAAGACCAAGGGGCTAAAAGATTTATACTGAAATATCAGTACTTATTCGAATATTTCAAGCACATAATGATGTTTCCAATGCACCCACAAACCAGTTTATTTTATTATCACCATTTGTTACTTCTTAAATCCTATTTCAATAAAAATCCACCATCACAAATTACTTCACCTCAGATTGCACACTTTGGACAATTTTTCAGCAATTTCCACCTCATTCGGCGGCCGGCTGGTCGCCATCTTACCTGATTCGGAATAATGCTACCAATTTCCCGCCACTTCGGGCCCAGATTCGGGATAAGAAAAGCACCGCTTAGTTTGAAATATAGCTGGCTCTAACCTGTAAGAGCTGTCGTAATGGGATTGTCAAAAGCGTGGCACGTGAAATAGGGCTGATATGGTGTATGTTTAACCCTGTTACGCTCGGGGAGTTGATATGGTAGGATTGTTGCTTGTATGGAACTAGTGTTGCGAAAAATAGGATTTGTGTGTACGCTTCAGTAGCTGTCGAAGTGAATTTTTATTTGTCACGCATGTTTTTCGATTGAAATATCCTGGTGGCCCAGTTAAGGCGGCCTCTCATCCATGAGATTGAGCATGTACCAATGTGACTTTTTCAATTCATGTTTGTACTTTCTAAATCCGTCAAGGACATATTTTCTGACATCTCACACGTAAACCTGTAGCTCCCGCTCGTCATTCGTAGAATTTGACAGTAGTTTCAGATAGCCACAAGCTGTGTACGGCCAGTTTAGACTGTTACTTACTACCTGAGTTGTGGGTGGAGGTCTGATAGACAATCGCTTCACATAAATAAACCACTTGGCTTCTACTCTAACTGGATCAGATGAATTCCTAATCTGGATTCCTAAATCCAGTAAAACTGGACGCCGAACCAAAATATTTGAGAAAATAATTAAAGATAACATTTTTTAAATTAAAAGGCAAAAAATATCTCTTTATTATATTAGCATGAATAAAATGGTGAAATTTAATCCTACAAATGTCCTACTAATATTAAAATGTGAAAGTTTGTATGTGTGTTTGTTACACTATCACGCAAAAAAGACTTACCGGATTTTTATTATGAAACTGTTCAGTAATATAGTTTATACATTAGAAGAAGACTTAGGCTACATAACATCACGTTATCACCCACGGGAGCAGAGCAGTAACTAAAAATGTAACATCACGTGGGTGAAATCGCTGGTGAAAAATAAAGTTGAAAATGGTAACTAACCTATTTTCAACTTGTTTTAAAAGAGTCTGCTTACATCTGCCGACAGTAATGTATCGGTAACTAGTCATTTGAAATACTCTTTTAGTTTTAAACGACTTCTATATGTTATGCCAGTTTATTTAACCGACGTAATACATCCAATTTCTGCTCTCTACTTAGATCGTGTTGACGTATATAGCGACTGGTAATAATTGACCGATTCTTAGGCCCGTATTAATAGACGTCACTCAACTCCGAGACGCCCTCAAGTCTCTTGTTGTCCTTGTCATTCTAAAGGGAAAAAATAAGGACAGCAATAAACTTGAGAGCGTCTCAGAATTGAGTGACGTCTATTAATACGGGCCCTAAACACATAATAACAAGTTATGTGTTAACTAACATACATAATAAGTTTCCCATAGAAAAAAATAGGTACCTATTTAAATATTGGACCTTTTATACAAAGTTGAAATCATTATTTTTGTGCAACTTAACTAATACACAATTAAAATTAATAATTTACTTGTTTCATTCATTTGGTTCATTTGCAATGTTAATAAAACCAACTACCAGTTTTGGCTAGTACAATTTTAATAAATCCTTTTTCTTTATTTTCATAGTCCGTTGTGTTGGCAGGACTGGGGACACGCACTGCGATTACGTATCTTGCAGAAGCCGAGCGATCGCGATAATTTAGCAATATAAACGTCAATTCAAAATACGTCAAGTCAAATAGCAATCTAGCGATGGTGCTGCCTCTGCGGAGCAATCAGTTAACTAAAATATGCATTTTTCGTTTGGTGGTTTCGTATTTAGTATGGTTTTTAAGAGCAAAGTTAAGTTTTTTTTGTTAAAGGTGATATTTAATTAGTTCCAGCGATTGCTACTTTATCGTCATCGTAGCAATGAGTGCATTAGAACAATCAGCGAGCGATTAGCAATCGGTTCATACATAATACGATTTTTTTTGACGATCGCGCGGTGACGGGGTAAAAACCCCGCGGGGCTCCACACTTGTGACAGAAGACTCTCGGGGCAGCTTGCATCATAGTAAGCTGCCCTGATACGTTTGTAGGTTTTGAAGGTTTAGCTTCACATTCAAAACAATATTTTTTACTGTAAACTCGGGTGGCACGATAAAATATAACATTTTAAAACGGTTTAAAACAATAACTTTGTGTTTTGGTAGTCATGTAAACTGGAATCCAATTTACTTTTTTTGAAAAAAAAAGCGGAATGCCGTATCCCAGTGAGGCTGACATGTATTTTCCATTCGACGCTCTAACGCCTGTGGCGCCATCTATTTCGGGAACGAGTTCATTCATCACTACCAAATCCGAATGACCGCAACCGCCATTTTGGAGTTCCAGTAGGCTTCCATTTGAAAATGGTTTTAAAGTCGTTGAAGTTTTGGCTTCGTTACATTACGACCGGCAAAACGAAAACGCTACGCATTTATTTAGTTTCAATATTTTACCCGTATTCGTATCGGTTCTCAGAAACTACTGGTACGAATTGAAAAACTCTTGTTGTGTTGGATAGCCCATTTATCAAGAAAGGTTATAAAGTAACCAAAATGCGGGTGAAACCGCGGGGCAGTTAGTTTTTAATACATAATGCTAAGGTAAACTTTCTTCTAGTTTCAGTCGCTCCTTTGTGCCTATTAGACTAGTTATGTTCTGCCCTCTTGTTATAGAGGGAAACGTAAAGTATCGTTTTTCCTACTCTCCTTTTTGTTCTGACTCATTTCGTTCCGGCGGTATCGATTCAGCTGTTTTAAATAATTACTGTACCAAAAGATGCAGGATAGCGGAAATGTTTTAGGTAAGTCTGAAAGTACAATTAACGTTTAGATGCTAAATAACGTCTAACTTCTCTGTGGGTCTCCTGTTTTCTCTCTGCAGGATAAAATGGAATCTAACATCTGGAGTAATGTATTTTTTTTCGCTCACGATTTAATTGCTCACGTGGTTTTTTTTTCAAAATAACAGAATTGATAAAATTATTTATATTCAAAAATTACTACAGCAATCATACGTAAATGATGCAGCATTGGCACTCATGGAAATAATCCAATATCAATTTGGGGAACAGTGATGGGAGGCCATATTGGCGCGGTGCGAGTTCGACTGACAGCTGCGACCACAGTTAGATGCGTTCTCGATATTTACGCGAATGTCATATTTACGTCGCAAATGCAACGAAATATAAATGAGACGTAGGGGATTAATTAGCCTTTTATTTTTTATGCATGTTTACCTAGTAATGGAACAGTAAAGATTTATTTCATTTATGACATGAGTAGCGCACTGGGATTTTATGTACTGCCATTATAAACTGTTTATAATAGTTTACCACGGTGACAAGCCTGGAATGTAAATATATATAACTAGCTGTCCCCTGCGGTTTCACCCGCATTTTTCGTTACTGCTCCGCTCCCGTGGGTTGTAGCGTGAGGGTATATAGCCTATAGCATTCCTCGATAAATGGGCTATCTAACACAGAAAGAATTTTTCAAATCGGACCAGTAGTTCCAGAGATTACCCCCTACATACAAACTTACAAACCTACAAACTTACAAATTTACAAATTTTACGTCTTTATAATATTAGTATAGAAGTATAGATATGTGTCGCCTGCGACATTTAGCGGTTTCAAAACCACTCTATTATAATTATAAGAGTTACATAGCTTGCCGTGTGCCTTCCACTAACCAGGCCATTTCCAATAATTTTCTGTCGGTGGATCAGGTTAATACACAAAGATATTTCAAAATAAAATTCTATACCTAAGCCAAATCCGGTGAAAGATAAATTATAGAGGATGGTCCAACCTTGACCGTCTTCGTTTCTCCAACAGAGATATTTAAAACCAGATCATTCTAATTTCTTCAGAATCGCTATTATTTACATTTCTTCGTGAGAGAAGCTGCAAACAGCGCGCGTATTTTAAATTCTGACATCAATTTAACTGATTGGTAGCCATTTTGGCACGCTTGGCGACTGACAGCTGCCCGCCACGAATGGATGCGTTCGTGAATTTCCGAACGAATGACAAATAAACATCGCGTGGACACTGCGAACGACGAGCTGGTGTAAAATGGAGACAGGGATGAATTTTTAGAGATTGATTTTGATTGAACATACTGCGCATTGCTAAAGTGAGATTGTGATTCAAACTGTATTATATTTATAAAATGGTAAACTGACTTACTGGAAATTCGTCCTCCGCGGGAAGCCGAAAGTAGTATAAACTTATTTATGTTACAGTATGTAGCATTGAATTAGGCTTCTATGGGTACATATCTGATTATGTGTATACGATATGAACAGCCTATTATTATCGCCTAATCACAATAATTGCAATTCCTGAAAGTCAAAATCAATAGTCCAAAGAAACGATTTAACTCTTTTCGATTACATAACGATATTAATCAGAGCGAAATAGTAAGAAAAAACTCTATTTGGACTTTCTGCCAGGATACTAAACAAAACTAGGCAAATAGGCAAAAAGGGGCGAAAACAACTGGAAGAAATTAAAGCACCAAGGACTTAACTTAGTAAAATTATCGAGTCTTAATGGCAAAGGCGATAGAATGAAGTCTCGAAAATTAATCGTCTTGAATGTTAATTTAAATAATAATTATTTACATCGAGTACCTATACAAATACAAATATTCTTTATTGTGGTACATTGGTAAGCAAATAGTTGTTACATGTTTCCGAGTTTGTACACAGCTATGACCCGCCATAATGGCATACAACAGTGACATTTTATAAGATAAACATAGCACAATTAATTAGAAAATTAAAATAATAACATTTCAAAATGCAGCACTTTCGAATTAACGTTCATTTTTACATGTCAAGGCAACAGTTAAAATAATAAGACATAGACATAAAATTATAAATTCCATTAAATTAATTAATACAAATTAAGAAATATACGGGAACAATTAAAATTAAATAACATCATCGAGATAATCCTTTAGAGTATAGTAACATTTATCTAATAACAATTGAAATAATACCTTTTTATAATTCTGCAAATCTAAGTCTCTAATACTCTTTGGCAGTTTATCCTTACTATCCTTACTAATATTATAGAAAGTAACTCTGTCTGTCTGTCTGTCTGTCTCTTCTTCACGCCTAAACCACTGAACCGATTTGAATGAAATTTGGTACAGATATAGTCTGGGACCCGAGGAAGGACATAGGATAGTTTTCATCCCGGAAATCCCCCGGGAACGGGAATTATTACTCCACGCGGACGAAGCCGCGGGCAAAAGCTATTATATATATCGGGGATTAGATAAAAAATACTTTTGCGGAAAAGAGCAGTTTTGTGGGGTTCACGTGTCATTTTGTCTTTATGTCTGGCTCTATTTCTAAATTTGAAACGATAAGTATTTAATTTAGCGAAGATGGCACATTCGCGCTATACTTTGCGAACTTGTTGTCCCATCTCTAAGTGTATGGTAAAAATAAAGATTTTACAAGCCAGTTATTGGCCAAAGTATTTAAATATTTAGTAACATCACTTTGTGGTACTATAAAAAATATTATACTGGATATTTTTTTTGGAAGGTTATCATGGACGCCAAATACGGCCCTGTATTGTCGCATACAACTGAAATATTGTCAGACACTATAAATTTATATCCAATTATATTTTTAGCGAGCGTTGTTTGTTTCAATAAAACCCTTCGTCAACGTCCAGGGGTGAATTAGATTGTAAATATGAGTGAAAAAGTGTTTTTAGGCGCTTATTTTATGACGACAGATTGTCAGGGTTTGCTTTTCACTTGTTTTTAGAATCAAAATGACATTAAATGCATAAGGTTGAAATAAACGGGAACAACGGGTTATGAAAGTTAGGCCGATTTTAGTGCTCGACCGACCGTCCGTGCGTACATCGGTCGCGCTTCGCATTTGTATGAAAATTCACAAGTCGTCACAGTGCTCGACCGACCGTACGCACGCGTAAAAATGTCAATTTTCATACAAATGAGAAGCGCGACCGATGTACGCACTGACGGTCGGTCGAGCTCTAAAACCGGCCTTAGTAATGCCTTAGATAAACTTACAAAGTACATGAATTAAAAAGTGACATTGGTACTTTGCCCGATTTCTAATTCGCAACGTTCTGGGTTCGTAATGGTCTCCATCCATTCTAATATTTTAAATGCAAAAGTTCCCTGTCTGTCAGTCACGCCAAAACCACTGAACCGATATTAGTGAAAATTGGTACAGAGATAGTCCACAGCCTGAGAAAGGTCATATCCCACGGGAACGGGTACAGAACAGATAGCTAGTTATTAATAAATTTACCTTAGCCATTGGACAAAATAACAAAATGAGAAAATACCATTTTTTTTTATGTAGCCTATGCTGTCCCACTGCTGGGCAAAGGCCTCCCCCAACTCCTTCCAGACTTCCTTTTCCCCCGCATCCTCGAACCAGCCCTCCCAAAATACCATACGAGGAAATAAATCGTCAGGACGCCCTCTTACGTAAGCACAAACACACAACTTAGATTTGTGCGCAACAAATTTCCCGCTGTTCAAAAATAAAATGTTCAGGAAACACCGTACACTTTTTGCTTCGGGCTTTTGTGAAAAATAAAAAGGAAAAGTTTCGCGTTCGCATTTCACCGTCAGTGGCAGTACTAGTTCAGTTCTCGAAATATAATCTTTTTTCCGGCGATTCGGGAAAGTTTCGCTTTTTGCTCAGTATCCTGTACTTTTTGCTCAGTAGCCTGTGTCTCAGTATTCTGTGTTTACGAGTGTGCGGTTTGTATGTCGGGCCTCGTGTAGCTGACCTGCTGTGGTAAAGGGGATATTTTTCTGGAAATTGTGGGATTAATTATCACTGTCTTATTGGTGTAAATTCTGTTATTGAAATAGTTGAGTTTGTTTCTGTTATTGTTGTTTGGTCAGCCTGAAAAGTTAGAAATAAGTAACTAATAAAACTAAGTATATTTTTTATCGTAGTTAATGAGTACAATATTTGGGGAAACAAACTTTCATATTTAAAGTTTTTATTTGCTAATTTTTTTTTCATTTTGTGGTACTTAATAGTTAATTGTCATTTTTTAAGTCCAATCTCATGTTAGTAAGTAGCCTTATGTGCTAATATTAGCTAGGTACCACAGAGAATAATTACTTTCATTATCTTTGTTTAACCTTTCAATGACCAAGCGACAGCCGGCTGTCGGGATGCTATTGTCTTTCAATTGTGTCTCGAATCACGTGTGTTCGAAGGTTTAAAAGGCTTCATGGCTTGTGTTTTAAAGAAGAAAGCTAATTTTATCTTACGATATCTGCCTACAAAACCTGTTTTTATGTATTCATAATAAGCATTTATTTGAGGTTAGGAGAGCAAGAATTTGCATTCACTAACACCAGGTGTTGTCTATGTATTGTCTAATTTATTTCCCAGAAGTTGCAGCAAACGTTTAACTTAATATTTGCTTCAGGTTAACTTAATTTTCATTTTTGTTCAGCCATAAATTGTAGGCTCGAGATAAACTAATGACTATATACGTAGGTATGACTAGCTTTCGCCCGCAGCTTCGTTCGCGTGGCTGTCTAAATTTCCATGCCCTATTTTACCGCTTTAGAATTGGAATTTCTAAAAATTCTTTCTTAGTGGACAATTGGGCTTTGCGTTGATATATCGACAATCATTCAATTAACCAGTCAGTTTACTATTTTATATAATTACTAGCTTTTGCCCGCGGCTTCGCTGAGACAAAAAGTAGCCTATGTTACTCTCCATCCCTTCAACTATCTCCATTTAAAAAATCACGTCAATTCGTCGCTCCGTTTTGCCATGAAAGAAAGACAAACATACAGACCGACAGACAGACAGACAGACACACTTTCCCATTTATAATATTAGTATGGATATTGTCTAGTTGTCCCCCGCGGTATTACCCGCGTTATGTTAGTGTCTTTGATTACTGCTTCGCTCCCAGTGGGCATAGCGGGATGTTTTGGTGCCTTAGTGTTATTTCGAAGTGTAAGCTGTAAAATTATACATACACTTATCTGTTCAGAAGTTTTTGACTGTCAGAATAAGCAACACTCCTACATTCGTACATACAAACTTTCAATATTAGTAGATTTTTTACTTCGTAAATGCAGTAACATGCATGGCCAACTAAATTAGTATTCTAGAAGTAAATACAGGATTGCGTATTTAACATTGTTCTTTCTTTCAGAGCAACGGAGTCATTGTAGGGACACATCGAGACATTATTGGCCCCATGGGGCCGGCTGAGCGGGCCCACTTGCCGGTCCGACCCGCCGTGATTTATAATTACGAGAGTTTGATTTAAGATTTCTACATTCTCATTTTGAGTTAATAAGTATTGTTTAAATTAAACTACGTCCAAAATTCTATCGTGAGTGTCGAATCGCCATGCCAGATTTGGTTGGCCGACTAAACCATTTGGAGTGACTGACGCCACAGTTTTACGACTAGACTGACGCGTCAGTCTCTCTCGTATGTAGATGTACAGTCACGAGCAGAAACATGTATATGTCACCGGAAAATAACAAGATCCGTAAGTTTATCAATCTACTAGGAAGTTTATAAACTTCCGTAGGATTCTAAACGGGAGATAAATTGTAATATTTTACGTCCACATTTTCGTAAATTTATCAATTTCCGACGTCATACGGTAAATTTATAAACTAACGGATATTTATTCGTAAGATTTTAAATGGTTCGACCAATCACAGAAACTCTTTTAAATATACGCATCTTTGAAATACGTAAAATAACACACAGCTCTCTGATTGGTCAATGTTCATAGTGGCAACGCTTGTGTCCAAAGACTTTGGTATAATCAGACTTGACAAACTATAAATTGGAAGCAACAAGGCCTGGTTCCTCTCTGGCACGGATGTAGTGAGTTGAGTTTTCTTTGAGTTGCAACACAGTTCAACATTTAAAACTAATAAAAACGCACAAGCAAACTGGTTTATTTATGTTCCGTAGCGAATAATGGCGGCCGCGAGGAAGGAGAAGTGACACGTGACAGTCAACAAATCAGATCGCGCGTAGCGTTTGGTTACTGCTTACTTATTATTTTACGAGTGAGTTCAGTAAGTTTATCAATTTACGAAAATGTGGACGTAAAATATTACAATTTATCTCTCGTTTAGAATCCTACGGAAGTTTATAAACTTCCTAGTAGATTGATAAACTTACGGATCCTGTTATTTTCCGGTGACATATACACTATGCACATATTTTAATCAATTTTCTCTTAAATGAGCCGTAACTTTCAGTTAAAACTCATTTTATGTTAATTATGTCATAGACTACTATAAAATGTGTCCTAAAACTTAATATTATTATATTCTAAGAGAAAATTAATTTTATTGTTAGCGTGGTGTATACATGTTTATACACGTGACTGTACCTAATTATTTAAAAAAAATATAGTAAGTAGCTACTCGGTTTCTAGATGAATTGCACAAATTAATCTATTGCTCACCGACAGTCAGTAATAAAAGTTTTACTATTATTTATCTTAATCTATATATATAAAACAAAGACGGGTTTGTTACAACACTTATAACTCAAGATCGGCTAGACCAATTTTCATGGTTTTTGGTTCGTTGGATTTGTCCCCGCCCCGAATAGCAGAATACATCTTAAAAATAATGAAAACTCGACGAGAACATAATTATAATGTAACGTTGTACGCGTGTTTACAAATAATTATTTAAATAAATATATAATAACTAAATAAAAATTTAATAATGTAACTAAAACTTAAAACTACACTTATTTAATATTATAATTATACAAAACAAAAACACTATTATACAAGCATCACTTACTTCTTACAAGGGTCATCAATTTAAAATACTTTAGCATTATTTATAAAATACCAACAGAAGTTGGTCAACACAAACATTGTCTGGTTACGCATTCTAACTGCGACATTTTTTCAAACTCGTCCGGTCAGTTTAGTAGCGGCCGGGCAGTTGCAGTTCGGCACCCGACATTCGGCAGCCAGACTAATTAGAGGACAGACACGTAGCTCTTCTCAGCGCGTTTTCTAATGTCTAGTCTTCTGTCTAACAAAAGTAGACAGTAATCGCTCTTCTCAGCGTAGCACAGTTATTATTGCTAAAATCTAATTAAATCTACATTTAATCTTATTTAGTAGTGTTGAAGACCCGTATATCGGTAAGTGGCGAACAATTGTATATTTTACAGTGTATTAGCTTTCCTATATATTATATGTGGTGAAATTCTCTTCTTCTCTTAATGCTTTTATTTTTACTTTGTTAGTGCTCAAATTTATCTACGTAGTTTAAATTATTTCCAGTAAAGTATTTGTTTTTTCAATTTATAAAATTCTACCCTCAACATATTATTTATTTTGTAAATCGTACAACTTCTTTGTTCGATATTTTAGTCATCTTGATAATTAAATATTGTAGTCATTTTTCACTGCTATATCTCTGTCTCGTGACCATCAGCCACATTCATTGCCTACCAGGTAAAGTTAGGTGCTTATTTTCCGCTTCATCATCCTGGGCGTGGCAATTGGCTGGTCGTGGTCACATCCTGAACAGCTACTTATTGCACCTGTTTCTTATAGGGTTCAATACTCCGATTTGGAAATTTTCCCGTCGGACGTCATCCGATGTGGATCACCACCCGAGAACGTCGCACGAAGTAGCAGCATTCAGGGACCTTCCTCACCTGCCTGCCTACCCCAGCCAGCAGCTCGGAGATCGAGGATAGTACCGCTTTGCCAACCAAGAGAACTAGAGCTCGGCATACGGCATTTTAACCCATCCCTGGGATATACGTTTTTTTTTTATTATTAATATACTCATGTTGACGTATTAAGTGTCTTTGTTTTATTTAACATGAGACCTTAACCGTTACAATAAAAGATGAATAATTTTCCCCTAATGTTACTTTGTTTCGTACCTGTCAAACATTTGTTGTCCGTCCTGTCAAATACTATAAGTAATGGTTGACATGCGTTCAGAAATAATGACAAAATGCATTCTTTACCACCAACTGTCCAATTTAATTTTTAAACTCCTTGGATGTGCCTGGCTTACCACCGCACAATTATGTCATTATGTCAATACACAACATTGACATTCTGTCAATTATGTCATTATGTTGTGTGTTATTATGTTTACGACTAAAGATTGGTTCCGTAGTAATCATGCTTCGAAACTTAAACCAACCAAAACTGTGCAACGGAACACGTTTGGTGGTAAGTAAATTAATGAACAATTTGATTTACGCCACAATACAGGAAAATTCAAGGGTGAGGAAGCTCTCATTCCGAGAATCCCCATGATCCCAATCCCAACCGACATGCCATTCGAGTTTAAACGACTTCAATTTCCAATCCGTCTTGCATTCGCCATGACTGTAAATAAATCACAAGGCCAGTCCCTGAAAGTTTGTGGTCTTAATTTAGAACATCCATGTTTTTCCCAATGTCAATTATATGTGGCATGTTCACGGGTCGGAAAATCTTCTGCATTATTTGTTTCACGCCTGATAAAAAAAACGAAAAATGTCGTTTATCACAAGGTGCTACACTGACGGCGAGTGATGGGTAGCTCGCCGCTCGGTTAGGATCAGGCCCGCGTCGACGACGCTTTAGTGTTCCACGCGCGCCTCAAAGAGAAGTCAGCATGAGAAGGAGCCCAACAGGGGCAACGCCTGCCGAGCTTGCGGAATGTTTATAATAGTTACTGTGACCCCGGAACATAAAGGTCATCATAGCTCTATACAGCCACCCGGCAGCCACTCCGCACCGACTCGCCTTATAACCGAGGCGATCCGGTGACGGTACGGAGTTGATATAGTGAGCGCATACAAGTCCATATGAAGAATACTAGCCGCAGGAGGCGAGTCGGTGCGGAGTGGCTGCCGGGTGGCTGTAATGAGCTATGACCTTAAAGGGCAACCGATGGAACATGAGTGGGTTTTAGTCAGTAAAAGTCTGACACGCCCTCCCGCCGCACCCAGGACGGGAGACGTCATTTAATAAAAAAGGGTGCTCCACTGAAAAGTGCAATCCATGCAAAAAAATAAGTAAGTAGCAAATGAAGTATCACTGAATTATTAGTCTATTTTTATCCTAATTTAAAAAGTAAAAAATGTGATCATTTGTTGCCTATAGGGCGGAACAAAGTTCGCGGGGTCAGCTAGTTTTTAATAAATCAGTAGAAAGTTCGTTTTCGCTTAATACTGATGATGATGATGATAATGATATAATACCTACTTGACTATTTTAAGAGAAAATTGCTTTTACATTAGAATTAATTAAACTTTTACTGTTTATTGTTTCAAATTAAATAAATATTTGCTAAATACTTGTTTTATGTTTATGCTCCTGACTGTACAAGTAATCAATATCAGTTTCTCATTCTTCCACAGCAATCAAAGCTCTAATATTATTCCGACAGTGTAACCAATAAGCCGACTAAAACACTATTCCTTCTGCTGTTACCCCAGGCGGGTGCCGTGATGATTATTTTAGTTAAACAAAATATCTTCTTATCAGTATTCCTGGCTCGTGGCAAACGTGCCAAGCCTGTTGATCGCCAATCATTGATAATGCTGCAGAACCCATCGGATTTGCTAATAATCTGTCTGCTTATTTGTCGAGAATACAGCAATAATCTTGATCAGTATTTTAGTTAGTAAATGTTTATTTTTTGTTATGTAGAAGCTGCTTTTTGTGGCTTCGTTTGCCCATGTTTATATAAAGCTTCTCCTGTTATATGTTGGAATTTCCAAAAATCTTTACCTTTTCTTGATAAAAAGAAACTAATAGGAAAATTCCATGTTTCTACTTCAGTAGTTTCAGCTGTCCATTGATGACTACTAAAAAGTTTGTCTCTTTACGCCTACATACAGTTACGAAAATATTTATAAGCGTGGCCGTACCATTGCCAAAATATTTATGAATACTTTACAACGTCGTTAAGATATGATAATGTGAAATTTTGGTACACTCACAACTAAAATATATTCGTGAATGTCCGTAAATGTAATCTAACCTAAGTCTACAGAGTAAGTAATAGATTAAGTAATTTTAAACCTATTTTATTTTATTTTATTTTTATAAAATAACTAGCTGTCCCTCGCGGTTTCATTCGCTCTATATCAGATTTTTGGTTACTAAAAAAAAGATATGTCTGTCCCCTGGTCCTAAGCTACCTCCCCACCAATTTTCAGTCAAATCGGTTCTGCCGTTCTTGAGTTATAAAATGTATATAGATTAAAAAAAAATACAACTTACTGCAGTTCCCTTAAGTTCAATTCTCACCATTTCTATATCCTTTTAGCGGTTTTACAATGTAAAAGCTCATCTAGGAAAACCTTCTTCTGGCTATCAGTGGTTGTATTTCTGGACCGGTACAATCCCTATCCTTCAAGAATTGAGCCCTCACCTTTCCGAAAGCAATCACAAATCCACCAATTGTTTACGTGTAGCGGTAAACACCTCAACGATTTTCACGCTGGTTTGCCCTCTCTCATATTTTTCAGTTCTTTTTTTGGGGGGGGGGATATCATCAAATAACTTCTCCCGTCCTGGGTGCGGCGGGAGAGCGTGTCAGACTTTTACTGACTAAAACCCACTCATGTTCCTTCGGTTGCCCTTTATGTTCCGAGGTGGTTACCTTGACCTTTTATAAACATTCCGCAACCCCGGATATTTTTCAGTCCTTTACACCATAACAACTAACCTTTCTATTTATCACAAACAAATATAAAGTTTGTTTCTGTAACTGTAGGTAAATTGTCCCTCTGTACAAAATGTTAACTTTATATTCGTTCCCTATTTTATTAAAAGCTGTTTTGTTTAACTTTGCCGTTTGTTTAACAATACAAACAAATGGAAGTTAACATAATGGTTTTTAAACGAGTTTGTGGTAGAACCGTTTATTTATCATAATAAGTTCTTTGAACAGGCTTAGTTAGTTAGTTCTGTCAAAACGAATTATTATTTATAATAGGTAAGAGCTTCCACCAATACCTGAGGAGGTTTTCTTTAGGCAGTTGAATCAAGGGACTGATTCAGAAAGCGGTGCTCCTGGACATGGCGTCCATTTGTCGGAGGTTCCTCTCTCTGGCCTAGCCTGCCCCCTTATCATGACGTTTAAAGTAAAATTGCTTTATTCCTGTTCAGGAGTGTGCAAGTGACAGCATTAGACACGTTGTCTAGCGCTGTCTTTTTCCCACTGAAAGTAATATCAAAGTAATACCACAGATTAATAAATAGTTACTACGTAACAGATACTTCACTCCAATACAAAAACTAAAATACCTACGCTATAATAGCCTACAAAATCATAATAATAATACCAACTGTTTGCAGCGAGGAGAAATGTACCATAAGTACGCACAAAGAGAGTTGAGATTCTTTTGCCCGCCGCGCGACAAATGTCCTAGGGTTATTCGTATGACGATAATGGTAATAAAACGAATGTTTTAGAAAAATAATTATTTTTTTATTTGTTGATCAAATATTTTTTAGTTTAATAAAATGACTGATGCATATTTTTTGTTTCTTGAATTCCCGATTATTATATTTTAGTGTCGAAAATATCCAAAACCGCGTAAATAATTTTAATAAATAATCAAAAGGGAAACAGGAGAATTGGGAAACAGGGGAATTGCACAATAATCACGCAATAATTACCTGGTTTCGGCATTTTGATAGTCAGCGCTGTACCCGGGACGCGCGAGCACTCAGGCGGGTGCGCGACAGCCCGGTGTTCGTTGTACCGTCGACGATACGCGAAGCGGTAGGCATAAAACGCGTGGCCTTGAGCGAGTGCCGGACGCCTGGTAATACTGCTATAAGAACTTGTGGTAGGCCCCCTGTATCCTATACCGGTGGAGTTCTATTTTATATATTTTTAAATGAATATTATTTTTATATTAAAGCAAATGTTTTTTTTGATTCGACGCTTAAGAAACCTTTCGGTCCCCGCAATACCTAACTTACCTCAGTTTGCTTGTAAACTACAAATAATTTAAATGCGTAAAACAGGTTGAGAGTGTGTTACGAAAGTTCAAACGGTACCCTGTTAATTTACCTTTCAACGACCAGCGACAGCTGGCTGTCGGGCTGCTATTGTCTTTCTATTGTGTCTCGAATCACGTGTGTTGAAATGTTTAATAAGCAAACTAGGTGTGCAAATATAATAGTGATTAATTTTTAGGGTTCCGTACCTCAAAAGGTAAAAACAGAACCCTTATAGGATCACTTTGTTGTCCGTCTGTCCGTCCGTCCGTCTGTCAAGACCTTTTTTCTCAGAAACGCGTCGAGATATCAAGCTGAAATTTATATCACATACTCAGGTCTGCTATCTCTTAAAGCAGTGAAAAAACCAAGTTTCTAAATCAACGCAACAAAAAGATACAGCGGTTTACATTGCATATTTAGACATTTGCAAGGGAATCAAAACCTATAGGGTACTTTCCATTGACCAAGAATCATGAAATTTGGCAAGAAGCAAGGTCATGTAGCACAAGTAAAGGAAAAACTCCGAAAACCGTAAATTTGTAGTTAGTTCACATCCGTCCGTCCTCCCGTTCGTCCGTCTGTCAAGACCCTTTTTCTCAGAAACGCGTCGAGATATCAAGCTGAAATTAATATCACATACTCAAGTCTGCTATCTCTCAAAGCAGTGAAAAAATCAAGTTTCTAAATCAACGCAATAAAAAGATACGGCGGTTTATATTGCATATTTAGACATTTTCAAGGGAATCAAAACTAAACAAAACCTATAGCGTACTTCCCATTGACCTAGAATCGTGAAATTTGGCAAGAAGCAAGGTCGTGTAGCACAAGTAAAGGGAAAACTCCGAAAACCGTAAATTTGTAGTTATTTCACTAAAAAACAAATTGACGGAACCCTCGTTGCGCGAGTCCAACTTGCACTTGACCGGTTTTTATTTATTACGTGTACCACCTAAAGAAAAATACAAAAGAAAACCCTTTCGCTACCTCATGCCTCATAGTTTATTCGAAATATTAAAATATGCCCCACAATGGCTGGCGGAGTGACAAAGTTGTTCCTCCATACAAATGTATCTACATACGAGCTGGGGTGATGTATTTTTATTCGTATTTCAACAACAATGCATTGTCAGAAGACGTACTTGTGTTTTCTAGCCGACTGTTACACCGAACCGTGTCATTTATCTGTTTTAATGTTATTTTATTATTTACAGTATTATTATTGTACACAACGTACAAACTAATTTAGTTCACTGCACTCTTTTTTTTTTTTTTTGGTGAGTGGGAAATCATCCAATGACTGCTCCCGTCCTGGGTGCGGCGGGAGGGCGTGTCAGACTCTTACTGACTAAAACCCACTCATGTTCCTTCAATTGCCTTTTATGTTCCAGGGTCACGGTAACAGTTATAAACATAACATTCCGCAACCCCGGCAGGCGTTGGCCCTGTTGGGCCCCTTCCAACTTCCTTTCACTGCACTCTATGGCTCTTTAATCATCACATTAGCCTTATCTCAACTTATGCTGGGATTGACTTCCAGTCTCACTGGATCAAGCTGAATACCAATTTTTTACTCGAAGATTGCCTATAATAATAAAATTTGGATCAAAAGAAATCTCAAACTCGCGATCAGAAATTTAAAGCGGCCGTATAAGATCTCCACAGCCCAATTACTGAGTAACACTTATGGGCTTTTAACTGCTCGTGACGACTGTATAAGCAGTACACACTTATTTTCAAGTTTATACAGTACTGATAAACTTAAAAGTACATCCATACTAATATTATAAATGGGAAAGTGTGTCTGTCTGTCTGTCTGTCTGTGTGTCTGTCTGTCTGTTTCTCTTTCTTTCACGGCAAAACAGAGCGACGGATGGACGTGATTTTTTAAGTGGAGATAGTTTAAGGGATGGAGAGTAACATAGGCTACTTTTTGTCTCTTTCTAACGCGAGCGAAGCCGCGGGCAGAAGCTAGTATGAAATAATGAAATGACAGCCTGTCTAAGGTACAATAAAATAGAAGCCAATTGAATTTAAAAATTTGCAGCGGCCTATAAACGTTACGGTGTGACAAACAACGTTTTGAATCCCTGGTAAATATCATGCATTTCCATAAAAAGGCGGGCATTTTTCCATGTCGGACGGACATCCCCGTGGGTGTTGGGGCGTAATGATAGCATCCAGCATCCGTTTCACTCGGCTTTCATCCGCCGACGTACAATGACGTCAAATTAGTTGATAACACTAACGTATGTGTCGCCGTATTTCTTGTTTATTAACTTTATTCAGAGTTTCTCTCGTGTTTGTGAATTTTTCTCTGGTGTTTTATTTGAATATTTTCAAACAAAGCCGGGCTTTTTACACCGTTTATGGCTCGAGAACGGCTGGTTTGATTTTGTAATTTTTGTTTTGTTGGTTTAACTCCAATTACAATAGCAATAAAAAACTCATTCAAGAAAATTATAACCGCCTTCAAAAACTTAAAACCCAAAAATAACTAAAATTTCGGAAGTCGGTGGCTTCTGTTCTGTCAGTCAATTTGTGTTGCCACCGACTTCCGAAATTTTAGTTATTTTTGGGTTTTTAGTTTTTGAATGCGGTTATTATTTTTTTGAAACAAGTTTTTTATTTATTACTTTTTAGTGTCGACTCCCAATGTTTGACTGTGTATTAAAGTATATTTCAAAGTAATTTATTTTCAAAATAAAACTACTTACAATCTTATAAAACGAAAATAGAAACGCAGCGCGACAGCTGGCGGTCGCGCTGCTTTTGTCTTTCTATTGTGTCTCGAATCACGTGTGTTCAAAGGCTTAATAAGCAAATGAGGTGTGCAAATCTGCCGCGCTAGCAATATCAGCAGTAAGTCAAATTTTTGACAAAATGAGTTAAATATTGATCCCGAATCAGCGCAATGAGCTCTACCAGATGTGCTGACACCTGTATTAATAGCTTATCGGGAACCAGTAAATTTCGTTAAGGATAAAGGCAGTAAGTCCAATAAATGACAAATCTTCCTTAACATAACAACAGTAAGTATAGTTACCGCGGGTTAGCAAGTAAAGCTCTATCTTTTAGGTTTTACTTTTACTTAAGTTATGTGCAGTAACTGTGAATACTGTCGATATAATAAGTAAAGCATGTTTTCTATATTGCCCTAATCACTTAGGAGAACAGCAGTAACTAAATATACTGTGGATATAATAAGTAGAGTTTGTTTTTAATTAGGCCTTAATTGATTAAAATATCGGCAGTAACTCATCATACTGTGGTTATATTAAGCAAAATGTACTTCACATTCGGTGTTGATCACTTACACTGTTAGCAGTAATAACTTAAACTGTGACTAAATTAAGAAAAATATATTATTGAATTTGAGAGTTCAAGCTATTTTGCCTACTCTGCCGCGCTAACGATAAGGGCAGTAAGTATGTTTGCATAGTTTTGAGTAATTGGCTCTTACATTTTTGTTTTTCCGGACTTCTGTTTTTAAGATATGTTAATTATGGGATATTATAAATTGCAAATCAAATAAATAATCACCTATCAATACATACTCATCATTTATATTATTTTTTACATCAAATAACTTACTTCACTACAAATAAACTAAATGTTTAACAAAACTCAAACTGCAGATAATTCGAAATTATACATCAATATGACATTACTTTTTTTCTCATAATGCAATACAGTTAAATTTATTTTTGTACAAAAATACTACATACATAGCATAAATACTGACTGCACAGCAAAATTTCCATATTTCATAGCAAAATAACTATCCCAGTCGCATATTAACCAGTAAGTCCAACAAAACCTGTTCATCATATTTGTCTTAATTTTCAAGAAGCCATGCTCAGCAAATTTTATAATTATTATAACAAAAAAAATCCTGTCACATTGCATTATTTTTAAAATCAGAACAAATTAACTGAAAATGGTACGCGGCTTCGCGCTTTTTCGTCACTGAAGTACAGAGTGGCGCGAGCGAGTAAGATAGAGATAGAAATGGTTGGTTAGGTTAGGTTAGAACTGTGATCACACAACGCCAGATATCCTCTTTTGCCAAGCAAACATTTTAGTTTCTTTGCTCTGTTTTAGAATAATTGGCGATCTATTTTGATTAGTTTGTTTAAATACTTAGTAGGAAAAACTAAAAAAAATATTAAAAAATACAAAAACATTTATTTGGTACTAGACCCTACCTATATCTCCATGATTTTAAGTGATTTATTGTGGAATTTTAAGTTTGTGGCGCCACCTGCAGAAGCTAGAAATGTGCCTTTTGGGCAAAAAAGGAAGCGTGGACGCCCTGAGAAAGCAAGACCCGCTTTAATAATTCAATAAATTACAATTTTGTATCAAATTTTATATTTTTTTTGCTGATCTCATTATGTGGTAAATAATAAAAAATAAGACGACTGTGACTAATAAAATGCTGTTTTATTTAGAAAAACTACTGCAAATAATATAAAAATAGAAGCTATATTTAAAAGAAAAAGAGTTAATATGTATAATGTGCATTAAGTTTATTAGCTGTGCATTGATTAAAAAGCTTTTGCTTTAGGAAAAATCGCTGTACGCTGCGAAAATAAATTGTAGTGTGTTTAGTGATATTTTGAGTTGAATATTTTGCTGTGCAATCAGTAATTTTGATGGGAATTCGGAATCTTATTGCCTAGAAAAAGGATATTTTTTGATTTGCGTTTAAATACCACCCGTTAATTATGATGGTTGAAACGTGTAGCCTAAATAAATCGCTTTTTTCACTCAATAAAATTGTAACATGTAACATTTTTTACAATGTGGGTACATTATTTTTTTTACAATCATGTGAGTGACGAGCTGTTCTCCTTGCTAGACTATGAAATAGCCTGTACTAAGGAGTACCAGTGCCTATCCCCTATAATTGTATTACAAAATTAAGTATGCACTAATCCAAGTAAAAATTGTATATATATTTGAATAGTTTTAAATAACGAAAATCCTTTTATATCTAGTGTTAATTGAAGCAACTGCAACATCAATTGCTTAGAATAATAGCAGTAAGTAGTAAGTTACTGCTGTAATTATAAGCAACTCATACTAGGTTTAGGTTATAGCTTAGGAATAAAAACAAAGTGTTAGATAAAAAATGTATCTGTTTATTAATATTTCTTTACTTAAGTATGATTATTATATTAAATAACGAGGTTTCACTAGTTTTACAACTAAGAACAATACAATTTTAAGAAAATAAACTATTACACAAGTTTAAATCAGTCTTTCTTAGTTTGAAAGTCTTATAAAATATGTATTATAAATGTTTATTGAGCTCCATTGTCCTCTCGTATATTATTACAAAAAACTTAAAAAATAATTTAAACATTGGCAAGTTAGCCATATTGCAAAGTAACAAACAAAAAAATCAGCCTTTCTACGTTTACAATTTGAGATCAAACTAAGTTAAAATACTAGAATTAAAAAATCAAACATAATGTAAGGAATAAAATAACAAAACCTTTTTTTGGGGTGTCATGAAATAACAAAACACATAAAACTATCTAGCAAAACTTAATCTATATCACTGACTTTATCTGAAACCGGTTAATTTAATCAAACCCCCTTTCTGTTATCTGGCATTAATTCTAACAGTTTCTTTAAAATCTCAGTCTTCGTATATTCTGGAATTCCTCTAGATGTCAATTTTGAACTGAATTCAGGAAATGTTCTTGATTTCAGGTACTTTAACTGCAAAAAGTCTAAAAAGTCTAAAGTTAGTTTTGTATTGCAGTGTGAACTCGCCTCGATTTGCGACTAAAACCATAATATCTTTAAGGTACACTCTAGGTTGTACTTACCTCATTTTATGTTGCGAAGATAGATCGTTTTATGAGTTTTGTTATTTCATGACACCCCAAAAAAAGGTTTTGTTATTTTATTTCTTACATTATGTTTGATTTTTTAATTCTAGTATTTTAACTTAGTTTGATCTCAAATTGTGAATGTAGAAAGGCTGATTTTTTTGTTTGTTACTTTGCAATATGGCTAACTTGCCAATGTTTAAATATTTTTTCAAAGTTTTTTGCAATAATATACGAGAGTAGAATGGAGCGCGTGGTACTTTCTGGCCGCGCCACAGTCGCATTTTGAATCGCAGTTAATGAGAATAAATGTACATTATATGTTCATTATTGTACAAAAAGAATTAAAAATTGTACTTGAGAGATTCGCGAGATATTTAACAAAATCGGTGGCGCGGCCAGGTAGCATGCATCCTAGCCGCGCCACCGTGTACACTGCTACAAATTGGATATTTATGTGCAAACTTAATGGTAAACAATTGTACGACTATTGTTTGTTCTATTGATGATTAAAAATACTACACAAAGTCATTATTTATATGAATATCGAAACTTCAAAGTCGGAATAATCGTTGCGTGTGGTGTTTCAAACACAATTATGGCAGCAATGATTTCCTATATGATGTTAAATGTACGGGCAAATGTAATGAATGCAATTGAGAGGTAACTGTACTTACAAGAAAATCGGTAGATCAGTTAACATAAATTGTGCAAAGTTAATGGTAAACAATTGTACGACTATTGTTTGTTCTATTGGTAATGAGGAATAGTGTAAAAGTCATTGCCTACATGATAAATTTAATAATACCGATACTAAAATAATACTTCGACTATGGCAGAACTATCAGACAGTTACGATCGTTGTTCTTAAAGGTACATTTTATGTATAAAATACTACTAGACTTGTGTTTGCTGGCTAACCGAAGTGCAATGTGCTATGTCAAGGTCAAGGAAGGTGATGACCAGGGATGCCCTGCAACAGAATGTGCTACTTCTCCCTAACCCGCCCAGTCCCTCTCAAAACAACGAGCACTTTGTTGAGATCGGAAACCACTCAGTATGGTGACATCATTCCCCCGACTCATCATTGGGGCATCTCCGCAGACAGTTGATACTAGGGAATGTTCCCGGGAAATCCTGGTCCCGTAAATCCCGGGAAATTCCGGGATTTTTGTATAGACTAAAGAACCGGGACGATCACTCCTCGTCCCATTCGAGTTTCCCCATTCAGATATCATAATAAAAAGTTTTTTACTAATATTTTATTTTAAACTAGCGGTCCGCTTAGCGGTCCGCTTAGCGGTTTCATCCGCTGCTACACGTTTTTCCGAGCGAACTACGTCAGAAGTAGCCTTTGTTACTTAGGGCTACTTATGTGCTTAGGGATCTTGTAGCTTTTTAGTGGTGAAAGATTTTAAAAAATATAATCAGTAGTTTTAGAGTTTATTGGTTACATACCAAGAATACCTACAAAAAAAGAAACATTTTTCCCTCTTTGTAATACCTTACCTAATCGTGTAGAATCTACACTGTACTTAGATAGTGGTTCGCTCATCGGTTTACCGGTTGTTTGCTACTGCTGCCAGTTTTTCCGTCAGTATAAGGCGTTTTTCCACTCTTACTCAAAGTTAATGTAGTCTTGATGAAATATTTTTTGAAATCACTTATGTAGTTTCGGAGTTTATCGATTACATACATACAAAACATCTTTCCTCTTTATAATAAACTACCTCTTCGTCGCGGTTTCACCCGCGTTACGTTAGGTTTTTGGTTACTGCTTAGCTCCCGTGGGACAAAACGTGTTTATAGCCTGTTACTCGTTGACAATGTAGCTTTCGAATGGTGAAAGAATTTTTAAAATCGGTCCGGTAAGTAGTTTTTGAGCCTATTCATTACAATCAAACATACAAACAAAGTTTTCCTCTTTATAATATTAGTAGTGTAGATTGCATTGCTCCAATTAGTCTTGCAAAATGACTTCTTTGGGTTTTTCCATTGTTCCTTTAAATTCTTTTTTCGAATGTATCAGGTTTGTATCGACTTTACAAAAAATACAATTTATGTTAACTGATTTACCGATTTTCTTGTAAGTACAGTTATCTCTCAATTGCATTCTTTACATTTGCCCGTACATTTAACATTACATAATCATTGCTGACATAATTGTGTTTAAAACACCACACGCAACGATTATTCCGATTTTGAAGTTTCGATATTCATATAGATAATGACTTTTTGCAGTATTTTTAATCATCAATAGAACAAACAATAGTCGTACAATTGTTTAGCATTAAGTTTGCACATAAATATCCAATTTGTAGCAGCGTACACGGTGGCGCGGCTAGGATGCATGCTACCTGGCCGCGCCACCGATCTTGTTAAATATCTCGCGAATCTCTCAAGTACAATTTTTAATTCTTTTCGTACAATAATGAACATATTATGTACATTTATTCTTATTAACTGCGATTTAAAATGCGACTGTGGCGCGGCCAGAAAGTACCACACAATGGAGCTCAATAAACATTTATAATTATTTTATAAGACTTTCAAACTAAGAAAGACTGATTTAAACGTGTGTAATAGTTTATTTTCTTAAAATTATATTGTTCTTAGTTGTGAAACTAGTGACACCTCGTTATTTAATATAATAATAATACGTAAGTAAAGAAATATTAATAAACAGAAACATATTTAATCTAACACTTTGTTTTTATTCCTAAGCTATAACCTAAACCTAGTATGAGTTGCTTATAATAACAGCAGTAACTTACTACCTACTGCTATTATTCTAAGCAATTGATGTTTCAGTTGCTTCAATTAACACTAGATATAAAAGGATTTTCGTTATTTAAAACTATTCAAATATATATACAATTTTATTGAGTGAAAAATATAAAAGCGCTTTGTTTGGGCTACATGTTTCAACCATCATGATTAACATATCTTAAAAACAGAAGTCCCGAAAAACAAAAATGTAAGAAAAACTTTGCGCGCCAATTACTCAAAACTATGCAAAACATACTTACTGCCCTTATCGTTAGCGCGGCAGAAATATAATAGTGCATAGTTTTTATTTATTACGTGTACCAACTAAAGAAAAAAATACAACAGAAAACCCTTCGCTACCTCATAGTTTATTCGAAATATTAAAATATGCCCCACAATGGCTGGCGGAGTGACAAAGTTGTTCCTCCATACAAATGTATCTACATACGAGCTGGGGTGATGTATTTTTATTCGTATTTCAACAACAATGCATTGTCAGAATACGTACTTGTGTTTTCTAGCCGACTGTTACACCGAACCGTGTCATTTACCTGTTTAAATATTATTTTACTAGCTTTTACCCGCGGCTTCACTCGCGTTAGAAAGAGACAAAAAGTAGCCTATGTTACTCTCCATCCCTTCAACTATCTTCACTTAAAAAATCACGTTAATTCGTCGCTCCGTTTTGCCGTGAAAGAAAGACAAACATACAGACAGACAGACACACTTTCCCATTTATAATATTAGTATGGATTATTTACAGTATTATTATTGTACACAACGTACAAACTAATTTAGTTCACTGCACTCTGTGGCTCTTTAATCATCTCATTAGCCTTATCTCAACTATGCTGGGATTGACTTCCAGTCTCACCGGTTCCAGCCGAATACCAATCTTTTACTCGGATATTGGCTTTAATAATAAAATTTGGATCAAAAGAAACCTCAAATTCGCGATCAGAAATTGAAAGCGGCCGTTAAGATCTCCACAGCCCAATTACTGGAGTAACACTTATGGTCTTTTAACTGCTCGTGACGACTGTATAAGCAGTACACACTTCTTTTTAAGTTTATACAGTACTGATAAACTTTAAAAGTATATATGAAATAATGAAATGACAGCCTGTCTGAGGTACAATAAAATAGAAACCAATTGAATTTTAAATTTTGCAGCCGCCTATAAACGTTACGGTGTGACAAACAACGTTTTGTATCCCTGGTAAATATCATGCATTTCCATAAAAAGGCGGGCATTTTTCCACGTCGGACGGACATCCCCGTGGGTATTGGGGCGTAATGATAGCATCCAGCATCCGTTTCACTCGGCTTTCATCCGCCGACGTACAATGACGTCAAATTAGTTGATAACACTAACGTATGTGTCGCCGTATTTCTTGTTTATTAACTTTATTCAGAGTTTCTCTCGCGTTTGTGAATTTTTCTCTGGTGTTTTATTCGAATATTTTCAAACAAAGCCGGGCTTTTTACACCGTTTATGGCTCGAGAACGGCTGGTCTGATTTTCGTAATTTTTGTTTTGTTGGTTTAACTCCACTTACAATAGCAAAAAACCACAACAACACAAATTAAGAATTTATAATGAAAATATTTTTTCAATACAACCACTGAACCGCTGAACCATCTCAAAATCACGTACCATCACATCACTTAAGTGCTGGTCCAACCAAAATAATTATAATTATATAACCCAATAACCATTATAGGTACTTATGACTGTCATACTACGTCTACTTACAAGATATAGTGACATTCTCAAAGTCAACATTCGTACTAAGCAACGTTGATTTGTCTAAAAAAGGGTTCACACTAACATTTAAAATGCCTAAGTCCATGTCCCCATACCTTTCACCGACAAGGCAGCTGTTATCACTGTTATACATCACGCAAATGACAAAAAATGAGCAAGGGCTTTAAGGTATCCAAGCCATTTGACGGCTTTTACCAAGACGATTCTTCGTGAAAATATAGACTGTAACGACTTCAGACTATTACGATGTTATTGGGATGTGAAAATGCTTTTTATTTAAATGTGTATTGAAGTACGAATATAGCAACTTTTATTTCCTCCCCTACAGCAAATAATGTAAAACCTATAGGTGGACGGACCAGATGCTGTATTTAAATAATCTATTCGATAGTATAGTGGTACAACACATGTATAAGTATAACTTTGAACACACTACACATTTCTACAGGATTATCTTGGCGACGCTCTTAGATATCGTCAACCAGCCATTACTCTAAGGCAACCAGTGTAACGAGCCGTCGCGCTAGGTGGAAGCACTGAGTTATTTGAGGCCTAGTTAGTAGCCTGTCAAAGTATGAACCTCCTAAACCTTTCGACTCCTAGGAGTAATACTACCCTTACCACCAAGCCAGGAGGATATTCCACGTGATACAACGAAGAAAGGGATCCACTCCGGATGTGTATGACGGCCTGAAAGCACAATATTATGATAGCACAGACCGCTATCATAATATTAGTATAGGTCGACAATAGTGTGGATCTCTTTGAAACAATCAGTGATCTATACTAATATTATAAATGGAAAAGTGTGACTTTTTGTTTGTCCGTCTTTTACGGATAAACGGAGCCATGTGATGACGTCAATCGATTATGTAAGGGTTAAATGGAGATAGTTAAAAGGTTTTTTTTTATGGATGGGAAATCATCAAATGACTTCTCTCGCCCTTCGCGTCAGACTTTTACTGACTAAAACCCATGGGTATGTTCTTTCGGCTGCCCTTTATGTTCCGGGGCCGCGGTAACTATTAGAACTATTTCGGAACCCCGGATACTTAAAAGGATAGAGAGTGACATAGGCTACTTTTTGTCTCTGACTATCGCGAGCGAAGCCTCAGGCTAAAGCTAGTTTATCTGTAACGAGAGGAAAAACGGTTCAATTCAATCGGTCAAGCCATTCTCTACTTAGAAATGGTGCAAAAAAACTCGACTTTGTTTTATTTAAATAAATTTAATGGAGGCTGGTCACTGATGCCAACTAAGGTGACGTAAACAAGCTAGAGGTTCTCTGTACCAGTTCCCTGGCTTCGTCTAACGAATGATATAAGTGGAAGCAAAGAAATGTAGGAAAGCTTTCAAGAGGCCTGAATATTTCAGTTTTCTTTTGAATTGAAAACGTGTTTGAAGTAGGAATAGCTGTTTGGGGGAGGTTTTTATGTGATCAAATGAATAGGTTGGATGTAATTGGCGGAGTACCTATTTTTTTTTTGAGGTTGATAATTTTTGCTTTTGGGCTTAATTAATTATTTTGTCGAGTGTAGATTTTGATTTCTTAATGATTGGTATATTTTGTTGAAGCTGGATTTGGATTTTTTTGGAAAAAAATGGAATATTTAAAATAGTTTCTAAGTGCGGCTCTAGGTTATAACAAGAAACTGTAGAAAACTGTATTCAGCTTCAGTGGTTTTGGCTATAATTATGTTGATTACCGCCAAAGAACCTGTCTCATTATAAAGAAATGTTTTTGCTTCATTTTATATTTAAATATTTGTTGTAAGAATCTGCCTGTAACAGTCAGACAGACAAATTCGTGACTTAGTAATACGTCTCATTCGGATACAGAACCGCAAAGAAACTTACTTACAATGTTTCAAATATAACAAGTGCAATTTGACGTTTCATACTTTTCATGACGACACAACTTTGTACATGCGTAACTCAAAAATTGACATTTATTTCTTCCGTAAAACCACGTAATTTTAAAGTTATTTTTATTTTATCACAAACTGCACAATTCTTAATCACTTAATTTAAAATTTTTCAAACAAAGCATTATAACCATTGTTGACAATAAATAATATTTTTTCTTGACGTCGTTTCAAAGTCACGTAGTAAGGTACGATACCGTAGTGTTGTGACTCTTCAAATTCACTTGTATACCAATAATCGTTAAAAATGACCGAATAATCGAACTTACTAATAAAGATCGTTTTCAATGAAAGCGACATTTATTATGTAAATATATTTTTGATGATTTCTAAATGTCAACGAAAAAGCATATTTAAAATTAAACATATAGTTATTATAATTTTAATAAGTTTTTGTAAGCAAAATCGCTGGTGCCCAAGTCTTGACAAAAAAATATTTTTTCTTTTAATTTGGCAACACTGGCAAGTGAGAATTTGAGAATTTTTTTCATCTAAAATTCAGAAATGTACAGTCATAAAATAAATAAATCTGTAACTTAAATCGATTATAAATTATAAAGAAATGAAATCAATATCTCGTATAAATCGGATATTGTAGTAATCGATTTTTTTAACCCAATCCTTATTCTTTAGTAGGTTAGAAGTGTCAAATTGCACTTCTTATATTTGAAACACTGTAGTTTCTTGTTTCATCCCAAATCAGGCAGTACCAACCAACATAATAAAACTAGATCCTTCCAATACTGCCATTATCAATTCGAACTCGATGAGTCCATTAGTTTCTGATAAAAACTGCATAGAGTAGATGTTTGCAAGTGGCCTGCAGCGACGGGCAAAAAGTTCAGCGCGGAAAGAAGAGAATAGACCCGTGTTTGTTACACACGATTATAGACTTTATTGCTTTTGTAATAAGTGCTGTTCGTAACGCAATGATGCAGCAAGTCTGGAAGTGACAGAATTTATTGAATAGTGATCGTCGATGAATTGACGTATTTTGCAAAAACTTGGTTATAGAATTTGTCGGGGGTAGGGTAATGTGACATCATTTTTTAGGCAATTCAACGTACTATTTACTGATTTCAAATTAAATTAATTGAAAATTAAATAAATACTGGAGTTGACTCTAGCTGCTAAGCTGTAGGTCGTGATTTTGATACCCACTCAATATGTGTATCTCAGCTGTTGCCTGGTTAGCATAGGACAGGCCGTTCTGTGGGCTCTACCTAGCTGGGGATCAGATGGCCGTGTGTGCATTGTCATAAGATATTTATTTTTAATAAAATACAGTATTAGACATATTATTTGGGCCACAATCTCTTCCAGATTATTTTAATATCTTGGCGATAGCTCTGCGACTCTGTCCAGCAGTTTTCATTTGACTTTTTACTAAAACATTGAACTGTATTACCCGAGGCAGTCGGGGTAAACCACTGCTCAATAAAATTGTATCCGTATCGATGTATTTGAGATCATTATTCAACTTGAATATTTGTTTTGTAACATTCCCGTGGATATTGCTTTCGCATTCTTTTTGCTGAACGATGGGACGAAAGCTTTGCTGTGTTTCAATAACAAATGAAATATTGATTGCATAATATCTTGCTGAACCTTACTGAACCTTGAGTGGCCGACACTGCAAATAGGGATGATGACTACATAAAAAAAATGACTTTCTGTTTGTCAAATATACTTGACTAATAATCAAATTCTTGTGACGTTACCGTTCAGTAAAAAATGTACAGTCAGCAAAGTAGATAAGTATGCATAAAAATTTCAACTATAGTAGAAAATGACTAGTTCCTCAATTAGGTTAAATTTCATTTGAATACATTAATTGGTATTCAAGAAAACCTCAATTGTTGGTGACGGCCCTGCATACCTATCTACTTTGCTGACCGTACATCATTCGAACCCTGGCGTGACATCATACGAAATTTCAACGCACTGTATCGTCATAATTTTTTCGTTTACTACAAATAAGAAAAAATACGTGTCCAAAATACGTGTTTTTCGTCATATCGTCGTTTCAGACTCAACAAGGCGGCTGGTTCTGTACCAGACACAACTTAAAAATGTTAATTATACATTACGATTATTCTTGCTTACCACACAAAGTTTGTCCTGGGTGGGAATCGAACCCACAATACTAAACCCTACATAAAAGAAAACGAATGAAAGTGGATGTTATGTAAATTTTAATAAAGCTCAATTAATATTAACTACTTTTAACATTCTTACATATAATTCCTTACCTAAGAGTAAAATAAAACAACGCATAATTATGCGTTGTTTTATTTTACTCTTGAAATAATTCTGCACGGTAAGGTTACAATTTAATTAAACATTTTAATGACAATACCCTTAAGGTCAATATGTACACATAAGTGCTAGTTCTAGTGCACAATAAGCTAATCGAGCTGAAAGCTAAGTTATTTAAAATAACGATACTTATTGTACGACATCAATCGCAAATAGTTGACATCAATGGCCCTAGTTACTGCAGCACCTAACAAAACAAAGAAAACACCTCTTTAAATTGAAAATACAAACAATTGGGTAGTTTCCACCATTAACCAATAAATGTTAGACACAATTCCTATAAAACCTCTATTTATTTCAGCCTAATAAATTCGGTTTATTTTCAATTTGCTATAAAATTTGATTTTTAGTTGTGTTGAAATCAATAAATAGATAGTCAACTGAGTTGTTATTTTAGTGAAGTCATAAGTCGCCATTTCCATACAAAATCTATTGAAGAATGGCGTTTTGACAGCTCATAAAAAGAACGTCAATTGATAATGGTGGAAACTACCGTATTCTAAAAACACTTCCAATAATTGTATAAAAAAAAGAAATTTGAAAAAAAAAACAACAGTATTTTGATTAAGTGTCTGTTTACGAATAATAAATAAATAATTTTGCGAAGTCTGCTCACGTTCTTTACGACATCAGATTGAGGTGCCTACTTAACGAAAATTAAATTTAAATGCGTCGAACTTTTCACAACAATTTGTTTGAATACAAAATTATGGGCGGATGGACATTTTAATAATTATTTTATCATGGATTCAGCTCATGAATCCCAGACCCTGGAGCTAAAATATCCTTTATTTTATTATTAATCGAAGTAAATATTATTTTGCTGGGTATCCTCGATCCATAGCTGTCATGGATCAGAATATACCCGAAAGGGAGGTTCTTATCAAACTCATGTTCTACTAAATTTTCTTGTCTCTTGTTTATGACTCTATTTTGTCTATGTCTGCTGGTCAATATCGGAGAAGTTTGGACACCTTTGTCTTTGCTTTCTCTTTCCGGGTTTTCTTCTTCTGAAAAGTGTTCTTCCTGTGAATTGGGTTATAAGTGTTTTAAAACTAATTTACCTTCTTTGGCCAATTTGAAATTAAATCGTATATTTTTAGTTCGCGTCACGTAAGCTTGCCCCTCTGAAGTTAGGTTTTCGCGAGACCGCGCATGCGCGGTACACGTTAGGTTGTAAAATCAAATCGACTACTGCGCAGCCAATTGCGACGAACTTCAGAGGGGCAAGCTTACGTGACGCGAACTATAATCATATCGAATATCACAAAATTAATATACTTTTAATTTATGCTTTCAACTAAATTGCAGATGCCTATGATAGACGGCGGTGACAGCTTTACATTAGGGAGGCCGTCAGCCTGTTGGCCATCTAGTACCATAAAAAAAGCTTGAAGTACAAAATACTCACCAGAGGTTTTTCTTGATTGATATCACTAGTAATTGTTGAAGGGGTGCTTATGTGTTCAGAATCTAAATGGTTTTTATAAGAATTTTGCTCAGGGTTGCCTTCTTCATTACAATTTGTGTCATCAGTATTTAAACTAGGAGATTTACTCATAGCTATTCTTTGTGTTTTTTTGACTGCTGGTTCCGTTCTGATCCTTTTTACTGGCGAGAATGATGAATCTGTAATTGGAAATAATTGTCCTCAATCCCAAAATAATTATTACCTGCACAACTGAGCTACTAAAGTAACGAAGTCTGAAGAACCAAGTGTAACAAAAACATGGTTGGAAATCATTTTGTCAACGTTTTAACCTTGGACTTTAATTAATCCATACTTAAATTGTAAATGCGAAAGTAACTCTGTCTTTCTGTCTGGCTGTCTCTTCTTTTGAAATTTGGTACAGATATAGTCTGCTGGGACCCGAGAAAGGACATAGGATAGTTTTCATCCTGGAAATCAACCGGGAACGGGAACTATTAACCATGCGGACGGAGTCGTGGTGGGCAAAAGCTAGTATGTAATAAATTAAGTTAACATTTCGACGACCAACCGACAGCCGGCTGTCAGGCTGCTCTTGTCTTTCTATTGTGTCTCAAATCACGTGTGTTCGAAGGTTTAAACCATATTAGATTTTTTTAAATTTAATAATGGTGTAAGATAAAAAATAAAATATAGCTTGAAGACAAATCTAATCTCTATTGTAATTAATAGTAGTCCATTTTCAATTATTAAGTATTCTTAGACCTTTCTCTGCAACTGACTGTACTACCTATGGTAACCAGACAACTATGTACAGTCAGCAAAGTATATCAGTATAAAGGGCCGTCATCTACAATAATTGAGGTTTTCTTGAAAAGCAATGCATGTGTTCAAATGAAATTTAACCTAATTGAACTACTGGTCATTTTCTACTATAGTTTCAATTTTTATTAGAAAGTATCCGTGTGTTTTTGAGAAAACTTAAACTATATCTGACGGCCCTGTATACTTATATACTTTGCTGACTGTACATACTTATATAATGTAAAAATACATACATATTATAGATAATGCACACCCGGAGACAGATCAAACAATCATGCCAATCTCACAATAATATCTATACACACATAGAGATGCTCTAATGTTCAACATAAATTATGCGATTCAAATACATCTAAAAGCTTTCACATAAAATTATCACAAAAAAAATCGCTTGCACACATCTTCGTCATCTCCATTATAAAAGGAAGCAGACATTTTATATCATTATTTGTGACAATGTAACAAGGAAATGACTGAATTCTGTCTCATTTAGTTAATAATATGGAGAGCGCTTTCTGCTTCATCGTTTGGCGTCACAAAGATTATTACTGTGCTTTGTAATGTTGCAAGCATTGACAAAAATTTTTTTCTTAAAGACTTTATTAGATAAATTTTTCCTGCGACTTTTTTTACGCGTATTTTTGTATAAAAGTTTAAATTATTAAGCAATAAAGTTGCTAACAGTAAAATTTTGCAATTTGATCAATATTTCTCGAGGTTTCGTCTTTCTATAAAATCTATGTATGTAAATATGAATATGTAGTAAACTGGCTGAGTGACAGATGACTGATTGTTGATATATATGTATGTATATATTTATTTATTTATACTTTATGCACGAAATTAATGTACAGAGGCGGACTTAATGCCTTAGCACTACCGATGGTTGACTGGTAGATAATCTACCAGTCAACCATCGGTAGTGCAGAGATATGATGGAGTGCAAATCTAAGAGAAAATATTTATATCAACGCACAGCCCCCCCGCTGGTCCTAGAGACATGAAACTTGGAGGGGTGTGTTGTTTGTGAAGAGGAAGTATCCATCAAGAAACGACTTTTGAAAATTCTAATCCTAATAAAGGGATAAAATAGGAAATGGCAGTTTCGACATTCACGCGGGCAAAGCCGAGGGCGAAAGCTACCTATAAGCTACATATCAACACACTCGGGCTTAGGAGTAAAATAAGGCAAAACGTTAAAACGGATTTTATAGTGTAATTAATATAATTATGTAGTTATTCACGAATTTACGATTTAATGTCCTTGTTAACACCTATATATTATATTTATGTTAAAATCCCTTTAAAAGTTTTGTCCCAAATCACCCTTAGATCCCAATTTACCTCATTTGACCAGTAACACAAAAACAAACTTTACCTCATTATAATAAAGTCTAGATGGTTGAAATTGCAAAAGCATTATTTTGAATGATTAGATAGTAATGTAGTTCTACATAACTGTATTACGTTACGTGCTTAGGAATCATAAATCAGAGATCAACTTATTCATGCAAAACTTAAGCGAACATATTCTGGTTAGTATATTACGATTTTATAATTATGTAAATGTAATTATTTTTAGATACAGTTAGTTATTTAATCCTTTAAACGCGTGTGATTCGAGACACAATTAATGTATACCAAAATTATGTTAAATATACTTTACCTGCAACGTTTACAGTAGCTTGTCTTCTCATTATATCAGGTACGGTTGTGGATTCAGACGACGACGACCGAGTTTCTGAAACTGAAAACCACAAATTTCAAAAATACTAAAAACACAAAAATTAAATTACAAGAGAGTAAACAGTTGATATTCATAACCAACTTATAATAATGTGTAAGTCATAAAGTCGAACTGTAATCCATGTTACCCATACAAAAAAAAACTTAACCGACTGTACTAAGAAAGGATTTTTTGAGATTCTACCACAAAAACTCTACTTTTTGGCCGCGGATTGGCTTGTAAGTATGATAAACAAAATCCGTACAGTAGTCTTTGCATGAAAGAGTAATAAACATCCCTCTGTCCTCGGTCACTAATAGCGACGCCAATATCATACAAAAAGTCATTACAATCCCATTCTATAAATCAAAACGATTACCCCAAACTAAGCTAAACTTTTTTAAACAACATTTATTCCTTATTCTAATCGCTGAAACTTACTGTCGGGTTAGTTGGCAATAAACCTTACGACTGGCCGACAGACCCACCCATTCGTATAAAGTACAATCCATGCTTATTGAGTTTCCAAGATGGTGGACTGGCCTCCACGTTATCTTGAAGTTACAGACTGAAACTTTAGGGTCCTATTGTCGTTATGAAGTTATGGGCGGCATTACGATTAGGACTGCTAAACTGGACTAGAAATAAATTGAATGCTAGAGGCTTAATTTGTGTATTTTCTAAATCTGTTATTCTCGGTTAACTACGATAGGATGTGACGATTTTGAAAATATACAGGGTGGAAAGCTTTAATGACCTCTGAAAGAAAACTACTTTAAGGAAATTTAGTTAACCAAGTTTGTTATTGCTAGAGAGATTTAGTCCTTATGTATGACCCCAACATCAGATGTAACAAAAATACAGACTGTTACTTTTTGGATTCTAGCCAAGTCGATTACAAATGGCAAGCAAATTTTCTGAAAAAATCTTTGAATGCTGTTTAATTTCTTAAAAAAATGAAATGTTTCTGTTTATAATAATCTACCATAACGATTTTAAGTTATTTTCTTCCAGGACCCACAAAAAAATTTCCTATCGACCGGCCAGTTTCCACACGACCACAAAATTTGTGCTGATTTTCGTACACACGTTCGAGAAAACTGCACACACGAACTGCGTAGTAAAATCGTAACGATAAATCGTGGTCGTGTGTACTGAGCATTAGTCGGCTAGTGTAATGTATAAAATTAGCTATAGACTTTAGAGAATGCCTAACAGGTCCACCTATTGGGTTTGCGGGATAGTTCTAATAGTTACCGCGGCCCCGGAACATAAAGAGCAACCGAAGGAACAAGGGTAAGTTTTACTCACATTTAGAGCGGGAGAAGTCATTTGATGTTTTCCTAACCATAAAAACGGGTCTAAATGTACAAGTAAACCGGAGATTGTGTATCGCAAAACTATGCAGGTTTCCACACTATTCGCGTTTATGTGACAGCTGTAACTGTATAGGTAAACCTGTCAGGTTTTTCACACTATTCGCGTTTATGTGATAACTGTATAGGTAAACCTGTCAGGTTTTCTGTATATGCACGGCTACTTTAAGCTAGCCTCTACATAGTATAAAACAAAGTCGCTATCCTCTGTCTGTCCTATGTATGGTTAGATATTTAAAACTGAGAAACGAATTTCAATAGATAGAGCAATTCAAGAGGAAGGTGTATACGTGCATATTATAGCAGAGAAAAAAGAAAAAAAAATAATGAGTACCTATTGAGAAAGGCTGTTTTAAAAAAATGTTTATATAACCTGGTTCATTAAAGAAAGGAATCTAAAATGGCGGCGCTTTTCATGTTCTTTCGCTCGCACACTAGTGCCGTCTATACTCACTCGCGCGCGTACCATCAACATAAAAAAATTGTTGTCTTGGTTTGCTTCCACGTTGCCTTGACGCGCTCAGTGCTCCTTTTTACGAATATCTTGTTATAGTTTTCTGTTATTTTTCCGTCGTTACCTGTTTGTTATTGTGGTAAAAGTAGGCCGATGAAAACAATGAAAATTCTTAATAATATTTTCGATTCGAAAAAAAAACCTTCAACTTTAAATTTTATAAATGCAGACTGTACTATCTGTCAACGCAAGTACATGCCGCCATTTAAGATTCCTTTCTTTAATGAACCGGCTTATACCCGTGCGAAGCCAGGGCTGCTAGTGTATTTATGAACTTACCTAAGCTGATATCTCGTACTCTTTTACGTCGATTTGTTATGTTGTCGTCCATTTTGACGATATCTGTAAAAAGAGTTGATAGCACTCTATTGCAGTTTCTGCAAAGAACGAAAACTAGGACCAACGGTTTAATGTGCTTTCCACAGGGGCACGGGATCCGGGGTTGCGGAATGTCTATAATAGTTACCGTGACCCTGGAACATAAAGGGCAATCGAAGGAACATGAGTGGGTTTTAGTCAGTAAGAGTCTGACACGCCCTCCCGCCGCACCCAGGACGGGGGTAGTCATTGGATGATTTCCCACTCTCCAAAAAAAAGGGGCACGGGATGTCAGTGATGTTCAAGATAAACCTATAAAATGACATATAATAGTAGTGTATGGTTTGAAAAAGACACATTGGTACTTGGCCGGATTCAAAAGTCAAAACGTTTATTTCCATTAGACCATGGAGGCACTTTGGAACGACAATTACATAAAAAAAGTTAATTTTAGGCGCCCATTCCAAAAGGTAGTTATATGGAGAAGAATGGGCAAGAAACTCCATACGATTCGAACCCGCATCCACATGAGAAACGGGCGCCTAAACCAATGGGCCATCACGATATCACTACATAAATCAGTGCGTAGAATAAAAATTAAATCTAAATTCATCGATGAATATTATTATACAGAATAGTTACAGCTGGATTTTCGACTAAAAAGTATCTTACCATCATATAGCTTATCCAAGCCTAGTTTGTACAGCATAGCGGCTCCACCAATGAGGTTAGATGAGGTCCTAAGCGATAACCTTCTGCTGGCCATAACAGACTCACTGGCAACCCAAGAATCTAGTTCGTTACTGAAAATAAATGGAATTTTAAAAGATAGGTTACTGGTTTTCGCGGCTTCGGTCGCATCATCGCATGACAAACCTACATTCACTATTTTACACCGGAGATTGAATTTCCAAAAATCCTTTTGAGACGACGAAAAAAAAGTAATTAGTCCGTCGGTTAGATTATCAAAAAATTTTGGACACGTGTTTTCTTTTTTCTCGTAAACAAAAAATGACGACGATACAGTGCGTTGAAGTTTCGCGTGACGTCACGATCTTATACAATTTTTGCAAGACGGTGACGTCAAAAGCCCCCACTCCGAAACTTTGTTGCTCTTTATCTTTGTATTTTTTATTAATTTGATTAAGCAAAAAAATACATGTCCCGTATTTTTGCCCGGTCTAACAGACGGACTAAACAGAATACCATTTTTTTATGTTGTCGTCATCCCTTTTATACCAACAATCAGTCAGTCCACAATTTTATATATTATATAAAATATAAAATGGTAAACTACCATTTCGGTAAAACTGTACTTCTTTGGGTTGGGATTTTCGGGTTTTTTTGGGTTGGGAGGGGTAAAGGGGGTTCTCTGGACCCCCCCCAAACCCCTTTCCAAACAAAGCAAACGCTTACTTTTAGAGTTATAATGATAAATATGTACGATACCGGATTGCCAATTTTAACGCTTGTGAAGGTCTGTGGGGCTTCAGAAAGTTGAGCCCATACATAAAAAACTCCAAGAACTGCAAGATCCATAGTTTAGACACACGGACACACATAGTTTCCAGAAAAAACTTATTTTTTCGTATTTTTTTACAAAACTTTCACTCGCACAACTAGGTAATATGATGACAATGACCACAGATAAACACTTAAGTTTTGGCGCCTAAACTAAAATGCCACACTCTTTTTTTTTTCATCTTTTGACACCCGACGCCACGTATTTTTATTGTACAGAGCAAAGAAACCAAAATGTTTACTTTACAAAAGAGGGAATCTGGCGCTCGGCGGCCGCTGCCGCGGCACGCTCGCTCCGCTCGCTCGCCTTCGCGCGTTGTGTGGGCACAGTTCAAACCTAACCTAACCAACCATTTCGATATGGGCTATACTCTTGCCTATATAAATATTGTCTAATGTCATTAATTTTTAATTCAATAATTAAAACTTAATCTACTAGTGGTTATTGTTAAAAAAAGAACTTTTTTTTTTAATTTTGCATTTTACGCGCGATACTTATATTATTTATTGTCTGTGGTCATACAAACAGACAATTATGTGAAAGTTGTGAAAAATTACGAAAAGTTATTTTTTCTTTAGAAAATTAAACGTGTGTGTGTGTTTAAACTTTGTATCTTGAAGTTTCTGCAGTGCCTGAAGCGTAACACCACCACACGCAGCGCCGGAGACCCTCACGAGCCTTTAATTTGCCAATCCGGTATCGTACATATTTATCATTATATCTCTAAAAGTAAGCGTTTGCTTTGTTTGGAAAGGCGTTTGGGGGTGTTTGGGGAGCCCCCTTTACCTCTCCCAACCCAAAAAAACCCAACAATCCCAACCCACAGAAGTACAGTTTAGCCTGATATTTTAGAATAAACTTGAAACAATTGAACCTTCATAAACTTTACTAAATAATAATAATTATTATCAGACACTGATTAATTGTAATAATGGCGCGCGGATTTCTTAATTCAAATTTCGAACACTGACTCCTCCTCGACCGCATTGGTATAGGTAATTTGCTACATTATACCAAAAAATGCTGTAATAAAACTCACTTTAAAAGCAAATGCATTAAAAAGTTAGGTCAGTGGGTCGTCTATGGTGGGTCGTCTTGAGTGTGATTTGGGAATGTGTGTGTTATTTTCTCAAAGATTTAAAAAGATTAATACGCTAAAGCAACAGCGAAGAAATAATTTACAAAGACTTACCAGATATTAGGCAAATTCCCTTTCTCAATATTTTCAGTTGTCAATTTATGAGCTAACTTCCACACATTGCGTAACATTTCACTATTCATTAGATTTTTATCATAAAACATAATTATCTAGGTATTCTAGATTTCTAGATTCTAGGACTCTAGAAAAAAAAAACATTATTTGCCGTGTATAATGCAGCTACCCACTTTTTTTTAAAGCAATAACGTTGATGTACTCGGCATACAGCCTAGTTTTTTTTTTAATAATTCCGGATTTAACTTTTAATTTGTTTTTAAAGTTTCAATTATAAAGAAAAATTGGACTTGTGATAAATATTGTTGCAAAAGTAATTATTTATTAAAGTAATGTAGATTCTTTACATTTTGTTTCTGTTTTTTGGTTTAACTTTTATGTTTATGCAGTCGGGTCTTTTGATTTTTTATTATTATTTTTTATAATCATTTCACATTTAACTTTATATTGCTTGTAAAATTTTGAGAAAACGGGTGACTAGGACTTGTAATAATGTTGGGATGATAATTTATACATTGTTTAATTTATATTGTGTTTTTATGGCGATAATAAATAAAGTTTCGAAAATATACGACTTCGTAATGCAACCTTTTTGATGCAAAGTAACCAACAATACTGGCCAATATCGCTTAGAAGAAAAATGAAATGCCTTTTGTGATTTTTTTTAAATTGTTTTTTTATGACCAGTAAATGGTTTTTTGAAGTGTAGAAAATCAATAATTGTTTAATACGTAATAAAACCTCCATGGTCAAACTTTAGGGTCACTTGCACTACTGAATGACAACCGTATTTTTGGAAATTCGTACCTACATAATTATTTTAAATTTAAATTATAAACGCATTAAAATTTGCTGTTAGTAGGATGTCTAAAGACAATAATTATTACATTATTACAGTGGGGGTTTTATAATTATGTTTTTTTTATTAAGACATTTGGTACAGATAAAGTCTGGGACTATATTTAAATAGTTTTCATCCCGGAAATCCCCCGGGAGCGGAAAATACTATTCTACGCGGACGAAGTCGCGGGAAAAAGCTAGTATTAGTCCATAAAAATAGTAAGTAATTATGTTAGAATTGGTATTAGGTTATACTCCTAATGGTGTGGTAAATTAAATGTCTTCATTTTTTACGTTTTAATTTAGTTGTTAAACCATTTAATGATAGTAAGTATAAACTGTTATTTATAAAATAAATATTTATACCGATAAAATCTGTCTACACCCAGTAAAATAGTTGCGTGCTATCTCTCTAAATTCATAAAGCTGCGTCCACGCTATGCGAGCAATAGAATAGTATTTTACACGACCATCAATTAATTGATGTACTTTTTATGAGCAGCCAAAACGTTTATCTTTCATAGCTTTTCAAATTTTTGTATTTTACCTTATGTCGTCACTAAGGTTTTAACTCAATTGGTTTTATTGATATAAGGGCAACAAAAATTTAATTTTGCAATATTTATTTATTTATTGCATGGAGGACTTACAGCTAATAAAACCAACACAGAAAGAAAACAATAGTCACTACAAAGCCAATAACAAGTCCTCACGTATAGTCACCATACACTAAAATCTTGTTTGCACTCAAATCACTATGTTTTTTGCACAAGAAAGTAAGTAATATATAATTAAGAGAGGTTTTATAGAAATTGTGTCTTGCATTTATTGGTTAATGAGGTAAAATACCGAATTTAACGGATCACAGCAAAGTACCAACGAAATGCTTGCAGAGCGCTCATTCGAGGCTTGTAAGTCTGTCCACTAGGCGAATTGTGTTCGGCTCGTGCTTGGTTTGTGATGTGCTCGCCTAGTGTAGACGCAGCTTAATATCCAGGTGGCCTGGTTGAGTCAGTGTCAATCAGCAGTAATCAGGAGCCACCTGCGAAGATAAGATGTCAGGTGTGCAGGATGTGCACAGTATCAGGGTTTTCCAAACGGTTAGAAATGTAATAACAAAATGAGTAAATTGTAGGCATTCTATTGTTTCATCATTAAGCCAGCTGGATAGACTTCCAGGAGTATTCCCAATTGAGCACCTATAATTTGGGCACTTATGCATTGAGTAGGTACAAAATTACAACCATATTTTAATTGGTGAATATTGTTGCCCAAAAAGTAGGTGATCAAACGGGAAAACTCGGAATTCCAGCGTGAATGTGTTAGGTGGGATAGTTTCCAGCACGACCCGTATATCTAAGATAATTGTGGGGTATAGTATACAGTTTCTGATTAGTGGTGGAAAATAGTACAAATTAAAAGGATTTTATTACAATCTTTATAACAAACGCGTCCATGATCGAGCTACAAAGTAAGTATAACACGCATATAAGATAAACCTATTTAATCAATGAATCATACAAATCACGCTAATCAGATCAGACCCAGTATTGCTTCCAGATATTATCAACGATTTGTTTTTGTTATTTGAACACGTGCATACTATCGTGGATATCTGATAATTAGGTAGTATATATCGTAACTATGGTGGTACTAGAATCATTCGGTAATCAGGAACAATTAGAAGCTGACAGAACCAACATGTTCCGATTTGTGGTGTTGTCGTGCGCTGTAATCGCCCTTGTTCATGGGAATAGTACGCAAGTTAGCCGGTGTAAGTATTCATTAAATTAATAAACATTGTTTTAATATTTCAAGCTGTTTGCTCGTAAAGTGAGTCTTAATTCAGAGACTACAGAACCATGCAGGGGTTGCGGAATAGTTCTAATTGTTAACGCGGCCCCGGAACATAAAGGGCAACCGAAGGAACATGGGTGGGTTTTAGTCAGTTAAAGTCTGACAAGCCCTCCCGCCCCGCCCAGGGTGAAAAAAGTTATTTTATGATTTCCCATCCATTAAAAAAAAAACAGGGCCACAAAGAGGCCAAGCACACGCTATGGTTCAAGTTAAAATTAAAAAATTCACGCGCCACTTTTGAAATCTTTTCCTACTGGTAATTAATGAAATTGCTCTCTTGTTGTAAGAGTACAATAGGGAACATATATTATAAACTTTTATTCTTCGTATAGTATCATAACATTCTTCTTTTCTGTCCAATTCCCATCACCAGGTGTTAGTAACCCCGGCGCCTTGCCCATCAACACGCATATCGAGGGCTGCTCGGCGCCGCCGTGCGCTCTGCCGCAGCTACAGGACGCAGTCATCAACATTGACTTCACTACACGTCAGTATTTCACTATCACACCCTTAAGGTGGCCATTAACGGTCGTTTTTAGCGTCACTCTACCTATAGACTCATCAAATTTTAACATACTTATGATCTCTTTGTTCACGACATTTTGAAATACACACATCAAAAGTGTCTAGGGATATTTTAATTAAACCTAAATAACTAAAATTCTATTAACTTTTTGTTAAGACACCTACACTTTAAAATAAACCTTGTTTAATTGCCTATCTAATCTGATAATAAACTTTTAGATAAAGTTAAATTAAAAAAAAAACTTAGAAGAAGAGGAAAAACTCAACAAAATTTCAATTTAACTTTATTTTTGAAATTTCAAAACCTAAACAACAAAACAATTTTTTTTTTATAAAAATTGTTGAAAACTTAAAATTAATAATTCGTGGATCCACCTAAGACTCTCCTGACACATCTGGAGCGGTTCTGCATACTCAAAACAAGGGGGTCAATATCCTGTTGTGGAGTACTGTCCCAAATCCTGCTAAGATGCAAGAAAAGCTGGTTTTGATTGCCAATATCAACAGGGAAATTCCTACGAGCTCTTCTCTGAAGCATATTCCAGGCATGCTCAATAGGATTTAAGTCAGGGGATTGTGTTGTAACCAACTTGTAACGATACGCGCCGTATGTGGACGGGCATTGTCGTGCATTAGCTGGAAATTTTGTCCCATTTGCTGTTTGTGGGGCAAGATTACAGGCTCTAGCACCTCATCTCGGTATTTTCGAGCAGTCATATTGCCTTGTATCCAAACGAGGTCCGTTCTACCGCCGAGACGAATTCCTGTCCAAACCATAATCGTGCCACCTTAATATGCATGAACTTGTTGTGGGTGCTGCAGTCGATTCCAACGTCCAGGTTTTCTCCAAACGCGTACTCTTCGCGAATCAGGATGAAATCCAAACCTAGATTCATCAGTGAAAAGCACAAGTGACCATTGAGAATGGTTCCAGTTTTCGTGTGCAATAGCCCATTGTAATCTTCTTCCTCGATTACCTCTCCTTAGTGCTGATACCCAAAATGGCCTACGAGCACGTAGATTGACTTCATGCAGTCGCCTTCTCAAAGTTTGACCGCTTACCAGCAAACCATAGTCTCTCTGTAGCCTTTGAACCAATTGCATCGCCGCTGCATTTAGTTGACTTCGTGCAGCATTTACTATGAATCGGTCCTGTACATGTGTTGTAATGCGTTGAGGTCCTCGGTGCCGTTCCACCACTTCCTCTGTGACACGATAACATGACCAAAGCCTGGATATAACGCTCTGACTGGTCTTCATGGCTTCAGAAACGGCAATTATGGGACAGTATTCCACAACAGGATATTGACACCCTTGTTTTGAGTATGCAGAACCGCTGCAGATGTGTCAGGAGAGTCTTAGGTGGATCCACGGAATATTAATTTTAAGTTTTCAAGAATTTTTATAAAAAAAATTGTTGTTTTGTTTAAGTTTTGATGTTTCAAAAATAAAGTTAAGATTGAAATTTTGTTTGAGTTTTTCCTCTTCTTCTAAGTTTTTTTTAAATTTAACTTTATCTAAAAGTTTATTATCAGATTAAATAGTCTATTAAACAAGGTTTATTTTAATGTGTACATGTTTTAACAAAAAGTTAATAGAATTTTAGTAATTTAGGTTTAATTGAAATATCCCTAGACACTTTTGATGTGTGTATTTTGATAAAAAACAGCTTACCTTATAGTATACAAGCTAATGGATCAAGTTTAATTACTTATTGACCAAAATGATTAAGCTACTTTTATATGGGGCACTCTGTCCAAATTAAAACAACTCTTTCAGTCTGTATTTCCTCTTAAAATGTCTTTCAAGTGACGATAGCTGTTTTATCAGGTTTTAACTAAAGCAGTTTCATAAGTTTAGTGTCCACGGAGCGTAGCTGCATAGACCAGTACTTCATTATAAGCTTGGTACATTTACTACATACAAAAGTGAGTGTTCTACGGGTAGCTTTCGTCGACACAGTTTCATATTTTTGTATGTAAATTGCAATCAGGCGTACACCAAGCGTAAAATGATGCGTATGCAGACTAACCGTGGACAGCGACACTAATTAAATCATGGTGAACTTGCTTTGAGTGTTTCTATTTATCTTGCAGCCAGGCCGGTGCAGAGTATGCGAACCCTCGCCACAGCCTACATGTCTATTGGATTGATCTCCATCCCCATCCCCTACGACCTGGAGGAGAACTCAGTGACCTGCAACTTCCTGACCAACGCCTCTTGTCCCGTGCAAGGAGGTCAGCTGTTGAAATACACTCTCAGGATGCCTATTGAAGCGTTCTTCCCGGTGGTGAGTTTTTCTAGACCATCGTATTTTATGAAGTTCAACTGCTTTGTTGCGGAATGGTTATAGTAGTTACCGTGACCCCGGAACATAAAGGGCGACCGAAGGAACATAAGTGGGTTTTAGTCAGTTATAGTCTGACACGAGGACGGGAGAAGTCATTTGATGATTACGCACTCCCCAAAAAAAAAGGAAAAAAGTTCAACTGCTTTGAAAAACTTAAGAAACTAATAGATTCAGTACTATTGCTGTAACGGATTAAACAAGAAAAACTAATAAAAAATTGTTTTAAAAAGATATTATTGCAATCACTTTGCGGTAAGACAAAAAATGTAAAATGTCTTCTATTGTTTCAATTTAAACCTTCGAGCACACGTGATTTGAGACACAATAGAAAGCAGCCCGACAGCCGGCTGTAGCTTGGTCGTTGAAAGGTTAAACAATTGAAGACTATAAATGTCTCCTATAATGGCCAATCTTCAGTATAGTAAAAACCTCTGCTCTCTTCTTACAACTACGAGCAACTTTTGTAGTGGGAACAATCATAGAATATAAATACAATAGCACTATCAAAATGTATGGAATAACTGATAGCTAGCTTTATTGCGTCTGTGCTTATTTGGGATCAATATTGTTCATATTTTATGAGCTACCCATCTTTCAAGGTGTGTCTTTCACACCAAGTAAATCAAGCAAGGTTGTGTGGATAATCTACCGGCTACCTAACTAGCTTATGCCTGCGGCTTCGTCGATTTCGAACTTCCAATCACTATTCTACCCCAATGGATTTCCAAAAATCACCTCTTAGTAGATTTCACAAACAATATACACACTTCAAGTTTCATGTCTCTAGGACCAGAGGTTTGGGCTCTGTGTTTATATTAACAATCAGTAAGTCAGTAAACAGCCATTTTTATATCAATATATATATAATTTAAAGCAAAGTAGCTCCCCGCTATATCTGTGCCAATGTACGCTTAAATATTTACAACAACGCAACGGATTTTGATGGGGTTTTTTTTTAATAGACAGGGTTATTCAGGAGGAAGGTTTATGTGTATATAACGTTCATATTATAATAGAGAAAAGCTGGCATTTTCAAAGATTTGTAAGGCCTCCACATTAGACGCGCGCGTTCCTCAGGCGTATCAGCGTCGCGGCCGCCGCGTGCACGCCGCGAGCGCGCTACCATACAATAGGAGCCCGCGACGCACGCGCGGCGCTCGCGCTAGCGCTACTCATACGCCCGATGATTTCGCACGCGTAATGTGGGCTCAGCCTAACACATGTCCGTGCGTAGTTGGAGAGGGTCGTTATATTTAATTCGGACGTATCGTTGTTCCCAATTCCAACTCGTCTAATCAGAAATATGTTCTTTTCGCAGGGTACCCAGGTGACGGTGGAGTTCCGAGTAGTGGACGAGAGTGACAGCAGCCCTCTCGTGTGCCTGCGGGTGCCCATCAGGATCGTGTCTCCGCTCGTTTAGCACCGACGTCATTGTTTCTATACTATAATGAAATACATACATACTTTTAAAGAATATTTATTGACGTTTCTTTTTTAATCTTATTTTTTTAAATCTGATTTTAAAAAGTCTGTACACATGTGTCTATTTGTAATTATTTATTAGTGTTTGATACTGCGATATTTTCATTAATTATGCATCGATCTGTTTTAATGATTTTTTTTTATTTGGGGATGACAAATAATTTGATAACATTTATAAATATTATGTCTGCTTTACGTTCGTTTTATTTCAAGGGATAACAAGAAAGAAAATATAAGACAATTAATTATTGTTAAGTTTTAATAAAATTCGTCCAGTAGTTTTTGCTCCAAATGTAACAATATTCGGCCGTCTATTTATCAACACAAGTTTTTATAATAGGTACATATTAAGTACGATGTTTGAGTCCGCACGTATCTAAATATTTCTCAACTGCAGTTCGCAGTGGGAGACACTTACATTATGTGTTTTTCAACTTTTGTTTTTACTGTTAGTATAAAAATAACACAATGAGTTTTTATAGGAAAGTGTCATGTTAGATGTACTGAAGTGATGTATTTATTGGGTACTTTATAAAGGTAAATGTCTATTGAGCCTTTTACCAGTATATAACAAAACCTCTAAAATAACCGCACTATTTTAACAATGGATTCTATATTACATATATCAATAACTCTATTGCGTAGATCGACTGTAAAAAACCTTGTTATTAGAAATTTATTTATATATATATATATTTTTTTCTTCTGTATTATGAATATGTTAACATACACATAAACTAATATACGCACAGTTCCCGATTTGGACAAAATATCTTTAGGTCATACAAATCACTTGTTACGAGTGCATATTTGCCCCTTAAATAATATGTGTTAAATTTGCGCTTATTTATTATGTAAGTTAGCTTCTTTCAATTGATTTTATTGAAAATGCGGTGTTCGCCTCTAAGTAGTTGTTACACTGTGAATCTGTATGGAGCATGTAAGTTTTATTAGTATTGTGTGTAAACAACTGTTAGTGATCCTAATAAAAAAAAAATACACAGTGCAGCGCTAACCCACTGCACTTAAAGTGCTGTCGACTTGTCTTATTGTGTTGTGACTTAAACCGATTAGTAATATTGAACCACTAATCGGTTTTAAGCAAACATGGTGATTAATACTCATGCCTTCTCGTAAAGACAAGAATAGGTCTTTGCAAAAAAATAATCGAATAAAACCCCGAACAAACAGTCTATCTAGTTTCTAGATTTAAGTGCTACTTAACCATTAAGAGGAACAATGTACTGAAGGTTTATTGTTTAGCACAACTAACGCTTCTTTTGTTTTATTTGTAATGCGTTAAGCTGGGTACTGACTAGGAGTATTGTAACGTGTTTTTCAGGGGTTTAAGCCTTCTGTTGCAATCGTGCCTCAATGACCAGTCCTTGAACGGATTTTGACAACTTTGACAGGTTTTGTTTGGGCAATATGTCATAAGTTTGTCGTTAGACGTCAAATATCGATCTTTGAATCACTATTACAATAGCAAATTTGGCCCCCTGCTCTCCTGGAAATGGTGTAGCATAAATAAACGTGTTTACACAACGCAAACATTTTTAAAGGTGTGAAGAACAGAGTGTGAAGTCGAATGTTTATAATAGTTACCGTGACCCTGGAACATAAAGGGCAATCGAAGGAACATGAGTGGGTTTTAGTCAGTAAGAGTCTGATACGCCCTCCCGCCGCACCCAGGACGGAAAAAAAAATCCCTCATCCTCATCGTTAAAAACGAGACGGCTGTTGTGCCTGGTGGGCTACAGTCCGACGGTGCAGTCGAGATTTTGTAAATCAATTTTCTTTTAAATTTGCCTTAACTTTCAGTTAAATTATATTTTATACTAAAAATGTCATAGACAACTATAAAATATGCCTTAAAACTCAATGCTCAATACCGGTCAGTACCCAGCCTAACGTTACTTCTTTTGTTTTCTTTGATCAACGTCTTAGAAACACGCAATTGTTTTAAAGGATGAGGCTATTCATTTAATTTTGAAGTCTACTTTATGAGGAAATATTGCCAGGTACCTTTTTTGGAATTAGGGAATGTGGCTGAACAGACAGATGAATGATTTGTTTGTTCAAATCATATTATATTTATGGTATAACAGCTGTTTCCTAAGGATATGTCATGATGACCCAGTGGATAAGGCGCCCGCCCGCCTTTCGTGTAAGATGTTGTGGGTCCGGGCAAATACCAATGTGACTTTATCAATTCGTAATTATTTACTTTCTAAAGTTTATCTTGGACATCACTGACATCCGTGCCTCGGGAAGCACATAAAGCCGTTGGTCCCGGTGGTCATTGGTATACTTTGATAGTCGTTTCAGGGAATCAGAAGCTAAATACTCTGACCAGTCTAACCAAGGGGCATCGCAAAGGGTAGGGTAGCCGCTTGACGGAACACTGGTATCCAGTTGACATCTGGTTAGGCTGGATGCCGACCCCAACATAGTTGGGAAAAAGCTAGGGAGACGATGAGCTGTTTCCGGAAGCTCCACTCACGTATTTTCCAGCAACGCTAGGTGATGAATTTAAAAAAAATTTGCGCTTTTGCGTCATTAACAAAAACTTCTGTTCAAATCTAATGTTTCTAGCTTGGATAGTTTACGCTGTGCGTTGTTTACTACCCCTAGAATTTTGATCATATTTAGTAAATAGCTAGAAAATTCTAACCATCTTTATCAATATGCACATAAACTAATATAATATGTACACACACTTCCCGATTTGGACAAAATATTGATTTAAAAAAAAAAACTTAAGTCCAAATTTGTCGTTTCACACTGTATAATAATAAGTTTTTACATTTTTTATAGTCTACCATCTACCATGTTATAGCCGATTATAACGATATCAGAGAGACTCGTAAAGGCTTCATAAAATAACTACATTAATTACAACGCTGGATAAACAATCACTTTGCAAACTTGCACAATGCTCTACTATAACTTAGATGTTTGCACAAAATCATTGCACAGACGCTCAATCATACTTGCACAAGTTGTTCAATCATACTTGATTGCTTGTGCAAGGTGTGTTAGATAATTGGATAAACCACTCAAAAATAAAGCGGTTTGTTTATTCTTTTATCCTACTAATATTTTAATTTTGAATGTTCTAGAGGATGGATGGATGGAAGGAATGCTTTTCATTCACGCAAAAACTACAGAACAGATTTGGTTTTCACATTATATGCAGTTTATTTATTTAAGTTTAAAGATTACTTAAAGCTTACAGACTAGTAGCAACTTAAATGCATAAGTAGGGATTTTTTTGTTAATAAAAAGCTTCCACACTAATGCAGCGATTTGTGTAGGTAAGATAGATTGCAGTATTATGTTTAAGGTATGTCGAGAATTTAGATATTTAGGTGGACTACTTATACATCTGAATAACACATAAGTTACATAACATCACGCTATGACTCACAGAAGCGGAACAGTAACCAAACTTAATGCGGAACCGGGTGGGACAGCTAAAAATAATTAAAATTTATTTATTTTATTTTAATTACAAAGGTTACACAACCAATTACAGTAACTAAACAAAACTATTAAAATTATAACAACATTAAAATTATAAATGACATTTACATCAATCCCTCTCACATCGGGGTTGCGGAATGTTTATAATAGTTACCGTGACCCTGGAACATAAAGGGCAATCGAAGGAACATGAGTGGGTTTTAGTCAGTTAGAGTCTGACACGCCCTCCCGCCGCACCCAGGACGGGAGCAGTCATTAAATAATTTCGCACACACCAAAAAAAAATATCCCTCCACTTCTCCTGACATGCCAATAAAATCATCTTCCATTCATCCGCAAACAAATCGTTTGTTAGATAAAAATCCAAGAGATCATTTAGTGCACCCCAAGTGCGAGGTATTGGAGACTGAGCACGGGCAATATTGCGACACGAAGGCACAGCAAACATTCTGTGCTTCTTGCCGCGGCCGTAATTGTCTGACGAAGAAACAAGCCAGCACAGTAGGCAGGTCGGGCGTGTCAATAGTGCCACGGAGTGCTTTGCAATATATTATTAAAACAATATTACTTATCAATATTTTTTCCATTATTCTTATCCCCCCATGGTTTCGGCTAACATAGTCTGTCGCAGTCAATTCTGGCCGAAAGCCGAAACTATAAAGGTGAGTTCTATTAGGTTTTGCGAAATAAGCGGAATGGTTAGAAATGTAAGCGTTGTCAGCGGAATGTAGGAGATTCATGTCGCGTGCTGACTACAGATGGCAGACTACGGATTAAGGAAGGACTATTTTGTCCTTTTCTTTTGTTTTAGAAGGATTTTAGTTAAGCTGAACTACTGACAAATGCTAGTACTGTCTGGACAGAGTGGCTAGGCAAGAGGCCTCGTAGAATAGATGGTAGTTTTAAATTGAATTACTACTGAGAAAAAGAAGTTCGCAGGGTAAAGCCCGTAGTGATAGTTTTACGGTGTGTGTTAGCAATTGAGAATAATTCTAGATCTGGCCGCGCGAGTTTTTTTTGAACCAGCCATTGTCTGATGTAATTTTACTTACTGTAATGAGTTATGTTTACCTATAGTTGTATTTTTAACCGACTTCAAAAAAGGAGGAGGTTCTCAATTCGTCTGTATGATTTTTTTTTGTAAGTTTGTTACGCGATATCTCCGTCAATTGTAAACGGATTTTGATGATTCTTTTTTAGTTTGATAAGTCATGATTCAGGGGTGGTCCCATATAAATTTTGTGGCGATCAGTTCAGTGCTTCTTGAAAAATTCACCAAGAACAAAAAAAAATGACGATATATTCATAGACGATGTGTGCTTTTTCTTCAAGTTTCTATTTTCGTTTTATAAGATTGTAAGTAGTTTTATTTTGAAAATAAATTATTTTGAAAGATACTATACACAGTCAAACATTGGGAGTCGACACTAAAAATTAATAAGTAAAAAACGATTTTTTTTAATCTCAACAAAACCCAAGATGTAAAATTAACCCTAACTAATGAAAAAAAAGCCACTCCTATTTACGTTTATTATAACCGAAAGTGTAGCTCCAAGACAAAATAATTAGTATTAATTTTAGTAGCGGCGGCGTGCCACAAGAGAAGTAATTAGGGTGATCAATCCTGTTGTCAGCTGCTCATCCGGCTAGCACAATCTTATCAGGAGTCATTCACCCCTAGCGACCACTCTTATGTTGGTGTTAGAGCGTCTACACATTAGGATAGACGCGCGGTTTTAAAAAGCGTGAGTTATAAAGAAAGTATGTTAGTTTGTGTGTGGAGCTGCAGTGGTATCCCACAAAACCTGTTTCTGGTGCAAAGCAGCGTTGTTGTGGTCCGATGTGAAGGGTGTGACATCTAATGACTTAGAAAAAAACCATATAATAGGTTAAGAATAGTTTAATATTGTAGTCGTTGTCGCGTAACGGTTTTTTGTTTCAACGGACTTTTCTATTTACTATTCGGATTAGGACTCTATGTCTATCTGATACGTAATACGTTATAATAATTTCAAGCTACGATTCAAAGGAGCAGACAAGTAACCAAAGACGCAAATGAAATCATGAATTGCAAGTATTTCATTATTTTTGACGTTAACCTTACCAATAGGTAAAATAAATATCATCGTAGTTGAAACTGAAAAATATTTAGACATAATATATAAACGTATACTTCCGTAAACACAAAAAATCCAACGAAACTTTAAGTACTTTTTAAAAGCTTTTTCAAAATATCAAATCGTGCGTTTTTATTACACCGTGACTACGGTGCTTTCTGGTTTAGTACCGTCTGAAGGGACAGCATAGTCGGAAATTCGGCAGAACGGGCAAGCCGGCAGTGTGTCAGACCCAAAGAGTAGTCAGACCTCCCCCGTGACTCGAGTCGGGAGGACGTCAGTCGAGCGCGTCGCGTTGTGTCTGTGTTGTGTGAACGAACATGTAAGTTGACCTTTTATTTTTATGACCTTTTTAATTCACGCGGCAATTTTTTGATTGATTCTTTTTTTTTAATTTCGAATTGGGATTTAGTTTTGGAATCTTTTTTTTTATTATTACGGATATGAAGTTTGAATCTTTTTGTAAGTTTTTAAAGTTGATTTGCAATGGATTATGGAATATTAAATAATTTGAAATTTACTTTTTAACTAGTAAATATTTCTGTGGTGTTTGATATTTACTTGGTTGATATTTAATTAACTTATAAATTAGGAAAAATAGATCAAGGTTTTGTGTTTTATTGTAATACTTTTTTTCAGAACTATGATCACAAAATTGATGTTGGGTTTAAAATGACTTTCTCTCATAATCTTATTAATTAAACCTTTAAATTTATACATGACTAGATAGGTAATTATACAATACTTGGTTGAATTTTATCAATAACAGCTTTTACTTAAACAAAAAGAAAAAAATAAAAAATAATTGAAAAGAAAAATTAAGAAACAACCCATTAAGATATTAAAACCAATCAAGTAATTAATTACTCTAAATGTCTCACTTTACAAATATAATAATATCTTGGGTTAAAAGCTCAATATAATAAAAGGAGCTTTTCAAGTTTTGTTCCTTTTAAGATATTTTTTAATAATTGTATCATTTTTTTCGAGTCGGTTGTTGACCGATTTTAATTGGTTAGCGTATTTTTTTTTGTCTTTTTTATTTTCCAAACTGTTAACAAAGATATTTTCTCAAGGCTTTAAAGCTACAGTTCCAGTTGTAATAAAAAAAAACTTTTTTTTTCAATAAATCCAACTCATTTTTTTAGGGTAGAAAGAAGGATATTGAAAAGTAAACTAATTCTGTAAAAATAATAAAAGCTCAGAAATCTCCGCCTGTTTTATAAGTTCACAATTTGACCAATTTTTAATATTAGTTTACAAAATAATGCATTTATAAAAATAACATTTATTTGGAAGGTCAGCAATAAAAACCGCTTAACACTTTGGAATTAAAAATATAAAAGATTTGATGATAGGTATATTAGATACATGATTTTCGAAACCCAGATTACATAAACTTATTTCTTTTGTATGACTTCCGTATTAGTTGTTAACTGATACAGTGAAAACCAATGTAAATATCGTATATTACTATGTGTTTATATTCATCATATTTATAAATGAGAAAGTGTGTCTGTCTGTCTGTCTGTCTGTATTTTTGTCTTTCTTTCACGCCAAAACGGAGCCACGAATTGACGTGATTTTTTAAGTGGAGATAGTTGAAGGGATGGAAAGTAACATAGGCTACTTTTTGTCTCTTTCTAAAGCGAGCGAAGCCGCGGGCAAAAGCTAGTTTAACTTATAAAAGTATAAATATTATAAAATTTCGCTACTGATTGTACGTCAAACCACTAATTAAACTAAAATAATGTTGATTACCAAAATAGTCACTATGTCGGTCAGACACTTTTAAGACCGAAATATTTTCGTGTTCCAAATAATTTCAGTATTTTTGTATTTGTTTACAAAAACTTTAACCCATTTCATTTAAAGAAGCTGCTACATTGATAAGACAATGATACGGTTTTATTTTGGGATCAGAGAGCCAATTCGTGATTGTAAAAACATTCTTTAGTTGGAATTTTTTCTTAGGGAAAAAGGTTAAAAGACTTAACTTAATTACCTACTGCAATTAATGATAAAAGGTGTAGATAAGTTTAGGTAGCATGTGGCACTTTAAAATATAGGTATTTCTCCAAAAAGCCTAACTTATAGACATGTCGTAAACATTTGTAAGTTTTTTGGGAAATTTAATTCCTATAGGGGAAAGGATTGACTCTTAATAGATGAAATTTTCTTTGAAAATAAGTACTTTTCAAAGCATAACAACACGATCCAAACAACAGCTAACAATAAAAAATAAAACCTGAGTCCGTGAAAGGTTCCAATTTTAAAATTTAAAAAACATAAATAAATGGCGTAATGCTGCTTCATTATTCGGTTCTTTCAGCCAGCACGTTAGCTCTGCTTCGAGCTTGTGATTCAAAGGCTGAATTCTTGTAAGTTAATGCAAAAGCAGAACGTTTGACAAGCTTTCATGTCGGCAAACTTCTACAAATCGATTTTACTTATAGTAAATATGTTTTTAGAATAAATTAAATAAATAAAACTAAGTACTTTCAGTTTATGAGTATAAATAAATTTATTAATGGTCATACTAGCCATGTCCCACTGCAGGGCAAAATCTTCTTATACAGAGAAGACAGGACTATACATAGATCAACACACTCCCTCAATGCGGATTGGCGATTACAGACTTATTTACTATTATTAGTCTGTGTTTCCTCATGCACATATTTAAGGGGCCCACTGATAGTGGTTCAATGTACTCCCGAGGTATGATAGCAGAAGGGGTTTTTAGTTAGTAATATTTCGACCGACATATAACCCTTCCTTCCCAGACAAAGGGCATCCATGAAGATTTACCCACAAAAAAAAGGTTTTTTCACGATGTTTTCCTCCACAGATGTCAGTGATACCCTTGATAAACTTTAGAAAGTTCATAAATGAATTAGACAAGTCTCTTTGGTACTGGTCCTGATTCGATCCCACAACCTCTAACATTAGAACAGGGTGCCTCACTGGCCCATCATGATATTAAGTTTCTATGTAATTATTAATCTATTCTGAGAACAAAAACAAACGTCGTGGAATTAGAAAAGATGGAAGATTTTGGAAGATCGATATTAATTGATATTGTTGACCTATCTACCGTCCACAGTAAGGTCGAACATTAAATATTGATAAATTAGACTGGTACGCACTTATGGCTAAAAATAATTTCTAGAGTATACTAGAATTATCTTCTTACAATTATGACCGATTGCGATCTTTGAAAATTTTGCTTTTCTTTACTTTAGTATGCATGTATAAATAAATATAATATGCAAAAGCGCATCAAAATTTGTTACACGGATTTAAAGATTTAAAGTAGGGACAGACAGCCGAAAGCTGCTTTGATTTACACTATGTAGTGATATAGCTTACGATGATTTACGTTACGATAACCTTATAAGAAAAAGAAAAATTTAAGAACAGATTGTGCCGATTCTCTTGTTCACAAACTAACGTAAATTTAAGTAAAGTGCAAATTTAGACACTCCATAGATAATTTAGATGCGATTTAAAAACATGGCGTCTAACGATACGTCAATTTTCTTCAGGCGCTGTCTAATTTGTCAGGATTAAACTAAAATGTATCTTCTGTCCTTTTCTTTAAGAAATGGAAAGAGAAAGATGCATTTAACTTAAATTTAGTAAAGTTTGTGTACAAGAGAATTAGCGCCAATATCGAAACTCTGTCTGTCCCCCCCCCCCCCCCGGGTTTTTGGTTACTATACTCCACCCCCACAGATGATGTGATGTCATATGAGCTATGTATCGTTAGATAGGCCTTTCTCAGTATATTATCGAACAATACAATATTTATCTAAATCGATCCAGTAGTTTGTTACGACAAAAAATACAAACAAAACACGTATTTTACTTAGCTATATTCCGCCTCTTTCTTGCACTTGTAATTTGACAGGTATGTGACAGTGACATTAATAATGAAAACACTTGCGAAGTTTATTTCGCACTTTTGTGTTAAAATTTGTCCCAAATTGTTTGTTAAAATTATCGCTTGTGTAATTCGTTGTAAAACAATATATTTAGTAAATGTTTTCAATTAGAAACCCTTTCTTTGTCGGAACAAATTGGTTCAAGATTAGGGAAGTTATATTGTAAATTAAAACCACTTAGCTAACAATGGCAAACTTAGTTATTTTGGGAAAACTACAACAACATTATTTATTTTTAGCTTTTAATACTTTAATTTATTTTTTATTTTTAGGACTCTTATTTTCCTGAACACTAGGTTAAGGGAGTCATTTAAAGATTTGTTGGGAGACAATTAAAGATTTGCTCGTGAATGTGCCTTTTATTTTGAGTACTTACAATATTAATAGAGATTCATTATCTGAGGTGCTGAAAAATCTGCGTCTACTTAAGCAGACAAAGTTAGAAGTCAGAGACTGTTAATCGACATTTGTTGCCGACCATACCTCATTTCAAATTCCGAATACTTGAATTCCAAATTCAAAACAACAAGGAGGTCCATTTTTCTAAAACGCGAACACAATGCGGCCAGTTCTTCAGAACAATAGACAAACGGATGAACAAAAGGTGTCAACGTGGGGTTTTTACCGCCCTTTCTCTATGCCCATTCTACGTCTTTCTTTGGCAATGACTAGACAGTCCTCATTCTGGCGGGCTGTTGCCTTTCTAAATAATTGTTTGGTTATCTAATGCTTGTGTTGTTGGCATGAATTAGTTGTTGGTTGTTATCGTTACAATGTATTCCATGTTTTGTTTGTCATTGTTTGGCGTGGATTGTTTACGTGTAAAGCACTTGACTATAAAAGGTGTTGCGTCGAGTGGTTTACAGCTCTTCATAGACTATGGACTTTGTTAAGTTCTATTTTAGTTGTCGTTCATAGACTATTGATTTTGTTAAGTTCTATTTTTGAATGTTTTGACAGTCAAGTGCCTAAAGTAGGCGATCTTATTTTGAATTCAAAATTTAATAATTGTGCGGTATCGGCCTACGATCGTGTTATATAAAAAGTCTTTTCTATCGCACAAAGTATTTGAACTTATTTCCAGTTGACCTTTCACTGAAATTGTTATTCTGCCTCCTTTTTATTTTATTATCTGTTGCTATATAGGTTGGGTTTAAAAATTGAAAATGGAAAATACAAATAACGACGTTCTTTTTTTAGAACGTTGCTCCATATTGGAAATTGCTCTTTTGTCGTGGTTTTCAGAAACATGTCTCACATACACAAACACCCAGACTAGGAACGAATTTCTGTAGGCCATAAAAATTTTTCCCGTGCATGAATAGACTCCACAACACGCGGCTCAGCAGCCAAGCAGTCAATCACTGTGCCAACAGGGATTTTATGTTTCAAAGTTTCAACTAGCTACCCGTTCCAACTTTACATGGGTCTTCTTCACATGCTTCACTCTATAATTATTTACACTTCATGTAGCTTCGGTAGTTTCGGTTTCAAAAAGTTTCTTTTAAATGTATTAAAAAAACAATAAACTGACTGACAGACTGACTAATGGTTAATATATCCGCGCACAGAAACCTGAAGAGATGAGAACTTAGAAAATAAGTCTCTTTACAAAGGTTTACGAAGAAACAATTTTTAAAAAGAATAAGAAAAAGAAAAAAAAAAGTTTGTCGTGATGGCCCAGTGGATATGGCGCCCGCCTCTCGTGTAAGAGGTTGCGGGTTCGAATCCGGCCAAGTACCAATGTGAATTTTTCAATTCATATATATTTTCTAAAGTTTATCTTGGACATCACTGACATCCCGTGCCTCGGAAAGCACGTTAAGCTGTTGGTCCCGGTTGTCATTCGTAGAACTTTGACAGTAGTTACGGGTATTCAGAAGCCAGAAAGTCTGACCAGTCTAACCAAAGGGTATCGTGTCGCCCAGTTATTGGGTTGTGAGGGTCTGATAGGCAGTCGCTTCACGTAAAACACTAGTATCCAGCTGAATCCGGTTAGGCTGGAAGCCGACCCCAACGTAGTTGGGAAAAGGCTAGGGAGATGATGATGAGGAAGAAGAAGAAAATGGAAAGAAATGGCTAAAAATAGTGAATCGAAGGACGACAACCACGTGGGCGGAGCTACGGGTGAAAGCTAGTTATGTATAAATCTTCTCATTACCCATAAATAAGTTCATGAATACTTATGTTCTACTTATTTAACTATTCAACGACCAAGTGACAGCCGGCTGTCGGGCTGCTATTGTCATTATTATACTTTAAACTTTCGCGTTGCATATTTATACTTTTACCGCTTTTCGGGATTTAACGCGCACGTACCTTTTATTTATTTTTGGCTTGACGTTTCGGCAGGGTTACACCTGCCATGGTCACAAGCTATTGTCTTTCTTTTGTGTCTCGATTCACGTGTGTTCGAAGGTTTAAAAGTTACACATAGAAATAGCTACAGAAAACGTAGGTATTTCAAGTAACGAGAATCATCAAAGGCGATATCTTTTTGTTCAATTCTCTCTATTTGCGATATTACGAGCACGTTTGCTTTTGAAAAGTGCATCAATATACTACATAGCTACACAAAGCTACTCACTAGATGCAGTCGGAATATTCGACGCACGGTTTGATACCTTAACAAAAATTTGTAGGGAATTCTGACAAAAGTTCAGAGAGCTTTCTGACAGCGTGTTACGTACAAAAGTAGTGTATTCATTCGTGTTTTAATCGTCATTAGCAGAGGTCGGAATAGGGTAGTTTCCACCATTATCAATTGACGTACTTTTTATGAGCTGTCAAAACGCAATTCTCCAATAGATTTCGTATGGCAATGGCATCTTATGACGTCACTAAAATAACAACTCAGTTGACTATCTATTTATTGATTTCAAAGCAACTAAAAATCAAATTTTATAGCAAATTGAAAATGAACCGAACTTATTGTGCTGAAATTAATAGAGGTTTTATAGAAATTGTGTCTAACATTTATTGGTTAATGCTGGAAACTACCCAATTAGGTAGAGTTATTTTAGTACTTGCATCGAAATATTGATATTAATATGGGTCTTCCTGGGATATCTAATAGACAATCTTGTGTGCATAACAATAATACAAATAAATATGATGGGCCCGTTGGTGTAATGGTTGACTGCTAAGCCGGAGGTCGTGGGTTCTTTGTGTGATGAGCATGATTGTTTGTTTTGTGTCTGAGTGTAATTTATCTATATTACAAGCTCTGCTTAGTTTGGGATCAGATGACCGTGTGTGAGTTGTCCAAGAAAAAAAAATCATCAGGAATAGATTAGACAAATCAATTGTGTGAACGTAAATAATAAATATTTTTTTTATTTAATAAATTACGGGATTTTTCTGCTCTTTAAAAGTAACTCCGGGTTTTGGGGCATTTCCACTTTATTCTTTCGCTGTGTAAAATCAGTGTAAGTACATGAATAACTGTACCTAATTCCAACCTATGGTCATTAGGAAGTAGATCTACTCCAAATATTCAGCTCCATTTGCTTATGATCATAACACGTTAGCTGTCCAATGTACCGAATACAGTACACGCCGCATGGGTCCATCACGTCCGTGTACCGTAAACGGTACACTCGCCCTTGTCTCTTTCTATGCGCTCTAACTTCATGGACTTGTGTGTTATGTTGCTCTATTTATCAGGACTTGTCAACAGGACACCAATGAATAGAAAAAACGGAAAACATGATTATTTTTTTTTGTTTTCCTAAATGTGGGTAGTGGAATAAATAAGCAACTGTTTGTTAGTAAAAAGGCTTTATTTATGCAAAGGAACTTCAGAATAACATTGAAGACAGTACGTCTTTTTACATTTATTACAGTGCGTTGTCATTCTTTTAGCTTTAGCTATCGCATCCTTTGGAAGCGTTCCCTGGTCGATGTGTACCGAATACGGTACACGGGTAAAAGGTGAGATAAACAGAGTGATTTGTTATTAATAAGGCATATTTATCCAAAACTAGTTATTTTGTTCTGATTTGAGACAGAATATTACAAAAAATGCTTTGGACATTTGGGGTTATCGAAAAATTTTGTATGGGGACAGTTAACGTGATAAAAACATAACATACCGCGGGTGAAACCGCGGGAGATAGCTAGTATTTTAAAATTAAAGTGATTTAAAATCTCCTAACGGACTTTATGTATCGGAAAAACGGTTGTGATCGTCAAAGAAATTAATTTGGGAAAGTGCCATACGTCTCGAAAGTTTAATTAATCAATAGTACTTTTCAAAGTCGTAACTAACTAAGTGTTAATAACTCTTTAGTTTGATAAGTAGTTAGTTAATAGTTATCATTGAACCGGGGTTGTCATTCAATATGCTTAATGCGTAAAATCAAATTTCAAAAGCGTGCTAAAATCCTCGTCTTCTTTGAACAAGGATTTTACCAATTTAATCCACAATCCGCTTTACATTTAGGTACCTATGAAAACTAAACACTTCGCATATAATTACTTCTTTACACTTTCGGTTACAAATTTTTTTTAAAAAGCGTTTCTCTGTATTACCGTGTATATCTGACGTATCGGCAGTCATCTACCGGTAAGGATTTGTCACACTGAATGCGTTCTGCGGCCTGCGGTCAGGTCAAAGTGAACGCAGCCCGCATCATGTATGAACAACATTGTCGGTATCAATATATTTTGTATAGAATGCGATCTGACCGTGCGAGCACAACCAAAGAACGCATGTTGGGGATTGCTGACCCCGACCGACAGCGTTGTTCATACATGATGCGGGCTGCGTTCACTTTGACCTGACCGAAGGCCGCAGAACGCATCCAGTGTGACAAATCCTTTAGTCATCTTAAATGTTTTAAATTGGACACCACTCTTAAAAACATTCAGTATACTGACAAGTGATCCTAAGACCCTAGTTTAAGAAGGACTGCTCTAAAACCAGAAGTAGTTTATGGTGCCGATTCCCTTGGTCACAAACTATTCTAATTTTAAGTTAAATGCATCTTTCTCTTTTCATTTCTTAAAGAAAAGGACCGAAGATACAATTTAGTTTAATCCTGTCAAATTAGACAGCGCCGGAAGAAAATTGACGTATATTTAGACGCCATGTTTTCAAAACGCGTCTAAATTATCTATGGAGTGTCTAAATTTGACAGGACTTTACTAATATGCTATCTTCTGTCCTTTTCTTAATTAAATGGAAAGAGAAAGATGCACTAACTTAAATTTACTTTAGTTTGTGAACAAGAGAATCGGCACCACTGTAATGTTTACGATGTTTAAACTAAAACCGCCATAACGCCAAGCGGCCATGATATCAAAGAGCTGTTTAAGTTTATTAAGGATTAAAACGAGAAGGTCAAGATTAGTTATACCATAGTTTAGAACTTAAGCGGATTAAGTATGACGAAGATTAGATGTGCTCATTGATGTTGTGCGGCAATGTAACTAAATCTCTATCATTATAATCTATACCTACTTAAATTAATTAATTATAAAGAGGAAAACTTTGGCTGTTTGATAGTAATGAATAGGCTCAAAAAATATTGGATCGATTTTAAAAATTCTTTCACCATTCGAAAGCTACATTATCCCTGAGTAACATAGGCTATATAATATCACGCTATGTCCCACGGGAGCGAAGCAGCAACCAAAAACCTAACGTAACGCGGGTGAAACCGCGAGGAACAGCTAGTAAACTTCAACTCTAACGCTCCGCTGAACGCTTTTCACTCAGTGGAAGTGAGTGGAAAAATATCACCTGTTTCATACATTACGGTCGGGAGGGCATTGAACATTTCTTACAAACAGCTGATATTTTTTTCGCGATTTCAGAGTTGGTTTCATAATAAAAGTTGTTTTGTTTTCATGTGTAGAATCATCTCCTAGCGGGTTGAGCAAGACCAAAAATACACTTTTTTTTAATATAACTTCTAGGTATCCATAATATGTTAGGGTCGGTATATGTAACGGTAGGATCCAGATGTCAGTATCACTGTGTTAAAGACAAGGAGTCAGCACAGGAAGAGGCCCAACAGGCCTAACGCCTGCCGGGGTTGCGGAATGTTTATAATAGTTACCGTGACCCTGGAACATAAAGTGCAATCGAAGGAACATGAGTGGGTTTTAGTCAGTAAGAGTCTGACACGCCCTCCCGCAGCACCCAGGACGGGAGCAGTCATTGGATGATTTCCCACTCACCAAAAAAAAAAGTATAACTGTGTTACACATTGAGCGACTGAATATCAATCAAATTAATCGGATTAAAAACAAGAGGTAATCACAGTTTGACCAAATATTTAAAAAGAAATGTTACTTCAGGAAACATTAGGTTACAATACAAACACAAATAAATTTATTCACACAAAATAGGCTTTATAAAGACGCATTTATTCTTAAATACTGTGAAATAAGTATTATTAAGGCAGTTTAAATGCTAATCTGGACAGTTATATCTTTTCTGGCAACCCAATGAGGTCTTTCAGTGTTTTTTTTTAACCAATTAGTTTGAATTATAGAGGTTTTTCTAAAGAGAGTGGTAGTAATGAAAAGATATTTTTGTTTTTTCAAAAATATGCTTGGAAATTCGTCCATTACATAATAGTAACCAGCAAAGTAAGCGTCTTACTAATAATCGCTGCATAAAGTTATGACAGGTTTATACGTCAAAAAATGTATGGTTACACAGGCTTTATTCATGATATAACTTTACACAGTGATTATTAGTAAGGGCATAAGTGTGAAAATCCTTAATTGACTGTTGTGTTATTTTAACCTTCTTACATACGTGATTCGAGACATAATAAATAGACAATTGCAGCCCGACCGCCGGCTGTCGCTTGGTCGTCGAAAGGTTAAATAACTATGATTTTTTGTAGTCTGTACAAGTTTTTATTTTAAAATAATTGACTGACTGATTGTTGATATTATTTTCGCAAATGCCAAACTAAACTACTATGTACTATAACGGTTCTAGAGACATGAAACTTGGAGGGTGTTTTCTTTGTGAAGAGTATATAGCCACAACCTTTCAACGACCAACCGACAGCCGTCTGTCGGGCTGCTATGGTATTTTCATTGTGTCCCAAACCAGTGATTAAGGAAAGATTTTTTTGGAATTTTGAACTCTAAATGACTGGAGCCTAATTAAAAAAAACAAAACAGTATTTTATAATTGAGTTTCAACTATAAAATTTATTTCGCCTCCGCTGTCACAAATTAACTAACCAAACATCGCTCGAATTTAACTATTCATTCCCGAGTTCATTACACTTGGGGACGGGAAAAATGACCTATTATTAATAGATAAATATTATGTTCGTGAAATAAACTGATATCTTAGGGCAAGGGTGACAGATAGGCCTTGCTAGGAGTGTAGCAACTCTGTTGCGACAGTTCGTTGCCTCAGATTGAATGAACTATTTAGCTGTTAAGTTTGAGGGCAAATGAACATGATTTGGGTTGCGCCCATTTGGGAACCGTTTTGCCAAACGAGAGAAGGAGCTCGTAAAATATCTTGATCGTGCTCACTAGGTTACCAGCATGTGGAATGTGGACGCGATAATTGTTGTGCCGATAATCGTGTCAAGGTATCATCATCTCCCTAGCCTTTTCCCAACTATGTTGGGGTCGGCTTCCAGCCTAACCGGATTCAGCTGGATGCTTATGTGTTACGTGGAGCGACTGCCTATCAGACTACCACAACCCAGTAACTGGGCGACAAAATACCTCTTGGTTAGACTAGTCAGACTTTCTGGCTTACCCGTAACGACTGTCAAAGTTCTACGAATGACAACCGGGACCAACGGCTTTACGTGCTTTCCGAGGCACGGAATGTTAGTGATGTCCAAAATAAACTTTAGAAAGTACGTATGAATTGAAAAAGTCACATTGTTACTTGCCCGGATTTGAACCCACAACCTCTTACATGAGAGGCCTTATCCACTGGGCCATTACGACACTTCGTGTCGATCAAAAAAATCCTCGTCAAAAAAATCGTCGTCGTGTAAATTGTGTCAATGGTATATTAGCGAAAAATCATGACCAAAGGCATCTTGGACACGGGACGCATTGTTAGTGGGTTCCTCATTCTGGATCACTATCTTTCCACATACTTTTATAAAAAACTAGCTTCTGCCCGCGACTTCGTCCGCGTGGAATAGTTCCCGTTCCCGGGGGATTTCCGGGATGAAAACTATCCTATGTCCTTTCTCGGGTCCCAGACAATATCTGTACCAAATTTCATTCAAATCGGTTCAGTAGTTTAGGCGTGAAGAAGAGACAGACAGACAGACAGACAGAAAGACAGACAGACAGACTTTACTTTCGCATTTATAATATTAGTATGGATTAGCTGCCCCTCGCGGTTTCACCCGCGTTAAGTATATCAGATTTTTGGTTATTAAAAAAAGAAGATAAAAAAAAGTATTCTATGTCCGTCCCCTGGTCCTAAGCTACCTCCCCACCAATTTTCAGCCAAATCGGTTCTGCCGTTCCTGAGTTATAAAATGTGTAACCAACACGACTTTCTTTTATATATATAAGATGTTATTATTTGTTTGTTTTTAGTTTGTTTGTGTAGCAAATATGTTTTTACAGATTTTTAAATAATAAAGAGAAAAATAACATAGTGGCGCAATCAAGGGTTTCAGGAGGTAGTACTACTGGACACGGCCCGCATTGTCAGGAGATTTGAGATTAAAATCTTAATATATATAAATCTCGTGTCACAATGTTTGTCCTCAATGGACTCCTAAACCACTTAACCGATTATAATAAAATTCGCACACCATGTGCAGTTCGATCCAACTTGAGAGATAGGATAGTTTAAATCTCAAATTATAGTCGCAATTTTAATTTATTGCTAATTATTTGTCTGTTATTATTTGACAGTCACAATTAATTTATTAGTAGTTGTTGATTTTGGAATGTTTTACATTGGATCTGACAGACGGCGCTACCATCGCAGTGTCAAATTTTAAATAATAATCACTTTCAGATGTCATAAACATAGACAATGATATTAAAAAGGTTCTATAAGAAAATGCGTAGCAATACTTCTTAACATGTCGGCGCTACCATCGCAGTGTCAAATTTTAAATAATATTCGAATTTTAATTTTAGTCTGTCCCGACAGTTAGCGCTGCGATCAAATTAAAAAAAAGTTTTGTTATCATTGTGTTATCTATTATTTTGTTATTGTTGTGTTTTTATTGTGTAATCTTATATCTACCCGTGCGAAGCTGGGACGGGCCGCTAGTATTCATATAGAATTTTCGCGTCTACTACCAGCTTTTGCCTACGACTTTGTTCGGCGTGGGAGTCGTTCATATCTGAAATATTTTTTATCTTAGCTTCACATGTCGAGTCGTTTTCAAGATGTCTTTTTTAGTCAGTAAGTGAGTGACCTTTCGCTCTTTTATTTATACAGACAAAGGCCACGGATAAGGGCTAAAGTATTAGAAAAATACCATTAAATTCAACCACGCTTGTCTAAAATGAATATCAAGAGACAACTCACGCAGTCTCTGATCTCACTACGGCCTACTGCTCGCGTGTCAACAATATATTTATTTCACGAGACAATAGGCGAGACGACAAAAAAAAAATAATTAGTCCGTCAGACAGATTATCAAAAAATTTTGGACACGTATTTTTTCTTTTTTCTCGTAAACGAAAAATGACGACGATACAGTGCGTTGAAGTTGCGCATGACGTCACGATTAGATACAGTTTCTGCAGGACGGTGACGTCAAAAGCCCCCACTCCGGAACTTTGTTGCTCTTTATCTTTTTTAATTAATTTGGTCAAGCAAATAATTAGTGTCCCGTGTTTTCGGTCGATCTATCAGACGGAGTCAACAGAATGCCATTTTTTTAATGCTGTCGTCATCCATATTAGAAAAAAAAAACAATAAGTTATTTTTATTATTACATATTTGAAATGAAAATCGAATACTGAATAGGCTCCTTCGATATGTCCCTCGTCTTACCTGCCACGGTGTATAAATTATAAGTATACTAGCTTTTGCCCGCGGCTGGGCTCGCTTTAAAAAGAGACAAAAGTAGCCTATGTCACTCTCCATCCCTTCAACTCTCTCCACTTAAAAATCACGTCAATTCGTCGCTCCGTTTTGCAGTGAAAGACGGACGAACAGACAGTTAGACACACACACACACTTTCCCATTTATAATATTAGTATGAATGTAATCCATACTAATATTATAAATGGGAAAGTGTGTCTGTCTGTCTTTCTGTTTGTCTTTCTTTCACGGCAAAACGGAGCGATGAATTGACGTGATTTTTTGTGTGGAGATAGTTGAAGGGATGGAGAGTAACATAGGCTACTTTTTGTCTTTTTCTAACGCGAGCCCAGCCGCGGGTAAAAACTATAATTTCAATAAATTATCCGGACCAGTAACAAAAAATAATGCTCATTACAGCACATCAAAGATTTGCCCTGAGTGGGAATTGAATTCACGATCTCAAGCATAGAAGACAGGTGCACTTATCAATAGACCAACACGCCATTCATATTTTCATCACACGAAAATTTTGTGGCAATCAATTTTCGTTTTTCTATCATCATAACAAAAAACCCGATGGAACTGTGTGAAGGCGGTGGAATGACTACGCTCTGATAATATTTTATTTATTACCTTCAAAATATTCAATATTTCGCTGAAAAAAGATGTAAAAATATTAAGATTAACATCGTTTCAATACATTTTCGTTACTTATTTAACCGTATGTTGTGCCATAGAGTCGTAAATTGTTTAGAGGAGAATTTTGATTGCACTTCCAGTACGATGATTAACTATACGTATTCACTACAATATAATTTATATCAGCGACTTTTCTAGGGGGCTACACGATCGCAAAATGTGAGCATACTGTCAACTCGATTATTGCTCGACAAAAAAATCAAAGCCGTATCAATCTGCGTTTTGTGTTCGTAAAAGTTTGGCAACTATTGACTATAATTTAATAACGTTTAGTTATATAATTACTTCCTTTAAATAAGTCAGTTCAATTAGGTAAATAACGTACATGCCGTGTTGAGGTTTACAAGCGCTCAGTCATCAAGTCGAAAATATGATTAACATTTTTTTAGCTTTCTGCATTAATTATCCTTACAAACGGGTACAAAGGCTTCTTTTCACATATTAAAATATGGATTATTCGGAAGCCCCATAACCATGCTTATCATCCATAGCCCTCGAATCAGAGTTCCCTTTCTATACAATATTAACTCTATGGAGGCTTAAAGAACTCGCTGAAAATATTTGAACGACAAAATTGCCTCGTTACTTTTTCATGTGCCTAAACATTACTGATGAGAACTGTAATTGAGTTTGTATTTCGTTCACTGGTTCCTGAAATACATTTTTTATGTGCAAAAGTGTTTGTTTGATGTTGCCCTATGTGTGCTCATCAGGGTGTTTTTTTCGTACCGTTTTGTGGGTTGGGTGTTAAAAAATGACGTCGTTTTTAACCCTGAATTTTTAGTAGTCATTTTTTTATTTGTGATGATGGGCGCCGTGTGTTTTGATTTTACTGTATTACTTACCAGACAGAATTTTAGTCACGGCGGTCTATCGTCTTTGAGATTAGACAAGTATCACAGTAGTGTGCTTTAACACATATGCATTCCCTCCTTTTTAGGGTTCCGTAGTCAACTAGGAACCCTTATAGTTTCGCCATGTCTGTCTGTCTGTCCGTCCGTCCTCGCTTAATATCTGTGACCGTTAGCACTAGAAAGCTGAAATTTGGTACCAATATGTATATCAATCACGCCGACAAAGTGGTAAAATAAAAATTGGAAAATAATGTTTTATTAGGGTAGCCCCTCTATATGTAAATAGGGAAGTGGTTTCTTTTTTAATTTCAACCCTGACGTGTGATATATTGTTGGATAGGTATTTAAAAATGAATAGGAGTTTACTAAAATCATTTTTTGATAATGTCAATAATTTCGGAAATAATCGCTCCAAAAGCAAAAATCAAAGCGTCCACCCCCTCTAACTTTTGACCCGTAGGTTTAAAAATATGAAAAATAATCTGGAAAGTAGAACTTTATAAGGACTTTCTAGGAAAATTATTTTGAACTTGATAGAAAGACCAGTTTTTGTACAAAAAAGACAAAAAGGTTGTACAAAATAATTTCTGCGTACTTAGTATGTCAACGTAACAAATAGCCTTTTTTTTAAACTTATAAGTAGGTACACTTATTGTGACGGACGGGAAACTACGGAACCCTACATTGAGCGTGGCCCGACACGCTCTTGGCCGGTTTTTTATGGATGGGAAATCATCAAATGAATTTTCCCGCCCTGAGCGGGGAAAAAAAAATTAAATAGAAATTATTATATTATTATATGACTCAACGGGGCTTTTTTTTTGGTGAGTGGGAAATCATCCAATGACTTCTCCCGTCCTGGGCGGGGCGGGAGGGCATGTCAGACGTTTACTGGCTTTGGCTGACATGTTCTTAAAATAAAAGCCAAAAGATTTAGTAAGGATTCAAAAAAGGCTGTATTAATTACTCAAACGCCCAGTTATATCAAAGTAGTACTAAGATTAATTATTTTATTAGTTCTATTCATTCCGTTCGTGTACAAGCTTAATATCAAGATTTTAGTAACTCAATCCTGTATCTTAAAGCTTAACTTTGGTTTAAATTTCATTAGAAACCACAAGACTACTTCCAAAGGTGCGGTTTTCTTGAGAACGTCTTAGTTTAAAGTTTGATATTTATTTAGTGAACTAGCTTTCGTTTACGTTTTCGCTCGTCAGTGGTTTTACTTGTTTATATTTTCAGGATTAAATAAGCTTAAGGTCAGTAAAAGAAAATTTGCGATCGTAGTGGACTTCCAAGAAACTCAATGGTGCTGAATAATGACATACCTATTTTTGTATATTGAATACAAAGCATCCCCAAAAATACGAGAACTTTTAATCTCATCTCTGACAAAAAAATATATAATTTACCATATATATATTTTGTCAATTAAAATTAAAAATAAAGTCACAACCTTATTATATATGTCGTGATGGCCTAGTGGTTAAGGCGCCCGCCTCGCATGCAAGAGGTTGCGGGTTCGAATCCGGGCAAGTACCAATGTGACTTTTTCAATTCATATGTATACTTTCTAAAGTTTATCTTAGACATCACAGACATCGATGAAGGAATACATCGTGAGGAAACCTGGACTTGTAGTTAATATAAGTTCGAAATCGCCAACCCGCCTTGAGCAAGCGTGGTGATCAATGCTCGTGCCTTCTCTGTATGAGAAGAGGCCTTTGCCCAGCAGTGGGACAGTTATAGGCTGGTATTATTTATTATAGCGACAATCTCACGAACTCACGCTAAATTGGCGCTATTTAAACGGTTTTATTTAGTTTGTCTTGATCGGTGGTTGTCGTCGTTGTTTCAAATTTTGTAATTAAAATTTTACCCCCTTCCTGTTGACCGATTGACCTGAAATTAGATACACACCTTTAGTTCTGAAGACAATACTTGTATACTCAGTATTATTGTAAATTCAAGATGGACGCCTCCATAAAATGGTGTATTATACAAGGTGTATTTTTGGTCTTGCTCAACCCGCTAGGAGATGATTCTACCCATGAAAACAAACAACTTTTATTATGGAACCAACTCTGAAATCGCGAATAAAATATCAGCTGTTTCTAAGAAAAGTTCAATGCCCTCGGACCATAATGTATGAACCAGCTGATATTTTTTTCGCGATTTCAGAGTTGGTTCTATAATAAAAGTTGTTTGTTTTTATGAGTAGAATCATCTCCTAGCGGGTTGAGCAAGACCAAAAATACACCTTGTATATTACACAATTTATGAGAAATAGTAAACACTTTAATAATATCACGATACGTTTAGACCTCTGTAGGTGACATGAAACAAAATCACATCAATACACTCAAACAACAATATCACTAAAATAATAAATACTCAACTGTCTACCGAGTACCGTTATTCCTCCATGAATATAAAGCCCAGCACACACGCTTCCCCGTAAACTAAAGCAATTACGTTAACTGCTCTTATTGACGGGTTTTTCTCAACCCTTTCAGGCTCGCTCGAGTACCGCAACTCGACTTTTTACGGTACCGGTATTTTGTGTTTCGGGGTTTATAATTGTTCATTAAAACAATCTCAAATACAAATACAAATCGTTTATTTGCCAAATACGCCGTAACATGTATAGATATTTTCGTTGGTCCCAAACTAGGCTAGGCCTGTATCTTGGGCACCTCGGATACAAACAGATATACCTTAATAAAATGAAATACGACATTACAATAGATTTTGCTTAAAGGTTTGCTTACATCAATAAGTTAACAAATTAACAAATGCTAAAAAACTAATTTTAAATGAATGAAAAGAAAAGATAAGGAAATGTATTGATATATCGGAGGGCAGAGAGTATTCAGTGAGGTTAGGAGTTGTGTGGTATTATGTATCTCAAAATAAAAGTACTGTGTGGTTGTTTCTTGCGTTTAAATTTACTCAGAATATCGTCCAATATTTTTTGAGAATAATTCGTGGTGGTAAGAAATCTGGACTTCTTCCCGTTGTTAGCATCCTTTTGTGCCTCTTCTGCTTGATGAATGGCAGTAGGTAGGAATGATGTGTTTTTGTATTACATAGATAAATGTATTAGTTTTCATTATAATCCGTACTAATATTATAAATGCGAAAGTAACTCTGTCTGTCTGTCTCTTCTTCACGCCTAAACCACTGAACCGATTTGAATGAAATTTGGTACAGATATAAGTCTGGGACCCAAGAAAGGATAGTTTCCATCCCGGAAATCCCCCGGGAACGGGAACTATTATTCCACGCGGACGAAGTCGCGGGCAAATGCTAGTTATGTATAAAAGAGTTCGCAGTAAAGCAGCGCGCTTAGATGAATATGTGTAATGTTTATACAATAAAAATATATCTAAGTTTTCATTCTGGTTAAAAGGAGATTGAGTGAGATTGCTTGAGATTCCCAAAGTGATATTGCTTCTAACTTTGGTAGCTTCTGGCATTATACATACTTACGATAACCATCACTTATCACACTAATATCGAGATCGAATACCGTTATTTTCGGGATACAGGTTTACGACGGCTCACCTTTACTCAACCCCTGTAAGTCACACTTTATATTTATCATAAAAACCCGGTAAAGTTTGTAACCGGTTCGCGCAAAACGGGTCCTGTATCTTCGTACAATATTAAAGCAAAAACGCCAAATTTTTTTCTGGTGAAGTTAGCCGCTTCAATTTTTTGTTAATTTATTATCTGTTACTACGAACAACAAACGATTACATGGTATATTTATAACAAAATCGCTTTTCGCTGTCTCGCCCCATGTATGCTCGAGTATGAGTGTCATGTATGCTCATGTTTTTCGAGATTTCAGAGTTGGTTCCATAAAAAAAGTTGTTTGTGTTTATGAGTAGAATCATCTCCTAGCGGGTTGAGCAAGACCAAAAATACACCTAGTATATCTATAGATACAGTCTATCTGACCATCTAGCTCTAATGAAATACTCTTATTTCTAAATGAGATAAAAATACAGAACCATTGAGCGAAAGCCTCACAGTTTCTTTTATATACCTCTCCATCATATACTTAAGCCTCTTAAAATGAGGCTCACAGCTGTATTTGTGTTGGGATTAAGGATATATAGGTGGACCCCCACTTAAAGAGTGCTATGAAAGAAAAAGTTGGGGATATTTATTCGCTCCAGGTTTGAGCCGTCAATATGTTATGAAGGTAAGGAACGAAAATAGTAAGGTTTTATTGCTATAGGTGAAGCAGGTTTTTGCTCTGTTGGGCTATGTCGGGTTGTATGTATGTTTGCGAAATATGTCCTGAGTTTTTTCTTGTTTTGTTTTTGCTTCAAAAAGTCAAGGTAGTGAAGCAAATCTTTGATCTATGTAATAAATTGCAGCGTTGCTTTTTTGTTTGTTTGTTGAAAAGAGTTAATTTTAGAAGCTACCAGTCGAGTTTTTCGCCTGTTCCAAACCCACAATCTTACTATAGCCATTAGCCACTAAGGGCCTGTTACACAATCTCGAAATAGTCCTTATCTATAAGATTATTTAAAAATGGAACAGATTTTGTATGAATTTATCTACCAGATATTTGAATCAGAACTTATTAGACAAATGTGACACAGGCGCTTAAGTCATCAAAACAAAAGACAAGAAAGTTAATATCTCTTTTAAAACACTCTTATTTTGGCAACAAGGAAACGGAATACGTAACAACCTCGCCCTCAGCAATAGCTTGCAATCTCTAGAACTACAAAACATAATATAACAGCACTATCAATTTATCTCTTCGTTCAATCGATAACGAATAATGAACAATCCATTCAGCTCGATACATTATAATTATTAATACCCGTTATTCCCAAAAATTGCCCAACACAAAAGGCCTCTTGTTTAAAACGTCACACACAACGAAACATGGCCGCTCATTGGATTCTAAAGGCATAATGCACCGGTTATGCGATTCAATCGAATATTCGATGTGTAATCTCGATAATCGGATGCTGCATCGATATATCGAAATTATTGTTGGTTTAAGTATGAACTGAGCGCAGAATCGGTATTGCGAGAATAATTTGGGTGGCATTTCATCGAATAACGCCAATTTTGGTTTATGGTTTTGCTTTGTTGTTAGGTGCCGTTCTGTTAGTTTAATCTTTAATTGTTGAGTTTTATAGGAACGTATGCTGTGCAACACTATTGTATGTAACCCATAAAATCTGATGGAGAAGTAAATCTAGGTAAAAAACTTGTTTTGAAAAAATAATGAATTTTTACTTGTTAATATATTATTATTGTTTGACAAGAGCAAAATAAACATTTTTATTCTGCATCAGTAACCGTTGCAATAAACTAGTAAATAATAATATACTCATGACATTTTTTTTTAAGATTTGCCATTTAGATAAGTTGTATAATGAACTAATTAAACATAATAAAACCAATAACACTAAGTACGATTCCATAGGTGCTAAGTAAGATTTATTAAAATGCGTTTCACCACATGTTCACTAAGGTTTATAATAGCAAAATTATTTTTAGAATTGAAAGAATATTTTTTCGATTCAAAGAGTTGATTACTCTAGTAGTTATAGTTAAAGCTCGTTGTCCGTTCGTGAGGAAGGAACAAGAAACTCCACGGATGCTCTTTAAAAAATAAAAAGATTTTATACTACTAGATTTATTTTTGATGAAACTATAGATTAATGGAGTTCGCGTCGACCTAGTGCCTTATCTCAGTAATAACAAATGGATGACAAAGGTCAGACAACCGTATAAGAGAGAGATAAAAATGTGATTCATTTTTTATTTATCTTTTTTGTGTCTTGTTTTATGCCACGTTAACTCACACTTGGTTTTCTAGACACACTTCTACTTATAGCAATATACTGTAGAATCATTAAAAAGTAAGTATAAAACTTTCATTAAAGAGTCGCTTCTGCTGTCTGTCTGTCCCTATGTATGTTAAGATCTTTCAAACTGCGCAACTGATTTTGTTAAGTTTTTTTTTTAAAGTTAGAGTGATTTTAGAGGAAGGTTTATATGCATAATAAATGCCTATTATAGTAGAGAAAAGCCGGGTTTTTCTAAAATTTGTAACACCTGTGCGAAGCTGGGGCGGGTCGCTAGTTATGTATATTGCACTAGCTTACGCCCGCGTCTTCGCTCACGTTAGAAAGAGACAAAAAGTAGCCTATGTCACTCTCCATCCCTTCAACTATTTCCACTTAAAAAATCATGTCACTCCGCTTTGCCGTCAAAGACGGACAAACAGACAGACAGACACAGATACACTTTCCCATTTATAATATGGATGATGTGGACGTAGACGCCATTTCTTCAAGCGACTTTTTAAGGTTCAGTTCTCGCATCAGGCACATTGTTATTGCTTTTTCTTTTCATGATAAGTTTTCTTAGTGCTATTTGCATTTTATGGCCAAGCGACAGCCGGCTGTCGCGCTGCTTTTATCTTTCTATTGTGTCTCGAATCACGTGTGTTCGAAGGATTAAACGTGGTCTCCACTATTAGGCTTAGTCCAATGATTGTAATGACCATCACCCTTCGCCTAAAGGAAAAATAAATCTTAAATAGATATCAAATGGCATTGTTCTGAAGACGTTTAGGCTTATCAACGCTTCTTAGAACGTTACAAACTTGCTTATCTGCAGACGTGAGAGGAAACATTGTAGGTACGTACTAGGAAATGTGAGTCAGATGGTCAGTGATAAAATGCATCTATTGCTATTCATATATTATAGCAATACTGTCCTCCGTGGTGTTACTATTTCGATCGTGTAGGTTGTAGTTGTAGCGTGATGTTATATTAGCGTGCAGTTCGCGTTTGTCTTTCAATATTGGTGCCGATTCTCTTATGCACAAACTATCGTAAATTTAAGTTAAGTGCATCTTTCTCTTTCCATTTCATAAAGAAAAGGACAGAAGATACATTTTAGTTTAATCCTGTCAAATTAGACAGCGCCTGATGAAAATTGACGTATATTTAGACGCCATGTTTTTAAATTGCGTCTAAATTATCTATGGTGTGTCTAAATTTGACAGAACTTAACTAATATTTGATCTTCTGTCCTTTTCTTAATTAAACGGAAAGAGAGAGTGCACTAAACTTAAATTTACGTTAGTTTGTGCACAAGGGAATCGGCACCAATGTCCAATATAAACTTTAGGAAGTACATATGAATTGAAAAGTCACATTGGCACTAGCTCGGATTTCAACGCACCACCTCTTCCACAAGAGGCGGGCGCCTTATTAACTGGGCCATTACGACATTCTACCTACCTCCTAATATTCCTTCAATATTCTAATATTAGTATAGATTGGGAAAATAACATGGCAATACCGTTTGTTATTCAGGCCCCCTAGACGTGTATAGCGAAAACGAATAGATTGTCAAATGTATGGAGATGTCGAATTGTTTAGCGAAAGCTTATTTGTCAATTCCATACATTTGACAATCTATTCGTTTTCGCTATCTATTCTACAATGCCACTTGGCTAGGCACTCAGATTCGTTGTTAAAATAACAGTATTTTAGTGACATAATTTAATGTCAATTGCAAATCGTTTACATTGCTTTGTGTTTACTGTGAAATAACGAGCTTTATTTTGCTTACATTGATATAAGGATAGTGTCAACATTATGTGGAATGAATGAGTTGTGATAATAAAATGGAAATATAGCAAGATGAAAGATGAATGAGTGTGACCGAGAAGAAAGAGTAATATAGAAGATGGTAATTACTGAAAAAGCAGTGACAATATTATTTTTAAAGGATAAGCACTTAAAGCTACTGTGGCGTTTTTTTATTAATCAATTTAATTGTCTATTTCTAACAAATCATATTGATTTGAAAATGTAAAACAATAAATTAGGTACACATATTGACGCTAGGCTGATGTCCTAAATATCCTAAATATTTTTTATTTATTGACGGAGTTTTTTCTTTACAGACTATGTCACCCCGGTGATTGCATACAATTTATATAGTAGACTAACCTACTCGCAACCTGACACAACATAACATAATACTATGATTACATTTTAATTATGTACTATCGACAAAATTGAATCATGACCCATTTCGACAACAAATCGTTTGAAGCTGTCAAAATAATAAGACTGGACGTGTGACATTTTAAATACATGTTTACGCGATTGTCGACCTAATTGTATTTGAATGTCTGTAGGAAAATAAGCTTATGGTGGGTCATGATTCCATTTTGTTGATTGTACCTAAAAAGTCTTAAAACCTTATACCAATACAATCGCGTCCTAAAATAAATGTATTAACAACAAAGTTCAAAGTTTAACAAACTACAAAAACAATAGAATGTATCAGAGATTGAGTGTCAACGTACAACCTTTCACACGTCGATACTGACTGGACCGATATCTTGACGTTAACGCGTTTTATCATTATTTCGTACCGAGACGAAAATAGCGGGCGTTTCATCGACTTCTATTTTATTACTAGCTTCTGCCCGCGTCTTCGCTCGCGTTAGAAAGAGACAAAAAGTAGCCTATGTTACTCTCCATCCCTTCAACTATCTCCACTTAAAAAATCACGTCAATCCGTCGCTCCGTTTTGCCGTGAAAGAAAGACAAACAAACAGACAGACAGACAGACACACTTTCCCATTTATAATATTAGTATGGATACACTAGCTTTTGCCTTTCCTATGTCCTTTCTCGGGTCCCAGACTATATCTGTACCAAATTTCATTCATATCGGTTCCAGTGGTTTAAGCGTGAAAAAGAGAGAGTTACTATCGCATTTATAATATTAGTACGGACTAGCGAACTGCCGCAGCTTCGCAAGTTTCCTCTAATATATTCAGCATGGATTATTCATACAAACCTTCTTCTTAAATCACTCCATCTATTAAAAAAACCGCATCAAAATCCGTAGCGTAGTTTCACAGATTTAAGCATACATAGGGACATAGGGACAGAGAAAGATTAATAAATTATATCAGACGTTATAAGCGTAATTTTTAAAGTTACATAACCAATCAGAAAAAGAAACCAACTAAAGCAGGTACCTAATCAAATAAAAATGTGTGTCCCAATTTTGCCTATAAGTATTCATATCACTTTTATAATAAAAACTTTATCTTTATCATTATTTTCTACCGAGACGAGAATAGCTGGCGTTTCATCGACTTCTATTTTATTATACACTAGTTTTTGCCCGCGACTTCGTCCGCGTGGAATAATAGTTCCCGTTCCCGTGGTATTTCCGGGATATAAAACTATCCTATGTCCTTTCTCGGGTCCCAGACTATATCTGTACCCTATTGCATTCAAATCGGTTCAGTGGTTTGCGCGTGAAGAAGAGACAGACAGAAAGACAGACAGACAGAAAGACAGATAGACAGAGTTACTTTCGCATTTATAATATTAGTACGGACTAGCGAACCGCCTCAGCTTTGCACGGGTGTTACAATTTTTTTAAATCCCGGCTTTTCTCTAATATAATAAGCATGAATTAGGTTCCCTATCCATTTGCATAAAATTTTAAGACCTAATATAACTTCGCATAATGTTGTTTGGCATAATTATATTTTCGCATAACATAATTACGCATAACTGCTCATGCATAACTTTTTTAAGCATAATGTCTCTAACCATAATAATGATTAGGCATAATATTCTAAAGCATAAACTTATTAAGCATAAAGTTCTAAAGCATAACTTTTTTAAGCATAAAGTTCTAAAGCATAACATTTGTAAACATAATGTCCTAAAGCATAAAATTTAAAGCATAAATTTCGCATAAAAATATTAAAACATATTTTTATAGGTATAACAATGGAAAATTTATTAACACCTAGAATATTTAGACACTATACCCGCATGCAAGCAAGCATGCAGTATGCAGCATGCAAGCAAGCATGCAGTATGCAGCATGCAAGCAAGCATGCAGCATGCAAGCAAGCATGCAGCATGCAGGCAAGCATGCAGCATGCAAGCAAACATGCAGCATGCAAGCAAGTATGCAGCATTCAAGCAAGCATGCAACATGCAGCAGGCAGGGTTTCTGTGACGGCTCCGGCGCTGCGGGCCTCCGGCGGCTCCACGCGTGCTAATAGTCGCAGACGGCTTTCGCTCACCACCGCAGCTTCGGCTTGTTGGCCGGCTTCGCCGGCCAGCCTCAGCCGCGGCGGCTCGCTCCCAGCCGCCTGCTCCTCAGCCCGCGGGCCGCCTCGCCCCTACGCGCCTACGCGATTTTAAATAACACTCTAGGGGTAGGGCAAACAAGACTACGTGGAGTCGGTTTTGCAGCAATTCGGTTCTGTCACTAATTTTTGTTGCACAGCATATTAACTTTTTAACCAACAATTTATTTGATTGTTACAGAAACTACAGCAAATTGGTTTGCCATGCAATGCATGCAATGTCATGTATATTTATATTTATATATCATTTGCATGAAAATTGTTTTTGTTATTTATATTAATTGTATGCCTAAACATTATTATGCTAATAGTCATTAGGCCTACTAACGTTATGCTAATAGTCATTAGGCCTACTAAAGTTATGCGAATCAAATTTATGCCAAAACAAATTAGTCTTTAACATGATTATGCCAACATAAAATGTATGCCTAAAAAAAATATGCCGAAGTATTATTATGCCAAAACAAATTGTGCCAAAATCGTTATGCCGAAGTATATTAGGACAAAGAATATTATGCGAAAAGAAGGGATCCCCATGAATTATACTTAAAAACCTTCTTCTTAAATCACTCTATCTATTAAAAAAACCGCATTAAAATCCGTAACGTAGTTTCAAAGATTTAAGCATACATAGAGACAGTGAAAGACTAATAAATTATATCAGATGTTTTATGCGTAATTTTTAAAGTTACATAACCAATCAGAAAAAGAAACTAAGTAAAGCAGGTACCTAATCAAATAAAAAAAGTGTGTCCCAATTTTGCCTGTATTCATATTACGTTTATATTCAAAACTTTCTAAGTAGATAAAAAAACTTTGTTTGTCCTGATTGCTTTGAATTACAGAGCTAATAAATATATATTACGCTCATGCTCTCAATATTCAGGTACAAAGCTATGTTCCTATAGATTTATAAATAAGAATATAAAATATTTTCAGAAGATATCGTAAGATCTGTGTAACAATTGAGATCTCATGTTATGCCTATTCTTTTCCTCCCAAAAGTCAAACCGACTGACTGTGAGATCTGTCCGGCACCGGAATTAGGTATCTTGCAATAGCCGAGCGATCGCGATAATTTAGCAATGTTTGCTTCTCAAACGTCAATTCAAAATACGTAACGTCAAGTAGCAATCTAGCGATAGTGCTGCCTCTGTGAAGCAATCAGTTAACTAAAATATGCATTTTTCGTTTGGTGGTTTCGTTTAAAGTATGGTTTTTAAGAGCAAAGTTAACCTCTTTTTATTAAAGGTGATATTTAATTAGGTCCAGCGATTGCTCCTTTATCGTCATCGTAGCAATAAGTGCATTAGATCAATCAGCGAGCGATTAGCAATCGGTTCATACATAATACGATTTTTTTTGACGATCGCGCGGTGATCGCGCGATCACTGCGCAAATATTGCTCATTGCTGTTTCATAGGTAATAACCCCGCGGGTATAAATCGAAACAAAAATATTTAAATTAAATTAAACTTTAAAAATATTCGAATTTTCTTTAAAACACTGTCCCAAAAATGAGCAGCGAAACAACATATGTCACTGTCCACTGATAAATTATTCATAAAATAATGACAAATATTTTCGATAAAGAATTTCAATTACTCCCGTACTTTCACTTGGTACAAAAAGAGGCGGCTGAAAAAGCTGAGAATGTAATTAATAGTTTTTCAATTCGATATTCAAAATATTGTAACTTCAATATGTAAATTAAATGTGTAACATGACTGCATATTCATTGTGCATTCGAATTGCACGTTTATTGCTCAGATATTTTAATTGACAAAATTCTGGCCGTATGTGCGTTTATATGGATTGAAGGTTTTATTATTTTTCCGTTAATACGACTGTATGTAAGTAGGACTTATTCCGGTGTTTGACACCATCATCAATTGGCGTGCTTTTTATGAGCTGTCAAAACGCTATTATAGCACACAAACTCTAGAAAATGACACTAAATTAAACTAAAACACGTGATTCCAGATAGAAAGACAATAGCAGCTCGACAGCCGGCTGTCGCTTGGTCGTTAATGGATCTCAGAAGCGACACAAGTAATTGCATATTTTATTATTACAGTTACAGTTATCGTTATAAATAGTCGCCATAGTCAGCGACAATTTATGTCGTTCGTATGTATTGTAAGCAGTGTACCTTTGTGATTATCTGATTTAAAAAAATTATATTATTCTGACCTCTCTTCAAAGTCCTTTCAATAGTTTTGCGTTAAAGAGTAACAAGTATCAAATACCATTCCAAAATTCACCCTCTATACCTCTTATAAAACAATAACTCAAAAAGCAACAAAACAAACATTTTTTTTAAATAATATAAAATTTATTTAATAAGTACAATCCCACTATTTACAAACATTTTAATATAAAACAGTTTTCACAATTTTCGACGAATATAATTTATATAATCACGGCTCGAGTCGCGACGTCGCCTCGACAATTTATGTCGCCTAATTAGGCATTATGTAGTTACATTATCTATGTGTTGTTCTGGTGCATAAGCTATATTAGGTATTCTAAACTTTCATCAAAGCTCGTTCAGTAGTTCACCTAACATATTACTTGGAGTTTAATTATTACCCTCTTTACCTCATTACCTAAATAAAATAAATCAACAAAATACCACAATAAAAGACTTTATAAAAGCAACACAAGTAATTGCATACATTTTAATTTAAAACAGTTATCACAATTCTCGACGAATATAGTCACGACCGAGTCGCGACATCGCCTCGACAATTTATGTCGTCCTTTTATTAGGGTCCGTCTCCATTAGCGCGCCCTCGGCGAGTAATAGCAACACCTTTATGAGCCATCGGACTCAAAGGATACTTTTATAGCCACTGCTATCCAGTTGAGTCACTTACGTGTAATGTAATTAGAAAGAATTGTGGAAAAATGAGTGTGATCTTTTTATTTTTAAATCGAGAAAAAAAGTACGGTGTTTTATGTTTGGGCGCCATGTGTTTTTGGGGCACCGTAACTCTCAAACGGGTGAACCAATTTCCATGTGGTTTTGTGTAAAAGTAGGTTATTTAGCAATGGTTCTTATACATGATCAGTTTAGCCGTTTCGAAGTTATAAGCTCTTTTGATAGCAACAGTCGTGATCTTGTCGCTAATGCTTTGTTATCTCTTATTTATTAATGTTCATATATAAAGTGTTTCTGACTGAAAGAGACTCTGAGTTTGTTTCGGATGTTTCTTCTCAGAGCAGTCCAGCTACGAAACACCGGCCCCATCGTTAGCTTAAAATAAATAAAAAAAAAAAACAAAATATTGACGTGTAAAAGTGTTATATATATGTATAACCTATTTACTTTCTCATGGTAATGCTATTTTATCATCTAAATTATCTAATGTTACACAAACAAACTTTGCAGCATAATAAATATTAGTTTACACACTACACAATATAATTAAATGTAAACGGCCTATAATTTACATTGCTTTGTATCTATCGTAAAATAACAGAGCTTATTACGTGCCAACATTGAAATACCTATACCGCAGGCAACGACATCTTTGTCTAATGTTGTAGTGATGGCCCAGAGGTACCGGGGGTTGCGGAATAGTTCTTATAGTTACCGCGGCTCCAGAACATAAAGGGCAACCGAAGGAACATGAGTGGGTTTTAGTCAGTAAAAGTCAGACACGCACAAACGACTCAGGAAATCATCAAATGACTTCTACCGCCCTGGGCGTGGCGGAAGAAGACATTTGATGATTTCCCGCCCACCGAAAAAAAAAATGGCCCAAAGTTAAAACGGCTGAGTAAATGTTTTGGCCACTGAATTTGCCCGTTCGAGTGGAAACAAGGATTTAATAATTAATAATATTTTCAGGTGTGGTTCGGACGATGTTTTTTTAAGCTTATTTGCAACGCTCCGAATGAAAAAGCTTTTCATCTTGACTATGCATTTTTCATTCCCTCGAAATATTATTAATTAAATAGTTTTAATTCGGCGGTTAAAACAAGCAAGCGGCAAGCACCAAGTGACTTTTAGAAATTCATAATGACTTTTTGAGCTTATTTAGGACATCACTGACATCCAGCATCCTGGTGGGCACGTAAAACCGTTGAAACGGTTGTGATTCGTAAATCTTTGACAGTCGTTACGGGTAGTTAGGAGCTAGGCCTAGACAATCTGACAATCATTCTAAGGACGTATACAGAGAAAGCTGGAAACTTATAAGCGCTTGTCGGCGCTTGCCGTTGCTGGTCCGTTCTACACAAAGGAAGCAGGTTGAAGCAGACTAAGCAAAATGTCGGAATGATTTGCTTGCAGTTGCTATGGCAACGCCCAGCGCCGACCAGCGCGTGTTAAAACTTGTCGATGTTCATATATTTTCCTGCGCGGATTACCACCGTTGGCAAGCGCCGGCAAGCGCTTATAAGTTTCCAGCTTTCTCTCTGTATACGGCCTAACAAAGGAATAACGGCAGGCAGTCGCTTAAAGTAAAACACTGGTATTCTGACTAGAAGCCAAATCTGACATAATTGAAGAATAGTAAGATTATTAGAAAAAGATAATGGTGCCAATTTCCTTGTACACTAACTAAAGTATTTTTTTCAGTTCAGTGCATTTTTTTTCCATTTCATAAGGAAAAGGATAGAAGAGAAAATATTAGTTTGGTCCTGTCAAATTAAGACACTCCATAGATAATTTAGAGGCGATTAAAATATGACCACTAAAAATACGTCGATTTACGGCGCTGACTAATTTGACAGAACTAAATATATATCTTCTTTCCTTTCCTTAACGAGATAGAAAGAAAAAGACGCACTTAACATAAATTTAGTTTAGTTTGTGACCAAGAGAATCAGCACCACTGTGCTACTGAATGAAGTGGAGCGAAATAAAACTAAATTGTTTTCAGCTCATAGTTAGCATGTTTCAACCGTAACTTTGTACGTTGACACGACAGCAAAACGTTAAAATACGTCGACTAGCACGTTGGTAAACAGTTTAAACGTTGCTGTTCTGAAAATATATTTTAAAAAACACTATCTTTACCCGTCAGGTGTTTTATGTTATTTATTTCTGTTTACAGTGAAATATTTCGTTATGAACTAACTGTCAGTTATGCTACATGGATTTAGCACGTCAACAATATGATTTGCTACCGTATTTTATTAGTATCTGTGTTCGCTCGGAGCGTGCGTAATGTTTTTTTTTATTTTCCGGGATGAAAGCACCTTATTTCCTTTCGTAAAGGTATTAAAATGCTTCTCTTTGTAAGTGATAAGTGTTTTTTTTTGTAAATAATGCAGTATCGCATCTTTAAAATAATACAATTAGATTTTAAATATGAGCTTAGAAGAAAAATACTTATGTTGTCAATGATATTCTTTAGAAAAGAAAGTCTTCTACCGCGCGCGGCTGTCTGTCTGTCCGCGACTATTGAACTGATTTTCAAGCCGTTTTACGAATAAATAGTGGTAAGTAATCAGTAGGTTTACGTGCTGTGTAGTAAATAAATATATAAATATCCTGGGACAACAGTAGAGAAGAACCGAGAAATTTAAAGGCTTGTTAAACAAAAGCTAAGCTGAGACTGGTTACTAGTTAAAAAAAAAATCGGGTCCTACATAAGAGAGTGTCACAAATAGTGGACATTTTTTTTAGGGAGTAGGAAATCATCAAGTGACTGCTCCCGTCCTGGGTGCGGCGGGAGGGCGTGTCAAACTTTTACTGACTAAAACCCACTCATGTTGCTTCGGTTGCCCTTTATGTTCTGGGGTCACGATAACTATTATAACTATTCCGCAACCCCGGCAGGCGTTGGCCCTGTTGGGCCCCTTCTCGTGCTGACTTCTCTTTGAGGCGCGCGTGGAACACTAGACTAACGCGCAGTCGACGCGGGCTTGTTCCCAGCCAGGCGGCACAAATAGTCCACAAAACCTTATACTACAATCAACAAAACAGTAATAACTGCACTTACACTATTCTCCCCGCGTCGCCGGCGCCGAACCTCTTCGACATAATTGAAAACATAACACAATTCATAAATAACTTTGTTCTAACTTCATTATCAACCCTTTGTGAAGTACCTTCGCCGATTTACATATAAATCACGTGCACATACACTCTAATTACTTTTAAAAGTTATAATTAATGAATTATACGTCGGTTTGCGGGATTTTGGCGAATTAATTTGTTTTAGAATTGTGTGAGAATGTTCTGTCGGGTGTTTGGTTGTAGTGGAACGGACTGTCCCATTTACCCTTAAACTTTAATTACTTAAACAAAATACAAACATCCAAATTAAGAACCTCCTCCTTTTTTAAAAGTCGGTTAAAAATTATATGTTTTCCTTGTCTTACTTGGGTGTAAGAGGGTCTGATTTATTTTTTGGTAGAAAAAAATCTTCACTGTTTAGTTAAATATTGGAGTTTTAAAAGCTTACTTCTTGAGAAAGTAAGGAAAAAGCAGACGGCATACGCTTACGTCACAGCGTCTCCTTCAATAATTTATATGATATTGTATATCTAGTCTGGTAGCCACAGAAAAAATTGCTGCTTTCGTAACAAATTATTATGAGGTATAAAAATTTAACAACCACTAAATCCCTCAAAAAGTTCACAAACAGCGAACCTTTCTATTTATTCGGATTATTAATTGTCACATTTTTTTTCGCTGACGCTAATTGAGCTTGATTTCATAAAAAAATGGTAGAGGCATTGGAGTCCTTTGCAAAAAAAATATCGTTGAGTTTGTTCGTCAAGTAATTGTTACAGTGTTACTGTAAAAATTATGACGTTACACTATGATTATGAATAATACTTTCCGATGTCGAAATCCTAAGATCTTTTTACTAATACTAGCTCGTTTTTCCATTAATTATTATAAGGAAATAATTTAAAACAAATACTCTTATATTTTAGTCAAACGATTGTGTCCTAACTAAATTAGTTAGGACACAATCGTTTGTAATTTAATGCACAGCATTTTGTGGTTTTGTTCGTGCGGTCAATAATATTAAATTATGGTGTTGTATGTACCTGAGTTAATGAAAGGGTAATTTTCTATTACGATTAGTATTTGTGTCTTTCTTTGTTTTCTATTTATATGCATAATAAATCATTAGAAATTTCGTGTCTGTGCATTTAATAAATCTATTACAAAAAGTGCGTTGACGATAGGGGAGTAAAAAAACACAAATAAATATATTTGATAATTCTTGACTTTCTTTATGTATGTGTTCGTTAATCTTTAAAACTACGCAACGGATTTTATTGCGGTTTTCACAATTGGTTAAAACTTATGTCATATATTACCCTGACACAAGTTATATATTAAAAAATATTTTTCAAAGATCTAATACCATCACGCTTGTTCTTAAAGCAACTTTAAACCTTTAAAATGTTAAATTATATTATATAAGACAATCTGATACGAAAAATCAAAGTGCATTGTAGTTCTATTAATTACTTTTGCAACTACATGTAATAAAAGTGATTACATAACCACATCTGTTATAATGTTTGATGTAAAAAAAAACTTATCTATATAGTGTGACTAACAGTTATTTAATATAATCCGTGTTATTAAGTTGGAAACAAACGCGCGCCTCAAAGAGAAGGAGTCAGCACAGGAAGGGGCCCAACATGGCCAACGCCTGCCGGGGTTGCGGAATGTTTATAATAGTTACCGTGACCCCGGAACATAAAGGGCAATCGAAGGAACATGAGTGGGTTTTAGTCAGTAAGAGTCTGACACGCCCTCCCGCCGCACCCAGGACGGGAGCAGTCATTGGATGATTTCCCACTCACCAAAAAAAAAAAGTTGGAAACCAATAATTACTTGGTACCAAGTTGGTTTTCCGTACATCAATTAAATACACAGTGTGCATACAATTTCTAACAAACTAACATTTTCTCGACTTCATCCACCCATTTTTAAAACGAACTTTAAGTGTACCCAAGAATTTCCTTTAAGGCGCGGTAAGTAGCTGTTCGCGGTGGTGCATGGAATCAATAGAAATAAGGTCGAAAATATTTTGGCAAATCCGCAAAAATGACAGTAATTTTGCAGTTTTAATTGAATATTTAAAAAAATACCCTTCTGTGTTTTAAAATTTTTAGATATCTCTTTAGTTTATAAAATTTTCTTTGTTATAGATATAAAAATATGATAGTTGTCGCTGAAAAAATTAAGAATTTCGAGACGATAACTTTTTTCGTGGTCTTTTTGAACATTTTTTTTACGTAGTACTAGACCACATTTGTAAATTGTTTTTGTGTAAATCTTTTCTTTATATATTAGACAATACCCTTTATTTATTTCTGGCTTGTGGTATTTATAGATACGGCTAACTTTGCGATGAAAATCTAGACTTTTACAGGGTGTTCGCTATGGACAGCGCCTTAACCGTCTTAACGCGCCTTTACGTCAAACTTCTGAACAAATTACATCTTACTTGCTTCAGTAGTTTCGAAAGTGTTTGATTACTACCCAAAAGTCTACCTTTTCATATTTAAATACTAATACCGAACTCGTCAAAATTTATATTATAAGTATTATAAAACACCAGTTACAAAATCAAAGCCCAAGGTGAAACCGTTTATTTCAAATTGGACCATTTAAAGACACTTTTGAACGTCATTTACAAGGCAAAAGAAAGAAATCTAATTGCCTCTTTTAAGAAGAAGTTTTTAATGGAGAAGAAAGAGCAAAAATCATACTTACTAAAGTATTACAGAAAAAAATGCTAGTTTCAGGGAAGCCAATATTTAAAGTTTGTTTAGTTTATCTTTATTTTGCCCCATACTAGGACTTATTTGACTTAAACCTGAACACGCGTGAGTCGAGACACAATAGAAAGACAATAGCAGCCCGACAGCCGGCTGTCGCTTGGTCGTTGAAAGGTTAATGTTAACGTTATATCAAATTAAATTTTAAAACAATGTAACATAAAATTAGATATTAAATCAATGTTATATTAATTAAATTTTAAAATCTGTGTCTTATTAAAGTTAATTTTAGGACAATCAGAACAAAATTATAATAAACAAAAAAAAAAAAACAAAAAACATAAAAAGCCTATAAAAACATAAGCCCATCAAGATACAATAATAAAATTTGTTAAAAAAATAAAACTATAACAAGCATTTTCTTAATTATGTCAAATAATGATAATGAAATAAAGTTAACATTTAAATAAATTGAGAAGAAAGTAAAACAATCAAATAAAATTACAATAGACAATGGAATTGTTTGACTGTAACAATTACGTAAATATTACTTACGCATATAATAAAACGTAACTTCCTAATGTAAGTATACGTTAGAACTTATTTAATAATAAATGTTAACCTTAAAATATATACACGTATACAGTTATAGCGATGCACGATGAGACTCCAATGTTCGCCCCTTGAGATTTGCGGTCAAACTAGAAACACAATCTTCATAACGTATGGTAGACTGGGGACTGGCAATTTATACTAGCCATTAGATATAGAGGAAATAACGCGAATTGTGGATTATATGTTATTCTATAATAACTTTTACACTATGAATTGTAATGAAAATTAGTTTATCCTTTTTAATTGGTCACTCGTGACATTACTGACATCCTGAGTGTAGCCGTTGGTCGCGGCTGTCATTCGTACATTCGTACGTAGAACAGCCGGTGCGGGTAGTCAGAAGCCAGAAAGTCTGACCGTAGTTATAGTGTCGCCCAGTGACAGGGTTGTGGGGGTCTGATAAGCAGTCGCTTCATGTAAAACACTGATATCCAGCTAAATCCAGCTTGGCTGAAAACCAACACCAATAATTATTGAGAAAAGCAGGCAATGTGCGCCATGTCCAGGAGTACCGCGGTCTGAGTCATGTCCTTAATGCGGCTGCCTAGGAGAGTCTCCTAAGATATTGTTCGAGGGTCTTTGCAACTATGCCATTAGCCGTTAAAACTATTGGAACAACAATTGCTGAATTCACTATAAACATATTATTAATATTATTACTTTTATTTGACATCTCTAATTTTACGTATAGTAGTAGTCTATGTCCAGTTAGTTCCCGCCATTTATACCTGTCACTAATAAGAGTTGGCTCCACTAGTTTGAAATTAGAATAGTTAACGATTAAATTAATCGAGTCAGTCGACTCGATTGAATCGATTCATATCGCCGCATTGAAATTCGTGTTCGGTGGCGTAGAACTTTAGAAGGGGATGGATTGCTGCCGTTTAGTTAATTCACCTGTATTGAGCTCCTTGCGGAAATCAAAGGCAATTTACGGGAAATGGGTAGACCGAGGAGGTTTCCGGCGACTCGGACCGCAATTAACTCGGACCACGAAAATGACCATGGAGAAAATTAAATATTTTTTACGGATCCGGTGACTGGGGCCGCGGTCCGAGTTAATTGCGGTCCGAGTCGCCGGAAACCTCGACCGAGACGTAGTGTTGCATTAGCATTAATAAAGGTAATAAAGGTCGTAATTATTGGGTGGATATTCTGTATTTGTAAGGTAGAAACAATAGGTTTTCTTGGAAACAAGTTTAAAGCACTGATTGAGAAATAGATAGGTCGGGCGCAATTTTTTTTATGACAATGTCATCTAACAGTAACGATCTCTGCGCAGTCAAATCGAAGCTATAATTCGTATGTACCGAGCACAAGACGCTTGACATCATGCCCTGACCTATACCTGACCTATACCGGTTTCGACATGTGTTGAATACAAGCTACCAATGAATATTTGATTTTTAAAGGACCAGTACAAAATCAGTCACTCCCTATGCAGACGTAAACATAATTGTGTCCAGTTGCTTCCACTTTACACATACTCGCTGACGATCAAAAAGTGAGTAGTGCCATTCACAAGACACAAAAGTGTCCACGCAATGCCTAAGCTAATTTATAAAAGTGACAGTGCGTATCCACTTCTTTTGCTGACTGTACATTGAAATGCTTTATCGAGGAAATGGTGTGAGATAAACAAGTTGATAACATGTCTAAGTTAATCATTGGTTAATGAAGTGTAATGAGTCGACGTATCAAGTTGTGCCTGTGTCTTTAGCTCAAGTTGAAACAGTACAACTTTAAGCTCAGATTAAAGCACGCGTCGACGGACATTGCGGTGCATGTGATAAGCGAACAGCGTTGTTATTAACTTACTTTAGCAAGATGATAGACAAATGTGATGGGACGCAATCTAAATTTTTTTTGGTCCACGTCGATACAATTTTCTTTTGAAATTAGTTACTGTTAGTGTAGTGCAACAATAAAAAAACCAAACAATTACATTATCTTTCATTTAAAACAGAATACACTTATTATAAAAGGCCATTGTAATTATAAGACAAAGCAGTTTTTATCAAAGTTTTCTAATTCAGAAGAAGCTCTTTCAAAATTATTGAAACATAGAATAGGATAAAAGGTACCTAAGTTGTTATGATAATAGATTATAATGTAATCTTTAGGATGTAATAGCAGCAAATCATGCTACCTTAAACTGTAATTTTTTTCCAATAAATCTTGAACTTGCTTTAGTTATAAAGGTAACAATAAATTTAATAAAATACATCAGGCATTTTGATATGTCGTGATGGCCCAGTGGATATGGCGCCCACCTCTCGTGTAAGAGGTTCGAATCCGGGCTAGTACCAATGTGACTTTTTCAATTCATAATTATGTACTTTCTAAAGTTTATCTTAGACATCACAGACATCCCGTGCCTCGGAAAGCACGTAAAGCCGTTGGTCCCGGTTGTCATTCGAAGAACTTTGACAGTCGTTACTGGTTAGCCAGAAACTCTGCCCAGTCTAACCAAGAGGTATCGTGTCGCCCAGTTACTGGGTTGTGGAGGTCAGATAGGCAGTCGCTCCACGTAAAACACCGGTATCGAGCTGAATCCGGTTAGGCTGGCAGCCGACCCCAACACGGTTGGGAAAAAGGCTAGGGAGATGATGGTGACATCAGGCATTTTGGTAAAAAAATATGCAGCTAGACCTAAAATTATTCCTAATAGTTAGTACTTCCGTGAATTTAACCCTGAAAGTGCCTTTTCTTAGTCGTGATCAAAGTGAGAAAAATATATGAAAAATGTGTCTTAGGTACATTTTTCTTATTTGAATGACTACTAAGAAAAAGCAGTTAAAGGGCTAAGCCCGAAGTGAGAGTCTACGCTGTATGTGACCTTGCAATAAATTGGGAATATTTCTAGTTTTTTTTGGACCAACAATGTATAAAAATTGCCTCATGACCTTTGATAAATTGTAGTATTTTATTCAGACAAGGATAACCTAGAAAAAAAAATACTTAAGTAGATGATTTTCTTTCTTATATTTTCATAACCCGCCAACCTCTCCTCCCTTATGCCCCAGCCAATAGGAAACTCCCGGTGTTATGATTAATAATTCAGGAGGGACGGAACATACCTATCTTAATCTTACATAATGAAATAAACTTCCACTGCTCAAGTTAAAGTTATCAAGTTATTTGTTATCGTAGCATTACATGTTCAGTTCAAACTTAGCCGTGGTTTCTGAACACTAAGTATTTTCATTATTAACTTGAACGATAAGTTACGTTCAAGAATTTAATTAAACATTTTTGAAACTTTCTTTTTTAGGGGAGATTTTGTGGTTCCGTTAGTAGGTTGGTAAAGAATTAATAAATTATGCGTACTTATCTATGTTATTGTGTTATTGTTTGTGGTATCCATAGGTCGCTGGTTCAAATCCGGCTCGAAGGACCATGTAGAAGCTAGGTAGATGTTAGAAATGATACGACGCTAATAAAGTTAAATTAAATAGATTTATTAATCGGACCAAAGGTTTAGAAATATAAAGGAGCGAGGGAGCACACGCGATGACCGCTGATCGTGTACTGAATTGAATGCTCGACTAATATTAATTAGTAATAGAATTCAAAATGCTCGAATCAGCATTTGTGCATTGTTAGTGTATGGTTTCACCGTACAGTTATATATCACATGAAAGATGGCAAAAGCCAATCGCGAGAGCTCTCATTATAGAGAAGGCACGCCAATCCAGCGATTCCAGCTTGATTGATCAAGCTTGCTCAAGGCAAATTGGCGAATTCAGACATAAATTCATTACTCGTTAAGGATTTCTCACAGTTTTCCTTCACCGATGTCAGTAATGTCCAAGATAACTTTAAAAATACATTTTTTTGTATTGTATTGTTATTGCACACAGTCATATCCTCTATTGCAATCTCTTTTAAAGAATTAAGGTTTGCTGGAAGATAACTCAAATTTTGGTTAAGCTCGCCATTGTACATATAACTCATATATTTTTGCTATTTTATATGTATTGTTTTTCTTGTGCAATAAAGAATAAAGAACATTTAATTGTAAAAAACATACAACTTCTACGACACGCCATCTCTTACCCAATAGGTCATAACATAAATAGTTAAGTATAAGAAAGAAATTAAGTAACTATACATAATTTAGTAGATGATATTATTAATCAATAGACTCACCGTTAGAGGAACTTGTGTGGCATATGATCTCCAAAGTTTCAAATGCCGCTGTGAGCATTTATCGCAGGTTTATTTGAAAATCATCTAATTCATATGTCAGAACAGTGCAGTGGAACTGGAACAAAATGTGTTAAACTGTAGGCTTCATTTCGACTACCATGCTTTTAGCACAAGCATTACGTAACCGAAAAAAGTTAGCCACCACTGGTAACCATCCCAACAACATTCTACAAAAAAACGTTGCAACCTATGATGTCTTATAATCCATACTAATATTATAAATGGGTAAGTGTGTCTGTCTGTCTGTCTGTATGTTTGTCTTTCTTTCACGGCAAAACGGAGCGAGGAATTAACGTGTTTTTTTAAGTGGAGATAGTTGAAGGGATGGAGAGTAACATAGGCTACTTTTTGTCTCTTTCTAACGCGAGCGGAGCCGCGGGCAAAAGCTAGTAAGCTTATAAGAGCAGTATAAAATCGTATTTTACCATTTTTCAATGTCGGTAACTTATTTGTCCGAACTTTTAAAGGAATTCGTTTGTAAAGTCCTGGCCACTGTCCCAGTATTGGCTGTATTGATTAAATACCCCTTCCTACCTTTTTGACAATTGGAGGGACCTTTTATTTTCAATGGCCTTGTACCTTAAGGATCTCATTGAAAGCAGTCGTTTAATTTATCTAATAAATTAGAGGTACACAAAGATTTTGAATGTCTTTTGGCGTAATTGAATTTCATTTAATCCTTCGAACACACGTGATTTGAGACACAATAGAAAGACAATAGCAGCCCGACAGCCGGCTGTCGATTGGTCGTCAAAAGGTTAGTTTTAGATACATGCTATCTAAAATGAGAATGAATAAAATTTATAATATATTAAAAAAAAAACCACGATAAACCATACAAATCAGGTCCATCAAATGAAATAAAACTTTTAATCTAAAACAATAATGACGTTTATTGCAGAACTGGTGATGTGATTAACCCTTTGTTGGTGCCGGTTGTCACACATACGTAAACCTTTTACTAAAGCAAGAAAGTTCAAATTCATTGTTACCAAAAAATGCCCTGTTCAGTAAATGGGTTGTGGAGGTCTAAATAGGCAGAAGCTGCACTTAAAACTTATCTACAGTCTAGTTCTAGTCTAATCTAGTTAACTAAGCCGATCCTTCGGCCAACTATGCCATAGTTATAGGAAAAGGGCTAGAGAGAAGATGAATTATTTCAGTCTCAGGGCCTGTACCAGCCACGTTTTATCAACGCGCCGTCACGCGCGTTTAATAAACGTGGGTCAGCTTTTATCCTTCAGAGCGGTTTGTTGCTTGTTTGAATTGGTGGAAATTCTGTGCGTTTTTTATACACGTGTCGACCTCGCGTTTAAAAAACGTCGTTGCGCAGGCTCGCAACCCTGCAGCCCAGTTTTGCAACAAACTGTCCACTTGTCTATTTTCGTTCACCAAAACCTATTCGTCCGTGAGCCCGTAAATAAACGCAGTAAAAACCAGTCAAAAGCGCCACACACGGCACATATTTGAACTCGACTCGATAGAACTGCCTATTTGACTAACAAATTCTCTCATTGTTTGTCCCGAATCAATTGTTTGCCCCACTCGTTAACGGAATGCCACTGCTTCCAGTTTTTATTTTAATAAAAAAATTTTTACCAATCCTCAAAATTAAGCAACAATTGTGACCTTTTTGAATTTATTTGATTTTGAAGTTGGAAGCTTGTGGGAAAAAATAAATATATTTATGTTATGTTTGTTACACTGGTTGTCCCCAGGAATCACACCCGCAATTTTGGCTACTGTCTCGCGGTGTTTGGTAGTAGCTTACTGTTACAGTATTTAGAGATTAACTGATTTTAATAAGCAGATAAAATAATCTTTAGCTAGTTATGGAATTACTAGCTTCTGCCCGCGGCTTCGCTCGCGTTAGAAAGAGACAAAAAGTAGCCTATGTTACTCTCCATCCCTTGAACTATCGCCACTTAAAAAATCACGTCAATTCGACGCTCCGTTTTGCCGTGAAAGAAAGACAAACATACAGACAGACAGACAGACACACTTTTCCATTTATAATATTAGTATAGATATGGAATACTAGCTTTCGCCTGCGGCTTCGCCCGCGAGGATGTCGAACTTCCATACTCTATTTGACTCCTTTAGGATTGGAATTCCCGAAAATCCTTTCTTAGCGGATGCCTACGTCATAACTTCTACCGGCCTCCTTCAAATTTCAGCCCGATCCGTCCAGTGGTTTGGGCTGTGCGTGCGTTGATAGATCACTATGTCAGTCCTTTGAGTTTTATACTATACTAGCTTCTGCCCGCGGCTTCGCTCGCGTTAGAAAGAGACAAAAAGTAGCCTATGTTACTCACCATCCCTTCAACTATCTCCACTTAAAAAATCACGTCAATCCGTCGCTCCGTTTTGCCGTGAAAGAAAGACAAACAGACAGACAGACAGACACACTTTCCCATTTATAATATTAGTATGGAATAGAATTCCACTCAGAATTGGGGTCGTGATGGCCTAGTGGGTAAGGCGCCCGCCTCTCGTGTAAGAGGTTGTGGGTTCGAATCCGGGCAAGTACCAATGTCACCTTTTCAATTTATATGTACTTTTTAAAGTGTTTCTTGGACATCACTGACATCCCGTGCCTCGGAAAGCACGTACAGCCGTTAGTCCCGACATATGTAGTACGGCATAATGTCATACGTAGATCTTTGGCTATCGTTAAGGGTTAGCCAGAAAGTCTGACCAGTCTAATCAAGAGGTATCGTGTCGCCCGGTTTCCGGGTTGTGGAGGTCTGATAGGTAGTCGCTCCACGTAAAACACTGGTATCCAGCTGAATCCGGTTAAGCTGGAAGCCGACGGAGATGATGGAGAATTCCACTCAGTATCTTTCTTTGCTTACTGCTTCTTTCCTATGAGTCATAGTAATACCAAATTGTTAATCTTATAAGCGTTTTGGATGTGTCATCTGTTAGCTTGTAAGATGAAATGAAATAAATAAATAAATAGTGTGATGTTGTCAGAGGGGAAAATTTGGGTTGGCCCGGGCTTCCCACCCTGACAAAGAATGAGAAAGAGGTTCGGCTAATTGGGTGTAAAAAATAATAATAAAATTTCAAACTTGTTGAACTACACATTTATTTAAAACAAGTTGCAAATAACAAGAAGGTAATTTCTGGAAACTTCCTAATTAAATACTCATACAATATTGTACTAAAACAATGTTGGGTCAATCTTGGCGATTCCAAAGTGGTCGTGTTGGAACGTCCAAGATTCACAAGCAACTGTAGCCTAGTAGATTGCCTACTTAAACTCTAGCTCAGTCTGTGGATCCTCAGGCTATGGATTCCATCTACTCAGACTACTAAATACACGAATCTAAAAGTGTAGGATAATGTCACCACTGGTAATTAAAAGTAAATGAATTTATCATTTGTTCAAAGAGGTTAAATGTTTATAAAAGGTACTTGCGACACATTCCTTATGGTAACTCGCCTTCCGACCCTTCGTCAGCGAGTCCACGTGGCACAGCCTCTTCAATCCTACCGGGGTTGAAGGGCTCAATCCAGAAAACAGGGAAAACGAAGACAAAATAAATTCTTCCTAAAAATAAATTCTTTCCTTGAATAAATTCTTCGTAAAATAAAATCAAACCCGCCCAGGCTGAAATAGAACATTGTTTGCATTAGTTTTAGATCAAACTACAATACATCCTGAGCGTGGCTCCACGTGGCCATCACGACAATAGGCTAGAACCTTACCGGTGTTTCACAGGAAACGATTTACACCTGAGACACCCAGCCACAATCCACAATAAAATTACGGCTCAGTGCTGCTTGCAGGCTGGTCCACACAGCTGAAAAAACGAGACGCATGAGAAATGCAAGTCCAAGGGAAGATGCGCCAGCGCATGTCGATCTTCCCGTATAAGACGATTGATGGTCAAACAGCTTACCCGTGATTGTCCACAAAATCCGCACGCAGCACTACAAGCCTTTCAATTATTTAAATTCGTCCAGGCTGACTGCCTGACGCCTTGCCGGCCAGTTAAATCCACATCGAAATGCATCCTTGAATCGACCGACGCCGCTCGATCCAAGATCTAAAGAATCCTTGGGTTCCTATCACCCGAAACTAAATTACCCCTTTCCAATGTGGGAGATTTTCTCGTCTATAAGATTCCAATTTGCTGAAATCCTATGAAAATATACTCGCTTTATGCAAATTGTTAAATTAGAAAATACGACAATTTATTTTTAAGATGAAGGCAGCGACCTCCTCAAAACATTTAACGTTGTTGATAAACAGAAATAATATAAATGCACCCATATTTAAAACAATACTCCCCCAAACATGGGAATCTGACAAGAGCCTGTCGCACTAGTGTCATAGACAAATGTCAAAGACAATTAGGATCAATTACATAGACCCATTATGGCGCGTTTACATATGCTTAGTAAGAGCAACAAGTGTTGACCACTAAACAAAAAAATCACAACGTTACAATACCCCCCTTCCTAGGGAAAGGTTCGACCAAGGAGAACCGCTCGCTGCCCTCAGCGAACTAAATAAAACGAAACTAATGTGTTAAAACAATGGGTAGTCCAACAAAAAAACAAAACGAAAAAACACCAACAAGTCTCCAAACAACCAACGCAAACCAAAACCCTGGGCATGTTTGTTCAGGAAAGGAACCAGTAAAAAAACACATAACTTGACACCAGTTCCTTCCTTGGCCCATGTCCCTCGATCGCCTCTTACGATCTGCACGGGAAGAGATGCAGCTGACACATTCTAGGTTTTCTTTTTGCCCCCAGGTCAGCATGGGGAAAACAATTACTCATAAGAGCAATAATCCCACGGGGACAAAACTAAAAACCTTTGGTACAAGACCAAAAAATCGGCAAAATAAAACAAACCGTCGCTTAGACTCCCTCGAACACGCATGCATGTGTTTCGAGCAGCGCGACCACCAAACTCAAGAACAAAATAATCCTGAAAATCAAAATGTGAGAAAAAAACGTTGCCGGAACCAAAAGGATCTTGGCGATTCCAAAGTGGACGTGTTGGAACGTCCAAGATTCACAAGCAACTGTAGCTCAGTGTGTGGATCCTCAGGCTATGGATTCCATCTACTCAGACTACTAAATACACGAATCTAAAAGTGTAGGATAATGTCACCACTGGTAATTAAAAGTAAATGAATCTATCGTTTCTGCAAGAGTAAATACAATCTACTGAGTGAATTTGATTGGAAGGAAGTGGTAAAGAAAGGTGATCGGATGGAAGTTATAAGGGCAAACCATTGTGAAGCTCTTGGCCCCACGTTGGGCGCCATTTGTCAGAGGGGAAAATTTGGGTTGGCCCGGGCTCTCTCGGGCAAGGCGTCAGGCAGTCAGCCTGGACGAATTTAAATAATTGAAAGGCTTGTAGTGCTGCGTGCGGATTTTGTGGACAATCACGGCTGTGTGGACCAGCCTGCAAGCAGCACTGAGCCGTAATTTTATTGTGGATTGTGGCTGGGTGTCTCAGGTGTAAATCGTTTCCTGTGAAACACCGCCTGGGCGGGATTTTATTTTACGAAGAATTTATTCAAGGAAAGAATTTATTTTTAGGAAGAATTTATTTTGTCTTCGTTTTCCCTGTTTTCTGGATTGAGCCCTTCAACCCCGGTAGGATTGAAGAGGCTGTGCCACGTGGACTCGCTGACGAAGGGTCGGAAGGCGAGTTACCATAAGGAATGTGTCGCAAGTACCTTTTATAAACATTTAACCTCTTTGAACAAGATAAATTCATTTACTTTTAATTACCAGTGGTGACATTATCCTACACTTTTAGATTCGTGTATTTAGTAGTCTGAGTAGATGGAATCCATAGCCTGAGGATCCACAGACTGAGCTAGAGTTTAAGTAGGCAATCTACTAGGCTACAGTTGCTTGTGAATCTTGGACGTTCCAACACGTCCACTTTGGAATCGCCAAGATTGACCCAACATTGTTTTAGTACAATATTGTATGAGTATTTAATTAGGAAGTTTCCAGAAATTACCTTCTTGTTATTTGCAACTTGTTTTAAATAAATGTGTAGTTCAACAAGTTTGAAATTTTATTATTATTTTTTACACCCAATTAGCCGAACCTCTTTCTCATTCTTTGTCAGGGTGGGAAGGCCGGGCCAACCCCAAATTTTCCCCTCTGACAAATGGGTAATATGCGTAATAATCCCACGGGGACAAAACTAAAAACCTTTGGTACAAGACCAAAAAATCGGCAAAATAAAACAAACCGTCGCTTAGACTCCCTCGAACACGCATGCATGTGTTTCGAGCAGCGCGACCACCAAACTCAAGAACAAAATAATCCTGAAAATCAAAATGTGAGAAAAAAACGTTGCCGGAACCAAAAGGATCTTGGCGATTCCAAAGTGGACGTGTTGGAACGTCCAAGATTCACAAGCAACTGTAGCTCAGTGTGTGGATCCTCAGGCTATGGATTCCATCTACTCAGACTACTAAATACACGAATCTAAAAGTGTAGGATAATGTCACCACTGGTAATTAAAAGTAAATGAATCTATCGTTTCTGCAAGAGTAAATACAATCTACTGAGTGAATTTGATTGGAAGGAAGTGGTAAAGAAAGGTGATCGGATGGAAGTTATTAGGGCAAACCATTGTGAAGCCCTTGGCCCCACGTTGGGCGCCATTTGTCAGAGGGGAAAATTTGGGTTGGCCCGGGCTTCCCACCCTGACAAAGAATGAGAAAGAGGTTCGGCTAATTGGGTGTAAAAAATAATAATAAAATTTCAAACTTGTTGAACTACACATTTATTTAAAACAAGTTGCAAATAACAAGAAGGTAATTTCTGGAAACTTCCTAATTAAATACTCATACAATATTGTACTAAAACAATGTTGGGTCAATCTTGGCGATTCCAAAGTGGTCGTGTTGGAACGTCCAAGATTCACAAGCAACTGTAGCCTAGTAGATTGCCTACTTAAACTCTAGCTCAGTCTGTGGATCCTCAGGCTATGGATTCCATCTACTCAGACTACTAAATACACGAATCTAAAAGTGTAGGATAATGTCACCACTGGTAATTAAAAGTAAATGAATTTATCATTTGTTCAAAGAGGTTAAATGTTTATAAAAGGTACTTGCGACACATTCCTTATGGTAACTCGCCTTCCGACCCTTCGTCAGCGAGTCCACGTGGCACAGCCTCTTCAATCCTACCGGGGTTGAAGGGCTCAATCCAGAAAACAGGGAAAACGAAGACAAAATAAATTCTTCCTAAAAATAAATTCTTTCCTTGAATAAATTCTTCGTAAAATAAAATCAAACCCGCCCAGGCTGAAATAGAACATTGTTTGCATTAGTTTTAGATCAAACTACAATACATCCTGAGCGTGGCTCCACGTGGCCATCACGACAATAGGCTAGAACCTTACCGGTGTTTCACAGGAAACGATTTACACCTGAGACACCCAGCCACAATCCACAATAAAATTACGGCTCAGTGCTGCTTGCAGGCTGGTCCACACAGCTGAAAAAACGAGACGCATGAGAAATGCAAGTCCAAGGGAAGATGCGCCAGCGCATGTCGATCTTCCCGTATAAGACGATTGATGGTCAAACAGCTTACCCGTGATTGTCCACAAAATCCGCACGCAGCACTACAAGCCTTTCAATTATTTAAATTCGTCCAGGCTGACTGCCTGACGCCTTGCCGGCCAGTTAAATCCACATCGAAATGCATCCTTGAATCGACCGACGCCGCTCGATCCAAGATCTAAAGAATCCTTGGGTTCCTATCACCCGAAACTAAATTACCCCTTTCCAATGTGGGAGATTTTCTCGTCTATAAGATTCCAATTTGCTGAAATCCTATGAAAATATACTCGCTTTATGCAAATTGTTAAATTAGAAAATACGACAATTTATTTTTAAGATGAAGGCAGCGACCTCCTCAAAACATTTAACGTTGTTGATAAACAGAAATAATATAAATGCACCCATATTTAAAACAATACTCCCCCAAACATGGGAATCTGACAAGAGCCTGTCGCACTAGTGTCATAGACAAATGTCAAAGACAATTAGGATCAATTACATAGACCCATTATGGCGCGTTTACATATGCTTAGTAAGAGCAACAAGTGTTGACCACTAAACAAAAAAATCACAACGTTACAATGTTATACAGCTTAAACTAATAATAACACACTTTTAGATAATACTAGCTTTTGCCCGCGGCTTCGCTCGCGTTAGAAAGAGACAAAAAGTAGCCTATGTTACTCTCCATCCCTATAACTATCTCCACTTAAAAAATCACGTCAATTCGTCACTCCGTTTTGCCGTGAAAGAAAGACAAACATACAGACAGACAGACAGACACACTTTCCCATTTATAATATTAGTATGGATTGATTTTATTATATGTATTGATGTATTGATTAAATAATGGTGCTTTTAATATTTTTTTTGTTTTTGTATGGCCATCCTGGACTTTTTTTTAAAACTAAAAGCCCATTTCATAACATTTCTTTTCAACGATCTTTTCTTCAAAAGTTAGGTGACAGCGACAATGACAGTATTGCCAGATTACTGAACAACTATTAGGCCACTCATATACACGTGAATCTAGATTGTGATAATGTGGGGGGGGGGGGGGGGGGATCGATACAAATATTTTATAAAGGTGATATGGTTTAAATAAATTTTGTTTACATTAATAGGTAAGTGATACGAAGTTCACCGGGTCATCTAGTATGTATATAATAGTAAACTCACTGCCTGATATCAACGTGTTTGTTAATATATAACAATAACTAACTAAATACATTAAACTTGGAGGGTTTATTCTTTGTGAAGAATATAAAAAATAGCCCTAAAGGGTTAAAAATAGTAGGTAGAAGTTCGACATCCACGCGGGCGAAGGCTAGTAAATATTTTAAATCTAGATATTTTTTTTATCTTAATATTATTTTTGTACGTTGGAAATAAGAAAAGCTGTTACAGTATTATTTTTTACAGCATATTACTCGCCTTTTTGTTATTTCAAACCGTATTAAATGGCTTTTATTTGCATGATTTGGATTTATGAAAATGATTCCATTCGTATTTTGAAAACAATTAAACATTACTTATTTGTGTCAGGTTTGACGGGTTGTAACCTCTATGGTTGTAACTGTTTTGACACTTGATTTGCCGGTTACTATGACAACGACATCCAACAGAACATGGACAACTTTTATATGGGAAAATGGAATTGTTGTTTTACTCTATCTTTCTCGCAATTTTAGAGACAAAAAGTAGCCTATGTTACTCTCCATCCCTTCAACTATCTCCATTTAAAAAATCACGTCAATCCGTCGCTCCGTTTTGCCGTGAAAGAAAGACAAACAGACAGACAGACAGACAGACAGACAGACAGACAGACAGACAGACAGACAGACAGACACACTTTCCCATTTATAATATTAGTATGGATATTAGCATAGTAAAGATTAATAGATTAAATATGTATTTAGATAATAATTCCTTATCTATGTATTACGTTTAGATTTTATGGTGATAAGATTTGCGGTCTGTTGATTTGATAAATATATTTTTATATCGAGCATGCGAGTACCAACTACCAATGTGACTTTTTCAATTCATATGTACTTTCTAAAGTTTATCTTAGAGATCACAGACATCGGTGAAGGAAAACATCGTGAGGAAACCTGGACTTGTAGTTAATATAAGTCCGAAATCGCCAACCCGTCTTGAGCAAGCGTGGTGATCAATGCTCGTGCCTTCTCTGTATGAGAAGAGGCCTTTGCCCTGCAGTGGGACAGTTATAGGCTGGTATTATTATTATTATTATCGAGCATGCTGATCACACCTGGGGCTTTAGCCTCCTATTGCAATCGTATCTCAATGACCAGTCAATGGCCGGATATTTATTTTATATACATCAAAAATCGATCATTGAACCACTATAGCAATAGCAGTCTTGAGCCCCTGACGTTCAGTAGTCGCTGCCGTCTATAGACACTGCTCACAGAGATCTCTCCTGTGCGAAGCCATCTAGGGCTCATACAGACCAACCGATTTTGCCAACTCACGACAGCTGCCGTGGTATCTGCCATTATCCACCGTATCAGACACTGTTACTGCAGTTATCTAGCGCAGGCTAGAACAACAGTGGACAAAATGTCTGCAGGCATTTATTAGTAGTACATATAAAAAGCTTGCACTTGGTCCGTGCAATACCGCACCTCGCTGTGCGGACTGCAAGCGAACAAAAGCAACTTAATGTTAAAATAATAAGAGCCGACATTTTCACACATTGTCCCTCGTCTATGAAGGCCAAAACGACGGCGACAAGTACCGTTCGTCTGTACGAATCCACTGTTTCTGAAGCCACTGTCTGTTAGATACTACCGAAAATGTCTTATGCCTCATATGCCTGTGTTTAATTACTTAGGTACTTACTCAAATCTTTCCTGGCAGAAACTTAGGTAAAGATGTATAAGAAGGAATTTTATTGACGAAAAATATGTCATACTTACTTTAAGGAACTGGAAAAACATAATAAGGGAGATTTTTTGTAATTAAATCTACCTAATTATGTTTTCTTGTATCAAGTCAATTATTGACTTGTTTACTAAGGAATTAATTAGACAGTAATGGTTTATGAGAGTAGAACTTTAGCTATTCTGTTATGGATAGGTATTTCATGAAGGTTAAATTATGTATTTCTTAATGGCGTGCCTAGGTTCAAAATGACAATTAGCCCAGCAGATTTTTATAAGTAATTTAGAAAACTCCAGTCGTCAGTTTGCAGTTTAATCATAACTATCTGAATACCAGTGTTTTAAATGAAGCAGCCAATTATATAAATTTCAATAATTAGGATCAGCGTAATCTTAGAATAAGTGTCTTAACAAACAGACAGACAGACACACGCATGATAAACTAAGCTAAATTGGAAGACTGGAAGACCCTTACACCATCCAAAAAAAGGTTCCTAGTTAACTACGGAACCCTAAAAAGAAATACTAATGGCTTTTAATTTTTTTTAATTAGTAATGGCCAGTAATTTCGTTTTGTTTGCCCTCACTAAAAAGGTTAGTTAGGTAACAAGGTCGTATAATTTTTCATAACTTAGATTACGACCGCCAAATATTTCATAAAAAAAATTACATTATTTTAAAATGTTTTAACAATACATATACATACGTTGCTTACTCTAATTGGTCACTGTTCGTGATAAAGTAAAATATCTATTATGTTGGGACATTTTTATTTTTGTACAAATTTTATAAATCACTAGCTTCTTCCCTCTACTTTTATACCCTACAGCACTCAAGAATAATGTAGTTATCTAACAATGGAAAAGTTTTTAGAATTAGATCATTACTTCAAAATATTACCCCGTACAAAAGGTAAAACAAAAAAGGGTCTTGACAGACGGACGGACGGACGGACAGACGGACAACAAAGTGATCCTATAAGGGTTCCGTTTTTACCTTTTGAGGTACGGAACCCTAAAAAAAAACTTTAGTACTTCTAGAGACTTAGTCGAGTATACGTTAGTAGGTAGTAAATAGTAATTAATAAAAGTGAGTTATAAAACACTAATTAATTTTAACGTAAATTAGTTTAGTTTGATTTATTAAAGTAGTATTAGATAAGAAACTTCGGAGTAATTAGGTACTTACTATAAAAAAACTCATAAAAACAACACGCAAATTGTTCGTTATAAAAACCCCGAAATTTGTTATCACGGGAACCATTAAAAAGTTTTAAAGCTTTTTATTTATCACAGCATTGCAACAAGCTAGCTAAACCATTCGGTTCCACCCACATTTAGTTACTTTTTTAACCTTTCGACGACCAAGCGACAGCCGGCTGTCGCGCTGCTATCGAATCACGGGTGTTCGAAGGTTTAATAACATTTGTATTTAATGAAATGTCTGTCGTTTAAATTGTTTAATTAAATTGAACTAACAACGATTATCTTCTATAAAAATACATAAAAAAAAAACAAAAAATATAATATTGATTATTACTTTAAATGAGACCAATACTTAACTTAACCTTAAATTATCTACACTAATATTATAAAGAGGAAAACTTTGTATGTTTGTTTGTTTGTTTGTAATGAATAGGCTCAAAAACTACTGGACCAATTTAGAAAATTCTTTCACCACTAGAATGCTACATTGTCCACGAGTAACATAGGCTATATATTATTACGTTATCTCCCACGGGAGCTAGGCAGTAACCAAAAACCTAATATAACGTGGGTGAAACCGCGAGGAACAGCTAGTACATTATAAACCAACAGTTATCAAAACAAAGTTAACCACATACCCTTAAACTGGACTTATCTGACTTGAACCAGTTGGTTAAGTTCACTCAGGTCAATGACCCCGCTCTGTATGGTAACATGGCGTCGTCGCTTTTTTTTCTTTTGGTCATCTTGACTTTGTTATGTTATTGTTCGGAGGACCTTGTTATGGGTATTTAGTCGGAAGTTATTTTTTGTTTTGTTTTTTTCTGGCTTATATGTATATGAAATGTACTTATGTAGGCTTTTAATTATGTTAAGTGTAGTGAAAATAAAAGATTTAATTAACTACTATTGATTATTATTTGCATTAATAATGTGGTTTCGGTAAAGTCTGAAACTAATAAAAAAATTTTTTTTTGGACGTAACTACAATTTAAGAAGCCCTTTTTACTTTGTACTTATCCTGTAAAAAGGTTGTAATTATAAAATTAAAAAAAATCATCCTTTTCATTTCCAAGTTACTTGTGGATAGCACACCAGTATTTCGCCGCTCCATCGCAAGCCTCTTTAGCTCAGTGGTAGAGCACTGGTCTCGTAAACCAGGGGTCGTGAGTTCAAACCTCACAGGAGGCAGTAGTTACTTTTTTACTTTTTGTATTTCTTTATGCTTTTTTTAATTAATGATTGAATATATACAATGTTTTTTTCTACAAAAGTTTTAAATTAATAATAATATCAATGTTATCAATGTTTGTTGTTGAATCATTTATTTTTTATAATACATATTTATTAATGCAATGTTTTTTATAGAGAATCACTTGGAAAATTCCAATTAATCAACACTAACCCAGAAAACAAAACACTGTTACGACTTGACGATAAAAGTTGAACAAAAGAAAAAAGTTAAGAAAAAAGGTAAAAGAACGCAACCCTAACATAATTTATATTTTTGTTACAGAACTGGCGCGGAAATTCAAATCCGGAATGACACATAACAACGCCGTTCCACATTCAAAAATTTAGAGTCATTAAAGAAATTTAGTCAGCCATCTTTTGTTTTAAAAAGTTTCAATCAAAAAAGTTTGCATACATTTAGCAAAATGCTTCGCTACTGGTTGTGTTTCGCAAGTGCAGTGTGTTTGGCGGGTCACTGTGGGGCTAATTATTGTAGGGACGCGAATCTCTGTTGTCAAGGGCGGGATAGTTCATGTGTCATCCAGAAAGCGCATCAAAACGCCATTATTGAAGACTTGACAGACAAGCCCTGTTATTGTGACCACGCTTGCTTGAAGCTTGGAGACTGCTGCCCTGATTTCAGAGAAACTTGTGGAGGTAAGTTCGTTATTAATAAATTAACTCGTAACGAAAAAATATGGTTTTTCCTCATCGAGGTTTTCCTTGTCGCGTACTTGGAGATTGTTTATTGTTTGTATTTTGTTACTATGAGCGATAATTGACCGTTACACGATAACATTGAATCTACGACATTGATAAATAAATTAATAAACAAATAGTATGTTGAGCAAAATACAACAATGATTTTACACAACAAATAATTGGGTTAAAATAACTACAAATAACTACTTACTCGTTTTCCGTTATTTCGTTGGACAGTAGTTAGTGTTGGATGGTAGTTAGTGCGGTCTCTAAGTAATTATGGCAACTAACCACAGTTCATTCAAATAATTACTGTTTTAGTTAATTACATTTGCAGGCTACATGGAGTTTGTTACTGAATATCTGCTGAAATTTTAACTAAGTCTGTACGAAGTTGTGTTTAATTTTATCATGACATTGTTGATTAAACAGCGCGTGCGACGTTTCATTAATGTGAAAACCAACTACAAACCATGAAAATAAATAGTTTGCTTTATTTATGTGTCATACTTTTTTTACTTTGATTACTTTGAAATCAGCACATAGGACTTAGGAATATGATTTTAGACAATTTTGACTTTTTTCTTGTTGATAAATAATTTTACTATGCCATTCATACATTTTAAAATAGTAAGTAGTAGCCTACTGGTATCAGGACAAGGGTCCAAGCTATCAGGCAAGGCCCCAAAAACGAAAACCTCGCTAGATAATACGCGTCGTGTCCAAGTACGAAGTAAGAGTACTGCTTTCTGAATCAAGCTCTTGACCCTTTGGGGCTGTGGGTTGTTCGAAAGAGATACAAAATAATTGGATGACATTAAAAAAGGAAATTAATAAAAAATCAAGAAACTGGACTGCATGATAGATGACCTGTCTCATGCACTGGTAAAAGATGTCGAAGACATACTGTCTACATAGGTACTTACGTATTACTACATAGCTAGCATTATTGGATACGTACTCTATAACCACTGCCCAATCATGTTAAAGTCAGTTTCCAAAGGGCAAAAGGCTAAGAAGTAACATGGATGGGTTTTAGTCAGTAAAAGTCTGACACTCCCTTCCACTCCGCTCAGAGCGGGAGGAGTCAGATGATTTCCCATCACAACAAAACCCTTAATTATTACGAACATCATCATCTCCCTAGCCTTTTTCCAACTGTGTTGGGGTCGGCTTCCAGCCTAACCGGATTCAGCTGGATACCGGTGTTTTACGTGGAGCGACTGCCTATCTGACCTCCATAACCCAGTAACTGGGCGACACGATACCTCTTGGTTAGACTGGTCAGAGTTTCTAGATAACCAGTAATAACTGTTAAAGTTCTACGAATGACAACCGGGACCAACGGCTTTACGTGCTTTCCGAGGCACGGGATGTCAGTGATGTCCAATAAACTTTAGAAAGTACATATGAATTGAAAAAAGTCACATTGGTACTTGCCCGGATTCGAACCCACAACCTCTTACATGAGAGGCGGGCGCCTTATCCACTGGGCCATCACGGCTCCGCACCCGTAATTATTACTAACACCCTCTTAAATACAAGAGAGAAAAGAAAACATTCCTTAAGCACACTCATCACTTTCATAAATACCTCTCAGAAGTACCTCTGGTACTTGGAACACACCAATAAGACCTTTGTTCACTCGTCCGCAAACCTCTTCGTTTGTTGGCTTACAATTTAAGAGATCATTAAGTTGGCAATTTTTCTTGTTGCTGCGACAAGAAGGCACTGAAAAATTAAAGGGAGATTCAGTTGAATTTATATAAGCACAAGAAATTCATTTTATTTTCAACCGACTTCAAAAAAAGGAGGAGGTTCTCAATTCGACTGTATTTTTTTTTTTTTTTTTTTTTTTATGTTTGTTACTCGATTTCTCGAAGACGCCTGGACCGATTTCAAAAATTCTTTTTTTAATCGAAAGGGTATGTTTGTCATTTGGTCCCATTGTCATCAGGTCAGGATCTGATGGTGGAAACCCTGAGAAATTGAGGGCATCTCTAGAAAATTGTAGGCGAGCATCGGGTAAAAACTTAATATTAATGTGTATATCTGATGAGACTACAATACCATGGAGGTTTAGGGCAGATCTGATGATGGAGACGACAGAGAATCAAGGGAACTCCTCAACCGTACATCTTAGCTACATCGTCTTTGGGCTTATTTTATGTGTGATGACAAGATCTTTACACCGAGATGGGTTATGACTGCCACTGCAAGCTCCGTGATGCAGGTGCAGTATAGTTTAGGGAACTCCTTAACGGTTGATAGCAGCTACATAGTGTTTGGGCTTATTTTTTTTGTATTGATGAGTAATTTACACCGAGATTGATTATACTGCAGATTCGATAGTGCAGACAAAATACACTTTAGGGATATCCTAAATGGTTCGTAGCAGCTACCTCGTGTTCCAGCTTCACTGAAGTGAACTTAAAACTGAAATTGGTTATGATTTGTCGTTTTAAATCGATGATTTATTAAATGGAGCACATTCAGAAGAAGAAGTTTCATTGTATATTGTCTGCGTTGTTAATAAACGTTTGATGCTTTTTTTACGCTTGGATGAAACTATTGGTATGAAACTTGGTATGGACATTGGCAGCCTGGATACTTTAGTTAGATATTGGGAATCGACACGAAAAAGTAAAAAATAAAAAACTTTTTACAAAAAAATATTAACCGCCTTCAAAACTAAAAACATAAAAATAACTAAAATTTCGGAAGTCGGTGGCAACACAAATTGACGGGCAGAAAAGATAAGCCACCGACTTCCGAAATTTTAGTTATTTTTATGTTTTTAGTTTTGAAGGCGGTTAATATTTTTTTGTAAAAAGTTTTTTGTATTTTTTGTCGTTTTTATATTTTTGTATGACCCCACTGATACTTAAATTTTATAGTGGGCTAAGTGTTATCAAGTTGTTTAATAAGACAGGATATGAGAAATCTTATCCCATAACCTACAATTAAATATCCTTAATCACGGTTAAACCTAGCCTAATATTACCTAAAACATGTAAGATACACAATAATTCAAAGTACAATAGAGGGCCTAGACAAGTGGCATTGTAGAATAGAAAACGAAAACGAATATATTGTCAAATGTATGGACTTGACATAAGCTTTCGACAATCTATTCGTTTTCGCCATCTATTCTACAATGCCACTTGTATAGGCTCATTATTCCCCGTTTAAAACTGAATAAATAAACAAAAGAGTAAAAAATGTACTCAAACCATTATGAAACAAAAAGTCCACGATACCAAACGACATACCACAAATTCGTGGCACAATAAATAAAAACAAACGAACAGTCACCACAATCGAAACAAAAATAACTTGAAAATCCCCACGAGCCCTATAAATCCTCCATTTTAATCGTTGCCAGTCCCTTATTCGGTTCCAATTACGCAAAATTCCACGAATGATTAATTTTTAATCTCTACCCTTCAATACGCGAAGGGTAAAAATAATAAATCTGTTTCAAAGAAAATGAATTTATTAATACTCTTTGAAATTATGATGTTGCAGTTTTTGAATGGAGTTTTAAAGACGTAAATTAATGATGGTGAATATTGGGTATGGACTTATTACGTTTTTTTAATAAATAAGTGCAATTTTCTTGCCGATGAATATAAATTGAGTTGGTGTGACGGACAGCTGGCAGCAACAGTATACTTGTAACCGAGGTATGGTTGAATTCCGCGCCTTGTGAGAGGCCACGTTGCAGTGACGTAGGCTGATGATGATTATTTGCTGTTAATTGCAGTGTTAAATTTACAACAGGAATGGACATTCTAGCACAGAATACGTTGAACTATTTTTATTTATCTCTGAACATAATGATGTCAGCCAATTACTATCCCCCTACAAGACAATGTCCTGGTTACACACAAGGCACGACCGTTATGTTGATCACCACGTATCCTTAAAAGGTGATTGCTGATGCCAGTCTTAAGACAGAAATTAATATCTGTAGAACAAGCTGACGAGATAACCTTACTCGCCACAAAAAGTTGCAAATCCAATTATTATTTGCTACAACTTCGCGTGTTATTACTGATCGTAAACATGTCTTGTAATTGTATGTAATGTAATGTAATGTACACTTAGTAAGCAAATAAATACATTGAAACAATTATCTTTTGCCATTACGATGCTCAAAATACTATTAAACAAAACATAGTAATATTTGTAATTGGGACCAGGTGTTCATAAGTGCAAATATTCGAAATGCGGACAATAAAAGGTAATAAAATTCGACCATTTATAATGGGTTTGCGTCATGGGAGTGTTTAGATTGGCTGAGGTATTTGGAAAAGGTGAGGTTGTGAAGAACTTTATTGTTAAAGGAAAAACTCTCCAAACATTCAAGATTTTTAAATAAAGTACCGTAGTAGTCTAATTTCTTATTTTACTTCATTAGGGATCGATTTAAAAAAAAACCTTAAATGGGCACATCCACAGTGTAAAAAAAAACCTACGACTAACTACAAGCGGACTATCTACAAGTTAACTTAACTATCCACGGTCTTAGTTTCGTTTATGTGCAGCGGTTGTCCTGCCTCCTGCCCTTTGGTGACAAGCATCTGCCATGCGTTTTATATGTCGTGTAGTCTATTTGCATTAATAACCATAAGTTCTAGTGTCGTGGAAAAACTATTCGATTATAACTAAATAGATGGCAAAATCTAGTTAGTCTATACAGAATCAGACCATTTCCTAGCATATTTTGAAAAATATTCATCCAACAAATCTGTTCCTCGAACGCGTCAATCTCAATCTTCGATAACCAGATCAGTATCGATCTTCTAACTAGGTTTACTTCATTATTCGCCTTCATCATTGTTGCAATCGCTGACAGCAATCCCGAGCGAATAAGATTGGATTGCGATGGTGTAAGCAAAACGAATGGAAGATCCGATGAGGAGCTGACAAGACTTGGTCATCAAGTTTCTATTTGTTTAGCCTACTTTCTTTGGGATGATAAAGGCTTATACAATCAAGTCAATTAGGTTACTTTCCTGTTTATTTAGTGGCTAAGGCTAGTTAGTGACTTTAACTGCTGAGCCGGAGGTCGTAAATTCAATTCTCACTCAGGACTTCAGGACACATCTTTGTGTGATTGTTTTTCTGTGTCTGGGTGTGATTTATTTATTTTTAAACTGTATGAGTATGTATATCAGTTGTCCGGTTATCACAATGCAGGCTCTGCCTCTTTAAAGAATTCATTATTACCATACATCATGGCAATGCAATGGCAGCTTCTTGGGCGTATAATCCAGTTGACGGCAATTAAGTACTGCTTTGATGCTATTTTGCCTTAGTTTAGTTGAGGAGGGATAAAACATAGTAACTAAGTGAGTGATAAATATGAACGTGGAAAGATGGAGAAGGAAAGGAAAGCCAAAGAAAAGATGGATGAACCAATCCGCCTTTGGCAAACGTGGTGACCAATGACCGTTCTCATTCTGTATGAGAAGAGGCCTTTGCAGTGGAACAGTATTATTATGAACAATGCCACATTAGTACCAAAAACGTACTTACATTACCCTTCCATAATCCCTTTTCCTACACGATACAAAACACCAGCATTCATCCACATTTAATACGTAAAGTACTGTAATTCTGTTCCGTAAGCCCACAAATATGGTTGGAGCCTTAAAAAAATGTACATTTAATATTTAGCCAGGGTAATAACAGACTAATCCTTGGGTAATACAGTCTGAGCCCTGTACCTCCGCCCTTAGACCTCCCTTCCCCTTAGAGGGTTTACCTCCCTTTATATAAATCCTGGTCGTTTGCACACACCGGTGTTATGACGCCTCAGTTAAGATTCTCTGAAAAAAGTCGTGGTACAGGCGAGGAAATAATTATTACATAGGTATATTGTTTACGTACTTTTGCTTCGACTTTGTCCGTAATTTCATAGCGCTTAGTCTGAAATAGTCAGAAGAAATTTAGTTTTCAGTCAATTATTTTTAAATTAGATTAATTGTGTCGGAGATAAACCAGTACTAACAATATAAACGAAGTTTACTCTTAGTATAGTCTTCATTGTAAATAAGGGTGCTAGTTTCTTTCAATTTTGTTTAAGTTTAATTACTGTCTTATAAAATATTTCTTTTCTCATACTGAAAAATATTCCTGCGAATTAGATGCGTGATTAAAAACATATTAGCTCACATATTTATAGGTATACCTCGAATAAGTACTTGTAGTTTTATAAATATTTCACCCAATTAGGTAATCAACTATTGCATAATCCTTAATAAATAAAGCAAAAACTATTGCTTAAAATTTATCCCCTTTTATCGGAATGCAGTTAAAAAGTCTAACGTCTCAGTAGTCATTTTTATAACAGAAACAGAAAGCCTTTGCTACATTATCCCCTTAAAAGGTAAAAAAAAACTCACTCACTAATGGCTTGATTACACCTACCGAGTAGAGTGGCGAGACAGTAAAATGTAACTCGGACGAGACAGTGCCGTAGCCGAGTAAGTGTTCACACGTATTTTCGATATTGTGGTGAGACAGTTCAGTTATTATAAGAAGTTCAAGGACAACTGAGGCTAACATGGATCGGACATCGTTTATTCCGAGTGGAGAGTGGTGGCCGAGTGCTGTTTAGATTCACCGAGTGACCGAGCGAGACAGTGCGGGGAAGTGGAGAGGTGGATACTCGGCCTAGTAAATAGAACTGGGTCCGAGTGACTGTCTCGGCCGGTTGCTAGGCCGAGCGCTCGGCCGAGTACTCGGCAATGTGTTTACAAGTACCGAGTACTCGGCCGAGGGCACTGTCTCGCCACTCTACTCGGTAGGTGTAATCAAGCTATAACAAAACTTAACAATAATTTCAGATCTACTAGAATATTACAAAAGCGTAAAGTGCTGCGTAAAGTGCTCTAATCCAATACACTACACATTCTAAAATGTGAGCGCTCAACGGACAAAACAATTAACTCACACGGTCACACCACACTTAATCACTCTGACCACAGAACACTTTATTTCACAACTGTACAGAATAGAACGGGAGAACACAAGATTACATTTTATTAATGTTTTTTAATAGCACTGTACTTGAGCGTACCTCTGTTCGTGCTTGGAATATGATGTAGCTAAGCGTTTGTTTGCACCACGCGTCTAGTAAACAACATTTACTGAATCGCTTCAATGTTTAAAAAAAAACCAAATTGGATTAGCGTACTGAGTGTTTGATTCAGAGATGTAGGTATTGAAATTGTGTTAGTCATTTTTATGATAAACGTGAGAATACATTTTATTCATAGCACTGTACTTGAGCGTACCTCTGTTCGTACTTGGAATATGATGTTGCTAAGCCGTTCTTCACACCACGCGTCTAGTATAATAATATATAGAAGTTTGCTATGACGACTTACTGTTTTAGAAAGCGTGAGTCTTACGGGTTTGAGGTTTTTATATATTTTTCTTTACTTGTGCTATAAGACGTCCCTTTTTATCAATTTTGATTATCTAGAGCAACGCGATCTACCCTGTAGGTTTTAATTCCCTTACCAGTCTAAAATATGTGGAAACTAGCTTTTGCCCGCGGCTTCGCACGCGTTAGAAAGAGACAAAAAGTAGCCTATGTTACTCTCTATCCCTTCAACTATCTCCACTTAAAAAAAACACGTCAATTCGTCGCTCCGTTTTGCCGTGAAAGAAAGAACAAACATACAGACAGACAGACAGACACACTTTCCCATTTATAATATTAGTATGGATAACCAGCCGTATCTTTTGATTGCGTTGTTTTAGATGTTTGTTTTTACTTCTTGCTTCCTCCACCTTCCCGAGAATAAGGGTCTTGACAGACCGACACATAGATAAAGAGTGAGATAGGGGTTCCTTTCTACCCTTAGGCGTACGCGTACGAAACTCGACCCGAGGAAAAGATAATCAAATGTAGGTGTGGTTAATTAAAAAAAAAATCACGATATTATGGTATACAATTATGTATGTATGGTGTCGAAAATTGACCCGGAGGTTTATGTGAAATCATTTCATTTAATGTAGACCTTATAGATAATAATCTTTATCCATACTACCAACTAGGTACCATCTATACTAATATTATAAATGGGAAAGTGTGTCTGTCTGTCTTTCTTTCAAGGCAAAACGGAGCGACGAATTGACGTGATTTTTTAAGTGGAGATAGTTGAAGGGATGGGGAGTAACATAGGCTACTTTTTGTCTCTTTCTAACGCGAGCGAAGCTGCGGGCAAAAGCTAGTCCATACTAATATTATAAATGGGAAAGTGTGTCTGTCTGTCTGTCTGTCTGTCTGTCTGTCTGTTTGTCTTTCTTTCACGGCAAAACGGAGCGACGGATTGACGTGATTTTTTAAATGGAGAGAGTTGAAGGGATGGAGAGTAACATAGGCTACTTTTTGTCTCTAAAATTGCGAGAAAGATAGAGTAAAACAACAATTCCATTTTCCCATATAAAAGTTGTCCATGTTCTGTTGGATGTCGTTGTCATAGTAACCGGCTAAATCAAGTGTCAAAACAGTTACAACCATAGAGGTTACAACCCGTCAAACCTGACACAAATAAGTAATGTTTAATTGTTTTCAAAATACGAATGGAATCATCATTTTCATAAATCCAAATCATGCAAATAAAAGCCATTTAATACGGTTTGAAATAACAAAAAGGCGTGTAATATGCTGTAAAAAATAATACTGTAACAGCTTTCCTTATTTCCAACGTACAAAAATAATATTAAGATAAAAAAAATATCTAGATTTAAAATATTTACTAGCCTTCGCCCGCGGCTTCGCCCGCGTGGATGTCGAACTTCTACCTGCTATTTTAACCCTTTAGAGCTATTTTTTATATTCTTCACAAAGAATAACCCCTCCAAGTTTAATGTATTTAGTTAGTTATTGTTATATATTAACAAACACGTTGATATCAGGCAGTGAGTTTACTATTATATACATACTAGATGACCCGGTGAACTTCGTATCACTTACCTATTAATGTAAACAAAATTTATTTAAACCATATCACCTTTATTCATAAAAGATTTGTATCGATTTACCCCCCCCCCCCCCCACATTATCACAATCTAGATTCACGTGTATATGAGTGGCCTAATAGTTGTTTAGTAATCTGGCAATACTGTCATTGTCATTGTCACCTAACTTTTGAAGAAAAGATCGTTGAAAGGAAATGTTATGAAATGGGCTTTTAGTTTTAAAAAAAAGTCCAGGATGGCCATACAAAAACAAAAAAAATATTAAAAGCACCATTATTTAATCAATACATATAATAAAATCATTATATAATAAAATCAATCCATACTAATATTATAAATGGGAAAGTGTGTCTGTCTGTCTGTCTGTCTGTATGTTTGTCTTTCTTTCACGGCAAAACGGAGCGACGAATTGACGTGATTTTTTAAGTGGAGATAGTTGAAGGGATGGAGAGTAACATAGGCTACTTTTTGTCTCTTTCTAATGCGAGCGAAGCCGTGGGCAAAAGCTAGTATATTATAAATGGGAAAGTGTGTCTGTCTGTCTGTCTGTCTGTATGTTTGTCTTTCTTTCACGGCAAAACGGAGTGACAAATTGACGTGATTTTTTAGGTGGAGATAGTTAAAGGGATGGAGAATAACATAGGCTACTTTTTGTCTCTTTCTAACGCGAGCGAAGCCGCGGGCAGAAGCTAGTAATATATAATGGTAATCTGACTAACTGATTGACTGACTGTTGATATATCAACGCACAGCCCAAACCGCTGGTCCAAGAGACATGAAACTTGGAGGATGTGTTCTTTATGAAGAGTAGGTAGCCATTAAGAAAGGATTTTTGAATATTCGACCCCTAAAGGAGTAAAATAGGGGACGAAAGCTTGACATCCACGCTGGCAAAAGCTAGCAGATAATAATTTCTTTAAACCTTTGAACATACGTGATTCGAGACGCAATAGCAGCGCGACAGCCGGCTGTTGTTTGGTGGTCAAGAGTTTAAACTAAACTCTATGATAATTCAACTATCAAGTTGTGTTATTAACTGTTGTCACAATTTTAAAGTTGTTTAACTTTAAGGCGCAGGTGACTCATGATTTAAAGACTTTCCTCAGAGGAGAATTTTGGCCGAAGGGTATCACATATCGCCGTTTTCGCGGAAAGATACGCGACACCTCACAGCGTGACACAACGTCCACCGCCGCCGCCGCGCCGTCACATCGTGTGCTGTGTTTTGTTAGTGTTTTACTGTAACACAATTTGGGTGTTAGTATGTGTTCTGGGTCTTTGTAACCTAAAATAAATTATCTATTATTATAAAACTTGCTCTCCTCTATAGTTTCAGCCGCGTTATGTCAGATCTTGGTCCTTTACGATACTGATCTCCCCTCGGGGATGTTTGAGTGATGTTATGTGTAATTCTAATGTATAAGTTCGATTACTTTCAAGTTTTGTAAAATATCTCTTTAGTAGTTTTTACGTGAAAGACATCTATCTTTTCTCACATTTTTTTGTTATTTGTGGGACTTGTCTTCTTTGAAGGTTGTAAGATCGATCATCATCAAAGTAAGGACTTTGATGATGATCGATCTTACAACCTTTCGCATTTATAATTTACTAGCTTTTGCCCGCGGCTTCGGTCGCGTTAGAAAGAGACAAAAAGTAGCCTATGTTACTCTCCATCCCTTCAACTATCTCCACTTATAAAATTACGTCAATCCGTCGCCGTTTTGCCGTGAAAGAAAGACAAACAGACAGACAGACAGACACACTTTCTCATTTATAATATTAGTATGGATTGAGTAGATTTTTATATGTAGTTAATATAAAGTTATAAAGCTGCAACATCTTTTTCTATAAACAGTCCTGAATACTTACTTACTTTACTTATTTATTTTTAAGCAAGAGATAAAAAAATTGGCTAATCTTTTCTCAATTCCTCTATGGGATTACTAGATAAAGCTGTTTTTGAAAAACGTGTCGTGTGAACGAGGCTTAATTTAAAAATTGAGGGATCGACGGTACAACGTGTATTCGTGCGGCTCTGAATAACTAATGTTCTGTGGATTCAACTTTGTTTGTTTTTTAAAGGATTTAAAAAGATTTGTAAAATTCAGTGCTTAAGCTTTTTGGCAAATTTTATCTACTACAGGGGTGGAATATTAAAATGTTTTCATGTGAAAAGTAATTTCATTAGAAGAATTTTCTCTTTTTGGTTTAAGCAAAATTTTAACCAATCTTTCTTTCTCCTGCTTAACATAGAGCCAGATTTGTACCATTTTGTCGGCACAGTTGGCACAGCTGTTGTATTGCGAGTCGTGGGTTTGATTTCCGCACGGGACAAATTCTTTTTTGTATGGTCTGCGTGGTATTGTTTCAAGTCTGGTTTTTTGTTTACATATGCGAATTATATAATAATATGTCTATACTATACTATACCTGTACTACGGGTGCGCCATGGTGCAGGAGACATTCAAAGTTTGGGGCACCGTTTATATAACTATCTAACTTTGTTATTGTTAAAACATGATTTTTAAATGAATCACACTAAAAGTCAAAGTGAGAACCTCCTGATTTTAAGCCGAGTAATAATACAGGGTGGCCCAGAGAGAAATGCACTTTTGAACATTCAAGGAAAAAGAAAACTGTATAATTTTATAGAACTTTATTTATTACAATTTGAAGAAAATTAAATGAAATTTATTTTTTAATTTACTTTTTAAAAATCACGTCGTCCAAGTGATAACCTAGACGGTTACAGCATTCTTCCAATCTGGCATCAAAATCTTGGAAAACTTTTGTTAGAGTTATCCTCGAAATGGATTCCATTTCTTGTCGAATGTTTTTATGGGGTTACCTGTTTAGCTTCAGTTGCTGCAGAGTTGTTGGATTATTAGAGTATACTCTGCTCTTAAGGTAACCCCATAAAAACATTCGACAAGAAATGGAATCCATTTCGAAGATAACTCTAACAAAAGTTTTCCAAGATTTTGATGCCAGATTGGAAGAATGCTGTAACCGTCAAGGTTATCACTTGAACGACGTAATTTTTAAAAAGTAAATTTAAAAATAAATTTCATTTAATTTTCTTCAAATTGTAATAAATAAAGTTCTATAAAATTATACAGTTTTTTTTCCTTGAATGTTCAAAAAGTGCATTTCTCTCTGGGCCACCCTGTATATCACTCTAGTCAACTATTAAAAAATAAACAGCACAAAGCGCACAATATTGCGCCTAAGTTTTAAAAGGCATGGAGCTGGTAAGTTCGTTATAGTTCGCGCCCCAGCTTGCTCTCTGAACCGCCTGCTACAAAATTAAGTTAACACGGTCTAACTAAAGTTTCACAAGAGATTTAAGAATGTAAACTTGCTAATTCTTCTTTGAGGAAAAGATATAGAGGAAGTGTACTAACACTAGATACATTTTCTTTAGAGAAGTTAGGAACGCATAGATAAGTTAAAGCTAGGCAACTATGTTGGTTGAAGAAGTATCTGTTTAATGATTTACAGGACGATTTGAAGAAGTGTGATAGCATGTTTTATGCAAAACTTAAGAAATCAATACACCAGAAGAAAATGCCATATCGGGGGGCACGGCAGTGCCCCCGCCAAGTCGAGCGTACCATTATATTGACTAATATTATAAAGTTGAAGAGTTGTTTGATTCCTTAGTTGAACGTGCTAGTCTCAGATATTCTTTATACGAATAAAAAATATTTTTTTGTTAGAAAGCCCATTTCATCACAAGAAGAGATTTAACGGGGGAACGTTACTTCACGCTACACCCTATGGAAGCTGAGCAGCAACCAAAAACCGTGAAACAGCAGGGATAGCTTGAATAAATAATAAGCTCGGACTATTCTACTGCTGGGCAGACGCCTTTTTCCATTCCCATTTTAATCCCTACCTTAAGGAAGCTGCCGGACAGATAGTGCTACATAACATAGCCTTATGTCTCATAAGTAGATAACACGCTTCCTAATAACAACATTTCAGAATGAGACTAATTAGAACTTCCAGAGATAAGCGCGTTCAACCTGACAAACTATTCTGCTCTATAATTTGTACAGACTGGTGATACTTTGCCAACACACTTTCCACCATGATGTTTTGCTCCATTTGTTAAGGTTTAAAGTATAAAGAGAACTCAAAAGGCAGACTTTTTAGATACCACAGCTTCAACTCGTTAAAGCCAAATAATACAAAACAAGAACTATAACACCCAGAAGTTTTAATACCATAACACCCCATTGATGGAAGTTTCAGAATCGGACCAGTACTTCTGGAGATTAAAGCGTTGAAACAGCCAATCTTCAGTTTTACAATATTTGTACAAATCTGTTTTAGTTCCTACACACGTCATACCCTGATGTTTTGCGCCATTTATTACGGTTTACATTATAAAAGGAACTCAAAAGGCAGATTTTTTGTTAACGACTTTTTAGATATAACCCTTCATCTGGCGATTGGTATGGTTTGTCGACAGCCAGTTAAGTGAACCTCAACCATACCAAAAACAACAAAATGACAGTGATCATAAGGGTGAATTTCACGTGGCAGTAATATGACACCGACAATAATAACAGCTGTCAGATTGACATTTCGCCAGACCACAGGTCAAATAAACTATAACACTCCGAAATAACATAACTCGCTATTTTCAAAAGTTTGTACTTCCAGAGATTAACGCGTTGTAACACCGAAACTATTCAGCTTAATAATATTAGTACAAATTGGTAGACGGGTGGTACTTTGCCAACACACGTTAAACCACGATGTTTTGTGCCATTTATTACGGTCTAAAGTGTAAAGGGAAGTCGAAAGGCAGGCGTCGATGAGTAATGTGCCCTCACCTACACTTGTAGCATAACTAATGACCCACCGAGGTTTAGTTTTATTCCTTACACTTTGTCAAACCACACGCTGTGAACTTCAGTTGTCTTACGTTCTGCGTGACGTTGCTGAGTTTGGTAAGCTTGTTGCAGATGTGATTTGATTGTTAATACCCTTACTTAAAGTAGTGTTTACATTGCGTTCACGTTTTGTAATAAAAAAATGTGTACATAATCATAAAACAATTTTATTTGTCTTTTATCAAATTTTTAAGATTATGAGTTCCGGAGATTCCCTACAAATAAAATAAAAACTATTCCAGATACCGCTTTATTTGTGTAGAATGTCAATCATTTACAAAAAAGTAATATCAAGGAATTTCCCGCTACAACCTTTTGGAATGGGCAACAAGATTCATTTCTTTTTACTTGTAAATATCATTCCAATGTACCTACTTTTATTGTCTAATGGAAATAAAATATATGATTTTAACTTTGATTATATAACTGTTTGTTTAAAAAATATTTACAGCTTTAGTAAAGCCACCCAAGAGAAAAAGAAAAGGTGAGCTGGATAGAAATATTTTTATCTAGATTGAGGGATACAGTTACGCATAAATTAGGTATATTTCGGGATAAGTAAGAATATAATGTAGGCTTTATTACGGACGATAATTTTATCCCAGATAAGCGATATGACTTTTATGAGAATACCCGTAAAGCTATAGTATAATAAAGTAGTATAGAAAAAGATTTTCACAAAGAAAAAATTTTGAGAACTATATTAAAAACTGATATAAAAATCACTTCCAAATCGCATGAAATCACACATTAGGCGAACCAAGAAGGTGTGTTCGTCAGTGAACCCTTTTTGAAGTTCCAATTTTATTAAAATAACTAGCTGACCCCCGCGGCTTCACCCGCGTCTTTGTTTACTGCTTTGATCCCGTAGGTTGTAGTATGATATTTATATAACCTAAAATCTTCCTAGATAAATAAGCTATCATGCTGAATGAATTTTTGAAATCAAACCATTAGTTCCTAATATTACCGTTTTCAACCAACTAAAAAAAACATGATGAGAGATCAGAGGTTATTCTAATTACGAATGAAGCACGCAAATTGTCTATGTGCGTGTGTGCATCAAATAGCACTGTCGCACGGTGCGTCATAGCGAATTGTCGGACATTGTGTATCTGTGTGAGTGTATCAAATTTAATAGATTAAATTGTAGATCTTTGTATGTTTTACACGTTCATATTGTAAAATAAGGTTTGTTTTATTGGGTTATTCACCAACTCGACACAAGAGACCGGACACACGTGTGTCCAGTTGGTGAAACTCAAAATTAGTATCACTTATTATTTCGTCACCTGGACACGCCAAGATTTTCATTCGTGTCCACTTAGTGAAACTTAAATTATATCACTTTTATGTTTTCGCCAACTGGACACATGTTCGCATTTTACCCGAATTCAAGATAAAGTACAGTCAAACACATTAATGTTTTGTGTCAAACATCATCGGCCATTGAACGTCCCACTACTGAGTATGGGTAATTAAGTATGTAATTATTCATAATTTGTGAATTTATAATGAATGTATTTTTGACACTGACAGTCACTATCTCTATCCTTGTCTTGTAATCTTCATGTAACCAGTTTTATTACACTTTCTGTATTCCCGGCGGCCGGCGACTAACAATGACGTAGTTTGCTCTGATTGGTTGCAGCAGGTAAAAAATCCCAACCCGGTAACCCTTTGGTTATAATTCGTTATCAGTTTACTTCGTTTCACGTGTGCATTAAGTGCAGTATTTGTGTCATTTAAAAGTGACGTGGATTTTAATATAGGTAAGTACCTACTCAGTTTTAGATTTTTATTGTAACTATTTTTTAAGTTATTTTAGTTTAGCGATCCCGCTATATATTATTTTTTCTTAAAAAATCTTGTTTATTGTTTCATGTAAAGACAAATATGTCTATTGAGGAAGTCGCAGGCTCATCATTGGCTAACCGAAATACATTTTTATTCATCAATTCCCAAAGATATCGTCCAATTTTATTAAAAGATGGATATAAATATGTACACCTAAGGAAAAATAATGATGGATCTTCAATGTGGCGTTGCTCGAAAAAGTCAACTTGTAGAGCTATGCCTAAATTAAATTTCAATAACACCACTATATTAAAAGTGGCTGATCATAATCATGAAGGCGATTTTACGAAAAACAAGATTTTAATTCATTTAAATGATGTCGAGGATCAAGTAAAGCATAATCTAGCTGCTTCTGTCTCAAGCCTATACTTTGATACTATTGAGCGAATAGAAGAGAAAGGACTCCATTTAGTTGCAAATATCCCACGTTTCCAAAGTGTGAAAAATAAACTATATAGAAAAAGGAACAAATCATTGGGCGTTCAGCGCATATCATTCAATAACATAAGTTATGTAGTTGTCGAAATTGGGGAAAGATCACGTGAAGAGATGTTGTACATTGCCACTTTTACCGACCGACGCACAATCTGATGCCTGGTTATATATCATGGCTGAATGCTTAAACACTGAAGATGCCACAAAATTTAACGATTATTTTATTAGAACGTGGCTCGATGAAAATTCCGATTATGCAAACACATACCACTGCTATAAAGAACATCATCGCACTAATAATTCTGTTGAGGCATGGAATGCCGGAATAGCCAAAAAATTGAAACGGAAACCAAATATAGTGCAGTTTCTGGTCGCGATCAAAAGAGACATGAATGATTTTTAGCGCCGGGTTGTGATGGATGGACCTATATCAAGGAAAAAAATTGAAACTATCAGAATGAATACTATGATCGCAGCCACTGTTAGAGATTTTGAATCAGAAGAAATAAGCATCGGTCACTGTATCGAAAAAATTAAGTAAATAAAAATATATTTATACTGGCTTATAATAATTTTCTATGTTTTACTGTTGTGTTTTATTGATCTCTGTAATTATTATCTTAGTTTAGTAAAATGATTGTGATACAATTACCTTAATTATTACTAAAATACTCTATTTCCAAAGTGTCAAATATTGTTGTTGCAAAGATATGTAGAATGATTATTGTTTGTAAAATTACCCATTTTAGTATTGTTATGTTATAAGTATGCTCTACTGAGTATATTTTGATATTTTATTTTATTATTGTATGCCAAAAATCAAGGGTGAACGTTTCGACTCCGTACTTGTACAAATTTTACTGTAACTACATTTAATAAGAAAGCAAGCTTTGCAAGTTTGTATAAGAGTGGAGTGTATCTTTAAAGGATTAAAAACGTCATTGCGTTTAACCTTAAAAAATATAAAAATATATTTTGCTGTGTTTATGTATGACCTTATAAGATTTTTCTGTGATACTCGAAGATTATATTGAATATTGTCACGCTGATGCTATAAAAGCACCTACCGGTAATCAAAAAAATAACATTAGTTAAGTATACTTAACTAATGTTATTTTTTTGATTTTTTTGAACCGGTAATCAAAAAAATAACAATAGTTAAGTATACTTAACTAATGTTATTTTTTTGATTACCGGTTACTATTATTCACATTAATAAATCGTCATAATATTACTTAAATTTGTTTTATTTCAAAAATTGTCTTAAATACTCGTAGAAGCTAATAAGGTTTTTCAAGTAAAAAAATAAGGCAGCTTTTTCATGAAATCGAGGCGATTATGAAACTGACTGTACCCTTTTTTGCAAAAAAAAATGGTTGTGTCCAGTTGGCGAAAACATAAAAGTGATATAATTTATATTTCACTAAGTGGACACGAATGAAAGTCTTGGCGTGTCCAGATGACGAACTAATTAGTGATACTAATTTTGAGTTTCACCAACTGGACACACGTGTGTCCGGTCTCTTGTGTCGAGTTGGTGAATAACCCGTTTTATTAGGTCTTCTAGTATGTTTTAGAAATGTCGTTGTTTTGTCCGTTTGTTTTCAGTGACAACGTGAATGAATTATTACTGTGTATCCCTATTCACATAACATTATTTCATTGTTACCTAGCTAATGTGTAATGAGAAATTACGACTATCTGGGTAAAGGGACATGAAATATAGCCCCATTTTATATTCTTTTTAATGTCTTTTGTATGTATAATGTAATTGATTTATTATGTAAATGGCGTTAGTTTGTTTTTAATTAAGTTATAAAGTACATTGTCTGTTGACGTATGGACGGGAAACACGGTTTTTTACACTGCCCTGGCCCGTTTTAATTTACGATCATACTATAATTATTATCTTCAGAGGGTTATTTTTGCATGTAAAGCAGTTTTTACCTTACTGCGCAGCAAAAAAGGAGGGTTTTGTATGTATGTATGTTTGGCCTCTTTGGTTCGTCGTATGTAACTATTATTTATTTATTTAGAGCATAGAAAACCTACAGCTAAATACATCTAGAATAACAATAACAATCAAATAGTAACTAAACGTCAAATAGTAATTATACGGCTAAACCGATTTCGAGGAATAATGTGACGTTAGATTCGTGTTCATTTGCGCTAGTGAATATAATCAAACTAATAGAAAAACAAGATTTTTGGTAGTATGAAATAGAAAGGTAGTAAGATACTACGACTTTCAAACTTCTGCCTGCTCCTAATTTTTTTGCAAAGTTCGTTGGCCCTGAACCTGAAGTCAATTAATTGTGACATAACTTTCAAACACTCTTAATTATTATAATTATAAGTTCAACAAATCTGTGATTCTCCTGTTTATCTGGACAACAGTCTTTCGTATCAGGAAAGAGCATTTAAAACAGGATACTATAAAAATAAAACAAGTGGTAGGGTCCGTCGCCATACGGCCTGAGGTCATAAAACTGGTTCTACCAGCGCCTTACGGAACATCATTTATCTTATATACGTCAACACTATTATGATTCATTGAGTAAGAAACAAAATTGTCTGTTATTTTATTAAGGACAACAAACAACAGTATAATATATTCCAAATACACTACACACAACGTTATCAGATAACATACAATGATGAATAACTGATCACCATACAAAATACTTACCATAAGTTAATAATAACGACATGCACAAAACTTAAAGCTACTCAATACAAAAGCACAGATAAAGTTATTATATCTGTCCTTGTAAGTCTGAGGGGCAAAACAGTGCTTATTAAATAAATAACATAGTTTACGACATTGTGACTTCTCATTTTCTTTTTGTATTTAAATTTCTGATGTCCTTTATACTAGTACTCTTACTGTGCCAAATACAACCAAATCCATTCGCACAATATGTTTAAAAAGGTTACAAAGTTCTACCTTCACGTAATACTTTGATTGGAACAGTGATTCCGAAGAATAACGCGTTAGCAGCTTACAATACATATTAGTTAAGATTAAGACGTCACTTATATCATTTTCTCCATACATTTGTCAGATACCGACATACGATAAGCGTGGCATTACCTATGAAAAGTATGTGTTTCAAAAATACTCACCAACTAGTATTTTTGGAACAGCATTGACCTGTTCCGACCACGTAAAACGTATCCTATCAAAGACCCCCAGATATCTGCATGATCCTCAAAAAATAAATCCCACACACACACGAGGTTTATCTAAGTACATCCACGTTTCTTGTCACCAAACCTTCTATCATAATAATGCGGGGACACTTTAATGGATATTTCCCATCCGTGACAGCCATCCTTGCCTATCCTCGCCCGGGGCAGCATAAATAAATCCGCCTAAATCAACACTCGAAGGATTTACTGAAATATGAGGTATGTGGCGAAAAAACGTAGAAAGTGACCAGTATATGCTGACCAGTGGTCGAATTCGGGGAAATAGGGGCCGATGTGACGAAAAGTTACTTTTATTGGTCACGATGGGATTGAACAAATATTGCGGAACTAGGTACCAGGAAGTAAAATGATGGGAGGCAATTTTACATCGCTTTTGGTACGGAACGTTTGCAATTTAATCTCAGTCTAATCAATAATCATATAGGATATTAATTGTTGTTTATTAATTAGTAGATACTATATACTTCGAAGTGTGAGTTTCACGAAACGTGTCCTTTTCTTACTATAAGGCATGAATGTAAATTAAAGATTTTAAATTGAAATAATGAAAAAAAAAAATATTTCGCGAGTTATTAAAGTATGGTGAAATACATCTTAATTTACCTACTTATTGCCGACTTTGAGAGTTGGTGTTCTGTTTTTAAGACGAGTAAATTAGAGTCGAGAAAATCGTATCCGACACCGTGCGCGTAGAATCAATATGTAAGATAGATTCTCTTTGAAGAAGGAGTGCAGAGTCAGCCCCCAAGGAGAGTCAGCCTGGGAAGGGGCCCAACGGGGCCAACGCCTGCCGGGGTTGCGGAATGCATATAATGGTTACCGTGACCCCGGAACATAAGGGGCAACCGAAGGAACATGAGTGGGTTTTAGTCAGTAAAAGTCTGACACGCCCTCCCGCCGCCCTATGGCGGGAGAAGTCATTTGATGATTTCCCACTCACCAAAAAAAAAAAAAAAAAAAAGAAGGAGTGCAGAGACTGAGAGAAAGAATTGTATAATTACCCAGTTTTTAGATGTTTCTTTTCCACTAATAATTAAAATGCACAGTATTATCCTAACCTCAACATGAAGGGTCACAATAAACTGGATTCTCTAATCTCGCTTGCGGTTCAATTCTGCCTTGTTTTTCGAAATCGAAAAATATTGTGCTTGTTGAGGCTTTCCTTTTGTTGTTATTATTGAGAGAATTGCATTGTTGAATTGATTTTCCATTGAGTGGGTTGGGTCTTATGGGTATACGCAATATTGAACTGGCATTCATTGCGATCGACAGTATTAATGTTGTAAACTTTTCTTTATTGATTTACTTGTTGTGCCCCTGTGCTCTTTTGGACAACAGTATTTGGAATAATTTAACATACAATGTGTCTCATTACTCATGTAAAATGCTAAACTGACTGTCTGTTTGATTGACTGTTGATATATCAACGCACAGTCTAAACCTGGTCCTAGAAACATGAAACTTGCGAGGTGTATTCTTTGTAAAGAGTAGGTAACCTATTTTCCAAGAAAAAGAATTTCCAAAAATCCTTCCTTAGAGACAGAATATTTGGAAACTTCACGACCGTTAAATAAACGATTTGACTATTGTAAAGCGATAAATAAAACAGCGGGTGGTGTCTCAACATTTACGCGCGTGAAGCCGCGGGCCAAAGCTACGATTTAGCCTAAGTGCCAAACCACAAGTTCCCGACGCAGGTTTTCAACTGAACCTAGTATGAAATGGACACTTATGTAAACTAAAAATATAGTTATTATTACATAGTATAGTGTCCGTTTGTCAAGTCCGGGTAGTTCACAACCGCGCGTGAACTCTCACGTCAAATTATAAGGTAATTGCGATGATTGACGCGCGCTCGTGAAATGTATTAACTATATGATATAGTGTTTTGCAATATTTTGTTCGTCCGTCATGTTAGGGTTTGATTTTTCGAAAGCTTTGCACTAGCATCAAAATCTTAACTCAGAGTTAGTTATGCCAGTATAAATAAAAATACTTTGGCTTAGGTATTCTTTATCTTTATCTCGTTACTAAAGTTTGACAGTAAGCTGACTGACTGGTTGTTGATATATCAACGCATAAACCAATGGTCTGAGAGACATGAACCTTGGAGGGTATGTTCTTTGTGAAGAGATCCACTAAGAAAAGATTAATTAGAAAGGGGTAAAATAGGAAATGTAAGTTTCGACATTCACGTGGGCGAAGCCGCGGGCGAAAGCAATATAATGTACCCGTCAGCATCTAAATGAAAGTTAATAAAATAATTTTGGTTCGAGCCAGTGGCCCACCAGTGGTACTACTTACTGTTTTCCTCATAAACAGTCTGTAGGTATACCAAAATAAATATCTTCTTCGACAGTCTCCATACCATAATAAATATTTTCTCTGAAAAAAAGTTCTATTTCGCCTTACCTGAATATAAATAAACTGCCGAAACACGAAAAGACTTCCCAACAAAAACATAAATAAAAATATGTCTATACAAAAAACATATTTTCAGCGCCCATTTCCCAAGAGCCGCCCCATCACTCAATGCACAATACAAGTGTACCCCGCGACTCCACTCCGTTTTATTTACATGAGAGAATGAGCTATAAACAGGGTCGGATGTCGCATCTTCGTATCCCTTATTCATCACTGAGGGGCATGTATCAGCATAATGCCTGCTGCCGTCTTTGTTCGCGTTATTGTAGATAAGGCTATGTGTAGACTAGCAACGCTGCGACGGCTAATCGCAGCTACCGACAACGGTGGTCAGACACCGTCGACATTATTTGTTTACAGTAGTTTATTTTCACAAATCGTACAAATGTACAAAATACTTCGAAGGCGAGAGCATCGAAGGTCTTTAAATTAGATGCAGCAGTATTTTAACGACATGGCCTTTTTTTTAAACGCAATGCATCTTAATTCTTAACTAATAAGCAACTGCTGTCGTCGTCACTATAAAACTGCTCAGATAAATCTTTGCTGTGTAGCGGATATTACTCTACCATTACTGAAAAAGGTTCTATGAAAATATTTTTTTTTTACTTTGGCTTCCTTCTTCTTAGATTTCGACATTTTTAGACATAGGTACTAGTAAAGTGTCTAGGGATCAAAATTGGGCCAAATTCAAAAAAATCTTTACCAGTAATCAAATAAAACCAATAAGCCACTTAAAGCAATTCTCCTAAGATTATATTTTAAAGCAAGTAAGCATTCCTTTAGTAGGCTCATTTTATAAACATATTCGTGTAAGCCGGGCTTTTCGGCAAGGCACGCCAGTCCTAGGTACTGCATATTTTACTGTCTGTCGCCTCTATCCGTGACGTAATCTGTGTAGTGTAAGTACGAGGCGCCGCCTCTGTTTGTTAGACAATCTGTACTTCTATACTGTATAAACAGGCCGTCAGCTTGTAAAGTGAACGGATGGCGAAAATAGGTCATTGTGTTGACCCAGGCTAGTGTACTCTCACCTATATCATATTTAGGTATTGTTGGTCCGTTTAAAATTGTACTAGGATGCTAAATATGCGTAAAAACTGACTACCGTGCCTCGGAAATCCCCTATAGTTGTTGGTCTCGTTTCGTCATTCTCAGAATTCGTTAGGTTGGAACTTATCGATTTGTCGACGATGATGGCCTACCCCGAAGAACTTTACGAGTTAGAAAAGTAAGTTATTTTCGAGGGCGTTTGGAAGTGGTTAAAATTCTATCTATGTATAAACAAATTCACAATAATAAATCAAATAAAGTCGAATCGTTAACACTATTCATCAAGCAGAACGGCAGATTTTTCTGATTCCGCCTTAAATAGCAGAAAAATTAGGAAAACTATCAACCAAACCAATTTTTTTGAAATAAAAATTGTGGGTTTATCTACAGCGAGGTGCTGCATCTTGATTACTATACTAGCTGTCCCCTGCGGTTTCACTCGTGCCTTTATTTCCTTTCCGCTACCATGGGTCATAGTGTGATGTTTTTCTTATGTGCAAGCTATATACTATATATTAATTGTCCTAGAGACATAAAACTTATAGGGTGTGTTCTTTGTGAATTCTTCTTCTTCTTTGGAAATTCTACCTTAAAAGGCTTAAAATAGTGGATGGAGGTTTGACATCTACGCGGGCGAAGCCGCGGGTGTGGCGCAAATATGAGTATAGAATTACAAAAGCAGCCCGTAACAATTGGCTAACATGACATAGTTATTCTACAATCCACATAACTGTTTCATGAACACACCACAATTTGCATCAGCCTGTATACACATTGTGTAGTACTGGTCATTCCTGTAACATAGTTCTCATTTCCACAGAAGCAATAATAAATAATACAGGTTACTGACAATAAGGGTGTGGACATGAAGACAGCGGATGGAAATTGCTACAAAGCAAGCGGCACGGCGGCGCGAGGCCTTTTATTCGAAGGGAAACCTTGAGAAAGCTCCCGGACTTCGAGGATAAGTTCGAGGAGTGTGAGATTTTTACCTCACTAAAACCATCCCGGTGATCACCATCAGAACATAGAATGGGCGTCGACCTACCTATGAGACAACCATCTCAGAACCGCCTCTGTGCGATGCCTGTGGAGGCACATCCTTGAGGAGATTGTACAATAGTCTCTTGTGAGCCTAATAGAACATGGCAGCATGTGATCAGTGACCCCGACGTCCCAAGTTTGGTGTTTTCGTAGTTCCATCTCCATGTAAGTCGCCTAGTCTCTCCGCGCGCCGCCACTGTGCCCGCTGACTTCGTGTCCGCAGCCTTAGTTTTGAGTACACCAAGCATACAACATGTTAGTTCCGACAACGCTTGTCCGAGACTGGAAACGGCTTGTTTTGGCACGGACGTAGTCATAAAAGCCCACCGATGTCCACTTTAGAACTTGTATGTACCTAAAACTACTACATACACGCACACTGCTGTATGTGGAGTGATAAATCGAAGCGGGCGATTCTGGTATTGCACGGGGTCATTCGGAAATACTGACAATTTATGTAACTAAAAAAGGAAAGGTTAATTTTAATTGCCGTTGGATTTTTATTGTCGTTATGTAATAATTTATTGTTTATTTTCTTATAAAACATAGGCATAAGTTCCAAATAGCTCATTTACAGCAACAAAAATCTATGTGTGTGATTAATAAACCCTACCTCTTTGCTTCATATTTGTCGACGTAAATCTATATACGTCAAGGTTTCTTGAATGTTTTTCTCTAGACTTATGTCAGAAGAAACAGGCAAAACCGTAAGGTCAATTTGAATTAGTTTTTTTTAATTTTTAAAACAAAATAAGACGCTGCTGGTACATATGCTAGAAATGATTACCTCGTGCACTTACGTGGTAATAATTTCTTTTCAAATTACACCTACCTCTGCTGGGCTAAAATATTCGTTAATTTTGTAATACAGGTCATTGAGTAGCTCGAGCTTAGCTACCAACTTAATTTTTGTGACCATTGCTTTTTTATATTTCAGATACTCTTTATTTTGTTGACGAATCGTAACTGCATGTTTATTCTCCAGTTTAAATTATTTATGATCTGACGAGAGGTGAACTCAACCCAAAAACACTAAAATCTCGCTTCTATTATGAGATCTACACGGCACATGAATAATTTTCCATTTTACCGTCCGAAACGTAACCAAAATACCTAGCGGGTAGCTTATACTTTAATCTTATAAATACATACTGCGAAGTTTAGTAGAATCCAGTCATGCATTCAGACGGGAACAGGAAACGTACATCGGAAGTCCAGTCGGAAGCATTTTCTTGCATTATTAATTTCCGCGCGTAATTTTGACGGTAATTCCTCGCGTAATTCCGGCTAATCCTCGTTTAATTTCCGAGGGAAGGTACCGAAAATTATATGGAGCCTTCATTGTGTACATTTGTCTTAAGGTGGATGGTTCAAGGTAGCTAGCGAAATTCTAATTTTTTTACGTATTTTTGCAATTTGCTGCTCAGTGTCTGGGTGTGTGTTGATATAGAATGATTCGCGACTATCGTTCGACTATCATACTGCAGTTACAGAATTATTATCATTTAAATCTATACTAATATTATAAAGCGGAAGAGTTTGTTTGTTTGTTTGTTAGTTTAAACGCGCTAATCTCAGGAACTACTAGTCAATTATATTATTAAGTAAAAAGGTGTAGATAAGATAGGTTACCCAAACGAAATTCTATCTTCAAAAACGGCACACTAACGCACACATACATTACACGTCAAAGTAGGATGACATGATTGAAGTAGTGCGAGTGAAAAAGAGATAAACGTCAAATGTCAACGCGATACTCAGTATCATGTTTGTCAATTGGCAAACTTTTAATGTGCCACTTTTTGACTGCATATAACCTATCTGCATATAACCTTGACGGGCCTGTTGGTCTAGTGGTCAGTGACCCTGACTGCTAAGCCAGAGGTCGTGGGTTCGATTCCCACCCAGGACAAACTTTGTGTGATGAGCATAAATGTTTGTTCTGTGTCTGGGTGTTATTTATCTATAATATGTATGTATTTAAAAATTATATAAGTATGTATATCAGTTGTCTGATTACCATAACACAAGCTCTGCTTAGCTTGGGATCAGATGGCCGTGTGTAAGATGTCCCAGGATATTATATTATTATCTAAATCACCAAAACAACCCTCAAAGTGTATAGAACTCGATTGATTACCTATTTCATGAAAAAGTCATTTAATCGAGTTGTATGCACTCTGAGCGCTGTTTTGATTATTTTGAGCGGTAAATTGCAAAAAACGTTCAAAATTTTGAATTTCGCGGGCTACCGTGAAACATCCCACTTAAAGGTTTTAGGGAAATAAATGACTCCTCCGCCACCAGGTCTACTTACAGATATTGTTTTGAAGTTATTAAAAGTACGCGCGTAGGTTGTAAGTAATCCACAGTGGTTTAGCTTTGCAAAGTTCAGGTTTCAGAATTTATTTTTGTTTTTCAAAGATGGCTATATATAGATTTGTTCGTAAACTTCTGATGTGTTTTTGAGTGATCGCTTCATGTTTTTCAAGATTTATTTAATATTAGATTGTCTTTACATTGTTACATTAATAGTGTTAGGTCGAGGTTTGTATGGCGGTGACAGTAATAAAGCAAGTGCAAAGCGATGTTTATTTTTCTTGAACTCATAATAATGTCACCCAAAAAAGGGACTAAATATAATGCAGAATAGCGCCATTTTCACTTCAGAGTACCTTGGCGATAGTCACGCTTTGCCATTAAATTAAAAACAAAATTTATGAATCAATCTCTAGATGCCGCCGTCATCGCCGTGAAAATTTCACAACACGGCAAGATTATTGAGGCGATAAACTCGCTCATGTCAAATGGCGCCTTAAAATATCTGGCTATTCTTTATACCATTGGTTTTTTAAACTTTTAAGGTACATTTTAACAACACTGAAATTGTAAATATGAACTAAAATTCTTTGTCTCGATCACGCTTTATTTTGAGAACAATTTAACCGTTTACACTTAGCTTTTTTAAGTTTGAATGATGAAAATGAATTTAACCTATAGTTAAATTCACGGAGTAAAAAATATTGAAATGCTTTCAAAAACAGAACGCCTTTTGTAACATCCAAAAGACTAGAGATCTTTCACATTAAAAATCGTGACACAACAAAAAGTTTATAGTAAAACCGGTTAATTGGTTCTCATTGCTTATCAAAGTATAAAATTAATGTAAATGTAATTTTATTGCATTTTGACACTTTTCTACAGAACCCACTTAAGGAATCGGTGCTGTATAAGATAATCCTCCTTGACAACAACAAAGGTGACGATACCATAAATAATGTAACACATAGATTAAAGCCGCCTCACTCAGTATACATCATCCCTTGCCTCAAAGGCGATCCGGGCTTATTGGACGAGGTTGCATCGCTGTAATAATTCAAAACCTCATTGTACTCTGACCATCAGTTTCTAATAAATCAACAGTTGCTTCTGTTGAATATAACATACTATATAGTATAGGAGCAGAAGGTCGACTTCTGCTTACAAGTAGATTTATCACTGTTGCGAATACCGTACCTTCATCATCTCCCTAGGATTTTCCCAACTAAGTTGAGGTCGGCTTCCAGTCTAAACGAATTTAGCTGGATACCAGCGTTTTACGTGAAGCGACTGCCTATCAGACCTCCACAACCCAGTAACTAGGCGACACGATACCTTATGGTTAGACTGGTCAGACTTTATGGCTTCTGACTGCCCGTAACGATTGTCAAAGTTCTTCGAAAGACAACCGGGACCAACGACTTTCCGAGTTTTTCGAGGCCCGGGATGTCAGTGTTGTCCAAGTTAATCCTTACCTTATTTCTTAAAAATTGAAAACAGACCGTTGAACTCGTCATTGTAAGTGCAATGACCTCTTATCCGAGATTCTGGTAAAAACAAGGTTGTATATCTGATCTATCTGCTGACATTATCTTCCCGGTGATAATATCTCGTGGGGAAGCCCACAAATCCATTCCCGCCATTGTTTAGGATTTTTCCCGGGAATGTTGTCTCCGTAATCATTGGTACGCAATGGATAGTAAGCAGTTATGTTTAAATAGAATATTTCAAGAGGAAGTTTTATATATATATATATTACATGCACATTTTGATAGAGAAAGGCCGAGGTTTTTATAGATTGGTAACACCCGTGCGAAGAAGGGCCACGTTGCTAGTAACATTAATAAAATTACCCTTCAAAATGTGCGTGCACTTTTCCAACCTCGCGTGAACCTGATCTTCTGTAACCACTTATCTAATTGGTTATTACACTGTCTGCCATACGCAGAATATATCTTGTTAGTTAATTACATGGCTGAGGGATGGGGCGGTCATTTAATAATATACTGTCTGCCGCATCTGCGGTATAATCCTTTTGATTACTGTAGTGCTGGGTGTTACAACTGTGTTGATAGGTCATTAGCGTCAAATAAGTGAACTAATGGAACATAAATAAGCTCAAACTTAATATATTTATCTACTAGCGATTCCCCGCGATTTAAGCGCGTTTTGTGAGGTTTTTTATTTGCTCCGTTCCCGTGGATCAGATCATAACGTGAAGTTATGTAACCTACTTATGCGTTAATCTGATGTATAAGATAAATTATAGAAAAGTTTTTCAAAATCCGTTCGGTGGTTTTGTGCTAAAGAGAGTAACAAACATCCACACATACATATACATAATATTATATTAGTAAGAATTTATTAATACTTGCTGTGTCGTTATTCTAGTTGCGTGTAAGGTCTTTCATTACTGCTCAGGTCAGGTCTCAGCGTGATGTTATGCCTATGTGTTATTCTTATTATGATGTATAAACTATATTATTTTACAGTTTTATTAAAATTTGTTCTAAATAGTTTTTGCGTTAAAAAAAAGTGAGAAACCATGCATTCACCCAACCTCTTTTTTGTAAGAAGCCTTTACAAAGAGGTTTATTTAGTTGTGCGAGGTAATTTGTGTAAGTTCTTATCCTACATTTCATAAATACCTCTAAAGCAGATTAATACAGTCGGATAGAAGTTAGTTTTAACTAATCCTTTTACAGGCAATTCGGAATTGTCGGAGTGTCAGCCATTCAGTTCTAGACTCGACTCGTTTTAAACAATAGAAACTGCATGAACAATATAAAATGTAGACCAAATAAAACTTTTTTTTAAAAGCTTTTTTTTTAACGGGCTAATCTTTGGAAGTGCCGGTCGGATTGGAATATTTATTTATGCATAATGGAGCTTAATTCATGAGAAATAATGTAGGCAGTATTTCACGCGGGTAAAACAACAAATCTTTTTACATATTTAAAAATCATGGCAAACTGACTGATGAACTGACTGTTGATAAGTATATCAACGACCAGTCCAAACCGCTGGTCTAGAGACTCAGATCTTTGAGGATAGGTACGCTTATCCGGGGTTGCGGAATATTTATAATAGTTACCGTGACCCCGGAACATAAAGAGCAACCGAAGGTACATGAGTGGGATTTAGTCATTAAAAGTCTGACACGCCCTCCAGCCGCACCCAGGACGGGAGCAGTCGTTTGGTGATTTCCCACTCCCCCCAAAAAAAGGGTACGCTTATAGTAAAGTGGAAGTATAAACTTAGAAAGGATTTTAGGAATTCTAACCCTAAAGTGGTAAAATAATGGATGAAAGCTTCGGGCCAAAGCTAGTATATAACAAAAATAATAAATATTTCATCACTAGCTTTTGCCCGCAGCTTCGCTCGCGTTAGAAAGAGACAAAAAGTAGCCTATGTTACTCTCCATCCCTTCAACTATCTCCACTCAAAAAATCACGTCAATTCATCGCTCCGTTTTGCCGTGAAAGAAAGACAAACAGACAGACAGACACACTTTCCCATTTATAATATTAGTATGGATTTCATTTCAACTTACCGGGTACATAAACTACTTTTAAAGAAACATTATCCCATTCCTTTTTTTGTTTTTTTCTATTGTCATTTTTCTATTCTGTTCATTTTCATATTATGAAAAAACTGTAACGCAAGCATTTGAATAGATTCTCGTGTCATTATGCGCCTGGGGAAAAGAATAACGCAATATAAAAGCTAGTTTTAATATCACATTCCCTTATAAAGATAGAAAAAACTAACAGGCGCTTAAAAACACTTCATACCTACTTAGTATAATATCTCGTTTATTAACTGGATGGACTATCTTACAAATTAAAATTGTAAGTGGATGTTTCATAAGCAAGTACTATCGAAGGGGTTTTGATGAAACTTATAATTATACATAATTATACTGGGTGGCGCAAAAGTAAAGACCCTATTTGGTTCAGCTATAACATTTTTTCTAAATTAGAAAACTAGATTTAGATTTTTTTAAATGTATATTTGTGCCATTAAATTTCGTACCATTAGGATTTAAAGATGATGTCTTTTAAATGGTGACCTCCAGAGTTGATACACATTTGAGCCCTATTTATGACATTTTGCATAACTTGCCGTAACACTTCCTGCGATATGTTCGTTATTTCTTGACGAATGTTTTCTTTTAGAGCTGCGAGAGTCTGTGGCTTGTTCACATACACCCGAGATTTCAAAAAACCCCAAAGAAAGAAGTCTGGACTGGTCAGATCGGGTGATCTTGCAGGCCAAGGCAAATCGCCAAAACGAGAGATAACTCGGCCTGGAAAAGCGTCCCTCACTAAGTCCATAGTGTCGCGCGCTGTGTGTGCCGTAGCGCCGTCTTGTTGAAACCAGATGTGCTCCAGCCCCAATTCGTCCAAACTGGGTATCAAAAACTCACGTAACATGGTTCTGTAGCGTTCTCCAGTGACAGTAATCGCATTGCCTCCAGCGTCTTCGAAAAAATAGGGTCCGATCACTCTGTCAACACAGATGCCACACCATACAGTAACTTTTAGTGGGTGTAGAGGTGTTTCTTGAATAATGCGCGGATTATCAGTGCCCCAGAACCGAGTATTCTGCTTATTGACATGCCCTGAGAGATGGAAATGCGCTTCGTCACTCATAACCAATTTTGAAGGAAAATCATCCTCTTCAAGGTTGAGGTTTATGACGCGCTGGCAGTAATCTAAACGAGCTCGGTGGTCAGCAGGCAGCAGCTGATGAGTCATTTGAGTTTTATACGGGAACATCTTTAAGTCTTTCACCAAAATACGCTGCAGGGTCCGTCTGGAAATGCCCAATTGCGTGGCACGTCGCCTCGTTGATGTTTCTGGACACTCTTCCACATCTTCGCGCACAGCATCGATATTTTCAGCTGAACGGCCTGTTCTTGGTCTCCCAGACTTAGGTCTATCCAATGTTGAGCCAGTTGCTTCAAGGCGTGTGGCAAAGCGTCGAATTGTGCGACCAATCGGTGCCGGACGGTGGGGAAATCGTCGACGAAATTCACGTTGTGTTCTTATCACTGATGAATTATTCCGTAAGAACATTGACACAATTATTCCACGTTCTTGGGGAGTAAAACGGTCCATGTTTATTTTCAGTGTATTTTACATTTGTTCACTACACAATTTTCAACAACAGAATGACAGAAAATGTCATATAAAAAAAAAAAGTATTTTCTTTAGTGCCAGTACTTTTGCGCCACCCAGTATTTGTTCATCACATTAACAAAGTTTAGAAGTTGTATGGTACATACCTAGTCTCCAAAAACACGCCAATCATTGGTTCCGACTGTCAAGTCTGTTTTATTACTTTTTCATTTTTTTTAAATATTAATTTGTAAGTTTTTAATTATTAATTTTGTTATTTACTTGCATTGTTTTCACATATAGAAGCACGAAAATTAATGTAACCTGTAATACATTTGATTTTTTTTAAAAAGTGTCCGTGGAGTTTCTTGCCTGTTCTTCTCTATATAGAGATCTACGTTTTGGAACAGGCAATTAGCGTCACTTTTCTGACTGACCGACCGACTCTTTGACTATTCATAAGTGCCTATAAAATATGGTCTAAGTGAAATAAATGCCTTGAATTTTGAATTTTGAATTTGTAGATACCTATTGGACAGTAATAGTATTAAGCTGTAAATGTGTTGCAGATACAGACGCTTTACATATGTACAACTGATATCGAAAAAAAGAATAGTCTAGCTTTTTCCTAACTACTTGTATGTTGAGAATAAAAATGAGATGACTATTAAATATGCCCACCGCAAGCTTGTGCAACGTAAATTTTATGTGTGGAACAATTTCCCTAACAATTTTTCCTTGCCTTCTGTGCCCCTTAATTTATAGCCACAAAGCCCTCTCTATTTACATCGCTTGTATATATAATTACTTTACGCAAAGCTCCTATAAATAGTTACGGTTTTCTTTTAGAAACGAGGAAGGAATATTGTGTGGAATTTTTTGCGTGGTTTTCTGTTGTCCTGGGATTTGTGTGAATATCTGTGCTTACGGCGTTGCTTGCGTATTTTTAAGAGCATTATCTATCTCCAATTATCTTTATTATCTACTAGCTTCTGCCCGCGGCTATTAGCTCGCGTTAGAAAAAGACAAAAAGTAGCCTATGTTACTCTCCATCCCTTCAACTATCTCCACTTAAAAAATCACGTCAATCCGTCGCTCCGTTTTGCCGTGAAAGAAAGACAAACAGACAGACAGACAGACACACTTTCCCATTTATAATATTAAGTATGGATACTAATAATATAAAGCTGAAGAGTTTGTTTGTTAGTTGGTTTGGACGCGCTGGATCCAATTGAAAAAATATTTTGGATAGGTAGTCCACTTTGCTATGCTACATCCATACTAATATTATAAATGGGAAAGTGTGTCTGTCTGTCTGTCTGTTTGTCTTTCTTTCACGGCAAAACGGAGTGACGGATTGACGAGATTTTTTAAGTGGAGATAATTGAAGGGACGGAGAGTAACATAGGCTACTTTTTGTCTCTTTCTAACGCGAGCGAAGCCGCGGGCAGAAGCTAGTAGGCTATAAACATAACGCTACTACCTACGGACTAGTGAAAGTGCTTCTTGAATATAAATTACTCTGGTACAATTTAATTATATGTAAAGATAAAATGAACGTCATGTAGTGATTTGATAAGCCAAGAAACATGGCAACTTTGAAAGAAAAATCGCGTGAGTTATTGCCGTGACAAAGTTATGAGGCGCTGAGAATGTTATAGAATTTTAAAAGCATCTTTATTCTTTATGTACACAAAGGATGCATGTTTGTTATTTTGTTATGCAAAGTCTGCTTAATAGCTTCGTATGTTTAATATTTTGGAGTAATTTTTGTTTGAATTTTGTAATTTATTTACAGGCTGGAAAAACAGGGGTTCAAAAAGATATCAAAGGGTAGGGTGGGGAATACAGGCGTATAAACCTTATTCTAATACATCTAGAGTATAGTTCTATTACCCAAGAAACGCGAAAATTTTATCAAATACGCCATGTGAAGGCACCATTAGGTTCTGCGTTTAGTTATTTGTGTACTTGCGTTTGTATGATTGTGTAAACTTGAACTTGAACACAGTATGGGAAAACACACTACCTGCCCCCTGCGGTTTCACCCGCGTTATGTCAGGTTTTTGATTAATGCTCCGTTGCCGCGAGTGTCAACATTACGGTATGACCATAGAGTGCTGTTATGTAGCCTATATGTTAACCTGATGTACATACAAGCCGTATTAGGCCCGAGTCACACCGGAATGGCAGCGGCCGGCAGCGGCGCGGCGAGCACCTTCAGTGTGAAATAATTTTAAACTTTAACTACATACTTAAAAGACTAGTATCGCTTGAAAAGCTTGAAAAAGTCGCGAGGCCGCCAGCGGCTGCCAGCGGCCGCGCGCCTTTCGTTTCTAGCGACGCTGGCGGCCGCTGCCGGCCGCTGCCATTCCGGTGCGACTCGGGCCTTAATGCAAAGTTTTATCAAAACGCAGAAAAAGTAGTTTTTCATCCATCCATACATACATCCACATAAACTTTAAAATTTATAATATTAGTAAGATTTTGAAAACTAATCTACCAATAGGTAGAGGTTCGTAGATTAGTCTTTTCGATCATAAAGCAATTAAGGAAAATTTATTCATAAAATCTATTTAGGTCGATAGAATGGGCGTCCACATTAATTTGTAAAATAAATGTAAGACGCCCATCAAAACCAAATTACTTTATTACAGAACGACGAAACTGGCTTTCACCGTATTTGCTGCATATATTGGAGCTTTCTAAATATTGCATTCATGTTTGAAGCAATCGAAACTACTTGAAAAATACTCTGCGCTACGAATATTAGATTTCCTTTGAAGGAATTTATTTTTAAAACGTTTGATATCCATCTCACTGGTTCTGTTAGAGTATAAGCTGCTTATGCTTATATATTTATATAACCTCTTTTCCTTTTAACGTAAACTTAATAGCTTTAAACAAATTAGTAACTTGTAGTAGCCAGTGCATTCGCTTTAAATGCTTTTGGAGTTGTTGTTGGAAAAGTTATTAATTTGTGGTGCCTGTTGTCATTCGGTGGCCATGTACGGTCATTTTGGCGCGTTAGTTGAACTGACGTACGTCCAAAATTTGATCGTGAGTGTCGAATCGCCATGCCAGAGTTGGTTGGCCGCCTAAACCATTTGGAGTGACGAGTGAGTTTTATGACTAGACTGACGCGAAAAATGACCGTCAATGGTCACCTTTGTTTAGATCTTTGTCAGTCGTTACGGGAAGTCAGAAGCTAAAAAGTCTCTCAGTCTGATAGGCAGTCGCTTCATGTAAAACACTGGTATTCAGCTGCTGGTTCGACTGGATACCGACCCTATCATACTAGGGAAGGAAATTACTAGGGAGATGATGTTTAGTTTTTAAGATTTTTTACTAAAGGTACTTCTCGTGTCCTGTTACCTGCCCGCGGCTTCTCCTGCACGGCTGTTGAAACATTCATCTCCTATTTTTTTCCCTTTAGGGTTAGATATTAATCCTTCAAACACACGTGATTTGAGACGCAATAGAAAGACAATAGCAGCCCGACAGCCGGCTGTCGCTTAGTCGTCATGAGGTTAAAAAATTCTATCGTGGCAGATCCTTACGCTTCACAAAAAACATACCCTTCAAGTTTCTTGTCTTTAAGCCTTCGAACACACGTGATTCGAGACACAATAGAAAGACAATAGCAGCGCGACAGCCGGCTGCCGGTTGGTCGTTGAAAGGTTAAGACCACCGGTTTGATCTGTACGTTGATGTATCAACCAGTCGGTCAGTTTACCATTTTATGTATACATAAGATAGAGATTACATAAACGTGTTAATAGGATGTCGTCGACTGAGTTCCCCGTACAATATTATGGTCAACAAGTAATTAAACGCGATTGCAATTTGTAGATTACATACTGGCATTAATGGCTTATATTATCTACGAAATTTATGTATGATTATTTAAATAGTGAGTAATGGTAACTGGTGGTGTTAAGACTAGTAAAATACTTGCCTTGAGTGTTGTCAGGCGACGGCCTATGGAGAGGATACAAAAAGCATACATTGTAAATACAGTTACATATAAAGTTTTTATTTCTAATGCAAGTCTTCTTCTACCTCTATGACAATTGTTATAAAAATGGTGGAGGGATACTTTTTGCTGTGGTAAGCGAGCTTGGGAGGAACAAGTTAGGTCCTTATTTCAGAGGGCACAGACAAATCCATTTAAATAGGTATCTTTTTTGTCAAGAGAAAAGCTATTCAATAGCTATTACGAAAATACCACAATCATTGGACAAAGTCTGTTTGAGTGGATATTTGGGATATAAACTATTTTATGTCCTTCCTTAGGGTATGGACTGTCTATGTTTCAAATTTAAATCGGGTCAGTAGTATGGTGTGACAGCGACATACACAGACAGACAAGAGTTACTTTCGCATTAATAATATTATGCCCTTACTATAATAATCACTGTGTAAAGTTATGCAATGAATAAAGCCTGTGTAACCATACATTTTTTGACGTATAAACCTGTCATAACTTTATGCAGCGTTTATTAGTAAGGCACTTGGTGTGGAAGTACTTAAGAATTGTCAATGTACTTACAATATGTTTAGATGGCAATATAAAAACTTTACAAAAAACGCCAATAACCTGAAAATAACTCAATACACTCAAACTCAGACTAAGGTAAAAAGGGCTTTGATCTGAATGCACAATTTTCAAACGGTAGGTATTTGTGAAATTTCTGAATAGCTGTTGTGAACTCGCTCGGGATATTTCTTACGAATACTTGAATTCTTACAAAACTTTGAACGCAGTTTGCGCTTTGAAGAACGGAAGCGAAGACGTGAAAGTGAATGGTGCGTGGTAATAAAACTGTGTAATACAGTGTATTGTTACATGGTTTGTGTATGTTTTGAATTGAAATTTCATGTTTTGTAAGAAAACACTTATTATTTTGTTGTGTTCCGTTCTAGTAAAGAGTATTTAAAAGTTTAAAAATATAGTTAAAAAATTAAAAATAAATATATACTTAGCGCCTTACTAATAAACGCTGCATAAAGTTATGACAGGTTTATACGTCAAAAAATGTATGGTTACACAGGCTTTTTTCATTGCATAACTTTACACAGTGATTATTAGTAAGGGCACAAATGTTTATATTCAATTTAAGTATAACTTATAACTGTAATGTATGTTTCTGGCATATTATAAAACAAACACAACGCGGCTTTCTTTCCATATGTTCGAGATACAATAAAATCAAAAAGCATTAAACTGATTTTAATACGGTCTGCGCCTACAGACCACCGATGTATTTATACATGGAATTTTAAAGATTTATTGATACCGGGAGCGGAGCAGTAACCAAAGACGTAAAACATATTAGAGCTGAAACCGCGAAGAACAGCTAGTGATAAACAAATGAGTAGTTATGATAAGTTGATTAAATAAGTTGTAGGATGAAAAAAAAAGGGTTATGGGGCATCCCGCCCACGGAAGATGTCGCCCCCGGACGAGATGTCCACCTTTTAAAATGTGCATGGGTATATTCGCCCGAAAAATAATGTACTCTTTTAATATGGTAATTTGACTATATTATGATTTGCAGATTCATCTGAAGTTTAATAAAAAAAAAATACGATTTAGCCAAAATATCTCTTTACTTTTTAATAGGAGACATCTCAGTATCATTTAATTTACACAAGACATTATTTTTCGGGCGAAAATACCCACGCACATTTTAAAAAGTGGACATCTCGCTCGGGGGCGAGATCTTTCGTGGGCGGGATGTCCCATAACCCAAAGAAAAAGCCTACAAAAGAGACATTATTCTAGATCACGTCTCTTCTAGAGACATTTTTCGACAATACAATAAAAAGCTTTTATAGATCCGTTATTGGATTACCTATCTATTACCACGTTTCATGTGTCAATTTGACATGTACTTTCCAGCTCAGAATTCATTCCTCAATTCACCTTACATAACACTGAGAGGGTGCGTTTCACTTCAAAAGCTAGGATTATGTTTGCAAGTATAAGTAGATAGTTCTCTTCTACTGTCTCAAGATGTCAAGGCCTCTCACCTGTTTCTAATTAGCATCAAAGGGTGAAATGTACTTGTAGCTGGAGTGAATCAGGGCGGAACTCGGAACGACCCTTGTAAATCGACCAATTGGATTGCCGAATATGTTCTCAATTCGAGTGATGGCTATGAGGTCTTTTGAGTCTGTGTGTAGTGGGAAAAAGTCAGGGGGCCGAGGTAGACAAGTCATAATTTTAGTTTGTACAATCACTAGGGGTTTTTTTAGGGTGGATCAGTCTGGGCACGGTTGTTTCGGAAAGTACAGTAACAGACGCCGTTGCCATCATTATGCAGACTGCCCCGAGGACACAGCTCAGCATACTTAAGAGGAACACCCATCTTATGATAGGCAGCAGCAAGTGCAAATACGTAGGATCCCGTGCCTCTTTTTGCTAGGTGGTGATGCATACAAAAGAGGCAGTGGAGAGGGAGAGAGAGCAAACCTCTCACTCTGCCCGAATCAGAAGGGCAGCCGAACTTTCAGGACTTCCACACGAAAAATAAAGGGTGGATCAGTCTCCCTGGCTTTTCTCTAATTGTGTTAGGGGTCGGTTTTTAGTCAAATCTGAATTAGCTGAATACTGGTAGTTTATGTGAACTGTGTGTCTGTTAGACCCCGAAAACGTAACAAAACATACGGAACCATAGTTTTGAGAAACAATACCAAAGCAGGACCTTTTGGTAGGCTGCTTCGGGGACTCAAACCGTCAGGTTTTTGTATATTCGAAAAATAACAACCTCTACAGTCCTCGACAATGTCAATATTTTACAATTCCAATGACTATTTTAAACATTAATACTGTTTTTAAAGTAAACAGCATTTTATTGGTAATATTTCTTTATGGTATAATAAAATTTATACCTAGTGTTGGCAGGACAAGTTTCCGAAGGAAAGCCAGTAGAAATCAAGTTGTTTGTAGTCCTTGGTTGTATAAGGTACTTGGCATAGTTTCTTACAGTTTGAGTTCAGGCGTCAGTTTTATAAGTTTCCGAATTTAATTAGCTTTTTAAAATTATTATTTACACGGTGAATCTTACAAACATTTACATTTAAATATTTCTATGTATGGATTTGTGTATTTGTGTGAATGGATGTTTGTTACACTTATACACAAAAAATACAGAAGCTTCGGCCGTTATGAAGCTTTTGCTTGAAACTTACTCTTCACAAAAAACATACCCACTTTCTAAGATCGGCGGTTTGGGTTGTGCGTTTTATATAAAGAAGATATAATCGCCAAGCCATTAGCTAAAAGCATATTCTTTATATCCTTTTCTTAAAACAATATAACAAAATCAACTTTACGAGTACGCTAAACATTCGCTGAAGCACCCGCATTAACCACCCGACCCAAAAACTCATTCAATTGAACTACACTATTTTCTCGTTCATTTCATTCACTCCTTTCACAACAGAGGTATTATATTCATTTAAATAATGTTATTACTAGCCAATAATTGCTGGCTGAATGTAATGTTGTGGAAAATCTCAATGAATAATGAATGGCAAATGGTTTTTTGTTCCCCTCCGATATGACCTGACCCAAAGGTTTAAATGTATACGGTGTTTATTTGAATCGTTCGAATATTTTATCTGTGCTTTTGTATTACCTGCTTGCTTTTGTTATGTTGTTTATTTTTAACTGGACAATTTTGTGGTACTGCAATAACAGTAATTAAACCTTCGAACACACGGGATTCGAGAAACAATATAACGACAATAGCAGCGCGATAGCCGGCTGTCGCTTGGTCGTTAAAAAGTTAAAATTACGTAAGATGTAGGTTTTAATTGGATTATTATAGCTCAATGTTGACTTTGTTTTATTCAGTGTGGAAATCCTCATGAATGTCCTCCGCCCTATAGAGGGGGCAAAGGGCTCTATCAGACTCTTACAAACTAAAAACCACTTTGGTATTTCTTCTCCTAGCTACGCCGAGGATCATGGTTTATTATATGTGTTACAACACAATTTGATTGAATTTTCTTTTTTTTGTAGTGACATTATACAGTCTTTTTAATCGCGTTCTTATTTAGATTATTCACAGTATAGTCCCCACAGATAACCTTTTTAAATTTAATAAAAAATACTTTATTCAAACAAGATGGAGATTTGGCACGTTTTGGTCGTTAAAAATATAAAAGACAGTTTGCTACTAGATTGATATTTTTCATACTTTGGTATAAGCCTAGTTTTTTTGCTGACAAGATATAATCGAAGACACGACTCTAAACAATATAATAATAATCAAAACAATAACAAAACCTTACCACCTCAGCCTTTTTCAACAATTTGGGAGGCACGGGATGTCAGTAATATCCTAGATATACTTAAAAAGTACATACGAAGTGGAAAAGTCATATTGCTAGTTGCTCAATATCGAATCTTCAACTCATATGAATGAGAAGTAAAACGATTCAGCAAAAAGAAATATCATCGTACGGCTCAATAAAATAAAGAAAAAGAGAAAAACATCTAACAAAACGGCTTACCCAGTGAAGACAAACAAACACCCACAATATCGGTGACGATCCAAAAGTTGAAGCCTTCAAGTATTCAACAGGCGTACCGTATGTAAAGATACATGAATATGAAGGAGCTACGACGTAGCTCGTAGGCCTCGTAGCGCGTAGCACGTAGCCGCAGTCGTAGAGCTGAAGTTTGTAACCTTTTCTAAAAGGTGATTGGGTATGCACGTGTTTGTAATGGAATAAGTTTTTGGTGTTCATTTTGGATTATTATTTTTGTTTTGTGTTTACGATATTTATGCAAAATAGGAATTACGGGACATCGCGCCACAGTTTCGCACGAAGGTTCTAGGGTCAATGCCTGCCGGGGTTGCGGAATAGTTCAAATAGTTACCGCGGCGGCCCCGGAACATAAGGGGCAACCGAAGGAACATGGGTTTTAGTCAGTAAAAGTCTGACACGAGGGTGAGAGAAGTCATTTGATGATTTCCTATCCATTAAATAATATTCTTAAATTACTTCATTTATTGATGAAATTAACGTTTCAGAGTTTCCAAGATCACACAGACAGGAACGCGGAATGCGTTTTTATTTCATACTAGCTGTTCCTCGCGGTTTCACCCGCGTTACGTTAGGTTTTTGGTTACTGCCTCGCTCCCGTGGGACATAGCGTGATATTATATACCCTATGTTACTCAGGGATAATGTAGCTTTCGGATAGTGAAAAAATTTAAAATCGGCCCAGTAGTTTTTGAGCCTATTCATTACAATCAAACAAAGTTTTCCTCTTTATAATACTAGTATAGAAAATAAAGATAAAATTGCTCATCATAAAGTATTTATATTCATTACATTGTCATGAAAATATCATATGTCGTTCAACATAATCATATAAAATTATCCATTGAAATTTACTGAAAATATGACGCAAAACAAAACATGATTCGTATTTCAAGAACCTTTTGCCTCTTGGGAATATGTTTAATTAATTTGTTTATTTTATATTATTCAAATTATTAATGCCGCAGAGTTCTACTTAATAACACATTTTGAGTAATCAGGGATTAGACACCGAGCTACTAAAAATTGTTTTTTATAATATACACTTAATTTGAACAGTACTACTAGACTTTGAATTGCTTTGAAAAAAAAATGCCAATTGAGCTAACAAAAGATGATGTCATAGTTTGTAATATTAAGCTATTGTACCATCTATCACTATTGGGCCACCATGAGATAGGTAAATATTTATATTTATATAAATTATAAATGATAAATTACTACCGGACACAGAACAAACAATCATGCTCATCACACAAAGTTTGTCCTGGATGGGAATGGAACCCACGACCTCCTAACCTCTTAACCTAACCACTAGACCAACAGGCCCGTCGAACTTGTAATATTATCATGTCCCTTTATATCACTACCTCATCATTTCCGCAACCATTATTACCATAACCAAAAAAACCCTTGACTTGATATTTACATGAACACGCCCCCAAAGTTAAACTCCCCATAATACTTACGAAACGACAATACGAAAATTAAATTTTTAACGGCCATTGTCGCATCTACAATTCAAATATATTTCTTTCTTTCCTTTTGTTGGCGTACTTAGGAGAGAATGCTTTGTTTTTTTTTTCTATATTTTTTCTTTGATGCCATTGATATTGTTCTCTTTGAGTTGTCTCGGCTTTTGACGTTTGTAGGATAAGAATAAAAACCAGTCAAGTGCTTATTATTCTGAGTGGCAGAATTGTGAATGCCCACTTATTGGTGACTATGGCGTTATCGTGGACTTGCTCAACGTTGCTTTTTAATTCCCGACACAAAAGATGGGTGATATCAGTTTGATCGCTGTTTGTTTGTCTGTCTGTGGTACCGTAGCTTATAAACGGGTAAACTGGGATGGATGAGGAATTTTTCTTTAAAAGTAGATATAGCAAATGTTCTTAGTATGTTTCATCAAAATCGGTTCAGCCATTTTGAAGTCATCAACTCCTTCGTTAGCTGAAGACGAGATATTGATAACTTCAAGGTTTAATTTTATTAAATTACATTTGTTACAATTAGTAAAGCAGGGTTTTGAGACAGTGTCATAATCTCGCACTACGGCGAAACTGCTCAAACCTTTACATCGTAACGATAAATTGTTGTCGTGTGTACCAACTTCCCAATCGTTAGCAAATAGAGAGACGTCAAAAAGTCAAATAAAACGATAATGTTATAATTCTGTTATATATAAAACAAGATACGTCCCCTTTTTCCAAGAATAGGGGCCGTTGCACCCTATTCCCCGAAAGACAGCCATAACGTAATAAAAATGACGCATATTCACCCATATGGGCGGTTTATACTCTTCATTATGCCGTATGTTTTCGCCTTATAGCTGGGTTTTGGGTTCATGCAATGCAATGATCCTCATTTGTTTTGATGTCCTAGAAATCCGAGTAATACCGGAGTGCCTGCGAAATGTGAGTAAAATAGGGCTTTTAGTAAGAAACTATGTCATTGTCTAGAGGACGTTTTAGGTAATTTAGAGGTGGATTCTGGGTAAATTATTTATGACGTAAGATGGGGTCTTGTGGAGTTCAAAGTATCTGTGCCCTTTTTATATCTTTGTGCATAAATATTAAACATACACATTAAGTAAAAGCATTTTCAAATGTGTTTTTGATTGACTGTCAAGAAGTCAGAAAGTTGAAGAAGTTAGGTAAGTTTCTATAAAGAAGAACTAACAAGAAACATTTGGCATAACCTTTGATACTTACTTCGTGTACTAACTCATGTTTTTGCTATTTGTACCTATATTTCTCTTGTGCAGTAAAGAAGAGTAACGAAACTCCATCCTCTTTGCAATTTTTAATATAAAATCCTAGTCTCATTTATTATTTTTGTGCTAGTATATCTGCAAAGACTATGTGGGTGAAGATCAGGATAAAACAACATGAAATAGTTATTCATGAGTACGAGAGAAAGACTCAAAATTTAATATTATTGTTTTATGCGGTCATAGAATATGATTATACATTTTTTGGTTTGTTCCCGTTGAGTCACACCACTTTGTGTAACATTGTGACTCAACGGGAAAAAAATTACCGTTGAGTCACAGTGTTACTCAACGGTACGATTTTTTTCCCGTTAAGTAACACTGCAACCTAAAAGTATGTTATAAGGTTTACTTAGCGGAAACAAAGTGTCCCACAGAGTTGCAGGTCGTTACTTTTTAATTGAAGATATCAAAAGTACTAGGCGCGCAGTAACGAGAAATAGTCATGTCCGAAAATTTAAAATTCACAGTAATTTTTAATTTTCAGGATCACGTTTTTCATTTACCACTTCACGTTACTGCGCGCCTAGTACTTTTGTTCTCTTAAGTTTTCAATCTTTAACGACCTGCAACTCTGTGGGACACTATGTTTCCGATATGTAAACCTTATAGCATACTATTAGGTTGCAGTGTTACTTAACGGGGAACAAATCGTACCGTCGAGTAACACTGTGACTCAACGGGAACAAACCCATTTTTTGAATCTGCAATTAGATTCAGAATATTGAAATAAATAATGTATCATCTATTGGTCCCTAAATAAGCATGTCAAAATGCGTTCTGATCCTAAACTAGGCAGAGCCTGTACTACGGTAACAAGACAACTGATAAACATACTTATATAATTTATAAATACATACATTTAATAGACATATTACCAGAACAAGCAATCACGCTCAACACACGTTTGTCTTAAGTGAGAAAAGAGCCCACGACCTCATTTTGAGTCATGGTCATTAACACATGGTCACTAGACCAACAGGCCAGTAAACTAAAAGAGCATAGAAAAAAAATAAGACCTGCAATAAATAGCATCCAGAAACTGCAAACTTAAAATGAAAGAATAAATTATTTCACCTACAGCTTACAAAGTGTGCTGTAGAGAACAATGCAAGGATTAAATTAATGTCAGCACTTCAAAAGTGTTTGAAAAGCTATGAAACAAATGTTTTTACAAGAGCGCGGTTCGCAGAGATGTTATTATATTTCTCTGTAATAATTTTCCTGGAATTGAAGATAATATGGTGCTGCTACTGTACTTTGTAGACGTTTGAAATAATAGAGTTTGTGCTTGATGAAATGAAATGAAATGAAATAATTTATTTGCTATGAATGTAGGTACAAAAATATAGTGTTAAGTAAGATACAGATCCAGTACATTCTACCGTGAGGCATGCAAATGTGTTTCTTTTTTTTTAGTAGAATTACTAATTGATGTAAAGTAGAATCATTAATTGATGTATAAATGTTGGAAGTTTTATGATTGATTGATTGTCGAACAAGTATTTTTAATTCCCGACGGAAACATGAGGAGTGTTATAATTTTGAGCATTATTTGTGTGTGCCTGTTTTTTGTTTGTCTGTAGCTCAAGGGTGAACTGATTTGAATACAGATTTTTTTTGTTGAAAGTAGGTTATCTATTGATGGTTTTTAGATATTTTTCATCAAGGTCCTCTGCCCTGCGTTTTAACGTATACATTATATAAAAGATTTGTTTTATCGAAATATGCATAATACGCAATTTTTGTTCCGTTTTAGTTAAAAAAAATGACTTCATCTATAACAGCAAGCAATGCACTTTTACATAACGCACTAGATTAAGTTTTTTTAACAAGAAAAGTAATTAGCTTATATGTAGGAACTAACCAGTTTCTACATTAACTTTACTTATCTACTTTCTATACGACAGCGAGAAAAAAAAATTGTAAGTAAAAACAGCCCTCCGTTTTTGATTACAAAATTAATTACTGTCAAAATAGACAAAACAAAAAAGTAAACATTGCGATAAATTGTAAAATTCGGATAATGTAAACAATCCGACTTTGTTTCATTTATACATTGCAACCATAGGAAGTGGGTACTGTCAACTCGATAGTTGCCCGAAAAAATAAAAATAGAAAACAGTTTCAATGTACTTTTGATTAAAAAGTTGGACAACTCTCGAGCACAACTCAATTCATCAGTTTAGTCAATAAAGTTGCATGTATGCGCTTTCTCTTAACTTTACTATTACATTATTTGTGCTTCGAAGGGAAAAAAAGTGCTTTACATTTTGGAATTTTTAATCCACGTTTAAGGTTACTGCTTTGCTCCCGTAGGTCGTACCGTGGTGTTATAAAATATAGCCTATAGATTTTCCTGATGATTGGGCTGTCTTAACACTAAAGTACAATAAATATTGGAATCAATTAAAAAAAAACGGTTCTAAGATTAGCGCGTTCAACAAAATAAGCAAATTCTTCAGTTTTATAGTATTAGTATACTTACTTTAAAAATTGTTGAAAAATACTTTCGTCGACCAAGCGACAGCCGGCTGCTATTGTCTTTCTATTTTTTATTATGTCTCGAATCACGTGTGTTCGAAGGATTAATCTGAATCTGTATCGTCTATCACCGATATTGACTTTCTCAGAAACATCATTCACCCAAGTATCGTATTGCACGGGTTACCTACAAATAGCTTTGCATTGAAATGTCAAGTCGCACAAATATCTATTCGTGGAAATGTCCTTCGCGTATTATGTTCATTTCCACGAAGGCGCGCGAGTGCCCTTCGCAGAAAAATCTTTCGCCCAAATATTCATTCACAAAGGTACTGGCGTAACTCCTGTTGTAGACGATCGTTTTTGTCAACGGTTAACGGGCCAACGCGTTGATTTCTGTTGCAAGGTTGCTCTGGGTATGGGCGTTCGTCGCTTTAACATACACCAACCTATTAAACACTGATCGTCAGCCCGTCGCCAGTTCTTAAAATCGTGCCGTTGTCCGTTATCGTATAAAAGAAGCCTTAGCGTCTCTCGCGAATCACCCTAGTGCAGTCTTTCTGCTATAACCATTTTTCCTTTCATATCTGCATATTAAAATTTAACGAGCTTACTAACAGTCTATTAAGTAGGTACCTATCTCATTTTATGCTATCACGGAACAAAACGGGCCAATATTCACAGTTAACTTCACGTTAACTTCCGCTTAGATATGGAAAACAAATTGTTAATAGGTTTTCGTCAGAAATGTGCGGACTTATCTTAATCTTGCCGGCTGATTTGGGAATACATTTGCATAATAAGTTAAGTTATGATGTCAATCTAATACTGTTTTTGCAAAGGTATTTTATTTTATTTATTTGACGGGGTTGTTGCCCTATTGGTACGACCCTGACTGCTAAGCCGCAGATCATGGATTCAATTCCAGGACAAACTTTGTCTGATAAGCATGATTGTTTGTTCTGCGTCTGGGTATAATTTATCCTTATATGTATTTATAAATTATATAAATATGTCTATCGGTTGTTTGGTTACCACAGTACGAGCTCTGCTTAGTTTGAGATCAGATAGCCATGATTGAGTTGTCTTAAGTTATTTTTTAATAAATTGTTGCTTTAACAGAGGTCCTTTATTGTGCCCAAGCTGGCAAGTATTGATTACCACTTTTGCTTATAGGTAACGTGCAACGTATCCTAGCTGCGTTTGCCGACCTTGTGTTTGACTTTTGCTGATGAAGTTGAAGAGGCACTATAGTGCCATGACTGAATGTTTGAGCTCGTTAGAATTGCAAAATTATATAAATAAAATATAATAATAATATAATATTTAACATAAGTAAAAGTTAATTAGTTGATAATAAATTGATACCTAAAACCCTTGGAAAAATTCTAGTCACTTCTCCTAATGTAAGAAATCTTAACACATTACTGACCTTGCGATTGTGATAGGCAAATGTACCGATTACCTTACAAGTTGTATAATATCAGAAATATGCATAATACACGTCTTTATATTATGGCAACTCACGAGTTCTAGTCATATATTAAATTACTAACTATTCAATTGTTGAGGAAATTTTATTCTAGGTTCGCTACTTATCAGTGGAAACGTCATAAAAGTTTCCCTAGTTTGTATTTTCAAGGCGGAAATAATGATATCATTTCATCTTGTCTCAATTGCAATTTTCTTCAAACCCCACATGGAAACAGCACATCCAATTTACGTAAAACCTCTTAATAAACTGCTCAATTAATCACCGATTCTTGGGCGTTGTTTACATGAAAAAGTACCCTTTATTTACTCAACTAAGTTTAAACCGCCTTTCTCCAAAGCCGGGTTCTCTCTAATTATTCAAGTTAATTGAAGTTTTGTCGGGACTCGAATCTCGCTCGAGAGTTATACGGCCTTTTGGACCCTAATCCGTTGCTAAATTAAAAAATACTTGCGAAATTGAACCTTGAATGTGTGTGGGAAGTTTTAAAGTGACGAAAGTGATTAAGAATTTGGAGGGGAATAACTTTATATTTATGTTATGCGGAAAAATAAGGGATTTGTTCAAAATTCTAGTATGTGAAGAACTTTAATTACAAAGTTTTTGAGATACAACAATTAATGTATTTTATTGTGTCCCAAACGACCAAAATACGTAATTTCTACTAAGAGCAGCTGCTACGTGCCGCTCGCCGTAACAGCTTTTGATCGGCTAGGTTTACATTATAAAATGTAAAAATAATCAGTTTTGAAAACAAGGCCGATGTTACTACAAGATGTGATTTAGGTTTAAAGATTCATTATCCTTATCCTTACTAATATTATAAATGCGAAAGTAACTCTGTCTGTCTGTCTGTCTGTCTGTCTCTTCTTTACGCCTAAACCACTGAACCGATTTGAATGAAATTTGGTACAGATATAGTCTGGGACCCGAGAAAGGACATAGGATAGTTTTCATCCCGGAAATCCCCCGGGAACGGGAATTATTACTCCACGCGGACGAAGTCGCGGGCAAAAGCTAGTTCTCAATAAAAACAAAAGTCACTTACTTGAGAACATTAACAATAACTTAAAGAATAGTTACAAGTTCATCATTTTACCCATTTTATATATTTTTTATACTATAGGTAGGTACTCATCTAATGTATTCATTCGCTCGAGGACAAGTTCTCTGAGTCGAGTATATATTGAGCTAATCGAGTTTTGAATACATTAAATGATTACCGATAGATGTCGTGAACGTCTGGAAATATTAACTGAAATAGTTGAAAGAATTGATCAAATTGTTTTTTTAGGGAAATACAATGGCATTGGCGTTGTATCATCTGCTGAGATTTAATCAAATCCCTTAGGGATTTACTCAAAAATTTTCACAGATTTTTGCTAACATAAAATTACGACAATTTTGAACATTATCATTGCGAGGATTAGCCTTCAGGTGTAATTATGGACACCAATGGTACACATGGCATATGTAGTACATAAAAAAGATTTGTCGTCCACACACGTGCCTTTTTCAGTATATTTTTTCCGTACGTGTCATTTTTTTGCTACATTAATTTGATTCATGACACACATTTTTCCGTGTTTTTATGATTATACCGCTGTGATTGAATATGTTTTTTCTTTGTTTAATTGTTGTACGAGTTTCCTGTTCCAATGTGAGGTAGGATATTGAGTGGAATGATAAATTGAAGCGATTATTATTTGGAGCGCATTATTTGGCTTAAATTTTCTGTGATTTTTTGGGTGACAAAGTAAATAACGATTTATATCTTTGTAATTAGGTACACATTTTGTTAACTGATTTTAATTGGACTCAAATAATATAAATTTCATTTGGTTCTGCAATACTTTAGACATGTACACATATCAAATATCTAAGTCAATGCAATGAAAAGATTCGGCCGTTTATGTCCCATATTTTGACTCGCCAGGGAATCAAAACCTTTAGGGTGGTTGATCAAGAATCATGAAACTTGACGAGAAACAATGTTTTATTACTCAAATAAAGGGGAAGATTTGATTACCTTAAAATTTCGGGTAAGGGGTCATTCGGCCCACTGTATTAAACTGGGCCGAGGGCCAGTAACCCCTTTTAAAATTTGATAGTGGTCAACTGGACTCACATCTGGCTATATCTACAAACATAAATGTTTATTTGATAAATCATGAAAAGTCTTTTAAACTTTATTCTGGGTGTAATTTTGCCATAATATGTATATATTTATAAATTATATAAGTATGTTTATCAGTTGTCTGCCTACATAGTACGAGCTCACTTAGTTTGGGATTAGATGACCGTGTGGGAGTTGTTTAAGGATACTTATTTATTTATATATTCCCATTATTGTTACACTATGTACGGTGGGCAAAGCAGATAAGTATCCAGGGTCGTCAGATACAGTTTAAGTTTTCTCAAAAACCCACGGATATTTTTTAATAAAAATTTAAACTATAGTAGAAAATGACTAGGTCGTTCTTTAATTAGGTTAAATTTCATTTGAATACATTCATTGGTATTCAAGAAAACCTCAATTGTATATGACGGCCCTGGATACTTATCTGCTTTGCCCACGTAAGTTCGTTTAATCATCAATTATACTCGTGCTTCGTTCTCGAGATTAGTAACCTGAAATAATAAAATTATTACTTATTTACACATGTAGTAACACCCAGGATTGTACATACCTACAAGTTTTACGGAGCTTTAGATGTCGGTATTTTTCATTAAAAGGGCCTTTTATAAAAAATATTAATTTTATAATGTAAACTAAGTTGCCTACAGTTTATAATTATGTAAGTAAAATAGAACGCATGCGTTGCGTGGGCTCATGTGGAAATCATTTGCTTAGTGGCGTAACATCAAGCTTCATTACCTCAGGGAGTTGAGCAGCACCGCAGCGTATCGTTCACAGCACACTATATGTCAATGACCTGGCTTTTACAAAGGTTTATTATTTTTAAAAACTTAGCTATTCAACATGGTAAAGAGCTTTGAACAATTTATCTACTTAATCACGTTGTGTTTGAATTGGTAAGGTCGTGAAATCTGTAAATGCGGATTTGTTTCTTAAAAAAAGGGATCTTTCCTTTCAGAGCTAATAAATTTTTTACCCTCTATGAAGAGACAGGCAGTGTGGTAATCAATTCACAACCGAAACTTTGCAGCTAGAAAGATGTGATTTGCAGTAGGAGCGCGTTAAGAAACGGTTATTGGAAAGTCAAGAAGATTTAAGTACCATTTAAGAAAATAGGCGGGCAAAGCCGTTGGAAATCACTTGTCGTTAATACAAAACTGAAATTACGAATTTACCTTGAGCAAGTATAGTGGACAATAGTCGACATAGAGCCTTCTCTATGTGAGAAGAGGTCTTTGCCCATACAGCGGTATAGAAATAGGCTGTTTTATTTACCTTGTAATTATATTCCATATTTATCATGTACAATGTAAACGAACAGAGCAACAAATAAAAGAACATACTCCACAAAAATTATCAATAATGTTCAAAACGAGAAATAAGTAACAATTCCTTATCTTTCCTTTTTCAAATAAATATGATGTCGTTTGCAACATTAACTGTCAGTCCTTTAGTTTCAACAAACATTGCGACAACAAGACAAACATTGAACCCTTTAAGCCGAAACATTCTCTTGTAATTAAAAGGCTTTAATCTTGAGGCCCGAAGAGGAACATGCCTAAAGACATCACTAACTGGCGAGCAGACGAGCGATTGATGAGAGCAACTTTTTTACCCCAGAATTAAAAAGAGGGGTATTATAAGTTTGACTGCTATGTGTGTGTCTGTCTCGTCTTTCTGTGGCACCGTTGGTTTTAAATAGATGGGGTTTTCTTTTATTTGAAAGTAAGATATCTAGCGATGGTTCTTAAGCATGTTACACCAAAATTGGTTCAGAGGGTTTTATAACTTGGTTTGGTTGAACGCGCTAAGTTCAGGAACTTATGATTCAAATTTAAAAATATATTTTCGTGTTGGATAGCCCATTTATCGTGAAAGCTTATCGGCTATGGGACATCATGCTACGACCAACAGGGGGACAAAAACGCGGGCGAAACTGTGGGCTAATATCTATGTTTAGTAACCTAATCTACCAAAAGATAAGTTGTCGTATTTGCAAAACATATTTTATAATTATCTAGCGTAAATTGGTGTGTTGTACATAATAGATAATTTGTTGAAATACATTCAGTAAACAGTTGGTAATGGGTTCAGTTCAGTCAAAAATTTAATAATCAGATCATTAAGATCAAAATTAGATAAATTAATTCCAATTGACTACTCGCTACAACATAAATTCGGAACATTTTGTGCATAAAATAAAAACTAATGCACCTCTGTAAAAAGTTCATGTCAGTTGCCATGCCAATTATCGCGCTAAAGTTGCCCGTTCACAAATTTTGACCTTATTTACATTGCTAATTGTCGAGTGTCGTTTTATGCAATCTCTTATTCAAATCCACGACTGTGTTCAGTTGGATTAATGAGAAAGTTAATTAAGTACGTGGATTGATGGCTAAGTGTCTAGTTCGTTCACTGGGGACTTCTGTTTTGTTCATTCTTTTGAGTCAAATCTTGGTGGTTTTGCCTTGAGTAAAGATTTTTTTGGTTTGCCAGACTTGTCTCAATTAAAAATCATATCTCTCTTTCGGTTTTCGGATAATAACAAAAGACTTGTTTGTGTAAGTTACAAAATAATTAACGTTTTTCGTTTAAGTCCTATACTATGTTATCTAACTACGTTAGTACGACTAGAATCAACATTTTTTTTATGTCATTGACGTTCCAAAGTGCCTCCATGGTCTAATGAAAATAAACGTTTTGACTTTTTGACTTTTGTTAGTGTTGAGTTTGAATACCAGTGTTTGACACTCAACTACGCCTTTAGATTTCCACAATCCAGTTACTGGATAACACAATACCATATTTTTGGGATGGGAAATCATGAAATAACTCCTCCTGCTCTGTGCGGAGCGGAAGGGAGTGTCAGACCTCTACTGACTATAACCCATCTATGTTATTAGTTGCAATAAAATGGATTTACGTTAATGTGGGAATGGAATGTATCCGAACATTTGATAGATTGAGTGAAAGATGATTTAGATGTGAATCCGAACGACGCGAGTGAGAGGACGGATGTGAGAGTGAGAAAGGAGACGGATGGCGATTGGATATTAGAGAGCAGAGAATAGATTGGCACGACGAGGATCACGACGCTAGTTAAAACGTATTTTCATATTTTTCAAGTTGTTTCAGTTGTTTGTTCATTTCAATTAAATAAACCGTTCAAAAGTCGTCTTGCTGTATTTTTCATTTCCAACATTAATATTGAACTAAATTTAAATAAGAATCTAGTTATAAAATACACAATGTTTAATTAAATTTCTTCAGATAATATAAAAATCTTGAACAATAACACAGTATTCAAAGGCATTTGTATCACACTCAAGCATACAGTCAATAAAACAATTAGATTGATACGTGCATTGCGTATCGCGCATGATACATTAATTATTGCCAAATCAACCAATAATCAAGTGTGTAGAAGCTCTTAATTTAACTCCATAGATACTGCAGGCTCTTCAACGTCTATTAAGATATTAATGCCGAGGTGTTTGTTCGGCAAATTAATTGATATAATGTACCTAATGACGTATAATATGGAACACGCAAACAATGGTATGAGTTTCATGGAGGTGTTCTTGAAAGTTCTTAATTATGATGTGCGTGTGTATGTTTCTGGTGGTTAGTAGCAATTATTGTGTCGATATTCGTATGAGATAATGGTCTAATATAAAAACTTTGATCAAAATCTCGAAAGTTTCTATAGCAATACATAAAATTATTCTTAAAATGATATGGCTTGGGTTTAAATGCCTACCAGAATAGTACTTCGGGTTAAAGAAATTTATTTCTTAAAAGAACATACCTACATAGTTCACTTAAATATGAGAAACTTATAACAAAAAAATTAAGTAAAAAAGTTACATGTCGTTCGAACAATCGAGTACAAAATGTAGGTAGTTAATGTTGTTTATCCAAATACAACTTTAACCTATTTTTAAACATATTAATTGATGAAGAATCCCTTATTTCTTTTGGTAATTTATTATAAATCTGCGCTCCCTCAAACTGAATAGTTCTTCTTCCGTATAAAGTTCTTACTGTGGGTAGTTCTATACTATCCCTATTCCTTGCGATGTAGTGGTAAGTTTTGCGTTTGAAAGTGACTTGTGGTAATTATTGGAATTATCAGTTTTAAAATGCCTGCCAGAAAGGATAAATGTTCACCAAATTGTGTTTTGTATTCTAGAAATAAACATATTTCCCTTTTTATATAGATCTGGCGTTGTGTGGTCACAGTTCTAACCCAACCTAACCAAATTTGATGAGCATTTATCCATTTTGGTAATCAAAATAAAAATTTAGGTGAGAATTTCCAAAATGTACCCAAATTATTTAACAGACCGTATGTTGTTCCGTAATTTTGCGACAAATACCTACTGAGTTATTTGTTGAAAAATGTTCTAGAACACCACAGAACAGCCAAGTTTTCAGAAAAAAATGACAAAAAACAAAAGAAAGTTATCAAGTTCGCAAACTTCAAGGACATAGAAAAAAAGAACTTTATCTAGTTAACAAGATCTTTTCATGTTCTTGTTGATATTATGCTACTATTTACTCACATCTTCGGCCTATTCGAAAACTATAGTAAATTCGTTCTAATTGGTTATTTTGTTATTTCATGACACGTGTTTTAAAATACTTACAAACGCACACACAAGACAATTTTTTAATAAATATTGTAGTAGCTTACGCCCTTGATTAGCAAGATACGAACATTAAATGTTCTTTTATTCCTAGGCTTAAGCCTTAGTGCATTGTACACGTTCTCAAGTATTTTTACAGACATGTTTAGATATTTAGAGTGCAAAAGTTAATTCTACTTTTAAATATTACGACAGTAATAAGATTTCTGTGTTAAATTAGAAGTAGTACGTGACCAAAAAAAAAAAAAAACTACAATATATAATTCATGATTTTAGAGTCTCCAACTCTAAAATCATGAATCCATGATCGAAATTTACCTAAAACCTATTTCTTCGACAACAGATTTTTAATTATTATAACATTGTTCAACAACGAGTTCTTTGTGAATTAAAGTACTTTAAAAACCAGATAAGTACGAAGAAGAAGTACTTTAAAGACGTAAAGAATGTCTACCCAAACCTAACCCAACGCAATTATTTGTCAGTTTCACTTTGAAACTTGTCCGAATTCCGTCTTGAAATTAGGTCAGCCAGATCTGATATAGCGTCTCGTTCTAACAGCCACAGAATTCCTATTGTCCTTCATTTGACGCTGGTAACTTTGTGTGACGCTCATTCTTATTAAACAGCTGAATACAGAACGGGTATTCATGAAGTGCCTTCCGATTCGAAAGAAAAGAAAGAAAGACTTTGGGCAAAGAATATTATGCTCAGTGTTTGTCTTCACGCGTCGTATTTGTTAAATAACTCTTATCTGCCACAGTTATTTTGTTTTATTTTTGCAATAAATATTTGAAGTTTGAAGTTTAATATTTCTAACATGTACGACTTGTTACGTTGTTCTCACATAGTACCTTAGATACAACAATGAATGATGTAACCAAATTTTTGTAATCTATTGATTTTAAAAGAGTGTCCATGGAGTTTCTTGCTCGCTCTTCTCCATGGGACCTACTTTTTGGAACGAGCACCTAGCTTCATTTTTCTTACAGACTGACACCTTGACGATTTAAAAGTACCTGTAAATGGTTTATTTGAATAAAATAGTTTTGAGTTAGAGTTTGAGTTAAAGAAACCGTTTTACATTTCAACGACCAACCGACATCCGGCTGTCTGGCTGCTATTGTCTTTCTATAGTGTGTAAAATCACGTGTGTTTGAAGATTTAAGAAAACCTCTTTTTCAATGCAAAAGATTTATTTTATTGTGGAATATGTTGGTAGCCTTTAAACTAGGTTTGCTTTTAGTACTGATATAAGTTGCTAAGCACATTTAGACAAGTGGTATTGCAGAATAGATGGTAGAATAGGGTTCGATAAGACATGTCAAAATACTTAGAGTAAGCTATGTCAATATACACTTAACAATCTATTCTATTCCACTACCTATTCTAAAATTCCACCTGTCTGGAGGTGCTGGCAAGTAGTTGCTAAGGCAATATTTGACGATTGAATGAGGCACACGAACTTTAGAATCGTTCCCTACTCTATAAATGTTAATGTTGGTGAGCATAGATAGCCTGTGTTTGTTACGGCTTCACACAAAAACTATTGAATGGATTTTAATAAAATTATACCTCGTGGCCCTGAGTGATATCCTTCGGAATGCGCTTTAGTGACACGTCAAATCCAAGCATATCGTCTCCAGGAAACCAAATAAGTCTCAATGTTCCGGTAAATCAGAATAACACATTATGCTACTATGCTACTATTCTAAATAAATAATAAATAAATAAATAATAATAAATAAATATAACAACACGCCAAGAACCACGGACAAGGAGCTATAACCAAGTATCTACCTTAAAAAGGGGACTACGCATATAAAATTTTATCTCTATAGAAAACAACAAATTGTATGAAGACGCGTACGTGTCCTTTCTGCTGCCTGCGTCTGTTCAGCCTTTGTCAAATCATTATTTTCTTTGGAAATAAGCTGAATAGAGCTAAATAAATTTTGCGTAGTCCTTGATGTAAGGTGATAATTATTGGTTCTTAATACGTTTAATTTTTGTTTCTATGAGGTTTTTTTTGGGGAGTGGGAAATCATCAAATGACTGGTTGCGGCGGGAGGGCGTGTCAGACTTTTACTGATTAAAACCCACTCATGTAAACTATTAAAACATTCCACAACCCTGGCAGGCGTTGGCCCTGTTGGGCCCCTTCTCGTGCTGACTTCTTTTTGAGGCGCGCGTGGAACACTAACGCGCCGCCCACGCGGGCCTGGTCCTAGCCGGGCGGCGAGCTATACTCATCGCTCGCCATCCGCAGACCCGCGCCTACGGTGGCCGGTAGTCGTCTTGCGACTCTCGTCGTTTATGTTTCCATGAGGTTTATGGTACAAGTTCGACGTAACTTTTGGTAATCCTAACAGAGGATCCATGAGAATCTTCCTACAAAAATAAACATTTCACTTAAGGAGCAAAGCTGCTTCTAAGTCACACAGTATAATTTACTAGTACATCCCTTATATACGTTTAGGTATATCGTACTCAAGCAATAATTTAGCCAGTAACGTGATAGGATTGCGGAAATAAGTCTTTTGTTTTAAATTGATAGCGTGTTACCTAATTATGTTCAGATCGCTAATGGAATAATTAATTATCTTATGCTTCCGTCCACTCTCATTAGCGTTCAAATTAGTGGAAATTAGTGCTTTCCTTCAACCCTCCCAAATTCTTAAAATCTGTTCAGGTTTATTTATTCTAGATATTTATGTGTATTATACATATAAGTATATCTATGCTAAGTTTCAGCTTTCTAGCATTCACATTTGTACCATTATGGTACGAAAACCTTAAAAAAACCCGAGACCTCTTTACGTAAGTTTAAGATTTAAATAAATCCTGTTGTTCTTGTTATATTTTATTATAATTTGTAGAAAGCTCTTGCGGAACCAAATGTAAAAAAAAACTGCCTAAAATATTGAAAAAATTCAAAACACTCAACGACAAAAACAAACTTATTTATTTTAATATTTTCAAATAAATTAAACTTAATTAGAAATAAAACTAAATTATATAAATTAAACATAATATGTACAAAACTATAAGTAATACTAAAATAAATATATACAAGTTATAACGAGAAGAGCTCGCAGAGCATCAAAAAACTCCTCCACATCACTGTCAACACGACAGGTGCCCAAAAGGCTGGCAGCATTGCCACGTTGTATGGCAATGCTAATAATCTATAATAATAATATCTAATCTTAACGACCATTTTAATTTCAATAATGCAGCTGAAATTGCGAGAGACAGTAAGGATAGGTTAAATAATTGATTTTGCATTGATTTTCTTTGGCCACAAACAAAACAATTATCTTCTATTAATAAGTAGTGTTTGCTCGTACGTACAATTTTAACGTATTCAAGCCAACGTGATTCTGTCTGATCGATTTTTGATCACGTTTAGAAACTAAAGTTCCGGATAACTAAGTATTTGTTTGATCAACAAACAAATTAATTGAAAGAAAAACATTTGATCTAACAGTTTGACTTGGGTAAAGAGTTTTAAACCGTTTTGGGAGTTTTTTATATAGTATAGAAGCGGGGATAAGTTTTTTTGTACATAAGGAAAGATGAGTTGAATGTACGGGTATCTTTGAAATGCCTTACACAAATGGCTTAGAAAAAAGAAAAAAAGAGATATTTGACCTTGTTACCGAATAATTTCTCCTCTTCCGTACCCATCCGTTCCGTTTCCGAATCGTGTGTCAACAAAATCATGCTACAATGCAACATACATGCGGAATGATGAAAACCGTATTAAAATCCGTTTTGTAGTTCAAAAGATCTAAACGTGCTGTATACGGACCAGAAACTCCATTTTATTATAATTTATGTTAAGACGCTGTGTGTAGCTGTTTAAGCAACACACAGCCCACAATATATTCGTAGTACACCTATTTTACCACCTTGTTTACCGATTTAATAAAACGTGTGAAAATAAACTGATTTTCTTTTAATACCCGAGGGAGAAATCTGAGCTCGTTTATCAAGTAAATAGCTAAAGTGTTAGGCGTAAAAACCAACATAAACACACTGATTCAAAGCGAACCAACAACACTTAAAAGACATCTAAAGTGTCACATCCAATGTTCCTTCAGAGCACCAATAAATCCCAATTTATACCTAAGCCAGGAAATTGAGTCATCGAAAATGCAGTCAGAACGACCAACGAGGTATTCCGTGCTTCCACAAATGTCAATAAATTCGAAATAGACACCCGCCGACGCAGTGGCACTCGTTCATGACAAATGGCCTCTTAAGGCCATTTTATAGGCCATTACCCCGTGTTCAAACATTCTGGGGCCTCGTAACGACATTTTTGAATATATTGCTTATTTAATAATGTAAAATTGTTTTATAGCTATAAATCTTTGTTGTGATTTATGTAGGAGTTCAAGGCAAGGCAAGGCCTAGAGTAAATGACGCGGCAAATTGGTACTTTACTTGGACTGAGTATCAAATGTGAGCCCTAAAGCTTGTTATGTGCTCCGAATTTATTGCTGGCGGAATTGGCGATGCCTACCTTTTCCTATCAATCGTTATTGGGGTTTAAATTTCACACCTCTGTACAAGTACTCTTTGCTGAATTAACTATTCTTTTTATTTTTAGGCTGAGGTGAAGAAACTTTGCGTAGAGTATTTTGGCTTGCATGATTGTAGGCGGAGAATAGCTAAGCCAAAGTACGAGCTAAGTAACGTTTAATTATCTCAGCCTTTATAGTATGCAAGTACCAGTTTGACTTCTAAAGGACACCAAGCTTTTTGGTCAAAAATAAATAAATTGCGTGGCCAAAACTAAATTTTATATTGTAGATGTTTTAATTTTTGTTTCCACTGATTACTTAATTATTGTATGTATCTAGTTTATTTACAGTATTTTTAATAAATAGTTAGCTGGGGTTGGGCCCCGTGATAAAATATTTTTTAACAGCGCCGCGTGTTAAAAAAGATTGGGAATGCGTTGTCCTGCCTTAAACTAAGAGTTTAACCCTCTGCCCATTCTTAGTGGTGACAAAATTGAGAAAAAGAAACATACCAATGTCTTAATTGAGTTCCTTCTAAGAAAAAGCATAGAAAGGGTTATGCCCGTAGTAATAGTTTACGGTATGTGTGATCTAACAATTAGGAATAATTCTAAATCTAGCCGCGCAAGTTCTTTTGAACCAAGAATGTATTAAAATTGTCTCATGTCCTTTAATTTGTACTATATAACTTTATTTTTGGACATAACTGATACAGGTAGAAGAAAAATTCTTGGAAAAAAAATCAAGCTTGTAATAATTATACGTCTGAAATCACCATCTGCCTTGAGCAAACGTTACGATCGGTATTGCCTCTCGGCGTGACATTAATGGGCTGCCTTCTTCGTTAAATTTTGCCTTAAATTTGTTATAAAACAACGTCACGGTGTCCTTTATGAAGATACAAGTATGTTGTAATCCATACTAATATTATAATCCATACTAATATTATAAATGGGAAAGTGTGTCTGTCTGTCTGTCTGTCTGTCTGTCTGTCTGTCTGTCTGTCTGTTTGTCTTTCTTTCACGGCAAAACGGAGCGATGAATTGACGTGATTTTTTGAGTAGAGATAGTTGAAGGGATGGAGAGTAACATAGGCTACTTTTTGTCTCTTTCTAACGCGAGCGAAGCCGCGGGCAAAAGCTAGTTATAACATAATTTAAGTAAAGACCTTCGCTTGAAGGAAAGGTGTGTGTGTCTCGGCTGGATGCCTTCCCCTTATGCTTTATCGACCAAGCGACAGCCGGCTGTCGGCCTGCTATTGTCTTTTTATTGTGTCTCGAATCACGTGTGTTCGAAGGATTAAATAACTCTATCTATTAAAAAATCCGCATCAAAGTCCGTGATTTAATACTCTTATATTTAGTCTCGTTATTCTGCCATAATATGGGTGGTATTTAGGTCAATACTCATAGTATACAGTTCAGCAGAAAATACTCATCTATGCTACCACTCTTCTGGTCGAATTGCGCCTTAATGACGTTCTCAGAACTTTACTCTTACAAAAGTTACGATCAGTTTTGTCGGTGAGATCGCATTTGCGGATCTGTAGCTCAGTATCTGCGCTATTGAAGATTTGCTCAATATGTTGAAGAATGTGCGGATTTGCGTATTTACAACTGCAGTATTGCATAGTAAAGCAGCTTTATAGAGAGCTAATACTGTACGTTCGTGAGAGAGAGTTTTAAAACTACATTATGAACAAGGTGTAAATAAAAAGAGTAAAAAAAACCCTACTTAGTTAAACCCGGCGTCGATGACGTAAAAATAATTACGCGGACAGTGACGTTGGGTCACCGTGACCCGATTTTTAACTATGGCTTGTAGCAAAACTGAAAGGATTATCTTGATTTTGAAAACTATTTATATTTTATGGGTTCTTTATGCATGAAGAAAAACATAAATAATACCAGTATATTTCATCAATATTTTTTTTTATTGACTTACTAAAAACAGATGCAAAATCAACTATCAAAATATAACAATCGTATTACTTTAATTTTTGGTAATGTAATCGTAACAATATATATAACTATAAGTCATACATACACATAGAGAGATCACAAGAACATTTAGTAATAGTAATATAATAACCTAACAGTCTTCAAAGACCTCAGTCTGAGACATGGAATTGCTGCAATTATTGCAATATGAAATTACATGGTCTGGACATATGTAAATCTGCATGATGCACAGGTATGAGATGTTTTCTTGTCCTTTTTAGACGGACATACCTGGCATCTCCTGCGAGTTTCTGGAACTTTTTCAGGAGGTGCATCTAGAGGTTCACCTGTAAAATCTGCAATCCTTTTACGTAATTGCCTTGGTAAATTCACACGTGTCTTACGGAGTCGTAAATGATCTTGAATCAATTCAAGTAATTCTTGTAATTATTTCGATGTAACTGATTTTGTATAGTTGCTAGATCAATATTGTCCTCTGATGAATCCGAGTCTGTGTCTGTAGCGCTTGTTGCTTGTTCTGTGTCGCTATTCTCACTGCGTTCAGATACGTGTTCTACAATGTCGACAACCGAAGCGTTACCTTCTTCTTGTACCGATTCCGAGTCTTCTAACACCTAAAATTCTGTCCGGATGGCTATTCATTGCCATTTTCACCAAAAGAACAAAATATATTAACAAAAACAGCAAATAAAAGAATATATAGTTAACTACAAAAACACTACGTCGTGAATGACGTCGGGTCATATTTACCCGTTTTAAGTTGACGCACGTGTATTTTCTTTCGCGAGTCGCGTCGAACTGAACACACCTGCTGAGCTGGTAGAGAGGGGTTGTATCTCCAGCTATATGAGCGCTCGAGTCAAACGGTTGGCGGAAAAAAAATATATGTCCGTTTGAAATCGCCTCGGGTCAGTATGACCCAGCGTCATTGACCGGGTTAAGATCACGATTGCAACTAAAAAAAGAGTTGATAACTTCAAAAAGGCTTAACTGTTTGTGATGAAACTAACCTAAAAATCGTAGCTACATAGCCTGCTTTGTAAAAAATATAAAGGGTTAAGAAATAACTTTACCCGTTTAAGTGCTAAAAATACCGCATCCAAATCGGTTCATCCGTTTAGGAGTGACGGTGCCACAGATGGACAGACAGACATAGAAACAAACACACAGACAACCGACAAACTTAAAACACCCCTCTTTTTGTGTTGGAGGTTAACTAAGAAAAAGTCATAACTATTGATACTTGCCTACTCCCGGTTACAAAACCACAACCAACTGCATGAAATTACAAGTACGTAAAGCACAAAACAACAGTTACAGAAGCAAAAGGGCAATAAACCTCTGAAACGAAACTAACACTCCATTCAAGATACTATTTGCCCGTTGAGAAATCCAAGTGCAAAGTTTCGACTTAAAACTTGCAGTCGGGCTTCGATTGTGTAACTGCTGGTAACTGTTGAAGTTAGAGTCTAAAACCACAAACTACCCAGGTAACCGCGATATGTGGTTAAGGCGCTGTCCATAGCAAACACCTTGTAAAAGTCTAGATTTTCGTCGCAAAGTTACCCGTATCTATACATACCACAAGCCAGAAAAAAATACAGTGTATAGTCTAATATATAAAGAAAAGACTTACATAAAAACAATTCACATGTGTGGTCCAGTACTACGAAAAAAAAAAGTTCAAAAAGACCTCGAAAAAAGTTATCGTATCGAAATTCTCAATTTTTTTAGCGACAAACATCATATTTTTTATATCTTTAACAAAGAAAATTATATAAACTAAAGACATACCTAAAAATTTTAAAACACAGAACTGTATTTATTTAATTGCATTTTTGCGGATTTGCCAAAATATTTTCGACCTTATTTCTATTAATTCGATGCACCACCGCGAATAGCTACTTACCGCGCCTTAAATGCATTGTCGCCAACAGTTGACTAACAGAGATCATGTTATGGCGAAATATTAATAGACGTTACTATAGTCTATTTCTTTTAACAAACGAGTACTGAGAATATCTCTTTCACATTTCCGCTATTGACAGAGAGAGATGGGAAATTAGTCAGCGCTTTTAAGTAAGTTTTATTTTTACTAACAAATTAATTATAATTGTATGTATGTTAGATTAAGGTATTTATATATGGGCCTATGCAGCCTGAAATAAATTTAATTTGATTTGATTAAATAACAGATGATGGTAAGAAGAGATATTTCAGGTAAACAGGGATCTTTCACTATAAATAACTCGCTATATTAAACGTACTTTACGCCAAATTAAGTATTTCTAGCAACATCTTAAGCCAAAAATAGCCGTTTCAAATGATACTCAGTAAATCGTATACAGCAACAATAAAATATGGCCGGCACTCGCAAATATAGCCTCTGTTTCCATCCCATGGCTCCCACTCAATAGCCTCGGGCCTTTTTGTCAAATTGCCCGTTCCAGTGATTTTTCAGACCACTATAAATAAAGCTTGGAATACTGTTGCCGAAATTTCCACTAAACGAATTCATGTTGTGGTCTGTATTTTATTTGGAGACAAGCTTTTTCGTATTTTTATTTGTACCGATTCGTATTTTTTTTTTGGAAATTCGCTTATGTATAACATTTTAAAACGTTCTCCTAAACTAAATATATCTTCTATAAAATAGACTCACACGAACAATCAGATTCGAAACAAATATCTACTGTGAAAATATATAAGAAATAGGATAACTTATTTGAAACAAATAACTTAGGGAAAATAATTTATAATTATAATTTATTCTATATTGCACAAGGAAAAACAATACACATAAAAAAACAGCAAAAAAATATATGAATGGCGAGCTTAACCCAAAGCTGAGTTATCTTTCAGCAAACATTAATTCTAATAATGTACTTATACTCCATCGGTTTAGAATATATAAGTACAAAAACGTCAAACAGATTTCCATTTAGTTAACTAAATTAATTGAATATAGTTCCTAAATCCTACTAATCAGTTATTTAATTCATTGAAATGTAATTGAATCTAGTTGGACTAAAAGCCAACACTAACACAGTTGGAAATAGGCTACGCAGATGAAGATATGAATTTTCATCAGTATTTCAAAATTCAAGTTCGAACAAAAAAACTATCATCTTATAATATTAGTACTTACAAATTTATTTCACCGCAGATCGCTAAAGCACTCCAAACAATGCGTAAATATTTTTTGATTGCGTACCTAATATTTCAAAAGAATATAGTACTACTAGTATTTTATTTGATATAATATCTGGGAACCAGTCAGCGGAAATACGGTTTCAATTTGTTAATTGAAAGTGGAATTATTTGCTAGTGAAAAAATACTGTTAGTAAATTGTTTTATCATTTGGTACGTTTGTGCAAAGTTGATGTTTTATCTAAAACTAGCTTTTGCCCGCAACTTCGTCCGCGAGGTTTAGGCGTGAAGAAGAGACAGACAGACAGAGTTACTTTCGCATTTATAATATAAGAACGTATAAAAAAACAATAAAGTAAATATCTTCACGTCTCACACACTGCCGATCCGAAACTTGGCAGAACTATGTTAATCAGACAACTGATAAATATCATCCTCTTTCTTGTTTTTTTTTTAACGTTGTTTGGACCGGCTTTTAGCCTAATTGAATATCAGTGTTTTACTAGAAGCGACTACCTGTCACAACTTTTTTTTTTTTTTGGTGAGTGGGAAGTCATCCAATGTCTGCTCCCGTCCTGGGTGCGGCGGGAGGGCTGTCAGAGGGATGTCAGACTCTTACTGACTAAAACCCACTCATGTTCCTTCGATTGCCCTTTATGTTCCAGGGTCACGGTAACCATTATTAACATTCCGCAACCCCGGCAGGCGTTGGCCCTGTTGGGCCCCTTCCTGTGCTGACTCCTTCTCTTTGAGGCGCGCGTGGAACACTAACGCGCCGTCAACGCGGTCCTTGTCCTAGCCGGGCGGCGAGCTACCCATCGCTCGCCATCCGCAGAACTGCGCCTACGGTGGCCGGTAGTCGTCTTGCGACTCCCGTCGTCTTCGCCTGGGTCACCTGTCACACCTTCACAACCTAGTTTATTTCTAGACTTTCTAGCTTCTGATTACCCGTAACGACTGTCAAAGTTTTACTAACGACCACCGGAACCAAAGACTTCTTTAACGGCTTGGGATGTCAGTGATATCCAAGATAAACTTTAGAAAGTACATAATAAATTGAAAAAGTCACATTGGTAATTGCCCGGATTCGTGCTCATAACATCTCTAATAAGACGCGGGCGCCTTAACGACTGGGCCATCATGACAACCTGATAAACAAACGTATGTACTTAATTAATAAATACATACATGGTATATAAATTACACCCAGACTAAGCACAAACAGTCATGTGTACCACACAAAGACTTGTACTGACTAGGAATGGAACCCACGACTCCATCTTACCAGTCAGGGTCACTAACCACCTAGAAGAGGCCATCAAAGTTATATCAATCACTTTTTATACGCATACTCGCTTCTTCAATCTTCATAGTTAATAAAATCTTCCAAACTTCAGGATGACAATCATTTTAAACCTTACAAGTACTGTTATCTCCGAACAATAAATTAAAATGATTAATGAAGCCAACATAATGAAAGTTTATAAATAACTTGAGCCTGATGTCCTACTGCTAGGGGCATTGACCTGGGAAGGAGACCACGCGTGCAAATTGATGTATAAATAGATCCTGTTGAGGTATACATGTGGATAGGTCCCGTAGAATACTTATGAAGAGACAACCTACACAACTTCGTATCTTAACAACATACGTACGCTGTAAGGAACTGTTTTAGTAATAGGGATGAAGATACAACAAATAGGATAATAAAATAGTTATATTAAACAGATATTACTGTTCCACTACACATCAAAAACTGATCTCCCGAAAGACTCGACACGAACATTGATCGCCAGGCTTTCTCAAAGCAGATTGGCGATTTCAGACTAAAAACTACGCACATTTATTCAGCAAATGTGCAAAGAAAACAATGATTTTATTGGCACGCTTAACAGACGCGGAATATTGAACGGTCGCGTATGCGCGTTTAATAAAAAAATATTGTTTTCAAAGGAAATAAGCTGAATAGCGCTGAATGTGCATAGTCTGGATTTAAATTTTCCAGCATTTATTTATCTATCACAGTCTAAAGTCGTGTGACAGATGGACACACAAACAGCGTGGGTTAACATTAAGGTCCCGTTTGGCACCCTTTCGGGTTGGATACAGAACAAAAAAATTGGTGTTTATGATTTTTTTTCGTCGCCACAACTTTATATTTAGAGATTTACAAAGTTCAGCCAACAGCAGCATCGACTTATATTAATGATCAATGGAAGTTTAAAGGGTCCCAGGTGAAGGTGATATAACAAGAAAAACTCTTAAACAGAGGCTTTATCGGTTTTTTGTATAACTAACTTCAAACGAGATGTTTTGAATTTGACATTTCAAAAGCCCTTTTAATTAAGAAAACAAAATATTTTAAGCGTCTTACTAATAATCGCTGCATAAAGTTATGACAGGTTTATACGTCAAAAAATGTATGGTTATACAGGCTTTATTCATTGCATAACTTTACACAGTGATTATTAGTAAGGGCATAAGAGTATAGGCGTCTGCTTCACATTCTTCTGATAAGTAATGATTAAAATATCTGGTCGATGAATTCATACTAAATCTGTTCCATTTTTTTACTTATCTTGAAAATAAGGATTATTTTGAGGTTGGATAACAGGCCCTAAAGCTGGTCATTGACGGTCATTTTACCGAGTTAGTTGAGCTGATGTCCATCCAAAAAGAGAGAGTAGACTGACGCGAAAAATGACCGTCAATGCACAGCTTTTGGATGAATAACCACAAATGAAAAAGACGACTTATATTTAGGACGATGACAGGATTATAACGATACCTCGTACAACGAAAGGACGGGGCGTACAGTTTCAATGAGCAAATTGAATGTACCGCTAAACCAATGCTATTTTCACAAATTAACACCTCCTATCTTCTTGTCCCCAGTAATAGACTGCGTGGTGTCCGGCTGGGGTCCGTGGTCGGACTGCGACACAAACTGTGGGTCAGGCAGCATGGTGCGCAGTCGGCGGGTGGTACAGGCGCCTGCACATGGCGGCCGGCACTGCCCCTCATTGGTGCAGCGCCGAGCGTGCCAGGAGCATCGGGGATGCTCCGCTGATAGTGATGTTCCTTTGAGAGGTAAGGGTTTTCGTGGTGAGCTTTGAGATTTCTTTGGAGCATGGACATGTAGCAATCTTTGTAAAAAAAAAGGTTTTTGTAATTTGAGTAGCAGTGGCGTACCCTTTATCCGAACTGAAAAGTAGAGTTGTAATGCTGTTGGTTGGTCATTTATGCAACTATTTTAGTTTTAACTTCTTATCCATATAATGTGTGACCGCTTATTTTTCCAAATAAAATAAAATAAAAGTCCGGCTTAGATTAATAATATCTTAGCTAATCAATAATATTTTTTAATATATAAAATTGTGAAGTTAATAAGTATTTCAAGGTTATGCCAATGGCTTGCTTTTCTTAATGCCGAAAAAATCATAGGCACTCCACTGTACTTGAGCAATATGTAAAATGGAAGTAAAGTAAGCACCATCCTCGTCCACTAATATGTACAAGCAATTTTTATCGTTCAAATTAAATTACTTTGTACTTCTATAACTATGTCTCTTTTCTATAAATTCTTTTCTATCAATCTCTTCCAACAGATGAGACTGCAATGCTTCTACCCGGTGGTCTGTCAGTGAGCCGTCATTCAAACGAGACCGTGGACATCCGCAAGAACCTGCGTCTGCGCAACCCTGACGACCCTGAGTCCAACTCGCACAGAGAGTAAGTAACAAAACATTACATTAAACCTTCAAACACACGTGATTTGAGACACAATAGAAAGACACAGTGCGACTGCCGGCTGTCGCTTGGTCATCGAAAGGTTAATATCATTTAGCACAACCATAGAAGAGTGAAGGTCACGAAAGTGTGTCTGTCTGTATGTTTGTCTTTCTTTCACGGCAAAACGGAGCGACGAATTGACGTGATTTTTTAAGTGGAGATAGTTGAAGGGATGGAGAGTAACATAGGCTACTTTTTGTCTCTTTCTAGCGCGAGCGAAGCCACGGGCAAAAGCTAGTTTTTAAGAAACGCATTAAGTAAAGCCAACGCTCTTAACGTATGTATCACAAATAAATAATGTAATAATAGACTTAGATTACCAGATATATTAAAAAATGGAACAGAATTTGTTTGAAATTATCTGGCGAGTATTTTAATCAGAACTTACTAAGCTTAAGCTTAGCTTTAAGCTCAAAAACTAATCTTGGCGGCAAAGCGGAAAACGCCTAATTCATTTTATGAATAAATTAGCCTGACTGAATTAATGTCAGCTTGTAAGATGATATTTTTACTTCACTGTTATTCGGGATTTAACGCGCACGTACCTTTTTATTTGTTTTTTGCTTGACGTTTTGGCACTTGCTTGTGACCATGGCAGGTGTAACCCTGCCGAAACGTCAAGCAAAAAACAAATAAAAAGGTAGGTGCGCGTTAAATCCCGAATAACAGTGAAGTAAAAATATGCAACGCGAAAGTTTTAAGTATAATATAAGTAGATGATATTTTTGTTTTAGTACCGACCCTTTAAAAACCTAATATTTCATACATTCTATCTTCCGCTATTAAAAGTACGTAGGCATATAAAAATGTACACAGACGAACATATAAACTTCTTTTTTGCAACGTGTTCATATTTAAATATAATTGTTGAATGGCAATCTAAAATAGATTGCTGATCACTGTTTCATATAACGAAGAAAAATATCGGGAGTTTTGTAAGAGTATTAGTTTTGCATTTTCCACTTACTGATTTATGTATACCTATATAATGTACCTTTTTAACTAAAGTCCGTCTCAGTGATTATTCACTACACACCATTATCACTTCTCTTTCTTTGAAGTTGGTTAAAACCCTTAAACAAATGAATCGAATAATGCAAAAAGGTTAGTTCGGTAACCCAGTAAAGTTTCTATGGCCGCAATATTTCAGGGACCCAAAGGGACCAAATTAAATAAATAATAATCAGTCTGAAATAAAGAGTAAATTGAAAGTAAAACATTGTTCATTTCAAACAATGCTCATTCAAAAGGGCAAAGCAATGTTTTATCTGAAATTCTTTTGTTCTTTTACAAAATAAATAAAACACGTGTGATGGGAAACATCCGTTTTGTGATCTAAAATTAATTCTTTTTACTACGTATTTGTTTTAAAAAACCTGCCTTTGTAATTTTATTTATTAAAAAACTGGTACATACGGATAAAATTTTCAGTGAAATTTAAAAGCACTCCAGTTTCACCTTTTGACAAAGCAAATAAAATAAAATAAATAAAAAATAAAATAAAACTCTTTATAATGTGCCTCGTCACTGTCACGTGTCTTCGAAGTTTTAATCATCTGTTACGATCGATTTGTCATTATTAAAGATGCGTCCATAATTATAACGAAAAACTAGTAATCAGAAAAAAATACTACTTAGGTCTACAATCCAATAAATGATACTGATACTGATACTGATACTGATCCCTTAAGTCCGAAACCTCCAATCCGCCAAGCTAGAGTGGTGATCAAGGCTCTCGCTGTGTATGAGAAGAGGCCTGTAACTAGCTGGTATTAATTAATATTAACATAATCTAGACGCAACACACATCAAGCCTCATCACAATATCAATGTCATCATTAGACCTCTGATTACGGGAGACAGTTAATCTACACAACAATACGTGGTAGTGGTACAATAATAGCCTCGACACAGCCACACAGCACGGTCCGGTCGCTCTAAAGGATATCGACCGATATCTCCGAGCTATTGACATGACAACAGGAAATGAGTAGCTCTGTGAGGCTGGCCAGCCAAACAACGAAAACGAATTGCAATGCAGTTAGTATCAGTGTTTGGGGAAGCCATTTTATTCGTGTAGATATGGGTTTTCTTGCATCAGCTTTTTTCCTTAGTAAAAGTCGTGAGACAGATTTCCGCACAAGGCAAATGCTTGTTAGTGAGGAATACAGGTATTTGTTACGAGTCCCACATGTTTTTTGTTTTTTTTTATGGAAGGGTTTTAGTCAGACTTTTACTGACTAAAGCTCACCATTGTTTGTGGTAACTATAGATCTATTCCGCAACCCCGACAGGCATTGGCCCTAGAGGGCCCCATCACGTGCTGACTGCTGTTTTAAGCGCGCGTGGAACAAAACGAGCCGTCGAAACGGGCCTGGTTCTTATCTGGCAGCGAGCTACGCAGCGCTCACCGTCCGCAGGCCCGCGCTTACGGTGACCTGTGCACCTTACCTTATGTCCCTATATGCCCCTTTTTTCGTGGGCAAATACTCATGGATACCGGCCGCCGTTGGTGCATCAGAACGTCTTAAAATTAAATGATATGATTCACATATTTTACACAAAACACGCTCTGTGTGTTGACTAAGTAATAATAGCGATAGAGATATGTCAAGTCTTGCGACATTAAATTTCATCAAATGAAATATATTTTCGTAAAATACAACACAACAATCATAAAATGGCAATTTATACGAAACATTGAATCGAAAAGACAATAACTTATTTCGTTTATTAAATTAAATTTACTTAATTAACCGACTTTTGACTGTGAATTAAATTTAATTAAAAATAAACTTATTTATTTGACACCGCTTCCGTATCCGTTTGTTTTTCCTTGTCCCGAAACATATTATTTTGACATCTGTTTGTTTTTGTTTCCGTAATGTCACTTCTGTAGCTTTAATCTCTTTCGAAAATTAAAAACCATTATCTTAATTAATACATCCATACGGAAGCCTTTTCCTGCTTTAGAAAGTTAGGTTGAATAATAAAAATAATAATATAAAAAAATATAAAAATAAATAAATATCCTTGGACAAGTCACACACGGTCACGGACAATCAGACAACCGATATACATAATTATATACTTTATAAATACATACATATTATATATAAATTGAACCCAGACACAGAACAAACAATCATGCTCATCACACAATGTTTGTCCTGGGTGTGAATCGAACCCCCGACCTTCGGCTACCAATAATAAGTACCATTGTATACTGTCCCTCTGCAGGTCAAAGACTTCTTCTGTTATAGAGAAGGCACGAAAATTTTTTGCCACTCCACACTTGCTTAAAGCGACTAATTTTCTGTGCGAGTAAAGTGCGAGATCTTAAATATGCATTATATACGAGATAAACTTAAAAAAGTACATATGAATTAAAAATGTCACTGCAGAAAAGTTGAGTTTGTTTTCCAAAAATATTTAATTTTCCAAGAATTTCGCTAAATTATTTCGATTGATCCAAAAATAAACATTTAGTTCACAGAATATAGGTTATTATCAAAACCACTTATAATATTGAAACTAGGTATCTATATTTAGAACCTTCCTTGGAAAATAACTTCAATCTCAAAATGTAACTGGGTTATCATTTTTCATTTCATTCGAATCCGTCCCCTTTCGACGACCAAGCGACAGCCGGCTGTCGCACTGCTATTGTCTTTCTATTGTGTCTGGAATCACGTGTGTTTGTAGGATTAATAATATCGGATCAGTTTCCGTGATCCCGAAACCCGTTTGTCATACATTCAAGCTCAGGAAACGATAGCTAATTTCCTGTACGGAATCGAACCGATATTTATCAAATACGTATTTCAACTGTTTTTTATATCCTTATGTTTCATTTACACGTTCTTTCTCCCAGGTACTGCGCCCAGTTCGAGGTCACAAAAGTGTCGAAGGCCTGCCACACGGATTCCGACTATAAAGCCTTGAGAGAAGGTATGTTTTCCTCTAGTTTAAGTTAACGACGAGAAAATTGAAAAGTGGGAAAACCAATCTGGAATTTCCGGCGCTCTTGTGTTGTATAAAGGTTGTAGGAAGTTTTCTCTTGAGTGCATTTTCAGCTTTAACTATTGAATTAATAAAAAAGACGGGCCGGTTAGTTTTCTTTGAACATTTTCTTGCTTAATTAAAAAAAGTACGAACCTTGTTAAGTGGTCTGTTGCTTTTTGTTGTGGGTTCTAGTAAACCGAGCCTGGGTTTTGATTGGATGCGCGGTATAGATCCAGGTTTTTAAAGTTATTTTTAGGTTTAAATTCAGTAGTTAGTGGTTTATACAATGGAAATCAGACGAGGACTATAGATGAAGTGAGGTACACCGATATTATGTGCATTTCGTAAATCTGCCTCACATTTTGTAATTATTCAGTCCAACATTTCGGGACTAAGGTTATTCAAACGTCACTTAAGGTTATTGTCAAACGTCACTTATTTAGTTGAATAATCGACCGTGCCAACATTTTACTCTACCGAGCAATTTTTAGATTCATGGTACAACTACAGAAGAATAATAAACAAAAGAAGCTCAGATTTCAATTGGGTAGTTTCCACCATTAACCAAGAAATGTTAGACACAATTCCTATAAAACCTATATTAATTTGAGTCTAATAAATTCGGTTCATTTTCAATTTGCTATAAAATTTGATTTTTAGTTGTGTTGAAATCAATAAATAGATAGTCAACTGAGTTGTTATTTTAGTGACGTCATAAGTCGCCATTGCCATACAAAATCTATTGGAGAATGGCGTTTTGACAGCTCATAAAAAGTACGTCAATTGTTAATGGTGGAAACTACCGTATTCAAATCTGTTTCCATTTCCCCAGGGGCGACGGTATGTGTTCTCTGCGAGACGGCAGCACTGCGACGGGATCTAAAATGGCGGTGCAGCGGCCATGGGGTCCCGGGCCATGCGACACGGTTCTACGCTTTAGTCGCCCCCCATTGCCACGGGAAATGGGTAAAAGCAGCTCAAAACCCGGACAAAAGAAGCGATTGTTGCACAAACCCGCACTTTATTTTCGTTTAAGGTGATAAAACGACTTAACTGTATGTAAATGTAATGAACTTTGGCTTTTCCACACTCGTGCAATAATTCTTGCAATGTTAAACTGAATATTTTTTTGTTGACGGATTCAGTGTGTGGCCGAGGAATGTGTCTGAGTGTGGATCAGCCCTTAGATTTGTTTGAAGAATGAATAACATTTTTTAATATACGTTTAGTTATTGGGATTGAATAGATTTTTTTGATAATAGTAAAGTAATACTGACTTTGATTGTTATTCTCTATTTGCGATTAAAAAATGGGATTTGGAATGAATATACGGGACAGACGAAAGAATATCGTGTGTTGCATTGCATTTATTAATTTGTAAGAAATGTCGTATGACGAATGATAAAGTAAACAGTCATAATTGCATTTAATAAGACTTGTTAGCTCAATGTAACATGTAAATAGAAGTAACTTCTCATACAATAATGTTTTATTTTAAACTACTGTTGCCTCAAATGTAGAATACGGCTAAGTATAGCCTGGGTTCGATTTATGGACAAAACAAACCGTAGTTTTAAAAATACCATGTTTTAATTATCTAATTTACTTTTCTTTAATTCGACAATTAGTGTCAACTATCAATGATTTTATAACATTAGGAATAATTTTGATATTATACCTACTTAATTAATAAATAAATAACAATAGTTTGTGAATACATATCTTAAACGACTTATGTAAATAATAATGCTAAATAAACTCATTATGAAGTGACATTTTGTTTATTTTTTGAGCCTCATTACTTATGTATGTGTGGTCACGTTTCATCCTTTAATGGGGTACTTTCCACCCTCGGGGGTGTCGTTATAAGATACGTAAGTACCTTACCATTCTGCTTGAAAATTAGGATGAAATACGGAGTGCTGACAGAGACATATAGGAAATAATCAGAAGTTTCATTAGATCTAAAATACTTTATCTTGAAAACTATTTATTTATCTTCAAAAAATCATCATCTTCATCAAGATATCACTGAATATGACAGGCACGAGAGACAGACACAGTGGCGACTACTACCAACATATTTTAATAACATAAATACATCTAGAGATCTACGTTTTGGAACAGGCAATAAACGTTACTTTTCTGACTGACCGAACGACTCTTTGACAATTCATAAGTGCCCATGGTCTAAGTGAAATAAATGCCTTAAATGTGGATATTTTTTTTTACTTATAAATATTAACACTTAAATAAAATCCATACTATAAATGCGAAAGTAACTCTGTCTGTCTGCCTGTCTGTCTGTCTCTACTTCACGCCTAAACTACTGAACCGATTGGAATGAAATTTGGTACAGATGTAGTCCGGGACCGAGACCCGAGAAAAGACATAGGATTAGGAGTTTTCATCCTGGAAATGCCCCGGGAACGGAAACTATACTCAATACTCAATACTCAATAATTATTATTCTACGCGAACGAAGTCGCTCGCAAGTCGCTAGTATTATATAAAATTTATTTTTCTGTACAGGTAAACTCTTATAAGGTAAGTAGAAATAAAGGTATTTTTTTTTTATAATCATCCTCTTCCTGTCTAGTCCTATTGCATTCTGCTGAATAATAACAGTCTTTTACATGAAGCGACTGAATAATATATAATATCCCTTGGTTGAACTGGTTCTTTCCGACCATTTTCGAATAGAGCAAATGGACGCCGCGGGCAGCGAGTGAGAACGACTAAGGCCTTTGACAACTTGCTTTCCTATTCAAAATTAGCCGCATTTAAACAGTTACATCGCGATTATGACAGCTGTGAAGGTTGTAAACAAAACGTTAATGTCACTTTTGTAACTGTCAGTGTCAGCTGTCATGCTTTACTTCTTGTGATGGCCGCAGGCGCTGCCGGTTGGGATTGTATCCTCTTTGGAGGTTTATTAAATAAATCTGTCTACATCTTATTACAATGACCTGTGGATAAACCTTAGCAGTCAATGTTTTCGCAACATAATGAAATCATTACACTATTTTGACTTAACTCTTCTTAAATCTAATAAAGCTTAAAGTTTGTTAGAAGATGCTTATCTCCGGAAATGCTGGCCCGATTACAAAAACTCTTTCACTGGCAAAAAGATACACTATTGTTCATTATCACAGAGTTATTTGAAAGCCTTTTTGAACGGATCAGCTGACAGAAAAAAGCCTGTACTACCCCAAAACCTGAATTACCTGAACTTAAAACTAGTTTACATTATTTACCTCCAAATCGAAAGGTATTTGGGACCAGGAGGGTAGAAGTAGGTAATAGTATTGAGTCGAAAACAATAAAAAAGGGTTCCCTCAATCGAGGCTCTTAACCGTGACGGACAGATTTGTCCGGTAAATGGATCAAGGCAGGGTTTCGGCAAACTGAAAAGGACTGAAGGCAATATTTTGTTGTAAGTACTTGTAGTTATAAATTGCTTTAAACTGAACGGTCTGTTTTGTAGAAATCAGTGGGATAGCCAATGATGTTATAAGTAAAAAAGTGTAGATAGGTTACCCAAACGAAATTCTATCTTCAAAAATGGCACACTAACGCACACATACATTACACGTCAAAGTAGGATGACATGATTGAAGTAGTGCCAGTGAAAAAGAGATAAACGTCAAATGTCAACGCGATACTCAGTATCATGTTTGTCAATTGGCAAACTTTTAATGTGCCACTTTTTGACTTCATATAACCTATCTACACTTTTATACTTATAACATCATTGGGGATAGCTGTGAGCTCGAACTACACTGTTTTTTTTTTTTGCTCAATGTGACTGGTAATTGACTGATACTAATTTATGCTCATTATGTAATCTAAATAAGAGCACGGCTTTGTACGCTTAGACATAAAAGGTGCAGCAAAATTAATGCTTGCTACCCGAAGCCTGTGCTCGCCTATAATAATTTGGTGGACTAGTCTCTAAGTTTTTGAATGTATTTCATATCCTTTATTATCACTTATATTCAATTGTTGGTGAACCAAACAAAAAAGAACAAATCAGGTTTTCAGGAAGAAAAATTTTACATTATTTTAAAAGTTAAGTCATTGAATTATTACCCAAGTTCCAAAAAGAAAAATCTCTCTGAAAAATATACGACTCCAAAACTCCGAGTTCACGTTAAGCCAAAGAAAACACAATCCATTATACCTATGAGCGGAAAATACCAAGTACCCACAAAACCCTAAATTGCTCATCAAAAATATCGCGTACATACTTCCTTCTACCTTCTATTTATTTTATATTCAAAGTTATAACGTATTACATTACAAAATGCAACATTTATTTTCTGAATTGTAATGTGTCACTGTCATCATTGTGTCACTGACTGACTGTCAACTTGTGTGCGTCTTTTATTAATGTCACTCACTGTATTCTGTCATTGTTCTGTCAATTTTTTGTTAATTTGACGTCTTATAGTTATTGCCCTGTTCCACGTTTTATTATTTGTGTTTTTACTGTCAATATTTATTCATGTGACGTTTCTTATCGCCTTGTTCCACGTTTTGTTTTAGTTTTTTGAAATGTGTTGTTGCTATGTATTTTGCTTTTTTTTTATTAGATTAAGGCAATGGAACTAATTTGTAAAGCCTAAATGGTACTGGATTTACGTCATGAGTTCATGACATTATGTGCTTGTAATAATTTTAATTATTTTGTGTTTTGTTTTTTTTGTTTTGCTATTCTCTCTTGTTTAATTTATTTTATGTTTTTTGTTGTACTGGTGCTGCTGGTGGGTGGTGCACGGATAAGAGCCGTGCATCAATTTTGTGCTACTGATTATTTATATTTATTGTTATTTATTTTATTTATATTTATTTTATGTCCTCTGGAAATGACTCCTTTTTCTCTGCTAATGAATCTTTTATTTCCGGTGATGCTAGTTTCAGTTCAACGACTGAAAACCTGGGTGACTTTGTGCATCGGAGTTTTGACCAACACAAACGTCATTCGTTTAATGTCTGTCATGTCAATGCTCAGAGTGTGCCCAGTCACTACAGTGATCTGTCTGACACATTCTCTAGTGTCAATGTTCATGCCGTTCTGATTTCTGAGAGTTGGCTCAAACCTCATCTACTTTCCACCGCCTACTCTCTTCCTGGTTTTGTTCTTATCCGTAATGATAGAATTGGGAAGGGAGGGGGTGGTGTTGCTATTTATCTTCGCTGTGAGTTTCCTTTTAAAATAATTGCTTCTTCTGCTCCAAATTACCATGCTACTGCTGAGTACCTTTTCCTTGAGATTTCTGTCAAAGGCGTCAAGACCCTCCTTGGGGTTGTTTATTGTCCACGCGCTGTGGATTACTTTTCTAGCCTAGAATTGGCTTTGGAATCTGTGGTGTCAGAGTATGCACATTGCGTCATCATGGGCGATTTCAACACCGACCTTATGCACCCATCCCCTCGTTCCCGAAAACTCCTTCATATGATTGAATCCGTCAGTCTCCATGTTCTTTCGCTACAACCTACTCATTTTAATACGTCGGGTGATGACACATGGCTTGACTTAATCCTTACTTCCTCTCCCTCCCTTGTGTCCGCCCACGGTCAATGTCCTGCTCCCGGCTTCTCTCACCACGACCTCATTTTTCTCTCCTACATCCTCAAACCACCTAAACCTCTCCCTAAAGTTCTGCACATGCGTTGTTTTGCACGCTTGGATGTAGACAAGTTGCGCCAGGATGCATCGGAAATAGATTGGGGGAACATGGAAGCAACTGCAGATACCGATGAGAAACTTTTAATATTCAATCAGACAGTCCTTGCTCTCTACGACAGACACGCTCCTGTGAAGAAGGTCAGACTAAGGCGTCCGCCTGCACCTTGGATGACATTAGGCGTTCGTATGGCAATGCGGCGTAGAGATCGGGCCTTTCGTAGGTATAAAAAGGATCGTTGTGAAGAGAACAAAAATCTCTTCAAAACTGCAAGAAATCGGTGTAATCAGATGATACGTAACGCCAAACGCCGCCATATTCTTGAAAATATTTCTTCTTCTTCTCCAGCCGACATCTGGAAATTCCTCGGAACTCTTGGTGTCGGCAGGCCACGTCATGTGGATTTTCCTAAGACAATTGGCCTTGATGATATCAACCGTCACTTTACCTCCACTTGCCACTTAGATTCAGGTATACTAGCTCAGACGGTGGATTTCATTAAGACCTTACCTGGTCCTATCATAGAACCATTTCATTTCTGTCCAGTCACTTCGGATGAAATCAAAAAGATTATCCTGTCCATAAAATCTAAGGCTGTGGGCTGTGATGGCATTAGTCGTCACATGATCACTTTGATTATTGACTGCCTTCTCCCACCGATTACCCATATAATCAATTTTTCCCTCTATTCCGGACATTTCCCTTCCCTGTGGCGAAAGGCTTATGTTCGTCCACTCCCTAAAATTAGTAATCCTTCTCTTCCCAATCATTTTCGGCCTATCTCCATTCTCCCTTTCTTGTCGAAAGTTCTTGAAGCCTGTGTACACAGGCAGTTCTCGGGGTTTGTGCACAGGAACAATCTGGTAAGTACATTCCAGTCTGGGTTCAGGCCTGGGCTTAGCACTACTTCTGCTCTTCTTAAAGTGACTGGCGACATTAGAGAAGCCATGAGTGATACAAAAATTACTGTGCTTGTGTTAATTGACTTCTCCAATGCCTTTAATGCCGTCAGTCACGACATCCTATTAGCTATCCTGTCACACCTTATGGTTTCTTCCGAAGCACTGGAATGGTTCTCTTCGTGTCTTCGGAGACGTCAGCAGTCGGTGCGCGTCGATGAGAATTCATCAAGTTGGCGTGAGCTGGATGCTGGTGTTCCACAAGGCGGTATTTTATCTCCTCTGTTATTTTCTATTTTCATTAATTTAATAACTCACTGTCTTCGGTGTTCGTATCATCTTTATGCCGACGATCTTCAGTTATACACTGCAGCAAGAGTAGATGATTTAAGTGTCGCTGTTGAGGATGTAAACCGGGACTTGGAGGCTATTAAAGACTGGTCTGATAGATTTGGGGTGTCCGTAAACCCCTCAAAATGTCAGGCCATTATAATAGGTAGCTCGCGGATCTTAGGCAGAGTGACGGTTAGTTCTCTTCCTCCAATTATTTTTAATGGTACCGTCATTCCATTCAGCCCAGATGTAAAAGATCTCGGTTTACATCTTGACTCGACGCTTAGTTGCAAAAGCAGGTTTCCAGTGTCAGTCAGAGAGCCAATGGCACCTTGCGTTCCCTGTATCGTCTGAAGAATTTTTTGCCTGCTAAGACGAAGACCATGCTTGTGCAGGCTTTAATTTTCCCTTTAATCGACTATGGTGACGTGTGCTACTTTGACCTGAATTCGATCTTGTTGGATAAATTGGACAGAATTCTTAATAACTGTATTAGGTTTATTTTCAACTTGAGAAAATATGATCATGTCTCTGACTACAGGTCTGAGCTAAATTGGTTGCCCATTCGCCAGAGGCGAAATTTGCGTGCTCTGACTACGCTTTTCTCTTTGCTACACTGTCCCACCCCTCCTTCCTATCTTATATCTCAGTTCCAATATTTGTGTTCTTCGCACTCTAGAAACCTACGATCTTCCAACAATCTTCTTTTACTTTGCCCTTCTCATACTTCGGATTTAGTTCATTCTTCCTTTCGGATTCAATCCATTCTTCTCTGGAATGCGCTTCCTCTCGATATCAGGACGGCCACTAGCCGTTATGGGTTCAAGCGGAAATTGAGGATTCATTTTCGAAACATTTGAGCAGAGTCTTTTGACCAATCACTACACTCTCTGTTGTATATATATGTATGTATGTATGTATGTGTATATATTCATATATAGTATATTTTATATACTTTATTATATATATAAGTAGGTAATTATATATGTGTATTTTTTTGTAATTTTAGTTGTATTCTTCCGATCTGTTTCTTTTTTTTTCCTTTTTTATATTGCACCTGCCATGTTATCTCTGCACCTCCCTGGGTAGACTGGTAGAGAATGCCTAAGGCATTAAGTCCGCCATTGTACATTTTTTTTATGTGCATGAAGTGTTAATAAATAAATAAATAAATAAAAATATCTCAGAAAGAAAACCATACAACTTCCTCTTATTTCCCGAATACGAAGCAATTATTTGGAGAAGCCACTTGTTTACACGGCCCAGTACTTCCTTATTGTGATTCGACGCCATATTTCTCTATTTGGGAGAATATAGACATATCTTTCATCCATTTTTATTGCTTTCAGGGACGGTTATATTCATAAGTGTGGGTCTATTTAAAGGGGTTTTATTTAGGCGTGTTAAGCCGTGATGGTTCATTGGTTAAGGGATTCAGACCCGGGTGACTATTTCAATTCATTTGTACGTTCTTAGTTTGTCTAGGACATTACCGTCATCCGGTGTCTCGGAAAGCACGTAAAGCCGTTCGTCCCCTCTGTCATTTGTAGATCTTTGACAGTCGTGTTATCATCATTTTTCATAAAAATACTACTAAAGATCATTAATTCATTTAAAAAATATTATTTGGGATTCTTTAAATAATATTTTATTTAAATGAAACCCCAAACAATGATTTTTAATTTAACATAATTTTACGACTGACATGGGATCGGGAACTACGCTGTTAAAACCGCGGGGGACAGCTAGTAGGTTATATAATATTATGTAATGTACTGCCGCAATCGCGTAAAATACCTTGTAACAATGATATTATAAGTAAAAAGGTGTAGATATAGGTTACATGCAGTCAAAAAGTGGCACTTTAAAAGTTTTGCTATTTGACCAACATGATACTGAGTATCGCGTTGACATGTGACGTTTATCTCTTTTTCACTCGCACTACTTCAATTACGCCATCCTACTTTGACATGTAATGTATGTGTGCGTTTTTGAAGATAGAATTTCGTTTAGGTAACCTATCTACACATTTTTACTTATAATATCATTGCCTTGTAGTCTTATCCATTACAGCCCCCCTAGACAAGTGACATTGTAGAATAGATAGCGAAAACGAATAGATTGTCAAATGTATGGAGATGTCAAATGGTTTAGCGAAAGCTTATGTCAATTCCATACATTTGACAATCTATTCGTCTTCGCTATCTATTCTTAAATGCCATTTGTCTAGGCCCTCTGGTATGTCGAAATTCGAGTACTTCCAGAATTCGTAGTTAATTTTCGCAGACATTTTCACATACATCAATCAAATTGTCATAGTCATAATGACATTTCGCTTATTAAAAAATGCTACAATGATAAATAAAAAAATATCATTGTTGCAGATCCACCATATTTATTTTTTGTTGCTTTCTGAGTTCATTAATAAACTTGACAACGAAGTCAAATCATATATAAAAAAAAACCGGGCAAGAGCGTGTCGGGCCACGCTCAATGTAGGGTTCCGTAGTTTCCCGTCCGTCACAATAAGTGTTCCCACTTATACGTATAAGTTTCAAAAAAGGCTTTTGTTACGTTGACATACTAAGTACGCAGAAATTATTTTGTACAATCTTTTTGTCTTTTTTGTACAAAAACTGTTCTTTCTATCAAGTTCAAAATAATTTTCCTAGAAAGTCCTTATAAAGTTCTACTTTCCAGATTTTTTTCATATTTTTTAAACCTACGGGTCAAATGTTAGAGGGGGGGGGGGGGACGCTTTGATTTTTCCTTTTGGAGCGATTATTTCCGAAATTATTGACATTATCAAAAAATGATTTTAGTAAACCCCTATTCATTTTTAAATACCTATCTAACAATATATCACACGTCAGGGTTGAAATTAAAAAAAAAAATCACTTCCCTCTTTACATATAGGGGGGCTACCCTAATAAAACATTTTTTTCCAATTTTTATTTTACCACTTTGTCGGCATGATTGATATACATATTGGTACCAAATTTCAGCTTTCTAGTGCTAACGGTCACAGAGATTAAGCGAGGACGGACGGACAGACAGACAGACATGGCGAAACTATAAGGGTTCCTAGTTGACTACGGAACCCTAATTACCATTAAAAACGATTACTACTTACATTGTACAGCTATATTTTTATTTCGTACATTGTCCTAACTCAGGCTCCATACATTTCATGAACATCTCCTTAAAATGAGTAAATGTATTACTATTTATTATCTAAAGCAACCATTAGCTTTTAAAAACATTTCTTTCATTTAAAATGAATTCTTGCTAAGTTTGTATTACGCAATATCCGTCGCTTAATTCAAATCTAGTCAAATAGTAATTAAGCCTATGAGTAGGTATAGCTAGATGTCAGTATAATCGACGCACATCAGTGGTGTGGTTATGACGTCACCGTGTAACTAATTTGGAGCAATACGTCACGGCTGCACGTGTGCTTCATTAATAACCAGTCAACGTAATCGTGACACGACCATCACTTGTATTTAGTTCTGATGAAACTTGTTAGCCCACAAAGGCTTGATTATTCCTGTTGATTACGTTAAACAGCGTTTTTTTTTTTGGTGAGTGGGAAATTGGGCGGCTAGATTGGGCGCCCACACCGGAGCCTCGTAGAGGGCTTTGGATCGCACAATCCCCGTGTAGAGCCTCCGGCAGGAGGCGTTTGGGCCGCCGAGATTGGGCAGGAGCCGCTTGAGGGCAGCTCCGGCCTCCGCCAGTTTAGGGCCCAAACGTCGGAAGTGCACGTTAAACAGCGTCAACAGTTAGATTGTTATAAAAAAAGAATATGTAAAATATAAAAAATGATAATAATATATATAACAAGCATTTATCCTCGAATAATTTTAAAGAACTTAAGAATACAGCAGCTATGTGTGAAAAAAGATATCTGACCAGACTTCCAAAGTGAACATACAAAATTACAATTAAAACTTTACCTCTTTACAATATAGGCAGGCTGCACATCAACGATACAGGCTTCACGCATCAAACGCCATAATTGTTTACTAAAATAGTATTCTTCGGCTATTACCCGTAACAGTATACGGCTAATAGCCGAAGTGCAGTTGCACCTAGTTTTAGCCGGCTACAACTAGGTGCAACCGATAGGTTAGGTTATGTTATTTAGCCGGCTAAAACTAGGTGTAGCCGCACTTCGGCTATTAGCCGTAACATATACACACACATACATCAAGGGTAAAAAAAAATTGTTGCGTTGCCAATGTATGCCTGGTGTGCGGCCTGGTTTAGTGTACATTCTCTATTGAGGCTATTTTATACGTGAGTCATAATTTGGATTTTTATATAGCCAATGTAAGTATTAGCCTAATGTAGTTTCATCAAAATAAAAGTACTTTTTGCGTAAAATAGCGATAAACATCCATCTTCACAAAGTTACCATTAGTTAAAATTAGTAGGATTTTTTTTATTGGTGAGTGGGAAATCATCCAATGACTGCTCTCGTCCTGGGTGCGGCGGGAGGGCGTGTCAGACTCTTACTGACTAAAACCCACTCATGTTCCTTCGATTGCCCTTTATGTTCCAGGGTCACGGTAACTATTATAAACATTCCGCAACCCCGGCAGGACATTAGTAGGATTAAGTGGGATAATTATAATTTCTAGGAAAACTGCCTTGAAGATTTAAGAGCTAATAAAATAATGTGACAAGATTTACGAACGAGCTGTTAATGGCTTACCGCGCCATAACACAATAACTACACGGTAGCTAATTGACAGATTGCGGTGAGTGAACTGAGTAGAACAGAATATTCGCCTGAAATGCTGCTTGTTCATTGGCAAGCGAGTCAAAAATCCACCAATAAAATTGCGTTCAAACTCCGCTTGTAAAATACTATGCAATTCTATTGGTACATTTTTGACACGATCACTGCTCTGCAGCCTCGGTCCGCGTCAATGGACAGGCAGCCTTACACAATGTGAGTGGTGATAAAAAAACCTGTATACATTACCTGAGTGATATTATGTAGCCTGTGGTTACGCCAACGTATAAGCTATATTAATATAAAGTTTCATCCGTCTTTACAAACTATTACGTTTATATACTAGCGACCCTCCCCAGCTTCGCACGGGCGTTACAAATCTTTGAGAATTCCGGCTCTTTTTTTACTATATTTTATATGTATTATACATATAAACCTTCCTCATGAATTACTCTATTAGAAATCCGTTATACTTATACTAATAATAATAAACCTTTATTATCAGGCAACTGAGGCCCATAGAAAAAATAACAAATAATCTTACTTAAAATAAACTAATACATATTAAAAAAAAACTATAAACAAATATAAAACCGCATCAAAATCTGTTTATCTTCTACCATATAAAAATAAGTCGGGTTTTCCTTCCTGACGCTATAACTCCAGAACGCACGAACCGATTTCCACGGTTTTGCATTCGTTGGAAAGGTCTCGGGCTCCGTGAGGTTTAGCAAAGAAAATTCAGGAAAAATCCACGCGGACGAAGTCGCGGGCAGAAGCTAGTAAGATCTAAGAATACAGAAAAGTACAGACAAAGGGAAGGTAACTTTGTTTTATACTATGTAATGACATAAGTAGAAACTAGAATAGAACCCTCAGTAGAAGATTTAAGAGCTAATAAAATAATGTGACTAGATTTACGAACGAGCCGTTAATGGCTTACGCGCCATAACACGATAACTACACGGCAGCTAATTGACAGATTGCGGTTACACTGTGTGGAGTGAACTGAATAGAACAGAATATTCACTTATTCTACAATGTAGCTGGTACAGCGAAGACAATAATAAAGATTCTCCGTGCATTAATTCCCAGTTCTACTGTGGCACTGTTCAGTAGAGCTAATGGGAACAAACCATGTACTCTACCATATGGCTTGCAATTATGTAATTTAAAACGAAGCAAGGACTCGCATGTAAATTGTTTTGTTCTTTTATTTTTTTGCTGTTAGGAAAAGTGTTTAATTTTTTAATGTAATACCGAGACGGTCGGCTGCAAATCGAGCATACATTTGCATCTCGGTAAATGTGGCGCCACATTGCAATGCGACACACAAAAATCAGTTGGACGTTACAATATTAGCACTTCTTTTAGGTATAATAGTAAAAAACCGCGTAACCCACACTATATTATATATACGGTATAACTATATTATACTATATTATACATATTATGCATGAAGAGGAAATATTTGTATGTATTTATGTTTGTTACGAATAAACTCAAATACTACTAGACGGATTTCGATAATTCATTCACCATTAAAATGCTACATTATCTCTGAGTAATATGGGCTATATAACATCACGCTTTGACCAAAAAGAGCGGAGCAGTTGACCAAAAACCTTTCATTCCTTTCATTAAATAAGGAGATGGACGCATACAGAAAGGTAACTTATAAATAGGCTTAAGAGGTCACACAAACCAACTTAGGATAACACTCCAAAAGAGGATGCTTTGGTATGACCTCCGTCCCCATCCTCCAACAGAGGAGTCAGTTTACATTTTTGTCAGTTTGTTTGTTTCTACTTACAGTGGCTTTTATTTAACCTTTCGACGACCAAGCGACAGCCGGCAGTCAGGCTGCTATTGTCTTTCTATTGTATCCCGAATCACATGTGTACGAAGGACTAAAAGTGGACAGTTATAATCTAGAAAATCTATAATATCCAAGATAACTCGTACTGACTGGCAAATCTATCTAAATTTAATCTTTAAAAAGGTAGGTCCGTTACATACGTTCTAAAGATAACCTCGAGAGGTTAAACGTATAACTTATGTGAGATATCTGGATCTGGTAGAATTAAGTGGACTGTATAAATATAGGAACTGGAGTATTGCCGTTCAAAAATTGCATACATTTAAACAGTTTTGGACAATATACATGTTTTATACAAATATATGTTTTATTATAGTCCAGTCAAATAGACTAAATTAAGATTCCAGTTTGCATTAATTCCCAACAAGCTGGATTTTTGTGCAGGCCTTGAATACGTCATTTCAAATGATATGTCAAAAGTCCTATTATTATTAGATGAAGAATTTGTTAGTTACTTACTTGCTAATCTCCTAAAGTACTAGAGATCTCTTCTTCTTTGGAGGGGTCTTATCACTTTATTAATCTTTCAGGGCCACGAAAGTTTTTACATTTATATTTCGAGTCTGCTAAAAAATAAAAAATAGCCTTTGTTACCTGCCTAGTACAGTGAGCTACAAAACAAATCTGTTTTTATTTAAAACATCGTTAGCTTAGAGTTTTATTTCAGTTGCCAAGATTTGATATCCTACTAACATACTTGGTAACAGACCTAATAATTAATTAGATAATTAATTATTACTAGATTCTGATAACTAAATTTTTTGCTTCAGGTATGCTTTTTGATTTACTGAAACATACACCTAAGTACAGACAAAAGCTGCAATCTGTGATATGTATAAATGTAAATTTTAAAGTTAAATAAATTAGGATTGAAGTCGATTGGTAAAACTTGACAGATCCGAAGAAGCTTATGTGCTGATGTACTGCTGTAGTTAGGAAAAAATACATTTTACTCTATCTTCTCTTTCACACTCCCTCGACAGCACAATACGCTTAAACCTTTCGCCGACCAAGCGACCAAGTGTCTCGAAATACGCGTGTTTAAAGGCGCGCGTACACAAAGTACGTGAAAATCGAAAACAAAACACAACCTGCATTCTCCAGACATCATAAACAAAGTCCCAGTATCTTTCCTTAGTAAACAGTTGTCCAAGAGCCTGCCAAACTAGATTGTCGTCCATCCCGACTTCGCTTGGCGGTCGGCCCCTAACACAATTTGTTCGACTACGCCGAATTTGCATGTATATTGGCACACCTTCCATTTATTTCACCCTGATAAGAGGGGAGCACGAAAATTTTGCTTTTGAAACGTTTTCTGAAATTTTTAGAAAGCTCTTGCGACGTTATTTTAAGTGTATAGTCTGATAGGAGCAGTAAAAAGGGATTGTTTTAAGATTTTGAATGTTTTCTTGATTGTCTAGGCTGAGTTTTATGGCGGTAAGATTTGGTTAGTTCTTAAAGGTTTCCTATCTAGACGTTTGGGAATTGTCTGGGGAAAGATGTGAAAGATTTGGTTGAGTTTCAATTGCTGATATCTATTTTTGGGAGCTTTATTAGTGTCTAGGATTTGTACTTCGTCTTTTTAGACCCAGTCTACCTTATACTAAATTGTGTAAAAGTTGATTTTGTGGTTTATCCATAAAAATATAGGATATGAATAGGATAGGAGTTGTGCATAGGCTAGCATAATACACATCTATCTTATTTGAATGTACATATCTTTTATATATAATGGGCGAGACGACAAAAAAAAGTAATTGGTCCGTCAGATAGATTATCAAAAAAATTTGGACACGTATTTTTTCCTTTTTCTCGTAAACGAAGAATGACGAAGTTACAGTGCGTTAAAGTTGCGCATGACGTCACGATCAGATACATATTTTGCAGGTCGGTGACGTCAAAAGCCCCCACTCCGGAACTTAGTTGCTCTTTATCTTTGTATTAGTTTGATCGAGCAAAAAATACGTGTCCCGTATTTTTTGGCCGATCTATCAGACGGATTAAACAGAATGCCATTTTTTTTAACTTTGCTCATTAACCAAAGTATCACTGGGCCACCAAAATCAATTATAGTGAAACTTAAATAATATTTTCTGAAACATTACTGCTAATTTTAGTCTAACCCACACATTCAACGCGTTATCTGAACCATTACTTCGTTACCTCAACTTCACAAAACGGACTCTACACACCAAATAAACTCCTTATTAGCCCAACTAGGGCCTATTACGAGCCAATTAAGGAAATAATGACAATAACCAGTGAATCCGTTACGGCGGACTGAAGTTTAGAACACGGAAGTTTAACTACGGTGAGAATAGGAATCGTAACACAATGGACGCGGGTAACTGGAACTAATTACTGATAGAGATAGGTAGATATGGCAATTTGTATTGTTGGGTTATTTGGGGAGAGGTCTTAAGATGTGTTTACTGTTCGAGGTGTGGATTTGACGTGGGCAGCTGTAGTGTTTATTGGGTACTAGCTTTTGCCCGCGACTTCGTCCGCGTGGAATTAATTCCCGGTCCCGGGGGATTTCCGGGATGAAAACTGTCCTATGTCCATACCCGGGTCCCAGACTATATCTGCACCAAATTTCATTCATATCGGTTCAGTAGTTTAGGCGTGAAGTAAAGACAGACAGACAGACAGAGTTACTTTCGCATTTATAGTATTTAGTACGGATCATAGATCTGTATGAACTTCGCTACGGGCAGCCAGAAGCCTGAAAGTCTGGTATTTGATGGCCGGTTGGTCTAGTGGTGAGTGACCCTGACTACTAAGGCAGAGATCATGGTTTCATTTTACACCCATGACAAACTTTGTGTGATGAGCATAAATTGTTTGTTCTGTGTCTGGGTGTAATTTATCTATAATTATGTATGTATTTCAAAATTATATAAGTATGTATATCAGTTGTCTGATTACCATAACACAAGCTCTGCTTAGCTTAGGACAGGGTGGCCGTGTGTAAGATGTCCCAGGATATTTATTTATTTATATTTTATTTTGTTGTTTGAAGGTAGGGGTAATTTCTGAGTTAATGATATTTCTTTAAGTTATCAGGCTGCATTACTCATATTATGCACGTGTCATAAAATAAGTTGTTATTTCGATTATAGAAGCTTCATTATGAACCAAATTCCGATACACAACTTATTTGGTTACAAAAGTACTTTATATTTACTTGAAAACCCATTTCGTATGAGGACATCAATATATTGTCAGTTATTTATGTAGACAGCTCCCAAAAAGTATTTTATAATGCTATCCTAACCAAAAGTATGACTAATAGTGTCCAAAATAATCTATTGGTATACCGACGTAAATATAGCATGACGTTTTTTCAGATACTTAATCCGTACTTCCGTACTAATATTATCCTATCCTACTAATAATATTATAAATGCGAAAGTTTGTGAGGATGGATGTATGTGTGTGTGTATGTATGTATGTTTGTTACTCTTTCACGAAAAAACTACTGGACCGATTTGGATGAATCTTTACAGTAAATTATAAATGCGAAAGTTTGTGAGGATGGATGTATGTGTGTGTGTATGTATGTATGTTTGTTACTCTTTCACGAAAAAACTACTGGACCGATTTGGATGAATCTTTACAGTAATTTAGGTTATTTATCAGAGTAACACATAGGCTACAATGTATAATGATTTTATGTAGTTTTGATCATAATTAAACGATAAGTGTCAATTAAGTCGGAAAAAAATCTTCCATCTGAGAGCTATCTTGGCGTGCGCTGCCTAAACCAATGGAGTTACATAAAGATGATGTACCACAGGATTGTTTGTCTTAAATAGATCTAAATAAAAGTCCGCGATAGCATATATCTACCTCTTATGTGCAAGCCAGTACGACCAACATTGTGAACCATAAATTTTATTAAATTTGGTACTATTTTACAATGCACATATTAGTATAAAATTATTAAACTCTTACCAAAATAAATACATTTCTCGCATTAAGTATACAGGGTGTCCCACGGCTATGCCACATGGAGGCAAAGTACCTTAAATCTTGTAGAGAGAACGTTTTACTGAAAGAAGACATTATTTGAATTTTAAAAACAATTTAAGTTGCATTCATAGATTTTTAAATAATTAAATGGTTGGCCCGGGAATCGAACTTGTTCCACGGGAAAAAATAATCACCCAGTAGTTTTATCATACCGATCGAAAGGTTTCATTTTAAGGATTATTTTTTGCTTAATAACATAGTGTCAAAAATAAAAGGAAGACCGTGAATTTTAACATTTGATGTAATATTTTGTTCTGGAAAGTTAAAAGCTTACATTGCCGTAAGGACATACAATTGACAATCATAACTACTTATTACTAATTAATCTACCCACTTGAGTAGTACGCATCATTTAAATAAATAAATATCTACCACAACAAGACCAAAAAATCGTCAGGGAACGAAATAATCAAAAGTTGTCACTTTGTGTTAAAGAAGAAGGGACTAGTTTTGAGCAGTTGAAAAATTGACAAATTTTCTATTAAAAATGTTAAAATTCATGGTCTTTCTTTTATTTTTGACACTATGTTATTTAGCAAAAAATAACCCTTGTGATGAAGCCTTTCGATCAGTAGGATAAAACTACAGGCTGATTAATTTTCTCGAGTAACGGGTTCGATTCCCGGTTCAACTATGTAATTATTTAAATATCTATGAATGCAGTTAAAAATGTTTTTAAAATTCAAATAATGTCTTCTTTCAGTGAAACGTTCTATCTACAATATTTAAGGTACTTTCCCTCCATGTGGCATAGCCGTGGGACACCCTGTATAAAGATGATAAACTTTGTCTTTCACACTAAGTAATTTGGTAGAATAGTTTAAAAGTTATCACGATATGATTGACTTGAACGGAGCGCTTAATGGCAAGCAACAGAACATCCACGATGAAAGTTGGCTATGTGAAAGAACTATACTAGCACCAAGAAATGAATAAGTTGCGAAAATCAATAAAATTATCTTGGGCCAAGTACCTAACCAGCGATGCAACAACCCAACTCCATCTATCGACACAGTCATGACATCTGAAGACTGTACGAGCTACCCTGGGGAGTTTCTTAACTCTTTGGAGCTATCCGGGGTGCCATCACATAAGCTCAAATTAACCTTTCAACGACCGACCGACAGCCGGCTGTCGGGCTGCTATTGTCTTTCTATTGTGTCTCAAATCACGTGGTGTTCGAAGGATTAAAAGTCGGTATACCCGTTTTGTTAATGCGCAACTTGGACGCCCCGAGACTATGTAATGGCACTAGATTGCGAGTCATTGAACTAGGCACCAATTGTAACTGGAGAAGCTAAGGGTGAAAATGTTCTTATTCCACGCATTCCAATAATACCCAATAACTTACCCTTTAATTTCAAATGTTTACAGTTCCCACTTAAAGTTGCATTTTCTATAACTATTAATAAAACGCAAAGGCAAACTTTGAAGATAGCGGGGATACATTTAGGCACGCCCTGTTTATCCCATGCTCACATGTATCTAAATCCCAAAATCTAAATATTTACGCTGAATAAAAAAAAACAAATAACATAGTATACGGGAGATATTGCAGTAAAAACACAGATAATTTAACACAGATGTTCACCTATTCCAATTACATACATATTAATTCTTTACTTATTACAAAATCTATTAACAAAACCGCATCAAAATCCCTTTCGTAGTTTTAAAAATTTAAGCTTACATAGGGACAAAGAAAGCTACTTTGTAATATACTATGCATTGGTCCGACCTGTTTATTAGTCAGTGTTTAGTAGGTAATCCGTTTGTGCTGGATAGGATAATCTCAAGCCCGGGGAAGGACATAGGGCTACTTTTTATGAACACACTATACAGGTAAAGATTGATGACGAAACCACTGGTCTTAGCATTTTGAAATTTGCAGAGTTCTATTATAGTTAAAATAATGAGCACTAAGAAAGGAATTCAGATAATTCCACCCTCAAGAGATTCCCACTAAATATTAGGTATAGGATTTCAAAGATTGTCATCATCATCTCCCTAGCCTTTTCCCCACTGTGTATGGGGTCGGCTGCCAGCCTAACCGGATTCAGCTGGATACCGGTGTTTTACGTGGAGCGACTGTCTATCTGACCTCCACAATCCAGTAACTGGGCGATACGATACCTCTTGGTTAGACTGGTCAGAGTTTCTGGCTAACCAGTAACGACTGTCGAAGTTCTACGCATGACAACCGAGGCTTTACGTAGTTTCCGAGGCACGGGATGTCAGTGATGTCCAAGATAAACTTTAGAAAATACATATGAGTTGAAAAAGTCACATTGGTACTTGCCCGGATTCGAACCCACAACCTCTTACACGAGAGGCGGGCGCCTTATCCACTGTGCCATCACGATTTTCAAACGGATTTCAAAGATTGTATGGAAACTAATTTTATTTATTTATTTATTTACACTTTATGCACAACGGCACACAGGCGGACTTAATGCCAAAGGCATTCTGTCAACCTAGGGTGGTGAAGAGATAGCATAGTAGGTGCATTTATGGTGGTAAATTTTGAAGTTAGAAATTTGGGATGTACGATGTGAAGTTACATAAAATACAAGTATTTAAAAAAATATCACGCAACTTAATACGGCAGACCAAATTCTACGCGAGCGAAGCCGCGGGCAAAAGCTAGTATATTATATTATACTTATAATAAATGCGAAAGTAACTCTGTCTGTCTGTCTTTCTGTCTGTCTGTCTGTCTCTTCTTCACGCCTAAACCACTGAACCGATTTGAATGAAATTTGGCACAGATATAGTCTGGGACCCGAGAAAGGACATAGGATAGTTTTCATCCCGGAAATCCCCCGGGAACGGGAACTATTATTCCACGCGGACAAAGTCGCGGGCAAAAGCTAGTTATTAATAATTATTTAAAACTAGCTTTTGCCCGCGGCTTCGCTCGCGTTAGAAAGAGACAAAAAGTAGCCTATGTTACTCTCCATCCCTTCAACTATCTCCACTTAAAAAATCACGTCAATTCGTCGCTCCGTTTTGCCGTGAAAGAAAGACAAACATACAGACAGACAGACATACAGACACACTTTCCCATTTATAATATTAGTATGGATTGATTTTATTATATAATGATTTTATTATATGTATTGATGTATTGATTAAATAATGGTGCTTTTAATTTTTTTTTTGTTTTTGTATGGTCATCCTGGACTTTTTTTAAAACTAAAATCCCATTTCATAACATTTCCTTTCAACGATCTTTTCTTCAAAAGTTAGGTGACAGCGACAATGACAGTATTGCCAGATTGGATAATTATATTTATATTTATATTTATATTATTTATTTATATTACTAAACAACTATTAGGCCACTCATATACACGTGAATCTAGATTGTGATAATGTGGGGGGGGGGGGGGGGAATCGAAACAAATATTTTATGAATAAAGGTGATATGGTTTAAATAAATTTTGTTTACATTAATAGGTAAGTGATACGAAGTTCACCGAGTCATCTAGTATGTATATAATAGTAAACTCACTGCCTGATATCAACGTGTTTGTTAATATATAACAATAACTAACTAAATACATTAAACTTGGAGGGTTTATTCTTTGTGAAGAATATAAAAAATAGCCCTAAAGGGTTAAAATAGTAGGTAGAAGTTCGACATCTACGCGGGCGAAGCCGCGGGCGAAGGCTAGTAAATATTTTAAATCTAGATATTTTTTTTATCTTAATATTATTTTTGTACGTTGGAAATAAGAAAAGCTGTTACAGTATTATTTTTTACAGCATATTACACGCCTTTTTGTTATTTCAAACCGTATTAAATGGCTTTTATTTGCATGATTTGGATTTATGAAAATGATTCCATTCGTATTTTGAAAACAATAAACATTACTTATTTGTGTCAGGTTTGACGGGTTGTAACCTCTATGGTTGTAACTGTTTTGACACTTGATTTGCCGGTTACTATGACAACGACATCCAACAGAACATGGACAACTTTTATATGGGAAAATGGAATTGTTGTTTTACTCTATCTTTCTCGCAATTTTAGAGACAAAAAGTAGCCTATGTTACTCTCCATCCCTTCAACTATCTCCATTTTAAAAATCACGTCAATCCGTCGCTCCGTTTTGCCGTGAAAGAAAGACAAACAGACAGACAGACAGACAGACAGACAGACAGACAGACAGACAGACAGACAGACAGACACACTTTCCCATTTATAATATTAGTATGGATAATTATGTTAAAATAAATAGCTGTTGCGACACTGGAAATTTAGACAATATAACTATGAAACAGTTTCCCCTTAGGTACAATTTATTAGTGGCAATTAATATATACTCTTATTTTTGAAACTCAAATTATTAAGTCGCAGCTAGAAGAAGGATGGTAGCGTCTGACATTCTGTAGTTTTTCACTGCCTCTATGAGAAAAGGCATAAGATTTATAAATTAAAGAACGTAAATATTACAACAACCATCTCATTTTCACCTTTAACTCTACCGCCAGAAGGTTGAATTTAGAAAAACCTTTTGTCATATTTTTTATTACACGGCCTCATAAGTTTATTTTTGTTTCAACAACTCGAATTGTTCCAATTGGAGTTTCTTCGTTAAAAACAATATTTCCCAAGGGTTAAAAAGTTTGTATTAATTTAAACGGAAGTGTGATTTTTTTTGTTTATTTGAAGGAAACATGAAACGTGACGATTCTTTTTATATATCTTTTTATTTGTATTATAAAAAGCCGTTACTTTTTATTCAATTATTATAACAACTTTTAATAACGAACTACCTACGTAATAGATGTACTTGCTTATTAGTAAGTAACACAATGAGCTTTTTGTTGAACTATTTGTGATGCTCTTTGCGAACCACAAAATAAGTACACATGGCTACACATCAAGCTATACAAAACCAGCTTTAGGTGACCTTGCATTGTGTATGTTTTTCGTACAATCAAAAGTCAGCTTGTACTGGTTTTGTATAGCTTGATGTGTAGCTCACAGTACATACACTGTGGCTGTATTCATTAGTAATTTTGTATTTATGGTAATGTCGCGTCAAACTCTTATATAGCGATATAGGTTCTCAGTTTGTAGTCCACATGTAACACGATATATAGATATATAGACACACATGATTACTGTTACCATCTTTGTACAACATCAAAACACTCACTTTTAAAATAGCCAACTTACTTTTTTCAACAGTTATTTAGTTTAATTGTCACTAATTAACACAGTCCTACATTTTCCCTGTGCTGTCGGAGTTGTGACAACCCAATTATCTCAGGAACTATTAAAAGTTGAGCCAAGCTGAAACAAATGAAACCTTTATAATTTTCGGCGAAATCTCGACTAATTGCTGAATCTGAATTCTCTTGAAGATTTGGACTATGTTGATTTAAACCCCATTCTCCCTGTTGTCATTCGTGTATCCATACTAATATTATAAATGGGAAAGTGTGTCTGTCTGTCTGTCTGTCTGTTTGTCTTTCTTTCACGGCAAAACGGAGCGACGGATTGACGTGATTTTTTAAGTGGAGTTAGTTGAAGGGATGGAGAGTAACATACTTTTTGTCTCTTTCTAACGCGAGCGAAGCCGCGGGCAGAAGCTAGTCTTTTATAGTCGCTTCGGGCAACTACCAAGAGGTATCTGTCATCTAGTAATTGGGTTGTGGAGGTCTGACAAGCAGTCACTCCACGTAAAACACTGGGATGCAGCTATATTTGGTTAGACTGAGACCCTGACATAGTTAAAAGACGTAAATAGGTTACCTACATAGATTCAAACTTCAGAATGCGGACTATCGTTTTTTTTAATCCGCGCAGTAAGTCGTTTAGACGTGACAGCAATACACAGACAGAGCTACTTTTGCATTAATAGTATCAGTATGGATATAATTATTTTTCCTACAAGAACATATATGTTGTCTTGTGTTTAAACACCGCCCAAAAAAGTACCAATTTTACTACCAAAAACGTTCTAAACGGTTACCAAAAATGGATAAATGGTCACCAAATAACGTTTCTTAAAATATTATAAACTAAATTCAATTCGGTTTTTATATGAATTTGACTGAAAACTGAAACTTTATAAAAATCACTAGTAGATCTGGCGCTTGGAGGCCGCTGCCGCGGCACGCTCGCTGCGCTCGTTCGCCTTCGCGCGTTGTGTGGTTACAGTTCTAACCTAACCTAACCTAGCTAAATTTGGTGACCATTAATCCATTTTACTTAGCAATAAGATTTTCTTGGTGATCATTTAAATTGTATCCATATAATGTTTAACAAAACTACTACAAAAAGACACAAAACGAACAAAATACATCATGTTAACCAATATCTTCAAACTATCACAACTCTACGAACAGAGCCTAATAATGTAAAAGAAATGTGGACAAGTTTCCGAAAGTTTTCGGTAAACCTACAGAATAGTTGGTGACGTCACGGTAACTATAATTTACGACCGGTAGGCCCTAGTTGTGAAACTATATTTAGATGGAAGACAAAGGAAGATTTAGTACCGAAAGGTGAATAGTACCTGTGACATAGGAATTTGTATAACGTTGAAATCGTACGGTAAATCTTTGAACGACCAAGCGACAGCTGGCTGTCGGGCTACTATTGTCTTTCTATTATGTTTCGAAGCACGTGTGTTCGATGTTTTATTAGATTTTTCGATGTAAAAGCGACGGTTAAAATTATGGTTTACTTAAATTTTATTATTATTGGCGATTCGTTCATTACTTTCAGCAAATGTATGTAAGTAGCTTTCGCCCACATGGATGTTGAACTTCCTTCCACTTTTTTACACCTTCGAATTCATAAAAATCCTTAGTTGTGGCTACTCCTACTCTTCATAAAGAACACAACCCAACAACCCCCAAAGTTTCATGTTTCTAGGACCTGCGGTTCTGGTTTTGCTTTGTTAAATCAACAATAAGTTTTTCTTGTAATTTTTTTATTTCTTATGGGCTTGCTCTTGGTTTCAGACTAGACCGTTTTACGTTTTATATATTTTGGTTTATCATCATCAATGCATAGCATAAAACAGAATCGCTCCAGAAAGATTCCTATATACACTCTACCCTCCTCCTATCGTCTGTTCCTATATACGCTTAAATCTTTAAAACAACGCAATGGATTTTGATGAGTTTTTTTAATCGATAGAGTTACTCAATAAGAACTTTATGTGTAAAACACATGCACATTACAGTAAAAAAAATCAGAGATTTTCAAAAATTTAAAACACCCCTCAAAGTATACTTTTATCCGTACTTATATTATAAATGCGAAAGTAACTCTGTCTGTCTGTCTTTCTGTCTGTCTGTCTGTCTGTCTCTTCTTCACGCCTAAACCACTGAACCGATTTGAATGAAACTTGGTACAGATATAGTCTGGGACCCGAGAAAGGACATAGGATAGTTTTCATCCCGGAAATCCTCCGGGAACGGGAACTATTATTCCACGCGGACGAAGTCGCGAGCAAAAGCTAGTATAAGTATACTTTTATAAAAGATTGATGAAACAAGCAAGATTCAACAATAGCAACTAAAGGTAGTAAAAGTTGTACAATGGGAATGTGACCTTATGTTACAGTTACGTGTTGCATTATGTAGCTCCACAAAAGCCAGGACGTGATATCCGTTAGAACCGTATTGGCAAGGGTTCCTATACAGGCTGACGCATATACTAGTCATAATCATAGTCATAGTCATTTATTCATGAACAAATAGTTTGTATCTGAATTCACAATTTCACAATAAATTACAAAATTACATTTTATTAACATTCCTGCCTTATTGTATCTTACCTTAATTTAATAAATTTTTATTTCATTTTTATATAATAATATATCAAATCAAGAATTAAAATAATATTTTAATTTCTTAATTAATTTAAACATTGTCTAACTACTGACCGGTCACCATTAGAAAACTATGTGTCACATAGGCGTTGCACAATACGGTATTTTACACCATCATCAATTGATGTACTTTTTATGAACTCTCAAAACGCGATTCTTCCCTAGATTTTGTATGGAAATGTCACCTAATGACGTCACTAGATTAACAACTCACTTGACCTACTAATTTTTGATTTCAAAGCAACTAAAAATTGAATTTTACAGTAAATTGAAAATTAACCGCATTATTTCAGATAAAATTAAAAGAGGTTTTCTAGAAAATGTTTCTTATATTTATTGGTTAATGATGAAAATACCCAATTTCTACTACTGCGGAGATTACCTTGGGTATACGGCAAAATATGCCAAGTTAGCTTTCACCCGTGGCTTCGCCTGCGTTGATGTTGCACTTTCTTTCACTATTTCACACCTTTAGAGATTGCATCTAGGACTTGGATATTAGACCAATTGTCATCTGCTTGAAGATACGGAGCAACACGCCACATAATATATGTAAAAGGCAGTCCACCACCAGATGGAGGTAAAAATTGGTATAATTATAACAGGTAAAGCTGTCTAATATTTCTTATATTAGCCGAGTCTGTTGGTCTAGTGGTTAGTAACCTTGAGTGTTAAGCCGGAGGTCGTGGGTTCGATTACCACATAGGACAAACTTTGTGTTAGGTAAGTCGAAGGAATCGAATATTCAGAGCGCGACAATATTATGCTCACAAATGACTAATACAAAAGTAAATAATAACAAACAATATATGATGGTAAAGAAAACCATAGTTGAATTATCAAAAAAGTCTCAAATAAATATTTAAGTATGAATGTTATTTGTGTGGCTACCAGTACAAGCTCTGCTTAGTTTGGAACTAGATGGCCGTTCGTCGGTTTTCCCTACATATTATCCATACTAATATTATAAATGGGAAAGTGTGTCTGTCTGTATGTCTGTCTGTCTGTTTGTCTTTCTTTCACGGCAAAACGGAGCGACGGATTGACGTGATTTTTTAAGTGGAGATAGTTGAAGAGATGGGGAGTAACATAGGCTACTTTTTGTCTCTTTCTAACGCGAGCGAAGCCGCGGGCAGAAGCTAGTTTATTTTTAAAAGCGCTATTTTCAATGACAATCTATCTATAATTCTCAATACAAAGCGTCCCCAAAATTGCCCCAAACCCTGATTTATTACATGTTACAACATTACAGTGTTGCCACATCCACGGCGGTGTACATCACGTCCAATCACAAAGGATCGGGTATTTATGGCACGTTCGCTCTGTCAAACATTGTTGATTTATTGTGCAGAGTTGATACGTGTTTTATGGAACTTACACTACGGGTCAGCGGAAACAGAAAGAAAATCTGTGTAGTCTTCTGCAACAGATCTTTAAATTTTTTGACTCTTTGACCACTATTTGATTAAGCTGCAAGAACCAAGAAATAATATGCAATGTTATATTAAAAACGCTCCACTCCGAAATCAGCAAACTTTACAGAAAAATGGATAAAGAGTTTTTTGACAATGAATTGCCTGGGACAACAATTTATTGTCAAAAAACTCTATCCTCTATACATCCCAAACTAAGCAGAGTTTGTACTATCGTAACCAAACAACTATTATATACATTTATATAATTTACAAATACATTCATCTTATAGATATATAACACCCAGACACAGAACAAACTATCACGCTAATCGCACAAGTTTGTCCTGGGTGGATAATTCCACAAAAAACTATTTTATAATGATCTCTAATGAGCTCCGAGCAATAGGTCGAATTATAATATATATATATATATACATATACAGTTGTGGTCAACTAATTAGGGACAAACAAAAATTCAAGCTGAATTGTAATTTTCATGTCCATGGTAGATCAGATAAACTAAATAATATAGTTTAATTTTATGAAATACTAATTAATATTAAGAATACCTAAAAATTGTGAGCATTGCTTTGAAGTTGATAATATTTTGTAATAGGAAATTTAAAAACAAATCTATTGCAACCAAATCACAACGTGCTCTGGCTGGCCATCTAATGAGGGACAAAAACAAAAGTTGTGTGTTATATTCCCATTTTTATAAAATCTGATGGGATGTAATTTTTGTTTAATAATTAAGATTAGAGTCTTTACGTTGACTTTGAATTTGTTGAAATATTATCATAATATTTAATTAAACATGGGGCGAAATAAAAGTTCTGATACAACAATGCGAAAAATTATAATTATTGTTTATTATAGTAAATAGCCATATCGTAAATTATTAAAACATTGAAATTGCTCCATTATAATGGTTTTCAAAACAGGACAATTATACTTTTGAATCTATAAAGCTACTAAACGTGCAATCAGAAAGGAAACACCAACAAAAACCATTGTGCAAAAAAATTCGCAAAACGGTGATAGCGGCGATATAAGACCCACTTATGGACTTTTTATTGATTATAGGTCTGAATAGTGTTGGTATTTGAACTAGAACAAGGCGGTGGAGTAATCTACAACAACCTTTCGATGAACCTTTCGATGTCAAGTTGTTGAAGCTAAACTGTTTGGCATGGTCGTACGAAAAGTTCCAGTGTTGAAAAAATCACAGACTCGCCACGGTTGGCCTTAGTTATGAGGCACCGATATTGGGACTGATTTCAAATAAAAAATGTTTTAATTTTGGACTAAACGAAGTTACATTTTGTTTCATCGGAAGGCAGGCGGTATTAATGGCGCTCTAAAAAGCAACAAGTATCCAAAATACTCTAATAAGCAAGTTAAACTTGAGGAGAGAACATAAAACTACGGCGTTAGTTTTCTAGAAATCATGTGGGACCTTTAGAGCAAACAGAAAGCACATTAGATTCAATTGGATAGAGAGAAATACTACAAGCAATCACACTACTTTATGTTGAAGAACACACGATAACTACCCCAAAACATACTGCACTGTCTGTTAAAACATTTCTCACTGATGAGTAGGTATCGGTTATAAATTGGCCGGCCTAGAGCCCAGACCTGAATGCTTGGAAACATTTTGTGGTACGTTATGAAAGAATAGTAGGTTTAAAAATGGTGTAAATAAACTGGCTATTAAAAATCAACAGTAGTAACTTTGAAGAAGGCTGAAACAGTATCACTAAAGAACAATGTGACATTTAGATTGTGTCGATTCCATACCTTTGTTACATGGTTATGACAATCCTTAGCAATCACTCTGGTTATTGATTTGCATTACAGTACGACGCATTAAGCCTAATTGAATAATAAATAAACATATTTTTTTCCTTTATTGCTCTCTGCAATAATTATTTTTAATGTTGTCTTATGTGTCCCTAATTAGTTGTCCAGGGTACGAATAGAATAAAGAAGAAGTTAAGTTGAATTTTAAACGATATTTATTTTACGTATAGTCCATTCCTTTAATGACTATGCCTATTTGTTAAGAAATGGGTTTAGTTTTATATGAATAGTAACTAAACTGCCAAAGTCTCGAGCAAACTTAACTTATGGGAAGCAGAATTAAATGTTACTCATAGTATATCATGTTGTCCCTAATTAGTTGACCACGACATCTGTTTTTTGTGTCCTTTTGACCTTTATAGCTTTTTTAGCCGGCACGATGTCGATTTTTCACATCTTCATTACAACGAAATAATAAAGGAGTATACAAAAATTCTGTTTACTAAGAAGTTTTCCGCAGATTGGGGTTTTAGGGACAACGCACACCGGAATGGCAGCGGCCGGCAGCGGCCGGCAGCGGCCGCCAGCGTCGCTAGAAACAAGAGGCGCGCGCATGGCGCGCAGCCGCTCGCGGCGCCCTTTTCAAGCTTTTCAAGCGATACTAGACTTTCAAGTATGTAGTTAAAATATAAAATTATTTTACACTGAAAGTGCTCGCCGCGCCGCTGCCATTCCGGTGTGACTCGGGCCTAAAATAACGACATAAAATGACTGGAAGCCTTTGCTGTCAGTCCGTCCGTCTGTCTGTCAGCGTCTGTGTCTATAGTAATCTCATAGACCATAATAAGTAAGGTTTAAGTTTTTAACCCTAAGTACTTACATTTTTGATCGGTTTATTTTGTTTGTAGTCGGTTGTCTTTCATTGATTAAGCTATTACATAAGTTCACTGAATTTCCACTCTGGTCATACACCGTAGTTATTCACTTTATAATACAACAGAAATAAAATATAATAGGACAGAAATATATATATTTTTAGTTCTATTATACCATCCATTTCCACTTCAGTACCCTATTTAAAAAGCTAAAATTAGAACCTCATTGAGCAGTTTTGAGAAATAACTAAACCATTTTAAAGATTTTCTGAGAAGAAAACATCGCATGTTGCCTACTAAAAACAAACATATTACACTGTTTTGTGCTGTTTCTCTTAAAAATGAATTACTAAAAGATCGTGGCGCAGTTACCTCGCCATTCAGAATAAAACAAAGGAACCACGACCGCTTTGCGTTGCTCAGTCTCTTGAGGACCTATGAAACAACAATATAAGGATATTATTTCTAGAATTACTGAAAGCTAAAATGGGTACTTTTTGTTGCTGTTTTCAGTAACCACTAACTTGACCCTGCGCAATAATTAAAAAAATCTTTACTCAGAGAATTGGACATTTCGAGTGTATTTCTAGATAAACGTAGAAAAAATAAAAAAGTCACATTGGTACTTGTCTGGTTTACAAAGCCATCACAAAACTACTTTTAAGAAAAGGAATTCCAAAGGACCTGTTATTAATAAATATCTACTAATATCCAATACCTACTCACTGATGAAAATAGTTCTTAGCTTTAAAGAAACAAAAAGTAGCATATGACACACTCCACCCCTTCAATCATATACACTTTAAATACCACGTCTATTCGTCGCTCCGCTTTGCCGTAAAAGACAGACAATCAAACACACAGTTTTCCATTTATAATATTAGTATGCATCATACGTCAGTGCGTAGGTAACTCAGCTGATAATAACTCCTAATGACATCTTCTCCCATAGCTGAACGAGGAAATTGCTCACCACTCTCTGTGCAGGATTGATGAAGACATCTATTGTTATTAGTAGACGGAACTATGTTGTTATTAATCTTGACGACGGGAGTACTGAGCACGAGGTTCGGAAAGATTTTGTTGATGTCAATTGGCTAAGTGTACCTACTGAGATCTATGTATATTATATGGCAGGGATGTTGAGAAAATATTATGTGGAAATGACATAAAAACTTTTGGTTTGGAGCAGTTTGCACAATTGCACATTCGAGAAAATTAAGTAACACAAATTTACTGAAATGTGTCCGAATCCGAATCTGATCTGAACCCGTAATAGTGTGGTATGTAGACCGTAGAACTATTTAAATTTATTTTATTTCGAAAGAGACTAATCTTAACCTAACCTACCTCTCACCAGTCGGAACATTCTTCAAAAAATTCCCTAACTGTCGTCATTTTTCAAGATTTGGTGTATGGTGAGCGATCTGTTACGAGCACCCGTGTGTTCGCGCGACAGTTGTAGCCTTTTTTTTAAAGTTTTCCTTACGAGCACACGGGTGTTCATAACGACAGTTAAGGGGAGCAACCTAAGTACTTTATACTAACTTTTAACAACTTTTAGTGACCAAATACTAATAAAAATAATAAAATACTAGAGTTGTTATAATTTGAAAAAAAAAAGACACTGTTACGTATGTAAAATAAATATGTGTTTTTGTGAAGAAAAATAAATGACATCGAGAAATATTGTATGTTGAATCGCTGGCATTGCCACGGCGAAGTTTCAACGTCGCAACCTCCGGCTACAACACCGCAATTATCCCTACATTATTTATTCAACTGCACAGGAGTGCAAGTCAGTCGTCTTTGAGAACTCTTTGGGAGCGGTCGCGCGCGATTCGACGTACAAGGCTCTCGAAACTGATCTATATATCGTCTTTCACTTTTTAATATATTCCCAACTAAAACGCGCAACGCGTGCTGTGCGCAACAGACACCATTCTCAAAGTGCCTTTTTCATAAAGGTTTTCGATTAATGCCCATCAATCACATTTTTGAGTCGTCAATGGTAAACGTCTGTAATAAAAATAATAATGTATGTACTTACCGTAGCTACAGCAGTATTTTCAGCAAGGAACAGTAGGTATGTTTCGGGGCTGCTGAGTCCCTGCCAACATGTTCAAGTGAACTAGACTGGATGCATAATATTATCTAACTTCAAACTTCACAATATCAACTAAGTTATCAATATTGTCTTCATCTTCGCACTAATTTCACTGAACCACATTCACTACACTATCCTTTCACCATTGTGATATTCTATTACGATAAAGAATATCGCGCGCGAAATTACGTTGTGGGTGATTGTTTTAGGATCGGTAGAAAACAAAATATTCGTTTAATTATTTACCTACAAGTCGTCGAGGGCGCAACGGTTTTATGTCCTACCTACACCGCACTCTATTTGAATGCGCGGAAAAGGATTTAAAGAAGCAAGTATGTCGCATGATCGCTTGTAAATAAACCTTAAGACCTTTGACATTACGTTCACTTTTATTTATTTTACTTGTTTAATGAAAGTGTTATGATTTTACTGACAACTAATTGTTTAAAGCCTTGCCATAAGCTTTGTTTTCGTATGATTTGGCTGTTAAACGAAGGGGAGAATTTGTTTTAATTATTTTCAATTCCATTTAAAAATAGCCGAAAACGATTTAGTAATCATTTTTCTTATTTTTCCGATGTTATAAAAACCAATAACGCGTGACGTGTCAAACTTTAAATGCGCGATGTAGGATGTGTCAGCAATAATCCACATTTGGCCCTACAGATGTTTTATACTTACAGGTGTTACACACATTTCTTTTTACCACTTCTACAATATTACAATTTATAATTACTTGCCATAGTTTGTAGTAATATGTACGAGTACACTACAGCTCGACTCAATTTGAAAACCAAAACATTAAACTGTTGTATCAAAGAATATTTTGTATAGAATTCAATGAATGTAAATGTTTAAAAGTGACAGATTCACGCGGACATTTTAATGATAAATGATTTCCATTCAGACTGCGTTGCTATGACAGATTGAAATCGGTTGGATTGGGGCCATGAGACCAGCGAGTGGGGATTAACTGTTTGATGTAGAATGTAAAGGTAGCTTTGTATATTCGATGTTGTTGTTTCTTTCTTTCTTCTTTCACTAATTTAACAACTCAGTTAACTTACTATCAGCACAGATTAATAAATAGTTACTACGTAACAGATACTTCACTCCAATAAAAAAACGAAAATACCTACGCTAATAGCCTACAAAATCATAATAATAATACCAGCTGTTTGCAGCGAGGAGAAATGTACCTTAAGTACGCACAAAGAGAGTTGAGATTCTTTTGCCCGCCGCGCGACTAACTTGTGTGCGTGTCATCCAGTAAATGTGCTAGGGTTATACGTATGATGATAATGGTAATAAAACGAATGTTTTAGAAAAACAATTATTTTTTTATTTGTTGATCAAATATTTTTTAGTTTAATAAAATGACTGATGCATATTTTTCGTTACTTGAATTCCCGATTATTATATTTCAGTGTCGAAAATATCCAAAACCGCGTGAATACTTATAACAAATAATCAAAAGGGAAACAGAAGAATTGGGAAACAGGAGAATTGCACATTTTGATAGTCAGCGCTGTACCCGTGACGCGCGAGCACTCAGCCGGGCGCGCGACAGCCCGGTGTTCGTTGTACCGTCGACGGTACGCGAAGCGGTAGGCATAAAACGTGCGGCCTTGAGCGAGTGACGGACGCCTGCTATTAATTGATTTCTAAGCAACAAAAAATTGAATTTTACAGTAAGTTAAGAAAGATATAATAAAATTAAGAAAGCTTTTTCGAAATTGTGTCATAACATTTTATTGGTTAATGATGTAAAATACCCAATTCTGACTGTATTATTTTAATGTTTCCTTTCTACTTCTTACAGCACATTTTGAATTAAAATGATTTTTGAGACTTATGGAAAAAAACTACTGCAGAAATACGTTTCTAGCTTGTTTATACTCTTATTAGTTTAGACTCTGCATTGATAATCTATATATGCGTAGTTCTCAAGTCCGAAATCTAATCGCTAGTTTCGTGGCCACGAGTTCAGTGCCAACGTCAATTCCTGATTTCTATCCGATTAGCCGCTTTGATCGCGGTCCAATATTTTATGCTGTTCATTCTTAAACATTAACATTGATTAAAATTAGCTTTGTGTCGTAAATTGAATGGCTGCCCGCTGCGGCTATTTAAATAGATTTTGGAATTAAATGTTTAACACAGATAGGTATTTGTCATTTGGTACTGTAATTTTTTCATGAATCATTTTGGTAAGAGTATGATCCAGGTTACGCTTAGTTAAAAAAACAAGTTTATCTTAGACATCACAGACATCGATGAAGGAAAACATCGTGAGGAAACCTGAACTTGTAGTGAATACGAGTTCGAATTTGCCAATCCGCCTCGAGCAAGCGTGGTGTTCAATGCTCGTGTCTTCTCTGTATGAGAAGAAGCCTTTGCCCTGCAATGGGACCTTAAAGTGGGCTGGTATTATTTCACGCTTAGTTGAGAGTTTGAGACTATGTTCCATGGATTTTGATAATAACCGACTAAACTTATGACGATTTCCAGCTACGTGACAGACTGGTTTTTTACCATGTGTGGCCGGTCCTGGACTCTAAAATCTTTTGCCAGAGAGCTAAAGCCACCGACAATAATCGCATCAGTACGCTGAAGAAGTCAGCTGGTCATGGAGAAGAGACGATTCGTGGAGTAGACCTGTTCTAAATGTCATGATATATTTGAACGCTCTAGGCAGTCTAAATTTATCTAACCTTTCGACGACGAAGTGACAGCCGGCTGTCGCGCTGCTATTGTCTTTCTATTGTGTCTCGAATCAGGTGTGTTCAAAGGTTTACAATCAGTGTGAATGTGTAAGTGCCACCTGCTATATTCACATACACGACCCTTAAATCAATGTCGTATATAACTTTTTGTTACAAGGTTACAGTAAAACAACAAAGTATCATTAAAATTAATATATTGAACTTGCACATGTACAAAACCCCCGTTTAAACGTCTATAAATAATAAATTATTTCTTACAAGTTACTTTGAATGCCTACCTATTAATAAAATCCCCCTTTTCAAATATTCCCCTCCGTTATGTTTAAATTACATTAAGTTAAAATTACTTAATTTACGTGCACTTGAACCCTTAAGTTATACTTAATGAATATTTGTTTGGTACTGGTGTCCTACGACGTTTTTCTAACTAAATCTATCAGTTACTAAGTAAGTTAATATATTTATTAAAATACGGCCATTTTTTATTATTATTTTTATACACAACAATAAATTAACACGTTAAACCTAAAAGTCCTTTACCCTAAATAAGTTAATACACAAAAAATCAAATACTCTTATAAAAAGTGAATACAAAATGTGGAGTCTTTTATGCTTTGACTTCTCTTACATTCTCAACCATGCTGGCTACAATATTCTCCGTAGTCTTTCCTTTCTGTCCTTCATTGTCGACCAAGACTCTGTTGATGATGTTGGCACAATCCTTGTTCTCAATGATGCTGACATGGTTTCCTTCCAAGAAGTGAACGGTCACAGGGCTTTCAGTAAACTTATCAAGGCCGTAGTTCTCTTCAACAACAACGTACGGAGGGTTTTCCTTAGGACGGAGCAGGATGACAGGAGACTGGAGTTTGACGAAAGTCTTCGGATTGAAGTTGAGGACGACCTTGAGCCTGTCGAAGGAGGCTCTAGCCATATTGCCGATGAACTTATCGGAGTATTTGCTTTGGACGGGAGATGTTTTGATGGTGAGGGCGACTCTCTCGTCATAGGACTCGATTTCATTGAGTTTCTCCATGAGACCCTTGGTGACGTCATTGCTGGGGGCGACGGTGTCGACGACGTGGCAGAGAAGGCTGTTCTGCAGTTGGGTGTCGTTCTTGAAGCTGATGGTCATCGTGAGGAGAGCGTACAAGAAATCTGGGGCACCGTCCAGACAGAACACTGTTCCCTTGAAACCTGAAAGATATGGATAGTTAAGATTGGATTGTATGTGGTATTTAATTAATTGTAGTTATCCGTTCTAAATATTATGTTCAATGATAATTTAGTTGTACGAAGTTATAAGTTCTTTTGAGTATACAAGAAAAATATCAATACTGTTAAATATTGTGAGTAAACAATAGAGTGCTGTCGAAACTCAATTACTTAATAGAAATGTAGACCTTTCTGAAAACATCAAATTAAGTTTAGTAATCTAATTTGGAACAACGATCTACTGCCCGTATAAATATTTGACCTAAGAAACCTACAATTCCATCAAAGATAGTGTAAAATTTCCGCTTACCTTCTTTCTCCAACCTCGAAGCTAAGTCCAAGATAAGAAGAGCCCCGAAACTGTATCCAAGCAGCCAGAATGGAGCACCTGGGGCCAATCTTGAGATCACCGACTGAAAAGAAAATACAGTTGATTCACATTTTTGTAACAAATATGAAAGTCTGTCTGTCCGTATGTTAACCAAGATATAGAATAGAATAGAATATTCTTTATTGTACACCAATAGGACAAAAACAGTAAAGGACAACACAAACAAATATGCAAGAGTACAAGCAATTTCTTCCAGGCAACCTTTGGATGGAATCAAATTATATAAAAATGGGTAAAGGGTAGTCTATGGCGTACATTAATATATATAGATATAAATATAAATATTAATATATACAGAAAGATATATATATATATATATATATATAGATATATATATATAGATATATATATATTTACTTATATACGGATATACGGAATATGATAAAGATGTTTCCTGGGATTCACATACAGGATTATCTTTGCATTATCTATTAGTTCTTAGGTTTTGAACCACTATATGTAGTAGGTACGAAAATCAACGTAGCTCGCGCTATAGCCAAAAAGATTTTTTCGGAATTTTTCTAGAATTGATCAGACTATTAATAACAATTAACTCATCGCTCAGCTGCTGTGGGAGCAGTGCTTTAAATTGATTGATATAAGCGGTTCTTTTTTTTTTGGTGTGTGGTAAATCGTCAAATTACTGTTCCCGTCTTGGGTGAAGCGGCTCTTTAACTCATTTCTTTACAGAACACCTAGCCTATCAACCAACAATTCACAACCCTTACCTGGTGCAGCCTATCCACCATCTGCTCCATATTCTCATCCTTGTGTTCTACTCCGAGCTGCAGCACGCACACCTTGATCTTCAGTCTCCTGCACAGCGGCTCCAGGACTGCCGCGCAACCTTCCAACCCTGGCAGCATGAACATCACGCGTTCCATCACGTGGATCGCTTCTTCACCCTGAGAGAATACGAAGGTTTGTTAACTGGTGCTTTGGCAATAGAAGTTGGGAGAAATAACAGCATATTCCTAGCGTTTTTTTTTTTTTTTTTTTTTTCCTGTGGCAACACTACAGCTAACAGCTGATTTAAATTGTCCCGTAAAATTTTATTTTAAAATATTAGTTTCTTTTAATTGTTAAGGCCTATTTCCAATTTCATATCTAATTGATGTAATATTATAGTGTTTTCTGTATAAAATTCCTAAAATCTAGTGAAAATAAGTGCAAAAATTCAATGTGTTTCGGTGACAGGTTACCGGCGCGAGTGAATTTTGCGTTGTCATCTTAATATCAGGTACAATACTATATTTTTTAATAATTAGCATATTGTTAACGTAATATTATTACGTATTAATTACTATATTCACTATTTTGATCCGCTCGTATCAATATTATAAAGTTTAAAGCGTAAACATAACCTTAGTTAGTTTGTTGACAGAGCTTCTGAACTTTCTATTATTTTTCACCAATTCCCCTCGTACTTTTTAACTCTAAACTTCTGTTTCTACTTTTGATTTCGTTTCGTTTTACCTCCTTAAACATGCCTATGACTCGTAGCGCTTATGCTCGCCAAGAAGAGTCCAAACTCAGCCTGGCTTTGAGCGAATTAAAAGCGTCAAAGGAGCTCTGTGCCCAACTAAATAAGGAGATAGATGACAATGAAACGGTTCTCGCCGAAGCCCACGAAACAAATAGGCGGTTAAAAAGTGATATGTCTCAATTATACATTAAATTCACTGAGGCCATAGAAGACCGGGATAGGCTCCAGCTTGTTGTAGACGGATTCAGCCAGTGTAGCACAGAGTATGAACAAGCTCTTAGTCATAAACACTTCTTACAACAGCAGCTACAGGAGGCTCGGAGTCAAATATCTGATCTTGAAACTACTAACCTTAATATTACAGCCTCCCTGAATCAAAGTCTATTTAACGAGTTGGTACCTATTGCCCCATCAATAGTTTCTAAAAGAAATATCCATTGCACAATAGATTTAACTACTGACGATGACTCGAAAATGTGTAAAACTGTTAAAATAAATGGCAAAAACAAATTAAAAAAGTACATTAAATTGAACAAGTACATAGTTAAAACTAAGAAAATGGTCAAAAAACAAAAATTTTTCATTAAAAATGTTAAACTCAATAGGGAACGCCTAAATTTATTAAAACAATTGGATTTATACTCGTCAAACTTGGACAAATGCACAAGAAGATACCAAGCTGATACGGAAGACCTGCAGTGTGAAATTGACAAGTTACAACAAAAACTTAGCTCAATGACCATTAAATACACTGCCTCAGAAAATCAGATGAGAGAATATGTTTTGGCCATGAATAATCTGGTGAACTCACAAAGTACCATCTGTGAGCAATGTCAACCACCACCAATTGAAATTACACCGGATCATTCATTGTCAATCATAGACACCACTATTTCTCAGACTTGTATAAGTTTACCAGTGGATAACACAAATAGTTTGTTGCAACCAAATAAAAATAAAGATATTGTTGTTTTTTGTGATGAAATTGGAAAGGAGTTAGGCCACCATTTGACTGATGAGTACCCGGGACACTCTATAATAAACCATTGCATGCCTGGTTGTTCCTTGCTTCATGTAATGAAAAAGGTAATTAAATATAATTTTAATCAAGATACCACACTAATTATATTTGTTGGTAACAGAGGTTATGTTAATAAAAGTGATTTATTACAATATCATAGAACCTTGTGCAATTTGAATCTAAAGAAAATTATTATATTTACATTCCCCTACAGTACAAGTTTGCCACAGGAAGAAAATTACATTAGATATAATTTAAATATAAGTTTACATAATATTACTCTAAATAATGAATTGTTCCAATTAATTGACACCAACAATTATGTTGGAAATAATTTTTATGTGACAAGAGATAGGTACTACCTTGAGAATAGGTATTATCTATCTAACTATTGTAAACGACAGATAGCTGTTTCGCTATCCTATTATTTTTCTATTACAGCCAAGAATTTGGCTAAACAACTTGCTTCTATTGAGCAATGCAATCAATTTAATTATATTTCAAATGACATAGTATCAATTAATCATTTAAATTAGAATCAAAGACAATAGAGGCATCCTCTGGCCAAAATGTAAAAGTAACTAATAGTATCAACCTGGTGCATCAAAATATTCAAGGATTAATGAACAAGGACTTAGAGGTTGAATTATTCCTTAATATTAATAATATTGATATTCTTTGCCTAACTGAACATTGGCTTAAAAGTCACCAATTAATGTTTAATTTCAGTAATCACCAGGTTGGTAGTTCGTTCTGCAGAGTAAATACTGTGCATGGTGGTTCATTAATATTATTAAATAAACAACTTAAGTTTAAAGACAGAATGGATATTGTGAGCCTCTCTGTTGAACGAATAATTGAAATGGCCTGTGTAGAATTGGAGCAGTATATTATAATAAGTGTATACAGACCACCTTCAGGATTGTATGATTGTTTTGAAAAGGTGATGGATGAAGTATTGCATAAAATCTGCAACTCTGGTAAATCCATCATCATTTGTGGTGATTTTAATGTTAATTTGTTAGAGCATTGTAGTTTAAGTACTAAAGTAGTAAGTTTGTTTCAGTCATACAATCTTGCAAACCTATTTATGGAGCCTACTAGGATAACACCTACTAGTGCTACCTGCCTAGATAATATTTATACAGACAGTACACCTATCCACAAAAAAATTGTAAATGTGTTAGATTCTGATCATTGCGGACAACTTATTAGTATTCCAATCATTAATAAAAAAATCTTAAAAAAAGATATCACTGTTAACCCAAAATCGGAACGTCGACTTGAAACATTTAAAACTAAACTTCTAAATAAATTGCCATGTTTGTTAACTGATGATGACCCAAATAAACAATATAATTTATTTTTTGATATGTATTGCACTCAATTTGACTCAACGTTTATTCCTAAGACTATCTCGGTAAATAGTAATGCTTCTTTTAGTGACTGGGCCACCATTGGTATCTATAAAAGTAGAAAGCGACTATATGAGCTGTATGAGGAACGGACATACATAAACACTTCGGAATTCAATTTATATGTCAAGAATTATTCAAAATTATTTAAACAAGTTTGTTGCATGGCTAAATCACGGTATTTAAGTTCAAAAATAAGAAATAGCAATAACATCATCAAAATGACATGGAATATTATTAACAGCGAAACGGGAAAGTCCAACAATCAAAGTAGTGATTACAGCCTTGCTATAGATGGTATTATAATTAAATCAGACTTTGAAGTCGCCACGGCTTTTAATGATTTCTTTGCGGAGATTCCCGTTTCAACAACAAAATTTTTAAACTCATCACCGATTGCAGCAGAGTCGTTACTCAAAGATAATGTTCCAACCTATGATTTTGCATTTAATTTCGAATACGTCTCTTGTAAAGATGTAATTAAAACTTTTCATACACTTAATGTTAAAAAGACTGCAGATCTATGGGGAAATTCTGTGGATGTTGCTAAGTCCATTATAAATGTTGTAGCACCTGTTCTTGCCGATATTTTTAATAACTGTATTGATCGTGGTACGTTTCCTGATTTAATGAAATACAGTAAAATAATTCCATTATTTAAATCAGGTAGCACAACCGACCCCAGTAACTATAGACCAATCTCAGTGCTACCTACGTTCAGTAAAATTTTTGAAAAACTTATTTTAAATCAATTGCAAATATATTTTTGTAAACATAAATTGTTGCATAAAAAACAGTTCGGTTTTACAAGGGGTCGTTCAACAACTGACGCCGGTGTTGAACTTTTACAGCATATTTATAATGCTTGGGAGGACAAATGCGATGCATTAGGTATTTTTTGCGATTTGTCTAAGGCATTTGATTGCGTTCTCCATGAAACTCTAATCAGGAAACTACACCACTACGGAATTCAGGCCTCCTCTCTGGATCTTCTCACTTCGTACCTGAGTGATAGGATTCAAAGAGTAGACGTGAACGGTAAAAGGTCACCCGGATCAGTCGTGAAAATGGGGGTCCCCCAGGGCTCAATTCTTGGCCCTTTTTTGTTTCTTATTTATATTAATGACTTGCCTTATCTCATTCAAGATAAGCACGATATAGTGTTGTTTGCAGACGACACTTCACTTTTATTTAAGATTAAACGTCAACAACTATGTGCTGATGTTATAAATAGTTCCTTAGCATCGATTGTTAACTGGTTTAACGTAAACAATTTACTTCTAAACGAGAAAAAAACTAAAGTAATTAAGTTTACACTGCCTCATGTTAGACAAGTAGAAACCAGAATATTATTAAAGGGGGAGGAATTGAAACCCGAGGCTTCCACAGTATTCTTAGGAATAACTTTGGATGCCAAACTCCAGTGGGGCCCCCATATAGATAAACTGTCAAAAAAACTAAGTTCGGCAGCATACGCCGTTAGGAAAATTCGTTGTTTAACTGATTTAGAGACAGCCCGTTTAGTTTATTTTAGTTATTTTCACAGTGTGATGTCGTACGGCATTCTATTGTGGGGAAATGCCGCCGATATTCAGACAATATTTGTGTTACAAAAAAGGGCTATTCGTGCAATTTATAAATTGAGTCCCCGATACTCCCTCAGAGACAAATTCAAAGAGATTAATATTATGACTGTGCCCTGTCAATACATATATGAAAATCTGTTGTTTGCACATAAAAATATTAATCAGTTTAAAAAATACAGTGATATCCACAATATTAACACACGAAACAAGGACAAATATATTGTTCCTTCAACTAGGCTTAGGAAAATAGGTGGTTCCTTTAAATGTCAATGTATACACTTTTATAATAAACTTCCAATCCAGATTCAAGAACTTAGTATTACCAAATTTAAATTATTAGTAAAACGTAAATTATGCCGAAATGCTTTCTATTCTGTTAAAGAGTATATTGAGGACTCTAATGCTTGGAATTGAGCTGCTTCAATGATAATCATGGGCCTATATTGACATTTATGTTTACATAATTTCCTTCATTGACATTGATATTATCATTATTTGACATTGGTGTGTACTTTTATAAGTATATTATTTTGTATACCATATTTTTTTTTTCCCTATTTGACATGTTAATTATTGAATCTGACATTTGTGTACTTTTATAAGTATATTATATTTTTTTTTACACTATATTTATTGTGAGTGTGAGGACTATGTGGGCTGTTAGGTTACTAGTATGTTTTACAACTACTGACGGTTTGAGTATCTAATGCGGCCTACCCGAATGTCCCTACTTTGGTATTGTTCGTCAAGACGTTAGGCTCCTTACGTTTTAGTTGAGCTAAACGACTTTTGACAAATGCTTGCACTGTTTGGACAGGTCCACTCAAATCTGTGTGCTTCTCTCATCAAGAGATCACTTCAGTTATTACCTTCATGGTCCTCGCATAATTTGACCAATACAATATTGTATGGACTTTAAAAGAGACTTTGACCTCTGAGTTTGTTTCGGTTGTTTCTTCTCAGAGTAGTCCAGCTAGGAAACACCGGCCCCATCGTTCGATTAAAATAAGAAAAAAAAATGACGTGTAAAAGTGTAATTTTTTACCTATTTACAAAAATAAATCATTCTATCATTCTATCATTCATTCTATCATTCTATCATTCTGTCGGTAGGCGGTAGAGACAAAGAATTTATAAGAGCGGTTCCCCTATAAATTTTTCGTAACATCGTCTTTCGAAGGAAATAATACCAGTCCATTTTTTGGCAAGATTCATTCGGAGAAAGCATAAAAATTACCACCACTTTGCCTAAGGCGGTTGTTGAGATTTATGATTAGTTCACTTTTCTCAAGATATTTTCCTTCACTGTCAGTGATTTCTAAGATAAATTTGGAAAGTACAGTGAGTAGTTTAATACTTTTTAAATTTAATAATTAGACTCTACTCAGACTTCTGGCTATTGACTATCCATAACTAACAATTTGACGGGCCAGTTGGTCTAGTGGTTAGTGACCCTGACTGCTAAGCCGGAGGTCGTGGGTTCGATTCCCACCCAGGACAAATTTTGTGTGATGAGCATGATAGTTTGTTCTGTGTCTGGGTGTAATTTATCTATAATATGTATGTATTTATAAAGTATATAAGTATGTATATCAGTTGTCTGGTTACCATAACACAAGCTCTGCTTAGCTTGGGATCAGATGACCGTGTGTGAGTTGTCCTAAGATAATTTTAAAAAAAATTAATTTAAAATTTTAATGTTAAAGATCTACGAATAAGCACCGAGAACAACGACTTTGCGTGCTTTCCGAAGCGTGTCATCATGTCTTAAATAAAACTTAGGTACTAGCGAATTGACAGGATCTAGTACTCCCCTGTTTTCATCCGTAACCTCGAATAGAAGAGGAAACCCTTAGCCTGGGCCATCAAAGTATTTATACTAAACAAATAAAACTATTCCTGAACCAAAAGTAATGTTTTAGGCTGAGGCTACACTAGGCAGCGACGCGAGCTGCGACACAAGAGCGATTGAAACAAATATATAGATGCACACGTATATGGCTACACCGTTCTTCAAATATTACAAGCGATCTTTGATTTCTTCCTGCGACAGGAACTACATTACTGTAATCGCGGCACCGGCTACATCGACGTATCAGCGAAGTCGAATCGAATATACGCCAGATTTTCGCTTATAATGTAGCCATTCCATGTTTATCTCGTTTCGCTCTTCCAGCCGCATCGCAAATCGCTACCTACTGTAGTTCAGCCTGAGGCTGAGGCTACACTAGGCTGCGACGCACGAGCGATTGAAACAAATACATGGATTCTCACTAAATGGCTACACCGTTTATCAAATATTACTAGCGATCTTTGATTATTTCTGCGACAGGAACTACATTACTGTAATCGCGGCACCGGCTACATCGACGTATCAGCGAAATTGAATCGAATATACGCCAGATTTTTGGTTATAATGTAGCCATTTCATGTTTATCTCGTTTCGCTCTTCCAGTCGCATCGCAAATCGCTGCCTACTGTAGCCTCAGTCTGAGAGTTGTTTCTGGCCAGAAAGTTCTTCACAAACTTGCTCACAAGGTATTTCACATTTATCACAAGTCCGAACCAGTTTCTTATTGAATGATCTATTAGAAAACTTCGCAGTTCAACTCGAAAGTGTTGAAACTAGCTATTGGATAATATACAGCAGCGAGCGTTTCAAGTTTATTGTATTTCCTTGAGAGTTATATATATTTCAGTGAATCTAACCTAATTGGGTTCCATTCGAATGTATCAAAAACTTTCACTAGGATTCGTACAGTGTTTGCTGATATCTCATAAAATTATTTATATTCAATAAACTCTTAAATTGAGTTTTATTTCAGCGAGTTTGGTACATAATGTAGCAAATTAAGCCACAGAGTCCTCCGGGAGTCAGGGTTTCATATAATTAAGAAATTGCGCCCCATTTTTACAAATCGTACTGTATACTTACAAAAGTTATTTTAAAAAAATATTATCTTTTACACAAATACATTCGAATCCGTCGTATGACGCATAATAATAAACTTAACCAACTTGTATAGTGAGATTCGTCTAAGATCTTAAAATAATTGTCATTTAAACCATAACGCTGAAAATACAATCGATTAATTTCCATATTTTGGATGAATAATTTTTAATGCTTTAGTCATGTTAGATAGTCTTATGCTTTTTGCAGTGACGGATAATTAAATTGATGTAAAGTTTTATTACTAGACATACATGCCTAGGCCACAAAATACCTCATAACTACATAATCTTACCTCAACTCCATCGCTGACCATGGTAGGCATGTAGATGAGGGGTTCTGACACGGTGTTCTCGTCTCCGAAGTTCCTCATCAGCACCCTGAGACCAACAGCTCCTTCGGCGTTGGCGGGGCGAGCTGCTGATGTGGAGGCGGCGGCTTCGCGTTGTGCTGTGAGTTCTACCAGCCTGGTGGAAAGAGACAGGCAGTTAGGAGATGATGGAGAAGAATGAGAATATTTGAATTGTCAAACGCGCTTTTAAGCTACTGAAATCTGTAAAACTTTTTTAAAGATTTTCTACTTTATCACTACCGCTAATAGATCAAAGTTAAGTAGCTTATATTCTGGCATCTGTTCGTTTTTATTTAACAGGACTACCTATATAATAATATCTCGAAATAAAAAACAAAAACCGAGTTAGAGTAAAGAATTCGAATTAGGATTCCTAGTTTAAAGAATATCCAAATTTCATTTAATTGCTAACACAGGATTCCTATCTACGACGTATTAGAAAGTTAACCTAGTGTGAACAATGAACCTAGTTTTAAAGTTTGTTAAAGATGTGTCTAAAGCACCTCGTCATGTAACGTCGGCCACAACCTAGGAGAGAAAATTACAATTTCGGAAGAAGATAAAGGGAAGATTAATAAGTTCGCGATAAGCCTGTGATTGACGCTTTGACGTTAATTAGATACCTACATTCATTTCAAATGTTCAAAACATTACAGAGAATATCAAGATCAGGAACAAAAACAATATCGGATTCTAAATTTAAAAAACTGGTTAAGTGCGAGTCGGATGCACGCGGAGGTTCTGTAACACTGTAGTATATTAATATCGAGCAAAAGCGTCAAACAGATATCTTTATTATGTATGTTTCAACTTTATTTTGTTTTCATTATAGTGTCAAATTTCAGTAAGAGAAGAGGCCTTTGCCCTGCAGTGGCACAGTAATAGGCTGGTATTATATTATTATTTATAGTGACAATTACACATAAGTAGATTACAAACACACACACCCTCTTAGTTAAAATATTCAGTGTGGGCCTATTGAAGTTGATAAAAGTTACAGCATAGTAACGCATGGACAGATACTCGTACTATAGATAGACGGTAAGTATGTATGTTGTCTGATTACAGTAATCTTAATACCTAATCTTATGGTTTTCTCTAGTTTGGGAATAATTCACACACGGGTTTTTGATGGCTGTGTAGGAGTTGTTCCAAAAAATCTTTTCATCATTAAATTCAGAGGAGTCCCGTTTTGCACCTTTAGAGCACGGAACCCTAAAAACGAACATTGATAAAGGGAAATTTAGAAATCTGATCTTTTATCTAATTTGTGGCAAAAGTCTGGTACTTAGAGGCTTTTATGGAATATTCCAGAACAAAACATGATCAAAATGGGAATTTAATACAAGACAGTATGTATTTCGTCTGTTTTTTCGAGATTTTTTCTTCTTAAAACTTAAAATAGCACGTTGTATTATAAAAGAGTTTTGTTTTATTTTCAGCTATTTTTTTATAAATGAAGTCTTTGAAATACAACGTTTCAAGTTCGAAACAGCTTTAAAAACACGTAGGTAGTTCGGCATTTTTCCGCAATTTTGACCAATGTTTGCGTCATTATGAGCAAATATTGCGTCTTTTGCAATGTCAACAGTTCAATGAACAAAAATTTAATTTATATTTTGATAAAGCAGTCATGCGGAATTTCCTTGTGGTAAAGAAAAGTTTGTTTGATCAACGTTAATAACTCACAAACACGAAGATAAATTCTAAATGTATTTCGATTCTGAGAATTTCTCAGTTGGCGGTGACAAAGGCGAAGGACCAACAGATTTAACAACAACAGACTCGTCATCTCCCTAGCCTCTTCCCAACTATGTTAGGGTCAACTTTCAGCCTCACCGTATTCAGCTGAATGCCAGTTTTTTACGTGAAGTGATAGCGTATAAGACCTCCACAACCCAGTAAATGGGCGACACGATACTAGGTTAGACTGGTCAGACTTTCTGTCTTCTGACCCTAATGATTGTTTTTTTTTTTCGGGGAGTAGGAATTCATCCAATGACTGCTCTCGTCCTGGATGCAGCGGGAGGGCGTGTCAGACTTTTACTGACTAAAACTCACTCATGTTCCTTCGGTTGCCTTTTATGTTCCGGGGTCACGGTAACTATTATAAACATTCCGCAACACCTAATGATTGGCAAAGTTCTACGAATGATAACCGAAAACAACGTAAGTGCTTTTCGAGGCACGGAGTGGCAGTGATGTCCAAGATAAACTTTAGAAAGTACATATGAATTGAAAAAGTCACATTGGTTGGCTTGGCTTGCCCGGATTGGAACCCACATGAGAGGCGGGCGCGCCTTAACCACTGGGCCATCACGAAAGTTGCATATTTGTTTATTATTCATTAAAATTAGTTGCTATGGGTAAAATATGACAACATATACTATTTCTTACCTTGCGAACGTTAAGGTTCTGATGTCCTGGGCTGTCAGGAAGATCTCGAACTCTCTTTCAAGGGTCTGCTTGATCTCCACAGCCATCATACTGTCCATACCCAGCTCGGCGAGGGACACTTGTTGGGAAACCGTCTTCAAGTCCTTGATACCTGGTGGAAGAACATTGATGTTGCATTAAAAGAACGAGGAATATGATCATGGAATGAGTTTCTAGAAAGAGCTGTCTTTTGAACATAATGACTTTCCATTAGAAGACTTTTTTCAATTAAGAATGTATATAAGTATTAAAGTCAAGCTTGAAAATAAGAACCTTTTTAGTAAGTATCAAGTACTATAGAGAAATTACATTAATTTAATTAAATTAGATGTTAACACTTTAAAAGTTTTTAGCCGAAAGTATCAATGTCTGGCTAACGAAATCACTATACCTACTTCGAGTATTGTCAAGATTATCCCGAGTGTAAGCTATCTATAATAATTAATACCGTATCAATGGAATTATTCGAATGTAACTAATCTTCTAACAGATTATATTCGCGGTAATGGTTACTCTAACCATATTGTTATTGCTAATGATAAGGTAATGTAAGACAACCCTATCTGGTTTAACTGAGAACTATTATCTAACTCTCTTAATGATTGAATTTGGAACTTTACGATAGCCATTTCTTGCGGCTCAGTGGATAAGCAAAATACGTTAAAGTGCCCTTCAGTAAATCTTTCAAAGTTAGACTATTATCCAAAAACAAAATAAAAAAGGATTAATTTTTAAATAGGTTAACGCTTTTACGCGTTAATATTGTTGTGTTGAGTTTAAGTTAACGATAGCGAAAGTATTTGAAAGTCCATAAAATTGTACTAGTCAAATGATGCGAAGCCATGAATCTACCGCAATATAGAAAGTAACGCGCAGTACCCCCGGGAGTCGCGCAATAAAAAATTCGTGTTCCAGAATTCGGTGAGTTAGTTTTATCTTTCGGTCATTTCCAATTACCTATCTGTGTTAGATCAGTTCACTAATGACTTATGACGTAACATGCACACTTATGTGTCATAATTCTACCTTTAGTAGACAAATCCAGAGATAATATAAGGTTAGACCGGATTCCCTAAACTCCCCAAAGGGGAAAGTGGGAAATGAAAAAATAGAGTCTCAAAATCCTCCCTTAGGAGGAATAATGGGAATCGAAAAGAACAAGACTCAACATCTCGCTTAAAAATCCATAATTTAATAAGGGAAAAAATAAAAATCTCAAAACCTAGCTACTAAAGTCTAGAAAAGAAGCTTACCCATAATCTGCGCCACAGCATCAACAATGTTGCCACATCCTGAACCTCCGGCCTTCTTCTCCGCCACGACTATTGAGGACACGATGGGAGAGTCCTGCTTCATGAACTTGTCAAGAGCAGCCAGGCAGGAAGATATCCTCTGTTGGAGGGTACCTCCGATCTCCAGTTGGACGTCATCGTCCTGCATGTCAGCTACGAGACCGACCTGGAGAATAAAGAAGAATTAGCATTGTGGTTTTTTAAAGGTTGGGTGAAGGGTGGTCTTTAATCTCAGGAGGACAATAGGAAATTATCTAGGAACTGTATCTCTATGTGGTAGGCAGTGATCTGTCTCTGTTAGCCGTAGTCACTTAATGGTTCTTTCAATGGCCAGAAGCGAAGAGTTCTAGGACGCGATCTTTTTCTGTAATACTGTCATAATATAAACCTACACTTCTCCCCTTCATGCTTAGTCTAGAGATACGAGTACCAGTCCACTTTTGGTTTATATTGAATTGAGTACCTTTCTAACCTTTCAACGACCAGCCGGCAACCGGCTGTCGGGCTGCTATTGTCTTTCTATTGTGTCTCAAATCACGTGTGTTCGAAGGATTAATTGGCATTCACATTTTGTTAACTTCATCTGATCGGAACTAAAATATGCGCATAAGGTGTTACACAAAATAATATTGCAGAACTAAATTATACTTACTCCCTATGAGTATATCGCTTAAACCTAATATTGCTGGAAAAAGATTGTCTGAGAAAATAAAACTTAATTTGTCATTAAGAATTCTTTTCCTGGATTTGTTTCAGCTACCTGTGTAATCTTGGTAACACCCAAGAACATTTTCAAAAGGAACAAGCTACTTACATCACCAACAGCTCCCCACTGCACCGCCAAGGCTGGGAGGCCAAGCTTCTTCCTCCATTCGCAGATCCTCTCCATCACGGAGTTGGAGAGACCGTAGTTGGTCTGGCCAGCGTTACCACGACCGCAAGACACGGATGAGAAGATCACGAAGTCCCTAAGAAAAATGGATACTTTTAAAGAATCTATTTTAAGAGGTAAAGGTGCAGATTTTGAAGTGACTTCTGACGAATCTAGGTTAAGAAGACCAGGTTTAATTGAAGTCATGTTCTGTTTCAGTCATCCTACTAATAATTAGAAAGTACCTGAGGACGGCATTAGAGGCAATAGCAGGGAAAACATGGAAAAGGAAAGCACTAAATAGAACCGAATGGAAAGAGATGGAGGAGGCCTTTGCCAAAGCTGGGCAAACAGACGAAATTGTCGGTGTCAATGACTCAATGGAGTCACTATTTTAAAATTGTCATTTTTTTGTAAAACTGTTTTTTTTTCTGAATAAAGGCTTATATTATAATTATACGTGAGGACGGGTGGTTTGTGTTGCTTCATCACGCAAAAACTTCTAAACGAAGTGTGAAAAGAGACGGATATTAACCAGCGGCAATAGTTTCTGGTCCTTCGAGACGGATATTAACCAGCGGAAATAGTTTATGGTCCTTCGAGACGGATATTAACCAGAGGCAATAGTTTCTGGTCCTTCGAGACGGATATGAACCAGCAGCAAAAGTTTCTGTAGCTTCACCATTACATTAACCTTTCAACGACCAAGCGACAGCCGGCTGTCGGGCTGCTATTGTCTTTTTATTGTGTCTTATAAATCACGTGTGTTCGACTTCGAAGGATTCATATAACAATACTAAAGTATCTTAACGAGAGTGAAACCACGGGGGACATTTAACACGATAATAAAATAAAATAGTTTTATAACTTCATTCGCGACTCTACCCAACATCCACGCGAACAAAGTAACAGGCAAAAACTAGTTGTATCACAATTATTACCATCGAAAAGTTATAACCGCAAAAAATGTGCACAAAAGCGTACGCATCAAGTTCGCTTGCCCTTTGTTTTTGCCTACAGGGAATAATAAATAAATTCTGGACAATATTTGAACTCCCGGGGAGCAAGTTCAGTCGTAAAACTTGTTCAATAATCTACTCCAGCGAGATACTTCAATGTTGCTATCATGAAATAAATTTGAGAGCACGTTTTATTAAGTACAGGCCAATATTTTTTTTGCCTTCCAGTTTTTAGGAAATTGTGCGGGGTCACGAGTGTAGTATTTGGCAAAACATGAAGAAGTATTTGCAGGTTTTTATGACATAAATTTTATTTCAAAGTAGTTTTATATTACCATCATTAGCATCAATACTTACCATATTTGAAGCATTAAACTATTTCGTCTAGAAAACTCCCGTCCTGGGTGCGGCGGGAGGGCTTGTCAGACTTTTACTGACTAAAACCCACTCATGTTCCTTCAATTGCCCTTTACGTTCCAGGGTCACGGTAACTATTATAAACATTCCGCAACCCCGGCAGGCCCCTGCAAGGGGCTATTTGGGACCAGTCAATACAAAAGAGCTAATTTTATCTCGCCATTTCAGCCTGAGCCTTCCACAACGTGGCTTTCCATATCGCCATATGTGCCATGGACGCGGTGCGTTTGGTTTAATCATCATTCAAAATGCGGCAAATGATCAGCTCAGTTCGACTTAAGCGTGGAAGCTTTCAGATATCAGTATTTTTTTATAAAGAGCGAATCGTCGTAATCCTAACCCGGTGCGCGCTTTTGCCTAGAATATAAAAATTAAACACAGAAAAAAAATCACTTACTTCAAATTCGGACACAGTTTCCTTGACAGTTTATCCAAGTTCATGGTAGCCAGCGCCTTGGGTCCGTACGAGGTCTTAAAGCTCTCTGGAGTCTGGTTCTGGAAGATGCAGTCCTTGAGGACCACGGCCAAGTTGAAGATAGCATCCACGGGCCCCATACTGAGCGCCATTTTCAACATTTGCTCGCAACCCTCCTCCGTGGTGACATCATGAGTTGAGATTTGGACATCGGCACCGTATTGCGCCCACGCTCTGGTTAGGAACAGAATTTTATAGACATAGAGAATAGGGATGACGACAACATTAAATGGCATTCTGTTTAGTCTACCTTTTAGACCGCCCAAAATATTGGACACGTATTATTTGCTTCATCAAATTAATAAAAAAAAATATATCACACCGGAACTGTGCTCTTTGTCTTTTTAGTAGGGCTTGTGACGTCAATGAAGAACGCCTCGTTACGAGTACATCACTAACCCTACTACGCACTAAAATACTATGTTTATTAAACCACAAACCTGAGCCTCGACGACTGGTATCCATTGGTGATTCCTCTGCGGGAAGTGAGGAGGATCTTCCTTCCTCCTCTCATGATGAGCCAGTCAGCCAGCTCTAGACCAAAGCCTCCCAGACCACCAGTAACGATGTATACGTGGTCTTCGTGACAAGTGTACCTGGTGGAACAGATAGGTTTAATGAAGATATAACCTAACATTTCATAGAACTTAAGCATAAACACACCGTTATACACTTAAAACGCCACATGTTTACAACTGCTTATAACATATAGGGAAAACAGATGTTATTGTGACGTTACCAAAGAATGAAAATTCTATGAATTTTCTGTACAGTTAAATCATCGAGAAAAAATTATTGAGAAAATTGAAAAACTCCTCAAAACTTGAATAGACGGCTAAAGAAGCCTTGCAGTATAGTAATGCATCTGACCCTACGTACGTATTCGCAACCACTTACCGAGGTACAGCGTCCATGGGCGTGACGACTGGCTTTACTGGTCGGTTGCTACGCTCCTCTTCACGGATCTTGATGATAACCTACACCCAACAAACGAACACACATAAGAACAAAATTTATTTCATTATACTATAATCCATACTTATACTTACTACTTACTAATATTATAAATGGGAAAGTGTGTCTGTCTGTCTGTATGTTTGTCTTTCTTTCACGGCAAAACGGAGCGACGAATTCACGTGATTTTTTAAGTGGAGATAGTTGAAGGGATGGAGAGTAACATAGGCTACTTTCTGCCTCTTTCTAACGCGAGCGAAGCCGCGGGCAAAAGCTAGTATTATATAAATGCAGAAGTAACTCTGACTGTCTGCCTCGCTTTCACGACAAAATTACTGAATCAATTTAAATGAAATTTTGTGCAGAGATAGTCCGTAGCGTGAGAAAGGACAGAAACTAGTTTTTTATCTCCAAAATCTTACGGGAACGGGAACTACACGGGTAAAATCAGGCACCTAATTTACAATAATAAGATTAGCGATTTCAGACTTATATTAACTACGAGTTCAGGTTTTCTAATGACATTTTATTTCAACAATTACACTATGTTTAAAAAGCATTGAAAAATTAAGCATTCAAAAGAAATAATTTACCTTTCCGATGTGTTTGCCGGCAGCCATGTATCGGAAAGCAGTCTCCACTTCATTAGCTTTGAACGTACAATACGTCAGAGGTCTGACGGCACCGTTCTCAATACCAGACAAGAGCAGTTCTTGCAGGCGCTGAACAAAATGAGAAGAAATAAAATAAAATTTATGAAAGCGAAGATGATTATGATGTGAATGGGAAAATGGAAAGGAGTTAAATAAATAGACTAACTAATGGAATAACTCCTTACGAAGGTTGAAATAACTAATTGTTAATTATAAGAGTGAAAGTCTTCTCTATGAAATAAATGTATGTGAAACCAATATTAAAATTTTATTTATTAATACTATCACACAAAATGAGAAAATGTAAATTAAATGCTGGCAAAAAAAAAGTTGCTAGCATCGTCTTAATCAAAATTATCATACAAGTAATCAATAAAACCAGACGATAAAAAGTCAATGATTCTACAAAATATGATCCGTTAGAAATAATTAATGAACCAAGTAGTTATACAAACCTTCCTGAAACTGAAGCTCTGGTCGAAGATGTAGTCCAACATAATGCCGTGGAAGGAGGTTTCCTTCAAGAAGAAGTACATTCCGATGGGAGTGTTGTTACTGATGTCGAACTTTCCGATCTCGAGGAAGCGACCACGGTAGGCGAGGCAACGGACGGACGCCTGTTGATGAAGAAAAAAATTTACTAAACGAAAAGACAGATAGACACAAAATAGATAGAAATAGATAAACACGACACAGTCAGAATGACATGATAGACAGAAATGTTTACAGCTTGACCTTTGGGCAAAAAGTGAAGACAGTGATTTCTAAATTTGGACAAAAACTTAAAGAGGCAAGCAAGAAAAGGGTCAGGATAAATAAATGTTACCTACTGAGTACGTTCTTTGACTTAGCGATTCTCCGTCCAGAGACGGGTTTTTTAATGTTAATTTGCCACTGCGGTTTGGCAAGAGTAATAATAATATAATAATAATAATAATAACGTTTATTGTGTCTACAAGGTTATACACAAACAATTTTGGGTTTGGGTTTGCTTTATTTAAGCAGATAATGCCTGTATTTAAAGACTCCGCTCCTTCACAGCAGTAGGTACTTAAAAACACAATAAAAACATTACAAACTTAACACAAAATAAAATTATATGGACGTGTGTGTGCGTGTGCGTGTGTGCGTTGTTGAGTGTGCGTGAGTGTTATGGATGTGTGGTTGTATGTGTAGGAATTTGTGAATATACGTGTAGGTATGGGAAAGTCCCTGTGAATGTGTGAGTGTAATATGAAGTTATGTTTTGTAGGAGAGCTTCAGTATTTTCAAATGTAAGAGGTTTTATCCAATCAATTAACATTTCTTTACATATATGATAAGATTTTGGATATACGAAATTTTTTTTATTTATTTTGTTACATAATTGAGCTGTTCGTTTACTAAACTGCATAGATCCGAATTTGGTCTTAGTTATAGGTATTTGAACTGTATTATGTTTTCTTCTCCTAGAGTGTATATCCGAATTATAAGAGTGCAACAGTGACATAAATAATGCTTAAACAAAACACGTGCTTAGAAACGTCTCTTTATCTTTGTTTTAGGCCCGTATTAATAGACGTCACTCAATTCTGAGACGTTCTCAAGTTTATTGCTGTCCTTATTTTTTCCCTTTACAATGACAAGGACAGCAAGAGACTTGAGAGCGTCTCGGAGTTGAGTGACGTCTATTAATACGGGCCTTAGTGTTCTAAGTATCATGTCAACGTTTTAAAATGTGAGCACTTTTATTTATTTTTGTTTGATGTGCTGTATGATTGTTCTGACAATTTCTTCTTTCAATTTCATTTAATTTCTTCTTCCTTAAAATATAAGTTCTTATAAAATTGGTCTATTGAAAGTAAATTACCTGTAGTTTCTCGTCAGACAGAGAGTTCAGCACCATATCCACTCCCCTGCCGTTAGTCTCACGTCGGATCATGTCCTCGAATGAAGTGTCACGAGAGTTGCCAATGTGACTATCTGTATAATAAACATTATTACTTATTATTTAGAGCTGATTTTTCAATGGCATGATTTTTTTTATCTTTAACATAAAACAACTCGCTCACAACATTTGATCTCAAACTAGATCTAATCCGTCGGTTAGTAAGTCAAAACATGTAATTTGATTTATGACTTACTAATATTTAAAATAAATTACACCTATACATTGAACAACTTGCTCATCACGAAATGATTGCAGAAGAACTTATACTAAGTATAGCAATTTAATATAAAATAAAATACCAAAATCTGTTTTACTAGCATGATATTTCTAAATAATTACTAACCTTTAAGCTGAGGGAACAGCTTCTTGATGAAGGCCCTCTTCTCAGCGGTACCCACGGTGGTGAAGACTTCGCAGCCATAATAGAAGGCTACGTTGATAGCAGCCTGGCCAACACCGCCGGAACCGGCGTGGATAAGGATGGACTCACCACGTTGGATCTGGCCTACCATGACCTGGGTGCAAAGGTTTACTTAGGAAACGTTCTAAAGACTGATTATGAGTTTGTGGAATTTGTTTCGAGTGTTAAATCGTAAACTACTTGTATATTTAAACGTTGGTTCAAAAATTGGTCACAAGTGGTAACACCAGAGGAGTCATGACCGTATTGCTGGTTCTTAACGAAGGTAAGATGAGCCATTCAGCACGTGTAAATTACATCAAAAGTTCTATACAAAAATTTCTACAACTACTGCGGACCACACATTCATGGGTGCGGATCGGACGTAGTCCGGTACGACAATTATAAGTCATACCCATTTGGAACTACAGCCGCTGAGAGCTGATTCCACAAGATAGTCGAACTTGGTAAAAAAAAACCGCAGAAGTAGACCGTCAAATTTCGAAGTTTGAAACTTAATGGCAGAACTAAGTCAGTTTGTATTATTTTAATTTCTTGACTCACCATGGCATAGTAAACAGTTCCGTAAGCGACAGGAACGCTAGCAGCCTCCTCGAAGCTCCATTCATCAGGAATGGCCCACAAGAGCGCTTTGTCACCTTCAGCCAAGTTAGCCAAGCCACGGTTACGGATCATACCCATGACACGGGAACCACTGAAAGAATAGTTGCAATGTAGAACAGTGCAGAAACCATTATGATACTTGTTGGGCAAAACAAAGTCTGTGAGAGCAGTTAGTAAACCAATTGACTTTTTTTAAATAAGTGGGATCGGGATATCATAAACAGCCACTAGTTTTTTTTTAAATCATGATTTAAAGTTACACAATTGTTGTCAATTTTCATACTGATACAATCTCAAAATTGCACAATTGATTTGTCTTAATAATAATACTCAAAGTCAAATTAATTCTTCAAACACACGTGATTTGAGGCACAATAGAAAGACAATAGCAGACCGACAGTGGGTGTCGGTTGGTCGTTGAAAGGTTAATAATTGTGATCAGACCATTTGAAGTCACTTTCGAACATTGACTCAACAAGTTGACTCTTTCAGAAGTCAGTTCCGTTGTCACATGGACCTATTATAAATTAGTGTTTAAGTGAAGATTACTAATTAACTTTCTTTCCAATTCCAATTTGTACATAAATAAATTGGCAATAATGACATACTTAGCCGTTTTGCCGACAATCTCGAAGCCCTGCACGCACTCCTGCGCAAGTCGACCGCGAGCGACAGCGTCCACTGTGACGCGACCGGTTGCCGTCATGACGTCACGGAAGTTCAGCGCTGAGCAGTACACCTAGACAAAGTTTTTTTTTCGTAAGAATAGGTATTAGCTAAGCAGATTAATATTCTCATGCATAAATAAAAAATAAATAAAATAAAATAAAATTAATTTAATTCAGGTCGAAGACCCATATTCACAAACACTTTACACTATTAAAATCACTACTTTAAAATAATTTAGGAACAAGACAAACTAAGTACATTTGCAAATTAATAAGAAATACACCACAAAATATCAAAGCTAAAGGTCAGTGTCAAAATTAGTTATGTCTATTATAATGTCAGAGTTACTTATTACATGTCAGAATTATATATTAAGTCAATTACAATAATTAAATAAAAATTTAGTCAAAATTTTCAATATTATTAATTATCACAGAAACTAAGTCATTATAAAGAAGGTACATGTCTGCCACAACAGTGCCCTATATAGGGACAATCAAACCGTTGTGCAATCATAGCCAGGACCGTGTTGGAGCTGGCCCGCACCCTGCGCACCAGGGACGCGCACCGCTTGCGCATGGTGCTGTGAAAACAGTCGGTGCGCGCTTCCGCAAACATGCCCGAGGCGCTGCAGAAGCGGGGCAGCCCCAGCACTGCCCGGAACGCGTTATTGTACTGGACGCGAAGGGCACTGTACGCGGCTTGTGAATAAGACGCCCATAGGCTACACGTGTATAGAGAAGTACAGTACGCCTTAAAGAGCGTAATCTTTACCTCCCCTGAACACCGTGCAAACCTACGGCCTATCATGTTAGCTCTCTTAGACAATGCCCTTCGCTCCCGCTCAATGTCTACATGATCTCTCAGGTCGGCCGTAATCCAATGCCCCAAATATTTAAATTCGTTCACCTGTTGCAGAGGTACATCTGTTATATAAATAGATGGAACTTGTTGAGGGCATTTGGCGCTTCCGTGACAGACCATGTAATGACTCTTACTGACGTTGTACACAAGACCGTGGCTGCTCGCGTACTCCTCACATATTTTCAGCAGCTTGCGTAATCCACACACCGACGCGCTCAGCAGCACCATGTCATCAGCATAGCTCAAATTATTCACACACACATCGTCAACATGGCATCCGACATGCTGGCTACTGAGCGCGACGATGAGTGCATCCATGTACAGATTGAAAAGTGTGGGTGAAGTTAGCCCACCTTGTCTCACACCGCATTCAAGGCTGTATGGCTCGGACAATGTGCCCGCCCATCTGACGTTGTTAACCTGGTGTTCGTACCAAAACTTAAAGATAGTAACCAGTTCACGTGGCATGTTTATACCCTCCAGCTTTTGCCACAATACATCATACGACACCAGGTCAAAAGCCTTTGACAGGTCGAGGAAGCATGCGTAAACCGGAGTTTTACGGTCCGTGTAGTATCGGACGGTGTGCTTGAGACACAATATTGCACTCTCTGTTGATAATTTGGGCCTAAACCCAAACTGGTTATCGTGCAGTGTCACGTAATTATTTAACCGTGTCTCAAGCAAACCGTCAAACACCTTAGCTATAATAGTAGCAAGTGAGATAGGCCTGTAGTTAGTTTTATCCGATAAATCGCCAGTTTTGTTCTTCACTACAGGCACTACAACTGTTCTCATGAAATCATATGGCAGATAGGAATGGCTCAAGCATAGCGTGTAAAACATAGCTAACACCCTAGACACGTGTGGGCCAGCATACTGCAGGTGCTCAATACTAAGGCCATCGTGACCAGGACTTTTGCCTCTCGTCATACGTTTTATGAGTTTATTAACCTCTTTGGCCGAGATCCTTGTTTCAGTCATTCCTATTGGCTCTGCAGTATTGGCTACCGCACTATGTTTTCCCAACTGAGGCTGTACAGAAAAGTATGATTTAAACAAATTTGCGATGTCTCTCGATTCACTAATGCCCTCGACGCTCACCGGCAGGCCAGGTCTTAAATTTGCCTTCTTAGTGCCCTGCCAAAAACCACGAAAGTCCCCGTTCGAGTGCTTTGCAGCAAGAATGTCCATTTTCATTTGGTCCTGATGATCTTGGCACCATTTAAGCTTAGACTTGAACATCCTTCTGCTTTCACACATCTCGTCGTAAACTTCCCCGCACCTAGGTCTTCCGCAGAACACCCAATTAACAAACGTTGTTCTGGCCAACCGATGGGTTATAAGGCTGGGCATAAGGTTGCGAATTCTGGGCAACCAATGTGACTTTTCCAATTCGTTATCTTTTCATAGCTTAAAATTATCTAAGATATTACTAGAATCTCGTGCCTCGGAAAGCACGCAAAGCAGTTGGTCCCAGTAGTCATTGAATAGATCTTCGATAGTCAATTTAGATGGCTGGTCGACGGCTGCTGCAGTCAGAGTATCGTAGTGGGCACGGGCGGTTATGATTTTTAATACTAAATAAATATTTTGTGGGCAGTCCTCGGACTGCAGCAGTCCAGTCGTTGAGTCGTCTAAATTGAAAGCGCCCATAAAGGCAGTTAATTTCAATAGTCTGACATTAGTTTAACCAAGGCGTCTCGAGTTACGTAGTAGCTGGGTTATGGACTACCGATAGGTTATCACTACCTGAATAGAATAGAATAGAAAGATGTTTATTTCCCTAGTTCATATGTTACATTATGTCCACAGACCGGTGGTGTATTCGGCCTGTGGGTGTGTCAGCTACTTACAGTCTTCTTATGTTTGTCTAAAAGAGATCTGTATAAGTGTCGTGTAGTGTGTGCTGTGTGCTTGTTAGTGTGTACAGTAATAAATTTATATAAATTTATAATGTTGTTGTATATTGCCCTATCCTACTTATAGCTAATTACAATCTATGGGGTCGTGGAGCGGTTGTTCGCTTACTGAGCAGCCGATTCCTGTCTTTTCTTGATACATAATCTATTTCACCTAGTCTAGTGTTAGTTAGGAGAGGATTGTGCTGTCCGTATTCATTGTAAGCGTCACCAGGTGTCTCTAAGTCTTCAATATGCATTTCACGGAGTCGGCGCAGCATATCCTCGTTTAGGTCTTGGGCACGAAGGTGCCAAGGATCCCAGTCTAGCATCTCCCAGAGTAAGGCTGTTTCTAAGCGTCTTGGAAATTGTCCACTGGTCTTGAGGGCCATTCGATATTGGCGTTCAATTTTTAGCAGGTTGCTCTTACTGAAACGCGAGAGTAGTTGCACCACGCCATAATCCAATACAGGCAGTAGGCAGGCTTGAATGACAGCAAGTTTCACTTTTATATCAGTCTTGGCGTGCCAACCAATAACAGGAGCAAGCGCGCCTCGCGCTTGTCGCGCCTTCTGCACGACGTAATTCGTGTGTTTACCCATTGTCATGGTCTTGTCTAAGTGTACACCTAGATATTTTATGCTGTCTTTGTATTCGATTACCTCGTCTTTGATGCGAATGGTTCTACGATAGTTTCTCTTGTGGGTAAACATAGCACACTCCGTTTTGTCTACATTGCATTTTAGCCCCCAGCGATGATAGTAGTCGATGATGGTGTCGGCAGCCCAGCCCACCCGGTGTGTCGCATTGTCTGGGTCGGGGGATCTGTTAAGGATGCACAGATCATCGGCATATTGGGAGAGCTTGAGTCCACGGATGTGATCTCGTTGGTCCCAAACGTCATGTACGTATAAATTGAATATAATCGGACCCAGGATAGAGCCTTGAGGCACTCCGTGTGGCACCGGTTTTTCATCACCGTTGGTGGTTCTGAAGCGTCCGTAGATCTTACGACCGCTCAGGTAGTTCTCTATTACTTGGGTAATGTTATTTGGGACGTTAGCTGTTTGGAGCTTCTTCGTCAGACCTTCATGGTTTATTGAATCGAACGCTTTTGACAAATCCGTCAGGACCATAGCGACATTTTCCTTTGCTTCCAGTGCATCCGTGATAAACTTGCCGGTCCGGAGGATTTGTGTGCCTGTTCCTCTGTTCTTAGTAAAACCATGTTGGAACGGCGGTTGGAGTCTGTCGGCCGTTTCTCGCAAGCGTGACAAGAGCAGGCGTTCGTATAATTTTCCCATGATGTTCAAGAGCGTGATGGGTCGGTACGATTTAGCGTCCCTGTAGTTCTTGCCTGCTTTATGTAGGAAGATGCACTCTCCGATTTTCCATCTCTTGGGATAATAACCTGTCAGTAACAAATAGTCAGCTATCACTTTGTATCTGATGAGAAAGGAGTTGCCTCCGAGTTTGAGGGCATCTGCTTTAATTTTGTCCGGGCCTGGCGCCTTCTTGTTTTTAAAGCGTCTTAGCGAGAACTTGATTTCCTCTATAGAGGTGGGGTCAAGAGCCTGGAACGGTGTAGTCTTCTCTGTGCCTTTGTCGTCGTTGTTTATCTCGGCTTCTGTAACTATCGCTGCGTCGACCAGGGCGTCGATTGTTTCTTTCTCTGTATTACAACCCTCAATGTGGGGGAGCCTCAGTATTGGAGCCTTCAGGTTACGTTGAATTCTCCACATCTGGACTCTATTGTTCTGTGGATCATTTATTATTCGGGTCCACTTTTCGCTGTTATATTCCACGAGTGCTTGTTGGACCTGGAGCTTTAGACGATTATAAGTTCTTCTTTCTTCCGCTATTCTATCCCGGTTGAAGCGTAGACGCCATGCTGTAGTTTTCGCTTGATTTCTTTTGTCAATCAATTCATTAATCTCTTCTGGGAGTTGATCTCTTCTGTTATTTTCATGAAGTGGGGCATATTTATCCAAGGTTTCTATGCAGGCTTTTTCCAGTTGAAGTATATATTCTTCGCATTCTGCGTCGGTTGCGATTTTCTTTGGTAGGTGCATGGTTTTATTCCATAAGGTTTGTTGGTATTGTTGTCGGACTTCATGGTTGTTTGCAATAGCGCGGGTATTCCTCACTAATGTTTTTTCTCTGTCCACCAATATGCTTAGGTCCAGCAGCCAAGGCATATGGTCAGAGCCAACAGATGTTATTTGTCGACATGTTATAGTGTTAAAAATTTGCGCATCTTGCGAAAAAATAGCTGCATCGAGAATGCCATAACCTGCACTATTAGGTCGCGAAGGTAGACCCGTGTGGTGTATGGTGCAGACGTCCGAGTTACAGAGGTCGCGTACTAGTATTCCAGCCCCTTCATCTCTCGTCTGGTTGAGCGTTGTCATTTTAAGGTTAAGGTCTCCAATGGTGATGTTTGGAGCTTCGGTTAAAATGTCTTCTAGCTCATCGTTCAGCGCTGCGGTATCGAAGTTCCCTGATCTGTGCGGTATGTATATCCCCTTGATTTTTAGGGAATCTCCTGTCAGATGATCATAAGTAAGGTTGATAGCGATGCCTTCTATTAGGCGGTCTCTTTCTTCGGTACCAGGGGATACGTCGGTCTGGCTCCAGCGTATTCCTCGCATTACATACATAGCTGTGGTTAGATGTGGAGCGATTGAGTGTGTGATTTTGTCGTAGTTCAGGAGATTCATGCGCATTTTGGAAAAGTCAACCCTGCACTCGTTAACTACGATTAATTGCGGTTTGTAACGGTCGGCTAAAGATTTTAGCTCGAGGAATTTACCTTTTAATCCTTGCGCATTAAGGTGCAGTATGCGCAACTTATGAAATCGATTTCTTGGATTATTTGTTGAGAATTTTAATGAGAATTTCGTGTTGTAACTTTAGTTGGTGTAATATTTGTTTCATAGTTGTTTGTAGCTCTAGCCCTAGGGGCTCCACGCTGTATTCTTTGTTTGTTATAGGCTCATTTTGTTGCAATGGTGGCTGGTGCTGTGATTGTAATTGAGGCGCCTGTTTGGGCAACGGTGGAAATTGTAAGGTCGAAGTTATGTTCGCGTACGAGATGTTTTCCCGACGGTGATTCAGTGCTGCGTGTCTGCGTTCAGCTGCTTCTCTCTTTTTCCTTTCTTTTTCTTCGTGCTGTGCCAATTGACAGTCCACTGCCTTCTGGAACTTCTCGCATTTGGCTTGGTTGGCCCCATGGCCCGGTTTTTTACATGCTGAGCATATTTCGATTTCCATGCCTTCGTCGTTTTGAATTATAAAGGTGGGTTGTTTTTCTTTACCGTGACACGCTGATGTTGCATGCGTGAAGAGAAAACATTTTTTACATTGTATTACTCTCCTGGGGTCAAATTTGTATTCCTGAGGTATCATGCTGAATGCCCCGAAGTACGCATGCTTTGTTGTCTTCATAAGCGTCGCAATCGTATGAGTGGGCACCGTCAAAGATAAACAATTGTAGGTTACCTTTAATTGTTCTCATTTTAATTGGTCTCACGCCGATGCACCTCTCCATTTCCTCAAGGCATGCCTCATTCGTCTCATCGTAGACGTTCGTAACGAGCACAACCTTCGTTTGATGGGTCTGCTGGGCTTTGGGAACACGTGCCACGAAGCAGAGCCCGTCGTCAAGTTTTCTTAATTCTTCTATAATTATTTTCCTCATGTCCGCGGTGTATACGCGGATCGTGACGGTTCTTTTGTTACTTGCCATGGCGTATCTTGCCCCATGATCTGTAATTATTTTTCTTATTTTGTTAAGGTATTCTGGATCGTTGATTTTCTTGACGTCTGTTATGATTATGTCAGGGATGTGAGTGGATGATGTGATTAGTCTTGGTGGTCGCTGAGTCACCGTCGAGTTAGGAGTGACAGCACCTCTTTTTCTCTTCTTGGGTTTGGGTGAAGTAAAAGACGCGTTTGCGTAGTCTTTTTCCCTTTCAAGTTCGTTTTTGTGCTCCTCTTCTGTAGAGAGCAAGGAGAAGCGGTTACTTGTTGTAATACCGTGACGTCGTGGCGAGGCGACGTCCGAATTGGTGCACGGTGGGCGTGTGGTGGGGTGCGCGGAGACTGCGCTCAGAAGCGTCGAGGTCGTGTCTTCGCACGCACGAATATCGGCATTGCGAGCTGGCGCAAGAGTGGAGGTTTCATCCGTTTTAGATAGCGCGGAGCTAGCGGTCACGCCGCCGGGCACCGTCGCAGTTATCGCGCCTCCAAAGACGTGATGCGGAGTCCGGTGACCGGAGCGGCCCGATCCCCAATGCGATAGCTCAGACCTTATACTTTGGGTCTTGGATATCTCTTTAAATTTTGATACTGTTTTGTTCACTGTTCCACATTCACAGGTCACGTTTTCTTCACATTCAAGTCCTATAATTGGCATGTACTTAACATTTAACTGTATGTTGCACTTGCGGCAGTTTATCTTATTTATTTTGCAGAAATTTATATTACACGAATATATATTAATTTCGTTTACGCTGTTCACCAAGTGTCCGTTCGAAATATTTACAGACGTTTTTATAAAACACTTCAGGGCACTTCTCTTGTTACATAATCTACAAGTTAATTGTTTGATCTTAGTTTGCAGTCCTTGCCACTCATAGAATTTTTTAATTACGTTAGTTTTTTCGCAGTACCAACAGGTGACTGCGTATTGTCCTTCATTGTCCGGGGAATGTTCACTTACACTAGTTAATTTATAGTCACTGTTCTTTTTGTTGTTCACTATTGCACTAACCGTGTCCATTTCACTAGTTTCAATGTTTTCGGGAGGGCCTAAAGGGCCTCCCGTAGTCTCGACACTCATACGAGCGCGAACCGATGTGGGTAATTGTAAAAAATATCGCGTCACTCAAAACAGGCACGGAGCGCGCGAGAGAGCTCCGCGCGGCGCACGTCCATTCGCCCCGCGCGTCGCGAGCGAAAAAAACCACTACCTGTAAGGCTGGTATTTAGCTGAATCCGGATAGATTGAAAACCGACCATAACATCGTTAGCAAAACGCTAGGGAGATAATGATTATTACAATTTTCGTTATTTATTACTAAAATACTAATTACTTACATGCAACAAGACTTTCTCGTCATCTTTAAATACATGGTTCTCCCTGATAGGTCCTTCGAGCCATCTCAATGAGGTCAGATCTCCGATGGTCAGTGTGTTGACGTAGGCGTGGTGGGCACGTACAGTCTCCAGGTCGCCCAGGAGAAGATGGCGGTAGGTACCCCATTGACCCTAGGATAATAAAAGATACCTATATAAATTTTTTTGAAACAAAAGGTGTTGCCAGTGGTTCGAATGTAAAATTCATCGTAGCGGTTTTTTAGAACCAACAAAGAATAATAGGTACCTACTAAAGAATAACAATCGTCGTGATGGTCCAGTGGATAAGGCGCCCGCCTCTCGTGTAAGAGGTTGTGGGTTCAAATCCGGGCAAGTACCAATGTGACTTTTTCAATTCATATGTACTTTCTAAAGTTTATCTTAGACATCACTGACATCCCGTGCCTCGGAAAGCACGTAAAGCCGTTGGTCCCGGTTGTCATTCTTAGAACTTTGACAGTCGTTACTGGTTAGCCAGAAACTATGACCAGTCTAACCAAGAGGTATCGTGTTGCCCAGTTACTGGGTTGTGGAGGTCAGGTAGGCAGTCGCTCCACGTAAAACACCGGTATCCAGTTGAATCCGGTTAGCCTGGCAGCCGACCCCAACACAATTGGGAAAAGGCTAGGGAGATGATGGCTAAAGGATAACAAAATATAATTATATTTATATTCATGGAGGTCTCGATTATATTCATATTGGGTGAATTGGAGGAGGTTCTAATAACTAAATTAGAAAAATATTCTATCGTAGCATATATTTTTGGTAAACTTAACTCCACTTAAACGAAATCACAGACTGAACCTCGTGCAAAATACGTCTCAAAATTAAACTCGCTATATTTGTTTAAGAATCAATTTATCACATCGTTGAGTTTTAATTAATACTGCTGTCAGTTTCACTTCGTTATCTCCTTGAATGTCAAATATCTCAGAAGATGAATGTGTTCACGTGGCTCATCGACCTTTTATTTAAGCCGTAGTTTCATTCTCATTTTCGGTTGTGGTTAACCGCTGTTTTACATAAGCATATTGTATGTTACATAGTCGATTTATTCATAACTTTCGGTCTTGGTATTTATAACCTCCCACTTAATAACTTCATGCCTTTCAAGTTCCTGATTTAGATCGTATACCTTTTTAAACGCCATTGTCACTATACGTGACAATCGAGCGCTTGCCATTTATTCCAACGACATAAATATGTAACATAAAATTTGGTACCCTATAACTCGAAATAAATTAGTAATAATAATAATAATAATATCTTTATTTATCCAAAAAACATACAGAGTTTGAGATACAGTTCAATATTTAGTATGCACATTTAATGTTATTGTTGCAAGTTCTGTACAAGAGTAATACTCTACCTCTTAAGCTAGGGTATACCTGTATTATAAGAGGTAGTTTACGGTCTAGGGTTACAATAATCAACAAAAACTTATCTCAAGTGGACTGTGTCATTCTACTGTATGGTACACAAAGAGTTAAAAAATTGTGTGTCTTAGAGTGTTGAGTTCGTGTGTGGTGTGTGTGTGTGTGTGTGTGTGTGTGTGTGTGTGCGCGTGTGTGTGTGTGTGTGTATGGTGTGTATGTGGGAATTAGTAAACCATTACCTTTCAATGTTTACATTCTCGTTTATCTTAAAAAATGTGCTCCCGTTATGAATGAAAACATGTTTTTGTTGATTTTATTATAGACGCAATTTTGAAATCCTTATTTTTATTTCTAAGTACCTTCGTTTATGCTCTGGCGTTCAAAAGGTTATACAAACAGTTATTTCATCTTTATAATACCAATGCAGAAATTACTTACATAATATTTTCATAAAGACGGTTAATAAAACATGGTGAAATGTTTTTTGAATATGAACGAATAAATGGGAATGTAAATATACTTACATCTTGATAAACATTGAGAGCCAAATCCTTGTCTAGCTGCTCTTCATAAAACTCCAGATCAGGGTTGAACGGAGGTGCAGATGGGTCAGAAATAAGAAGACCATACACAATTTCACCACCAGGCTCTTTCCTCAAACAGTTAACCAATCCCAAAAGACCATTGATATGTTCATCTTGAGTGTAAAGGACCACTTTCTGGCCTTCTTTAAGTTCCTCCTTGACTTTGTCGATCCATGAGAAGCTAAGGTCTGCGGCGACGATCCTGACGAACTTGGCTGGCCTGGCTCCAACACGTTTCCTGAAGAGGACTATGTATTCAACGCCAGTGTCCTGGATGGTGACGATGTCGTATTTGTCGGAGTACTCCTTGGGGTCGGGACGCTCCTTTTCACGACTGATGAGGAAGCATTTGTCGCGGAGGGTGCCGGCTGCTTGTTGCAGTACCTGATCGTAAAAAGGTAGGTGAATTAATTCGTGACTTGACTTGGTTATGGATATTTGATAGAAAAATTGTATGTCGTCATTATGCAGCTATGTATGTAACTGATTTGAACCTATTTTTTTTCAACATATGTGTGGTAGCAGTTTTTTTATATCTGCCTACTAAGCTTTTTGTCCCGTAATGGTCATAAGGAAGAAAATATTTCACCTGCAAAGGTCATGAATCTCTAAATAGTGCCATTTACATAAACTACGATAAAAAAATGAATATCATATGCAGAAGGTTTATTACAATAATTCTAGTTTATAACTCATAATTCCAGTATTAAGTTACCTCAGGCCTGCTTAGTAGATTAGCACCGACGAACAGAATCGTGTTACTCTCTCCAGCCAGTTTTTTGTTCTCTACAGTGATGTTTGAAGGCATCTCAATAGGTTCCTCAGATATCACCAGTAGTTCAGCTTGTACCAACGGTAGGTCTCCAAGCATTTCTCCAACTGTTTCTAGGATTGGTTCTAGACCATTCTTCTTGTATTCTTCATCGACTAACTCAATGCTCTTGACTTTGTATGTTTGGATGTTCTCGAGGACCAGTTGGATGTTGGCACGGAGGATGTCTTCGATCTGGTTGGGATATTAGGATTTAGGAAATAGTACAATTATTTCAACGGAGTTTAATATTGAAAATGTTCAAACATTTACCAATTCTTAAGTGATAAAGAAAACGTTCACGTATATTGTTGAGATTACTTCTTCTAACACAATCCTACCCACTTCTTAGTAATAACATTAGTCCTCACAAACTTCGACATTTAAAATATTGGCAGAATTTCAAATTAATTAAAGCAAAATATCCAAAACTACAGTACAATATGACGTGGGTGGATTTTAATCAATTCGGCTTTTTATCAAGAGCTTCACTTATTTTATTTTTGCCTTGAAATAATAGAAGCATTTTTCTTACCTTCATCTTAGACTTTCCGAAGTTGGGAATGAATACGTTCTTCTCTAGCACGGGTACTCCAAGAGGCAGCCTCTTGGTGATGGGTGTAGCGTGGAGACCACGGATTTCGACACCACCAGCCCTGAACAAAAAGGGTTAAGTGTTTAATATTTTCAGTATCATTAACTTTGACAGGCCTGTTGGTCTAGTCAGTCTTGGCTGCTTAGCTGAATATTGTACGATTTCCATCTAGAAAATCTTGTGTAATGAGCACGATTCTTTGTTTTGTGTCTGGGAGAAGTTTTATTATATAAACTTATAGAATTATGTTTTCAGTTATTTGGTTAACATAGTAAAGGTTCTGACAAGCTTGAGATCAGATGACCGTGTTTCAGGGTTCCCTATTTGATTTTGAAAGTTGATGATTGGATTTTTATTATATCGAACACGGCATGTCGATAGTTCAGTTGTACGATGTCTTTTTCCATCGATGCATTATTAGTGCGATGTAACGTTTGTGCGAAAAATCTTATTGGGTTTTTTTTTTTTGCACAAACATTATATCGCACCAATAAGGCATCGATGGAATAAGATATCGTACAACTGAATAATCGACACAATAATGTTCGATATAATAAAAATCGAATCATCAACTTTCGAAATCAAATAGGGAACCCGTGTAAGTTATCACAATATGTATATTTATTTGTCAATGTTTAAAGATTTTAACATGATACGTACTAATAATATCAGACCAATGTCTTTGTATACAAATTCAATGCCGGCAAGGAAGCAAGTGGTATAACTACATTTATTATTATCAAATTAGGTCAATAAATTAATTAGGTCAGTATTTTTTTTTTTACAAGTTGCTTAGCAACCTGACATGGAGTATCGTATTCAGATAGAATAGAAAAAATAAAGCCAAATTATGTAAATTATTAACTTATGTATTTGAAAGTTCAAAATCGAAATATTTTTCGTTTGTAAACTGTAAATAATCTAAGCGAAAACGAAAGATCGAGGAAGCCCTTGGCCTAAGAGTGAGGCAGAGAAGGCTAACAAATAAAAAATACTCTACTTTCCTTTGTGCTTATCGTGAAATAACGGAGCTTCTAATACGCTGACATTAAAAATATGTAACTAGCTTTTGTCCTACAACTTCGACCGAATGTAATGTAAATGTAGAGTGATAAATGCTTCTAGAGTTTCGACATCTTACGAAAAAAAAAGCAAAAAAACTACATACAAAGAATTTCGAAAATGTGTAACAACCGGGAATCGAACTGGCTTCAAATGAAAAAAAAAACTATAAATTAAATTAGAGGAAAACCTTGTACCTCATTATTTTCTCGTGTTTACTAGTTTAATCTAACGCTGTATACCTAAAAAAACTGCAGTGCAACCGAAAATTGGATCGAAAGCACTTTATTGTAACGTAAGTATCTTAACTATGAAATCTAAAAATAAAATATACAAAACTTATAAATAATACTATAGTAAATATATATACAATTTGTATAAAGCCTCACAGGGCATCAAAAAATTCGTCCGGATCGCTGTCAACAGGACAATGTTAATTTATCTTTTAAATATAGACACAATATGTACAGCCTTAAGTAAGAATAAAGTAATATATGTTATTCAATGAAACTAATAGGACATCAACGAAAAAGAAAAGAAATATTGCTGAATATTTAGACGATAAAATATTGAAGCGATTCCTGAAAGATGATTACTTACAAAACTAATTTCGGAAAAAGTTCGGATAACTTGTTTTTCGCTTAAATATATAAGAAGGTTCTTCGAGTAAAGGAGTAAAATATATTGAGTTTACTGGTGTTATAAATAGATGAAGTATGTTTGTTTGAAAGATGTAATCTGAAAAGAAATAAAGCTGAGAAAAGTGATGTAATACTACTGCAGGTATTGGAAAAGACATACAGGAAAGTAGACGAAAGGATGAGAGGATTAAATGCTGCTGCCAAATGGATAAAATAAAATGGTACTGAATCGAAAATATAGTGGGAATTAGAATAGAAAGAAAGAAAGAAAGATTGTCTACGTAGTCATTATCGCGCGCAAACTTAACATAAATCTATTTTTACCTTTGCATACCTGATACTACTCTTTTCAATATTGTTGCGACTATTACCTTTCTATAGATTACAGACACGAACATTTGTAACCGATAGTAAAATTAGATTAAGGCAAATTAACGGCCCTTTGCCAGTTTATTCCTATCTTTAAATCCTGCCACGTTCTACCAATAAATTGAACGGTACAAACGGCTTTGGAACCTATCCTAACTAAATTATAAATGCTAAGTGTGTTTGTGTGCAAGCACCCAACACTAAATCTGTTGATGTTTGTCCAATAGTTAGCAGCATTTGAAGGTAAAATTGACACAATAACCTAATTCGAGGGAGATTGGGTATCGAATTGATTAATAACTTACTAGACACCTCAGAGTATATATATTAATAGGTGTGTGTACTCTAATGAAGTGAGGTTAATAAAAAAAACTTTTGCAATAAGATAATCAGAATTTCGTATAATACCTATACGTTTCGTCAAAGCTCACGAGGCAGATTCCATATTGTTTTAAATTCGGTTTATTTCATCTTCACGTAAGGCGTGCTAAGGCTGACCAGTAATCAAAAATTTTTTTGAGTTTTTTTCTGTAACAACTTGCAAGCCTCTACTGGTGAAAATGGACCTTCCGTTCAATATGATTTGCTTAACAAGCAAACGCCCAACCGTCATTATTTTTAAGGTCAGATACAAAAACAAATACGACTGTTTTGCCCAAAATTTTTAAGAAAATTTTCTTTTCTAATCAAATTACACTGAATGTAAACCACACGACAGACATTTCTATTTTTCTTCTGTCTTGAATTTAGACAGGTGCTCCATTTTCTTAAACTTTTTTACGTACGTTGAAGACTCCAATATTTGTACTAGAAGATTGTCTCAATCCTTAGGGAGAGAAAACTATATCTCCTAGCCAATATATGACGAATAAAATTGGGCTGCGTAGCTTCATGGCTGAATATTTAATTTTTTATTCCAGGTGAGTGAAGTCTGCGTAAACAGCTCGTAAACATTGAGTACGTGATTGTAATTTGTAGGTAGCTTTCGGTTTTAAATAAATAGGTACCTTGATTTATTGAGGCGAATAATGAACGCTAAACGCATAGCAGTAAAAAGGTAAAACATATAGCCTTTTTAAGTTATATAAAAATTGGGGAGGTTTTACTTTTTTTACATTTTCCTTTTTTGGACGGACCTAGAAAATTATGTACTGATTTTTAAACTAAGCGTTTTTTCTTTTTTTATATAACTAGTTTTTGCCCGCGACTTCGTCCACGTGAATTAATAAGTTCCCGTTGGATTTCCGGGATGAAAAGTATCCTATGTCCTTTTTCATTCAAATCGGTTCAGTGGATTAAGCGTGAAGATGAGACAGACAGACAGAGTTACTTTCGCATTTATAATATTAGTACGGATAGTAATTAACGAATAATGATTTTGTTAAACCGTAACACTAAAGCTGAAATACAAAAAAAAAAACAAAATAAGTGTTTATTTTACGTATTCCATATACCTACCTATTGATATTATAATAATATCGCAATAAGAATACAAGTGCTCTTAAATTTTCGATAAATTAAAAAAAGTGAGCCGTCACGAGACGCCTGGCAGATGTGAAACATCGACATTACATCATTGCCACACAGTACACAAGACTGTGTGTGACTGTATATATATTCACCATCATATAGCGTGGCGACGCGTCGCCACGGCATGCGTCGCCACGCCAGAAATTTGTTTTACGTGCGGCTATAGATGTTTCACATCAAAAATAAATAAATACATGATAATTTACAAAAAAAACAAGATAGGAATCAGCACAATTAATTATAACAACATCCCTTAAACTTCGACTTCCATAATGGAAACCCACCATAATGTCTGCCTACCCACACATTGGCACCAATATCGTGGGTACCCAATAAGGGGTTGATTAAATACTTAATTTATAAGGGTTGTCACGAAGCAGAAGAGGTAATTACACGAAACCTTAAAGTATGAATGAATATAGAGTGCGCCCTTTTCCCTCGTATTAGCAAATACTTTGCGACAATAAATTGCGTAGTTTATGACATGGTGCAATGATGAAAAAAAAATGTCGGCAGGGCTTACTGATGGCCGATAAAGTTGAAAGTAATTTTACTTCCTAATTAAAAACTTCTATATGGCTTAAAATGAAAATATTGCATTTTGATTCAAATCCAATGGCAGTGTTTTTAAATTATCGTCTTTAGGTATCTTTGTTTTCCTAGCCTATACTGTTCCACTATTCTAAATGTAAATTAAGTAAGTATAAGTGGCATAATGGATTTTTACGATTTAGAAAGTCGCTGAGAAACTTCTCCAATAGGGATGACGACAGCATTAAACAAAAGGCATTTTGTTTAGTCCGTCTGATAGATCGGCCGAAAATACGGGACACGTATTTTTTGCTTGATTAAATTAATTAAAAAAATACAAAGATAAAGAGCAACAAAGTTCCGGAGTGGGGGCTTTTGACGTCACCGTAATGCAAAAATTGTATCTTATTGTGACGTCACACGCAACTTCAACGTACTGTATCGTTGTCATTCTTCGTTTACGAGAAAAAAAAAAAAAACTTGTCCAAAATTTTTTAATAATCTATCTGACGTACTAATTACTTTTTTTGTCGTCTCGCCCATTATGTAGACAAGAGGGCTGCCAATCATTTCGGATTTTATGAAAAGCTCGCCACAGCTTGTCTAATTAATACCCTAATGAAGCCCTAGGAATTAATACTGCTTTGTAATTCCGTTTATCGTAAGATTAATTGGACGGTAATACAAATATCCTTGTTCAGTTGATCTCAATTTATTTGTTACGACTATCGATTTAAGTTGTTTATTTGTAAGGATTTGTCGAATAGCTTGGGGATTTGTTAGGAAATCTCATTAATAGTAAACAATTGACAGGACCTGGTAATAATAATGTAGCCAATTAATTTAAGCAGCGATATGATCATAGTGTTAGTTGGTTTTACCTGGTATCAGGTAGAAGAATTTTGTTTCTTAATTCAAGGGCACATGATGTCGGTCCTTAAGGGTCGTGGCTAACATACGTGATGTTTTTTTTTAATATCAAATTTCAAATAGAATTAGAGTTTTTCTTTACACATTATTATTTAAAAATTATTAGAGTCATAGGCATACTCCTATAGTCCTTCACACAAATTGATCTGAAAGGCTTCCTTTATGTCTCACGGTACTTGCCTACAGAAAAATAAACTAAGGTACAATCAAATGGGGTTGACGTATCCTTGTAGATAAAACTTCTATAACAATAAATAAAAATAATAAAAACAAAGAAACCACCCACCTGATAACATCCACATCAGGGTACACGCGAACTTCAAACGAATTCTTAGTAGAATCAGGGTTCATTTTCGAGATAGCATTGTAATGCATATTAGCATCGATGGACAGCTTCTCAATCCTGGTCGGCACGAACAGTCCCCTGGTGTCCTGACCGATGATCTTCATCTGCAGCATGCAGTCCATGAAAGTGACCCAGTTGTTCTGCCAGGAGAGACGGCCGCGGGATCCTTCGACGTTGCTGCCTAGGACTCCACGGAAGAGACCGCTGTGGGGAGAGGCGGGCATTAAAACCAAGTTTTATTGTACACTAGCTTTTGCCTTCGCGTTAGAAAGAGACAAATAGTAGCGTATGTCACTCTCGATCTCTGACTATCTCTAATTAAAAAATCACGTCAATCCTTCGTTCCGTTTTGCCGTGAAAGACGGACAAATGGACAGACAGACACACACTTTCCCATTTATAATATTAGTATGGATTTAAAGTGAATGTGGAAAGGTACATTTTGGAACTCAAAAACCGATAGATTAGATCGTTTTTTAATATAAATGATAATATAAGTAGAATATATTAATTATTTCGTTGATTTATTAAAATTGCTTTTGAATACATGCATCGGTGTTTAACAATTACTTTGCTGCTAACTGTTAACTTTCCTTGCAGATGTTGCACTAGGCACTATGACTTAGTTAATGTTAATTTTATGATATTTTTTGCATTTCCACAGAAAGTTGAAGAACTTTTGGTTGCTTGTTAACACGCACTCATTCCTGATCAGTCGGACTAAAATCTTATTTCTGCATCATGATAATAGATCTGGTGTATGGGAGACATAACATCACAATGTGATGTACAGACATGAAGCATTAACCAAATACGACTGTGAACTATTGATAGGTACCGCAAGTAACAGCTCTAATTATTGTTATGACAAGACTAAATATATAAAATCAGACTTGAAAGAAATCAATTATTTACGATTCAGAGTGAGACAATATAATTGGTTATTACTAGAAAAGACTACAATACTAGAAATGTATGCAAATTTTTGACTAAATACCTACGTAAAACAAAGCCTTTATTTTAAAGCACTCAGACTTGTTTACATATTTCGTGTTTTCGTCAAAACTTAAGTTAAAGTCTTGATCATTATCTAAATTTATACTCCGAACGCGTAGAACTTAACTTTGACCTTTCAATGACCAAGCGACAGCCGGCTGTCGGGCTGCTATTTTCTCTCTATTGTGTCTCGAATCATCTGTGTTCGGAGGTTTAATACACTAGCTGTCCCTTTGCGGTTACACTTGTGTTTTTAGTTACTGCTGCGCTCCCCTAAGTCAAAATTTGATGTTACACAGCCTATTACAATAAATAGGTCATCTAACACAGAAATATTGTATTTCAATTAGGACTTCCTGATAATACTGTCTTTAACCAAACAAACAAACTTTTCAGCGTTATAATTTATTAGTAAGTATAAATTATTATTATTCAGCCTGTAGTGTACAATTAAAGCAAAATTCTAAAATATGGTCATGTTCCCAACTCGAAATTAGACACAAATCCTTCACATTTAGGTATTACGTGCTCTCAACAAAGCGCTCAGAAAGGTGTCCCTTTAATTAATGTAAAATAGTTATAATACTCAGAAACAAAACTGTTGTGCGAATACTAGTTGAAATAAATCTAGAGCTAGTTCAAAGTTATCTAAATTTATCTACCTATGTTACGTTTCAAAGTCCATGAATTCTTAAATTTAAACCTTTGAACACACATGATTCGAGACACTAGCAAAGACAATAGCAGCGCGACAACCGGCTGTCGCTTGGTCGTCGAAAGGTTAAAGAATGTAGGTATCTTTGTCTTTCTGAACGAAGATATATTGTTTGGGAAAAAAGTTCCTGATACTTTTTACACTTGACAACGATTTTTCGTCACTATCTGACTGCGCAGTTTGTGCAGTTTATTTTATTGAACGTCCATCGAATGGCCACACGACCACAATTTTATCTGCGCCGATTTTAGTCCACATCTTCGATAAAACTGCGCATCTAAATTGCACAGTAATATCGTAGCGAAAAATCGTTGTCGTGTGTGAGCATTAAAGGATACGAGAGAAAATCTAGACTAGCAGTGCGATAGCAAAACTTTTGTGTGAAAAAAAAAAATTAATGAAATAAATAATTAAAAACATTATCATATTTAAAGATATGGTATTATCCAATATCCATGTTTCTTCCAAGTCTGTTTTAAATCTTTTATCTAAGACCGTATTTAGTTCCATTGTAAAAAGGGATGATAATATCAATTATGTAAAGTTCCGTCAGTCCCTTGCAGTGTGATTTATGGCGGTAATAATGGCCGCAGCCGGTCAATTCTGTAATCCTCGATGAATTAGTGCTGTCAACCCACATAATACTAGAGAATGACATACCTTATAAGGTACATTTCATCTAAAGTCACTGAGAAATTACTAGAATAACACTGCTGCAGTATTCAAAACTTCAAACGTCAACTCACAAATAACTTCCAAAATCTCTCGTCACGTTTGTGATTATTTTGGTATTCTCAATATAAAATCAAGGACGAGCAAAGGAAAGTAAGCTTTGAAAAACGTCAAAATAGTCCCTTGGAGTAACTTTTTTCCCTTCCGTCATTAGGTACTCAGTGGCGCTAGTGTCGAACTCATTCATTTTCAGAGTACAAAACTTTAGATCATGATTGTAAAGGGATTTTTCAAATTAACGTTCAGAAGGCATTGCTATCTTGGTTATAACGCGAAAGTAAGTAAAGTAGTAATTACCTGTATTGGTATCCTCTTAAACGCAGTTCCTTATAGAAGTCCTTGGTGAGCATATGCTTGATGCCTGGCCCGGTGACTTCGGGCAAGTTCGGCAACACTCGGTAGTCCTGGCCGACGTTCTTCTTCTCGTAGATACGACCAGTCACGATTGAGGCACCGCTTTCTACGATCTAGGATAAAAAAATTGTTTGCTAAAAATTCTGGATCAAATTGAATCTTGCTTTACAATTTCAAGCCAAAATTTAAGCTATCGGACGTTGTGCGGTCAGCAACAAAAGTCGTATAGCGCTTTAAAATTTCAACCATAGTTGTTTAGTACAAAGGCATAGAAAATACGGAATGAAGGTAAAAACTACATATAAATAACAAACACTCAGTCAGTAGCTATTATCCGAAACGCTGACTTTATAAAGGGATCCGGCAAAGATAGCTTGTAAGGGAAATAAAGAACCGCCTCCTTGCATGGCAAACAATCTCGATCAAAATTTAAAAAATAAAATATAAAACATCTCGCAACTATCTCACCTCAAAGTTACCACTGCCTTTCTGGATCATAATGATGAACTCCAAGTTGCCTTCCTTGGGAATGTTGGTGGCTCTCTGGAAGCGAACATTCTCGAAGACTACTGACACTTCTGTGTACAGCTCTCCCATCATCATACCGAGGGTCTCCCAGACAAGGACCAGGTAGCCGGTAGCAGGGTATAGGTTACGACCTAGGAAGGTGAAACGTGAGAATAAGTAGTTTATACAATGTGTAACTGAATTAATGCACTTTGAGAAAATTGTTTGTTCAGAATCGTTTACTGAATTGATTTTTGTAATTTTTTATATAGGTAATATTTTATCCCAAAAATAATTAAAACTACGTAAACTGCTGTCACACTTCCGCTGTACAGTCAAAACAAACTAAAATGGATGAAATACCTACTACGCTAGACCCATATGCAAGTGCGACTGTGTGCATGCGTAGATTTGTAATGTGACTGTAATTTTCTCCCATAATCTGTACAACAAATTTATAAAAAAAACAGTGTTTTAAACATAATAATAAAAATTCAGTGTGTGTATTATGATTATAACATAATATTCTAATTGGGGTGTCTGGTGGTGTGCGTTTATTCCGGGACATATATATACTAGTATCGTAAAGAGAAAAGATTTGAATATCAGTTGAGTAATTTTAAAGTTTATCCATTATCAAAATAATGGATAAACTTTAAAATTACTCAACCGATTATAAATAATCTTTTGCCAAGGTGAAAGAATTTAGGCTATTAACAGGCTATATAACCTATGCAGTAAATTTCACGAGAGCACAGTATTAACCAAAAATCTAGCATAACACGAATGAAACCGCGAGAAGCAGCTAGTGGAAGATATAAGTGGTTTGGTTCAAGTGGCAAAGCTTAAAAGAGTCGGTGCATGCTCCAGCCAACGTTGAATAAATGAAGCTAAATAAAATTGCTGGAGTATACCGGACAAAAAACTGTTTTTATTTACAACGGACGCAATGGAACTCGACATTATTTTAATTCAATAGACCACTTACAGCCAGAAAATTGAAACTAGTTGCTCAATACCAACAGTAGTAGCAGTGGCGACCTTTTTATATAATTAACTTTTGAACCAGAATTCACTGTATAAAATTCATAAATAAAAATATTTTTACACGGTATACACGGAAACAGAAACTTCAAGCGGTGATACACTAAAATGGTCAATGAAACCATCCATAATTTTTAATTCCCATTTACAGACTTTAAAAAAATGTAAGAGAGTTACCACTTTACGCGAAAAAATTTTGGATACTCTTGATCTCTGATCAAAAAAGACCAACTCAGATTGGAGTAAAATTTCAAAAAATATGAATATCCGTCTAAGGTCATTGCACAAGGGCATCAAAAAACTTTATCCACATCATAGCCGGGTTTTTTTTGGCAAATAAATTGTGATAGCACGATGGGATTGCCGTCATCATATAAGTGTACAAAAAGCCCTTAAATAATTAAAGACTAAATAATAAAGACAAAATCAGAGTCGCAAAGCTCGTATAAAACCGAGCGACATATTCAAATATCCATGATGTTTATGTTCTGCTATGTACATTTCTGCTTAGCAACACTTACTGTCAACAACGTGTCCAGCCATGTACTCGCAATCCTCATCCACGATGGACATCCTAACGGTTCTTTCGCCAGACTTCATCTTCTCTTGGGCTTTGTATGACGTCACGTACCTGGTAACAAAATGCGTAAAATTATTTTACTGGTCTATTATTTTTTAAACCTCTTTTTTAAGATGGTGGATAGTGTGTCCAGTTTTTGTGTAGAGGTGAGATGGGAGTGGTATCTATGTTATAGAGCCAACTTTCAAATCCATACTAATTCATTTTAATACTTTGCGCTTTTATGGCCTAACACTGATCTTTTCAGGAAGAATTTTTAATGAAAGCTTTATTAACCTTTCTTCATCAATACAGAATATAAATCCAGATCCATTCGAATATAAAAAAATAAATTGTATCTGAAGGAAAAAAAGAACAGATAAATGTTAAAGCCAAAAATGTATTTAGCGGTAAAAAATACAAAAATATAGATACAGACTCAAAATAAGGCCAATGAGAGAAATCATAATTTTAATCGGCACCTAATTAACAAAGCAGCGTTCAAACTCAAACCCGCCATAACAATATCAAATTCTTTCCTAACCGCATTGCACCAATCGCGAGTTCATCAATCAAATTCAAAAATGGAACTGGCCACAGTTTGAAAAATAGCCGTTAACGTCCCAGTATATTGGAGTTGGTACAAAGTGGCTTCTATAGATCACACCGAGACGATTTGTTTGTGGTCGACTGACGGATCGCCGGCAATTAATATACCGCCTCTTTATTGCATTTGAAGTTTGGCTGCGTACGTACTGGCAGCTTATTGGTCGGTTGGCTTGTGACGTGTGCTCGTGTATTAAACGGTTGGAAATATTTGAAAATGGATTTTTTGAATGTTGTGGGGGACGAACAAATATTAAAACAAGAAACATGACATTTTTTAAGAAGTTTATAATTATGTCGTAGAAGTGAACTAAGAAGCGATTTTTGAAATTCAACCCCTTCCGGGGTAAAAAGTAAGTGGGCAAAGTTGCGGGAACCACCGAGCTTAAAACATTTATTTTAATGAATAAATAATCATTTCTCTTTCTTTCTTTTGATTGAAAACTACGAGGTTTCCGGTCCTTTGAAAACCCAATGAATATTAAATGTTCATTATTTCTTGATGCGGTAAGGTAAGGAAACTTTAAAACTAATCTATTATTTAGAGAGTCCAAGAAAACAATTTGAGATGAAATGATTTAAGTTTGCTTTGATTTGGATACCTTCTTAGGCCGGAATAAATAAACTTGACCTAGTAATATTGGTTGTCTCTGTCACTCAATTGTCAGAGACAGACAATGAACTAAGCAAAAGTACGTAGCGTACTGAGTAACGTATTATTATCTCGGCTTTACTGTATATTCGGAACCAATAATATAACTATTGGTTAGCTCTTTATATTTTGTACATTATAAATAAATATATTCTGGTCGTCTATTCGTTGAGAACATATGTCAAGTCAATTTATAAATACTTAGTCTTAACAATATTACTGCCACTGGCGACTATCAGACGACTGTCAAACTACGACTGTCTAACAGTCGTAGTTTGACAGTCGTCTGATATATAGAGATATACGTTATTCCTGTCACTGTTACACAACTATCAAAAGACAAGTGCACGATAGAGACGGATCATAGCTAAGCTAAAGTACGTGCTAAAAACGCATGTTTATCTCGTCGTAAGATAGAGATAGTAATAGAAACGTACATAAGATATTAATTACAGTCTTAAGCCTCATGAATTAAGGCTTTTTTTAAGAATAAACCTTGTGGACAAAAACTTCTTTAATAACTTGTAGTAACTTACCAATCTTCACTGTGTTCCCATTCGACGAGGTGGGCAAGCATGGGCGTGCCCTGAGACACGGGGAACGGCACATGTGGGTAGATGTTCGCAAGATGCGGGTTCAGACCTGACTCGTACAGTCTGTGGAAAAGATATGATTTTAGAACTGGCAAAAAAACACAGCAAATGAAAAATATAACGAAGTTTTGGCAACGTTAATAATAATAATCTTATATATCCAATAAGACGGACACGAATTCTTCTATAGACATGCATGATGCATCTCATTTTTTTATATGACACTGGATTCTGTAACATTACTGGTTTGTTTATAAAATAAAATACCATCCTTTATAACAAAAAGAAAAGCTCCTTCAAAAACTAAAAGAAAACTTTAATTTAAGAGGTCATCTTTGGTTTTATTAGAATTTAATTTGCATGGCTACGGACTTCCGAAATAAAAGTATTTTTTCCCTTTTATGTGTTTAATAAAGGTATTTATTCTTTTTGCACATTTTCTTTCTTTTCACATTCATCCATCCACCACAAAAAACAACATAAACCACCATACTCACTTCCCAAAAGCGGTAAACATAACTTGAACATTGTCCTTATGGTTGCGCTGCGTAAGCGCAATATTAATGACATCCTTCTTCAGAGATCTGCGCAGGATCGCTTGTAGTAGACCGTGCGGCGCGATTTCGATGGTGATTGCGTTCGCATGGATCAGACGGGCTGTCTCTTCGAAGAGGACTGGGCTCTGTTTGAGGTTAAATTATGTTTTGGTAAACAATTTGATATTAACTTTACGTCGTTGCAGCAAGGTCGATTTTCATAGACCAAATGTGTATAACGTGAAAAGTATAACAATTGGATGTTATGTCACGTTATTGAAGTGTCTCAACTCGATCCAAATGCACTAAAAAACTTGATGGAAAATGAATGATGAAACTGATGGTCCTTTAATTGCATTATTTACGTTTAAAATCTTTGCGCTACAACGTAGGACCCACTGGACTTTATATCGGTGACGTAAAAACGTATACAGTAAAACTGACATTTTTAGGGTTCCGTAGTCAACTAGGAACCCTTATAGTTTCGCCATGTCTGTCTGTCTGTCCGTCCGTCCTCGCTTAATCTCTGTAACCGTTAGCATTAGAAAGCTAAAATTTGGTACCAATATGTATATCAATCACGCCGACAAAGTGCGAAAATAAAAATTGGAAAAAACGTTTTATTAGGGTAGCCCCCCTATATGTAAATAGGGAAGTGGTTTTTTTTTTAATTAGAACCCTGACGTGTGATATATTGTTGGATAGGTATTTAAAAATGAATAGGGGTTTACTAAATTATTTTTCGATAATGTCAATAATTTCGGAAATAATCGCTCCAAAAGGAAAAATCAAAGCGTCCCCCCTCTAACTTTTGACCCGTAGGTTTAAAAAATATGAAAAAACTTGATAGAAAGAACAGTTTTTGTACAAAAAAGACAAAAAGGTTGTACAAAATAATTTTTGCGTACTTAGTATGTCAACGTAACAAATAGCCTTTTTTTAAACTTATAAGTAGGTACACTTATTGTGACGGACGGGAAACTACGGAACCCTACATTGAGCGTGGCCCGACACGCTCTTGGCCGGTGTTTTTCAACTTTTTATTACGAGGCAAACCTGAATTTTATAAGTCATCTCATCAAAAATATAATCATTTCAAGAGTAAAATAGCCAAATTCGGTATTTGGCTATTTTACTCTTCATTCAATGTAAAAATAATACTTACAAGAAGATTATTGGTGTGGTATTCAGCAGAGGACAGGGAAGCCTTGGCGTCCTTCCACTGCGCCTGTGGCACAGAGGTGGACACCCACTTCTCTGAGCGAGGCTTCGGGTCCTTGATGACTTGCCTCAGGTATTTCAGCAGGGTTGGCCCTAGAAAGTTATTTGATAAGAGTAAATCGAATTGTCCTGAATTGGGTAGTTTACACCATTAACCATTAAATGTTCGACACAATTTCTATAAAACCTCTTTTAATTTCAGCCCAATAAATTCTTTTCATTTTCAATTTACTATAAAATTTGAAATCAATAAATAGATAGTCAACTGAGTTGTTATTTTAGTGACGTAATAAGTTGCCATTGCCATACATAATCTAATGGAGAATTGCGTTTTGACAGCTCATAAAAGTACGTCAATTGATAATGGTGTAAAATACCGTATTTTCGATGAGGATTGCAGACCGAGACAAGTTGATAATCTGGTGTAAATATAAATATATACGTGATATGAAACGATCTAACATAATATGTTGGATCGTTTCATATCGTCAAAAGCCGTTGCCATCTATATCATTGTTATAGGCTACATGGTAAAGTTACAATCTAAACATAATAATATCACCAATCAAAGTGCTGTAGTTTTTTCTTGTAGATCTATAGAATTTATTTAGTTTAGTTTATTTTAACAGAGTTTTTGTATATATAAACTGTAAAATTATGTAAGCTAATTACATTTATGATGTGCTAATTTTTTTTATATATTTGTTGCCTTTATTAATTTCTCATGTGTAATAGGCGAGACGACAAAAAAAAGTAATTAAGTAATTAGTCCGTCAGATAGATTATCAAAAAATTTTGGGCACGTATTTTTTCTTTTTTCTTGTAAACGAAGAATGACGACGATACGATGTGTTAAAGTTGCGCGTGACGTCACGATCTGATACAATTTTTGCAAGACAGTGACGTCAAAAGCCCCCACTTCGGAACTATATTGCTCTTTATCTTTTTATTTTTTTATTAATTTGATCAAGCAAATAACACGAGTCCCGTATTTTTGGCTGATCTATCAGACGGACTAAACAGAATGGCATATTTTTAATGTGGTCGTCATCCCTATTACAAACATTATTGACTCACAAAAAAGCAGACTCAGAACCAATAAATAGGGCATTCAAATATTTGACCGAGCTCAAGCTTAAACCTTGAAATACTTTAACATTGCCTGATGTATATCAGGAAATGACGCTGGTCCAGTTGAAAACCTGCGTCAGGCAACGTAGTTGTCTGGCATTTTTTCTGAACTGGACCTATTTGGCGCAGTCGCGAGACACGCAGCGTTTTTTTTTCTTTATCATTTTTTGTTTAATATGTGGTTTTCTGCACTGTGTGTGTCTGTGTGCCAAATAAATATTTTTCTTTCTTCTTTATGTAATATGGATGATTCAAAATGTTACCTCCAGTCTTTAAATGTCTTGTATTCAGAAAACCAGATTTCAAACAACAAATACATTTGGACCAAAATGTTTGTAAACTTAATTATTCGTTATTGAAGTTACCGTTTCAAATCAACAAATTAGAGGAACAAATAATAAACAAAAGTTATTTCAAAATGAAAAGTTTGCTCTTAACTTTCAGTCGTTAATAAGTTTATATCAACGGAAGTACCTACTGGTCTTACAAATAAGTTTTATTATAAGAAATATTCTCTATTTAACGACAGAATTCTAGAAATGTCACAATGCTTAAAAATGTAGTTGTATGGTTTTTGCCATATTAGTTTTTTTGACACTTTTTATACTTCGAACACACGTGATTTGAGACTGATTCGAGACACAATAGAAAGACAATAGCAGCGCGACAACCGGCTCTCACTTGGTCTACTTATAATAAATATCTTGGTACAACCAACACACGGCTATCTAATTTCAAGCTAAGCAGAGCTTGTGTTAAGGTAATTAAACATCTAATATCCATACTAAAATTATAAATTGAAGACTGAGTGTGTGTATGTGTTTGGCAGTCGGTCTGTCTGTCTGTTTGTCCGTCTTTCGCGGCAAAACGGAGCGACGGATTGATGCGATTTTTAAGTGAAGATAGTTGAACGGATGGAGAGTGACATAGGCTAATATTTGTCTCTATGTGGCAAAAGCTAGTAATTTATAATTACATACATATTTTACATAAATTATACACCCAGATCCAAAAAAAAGTTCATCCTGGGTAGGAAAAGAACCCACGATCTCCAGCTCAGCAGTCAGGGTCACTAACTACTAGAGCAACAGGCTTGTCAAAATGAAGTATGGTGATCAAAAGTTACAAAAATTACTCACCAGCTTCAGAGATATAACGGGAATGGTAAGCGATGTTGGAGCAAGGAACCTCCTTGGCAAAGATGCCTTGAGCACTGAGCTTGGCGACGAAGGTCTTCATGATGTCAGCAGGGCCTGAGATGGTGCTGGAGTCAGGCCCGTTGCGGCAGGCCACCTCGATCTCCGGGGGACACATGGTTTTGATCTAGATAGGAGAAATTGGAAATTTAGCACCGATATTATTCCGGCATTGAGCTTAATGTGATGAACCTAACAGGGTCCATGATTGATTAAATTGTTTTATTAATATCCACTACCTGTATACTTAATGGAACGCAATTAAAACTTATGATTTAAGACGCTGTGTAAGCAGTGTGGTAAGCAGCAAGTTCTTAGCCATATCTTTGCAAGGTTCGTGATTACATACAACCTGCCGCCTCAAAAGTTTAATAAAATAATATATAAATCGTTTTAATAACGGACCCGAACAAAAAACTGCACTTTGATGTCTCACTGCCAAAAAAAATTTGATTATCAAATTACGTTGATTTGGTAAAATTAATATTAAATTATAGTATAAATCTATATTTATTATTAAATTGTTGTCTAATAATATTATAAAGTATGAAACTTTGTGAAGATGAATGGATGTATCTTCTCTTTTACGTAAAAACTTTTATTGAAATTTTACAATAATATTCCTTAAGCATTAGATAATCACACAGCTTACATAACATCACGCTTAACCCACAGGAGCGGAGCAATAACCAAAGACCTAAGATAACTATGTAATCGTGAGGGACAGCTAGAATACTTGTATACCTGACTGTATCCAAGACCGACGGCAGCCATGGATCCCTTGATGAAGGGAGTCTCGATGGAGGCGAGACCTCTGCTGTAAGCTGACAGAATCATCTCCTCGGCGGTGAAGCAACCATCGGCGTATGCGCAGCCAAGCTCACCGACACTGTGTCCTGTTTAAAGGCATTTGTGGTGACGTGAGTATTGAGTAAAACTTAGATATAAAAACTTTATTGTCATTATTAAGTGGGACTTTTGAAAAAAGCAATAAAATTTAATTACTTGGCAGACTATTTAGTCAGATTCCATATATTATTATTTTGTGCAAATGTGATAATAAGCGTCAATTTTGGTGTGGTGAAATAAGTTCTAAGACAAATAAGTAGTCCACAGAAATAAAATATAGAAAAGTGGAAAAATAAAAAAATATATATGAAGTAAATCTGCAGAAAAATAAACATCTAATTTCGAATTTGATGATCTGGTCATAAAAAAAACATTAAAGCTTTCTACGTAAAATCCGTATTTATCTGGCTACGGGTTTTCACGAAGAAGTTCCTGTATTAAATCGTGACCAATAAGATTTTATTACAGCCAAAATTCATTCCAGAACAGCTAACGCTTTTCTATTTGACAAAAAATAGCTTAAACACAATGGAACTTACCAATAATATGATCAGGTTCAATGCCAACAGTCTTCAGAACATCAGTGAGACCAACCTGCACGGCCGCGATACCAATGAAGGAGTTCAGGATGTTATCGTAGATCTTAGGGTCAGGGTCTGTGATGATCTTCGTGAGGTTCACGCCTTTAGGTGCTAGGGCTTTGTGGCACCTGGGAGAGGAATTTAGAATTAGTTTTTGATGAAAACAAATGAGGATGTATCGTTACATCCATCCTATTAATATAAATGAGAAAGTGTGTATGTTTGTTTGTTCTTTCACGGCAAAATGGTGCGAGTTTTTGACGTGATTTTTAAGTGTAAAGAGTTGAAGAGAGGGAGTGATATAAGCTATTTTTTTGTCTCTACAACGCGACCGAAGCCTCGGCAAGAGTTAGTAAATTCTAAAACAAACTCAAGAAATTGTAGAACAGATTTTGATGTCGTTTTCGTTAGTAAATAGTCCAAACATTTAGCTAGCTAGTCTTAAATAAAGTTGTGATAGCTGCCACTACTGTTTCTCGAAAAGCGCAGTTAAATCATCTTTGGTCCTTTGTCTAATCTGTATCCTTATTGCTTTGGAGTACTCATAGACTATGAGAAAGCAGAAAAAAAAGATTCTCCTCAGTGAGACCTTAAGATTGATTCTCAGAATTCTGTTGAATTTTTGTAAAACTAATTTCAAATAACTAATGTATACTCTCACTACTATATTTGCACACTCTTGAAAGTTCTAAGACCAACAAACCAAAGGCAGTTATATGATTATATTTAACGGATTAGTGCGCAGTTGGTAATTGCATTAGCATTGACTCGCTCTTCGAACGCATGCAGAAGCTCTTTCCTTAATTGCTTTGCATGCAAAAGCTTATCATTTATAACGTTAATGGAAGCTAGTATTTACATGGAAGCTCTTGAACTTTCCTCTTTACTAATAATATTACGTGTAAATGACTACTGTATAATTTTATAAATCAATTATGTTACTATACGACGATGTAATTTTATGCCGTGTAAAAAGCAGCAAGTGAACCTGGTTTTAGTGGGTGAGAGTGAGCCACTAAGCCGAGAAAAATAAACCTTTCTTAGCAAGTGCTTTTACTTAGTAATTAATATCATAGTCGTGCTTTTGTAAAACTACTACGGCATACAGAAGGGTACATTGCTACAATATGGATGACAAAAGAAGCTGTCATTTTATACGCGTATTCGTTTATACCGCCCATTAAAAGAACTTCTCAATAACTCAGCTTTATTTTATAACTTAGGAATAGCCCACTTACTTCTCAATAGCAGCAGCGAAGACCGGGATCCTCATCAGCTCCTTGCCCATACCGGCCCACTGGGAGCCCATGCCGGAGTACACGAACCATACTGGCCGACGGACTCCAGAGAAGTACTGAACATCACGAGCGAGAGATACGCTCTTTGTGGGGGTTGACCCTGGAAGAAAACGAAGATTACTATTTTGGCATGGCAATATTTGTCAAAAGATGGCATGCCAAGTGTCAAACGATTTTAGACTATGTGTGATGTAATTATAAGGCTGGATGTTCAGCTTATCAGTAGATACGTTCAAACTGCTTGAATGAAGAAAAGATGATTCTAGATTTTCAGGTACCTGAGGACACCCGTACTTCTGTTTCTGTACAGTTTTGAAATCAGACTTAAGGCTCTCTCATTTTTTATAAGCATTTGGTTTAGGACCTCTGTGGTATTAGAACAATGCCAATGTCAGACTTGGACAAGAACTGTCATGTTTTTTTTTTATAAACGGAGCCGTAAACGCATGTCAGAAGAACGACCAACTTCATGAGTCTACTGTATCTATGAACTAGAGGCTATTTAGTCCAATCTATCGGTGGTTTAGGTCGGTATATTTCACATATGCTCCACTCACAACTTGTCAGAAGTGTATCTCTTAATGAAAACAACTTTTTAAAGCTTACCTAATAAGGAGTATCCTCTAACAACATGACCAGCGATATCGTCATCATGTACAGCGTGGAGTAGACGGACCAGTTCAGCGTCAACTGTCCTGGACTCTAGGTCATCTAGAATCCTGGCCACAGCTGACTCTGTGCGGCCTGACACGCAGACCAGACGGGGAAGATCGTCTGATGGTATACCGTTGTTGACCTGGATGCGAAAAGAGTTTATGATATTTGCTGTTGAAACAACACAGTCAGCTATGTCAGGGTTAAGCATGAGCATCTAAACGGTAACCTAAAATTTAGCACTTATTTTATACAATATGTCTGAGTTTAGACTATAACTTTAAGGCGTGATAGTTTGCTCCGTTTTATGACTAAAACCATTAGAACATGTGGGGTTTAAACCCAACGCCTTCTAAATAACAGCCATTTTCGTATTTTGGTTATTTGCATGGTAACGAAAATTTATTAAGGCGCATAAAAGTGTGTAGTACATTAGTCTTATAAAATATGCATAATTGCATGGTGTAGGTACAACGACGTTATAGGTAAATAAATGCTGCTCTCCTAACTAGATTTCTAAGTTATCTGTAGCTCGGAAAGACAGTTTCAACTTCTTGTTTGAATATCGTTCACTAATTACCAATCACCTTAAAACCTTACACAAACGAAATCGAATCAGAAGCTCCTCTTATTTGAGAAAATCAAGAAATATTGTAATAATCTGTCCAGAAAATACAGTGCCATATTTAATTTAATGATTCTAATCAAAAAGTCAAATAAACTGATCTCACAGATTCAAATAATAACATTTAAGGAAGTCATTTTAATTGACTTTTGTTAATGAAAACAATGGGCGATACAATCAATGGATTGGAAATGAGATAGGATCGAACTTTATAAACTTTCGAAGTTGACGATGTAAACGAGCATTTTGCTTGATACAGTTAATTTATTGGTTCTTCAAACAGATATTGAAAGTGGTGTGATAATGTAAATGTTTTGTGTAATTGGTAATTACTATGTTTTTGAATGTTATTGTGCTATTTTAGTACCGAAAACAAATAGTTCAGATCTGACATAGACCTTTAGAGATAGATAAAGGAATACCTCAAAAACTATTATAGCACTATGCACTAGAAAGTGGAAAATAAAATACGTTTTTACAAAAGAAAGCCACATTCATAGTCATAAAAGAGAAAAATAAAGAAAGGTAGTTTTATTTTATAGCTGTGGCTGTAATTTTTGATAGTATCTTGCATAGCATAATATTATTTTACAGTAAAATGGGGTAAATAGCAATGCAGGGATAAATCGGAACATTGATAGTATTTTTAATGTTGTATTATATTGTTTTTATTAGCGAAAAGAACACAAAACTACTTTTTGGGGGAATAAGAACTTCTATTAAGATTAATAATTTAATTAAGACTTTCGGTTCTTTTACAAAAGCATTATATTTGTCCTTCCTTACCTTGACTCTCGCAACATCCTTCAACAAAGCATGGGCGTTGGCGCCTCCAAAGCCGAAGCTATTGACTCCAGACATGCCCCTAGACCAGGGGGTCTTATCAGTCACCACCTGCAGCCTTTTCTCAGCCAGGGCTTCTACTCCTTCTCGAGGAACGTGGAAGTTCAAATTGGGGGGAATGTAGCCAGTGCTGTAGGCGATGCACATCTGAAAAGATAGGAATGTAAGTACTTGTGTTTTGGCGAAAAAATTAGTCGTGATTGGCTGTAAGCTAAACTGTCCGTCATGTTTTGGAGTCTCTGCTAACCCAGCAAAAAGATCGGGGTATCTTTCAGGATATTGTAATTTCGACTGTCGATTGATCTGAACTGACGTGGCTAGTGACCCTGACTGCTAAACTAGTGGTCATGGGTGTGCTATGACAAATCTTTGAGTCACACATACAATTTGTCATGCACAACAAATTAATTGTATGTTTTGTGTCTGGGTTTAATTTATTTCTAACATGCATGTATTTTTTCTTATATTGTGTTTCTTTAATTAACTGTATTTTAAATTAAAAATAATGTAAACTTGCTATCTGGTCATCATAGCAATAATATAATAGCAATATGTCTGTACACAGCCTAATTTAAGACCAGATAAAAGTGCGTGCGTTGTCCCAAGGTACCTTTTTGTTTATGTTATTTACACAATTATTTATGCTAATTAAGCAGCAATGTCTTTAAAATATGATCCTTCAAAGATAAGTTTATCATCCCGGTTCCCTCATGTCGCCTCAATATTCACAAACTGTGACGAGAGACGTCGTGACGTCATTACAAGCTGCCGTAATTGGCGGAGATGACGTATCTCACCTCCATATTGCTTGTGTTAATTAGAGTTCTAAACAGGGAAGATTTATCTGGGCCTTATAATTATGTATTAATATTAAAAACCTGAAGTGTTTATTTTTTGGTTTAATACAGTTTAATTGTAGGAACTTCTTTGTCAGACTGTTTTTTTTTTGTATTGCGAAAATGATTCATACTCTTGTTTTTAGGGTTTCGTACCCAAACGATAAAACGGGACCCTATTACTAAGCCTCCGCTGTCTGTCTGTCTGTCTCCAGGCTGTATCTCATAAACCGTGATAGCTAAAAAGCTGAAATTTTAACAAACGATTTGTATTTCCGTTGCCGCTATAACAACAAATACAAAAAATTAACAAAAATAAAATATTAAGGTGGGTTACTATACAATAAACGTGTTTTTTTTTTCGTGTTTTTTGAGATGATAGTACGGAAGCCTTCGTGCGCGAGGCCGAGTCGCACTTGGCAGGTTTTATTACATACAACAGACTCTGACAAAGTTTGCCTTATCCAACAAACTAAAACTAATAAAAATAACTAATTATAAACGGTATACCTAGACTTTGACCGATATAACTGTAACTGTTTACTTAGCACGCACTTTGGATTAGCTAACTATTTTGTGATTGTCGTTCTGCAGTTGTGCGAGGGTGACAGTAATACTACTTAGACAAAGCTCTTGCTTAGAAACGTTCAATAATCTTGACCTTAGTCCCTTAAACGAATCTTCAATAACAGCAAAAACACCATTACTTTAGCTTTTAATAATATTTGTCACAATAATTTCTAGTTGAATTTCGTGGAAATAACCGAAAGTTGATGAATTAAGTATACAATCGACCAAAACCAGTCGCCAGAAATATTAAATTTTGTTTATTAAAATGTTATGTTTTTTATTTTTGCCAATTTCAATTTGGAGCGTGTAAAAGGTAAAATGGAACTTCAAAGTCCAATTTCACCAGATGTAATCATAATAATTATTAAAAACCTACAGTACCTACTAGTAAACCTACTATTAAAAATATAAATACTACTAATATTATAAATTAAAGATTGTGAGGAAGAATTTTATGGATGTATGTTACTTTTTCAAATAAACTACTGATCGAATTTTTATCTTCTACTTTTTTTTTTATTACCTAAATAAATAAATATCTTAGGACAACTCACACACGGTCATCTGATCCCAAGCTAAGCAGAGCTTGTGTATATACTATAATTATAGATAAATTACACCCAGACACAGAACAAACAATCATGCTCATCACACAAAGTTTGTCCTGGGTGGGAATCGAACCCACGACCTCCGGCTTAGCAGTCAGGGTCACTAACCACTAGACCAACAGACCCGTCACTTACATCAAAATAAAACAAAAACTACATAACATCATGCTATGGCTAATATAACACTATTGCGCTATAAAATACGAGCGACTCGTTACAGCTTTGCATGGATGTTACAAATCTTAAAAAATACTTGTAGTTTGAGTTTTGAGTTTGATTCTTGAATCTCGCTTTAGTTACTGAAGAAGACCACATTAAGTCTTCAAACACACGTAATTCGATACACAATAGCAGCGCGACATCCGGATGTCGCTTGGTCGTCGAAAGGTTAAAAAATCGGTTTCATAGTCCAACGATCCAAACATACATATAAACAGGAAAACGGAAAACATTTCCATTTACACTATGCAAAGATTCATTCAATTTCCAATGTCCTACAGTTAACAATTTTTAATCCGAATAAAATAAATCCTGTACCAGAATTAATTATGTTAAAACGCCCAGAGGATTACCCTCATCAGATTTGCTGCAACCGGTCCAATTCCCTGTAGTACTGGCTAAATACCCTAGTCCTGAAGACTGTCGCGTTGTAATTAATGTTATCTTGGTACAAAGTCACCTACTTCAAAATTTATGTGAATATATTCTCAAATGTATAATGAAATGTTGGCCTTATCTTTGTGTGTGGGACGGTTCAAGTTAAGTTGCAATGAGTAAGAAAGTATGATTGTCTTTGTTTGTTATGAATGTTTGAATTAAACCAGAAAAGTGCAATACAAATTGCCACATGAAGAGTTTCGGATTTACTTTTTGTTGTAGCGGGTTGTTTGGTGTCGCTGTGAGTCCATCTCGCTATCGGTCGGGTCGAGGTTTCGTTTTCTTCGAGGGACAGAATATATTTGTCGGTATTTGTTTCGATTATGAAGATAGTTTTTTTAAAGTGATTTTTGTAATTTATAACAATATTAAAATTTGTCTTTGTTTTTAATATTTGTTTTTTTTTTTAATAAATGTCACCGAACGATGTTGCAAGTTTACCTCGAGTAAAAATATATATAAATAGGTTTGCTGTACAGTAAGGAAACTCATTTCTAAGTTAAGCTCGCCATAGTACTTAAATTGTTTTTAGAACTTGTACGAGTATAATGTTTTCTTTCTTTTGTGTACAATAAGGAATATGAAAATAGTATTATTTACCTTAGCAATAGAACAGAGACCGGAGGCAGGCTCACTGTGTCCCAGATTGGACTTGATGGAGCCGATCAGGAGCGGTTCCTTACGACCAGTACAGAATATCTCGTCAATCGCCAGCAGTTCTTCGGGGTCACCCACTCGTGTACCTGAAAATAAGGAAATAAATGTTAATTAAAGATTTAAAAAACACCGTCTCCACAGTTATTAAGATCATGCTGACTTTGGCTAATAAAAGAGTTGATGACTTCGACACATTTGAAAGGATTTTGATAAGACATGTCTAAGCTAAGAACCATTGATAGATAATCTACTTTAAAAAAAATCGTATCCAAATCGGATCACCCATTTAAGAGCTAAGGCGTCACAGGCAGACAGACAGACACATAGCGGTCAAACTATAACACCCCACTTTTTGCGTCATCAAAGGGTAAATGGAGGTAAAAGTCATTGATTTGGTAAACATGAGCGAGTATATATAAAACTAAACATATAGGTACCTATATGTTTTGCAATGATTAAAGAAAATCATCAGCAGTGATTGGAAAAGAGTTAGCTAATTTATCTAAACTTCAACAACCATTGGTCTTCCAAAGAGAGATACGTAATGCGTAAAAGATTTTTTTCTGTATTTAAAAAAAATGATTTCGTAGAAACATCAACAAAAACTATTTTGATTTTTAAAAGACACGACATTTCGTAAAAGTAACAAACTAACTGAAAGGATGAAATCTCAGCCTCTAGCTATTTTGTATGCAAAAGGCAAATCTATTGCGTCGCTTCGCAAAGCTTTTCGGATTGTATCGTTGCCAAAAGTCACCGAATGCACGTAAATGCGCTCTTGACAAGCCGTAGCTAACCCTTTCGATGCGAAGCATGGCCCCAAAGCCCCGGAATCGCTCGGATTTCACGAACTTCGTACTCCAAAGCCTATTACGGCGTAGTTTTTCGGGAAAGGTTTCCAAAAAAGTGTCGTGTTTTTGCGGCCAGGAACTTAACTTTCGATGTTTATACTGGGACACATATTGTGTCATAAAATTGTTAGAGATTAGATAAACTACACTAATAAAAAGGTGAAGTTTTTCGTTTGTAGGGGACCACATCTGAAACTAAAGAACTATGAAAGATCTCCTTGCTTCCTGTTGCTATAGTACTTGTCAATCAAGCGAAATTCAAATTATCTTTTGCTAAACATTGATAAATAAATACACTTTTATGTTGAAGAGTGTCCCAAGATAATTAGATATTTATTGTCTGATAAAAATTACACGTTTACTAAGTCACGGGCGGAAGCTACTAACAATATTTGAGACAATAATTACAATCTTGAAATGATCATCGACAGACCGTAATCGCTATCTGTAATAATTACATTTCAATCTTGAATCTTGTTTGACAAAGACATCAAAGTCGTGTCAAACAGGGACTGCTAATTTCACTTAAAGATAAGAGGAAGATTTTCCTCATGGACATAATTTTTCTTAACTGCCTCTCTCTGTCTTAATGATTTTTGACAAGGGAGAGCTTGACAAGGCAGAATTTATATTTTTGCAAACTGAAATAATTCATTTAAATAAAAAAATAACGGTTTTTTGACAAGTGAACATCGAATGACTTCTTTGGCTTTTTTTTTCAAATTAAAATAAAATTTAAAATTCGAGGCATTTATTTCTGTTAGAATGTAGAAAAATAAGAAAGCAACTCTAGGGATCCTTTTTTAAATTAAGTTTTACAAAATGTAGGTTAAATGTTTAGTTGCAATATAGATAAAGAGCGAAATAAACAATACAGAGAAATAAAAATTGGTCATTGATACTATTCAACTCAACTATTTTAAAGGAAACTGAAAGATTCAATTGAATGCGACATGCCTACCATAAAGGCTTGAACAATTGCAGAATGGACATTTGGCAGAAATAATTTCCAAGGTAAGACAATGTATCGCTAAAACATTAATAATGATAATTTGAGACAAGACAAAATGCGTCGGCACTCAACTTTATTGAATATAATTATTTAATTTAATTGAAAGAGTATGAAAGTGTACGGCGAACGATCGCCGAGTTAAAATTATTTTAGCTCTTAGTTACTCGTAAAAGGTGTTTTTGAAGTCATTAACTGATGAGATTGAATATACTCAGTACCTAAAATAATTATATTTTATAATCACGTCGCCGTGTAATTATAAAGGAGCCTAAAAGGACACGTTACATATAAATAGAATACCTATTATACTAGGTAGCACGAAGTAACAACATTGTTGGTGGAAAAATGGCTTTTATTTTTGGTGTAAAAAACACAACCATGCGATATTATTCGAGAGAATTAATTAACGGTAAAATGACGTAAAAAATATTCAGGAAACAGAAAGTTCTAATACTTCAGAAATCGGAAGGTATGGTTGAGGACAAAAAACAAGGGTTGCAAGGATAGTAACATCAGTAATAAGGATGACGACAGCATTAAAAAAATGGCATTCTGTTTAGTCTGTCTGACAGATCGGCCGAAAATATGGGACACGTATTTTTTGCTTGATCAAATTAATAAAAAAATACAAAGATAAAGAGCAACAAAGTTCCGGAGTAGGGGCATTTGACGTCACCGCACCGTCCTGCAAAAATTGTATCTAATCGTGACGTCATGCGCAAGTTCAACGCACTGTATAGTCGTCATGCTTCGTTTAAGAGAAAAAAGAAAAAATACGTGTCCAAAAATTTTTGATAACCTATCTGATGGACTAATTACTTTTTTTTTGTCGTCTCGCCTATTATAAGTATTGCGTTTGTAAAAAGTTAATTACACACACAAAAAAAGTATGTATATCGTAGATATGTTCACCCACACAATTTGAACTTCTAAAACGTCACGTTGTCCTACATAATATCTGTTACAATTTTATACTATCAAAAAACGTCATTTATTACATGACTTTATGTGTAAGATTTTCCACATGATAAAGTTTTAGTATGCCACTTGCGGAGCATTTATAACCTGTCTACGTCTTTTTACTAGTAATAAAAATGCACCGTGGACCTAATCGATATGTCGCTGTTTTTTCACTTAACTACAGCCAGACAAAAACAAAAACCCAACCTAGAATGCCTAAATATTACACACACTTTTAAATAATGTGCGGGTTGATCGAAAGATGCTAAGAAGAAGCAAGAATGGTTTTTAATCAGTAGAAGTCTGACACTTTCTTCCGCTCCGCCCAGAGCGAGAGGAGCCATTCGAAGATTCAGTCAAGAATGAAGGCCATATTTAACGAAATTCAAAAGTCACTATTACATTACCAGTTCCGGATTATATTATAAGAAAGTTTTGGTCTAAATGTTAACGCACGCACGAAATTCGCACATTTCAATGAAAGCACGTATAATGGCGGGCCTGTTGTCGCCCATTGTAACCGTTCGGACGGATGTTTGTCAAAGTTGAGGGTGCGTGCGAGAAATAACTGGCGGAACGTTGGGTACTGATGCCTATTGAAGTATAAGTATACAAATGTGTGGAGGAAATATATAAATCTAGGGACCACTCACACACGGCCATCTGATCCCAAACTAAGCAGAGCTTGTAGTATTGTAACCAGACAGATGATATACTCACATACTTATAATATCATTTTTAACCCGGCGGTACTCGCTAGGTGTTTACATGCACGAATACTCGCTACCGGGTAAAAAATACCACATAATTTAAATGTCATTATCTTAGAAAAGAAGTTTACATTTCAGATTTTAATAGTGTATTTAGTTTATTGATACTAATATCTAATAAATAAAATAAAATTTAAAGTTTGAATTATTATTTATTTCAAATTATAGGTTATCCTAAAAAAATCAGAAAATTAAACAAAAATTCTTTATAGTCTTAGAAAAATCAAGAAAAAAAATTTTTTTTTAGGTATCACGTAAAATTAGGATCAAAAATTGTAAATCGACTTTATACTCTACCAAAACAACAAAAAATAAAATACAGTTTACTTAACCCGGCGGTACTCGCTAGGTGTTTACATGCACGAATACTCGCTACCGGGTAAAAAATACCACATAATTTAAATGTCATTATCTTAGAAAAGAAGTTTACATTTCAGATTTTAATAGTGTATTTAGTTTATTGATACTAATATCTAATAAATAAAATAAAATTTAAAGTTTGAATTATTATTTATTTCAAATTATAGGTTATCCTAAAAAAATCAGAAAATTAAACAAAAATTCTTTATAGTCTTAGAAAAATCAAGAAAAAAAATTTTTTTTTAGGTATCACGTAAAATTAGGATCAAAAATTGTAAATCGACTTTATACTCTACCAAAACAACAAAAAATAAAATACAGTTTACTTAAAATGAACATCGAGAAAATAATCGTCAAACATTATGTTTCAAAACTCTTGCACCTAATCAACTATTTTACTTTGACATAACAATCGCCACAAATTGGGGTCGTATGCTCACGGCATATTCTTCCGGAAGAATAATAGTTTCCGGAAAAATAAGATTCCAGGCTTCTAACATAGACGAACAAGATCTGCCTTCAAAAATCGCTCCTGGCTTTCATGATCACTATGTTCCTCGAAATCTTCTATTTCTGACACATTTTCTTCCTTATTATCTTCTTGTTCTAGACATTCATCTATAATTCGATCCATCAGTAGAGAACTCATCATGAACCAGCTCTAAAACACTAATAATATAAATAAAATAACCAATTACATAAAAAAAAAATGTAACAAGAACCGTCGCTACCGGGTATTTTTCACCCATACGCACTTTGCATGTCCATTCTGGCCAAGCGCCGCGCGCGATCCGGCTGCCAGGTGACGCACGCGCGTATTAACTATTGCCCAGAAGGTACTTAAAGTTGCAAGTTGCCACAATGCTTAATATTAAAAATATTACGTGACTTAGGTACTCTGTGGTATTTTTTACCCAGTAGCGAGTGCTGCCGGGTTAAATACATATATCTATACTAATATTATAAAGAGGTAAAATTAGTAAGTTTGTATGTAGGGGGTAATCTCTGGAACTCATGATCCAATTCAAAAAATTTTTTCACTGGAAGAAAGCTATTTTATTCTTGAGTGCTATAGGCTATATAATATCACGCTATGTCCCATGGGAGCGAGGCAGTAACCAAAAACCTAACGTTACGCGGGTGAAACCGCGAGGAACAGCTAGTTATAGATAAATTAAACCCAGACACAGAACAAACAATCATGCTTATCACATAAAGCTTGTCGGGAATGGGTTCGACTCCCTTAACAGTCAGGGTATCCGCTTAGCAGTCAGGGTCACTAATTACTACATCAACAGGGCAGTCTATGGTAACCAGACAATACAAGTAAATAGACTTATATTATCCTGCACAAGACACATGCATCTTCTTATACAGAGAAAGGTTACCGCATCGATCACCACAACACCTAGCAGGTTGGTGAGACTTTTATTATTTATATTGTATTGATATATGAATAATTATGATCTTAATTTCAAAGAAAATGTTAATATAGGCACGTTTTCCTCAATTTCGAAATCGGTTAAACGAGAGAGACATCCTTTGTTTCTCTTCAAAATAACCCTCAACGGACTTCGAGGAATAAATGAAAATAACAATTATTAGTCTTATTCGTCTAGCCGTTCTGAAGTTTTGCTCCGAGCAACATATTTAGATGAGTCCGTTTTAGTCTCACCCATGTTTTCTTCAATTTATTCCGTTTTTCACCGATGTCTTTAATGACCAAGATTAACTAAATAACGAACATCATCATCTACTAGGAAATTATTTGAGTTTCTTACAAATAAATGTTATTACTCTACCAAAGAATTTCTGGATGACAAGAACATTGTTATTGTGTAGCGCATAATTATAAGTACCTAGATTATAAGCATAATATTTGAACACCGATTCTGTAGAATGTATGAGACTACTCTTTATAAAAACAATATTTGTACAAATAAATTTTTCTTTCTTCCTTTCTTTCTTTCTTGCCTAAACTTTTCTCAACTGTTAGAGCCAGCCAGTGTAACCGGATCCTGCTGAATACCAGTGTTTTACACAGAAAGAGTATCTCAGACCTCCACAACCAAGTTACAGAACACGATACCCCTAGATGAGACTGATTAGACTTTTTAGACTCATTATTAGCAGACTTTCTAGATTCGGTACCCGTATCAACTGTCAACAATCCACTAATAACAACCGGGACCAACGGTTTTACGAGCTTTCCTAACTCTAACTGTTGTTTGTGGTACAAAAGTGTTGCCTGAAATTTGGACAACACCTTTACCGACCAGAGAATCAAAGCCACAATCCCTGGCTCGGCTTTGCCTTTTGCAATCGATCATGATATCAACGGGATAGTAGTAACTTTGAAAGTACTATCGACAAAATTGAATCATGACCCATTTTAACGACAAATCGTGTGACATTTTTAATACATGTTTACGCGAATGTCGACCTAATTGTGTTGAATGTCTGTATGAAAATAAGCCTATGGTGGGTCATGATTCCATTTTGTCGATTGTACATATGAAGTGAAAATATCACTGTGGTACTTTCCCGTTCCCAATACTTTATACTACAAGGAGTATTCAAAGTACAGCAACGACGATTTCACAAGAATTTTGCAACGGCAAAGCGCTACAGATGCACTTGAAAGCGCTTTATTGGCTTGAATTCTTAGAACTTTTATATTCTGTCTCAAGCGACGAGGAACTGAAGTTTACAAAGAAGGGTATAAAAAACTCATTTTTTATTATTTTTGTATGCCAAGTTAATTAGTTATACTATTACAATAAAGCGGTAGAATTTTTACTTGGTCGGGCTGGAGACAGGATTTTTTTTTGTATGCAAAGCGACTTTGTATATATTCTCGATAATTAATTTTCAGATAAAAGAACCCCGAAAAAATAAGTTTCATAATATAAACGTGTAAATGCGAAAACAAAATAACAAAGACAATTTAATTTAACCTATACCTAATGTAAATAACTTAAAGACTGTATTTTTGTTATAGGGTGGGTGTGTTGTTTAGGTAGGCTAACTTAATGAAAAATGGTCACAGACATCTAAAGACAACTGCAGAACCATGCACCCCGAAAATGCGTTGCCATCCAATCATAAATCCATCTCTTATTACTCCGACGCCTACAGCCTCAATGCTATCGCTAAAAATAGTCATAGTGAGAATACCGTCTGTTGCCACAATTATCTGATCCACCTTGCATATTAGTTTGTTCTAGGGTGGGTCAGATAATTGTGCAAACATACTGCACTTCACACAATTCCTTCAGAAAACGCTCTACCATCCTATTTCATAACACCAAATGTTTTAGCAATCAAACCAGACTAAAAGCTTGTAAAACTTTCCTTTTATATTCTACAGTTGTGAGTGGGCGACATTTTTCGTCGTAAAAGTGTTTTATTTCGTGTTTCACGTTGAAATATTATATTTCCTGCTACGTCTGTGTTTTTGGTTCACAAAAATATGGTTTGGCACTAGGTAGACGGTCATGAATATGTAAATAGCAAAGCCGCATTGTGTATTTGGAAAGATAGAAATGTTTTTCTATCTTGTTTCTGTCTTCAATACCCATATTAAATAAGGTAAACAATACAATACTATATCTATATTCAACAAGATGGGAAAATAATTTATATATCTATAAAAGAAAAACTGACAGACTGAATTCTGACTGATTCTGGATCTGGAAATCGCTGGATCTAGAAGCAAATGTGCCTTAGGTGGATTTACCTGGAAATTTACCTAGACAAGCTACTAAGCTTTGCTATCCGATGTGTATTCATAATTATCTTATTAATGTTTGTAAAAACATGATAATTAAGAAGAAAAGTTTTAGAAAACACTTTAGCATAATTAAATTTAGATAAAACAGCGAAAAACAACAAAATTCGGTTTTAAAATGGAAGAGTATATATTTTTCGACCTACTTAAAATGTATCATTAAAAGGTTCCTGTTTTAATAATGACTGTTAAAAATCCCAACAGAGTTTTGAACAGCCAAATAAAGTAAAAAAACGTAGACTGCCCGATTTAAAAAAGCTATTTACCTTTTATTTTTAAATGGTTTCATTTACTTTGCCTCATATATTTATTTGTGGAAACTCTTGCGACAATTTTTTCAACTAGGTCTGTACTTCTCTTGAACCGACACTTATGAACTTTTCCCACTTACGTTTCAATCTTGTGACAATACAACTTTCACGTTGTATCTAAATTCAACTTGAATAATATAACCTAACTAGCTGCCTCCCGCGGTTTACCCTTATCACTTAGGGGTATGAAAAATAGATAGTAGCCGATTCTCAGACCTACTGAATATGCATATAAAATTTGGTAAAAATCGGTAAAGCCGTTTCGGAGGAGTAAGGTAACTAACATTGTGACACGAGAATTTTATATATAAGATAATATTGATATATACCACTGATTTAAAAGAGTGTTCATGGAGTTTCTTGCCCATCCTTCTCCATAGAAACCTTTTTGATAGACTTCCTTCTTGATAATTCAAAAGTACCAGTTAAATCGTTTCATTGAATAAATAATTTTGAGTTTGAGTTTGAACAAACGACTTGCTGTGATGATGGAGTCAGGCGGTAAAAAGTAACTAATAACTATACCTATATCCTTATAAATCAAACTGAAAGCCATAATACACCGTGATAAAGGTTAATACATCTTGTTTGGTAAGACGAGGGACATTGAGGGACCTATTGAAGGTTAGATTCAGTATTCGATTCCATTACGAATATAAAAAAACTGTAGACACGCGCGCTATACTAGATGCATTTTTGGTCTTGCTCAACCCGCTACGAGATGATTCTACCCATGAAAACAAACAACTTTTATTATGGAACCAACTCGGAAATAGCGAAAAAAATATCAGCTGTTTCTAAGAAAAGTTCAATGCCCTCCGACCATAAGTATGAACCAGCTGATATTTTCTCCGCGATTTCAGAGTTGGTTCCATAATAAAAGTTGTTTGTTTTTATGAGTAGTATAATCTCCTAGCGGGTTGAGCAAGACCAAAAATGCACCTAGTATACCCATCGAAAGAAGAACGGATCATACCTACTTCACTCAGACAAAAGCTAGTAAAGTGGACAAATATACTATGAGTACGCTACTTATACATTAATGAAAATCCGACATTAAAAAAAAAACACCCCTGCGGAGCTAGGACTAGTCGCTAAGTTTTAAATAGGAAAAGTCAACAACTTTTGTTCTACTCGGGAATTGACTCAACGCTTAGCAGTCACACAATACAACCCAATGTTTTCGGTTTTGCTTTCTCAGGTCCTTTGATAAGGCTGGCAACATTGCCGTGCAAATATGAAAAGAGAACAAACAAAAGTAATTGTTAGCACTCGCGATTCTGTGTACATTGTACCTGTGGCGGCCACATTTTAGTTTTTCATGAGGTAAATAGGAGTTTCTGAGATTCAGGAAATGTAAACGGTAGTAATAATCGTTTGAAAGCTCATTTGTGTTTTGTTGCTAGTTATAAAATCTTTGTTGGAATTAAATTTGGTTAGATTTGAGACGGGTTTATTTTAATAGTTAGTATTAAGAGCTCTTTGCGAAATAAAATGTACTTGGCATGCTTGCAATACTGGAATAAAAATAAAAAACAATTTCGATCGTATTTCAATCTCTTGGCAACCCTCTAGTTTAATCGCGTTGATTTGTTTCAATTAGCGTCTTGTTCTTAGACGTTCACATGCCCATTAATGTTAAAAATGTATTCACACTTACAATATACCAAAGCAAATCAAGTTACCCAAATCTGTAAAATATTCCCAATCAACCTTGAACCTAATGCTTTAGCGATAAAGTTGATAATCTATTAAAGAAATTTGAGGTTCTGACCTTACTTACCGAATTTAGCAAAAAAATGTTTTTAATTTCACTTACTTATATTATTTGAGAGATAGAATTTTCTCAAATTTTGTATCAATACCTATCTACCAAATCTATCCATAGACAGGATATTGAACATGGCCATAAGACCAATAAAAACTAATGCAATCAATCGATCGAGAAACAAAAGAAAAGCGCCAAATCACTCAAATCTTTTGCCTTCGACACAACCGTAATCGGTGCTACCAACTTAAGCACGTTAAAAATTAAATTTGGAATCCAGTTCTGCATTACAACCGCGTCACAAAAGGTTTATGAGCCAGGTCTTTGTACTGTAAACAATAGTTCATTTTAATTTCATCTTAACTATGCTTGCAAAGTTTTTCCATCTCTTTTATTTTTCTCTAGAGTTTTTCAACGTAAAGCTTTTCTGTTAAGGTGGAAGCTCAAGCCCGCGAAATTCAAAATTTTGACCGCTTTATATGAAATTTGGCGTTTAATGTCTGTGGTGATAAAGTATATAGTTATATAGTTCGCGACTGTAATAAGTATCTAGTAACAGACTTATATTCATTCAAATCATCAAAACAGCCCTCCGAGTGCATATAACTAGATTGATTGTCAATTCAAACGCATTCAATCTAGTTGTATGCACTATGAAATAAATGTATTTTCTTTCTTTCTTTCTTTCGGCACTGCTGTGTGAAATAAATGTATTTTCTTTCTTTCTTTCTTTCTTTCTTTCTTTCTTTCTTTCTTTCTTTCTTTCTTTCTTTCTTTCTTTCTTTCTTTCTTTCTTTATGAGGGTTGTATTAGACAGCCGCGAATCTTTTTTTTTTTCAATGTACAGCCTGACAATGACCGGCAAATTGCAAAACATAATCATCATCATCTCCCTAGCCTTTTCCCAACTACGTAGGGGTCGGCTTCAAGCCTAACCGGATTCAGCTGGATACCTGTGTTTTACGTGACTAGGCGACACGATACCCTTTGGTTAGACTGATCAGACTTTCTGGCTTCTCAAAACCCGTAACGACTGTCGAAGTTCTACGAATGTCAACCGAGACCAACGGCTTATCGTGCTTTCCGAGGCACGGGATGTCAGTGATGTCCAAGATAAACTTTAGAAAGTACATATGAATTGAAAAATTCACATTGGTAGTTGCCCGGACTCGGACCCGCAACCTCTTACACGAGAGGCGGGTGCCTTATCCACTAAGCCATCATGACATTCAAAAAATAATACGAAAATTTTAATTTCGCGGGCGTGAAGCTGCCCCCTAAAGTGCAGATGCTTGAAAGTTAAGTGAAACGTCTGGATTGTGACTAATAAGGTGTTAAGTTGCGAGGTGACTGAACTGGCTGTGTCTCGCTTATTTTAGTAGCACTAAAGCACTAAAGTTGAGCTCACGGGATCGTTTGAAATTATTTTATTTTTTGTCTCTTATTTGCTGTCTTGATTTTTATTTTCGTTTGTTTTAAGTAACTGTAGTTGTGAATTTAATAAGCTTTGTAGTTCTTTACATATTCAGTATATTATAAAACAAAGTGCTTTTTTTTGTCTGTTAGAGCGAAATAAAACCAAAAGTACTGAATGGAGTGGCATTTTCACTAACCGCCCACCATTTATGAGGAAAGTTTATGTGTAGATCATGCACTTAATAGCAAAGAAATAACGAGTAATGCTTTTTTAAACCCGTGAAAAGGGCTGCCCGCCTGTTTGACTTATAATTTATAATAAGTACCATTAATCTAAAGTAAAAAATCTTGACTTATAATAATACTAGCTTTTGCCCGCGGCTTCGCTCGCGTTAGAAAGAGACAAAAAGTAGCCTATGTTACTCTCCATCCCTTCAACTATCTCGCGTCATTTCACGTCACGTCAATTCGTCGCTCCGTTTTGCCGTGAAAGAAAGACAAACATACAGACAGACAGACACACTTTCCCATTTAGTATGGATATAATAAATCGCTTATTCTCCTTGTGCAAACTTTGTGAACAATCAAATGCTTTTGCCTTTTCTACCTATACATAGACAGTAACAGTCTGATATCCAACTCAACAATGCAATCAGAATCACGCTAAATAATGTTCTAAGTTCCGTGATAGAATCCAGGCAATAAATAGAAACGGAATTCCATTAAGTCCGTAATAAATAATTAAGGTCAGAGTTTAGATCGGTGGCGTCCGAAAGGTCAAAGGTCTAATCCTGCCCCGTGGAATTATTGTGGTCAACCGCTTTTAACCCGACCATATTAGATAGGTATAGTTTCGATAGGCAGCCTATGAAGAGAAAAATAACCTGACTGGCGCGTTTTTATTTATACAGGGTGGAAAGTTTCAATGGGCCCTGGAAGAAAGTCGTCAAGATAGATTACTTTACTAAAAGGAAACATTCCTTTATTTTTAAAAATAAACTAAACTGCATTCAAAGATTTTCGAAAATTTGCTTGTCACACTCGGAAATCGAACCGGCTAAAATCCCAAAAAAGTAACACTTTGTATTTTTGTGGCATCAAACGTTAGGGCCATTTTATGGTTTTCCTCTGTTTTAATTAATCATATTTGTTTTAAAGTTTTAAACTAATGAATGACCCTAATAATTGACGTCATAAAAGTACAGTGGTCTTCAAGAGTGGTCTAATGCAGCCTTGTGTGGAAAAAGTTTTAGTGTAACCTGTCTACGTCATTTCTTCTGTAATTTTGGGTACTATGTGATTGATACTTCGTTACGTAGAAAACAAAAATCTGCGAAAACATTTCCAATGCATAATAAAAACCAAATAAAACCTAACCTGTGCCGTGAGCTTCAACGAACTCCAAGATGGATGGAGGAATGGAGCACTCCTCGTAGAACTCGCTGAGGAGCAGCTTCTGAATGTGACCAGCTGGGTATGTGATACCCTGCTCTTTGTAGCCGTCGCAGTTGGTCTTCGCGTGGAGTAGCTGAGCGTAGACCCTGGTGGACAAGTCATTTTGTTTACACACCCAAATGGTCCCATATAAATGTTGTTAAGACCAAACATAGACCTTAGGAAATAGGCATCTCAAAAACTTAGTAGATATAACTTTAATTTAGGACATCGGTGGTCATGCAAAACAAAAAATAAAACCAAAGTCGCTGACTTCTAAAATTGAAATTTTCCATTTCCTTTTTTGTCTTTGAAGGAACAGAAAAGGCCTCCCTTTTCTGTTCCTTCAAAGACAAAAAAGGAAATGGAAAATTTGACCCTGCAGTGGGACATAGACGGCGGAGTTTAGACATATATGTTCAACATGTATGTTCAACTCCAAGAAGTGACAGCTTAATGTTAGCTACTAGGTTAGGTCTTACCTTCTAGAATCCTTGGCCTTCTGTAAGAATACAACCACAATAGCTTCTGATCGTGCGTAACCGTTGGCACTGTTGTCAAAACTCTTGCATCTGCCGTCAGGTGATAATACTCCCAATCTAGAAGTGAATAGAAAATTTACGTTACAATAATAATGAATGACATTCCATAATTCCAAGATAAATCATATTTGTAGGACAATACTCTTCTAGCCAAAGTGAATTCTCTTCTAGCCAGTGGTAAAAGCCATCCATATACTAAGTGTACTTTATAATATGTTTTATCTATTAGTCAGTCTACCATTAATGTTTCGTTTAAAAAATAAAGAATGATACTACCACGGCTGGAAAACATTATTTTCATTTTTGTCTAATCACCTCCCTAGCCTTTTCCTATCTATGTTGGATTAGATAATTATGTACCAGTGTTTTACGTGAAGCGACTGCCTATCAGACCTCCACAACCCACTTACTGGGAGGCACGATACCTCTTGGTTAGACTGGTCAGACTTTCTGGCCGTGTCTTCATGTATGTCTGACCAAAACAATACAATTCCTATAAAAATATTAAAAATATTGTTCTAACCACTTTAAAGTTAAAACTACATAATCGTTACTAAGTAAGAGTGAGATATTGCGTTACTGAGGTTACTCGCCTTCGTGAATTTTAATACACTTTTCCCAGTAGACGTGAAAATGTACTTTAAAATAAATCTAGTTAAGTTTAATTTTGCAGTACGTGCTCTTATTTATAAGTAGTAAATCCTTTAGTACAAAATCAAATAAAATGTACTGGAAAAAATACGTAATTTTATACAACGTGCACGTGCGAAGCTTGCTAGCTCCTACAATGAAATTTCATTTAATAAACATGACCTACAGTCACACATACACACTAGGTCCGACAACCGCTGACATTACGCCACGCGACAACCTTGATAACGCACTCACACATACACACATGCACGTACGTCATACATGTACGTGATTACTTTTAATTATGTAGACTAACGCTCTCAAATCTGGTGCTGTCCCTTCTTTATCCCTTAAGAGTGACAAAGACAGCAAAAAAATTTGAAGGCATCTTAAAATTAAGCATTCGAGCACAAAACAGATAAATAGTTATTTTATTTTTTCCTTACCTGGAGAACTGCAGCGACACATAAGGATGGAGGCACAAGTTGGAGCCTCCAACGATAGCGGCGTCGCAGTGGCCATCACGGATGGCTCTGAAGGCGTGTTCCAGCGCGTACAGGGAGCTGGAGCAGGCCGAGTCTACGGTGTATGAAGGGCCGGTCACTCCTAACCAGTAGGAGATACGGTTGGCCAACATGGCACGGGAACATCTGAAATTAATGGTGAAGTCAGGGTTTCTGTTTTGCGTGTCCCTTACAAAGGATATGAGATGTTTTTGATGTGAAACATCTATAGCCGCACGTAAAACAAATTTCTGGCGTGGTGATGCATGCCGTGGCGACGCGACGGTCGCCACGCTTTTGTTTTGTTTCTTTTCAATCATATTACTTTTTTTGATATGCGCCTTGGCCTCACGTTTTGTGGTTTTCGGGGGCACTGATGCCGAAAGTGAGATCCATTTCAGAATCCAAGATGACGGCTAACATTTTTCAAAATTTCGATCATGGGTATCGTTTCCGTGGTTTCGATGTGTGGATGTCGACGTTTCACATCTGTCAGGCTTCCCGTGACGGCTCACTGTGTTTTTATTGCAAGTATCTTAACCACTCTAGTCACAGTAACAAACATTACTAAGAATTTAATAGATCTTATTGAAATTGATGGTAGTTTTAATTATAATTTTCTGCACAATTCAAAACTTGTCAGTCCTTTGTAAAAAGTTCTCTTCCTGTGTTGAAGCTATAACCGCCATGATCAGAAAGCTCGTGAAATAATGTGTTGGCTTGAATCTCAATATTGCGTATTAATTCTGTATTCCTCATTTTACTATTAACGTACAGATATTAAACTTGCTCTTATTTTTTTTAATTAGCGAGCGTAATATGTTGTTCATTTTTCATTCATTCATTCATCATTCGTTCATTGAGAAAACTCAATTTTGGGTTAAGCTCGCTTAAGTACATAAGTCTTTTGTTTGCTATAAGTTTATTATGTTATGTTTTTTTGTGTGCATTAAAGAATACATGAATATGATTTTTTATGTTAATTGTGTTACGTTTTTCACATTTTAAGTAAAACATTTTAAAGAACACATAAAATCTCAAACTTTCTTAAGGAAAATCAAACAACAACTTTATAAAATTTTCCATAAATTAAATCAATATCAGATTAAATCATATCCATGCGACTTTTCTTTAATCCATGTTACAAAATGTACCAAAATAATTGTTATAAAATAACTATGACAAGTTTTAAACGCTTTTGTAGCCGTGAAGCAATTGTAATAATGAACGCTGAACAGTTGAGGCCCGGAGTTGCATTTAACGACTTTATCCCGCTGCGATTATGTTCAAATGAATTTAATGGCGGTGTACGAACAGTTTCACAGTTTTGATGAATTTAGAGAGTTATTGGATTATTTTGTGAGGTTTCCTGAGAGATAGGTTAGGATAGAAACAGATTAGGTTAGTGTTCAAGAACGAGGTGAAATTGTTTTATGTGGTGTAATGTGGGTTTCCCTCTGGTGCATTTGTAGGTTCAAATTCTGACTGTACAGGGCGTCCCACGGCTATGCCACTATGTTATTTAGCAAAAAATGATCCTTATGATGAAACCTTTCGATCGGTATGTTACAACTACAGGGTGATTATTTTTTGTCGAGGAACAAGTTCGATTTCCGGCCTAACCATTTAATTATTTAAATATCTATGAGTACACTTTAAAATGTTTTTAAAATTCAAATAATGTCTTCTTTCAGTAAAATGTTCTATCTACAATATTTAAGGTACTTTCCCTCCATGTGGCATAGCCGTGGGACACCCTGTATATCGGCTTATAAAAAGATTAAAAACTAGTCAATTCGCAGTGGCAATTTTTGATAATTTTTGGAGCAGTTGACCCGAATTTCTAAATTGTAAGTATAATATTTTTTTTTAACTTCGTTTGTTATGTAATGTTCTGGTGGGCCTTCAAATAGGTTTATGTAAGTATTGGACTGAATATAATGATTAAATATATCTTCTTCTCCACAATCGTTAGTTGTTCTAGACAATTTCTTACACTTGGTATAAGACAGCGGCAGCGTCACCTTTCTGACTAACCGACTGGCTCATTATCTATGAGGGTTTTTGCGTATCGACATGACATTGTTATATATATTATGTCAAAATTCACCAATCATGCTGCAGTTGGACCTCACGCCTAAGTATTGCCATCTAGCGGATTTGTCGAAAAAACGACAGACATTGACAGATATGTCAAAATTCACCAACCATGCTGCAGTTGCTCGCGCCTACATATAGCGGATTTCTCATACGCAAATACCCTCATTCATAATAGTGCCTGTAAATGGTCTAAGTGATATAAATGCCTTGAATTTTGAAATCCTAATTGAGATAAATACTTACCCAGTAATACCGAAGCCGTTGACCTGCATCTTTTCGTAAAACCATGTCTTTTCTGACTCTGAGAAGCAAGCTCCTACGAAGACACCCGTCTTAGTGTCGCGAAGCTCTTTAGGGTTCACACCTGGAGACAAAATAATAGTTTAAAGACTTTAGCATATCTTGGAAGAAAAGGAAAGGTAGTCTTTGCTTGTTGCCATTTGATTATCGATTGGTCATTTCAGAGTACTCTGTTGGTCTCGTGGTTAAGAATCCTGTTGGAGGGTGTGTTCTTCTATTGTAAATCTGCTGTATCACTAGCGCGAAAAAACAATTTTTCTTATTTTCTTGTTCTTTCCAATGGTACATCGGCAAGAAGAAAATATCAAATGAGAAGTTTAAATGCTTAACTTTACTTACCTTACTATTGAACTGTACAGATATCTATTTATAATTCTACAAAAAAATCTTCACAAAAAAAAGCTTTTTTGGAAATTCGAACTCTACAGAATCCTAATTATTTTTAATGTTGCTATTGTATTTTAATCAAAGCTCATACACGTAAGGACGGAAAAATATTTTTATAAGTGCTCTAGATAACGTCTCGGAAACCTTTGGTGTACTGTGAATAGAAACGCTACATTGAGTTCCACAAAGATAGTACTTTCAAACGAGCTGTTCATTAAGATACGAGCAAATGCAATTCTTTTGTCAGTAACAAATTAATTTAATGAAGCGTTTTCCATACTACACATTCAAAGCAAACATTGTTTGCTATAACGAGATGAAATATGTGTTCGGGTATCGGGCACTAATTACTTGAAAATTTAGTTTATAATTTTTTGTTTTGCAAAAATGAAGGACTCCTTGCTTTAAAGGTCGCGTACGTACGTATGGAAAACGGGCCAAAAAAAGGTTGAAGAAACTCCATACTAAACTTACTTACTTTATTTTATTTTATTAAAAAAGGAACAACAAACATTTACATTATTAAAACTTACAACTAGTCAGTACAAAAAAAGTTTAGGTTATAATGTAACCCACGACGCTGTTCACAGGTAGGCATAATGTTTATTAAGAATAGAAGAGAAGATCGCTAGGGATGTTGTGTAAGCTTAAATTAACTGCAAGTAATAAATACAAAACAAACAAAAAAGTTACATCAGGAGTAAGTTTAAAGAAATAAAGTAATATTATCTAGTTGGTTGGTTCCGCTTGATTTAAAAGGAACTTTTTATAGCAATATAGAATTATAAATAGATACCTGTACAGTTCAATAATTATATGTATGTAAAGTTAACCATTCAAACTTCTCAATTGATATTTTCTTCTTGTCGATATTCCATCAGAAGGATTATTGAATACTTCGGAATATTTGGTATTAATGCGTGTCTTGGCTCCTGAATAATTCAGGAGTGCTGTCATGAGGTAGTCTATTTATGTCACGTTAGTATCTGAAATATTTGGCCGGAAATCTTGAGGTTTGCCGTGCAATAGGTGATAAATTATTATAAGCTCTATTGATATTGATCTTTCGACAACCAAGCGACAGCCGGCTGTCGCGCTGCTATTGTCTTTTTTATTTTGTCTTGAATCACGTGTGTTAGAAGGTTTTAGGTGCAATTTTAAGTAGGCTGCCAGAAACAAAAGGCTAAGGCAGGCTAATTAATTTAAAGAAAGACTAGGTTAATTTTAATGTGAAGCAAGTATTTCCAGTTATGTAAACAAATTAATAACATATTTTGTATATTAATAGCTGTTACAATTTACCCAAAGTCGATATAGCTTCGCCCGACTGTACAAATGATATCTAAATTGTATTTATTTTTGTAGTAGGGAAAAATATAAAAATAATATTGCTACACTAAAAAGATAAACAGTTCAAAGGCAGCATTTAAGTACATTTTCCCTCCTAGGACATTAAATACCCGACGAATTCAAAAGACAAACGCTTAGTTAAGTTCCAATTGGTTAAGTACACCAAGACGCAGAATAAATAGTTGGTATCCAAACAAGCCACGACGTAATGAACGAATCGTCCCCGTAATTAATAAGATTCTCTGTCTTTTACCGTTAAGTTGCCCATTTAATTTCTTGAGTCAACATTATTGGCGCCCAACATGGGACCTTGTTGGGCGCCAATAAGAATGATGTAAAGTTTATGTAGTAAAAACCATCAAATCTTCAATTTCTTGAACTACCAAAGAAATCTACGTGATCGAGTCCACTTTTGAAGTTTTATTATCGAATTTGAATTCTTGGGGCCTGTCGTAAAGGCAATATTGAGTTATAATTACTCTGTGGCGAAACTTTTAATGGATGTAAAGATAACGCCGCGGTTTCCCGCCGGTTTGCGAAACGACAGTCACAATTGCTTTATTGTGCTTTAGATAAGAATTCTTTATTAGTACTTTCCGGCAAATTATTTAAGATGTCATCATTTTTTGGGTCATTGTTTTGATACGCGATACGCTTTCAGATAGAAATCGGTGTTGGTGGTAACGTCGTGCCCAAAAGAGGAACAATAAAAGTTTAATAAAAAATTACAGTCTGTGTTGTTTGTCGCGCAAAGTACAAATTGTCCCGCATTTTTGAAGATTAGAGATTTTTTGATGATACAATATTTCAATCAAAAAGTATTTGGACGAATTCCCATTTTAATGTTCCCATATCATTAGATGAGTTTTAGCAATGATGAATTTAAAAGGTTTGTATAGAAACGATGTTTAATGAACTTCTTTGAGGTGCAATATGCCATACAGAATCTGATTCATGTGACAGTCAAAGGAATCCGTGAAAGACAACATGGCAAGGAATAATAAAGGCAGCGTACTTTGAAGAATTTTGGGCGTAATTGGAGCATGGAGTTAATGAGATCCATATGTCTCTGAATGTGACATACAAAACGACAATGTTTATTTTTAGGTCCTAAGAACAGATGAACAGACGAGTATACATGATAAGAAAAGATAGATCATTGCTATGGGGTGTAAAAATACACAAAACACCAATACTGGCAGGATTATATCATTATAGCATATCAAACTAACAGAATTGGGCGAAAATTATCATTTATGACATACTAACTATGATTTTAGTGTGAAAAATAATAAAAAACCGACCAATCACGAGTGAATTGAAATTGCATACATAAATTTCAATATGCCTGGATAATAGTGGATAGTGAGCACTTGCTCTGATTGGAATCCAAAACTTCATGCAAAAGAAGCAGGTTTAACACTGCGCCATCAAGCCACTCTAGTAAACAAATCACGTAGATCTTATAAAATTAACTCAATTTTTTTAATAACCTAATTTTTGTGACCTACCTCCTGATATTACCTCGAAAAGGCAATATATTCTTAGTCCCACGTTACATCATTTAACAACCCAGAAGGTACAATGTCCATTATGTAACTTATACGCTACCATCCTGTTCGATTGATAGCAGTTCCAACCAACTTTAAGCTAGTGTAGGGATGTCTCATGTTTTATACAAGCAGTAAGGTAATAATATTTCGTTACTTTTTATTATTCGATATTTGACTGACATTCGATGTCAGTCAAATATCGTATAATAAAAAGTACTAAACAAAGCACGTAAAAATAATAAACAAATTCATGTTTTAAATGTACGTAAATATGTAAGAACATTGTAAACAAATAAAAAAAATGCTTGCAGAAACAAGGTTGGAATAAATCGCGGATAAATAGAACACTATTGGTATTCCGAAAAAAAAATGGAAATGCCGTGATCGCACAATCTTTAGAGTCTGGCGAGTCTCAATCTTGTAAGAGGTTAAGTAAGAACTAATACATTAAATTTTTTAAAGTTTTTTGTTAACACTACATTCATTAAGAAAGGAATTATCGTAAAGGAACCTGGGCTATTACATTACTACATTTATAAGTCCAAAATCACCAATCCACCTTGAGCAATCATGGTAAACCTACTCTGTATTAGAAGAAGTCTTGGTGTAAAATGGTATTATTAGAAAATACTCTAGATTTTCAGTATTCTCCCTTTCCCATCCTTATGTTAAATAAATAAAGAACATACTGCTCGCATATAACGTATAGACTAGACCATAGTCTGCTACTTATGATTCAGGTTGTAATTGGTTTGGAAAACTTCGACAGCTAATTGAAACTAAGTTGAGATAAGTTACGTGAAGTGCTGAGCAAATTATGAGGTACTATCTGTTTTGAATTACTATGTTATAGTACCTAGAAGCGTGAGACAATTTCGGTTATTTATAACTTATATCAAAGAATTACTATCAATAATTCTAACTACTCTCTTGTACCTAAGTTACTTTTGAGGTTCCTTAGCTCAACAAGAGCTTATTGTTAATAGTCTGTCAGCAGGCCGTGTGTCATAAACCGGAATAGGCAGAGAGAAGTAATTTTCACATCATATATTTTTATAATTTTACTACCACTCACCTTTTTTACGTTGGTTGGCCATGTGGTTTTCTCAAAACCCATGGAAAAGCAATTTAAGGATCTAAGAAGTGATAAAAACTTTTGAAAATGGCCCCGTGGCGGCTTTAATTCATCCAAGTGGTTGACTCGCAGTAAAGACAAATTGGCTTCATCGCAGCCAAAGAAAGGTAGCAATCGATTGAAATGCCTACATCGAGGGTAGTAAATGGTGGACGTTTTGACACCGATGGGAACTGTGATAAGAAATGCAAATATGATCAAATGTTTTTGGGCTGTTAGTTGTTGAGAAGTTTCATTGTATATATCTTATTGTATTTGAAAAAGGTTTGCTTGTTCGATAAAACATAATAATTATTGAACCTTATTCTAATAATTATAAGGTATAGTTTGTTATACCCAAGTAACGCAAATATTTTGCCAAATATGTCAAGTGCATCGCACCATAAGGTTTTATGCCGGATATTTATAAACTTTGTATAGGGCCAACTCATGTATATACTTTTTCTTAAATCTGTTAACAATTGACTAAAATCTCGATGAAAAAAATATATAGACAAAAATAAAAACCTCCTTCTTTTTAGAAGTAAGTTAGAAAAACAAATGAGATCAAAAATAAAATGCCAATAGAAAATAATATAACACGAGTGCGAACAACAATTACATCTCGATTTACGCCGTCCATAAACGATTCTTTTACGACTTAGTGCTGTAATATACTATTTCTCTTTGGAAAAGAAAATGCTCGCAACGGTGTCAGCGGCGGAACTTTAAAACCAGAATCAATGTTCCTGATTGCGTCTGCGAGGGAGGGTTGCTAAACGGCCATTCTCCGATAAGCAAATTTTACGTGTCCGGGCTTGAATAATCCGTACTTTTATCATATTCAATCATCCAATATTTTTTATATGTTAGATAGCATCCCTATCTAGCCATAAACAAAAACACAGGCTTCTGTTTAAAGTATTTAAGACTAAATTAATTTAATCTAAGTTCAAAAACCTCTGTTCTCTAATTACCGTAACGTGTCCGCACACTGTCTTAATGTTAAAACTTACTTGTAATTTTTATGACTTACAGGTTTACTTTGATCTATTCAACATTTTAAATGGTGTTAAACAACGTGTATCGCATAGTAAAATATTGACTCACTAGAACCAGTCTATAAATAATTATCATTAAATTATCGGATGTCCGATGGAAAGTTATAATTACCGTGACATATTCTGTTCTCGAGTGCACACCCCTAAAAAACAGTATTTGGCACACCACTTCCGAACGCGTCTCGTCTCCTCCATGTATACCGCGAAACATCAGCAGTTGCACGTGTCTAACGTTAGTGTACCGCTAATAAAGCGCTCTTGTATATAATTACCGTAACCTTGGTTACAAACTTTTCTAATTACCGTTTTACATTATATAAATTTGATTTTTTAAGTTAGACCTAAGTTGATCATGTAAATCGAGGCAGTACTTTGGCCTCCGTACGTTGTAATAAGCTAGTGTTTGCATATTTTGTTGGTTTCCGAAATTTTAAAGAAAATCTGTCGTTTTCTAATTACCGTATACTAATTACCGTATGTTTATAATTACCGTTGTATGAAAAATTAATTCTTATTTACTAACTGTAGCCTCAAAATAGATGGGTACAGAAGTCAATCTACATGCAAAGCGCGCTTGAGCATCACTCGCGATCATCAGTGATGAGTTGATGAGGCATATCCGCTGGATATATATATAATCCCGCGGATATGTGGAGGACGAGACATTTCTTAATGCTAAGTCTCTCCTCAACCGCGAGACCCGGAGGTTGTATCTCCGGGAATATTTCCTTAAAGCTGACGTGGTTCCTTACGTCAGCACCGAGAATCCGAGATGTGGTCACTGTGGTCAAGAACCTCACTCCGCTCTCCTTAACTAAAGAGAACTGGCGCAAACTTGTAGTGCTTGAGGCAAAGGATCGTGAGGAAGTATGGCAGAGTAAGGCGCTACACGGGCGGTTTTTCCGGGCCCTGCATGGGCCCGATGTAGACTTTTTAGTGTCAGTTTAGTAGCTACAATTTGGTGACCTATTTGGGGAAACCGAAGGCTTTGTCTGTACAATTATGGATGAGGTTATCATGACGAAGAATTGTCGGGAATTTATTGTGTAAGATGGTACGGTTGACCTATGTCGGGCGTGTCACCTGCCGGGAGAACGATTCGACACACTATCTCTGATTATTCTCGTCTTGCTAATAAAGAGGACTTGAATGGGCACAACCTAGTAGCCAGGATTATCAATCTGCAACTTGCTCTGAGATACGGCCTCGTAGAATCTGAAGATGGCAATGTCACATTGTACTGGGATCGATACATCATCACTGAAAGGACTGTTGTAGCAAACAAGCCTGATATAGTGGTGGTGGATCGTGCTCGTTGACGTAACGGTCCCGTGTGACAAGAACCTTGTGAAGATCGAGAAAGATAATAAAAATTAAGTATCGACTTGGCTCGCGAGATTGTTGACATGTTGAATGTGGACTCAACGGTCATGTGCCGATAGTTGTTTCTGCCAATGGTTTAATAGCCAAGAGTCTCGACCAACACCTAAGGAGGCTCCCGTCAGATGGCTGGATCAAGGGCTTCATTCAGAAGCTTTTGGACACGGCTCGCATCGTTAGGAAGTTCTTCTCTCTGAAGCCCTGATCACCGGTCCCTGTTCCCGATGCCGTTGGGCTACTGTTTTTTATATTCTTACATGTTTTTGTTTTATTTATATCATTATTTAAAAATGTAAATAATCTGTATAAAAAAATAACGCGACAACGAACCCGCGGCTTCACTCCTACTATACCATACTCTAGCCTACTCCAGCCTACCCTACTATATCCCACTCTAGCCTGCTCTAGCCTACCCTACTATATCCCACTCTACCCTACTCTACTCTAACCTACACTACTCTAAAGTACCCTTTTAATTTTCAATTTTTTTTTCCATAAGAACCTTCTCCAAACAATAACAAACACAACAAAGAATTAGTGAAATCGGTCCAAAGGTGATAAAGGGAAATAGGGATTCATTTTATATAAATAGATGTATACAAATTATTAATGTGTGTTATTTTTATTATATTATATCACATTTTACTTAAAATTGACAGTGTTTTCTAATTACCGTGGCATAAGATATTAAACTTTTCTAATTACCGTACTCATAATTTTTTTAAGTCTCAATAACTAGAAAACTACCAGTAATTAAAACATGCCTCATTTATTATTGAATTCGTATTTTTTACTAGTTTCATATTTTAATGAGTTTAAGGTAAATCAGTGAAAAATAAAAATGGTTACGGTAATTAGACAAATAACGCCGAATCAGAGAATGACCGTAAAATGTTCCGTTTTCCATCCGACTGATCACTGCCTAAGTTACCATTCTTTAATCTTAACTTACTGTATATTGGATCCTTCATAAGCCTAACAAATTGGTTAATAATTTACGAAATCTATTACCTAACCGTGATTCAGCCACATGTTTTCTTTTTCGTTTAAGCTTCTAATGTAGGAATGTTATCATCTTTTTTCGATTGTTTTCCGGTCTAAATTACGTAGATGATTTCATTGTTCGTGGTTGTTCGTTTTCTTTTTTGGCAATAACTATTTATGTTATAAACAAGGGCTTGTAAACTTTTTTAATTAGACGAGTGTTGATGTACAGAAAATGGCTGGCTGCAGTTATTTATTAACATACTTTGTACTTTATGTGAAAGCGGATGTTTCCTGCAGTTCAAACTTTTACACCAAAATTATTTAATATTGTACTCGTAGTTTGATAGTTGTGTGACAGTGTCAGAAATGCTTTGCCAAAACACGTGCTAAATAACGGTTATTTATCTCGTCCTTTGCTTTAATATTTACTTCACTATCACTACATTATGTAGTATAAAACAAAGTCGCTTTCTCTGTCTCTACATCCCTATGTATGCTTAAATCTTTAAAAACTACGCAACGGATTTTGATGCATTTTTTTTAATAGAAAGAGTGATTCAAGAGGACGATTTAAGTATAATCCATGCTTACTATAGTAGGGAGCAGCCGGGATTTTTAAAGATTTGGAACACCCGTGCGAAGCTGGGGCGGGTCGCTAGTTATCAATAATCGACACAAAGTTATAAGTAAAAGCACAGACGATACTCTGTCGAACCTCTATGGCTTAAAAACCCACACTCAATAATATTTTTAACCGACTTCTAAAAAAAGGAGGAGGTTCTCAATTCGAATGTTTGTATTTTTTTATGTTTGTTCGCGCATATCTCCGTCGTTTACCAACCGATTTGAACAATTCTTTTTTTTTGTTTGAAAGGGTAGACTTCCCAAATGGTCCCATTGTCATCAGGTCCAGGATCTGATGATGGTATCATGTCGAAATCAAGGGAACTCCTCAATTTTTATAGAAAAAACGAAGTTTTTGAAGTCGGTTTTTTTTTTGGAAAAAGCTTTTTATCTTCTTTAAGTCAATTTGTGGCTTTAATATGCACGTTTTTCTGAAGATTTATTTTACAGATTGGCCGTTTATTTTCTCTTTATGCAGGTGGATACATATACAACGAAATTTAAGTAGGAAGGTCTTATTAAACACCTCTTTGGCTACTATAGGTACTTTTAAAGATTAATTTTTTTATTTTGTCTTTGGGTTGAGCTCGTCATTGTACATTACTCATATTTTTTGCTATTTTGTATGTGTATTTCTTTTTTCTTGTGTAATCCGTACTAATATTATAAATGCGAAAGTAACTCTGTCTGTCTATCTATTTGTCTGCCTCTTCTTCACGCCTAAACCACTGAACCGAGTACCCGAGAAAGGAAATTGGATAGTTTTCATCCCGGAAATCACCCGAAAACGGGAACTAATAATCCACGCGGACGAAGTCGCGGGCAAAAGCTTGTAAAGAATAAAGAAGATTAACTCACCAGCATCAATAACAGCTTCATAAGCCTTTTCTAGCAGGATCCTGCACATAGGGTCCATGGTGTGGGCCTGTTTATAGTGGACGCCGAAGAAGGATGCGTCGAATTTGTTAACATTGTTGATCTTGCCCGTACGCTGCGGGATCTCAGGGTGGGCCAGCTTCCAACGACGAGCGTCCCCGGAGATTAAGTCCACCTGGGAAGAATAGATTAGAAATATTATAAAACAGAAAGACATGTAAAAGGACTGCTAGACTATTTGATTGCTATTCTTTTTAAAAGAGTAAGTTAGGAGTTTCTTGCCTATTCTTCTCAATACGAAACAATATTTAAGAATGGGCAACTACAATTAATTTTTTATTGAAAATGGCGTTTCAAAGTGCCTTTTTGGTTGAATGAAAATAAATACTTTGACTTTGACTTTAGAGAAAAATCGAAGAAACTATAGAGGCGACATCTATCGCTGCAATATAAACTACAACTGATACCCTACATCGCGTAATTGGTGGTTGACGCGACGTCAGCTTATATGCAAAATCCCGCCGCACTGGGATTACGTAACTTGCAATAGCCGAGCGATCGCGATAATTTAGCAAAATTTGCTGCTCAATCGTCAAATTCAAAATACGTCACGTCAAATAGCAGTCTAGCGATAGTGCTGCCTCTGTGGAGCAATCAGTTAACTAAAATATGCATTTTTCGTTTGGCGGTTTCGTATATAGTATGGTTTTTAAGAGCAAAGTTAAGTTTTTTTTGTTAAAAGTGATATTTAATTAGTTCCAGCGATTGCTACTTTATCGTCATCGTAGCAATAAGTGCATTAGAACAATCAGCGAGCGATTAGCAATCGGTTCATACATAATACGATTTTTTTTTGACGATCGCGCGTTGATCGCGCGATCACTGCGCAAATATTGCTCATTGCTGTTTCATAGGTAATAACCCCGCCGATTACATCTATCGGAAAGTAGCCACATAACCAGACTGGGCAAATGATTCTTCCTATAGAGAATGAGGATTTATACTAGTATATGTTTCTTGTAGTATGCCCCAAAATAGTGAAAAATAGGCAAAGAAGTATTTTTCAAGTAAATACAATCATTGACTCGATATAAAATTTAGCAGACCTAAAGTTAATACATACCTTATTAAAAAGGTTTTCCTGCAGGTGTATGACAGAGTCAGAGTCGGGGAAGTAGCCCGACACGCCTGTGATCAGGACCTCGTCTCCGGGCGGCGGGTGCGACAGTCGGTGTCCCGACGTCAGTCTGTCCTCCGCTATTGTTGTCGGCGCCATCTTGAAAAGAAGAAAGAGTGAGTTTTAGAGAGGACATATTTTGTCTTAAGTTTCATTATAAGGTAACGGATATTTGAATGATTCGTTCCTCTTCAACTTAAAATAATAAAATGTGTTTTAGTAAGTTATTGTTCAAAACAACTCTCTTGTGTGTATACGTTTTAAAAGTTTGTCAATCGTTACCGGTACTCAGAAGCCACAAAGTCTCACCAATCTAACCAGGTGGTATTGTGTCGCCCAGTCACTAAGTTATGGAGATCTGATAAGCAGGTTGGACTGAAAGCCAACCCCAACATAATTTGAAAAGGCTAAAGAGATGATGATGTCATGCTACGTAATTTCTTAACTACCCTTGTTTGACTTTAAAAGAATGCCTGATTTTAAGTTTTTTGTGCATGATAAGTTAATATAATATGTCTAGATGACAAACAAAAGAGCTAACCATACTGCACAATGCTACCCCCGATCGAATTCCAACCACGGCGGCCAATCGTATTTCAGATTAGACAACTCGCAATAGCATGAAACACAGCACAAACAGTGTTTCTTCCCTTACTCCTAGTCCTATGGGACACGACCGGGAAAGATCTGTTGCAGAACCAACTGATTTATATTCTATCCTAGGCACGAAGGTCTCGCACAACCCACTTACAGACTACGGGATACTACTGAGAAATCCCGAAGGGAAAAACTCTAAAGCATTTTTGCTAACACGCAACAATGGAACTTGCAACCACAAGACCAACGCATCAGACCCCATTATTGAATAAAACCAATTGTTCCTTGACAAAAACGAAGACACATTTATTTAGTACACAAGCAAAGAGGTCATTGAACGGCTGTGGATGTTAACACCGCGATTCAGCTCTAAGACGTACATGAACAATGTACGTCTTAGTCTCTATGTGGTGTTAAGAAACTAAACTAAACATAACTAATATTGAACAACTATGTATATTCAATAAACGGGCCAGTTGGTCTAGTGGTTAGTGACCCTGACTGCTAAGCCGAGGTCGTGGGTTCGATTCCCACCCAGGACAAACTTTGTGTGATGAGCATGATAGTTTGTTCTGTGTCTGGGTGTAATTTATCTGTAACTAGATATTTGCCCGCGGCTTCGCTCGCGGTAAAAAGAGACAAAAAGTAGCCTATGTTACTCTCCATCCCTTCAACTATCTCCACTTAAAATATCACGTCAATTCGTCGCTCCGTTTTGCCGTGAAAGAAAGACAAACATACAGACAGACAGACACACTTTCCCATTTATAATATTAAGTATGGATATCATGTATGTATTTATAAATTATATATAAGTATGTTTATCAGTTGTCTGGTTACCATGGTACAAGCTCTGCTTAGTTTGGTATCAGATGGCCGTGTGTGAGTTGTCCCAGGATGTTTAATATTATTTATTATAACCAAATACTTTAAAATAAAACTCGTGATTATAATAGAACTCCACCAGTTTTCATCACGAAATAAATGAAATACGCTTCTCATTTAAAAGCACAATCAATTAAGAAAACCAATCCAAACTTCGTTTATTCCGTACCTGTGTTTTTTTAAGTCGACCAAATTGCTCGCAAATTCCACGACCGTACGTAGTGCGTCAACGGGACGTTGATTTTACGAATTAACTTGTTAATTTTACTTGAAACTTGCACTGTGAACCACTTAATTTAAATATTGGTTCGACTTTGAATAAAACGTCGCATAAATATTTAAATACTTCAGTGTCGTAATGTTAATTTGCGTGCGAAAATATTGTTGGACATAATTATAATTAATTATTTGTGTTGAAAATGATTAGTTATAATAGCGCACGTGAGTTCGAACGTACATTTTTTTCTGGAAATATACCTTAAAGGACTCCTTACACTCAGATAAAGCACTGAACTTTAATGTGACGGCAAGGGTTTTCTCTTAATTTTAATAATGACCAAAATAAACTTAGTCCTGAAAAATATTTGTAAATCTTACATAGGTATGCGGCCGTTAAACCTTTAAACAAATAAAAGGCAGCGCCAACATTGTACTAAGACATTAATTATTCCTATAAAACGAAATAAACAATTCTTCGGCTAGCTAAGTACCCTGTGTTACTTTCATGTTACAAAAAAAACGATTCAGTAAGGTTGTTGATAGTAATTGCCTACCTCAAGAGGCAATGAGAGACTCCATGGAAAAAAGTCACACACAATCATAACCCTCCTAATATTTTTTAAACCGCTTCCTAATATATCTTCTCGTAATGTTAGCATTACTATCTACAATTTTGGGTTTATTTTAGATCTTGCACACTCCTACGTAAACAAATAAAAAAATTGTAAAGCGCTCTCCCTTTCCTCTACCTAATTACAGTGATGCTGTGCCCGACGGGTCCATGATTAATTATATTATTTTATTAAACCTTCGAACACACGTGATTCAAGACACAATAGAAAGACAATAGCAGCGCGACAGCCGGCTGTCGCTTGTTCCTCGAAAGGTTAATATCTACCTGCATACATTATGGACCACAATAAATACTTATGACTTAAACGGAAAAGCAAAGTTCAAAGTTGGAACTTATTTCAAAATAAGTACAAAACCAACAACTTTTATTTATCCAAAAACACACTGAAAATACATTAACCTTTCAACGACCAAAAGACAGCCGTCTGTCGGGCTGCTATTGTCTTTCTATTGTGCCTCAAATCACGTGTGTTCGAAAGTTTAATAAATTATATCGTCAGTATACATATTTATTTTCATTTCACATACATACTAATATTATAAATGGGAAAGTCTGTCTATCTGTATGTTTGTCTTTCTTTCACGGCAAAACGTAGCGACGAATTGACGTGATTATTTAAGTGGAGATAGTTGATGGGATGGAGAGTAACATAGGCTACTTTTTGTCTCTTTTTAAGGGTGCTTGTACACGGTGCATGTAGCTGGAGCAAGTAAAGATGCGGGTTACACGCGTGAGTAATATGCGCAAGCTATTTGTTCGAGTTACTGAGTCACTAGACCCGCACATGTATTTAAACGATATGTTTACGATGCATATAACCCGCGCAAGTGCCTCAACATGCGCAAGCTACATGCACCGTGTACAAGTACCTTTACGCGAGCGAAGCCGCGGGCAAAAGCAAGTTTCCAATAATTACGTAACCGAACGCCAGACATTTTGCTATCACGTGTCACCGGTCGCCTTCTGTTCAATATTCATGATACGGTTACATTTTACTCGACTACGTAAGTAGGTATTGTGGCGCACAATGGCAACTAACCCCATGTCAACGCTATGCCTGAATAATTACTAGATACCTTCAAAATATATACATTTTAATTAAATTTCTGTATTGTTTGGCCTGTTCGATTGGTTGTTAAGTCTGTTTTTAACTGACGTTTTAAAAAAGGAATGGATGTGTGTTGGTACGCGATTATCTCGCGTTCGGCGGAACCGATTTTAATGCGGGTTTCAGAAAAGTATTTGTTACATTTAAGAAAAGGTTTTAGAGTTTTGACTGGCTTCAAAAACGAAGGTTTTCAGCAAAAAATCGCACTTAAACGTAAAAAAGAACCGCCTCAAAAACTAAAAACTGAATTCGAACAGTTTTTGTTTTTGAGGCGGTAAAGTTGCATAAAAATCCGTTACGCAGTGTTTGCGTGAAAGAGTAACAAACATCCACACACCCACACAACATACAAACTTTCACATTTTTAATATTAGTAGGATGGACTGGAGATCTTGCCCGTTCTATGGAGTTTCTTGCACGTTCTTCTCCATGCGTAACAACATTTTGGAATGGGCACAGGGCAGTAGATTCACTTTTGCTTTATAATTATAACGTTTCAAAGTGCCTTTTTTGGTCTAATGAAAATAAATTATTTGACTATTGACAATTGGACTAAAGTGTGTTAGTGCGTCGATCCTTAAGTTTGAATCTTATTAAGGTATTATTTAGTATGTATGAGGTTTTTACCTATAATACCATTGGTGGCTGGTATTTACCTAAACTTGTGTCGTTATAATATCAATGAACCCTTTTCAATACTTTGAATTTTGAATATTTTAAAGGTACACTAACTAAGCCTTACATTTCTAGGAACCCAGAAATTTACATCTACCTATCGGATTTATTAGGTACACCTAGATTTACATAAATTTAAACTTAAAAGATACGGCACGAAGTCTTAATTTCCCTTAAAATAATCTACCAAGATGTTTCCTCTATCGATTAATGCAAATGGATTAAGTTGATAAATCCTTTCATCTGAAGCTCTTTACGTTAAATTAAGTTGTAAGATGACAAAGCCTGCGTAAGCATAAACCACTTAAATACTTCTAATAGCTTTGTCAAACAAGAAAGTATTATAAAGCCATTAAGTAAGGTCTCATTTCATTTAATCCTTCGACAATTTCTACTGTTTGATCGTTCATCATATCGCCTTCATTGAACAGAAAAATCATTTAGATTGTAATTGTTTAAGAATCAACAGATTTTGCTAAAGTCTATGCGCCTTACTAATAAACGCTGCATAAAGTTAGAACAGGTTTATACGTCAAAAAATGTATGGTTCCACAGGCTTTATTCATTGCATAACTTTACACAGTTATTATTAGTAAGGGCATAAATATTATGTAAAGAATATTATGTAAAACTGATTGATTGTTGATATATCAACGCACGGCTCAAACCGCTGGTCCTAGAGACTTGAAACTTGGAGAGTGTATTTGTTAGAGAAGAGTAGGCGGCTACCTACTAACCAATAACCCTTTTAAATTTCCAAAAACCCTTTAGTAGCCACTAAGAAAGGGTTTTTGGAAATTAAACCCCTAAAGGTACAAAATAGTGGTTTGGAAGTTCAACGTGGGAGACAGCTTGTGTTGTAAATAGACGTTGTATGCAAGTGATTCGGCTAAACAAACTTTAATGGCCTTCTAATACTAAAATATTACATCAATTTGAACCAGTATTTCCGAAGGCAAGCGCCTTCAACAAAACTCTTCAGCTTTGCAATATAAAAATATATATAAAAGAAAGTCGTGCTAGTTACACATTTTAAAAATCAAGAACGGCAGAACCGATTTGGCTGAAAATTGGTGGGGAGGTAGCTTAGGACCAGGGGACGGACATACAATACTTTATATCTTCTTTTTTTAGTAACCAAATATCTGATATAACGCGGGTGAAACCGCGGGGGACAGCTAGTTGCTTTATAAATATAGATGTTTAAGTACAGATTTCCTTACGATGTTTTTTCTAAACCAATATCGTAATAGAAATAGCATTACCAAAATTCTATCTGCTTGTAATGCAAAGGTTTCTCTTCATCTGAATATCAAGGAATAGTTATATAGTTGTAAAACCAATAAATCCTTTCGTATCTCTTCTCTATAAGATGGTTTAATTCCCAGGTGTTCTAGGTGCTAGGAATCCTTAAGATACATTGCTGAATAAATGGAATCTGTTAAGGTTTAACATAATATTTTTTTGGTGAGTGGGAAATCATCAAATGACTGCTCCCGTTCTGGGTGCGGCGGGAGGGCGTGTCAGACTTTCACTCACTAAAACCCACTCATGTTCCTTCGGTTGCCCTTTATGTTCCAGGGTCACGGTAACTATTATAAACATTCCGCAACCCACGCTTAAGGATTAGCATAAATAAATGGTTTGGTTTCTGGATTTAGAAAGCTTATGATAAGGAACTATGTACATTTATTTAACTTCATTCAGTTTATGTTTTAGAAAACAACATATTTATTTATTTTTATATCAGTTGCGACATAATCTTCTCAATATTTTAGTATGTGAACGTCCTAATGTTATCTATTTCAAAGGAGTGCTTTCCAAATTCAAAGCACATTTGACAGCCATGAAAGAAAACATCGTAAGAAAACTTGAACATATCATGACGCCCTAGCTTTGCACGGGTGTTTCAAATCTCTGAAAATCTCAGAATTGCTCTTCTATAATATTCATTACTAGCTTTGGCACGCGGCTTCGCTCGCGTTAGAAAGAGACAAAAAGTAGCCTATGTTACTCTCCATCCTTTCAACTATCTCCACTTAAAATCTCACGTCAATTCGTCGCTCCGTTTTATCGTAAAAGAAAGACAAAACCTATAAAAGGAGGTCATACAGACAGACAGACAGACAGACACTTTCCCATTTATAATATTAGTATGGATTTATACATATAAACCTCCCTTTAAATATACTCTATCTATTTAAAACACGCATTAACATACGTAGCGTAGTATTACGAAATACCGAAGTTTGAAATTTCGATGTACGGTATTTATAAAGTTCATACGTTACAGCGAAAAGCAGCTTGGTTTTATACTAAGTTTTTGATTAGTCCGAAATCGCCAATCCGCCTTAAGCAAGCATGGTGAACAATGCTCATGTCTTCTTTGTATAAAACGCTTTAGCCCAGTAATGGGCAATTCAATAAAAATAGGCCGTTATTATTACATACCTGACTGCTAAGCCAGAGGTCGTGGGTTCGAATCCCACCCCTGGATGGGATTCGAACCTCACAACACGAACTACCTACCCGGACAAACTTTGTGTGATGAGCACGATTGTTTGTTTTGTGTCTGGGTGTATCTTATCTATAATATGATTGTATTTATAAATTACTAGCTGTTCCTCGCGGTTTTACCCACGTTACATTAGGTTTTTGGTTACTGCTTCGCTCCCGTAGGACATAGCGTGATATTATATAGCCTTTGTTACTCGTGGACAATGTAGCTTTCGAATGGTGAAAGAATGTTTAAAATCGGTCCAGTAGTTTTTGAGCCTATTCTTTACAATCAAACAAACAAACATACAAAGTTTTCCTCTTTATAATATTAGTGTAGATATAAGTACCTATGTTCATCAGTTATCTGGTTACCATAGTACAAGCTCTGCTTAGTTTAGGATCAGATGACCGTGTGTGAGTTGTCCCAAGATATTTATATTTATTTATTTTATACCTAGATTAAATGATCACTTTAGCATTAACATACGCTTATTAAACATAACGGTATAGGTAGGTTTAATTCATTTTAAAGTCGTTTACACATTAGACGATTGAATCGATAAACAATATCAATTATTCAAACTGTATGCAAATTTCTTTCGACGTAATTGACCCCGGGGTTATTGTTTGTAAGGGATACTAAATCAAATCGAATCTATTTGATAGAAAGCGTATTTTTATTTAAGTTTTTTTTTATTGAATTATTTCAGCAGCTTAAGCTGGTATTGTGTTCTGGAAACTTGTAATGGTAATTAGACTGTAATGGAACTATTTTGGATAAAAGGCTTGTTTAAAATTTCTTGTTTCTTTGAATTTTTTAAAAGGGAAATTTCTAGAAGTACCCACTGTTTAGATAGAGATATTGAGTTTTAGAACATATAATGATTAAGGAAGGGTTTTGTGTGGGATACCTACTCACAGTTTTCCTACATAATTTGAGTGTGTAAATTTAAGGTCCTGCGCAGACGGCACACTTTTTGTGCGATCGAGTCTGCGGCGCACAAAAAGTTTGAACTAAGAGAACTAAGACTTTTTGCGCGTTGTGTGCGTTACTGCATATAATTGCATAGGTTCTATTTTCACAGACTAAAAAGTGCGTCACTGATAGTCTGTCGTCTGCGCAGGGCCTTAAGCTTCCTTAAACAATATATATGCTAAAAGCACATAGTTTAGAGACTACGCACATTTATTTAGCGTAATTTGGCTAATTCGGCTAATTTGGCATGTCCATAGAAAACAACGATTTTGTACGAAAACTGAACATACGATTTTGTATAAAATAGTTATACAAAATCGTTGTTTAATGCCATCGTTATTTCAGTTCAATAACTGTATGTATGACAACACTAGTTTTAGGTTTTCGTACACAAGAATTTTCAAAGTCAAAGTCAAAGTATCTTTATTGTGGGCATATGTAAGTTACAGATCTTAACAATATATTAAGTTTCTATATGTCCTGCCTAATAATTTTGTATACTTATTATTGTATATAATATACTTTCTTAATAAAACTCGGTAAAGTACATTACTAACTAAAATCTAAAGACTGGACAGCAAATCTCACACTGCCACGACAGTTTGGTCGAACTTGTGGTAAATTATTTTGTTTATCGACATTACGTATCTTGCTATAAAACTGCTAAAAATAAATGTCTGAAAGTGACGTGGATTAGGTCCAAAATTAAAATAAACCGAACAGATATTTACAATATTCAAAAGTATTTTGTGAATCAGGTCAATGAGACACTTTTCCACCTTTAATATTAAATATTTATTTACTGACAGGCTTATATTTAAACTTAAAAAAGTGTAAGCCGGACTTTTTGGTTCGTATGGGTATGGAGGGTTCACGTCTGTTGTATAGATGAATCGCTTTGATTAAGTTTACAGATGCAAGTTTGAAAAAAAATTGGGCCTTAAACCAAATGGCAGTTACTAGCACCAGGTGGGACGTCAGTCCACATTATGCTCATTTAGCCACTTCCAGATGGAGAGGTTTGCACAATAAAACTGCTGAGAATTATACCACAAGAAGGGAAATAGAAATAGAAAATGAATAATGCAGCTGAGGTGGCTACCTATTCGGCAGCGTCAAGACTGTCACATTCTTTCTTTCCTCTTTTCTATTCTTCACAATAGTAAGTCTCCTTCGTATCTGCGTGAACGCTTTGAGTTTCTTGTTCCTAGAGGTAAACCTTGTCGTTCTTCATCATCTCTTCTACTTCGTTTTCCTTCTCACTCTTCGAGTCGGTATGATGGATCTTTTACTGTTAGTGCTGTGCGTCTTTGGAATGCTTTGCCGCATTCATTGCGAGATAGCCCTTCCTTAGAAGTGTTCAGGAGAGGAATTAGGGAGCATTTCCTGTCTGTTGATTGATAATATATATGTATATATATATATTTATTTATTGTTGTATTTAATTTTGTATTACGTATTTAATATTATATATTTAATATTACAATTATATATTAGGTAAGAGTTAATAATTATGTTTTATTCGTGCACATAAGCACATTGCCCGTTGCAAATCTCTCTACAGCATTTTGGTTTGCTGGTAGAAAACTCATTTCTGGGTTAAGCTCGCCATTGTACATAAGTTTTTATTTTAGTTTTGCTGATGTTTGTACTTTATTTTTTTTATGTGCAATAAAGAATATGAATATGAATACTGATCTTGAATTCTAAATTAATTAACAGAGAACTAAATTCACCGACATTGCTTACAGACTCAATACACTGACGACGTCAAAAGTGGCGGGCAGCGGAAGGTCCGCGTTCTTTAGAGGTGTACGCTCGGCAGTGGATAGAAATAAGCTAACATGAATGATATCCTGACAAGACTTAGAGCAAGAAAAGGAAATTCATCAAAATTTGCGAAACATTATCAATGTGACTCCAAAATAGGAACAGAAATAGTATTTTGATATGTGAATTGCTGGTAATTGTAATAAAAACTTGAATAAAATACTTGAGTGCGACTACCTAAATATATCTTTTTCTATATACACCATTCCTTACAGTAAACCCGTAAATGGCATGGCCTGTTGACATTAGACTCTTGGACCAAGAATTAACACTTCATTAACAGGACTTTTCTTTCGGTCAGGCCAAATAGAAGTACAATATTCCCGAGCAAAATTCGTTGATTAAGGAATTACAAACTAAAATGCCCAGATATAGAGTTGATAATTTCCTAATCGTGCCCGGTAAAATGCCACGCGGCATAAAATCTTACACACTATTTCCAACTCTATGAAATCATAATTTGAGTTTATTATCTATCGATAAATCCAAACTGCTTAACGCATATTGCTTTACATTTTTACACTGATCCTTTTGCGTATATCAATATAACAAATATCACTTTCTGTTAAGTAATGTAAAAAACTGAAATCCACACTCACCTTTCTATTTTCTTTTTAAAATATATGAAATTCACAGTCGGGGATCGAACCTGGAACGTGGACACCGGCAGCCGACAACCACTCGTCTGGACTCTGTGACGAACGCGTTGTAGTATTTAAAACAAACAATTTAAAAAAATGTATGCACAGGGTGTTCACAATAGTTTTTTTCTACGCACACGTCATGTCTGTTTTTTGTCAGAAAAACTGTTGCGAGAAAATTCGTACGCGATTGGATAGAATTGTGGTGAAAAATATAGAAAAAAAATTTTTGCTCACTTTTTTTTTCGGGTTAACGAACCGTTATTTTTTTAAGAATAAATAGGTATTAAAATAAAAATAGGCTAAGCAAACTTAACTAATTTAGCCGACCAAATAGAAATAGGTAAGATTATTTATCCGTTTACATATTTCGTAGAGTAAACGATTAACATAGGGGATTAAGAGATGCACAGTCTGCCTCCTTAAGTTAAAAATAATAATTATTATGTTATATTGTCACTCTCCACCGAATGTTCAGTTCCCTCAAACTAAGTGCAAAATTTCGAAAAAATCAGTTTAGTAGATGAAGTTGAAAAAGCTGTTATTAGATTTGAGACAAAGATACAAGCTAATTTAGAACTGCTGTCACATTTTTTTTTCACAAAATATTTAAGTTATAATAAAAATATAAGTTGACCTAATTTTAGATATTACAAGCTGCCTCCCGCTGTTTCATCCGCGTTAAAAATGTTAAGGGTGTACAATATTCATCACTTAGGGGTATGAAAAATATAGATAGTAGCCGAATATGCATATAAAATTTGGTAAAAATCGGTAAAACCGTTCCGGAGGAGTAAGGTAACTAACATTGTGACACGAGAATTTTATAATATATAAGATATATACCACTTTTATAATGTGTGGTTTAAAAAAATGTAGGTAAGTTTAACAAGCAACAATATTTATATTTATTACATAATTTCATCTTGATAATTATGAAAAATAACCATTGCTATATTTTTGTTCTTCAGCAGACAAACTTTATCGGTGACCCCAGTTTAGTGCAAAGGCGATATTGAGCCGGATTGACATTTTCTCAACAGTGTCATAACAGACTAATACTTAATATCAAAACATCAACTTAATGCCGAACGCGATAACAGAGGATTAATAACTTTACAACTTTAAGTTTCGCCAAGTTGCAATAATCCGGCAAAATTTTCTGTTGTCACGTATTTTTGGGTAAAATATAGGATTTCAAGGATTTGACGACGTCATAGGTCAAAGCAATCTTTATAAAGTTGAAGGGATGGAGAGTAACATAGGCTGCTTTTCGTCTCTTTCTAACGCGAGCGAAGCCGCGGGCAGAAGCTAGTAATATATTAATGGGAAAGTGTGTCTGTCTGTCTGTCTGTCTGTTTGTCTTCCTTTCACGGCAAAACGGAGCGACGGGTTGACGTGATTTTTTAAGTGGAGATAGTTGAAGGGATGGAGAGTAACATAGGCTACTTTTTATCTCTTTCTAACGCGAGCGAAGCCGCGGGCAGAAGCTAGTTTAAGATAAACCTCAGATAGTTATGAATTAATAAAGCCACATTGTAGTTTAAATTCGAATCGTGCCCTAATTCCAGTGCTATACCAAACTAGCTTTTGCCCACGACTTCGTCCGCGTGAAATAATAACTCCCGTTCCCGGGGGATTTCCGCGATAAAAACTATCCTATGTCCTTTCTCGGGACCCAGACTATATCTGTACCAAATTTCATTCAAATCGGTTTTGTGGTTAGGCGTGAAGGAGAGACAGACAGACAGAGTTACTTTCGCATTTATAATATTACCTAATGTACGTAATAGTACGTAAGTACGTAATACTAGTGAAATTTCAAATACGCGCCTGTTCCTAGTATTCGTACAAAAATAGTTTACCCACTTCAAATAATACAGCATAATGGAATACGCTTTTGAATATTTAGTACTAATTATTATTAGCTGATTGCCTGTCGGCGACAGAAACGATCCTTCACTATTGTGAGCTATTGTACGTTTGGATTGAATTCCCAGTTCCCTGGAATATTCTTGTGTAATAACCTGCATGTATTATTTGGTATTAGTTATATCTACTGTTCTGTGTTAGTACGAATCAGTTTAACCTTTCAATGACCAAGCGACAGCCGGCTGTCGGGCTGCTATTGTCTTTCTATTGTGTCTGGAAACACGTGTGTTTGAAGGTTTAAAATTACTATTGAGCTTATAAGAATATCGGCTATAGCGGCCGCAAACGAAGTGGCTTTTGCTCGCGGCTTCGCTCGCGTTAGACAGAGACAAAAAGCAGCCTATGTTACTCTCCATCCCTTCAACTATCTCCACTTAAGAAATCACGTCAATTCGACGCTCCGTTTTGCCGTGAAAGAAAGACAAACATACAGACAGACAGACAGACACACTTTCCCATTTATAATATTAGTATGGATTACATTTGGGTACACTATGCTTTATACCTCTAAATATTATTAGCTACTGATAGAAAGTTCCAGATATACTAGTTGAAATAAGTCTGCCAGTGGTGCCTTAAATGAAAAAAATATAATTTATTTCATCATTTTGAATAAAATAAAAATATATTTATGTATTGTCAAGTTACCCACTCCATTCACTAAGTATTTATGATTTCAAAGCAATATTTCTTGTTAAAGTTGTGTATACGCTACGTTAAGTTTGCGTAAACCTCAGGTATGTCAAATTTTACAATTAGTACGTATTAAAAACCAACTAATTTTGAAAACTTCAACGAAAATTAGAAATAACTCACCAAAATGTTATATTTAAAAGCTAAGTAGGTACGTTTCTATTTGACTGTTATTTTTAAAACACCAGCCTGTATATAAGTTACGTTACTTTGGTCGCCAACGTCACGCAACAGTTCAGTTTAAATTCAGTGGATTCACTAAATGTCCAGGATATCCTTGATAATATATTTATTAAATAATAATAATACCAGCCTATAACTGTCTTACTGCTGGGCAAAGGCCTCTTCTCATACAGAGAAGGCACGAGCATTAATCACCACGCTTGCTCAAGGCGGGTTGGCGATTTCGGACTTATTATTAACTACAAGTCCAGGTTTCCTCACGATGTTTTCCTTCACCGATGTCTGTGATGTCTAAGATAAACTTTAGAAAGTACATATGAATTGAAAAAGTCACATTGGTACTTGCCCGGATTCGAACCCGCAACCTCTTGCATGAGAGGCAGGCGCCTTAACCACTAGGCCATCACGACTTATATATTTATTAACATCGAATAATATTTACGATATGAAAGCATTGATATGATGCATGGTTTGTTTACCGTGGCTTTATTAGATATTACCATTCATACATATTTGTCAAAATCAAAAGTGCTCTGTGAGACGCCATTTACAAGCAAAAAATAATAATCTAGTTACCCTTATCAAAAGATAGTATGAAGAAGCTACTAAGCTTCTACTACTACTAACTGTTTAAAGTAGATGTTTTACGATATTTTATAAATACTGCATCGCAATAAAGTCATTGTAATAAAATTGTTTAATAGAAAATAACGTACAATAATAAAACTAAACCAGCATTTCAAAAAGCACGATAATAGCAAAATTTTAAAAAGAAATTCATAAAATGTAGTAACATTGTAACAAAAATATTCCAATCTAAGCATTTTACCTGTACTAAAAAGTTCGACACTTCACCAAACACCCGGTTTCTTACTTGCAAAGCCACAATTACGGCATTATAGCCGCTTTGTTTGTTAATTAAATGTTTTCAGTTGGTATCGAAGCATCCCCTGACCTGCCACTTCTATTAACATAAACGTGTTAAAACTAGCGACTTAATACACTAAATAAACTAATAATAATTCTTGAGTATAAAAAACTGAAAAGAATCTAGGTACTTAATAAATACCTAGTACTAAAATACTAGTAAGTACTAATAATAATCAACGAGATAATAATATACTTAAATACTTGAAGCAATAATTCGTAAATAAAAGAAACTTACAAGACTGATATCAGAAAGACTACGTAATAACTAGGTACCTAATACAAATAATTCTAAAATAAACGACACTCCAAACGCTACTAATAAAAAATAATCTACTTATCTATACTTCTATACTAATATTATAAAGAGGTAAAATTTGTAAGTTTGTAAGTTTGTATGTTTGGGGTAATCTCTGGAACTAATGAACCAATTCCAAAATTTTTTCACTGGCAGAAAGCTACATTATTCCTGAGTGCTATAGGCTATAAATTATTTTTATAACATGTACATTAACCGAGCTATCGCAACTTTTGTCAAGCAAGTCGGAAAAAAATTCCTCATAAAACAGAATTATTTGCGTGCGCTGCCTAAACAGTTGCTTAAAATTAAAAACAATGTATGGCAACTTGGTTTGTCTTAATTATTTCTACAAAAAAGTCGGCGATACCATATCTCTATCTTTTATATTTTATCTTTTATACTTCTTTTATTGCATTAAAAAAATTATTTTTCGGCATACTTACGTTTGGTTGATTATTTGAGCAACAAAATATTAATTCTTATGACAATAAATTATTTCAGTATCACAAGGACATCATACAGATAAGATTTGCCATTTACAGTATGTCAATTGGTCATATAGTTCCGGAGATAATATAAAATTACTAAAACGCAAAATGCTCCTAGCTTAATTTTCTTTTTCAATTCATATGTACTTTCTATAGTTTATCTTGGACATCACTGACATCCCGTGCCTCGGAAAGCATGTTAAGCCCCGGTTGTCATTCGTAGAACTTTGACGCTACGGGTATTCAGAAGCCAGAAAGTCTGACCAGTCGAACCAAAGGGTATCGTCGCCCAGTTACTGGTTTGTGGAAGTCTGATAGGCAGACGCTTCACGTAAAACACTGGTATCCAGCTGAATCCGGTTCGGCTGTAAGCCGACCCCAACATAGTTGGGAAAAGGCTAGGGAGATGATGATCCTCCTCACCGCACACGGACATTTCGGGAGGTTCCTGTGTCGGATTCGGGCGGAAGTGACGCCTGCGTGACACGGTGTAGCATACGGTGGAGGTAGGCCCCGCTTGGGCGAACCACCCCCGTGTCGTTGCAGAAGCAATCGGCGCTGGTTCAGGCCATGTTCGGGGCGAGACTGAATAGGAAGCCGTCGCCTCCTGCGAAGCAGACACGCTGCGAAAGACGAAAGAGAAAGCGGTGGGGCGCTTGAGGCAGCGTCAAGCTTCACGCCCCGGACAGAGACCCAGGCTTAGTTGTCGAGAGTCGCAAGATGATGGCCACTGGAGGCGTGGGCCTGCGGAAGGCGAGCGGTAAGTAGTTCGCCATCCGACTAGGACCAGACCCGTGTCGACGGCGTGTCGATGCTTCTAATAGTTACCGCGGCCCCGGAATATATAAGGGTTACCGAAGGGACATTATTGAATTTTAGTCAGTAAAAGTCTGACCCTCCTTCCCTCTTCAGGGGCGGGAGAAGTCATTTGATGATTTCCGATCCATCAAAAAAAAAACGCCATTGGATATTATTGTTTTGGATGCTTTTACCATGGTCAATGTAGCTCTTTCACGCTTACACAACCCCAATAATCTTTTTATGTACGCTCCAGATAGTTCCACAGTTAATCCGTACTAATATTATAAATGCGAAAATTACTCTGCCAGTCACGCCTAAACTACTAAACCAATTTTGAATGAAATTTGGTACAGACATAGTTTGGGACCCGAGAAAGGACATAGGATAGTTTTCATCCCGGAAATCCCCCGGAAACGGGAATTATTATTCTACGCGGACGAAGTCGCGGGCAAAAGCTAGTACTTATAATAAAACTGTAGAGAGGTCAATTCTGTACATTGAAAATATATTCAAAAATTTTATTGGAGGAGGTTTGGTGATCGATACTGATGCCAAAAACGCAATTAAGTAGTAAAAATAGAAAAGTTTTAAGATTGCTTTATTTTGAGTGTTTCGGGTTGTCAAAGATATTAAAGATGCGGGGTTCCTCATTGGTATTCCACATCGGTGATTACCAGACACACTTTATCTAATATATTATCATATCTTAATTTACCTTTCGACGACCAAGCGATGCCGACTGTCGGGCTGCTTTTTTCTTCTTTTTTCTTTCTATTGTGTCTCAAATCACGTGAATTGGAAGGTTTAATCAACAGAATTGACGTTTCCTCTTTTAACTATTATGATACCCAACAGACTTTAATCGTTTGCGGTTATTCAACCATAAAGAAGAGTAACAGACATAGAAGAGACATTCTATTCTATACCTTCGATGGAGACAGATAAGAATAGAATGTCACTTTTCACAAGTAATAACTTGCATTACCAAAAACCTGTTAAGGTAACAAATAAGTTTAGTAATCAAAGTGAAGTTCGTAACTTGTAATAGTTTGGAACCAAAGTTCGAAACTAAGTTACGAGTGGGTTAGCGAGCACCTGACTCGAAAGATTAGGCGTTACTATATACATAATCACCTACGCGGAAAGTTCCCAAATTGTTTCGCGAATTACCTTAAGATTATAAAGTAATCTTTTTGACAGTTTGCACCCAGTTTCTGGGATAAATTAGAAATTTGGGACTCGCCGCTACACCTGCTTAATTGTCTTGTGTCAGTTAACCTTTCGACGACCAAGCGACAGCCGGCTATCTCGCTGCTACTGTCTTTCTATTGTGTCTTGAATCACGTGTCTTCAAAGGACATTTTTGTGTATCTTTAGTCTGAATAATAAAAACTAAAATAAAGAATTTTATTTAATTAATTTTTACTCAACAATTGACGAGCTCCAGCTAGACTCCACATAAGCTTTAACACATCTTATTGATAATTAATATTATAAATGTGAAAGTTTATCAGAATGGGTATAGATATTTTTGTTAATTGTTCGAACACGCAAAAACTATTAAACGGATTTTGTTGAATTTCACAGTAATAAAGCTATAATATCAGATTATCATAAGAGCTGTATAATATCGACGTTTTGACGCTGTTTTTGATATTTGTAGCGGAAAATCACACTTAGCGGTTTATCTTTTGCGTTTCTGTATGGATCCTTTTTAAAAGGTTGGGTTTTCATACTTAGTCCCTAAAGGTTGAACTTTGTGCGGATTTACTTTAGTCAGCTAGGTTAGCTGGTTTCCCGAAGCAGATATCTTTCGCAAACTTCTCAAAGCTTTCGGCAATGAATCTGAAGATCGAAGAGTTACTTTTTGAGTTTTGTTTTCGTCTGTATTTGAGAAGTGCATGCGCTTCCGAAAATCCTGGCTTCCATATACAAAGGTATGCTATGCAAAGAGCTATCTGTGATACCGTAAACTTTAGAGATATGTTGAACGGCTGCTGGAATCTTCGATTAAATTCTATCCCAACCAAACGAAGACGATGCTAAGACTTTGTACAATTTAATTGCCTTCGTTTTGTGTAAGAATAATTGTTTAGATTACGATGGAACTGACGTATGGCCGCTGCCCTGGATCATATAGAAGGGCAACCGAAGGAACTATGGTAGGTTTTAGTCATTCATCTTTAGATCGAATTTCCATTCATAAAAAAAGAGTTCAACTACAAAACTAAATCCGATCCGTGGAATATTTCACATTATAACAAACTAAAGGCCATTGCTTAGTATAAAATAGTCGTCGACGTGTTAATATTCAAGTTTTATGTTAATTTCTGTAGGTACGTTTATTAGGAAGTCAAATACAATGTCACCGACAGACAGCTGCACCGAGTTACCTCTTCAATTGTTCCGTATGATATAATTATCACATAACTAGCTGTCCCCTGCGGTTTCACCCGCATTTTTCGTTACTGGTCCGCTCCCGTGGGTCGTGGGTCGTAGCGTGATGGTATATGGCCTATGCCCTATAGCATTCCTTGCTAAATGGGCTTTCTAACACTGAAAGCATTTTTCAAATCAGACCAGTAGTTCCAGAGATTACCCCCTACATACAAACGTACAAACCTACAAACTTACAAATTTTACCTCTTTATAATATTAGTATAGATAGATTAAATTCCTATTTTAACCGAACCGGGCGTATTTCTGCGACTGAAACACGTACTGAGCAGGCCCAAGACAGATAGATAAGTATAAAATGCTTTTTTCCAATGTACTACAAACCTCGTGCTTCTGCAAGACTGTCTGACTGATTGAATGACTGTTGACTTAAAAAAAAAACAAAATTCAAAGCATTTATTTCACTCGGTTGCGGAATGTTTATAATAGTTACCGTGACCCTGGAACATAAAGGGCAATCGAAGGAACATGAGTGGGTTTTAGTCAGTAAGAGTCTGACACGCCGCACCCAGGACGGGAGCAGTCATTTGATGATTTTCACTCACCAAAAAAAAAAGCTTTTGTTTCACTTAGACCATTTACAGGCACTTATGAATATCTACGCACAACTCAAACCCCTGGTTCGGAAGACACGAAACTTGCAGGATGTATTGTTTGTAAAAAGTAGGTAACTACTAAGAAAGGATTTTTTGGAAATTCCAACCCTAAAGCGATAAAAGAAGGGATGGAAGTATCGACAGTTTTTTTTTTGGGAGTGGGAAATTATCAAATGACTGCTCCCGTCCTGGGTGCGGCGGGAGGGCTTGTCATACTTTTACTGACTAAAACCCACTCATGTTTCTTCGATTGCCCTTTATGTTCCAGGGTCACGGTAACTATTATAAATATTCCGCAACCCCGGCAGCAGTATCGACAGTCACGCTGCCGAAGCCGCGGGTGAAAGCTAGTTCTGTATATGAATGAAAGCCAGATGTACGAGGAGGTCATAAACTACATGGCATCACGTTACAACCCATGGGAGCGGAGCAGTATCCAAACAGGAACCAAAACCATTGGAATATCGATGATCTCATATCTATTTTTATAGCACTGAGTTGTTAGAATAGAATAGATGAATAGAATGATACATGAAATACCATGTCTTTAAAACTTTGAACACACGTGATTAGAAGCACAATAGAAATACAATAGCAGCGCGACAGCCGGCTGTCGCTTTATCGTCGAAAGGTTAATCTATTCATCCCTAAGATTCATCCATTCCATTTCTTCAATTTTTATTACAAAATAAAAAAGACATTTACAATACTTAATTATTATAATACAATAATAAGAAAATCTGAACAACACACTTAATTAAAAGTGAACCTTAATGAAAATCAGCATATTTTCATTAATAACTGTCAGCACAGACCTTAGTGAAAAGCTCGAACAGATTTACTCTATTTAAACTGAAATTAAACTCTATGGAAATAGAGTTGACTAGCTGTCCCCTGCGGTTTCACCCGCATTTTTCGTTACTGCTCCGCTCCCGTGGGTCGTAGCGTGATGGTATATAGCCTATAGCACTCCTCGATAAATGGGCTATCTAACACTGAAAGAATTTTTCAAATCGGACCAGTAGTTCTAGAGATTACCCCCTACATACAAACTTACAAACCTACAAACTTACTTACCTCTTTATAATATTAGTATAGATAACAGCATACTTGCTTGCTGTATAATTATATGTAACATAATTTACAACTCTGTTCTTCTAAATTCAATATGATAACCACCTTTAGATAAATTAATATCTTGGAACAACTCACACAAGGCATTTCATCCCAAATTAGAGATATCCTGTAATGTAATTTATAAACACACAAATATAGAAACAAATCACACACACTAATCAAACAATCATGCTCATCACACAAAGACTTATGTTCTGGGTGAACCTTGGATTTAGCAATCAGGGGCATTAACCACTAATTAGTAGTACTCATCTTATCATCATCTCCCTAGCCTTTTCTCAGCTATCTTAGGGTCGGCTTCCAGCCTAACTGGATTCAGCTGGATACCAGTGCTCTACGTGGAGCGACTGCCTATCAGACCTCCACAACCCAGTAACAGGTCAGACTTTCTGGCTTCTGACTACACGTAACGACTGTCAAAGTTCTTCGAATGACTACAGGGACCAACGGCTTTCCGAGGCACGTGATATCAGTGATGTCCAAGATAAACTTTAGAAAGTACATATGAATTGAAAAAGTCACATTGGTGCCAGGTTGGTTGGTTGCCTGGATTCGAACCCACAGCGTCTTACACGATAGGCGGGCGCCTTATCCACTAGGCCATTACTAATCAGTAGAACTAAAATAAATAAATAATACCAGCCAATTACTGTCCCACTGCAGGGCAAAGGTCTCTTCTCATACAGAAAAGGCACGAGCAATGATCACCACGCTTGCTCAAGGATAGGTGATTTCGGACTTCTATTCACTATAAGTCCAGGTCGGTAGTCCACCGATGTCTGCAATGTCCAAGATAATAAGACAGGAAATGACTCTAGCGCTCTCTACTGTCAAACTGTCACTGACTAAAACCTACCCATGTTCCTCCGGTTGCCCTTTATGTTTCGGGGCCACGGTAACTATTAGAACTATTTCGCAACCCCGACAGGCATTGGCCCTAGAGAGCCCATTCACGTGCTGACTGCTCTTTGAGGCGCACGTGGAACAAAACGCGCCGTCCAAACAATCACACAAAGATTTGTCTTGGGTGAACCTTTGATTTAGCAATCAGAGTCATATGAAATATATATTAAACTAGCTTTTGCCCGCGGCTTCGCTCGCGTCAGAAAGAGACAAAAAGTAGTCTATGTTACTCTCCATCCCTTCAACTATCTCCACTTAAAAAATCACGTCAATTCGTCGCTCCGTTTTGCCGTGAAAGAAAGACAAACATACAGACAGACAGACACACTTTCCCATTTATAATATTAGTATGGATTTAAAAGTCTGTAGCAATTTCTAGGACCGAGTTAAACATGCTGCTTAGCAAGTACACCGTTTCAGTAATATATCTGGTACCATCACACAACTGTCCAAATTAAATGCTAAGATAAAGACAGAGAATAACTAAGCCAAATTACGTGCAAAATAACATTTATTTATCTCGGCCTAAGTAACATTTGAAGTCATAAGTATCACACCAGTGCTAGCAAGCGGAAAGGTGTTTAATTAAATATGCTTAATTAACAAAATAGGAGGGGCGCGTTTTTGTAGGAACGTACTAGGCGAAGGAAGCGCTGCAGTTTTTTTCTAAAACGCTGACTTTTAAATCTCAATGAAAAAATTAATCAGAGTAAAATTCTCAAAATTTATATCTTATTAATATTATAAACTAGCAGTCTCCCGTAGTTTCACCCGTGTTATATTTAATTTTACTACTTTTATATCAATTTGGGTATTAGTGTGATTTAAAGTAGCTTGTTAATCCGATGTAAGCTACACACATCAAAAGTGTCTAGGGATCAAGCATTTTTATGCGGATTTCTTGAGATTGAGATGTGGCTTTGTAATAAATTTATGATTTTATAAATTTATATGGATCCTTTTTGGTGCATTTCATAATTTGAATCAGGAACTGTGAATCAAATTCGAGTAAAAGATGAAAATCAGCTGTCAATATTTTCCCTATAAAAACATACAACGCATTGAAGACATTATTAGTGCTACTGTTTCCCTACTACTAATTAAAACCAACGTTATTATGGAGCGGCGACGTCATTTAAGCAGGGAAGAAATGCTCAGAGCCGTGGGAATGATAGAAGCTGGTTCCCGGCAACGTACTGTGGCTTTAGCTCTGAATACAAGTCAGAGTGTTATCAGTCGACTTTGGACACGTTACCGAAGCACTGGTACCGTGGCTGAGCGCCATGGAGGACGGTATCGCTGCACCACACGGAGACAAGACCGATACATTCAAATCTTAACTCGAAGAGCTCCAACAATAACCGCCATGATGTTAGCCGTGAGGCTTCATCACTCTTCAGGGAACTTAATTAGCGACCAAACAGTCAGAAACCGCTTGCATGAAGTGAACCTTTATTCCCGAAGACCGCTACGGGTACCACCTATAGCAATGCAAAATCGTAGGATTCGATATCAATGGGCTCTTGAACACAGAAATTGGGCAGAAGAACAATGGCGTTTCGTGTGCTTTTCTGATGAGTCTCGTTTTGGTATGAGACCGGATACAAGACGTATACGACACTGGAGAACCCCTGGACGCCAACAGCGATTAAAATCCTGCCAGGAAGTCCATCCTTATAGTGGTGGAACCATCCTGGTATGGGCGGGTATTTGGATCGGCGGAAGAACTGAGTTGATTTGGATCAGAGGCAACCTCAACGTTCAAATTTATGCTGAGACGATTGTATCAGACGTCATCGTTCCTCTACAAGTGCAAATCGATCCCTTATTTCAGTTAATGCATGATAATGCACGACCGCACACCGCAAGAGTTGTAAGACAGACTCTCGCCGCAGCTAACATCAATGTCCTGCCCTGGCCTGCTCAGTCGCCAGACTTGAACCCGATTGAGCATGCATGGGATATGCTACAGAGAAGAGCTCTGCCGAATATGGAGGGTATCCAGTCGCAAGAAGACCTTTTTTTGTTGTTGCAACGAACATGGGCGGCCATTCCACAGCGTGATTTGGATGAACTCATTTTGAGTATGCCAAACCGATGTTCTTGTGTTGTTAGTGTTCGCGGTAGAAACACGGATTATTAATTGTTTAAGTTACCCAATAGAATTTTAGAGAAAACTGTTATTTCAGTCTTTTTTTTCGAACTTTTGTGTTAGTGGTTCAAATGTCAAAAATCCCTTTATTAGGAAAATGGCAAATTTCTTTATTAATGCAAAGGTGACTTGGTTTATCTCTATTGTGACAAACGAAAACACTTTATTTGATGAATCCTTAAAGAAAATTTTAATTAATATCAATCAGGAGAAAAGTTATTGCAAAAATATATGTCGATCCCTAGACACTTTTGATGTGTGTATATTAATGTAAAGTTTCAACTAAACACGGTAATTTGTTTTTGCGTGATAGAGTAAAAATAATATCCTCTTAAGCTTTGACATTTTTAATAATATTAGTACAAAGAATAATAATCAAATAGGTTTTACTAATTTACTAAAACTCACAAAAAAGTTTTCTCATTTTCAAACTTAAGTTCAAAGCTAGCCGTCATATATCCACAAAACAGGTAAGTAACAGCCTTTTTTGTTAAAAAAAAAGAAATGAAAAAGAAACACAAACGGCATTTCTAACTTTTTCAACAAAAGAAGGCCAGCAATGATTTTTAAATTATAAATCAAAAAAATAAAATGAGGTTTTATTAAAAAAAAGCTTTTTTAAAAAAAAGATAACCGACTTCAAAAACTAAAAGCTCAAAAATAACTATTTCGGAAGTCGGTGGCAACACAAATCGACCGGCAGAAGAGAAGCCACCGACTCCCGAAATAGTTATTTTTGAGCTTTAAGTTTTTGAAGTCGGTTAGGTACCTTTTTTTTAAAAAAGCTTTTTATTTTTTACTTTTTAGTTAGAGTCTCAGTGTCTGACTACGTTTTAGGGTAGCTCTCAAAATAAACTTATAATCTTATAAAATGAAAACGGCACTATGCGCGCAACGTCACAGGATATCCATTAGTGTTATATACTAAAACTTTCCACAGAATGTTACAAATACTTTTCTGAAAACCGCATCGAAATCGGTATAGCTAAACGCGAGATAATCGCGGTCAAACATACAATCGTCTTTGAAAATCTACAATCCAAGAAAGCAAAACGCGATCTATGCGGGCAACGTCACAGGATATCAATTAGTGTTATATACTAAAACCTTCCCCAGAATGTAACAAGCACTTTGCTGAAAACCGCATCAAAATTGGTTCAGCCAAACGCGAGATAATCGCGGACAAACATACATACATACATACATACAGGTCGAACAGAGAACTACTTTTTTTTTGAAGTCGGTTAAAAAAAATTAGAAATTTTACAAAACATGGCCGTAGATTTAGGGGTTTTCCTGTAAGAAGTCTGTAGTAGTAAATAATCATGATTATTTGCACCATGTGACACTGGCATTTTTTAATAAAAAATGCACTTACTCATTTGTGTTTCATTTTGTTTCTATTTACCTCTAGAAATAATGGCCGTCACTGGTTGTCAGTAGTTACTACTCTTCTCAAAGAACACAACCTCCAAGTTTGATGTCTTTAGGACCTAGGGACTTAAAAGCTCATAACCTCATAACAAAACGCAGCGTCAATACCACCCAGTGCATGAATATTTCGGCACTGTCTAAGCAGTATTTTCTCTTCATCTCTCGCCGCTCAACGTTTAGCACTATAATTTATGGCCCTTCATAAAAGCTGACATTTTACGAAGGTGCGAATACATTCTCTCGTTGTTAAATGCTAATGCCTTAATATTAATGCTGTTATGTGGTGAGTTTGAATGGTTTAAAGTAACTTCCTTAGCTATTCGTAAACGTTGTGTGGCAGGTTAAACGAGGGACATATTCTATAGCGTAAGTAATTATGTGCTCACATATGACTAATACTTAAAAATATTAATAATAATAATACAATAAAAATCGTAAAGAAAACCGTGATGACACTATAAGATAGACTATAAGATAGTGAGGTAAGTAATTATGATCTGTTTTCTTATAAAGGGGTAACTGGCGCGCGAATCACAATATATAGGGTGACTTGACTGGTAATTGTGCTCATGATAACAAACGATTTTTACTACGGGAGCAAAGCCGAAATCGCGAATAAAATATCAGTTGTTCAGTACATTAGGCAAACATAAATGTACTGAAGAGCTGATTTTTTTTTTTGGTTTTAGGTTTGTTCCCATAGTAAAAGTTGTTTGTTATCATGACTACAATCACGTGTTTAATTATCGTACACTAATTACCTGTCACCCTATATTTTTTTTATTGCGACAAATTATTAATTGTTTTTTTTTTATTTGGAATGATAATCGAATACTAAATATAGCCTCCTTCAATGTGTCCCTCGTATTACATAACACGGTACATAGCCAAACTGTTTATATGCTAGGTTATGTTTGCAACTTTGTCCGCGGGGTTGCCGAGTCCATAAAAATATTATAAACGCGGAAGTAGTTAGTCTGTAAGCTACATTTTCATATGATGAAATTTTAAATATATGAAAGAGATCAAAATCCAAAGATTTAAATTATAAGTCTAAACCTTCGAACACACGTGATTCAAGACACAATAGAATAGCAGCCCTACAGCCGGCTGTCGCTTCGTCGTTGAAAGGATAGTAAGGTCTTTGGCCATGTATCTTACATTATCATCAACACATGATATAAAACAAAGTAGCTTCCCCCTGTCTGTATATATTTTACGCTTAAATCCTAGAAACTACGCAACGGATTTTGATGCGGTTTTTTTTCAGAGTTAGAGTGATTAAGAGAAAGGTTTATGTGTATAATACATGCATTTTTTAGTTAAGTAGAGAAAAGTCGAAATTTTAAAAGATTCGTCCAAAAGTGGTTTCAATTACTTAAGTAGATTTCTTCTACCGGGACAGTACTTACACACTTCATGAAATTTTCCAAATAAATTTAATGTCTAAGGAAGTATTTAATTAAATTATTAGTCCTCCAGTTTTTAAAGGCCCCCAAGCCTTTCCGGGAACATGTAACATTGCTTTATTTTTAAACAAAACATATCAATGATAATTGCAAACCTTGTAGAATGTGCTATATTTAATTTAAATTACTGCTTATACATACATTTGCAAAAGTAAATATGTACCTACGTAATAATCAACTCATTAAATATTTATTTGGTTATACAAGTAATTTGGTTGTAGCGAAAAATTTTGAAGTGGTTTCAATTATATTATTACTGTTGTATTTGTGGAATTAAGATGGCTGTTGCAAATTGGTTTATTGAAATAGAGTAATAGCTCACAATAGTATTAAAAAAATATATTACCTATTTATTTTTATAACACAATGATGATATTAAAAACTTTTGAATGAATTGAATTTCAATCGGTACGTCTCTTGCTGCATCCAACAATAAAGCATAATAATACCAGCCAATTATATTGGAATTGAAAAAAAACTTCTAGTGTTGGACAGCCTATTTCTTTGGCAAATATATATTATGAGCTCTATAACGTCACGCTATAAACTTCCGCAGCAGAACAGTAACCAAAAACACAGATGAAACCTCGTGGAACAGCTAGCCACATAAAAATATTAGATAATTTTCCAACAACACATTAATTTCAGTGCAAGTATTTTATTAACACTAGTGACCTTACTAATAATCACTGTGTAAAGTTATGCAATGAATAAAGCCTGTGTAACCATACATTTTTTGACGTATAAACCTGTCATAACTTTATGCAGCGTTTAATAGTAAGGCGCTAATAATGTATGGAAGAGCGGAGTCTCCTAATACAGGCTTCATACGCTTACAAGGAGGCTACAATCACCACTGATGTAAAAAGAACTTGTAAATTCCAATAAAACCTTTTTCATTTTTGTTACCGACGCAGTGGACTGTAGATTGCTGCTGTTCCTGCGCGTGGCGTTAGGGTGAAGTCTTGAGACCTTTTCTTCAGTGGGACGGTTGAATTGGGTTCGCTCGGTCGAGTAAAACGCATACGAATAAGCACTATCTTCATTTATTTCCACTTCTTGCTCTTGGGGCCGCCACTGACTGACTGAACCGTTTGCTCGCGACACAGGCGGCTTTTATTTATTCTGCAACAACAGATTCTGACCCGTCAGCCAATCAGCAGCGGCCGCGCTTCTTACAAAATTTGAGAATCTTTTTCCATCTACCTACACTATTTCACAATATCGATATAATTTCTCTGACTACCTGGCACCTTTCCATGTATTAATCTGAATTCTTTGAGGGTTTTTAGGCACTGCGCGCGTAAAATCTAGATATCCAGGCACGAAAACAACACATATCAACCTCAGTGTGCCTGGATACATTACCTAAGACACTACTATGAATTTACGCGCGCTTCGTACCCAGAACCTCCAATTATTAAGGTGTTTTGTGCAGTTAGAAGCGAAATCTAGGGCTTTAGGCTCTGTCTAAGCCCTAGGTTATCTAGTATTACGTCACACTAACTAATTATTTACTAGATTTCGCTACCACCACACAAAACACCCACTCAACTGTATGTGCCAGGTAGCAAGCATTAAAACCAATACGTACTTTTGTACGTACACCTATTCTAGCTAGGTACTTTATTTTAGACCATTTCCTAAGCCCTACGCTCAGGGAAATAAAACAATATTTCAGCGCCTGACCAAACTAACATAAGTACATAGCATTTATTTATATTAAAACTATATGTCAGGCGCTGCCTACATTAGACCTCATTGTTTTATTAAACAAACTAAATAACATTTACTTAACCATGTACGCAAAGCAAACTAATTAAGTTTACATACGCTTACTACCATAATCTTGGTGTGCGTAAAATCTACTTGTAAGATAGACCCGTTGTTACGCACACATTTGCTATATCTTGTTACTTTAACTTTAATGTTGTAGGTAGTCAATAGCAACTTCGCTCATTTATGAGCGTTTGCTTGACAATATAAATATAAACCAAAAAATAAGAAGCACAAATTCAGACTCTCACGCAAGTTGTTCGATGGCGTAGGTGTATAAGCCTGGCACTCGATAAACTGTGTGTCGCAGGTTCGAGTCACACAAACTTCACTTCTTTTTGCATTTTTTGAATTTGAATTAGGATCGAACCTCACATCGTGTTTTTTTTTTTTTTCATTTCTAATAACATTTCTGTTATTTTGTTGTTTATTTTTGTAATTTATAATAGAATAGAAATAAAAATGAAACAATTTGTAATTAGAAATCAACAATATTTATTGTTCAATAGATTTTTATGATAATTTCAATAACAAAGTTTTATGCATGACAATTATTTTAAATCGGACAAGAATGAATGATACTTTTTGTATTTAAGAGGGTAATTTATTTATTTATGATATGAATAAACATGTTAGTAAGATATTAAGATACAGTTATCCCAATTGTAACCTCACAAACAATAACATCACTCACATAAATGAAATTACCTCCACATATTATATTTATATCCGATTGATGCGCCTTCACTATCTATAACTTTTAGCACCATATGAGCCCTTAGGTTCGATTGGCTTCAGAACAGTAATATTATCTACTTACATTTTTTTTTCTATTCCGCTCACTATTTTTACGCCATAATAATTATGTTGCGACTGTCCTTCTTGTCCGATTTAAAACACTTTTCGTTTAGTATAACTATATTATTGTAAAAAATAAAACGGTTCCGGTTTTGCCTGTGAACAATGGGAAGGAATAGCCTACGACGCTTTAAACCAGCTGCTGGTTCCGCACACATTGTAACGCGACGAAGTCAAGAAGACCTCAGTTTTATGCGTAACAAGTTAACAACCATATCTATCACGGTGTCGCGCATTGTCATTTGTGTATGCCAATCTTGCGGTCCTGATCGCAACGATCAATGCTTCTCGTGTCTGTATAGCGGTGCACCAACAGTTTTTCTCTGTGAACAAAAATGAAATATTGTTGTATAAAACAAGAATAATTAACGAGATGTAAATAATTATAATATGTATAATAATCTATATATAATGTTATATCTATAACTATATTATTTAAAAAAATATATAATATATAAAAAACATTATATTATATAAGGAAGCTATAAAGTTTTATATATGCTTCCGTGATAAATAGGTCATCTAGCACACATAATTATTCAATTCAGACTATAACTCAGCCAAACAAACCAACTCCTCAGCTTTATAATATTAGTATAGATGTAACATCATTCGAATCATAAATAATGAAAAAAAAAAACTGAATAATTATTTTGTTACTCACCGAAATCTTCATCTTCATTGCAATCTCACATATTAATATACGTTTTGCTCATGTTAAATATCAATTTCAGCTCTCAAAGGTATAGTAAAGTGATTCATGTTGACTCACAACTTAATCAACACAACAAAAAAAATGGTTGCCTGTAAAGTCGGTTTTACGGGCGAAGATTTTACGTGACAACGTCTTTTACCGATCATAGTTGAGTGGGAGAGAGACGCAAGGCATTCGGCGGGCCTCTCTCTCGTTCGGTGACTCATCGTAACGTTACCGAGCGTTACACTTTTTCATAAAGTGACTCCCAGCCGCAACCTAATTTAAGACGTTGTCACGTCAAAAACAACACTTCTCCAAACAAGCAGGTTATAATGTCTAAAACGTAACGTAAGTCCGATATAGATGTTCTGTGAGTCCGATAGTCAAAAGCAAATGTAACGATGAAACTAAACTATTAAATAATATTCTACCCTCAAAAATTAAGAATCGTATACATGATTCTTAATTCTTGAGGGTAGAATATTCATTTTTCCAAAGCCAAATATGACGAAGTCTTGCTAATAATTGCATGTGTGTGCGTGGGCAACAGGTTAATGTCAAGCAAACACTAACAAATAGGCAATGTAAATACACGAGTTGATTTTATTCACACATACATCATGTATGTAGTGGCTGTAAACTTAAATAAGTTGCTTTGTGTACGTCTTACTTCATAACAATATAACTTAAAAAATGCAACATTAAACATCATAAATACATTATAAGCTACTACATTCTCCCGGCTCCCGGCGCCATCCCTGCAGCAGGCTCGTCGTCCGTAACAATTTTCATTCAGTGCAAAGCAATACAATCCACATAGCTAAGAAACTTCGCTTACATAGCACTGTAAAACATGACCAACAATTTTCCCTGCTGAACGCAACGCCGTTTAAGAAAAAACCAAATTCAATTAAACTAAACACTAATTAGAAAACCATTAATTTGTATCGGACGGGCGACGGGTGTAATTGAATAATCGGGAAAAGTCGAACGCTAGGGGGCGCCACCAGCGAACAGAACCTAACATCTTCTATCGAGTAATGAGGAGAAGGGCCACTGAGCTGCGAAGAAAGAATTTAGTGTGCAGTTTGATATGGCATATCGTGGGAGTGATTATGAGTGAAAAAACTGGCCAATGAGAAGATGGGCTCCGTACATACTTGTAGGTAAAAAAAATCTTCTTACAGTATTTTTTTATAGATCCATTTATGGATTTCAGATATTTTCCTTAATTGACAGACAGACAGACAGATGGACAACGAAGTGGTCCTATATTGGTTCTATTTTTTCTCTTGACGTCATCTAAGCATTTTGTAAGCGCACAAACGAAATAGGATAAATTCCAGTTATTTTACTCTCAATTTCTTTTAGCGTTATCAAACTATCCAAGTTGATCCAACCATTTCCAAAAGGTTACGTGACAAACACACGTACAAAATAATGATGAATAATACATATATATTAATCTGGTGCTAGCGTAGCCCGCAATACTGTAACAAAAAATGTCTGACCTCAGAGATTTCTAAAGAAAACCCTTACGAAATCATTAACCCTAGCCTTACCGGGGACCAAGGCACGGATGCGTAATCAGACACCGGTGCCTCGCGTCGCGTCGTTCCGTTTTTAAATCCGTTCCGTTTGACCCGTTGATATCTTGTACGTGCCGGCTTGCATCCGGTTCTCCCAATAAAACCACTTTACTGCTTCTTAGTCTAATCTTAAGTGGAAGTCGTAAGCGTGACTTCATTTCTTCTCGAGCAAATTTCATACTATTGGCAATTTGCAAGCACTATTGCCTGAGTCCAATACTACACAAGATGGACTCAAAACGAGTAACGTGGTTGCGTTGCTGGCCCTTTAAGGTAAATTTATTTTTCATCCCACCTATTCGAAAAAGACTACTTTGTTCCCCTTTAAGTACGCCCAAAGTTGGTGTTTTTTATAAGAAACTTTCAGCAACTATTATTATTATTTTACTATAAACTTTAAGTTTCTCGGGACCCTGGGGTCCCGGTCCTTTGAAAGGCATACGAGGGGCCGAAGCCAACTCGCAGAGGCCCCTTAAATAAAGCTGTATAATATGAAGTGAGGCACCAACCGGCGATTATCCCTATATGCACCACTCAAGTGCACCTAAGGTCAACCCCCGGTTGGTGGTGGTCTATTGCAGGTCATGGAATAAAAAAGGTATTGGACTATGGGTTTGGGTTGCTAAGATGGATTATTTATCCTAGACTATTGAATGGCTATGGCCCCTGCCTGGCCAATGCTTGTAAACACGGATAAAAAGGCAGGGGGTGACTTGCACACTCAGTAAATGGGCCCCCGAAAACGGCCGGTAGCACATAGTGACGTAGCGACAAGGGGGGCAACATATATCGAGGTGCTTGAGGAGTGGAGAGGTATTCCACGGCTATCAGGACAATCCCGGAAGTACGGTCAAGATCCCTACCAGCATCTTACTGGAATACTTCCTTCCTCTTGCGATTCTCTACTCAAACCAGCCAATGAAGGCAAGAGTGAGGTGGGAGCCTTGTTCCTCGTCAGTGCTCACTCTGGCCGGCCAGTTAAGGCAAGCCAGAGATGAAGAACAAAGAGTCTCCCAGGAGGTCAGGTCCGCGGGGTCGCTACTGCCCGACAGCTCGCCTTATTATTATTATTATTATATGAAGCGCTTTTAATTTTCTCATAGGGGGTGATGAAAAGTAGAGTGTATCTTACTCGGGCGCAAAATATATTTTTGGCTCGGGCGACGTACTTTGAATGCCTCGCTACGTTCGGGATTCTATTTAAGAATCCCTTTGCAAAGCTCGGGATTCTACTCTAGAATCCCTCACTTCGCTCTGGATTCAAAAAACGCCCTCGCCGTAAAAATATTACTTTGCGCCCTTGTAATAAAATCTACTATTTCGGTTTTATTTAACTGATAATTCCATTGATTACCCTTAAACTAACATACATACTATGTTAGGTTAACGTATATGGATATAATATATGCAGTCTGAAGTAACTGTTATTTATTATTTATTTATTCATTCATTCTGTATGTCAGTGAAGACTGGTGAAGACCCACTTACGTCTACGAGGCAGCACTGAGGCGTGTGCTCCAAAATCAATACAAAAATAATCGCCTTTACACTTTTGACATTTTGGTAGAGAACTGTAATAAAAATGAGACTTCGACCAATTTATCGCAGAGGTATGTTCAAAAGTTACAGTACTAAAGTTACTTTATCTTTTCGTAGCTCTAAGTACCGACATAAAATATTAGCAGCCGTTGACTGCGCGGCGTCTATTGAACTAATACAGTTTCTCACAGACACCCATTTACTGTACCACACTACAGACGATACAAATTGTAATTGTGACCCGTTTCTGTACAGTTTCTATTTCTGTCTTACTGGGAAACTATTTCTTTCCTTGAAAGCTCAGATTAAGCCTAGGAGGCAGGATTTTGTAAAGGCGATTCGATTTCACAGAAATGTGTCAGTTTTAGGGTTTATGTGACAAAATATTACATGCATTTGCTATTTATTGTACTGTCATTTAATACGTAATTAAGTATGCCTTACTTACTTTCAAAATAAACATTTTTTTTTATAATAATTTTTGTGTTGAGTTACTAATTAAATATTTATGTTATTGTACTTAGTGTTTTGATTGTCTTAGTCAGAAAAATAAACGCTCCTTAGCACGTACTTTCGCTTAGCTTTATCTCTTTTTAAGTAACGCATCTAAGAGCATTACTTAAAAAATAAAACACCTCAAAGCAACCCAAACGCAATTACAGTTCATACACATGTCTCACATACAAAGCTACGCTGTACGTCGCTATTCAAGCTATATTATACAGTTGCAGAAATAATGTGACACTCGGCGTTAGGTCTGCGCGTAATTCAATAACGAGCCGTTTGCTTTGCAAACATACCTCTGTCTGGGTTTGTAGAGTTAGAAATGTGTAGAGGTGCAGAAATTAGAAAAAGTACATGGGTAGTACAGAAGCTAGAAAGACTGACATTCTAAATAAAGGGATATAGGTTGTTGAGGTCCGAAAGGCATTCGCTCCGTGTAAGACACTTTTTGGCTTAATTCTGATAAGTAGTATAAAAGTTGACCTAAGCAAATGTAGAAATAATGCTATGAAAATGATTAATTAAAGAATAGTGTCAATGTTAAATTAAAATAATGCATTTACACAATAGTTGATTTAAAAAAAAATATGGTAAAATTATGGTTTTATTGGAAACACCGACAATTGTTAAAAGCCGAAGTATTTCGAAGCAACTTAAAATCCAGTAGCCTACTTGGTAAAATCACTCTACTAAATAATAATCACTCAATTATGTTCATCATAGTTGTTCAATAAAGACAGCATAGTAATTTATGGGTAACTTTCATTACAAAGTCTAATTAAATTATTTATTCAATTATTTAGATACTTTGGATAGAAATTTAAAAGTAAAATCAACAGTAGTTTATAATTGTACTGTGTTCAAAATTCTTTAAACAAATTCATCTACAAAAGAAGTGGCACCTCTTTTTTTGTCTAATTCTATGGTAACTCACCACAGTGCGCATAGTATGACAAATTTAGTTCCCTAATGATGGTCTCAGTCTCACGCGGCGGTGTGCGTTCCTTTCAGCCGGAGCCATTCATAAGGCTCAAGTACTTTCAAAGAGTTGATGGTTGTTAAAAAAAACCGGCGCAGTATGGATCTGACTTGCAGAGGAAAGAAAAAAAGAAAGAAAGAGAAAGAAAATCAATTTAATTGCGCTTAGCAATGCACTTACTTAAAAAAAAAATGGTAACAGCAATAAGGTATCTAATAACTGTGATAACTTACAATATCTAAGAGATCCCGTACAAACATACAAACTTAAACTTATAATAAAAGACAAAAATGTTTATAAAATGAAAGTTACTGGGATGAACTATGTAAAATTTGTATGGGACTAAATGACAACTACTCTGCATGAAATTTAATAAGAATCACGTAAATTAGATCACAAATCTCAGCTTAATTTGTGTACAATTGTACATACATAAAAAATACCCATCCAATTGAGAACCTCCTCCTTTTTGAAGTCTGTTAAAAAGGAACTTGGAACTCCATGAACACTTTTTTAAATCTATGGAATATTACAACACTAGCTTTTGCCCGCGACTTCGTTCGCATGGAATAGTGACTTCCGGCAGATTTTTACTATTTATTTACATTTTTCCGATGAATTTTCAGTACTGAATTGATGCCGACTCTTGACCAATAGATGGCGCTGTATGTCCGGAATAAATTTTATTTTTTATTTTATTTTTTGTAATAAAAACTGTCCTATGTCCTTTCTCAAGTTCCAAACTATGTCTGTACCAAATTTCACACAAATCGGTTCAGTAGTTTAGGCGTGAAGCAAAGACAGACAGACAGACAGACAGAAAGACAGACAGACAGACAGACAGAGTTACTTTCGCATTTATAATATTAGTTTGAATTTGAATAGTTTGAATAATATTAGTTTGGATGGATTATTTGGTTACATTACTTTTTTACTGTGAGATTGAACATATTTCGATAAATAAAAACATCGTTGGAAAACCTGGCCCTTATAATTAATATAAGTCCGTAATCCTCAATCCGCCTTGAGCAAGCGTGGTGCTGGTGTCTTCTCTATATGAGAAGAGGCATTTGTTCTTCGGTGTTTATGTGATTTTTGAGATCAGGCAAACAGCTGCCTTATTCTTCAGACTGCCAATAACGTAATGGCAAAAACATTACTTATTACATTCATCATACTTGCGTCAAAGATCCGAAACGCTGAAGCAGTAATCGAGCTATCAAAATGTTTCCGAAAGGGTCGGTCTGTCAGGAATGGTGCCAGATGCGGCCGGTAGTTCGAATAACTCGCATTGTTGCGGGCTTTGTGCTGGTAGAAGCCGAAAATAGAATTGAATGTGTTCTTTTTCGGTAATGTTTTTATTGTGGTTTGAGTAAAAAATAAGCCAACCTCTCAATGTGTACTTGCAACCCGTTCAACTTCGTAGGGTGTTAAAAATCATTACAGTTCTCGGCTTTTTAACCGACTTCAAAAAGGCAGAGGTTCTGAATTTGATGGGTATGTTTTTTTGTGCATGTACAGTGGGCAAAGCAGATAACAATCCAGGAGCCCAATTCTCGTGCGTTAGATAAATATCAAAATCGATATTTATCAAATTAAAATGGCGAATATCGAGTTATTTGGATAAATCGGTATTCTCAGTTTATCGAGTGAGATAATTATCCAACCATTTCATTCATTTGTCATTGAATTTTGTGACATTTTTGATTGATATAAGACTCTTGATATCTTATCGAATTTGAAATTATATCACATAAACCGAGAATTAGGTCCCTGGGCCGTCATGAGGTTTTCTTGAATACCAATGAATGTAATCAAATGAAATTTAACCTAATTGAAGAACTAGTCATTTTCTACTATACTTTAATTTTTTATTAGAAAATATCGGTAAGTTTTTGAGAAAACTTAAACTGTATCTGACGGCCCTGGATACTTATCTGCTTTGCCCACAGTACAGCGATTACGCTGAGATGTATGATATAGTTACCATTTGATCCCATAAAAATTTTACATAGTTTGGCCCAGACGTGTTTTTATTTTATAAATGTTCATATAGTTAAGCTGCCTTTTTATATTTGTCTGATTTATATCGATGACCTGAGCATCTAGTTTTAGTTTAGCGTCAATCTATTACTGGACTATAATTATTTGTATTTGTTTGACAGTAGTACGCTGAAAATAAAAATATTTTAAACAACTTTCACCCTGGGTTTTACCCGCGTATTTGAAAATTAAAATAGTCAAAAATTTTGTGACCACTTTTCTTAATTTTCCGTTTGGTAAAATCCTTCTACTAAATGTTAAAAAACAAAGTTAAATGAAATCAGTTAAGTCGATCACAAGTTATGGCGTGACCACAAGAAATAAGGATTAATTTGTATAAACGCACAAGTGTATTTTAATGATTTTAAAGTAAAATAATTTGGCTTTGACTTTTATGTAAATGAATTGCGTTAGACTAATTAAAAATGTGATCATTATTGAGCAATAACGGTTACAGTTCAACGATCCGAAATACATGCTAAGAATGGGTTAAAAATATAACAGCATTGTATAAAAATCTAATGTACAATGCCAAATAATAGTACTTTTGATTCAGTTGCTTTCTTTGGATAGAACTAGTTCTTCTTGTACAGTCAGCATCAAAAGTCGCTGACCACATTCAGATTTTCAAAACCACTGAACACCATATCGTCCATAAATCGCTCAACAAGATAGGCGCCAGTATTGAATGAACATCATTAAAGTTCAAAATTAACTGAACACCATTTTGTCAAAAATTGCTAGTTGTTATAACAACCGAAAATAACATAACATTCAGTTTTGCAAAAGTCGCTGAACAATATAAAATGCTTGTTTTGGTATCTAGTGTTATTATGGCAACGTCCAAAAATAACTTAACAACATAACTACCAAAAGTTACAAAACATTACTTTGTTTCGGATACTGAACTGAAAACTAAAAAAGTGCTTGTTGCTATTGTCAGAGTTACAAATCCAATATTGTCCTATCAAAAGTAAATCATGTAAAAATATTTAATGGATGTAAATTTCGAATTTACCAAAATATATTATTTTTATTTCTTAGAGCCAATGAGAATAGTAGAAGTGGGAGATCAAGCAACAAGCACATTTTCAAAGTCATTTAAACTTTCTAAATTACGATTGAATACAGCCTTAATTGTAAAGCTATAAGTCTCACTATCAAAAATTACGCAGATTCTATTACTGTTTGAATTTATACCATTGACCTGATTAATTATTTTTTCAGTTCGATTGAATTATAACCTTATTTGTAAACCAATGGCTCATTTTCAAAATTCACGCAATTTCCCTTTCGAATAAATTGTTTTGGAAACATAGTTGGGGGTATTTAAAAAACTATTTATCTTTAAATATAAAAATAATATTTCTACTTAATTATAACTTTGTTGACAGTCTACACTGTTGTAAAAAATTAATAAAAATTATAAAAAAATCTGGCAAATTTCTGCGACAAGTACCCAGGGTAGATTATAAACGGTTTTACTAACGAGAATAACTTATCGTCTTGGTGGAGGCACTACCGTGCCCCCAGATGTTTATGTTGTCAAACTTCGGAAAGGAATGTTATATTAATGTCACTTCACAAAAATACACACACATATTAAACCCAAAAAACAATTGATGCTGTTCAGGGACTTTTGAGATGAACGATGGTATGCTATTTTTGTCAAAAATTTGTTTAGTGACTTTAGAGACGAAGAATGTCATACTATTTTTACCATAACTTTGTTTAGCGACTTTTGAAAAGTGATGGTCACCTACTTATATGCTCTTTTATGACGATCATTAATTTCTGGTGCTTGTCATGTTGAGCGATTTAGGTATTATTCGGTGTACAGCGATTTTGAAAATTTAAATGTGGTCATCAACTTTTGACGCTCACTGTACAATGTGAACGTTTTGTCTTTCTCTTCCTTTTTAGGGTTCCGTAGTCAACTAGGAACCCTTATAGTTTCGCCATGTCTGTCTGTCTGTCCGTCCGTCCTCGCTTAATCTCTGTGACCGTTAGCACTAGAAAGCTGAAATTTGGTACCAATATGTATATCAACCACGCCGACAAAGTGGTAAAATAAAAATTGGAAAAAAAATTTTATTCGGGTAGCCCCCCTATATGTAAAGAGGGAAGTGTTTTTTTTTTAATTTCAATCCTTACTTGTGATATATTGTTGGATAGGTATTTAAAAATGAATAGGGGTTTACTAAAATCAGTTTTTGATAATGTCAATAATATCGGAAACAATAGCTCCAAAAGGAAAAATTAAAGCGTCCCCCCCCCCCTCTAACTTTTGACCCGTTGGTTTAAAAAATATGGAAAAAATCTGGAAAGTAGAACTTTATAAGTACTTTCTAGGAAAATTATTTGAACTTGATAGAAAGAACAGTTTTTATACAAAAAAAGACAAAAAGGTTGTACAAAATAATTTCTGCGTACTTAGTATGTCAACGTAACAAATAGCCTTTTTTTACTTATAAGTGGGAACACTTATTGTGACGGACGGGAAACTACGGAACCCTACATTGAGCGTGGCCCGACTCGCTCTTGGCCGGTTTTTTTTTATTTGAAACTTCTGAGAAAATACAGAACCCTCTTCAAATATTAAAAACAGAAAAAATACTTAAATTTTGGAAGGCTTCTGTTCTGTATATTGTTCGACATTGCATTATTATATTGGAACCGTTTTCTAAAAACTATGCCTTTAAAAAAAATTTTTTTACATTTTATTGTGATTTTTTACGTAATATGTGGATAATTGAGTGAATATATATTGCTTTGCTCTGTACATGTACAAATTTTTTACGTGTGCGTCACTGGCTCTGTCGCGCGGTATGTAATGTAGGACCTTGTGACTGTGTGTCAACAACTTTTGTATCTGTTAGTTAGTGAGTATATTTAACAAATGTAGGACCTTGTATGCTTCACGCGTTTTTATTATAAAAAATTACGTCTGCCCATTTTTAAGTTCCATGACAAATATTCTTAGCCTTCTTAAAATGATGCATTCCACTACTAATTTACAAGTAACAGTACATACTACTCAAGTAGCCGGTAAACATGAAGGACTCGCTTAATAAAGCGAAACCCTAGCAACTACATTAAATCATTAAAATTAGGGTTACGTAGAGAGCAAAACAACAAAATTATTTATTGAAACATCCGTACTTGTTGTGTTTGTAAACAGTTAATGTAAATATACTCGTATATACTGGTGGTCTGTTCTGTGAAGTGTTTGCTATGTGAGTATACATAGCTGAGGTGGGGGCGAGGTGAAGTGTTAACTGCTGATCTTACTCCATCTAAATTCATCGAGTTCGAGGTATTTAAACTCAAACTTAATTTCTCAAATAAAGTATAATTACAGGTATACTTATACTTTTGCATCGTTAAAAGATAAATCTGTCAGAAAACTGAAGCTATTTGTTCGAACGAAAACAGTAGTCAAAAGTATAAAACTGACTATACGGTCACTCAAAATCAGATTCTCAATTTTGGAGCTTTCATGATAGAGTGCCTAGTGTGAGTTACAGTTGTTAGAACACAACCAAATAAATGAACTAAAAACACCCATGTTATTAACAATGAGAACACGATTCACAGGCCACAGTTAAAAAGAATCGGTGGAACTTTAAATAATGTGCCACGCTTGGGCGAACCATCGCCGTGTCCTCGTAGAGGCGATCGGCGGCGCGGTGACAAGATGTGACAGCATGCCGCCTCACAGGAGATCGTGCGGTATCCCCGCACCATGCGAATGGCCATGACCCTCTGGGACGCCCTCAGAAGCCGGGCCGGAGCCGCGGCTAGATTGGGCGCCATACCGGAGCCCCGTAGAGGGCCATGGACCGCACGATCCCCGTGTAGAGCCTCAGAGACATTCCTAGAGGCATTTGGGCCACCGAGATTGGGCAGGAGCCGCTTGAGGGCAGCTCCGGCCTTCGCCAGTTTGGGGCCCAAACGTCGGAAGTGCTTCGTGAAGTTCTATCGGTTGTCGAGGACAAGTCCCAGGTACTTTATCGTCGACTCGACACCGATGTGAACCCCTCCCACCGTTATCTGAGACCCCGGAGGTGGCCGGTGCCGAGGGCCATGAAAACACATGGCCTCGGACTTGTGCAGGGCCACCTCAAGTCCCAGTTGCCGGATCCTATCCACGAATGTCGCAACACCACTCGACATTAAGTCGGCCGCCGCCTGGAACGACCCTCCCTGCGCTAGGACTATATGCAATTGTTGCACAGAGCTCATACATATAAACACGTTACGACGTCGCATCATGCTAAACCTGCAACACGACACGACACACACGACACGGAAAATGGACCGCACTAGACGTGTTCTTCTCATGCTGATTGAGAAAATTAACAAGACAGAACAAATAAACAGACACAAAATACACAACCATTTCTTTCAAGATAGTTTTAACGACGTCGTATCGTGCATCGTCGTGCCATAGATTTCCTTTCCACTTAAATTCAACTGAGCACACCGGGCGCAACTAGTTCTGTATAATATTTAAATGATTTTCAAATAAAGGAAGCGATGGTAGTTAATGTAAACGCAGACACGGCCGGCGCACCGGTTTCTCCTGAAAGTGGCACGTTTTGCTGAATCGCAGCTTGCGGGGTTGGGCGCTACCCTCATATTTTAGTGAAATTAAAATATTTAAGTAATGCGCCTTCCAGAGACACCGCTATAAAATAGTTCAGATCAGTTACTACTAAGTAATCCATACTTCCATACTAATATTATAAATGCGAAAGTAACTTTGTGTGTTGCTTTCACGCCAAAACTAACAAACCGATGTAAATTAAATTTGGTACGGTGGGCTACACATCAAGCTATACATAACCAGTATAAGCTGACTTCTGATTGTACGAAAAACATACACAATGCGAGGTCAGCTAAAACTGGAAAGGTATAGCTTGATGTGTAGCCGTGTGTACAAGTACATAGGATAGTTTTTATCCCGAAAATTCCACGGGAACGAGAACTAAACGGGTAAATATTTTATAAATAAGGACACTACGTTCCTAGCTGATTCCAATCACAAAAAAAAGACATATAGGTAGTAAAAATATATGAATATTAAATTTATTAAATTAATTTGCACTAGATTTCCACTCTATAACCCTCCGACTTGAAGGCTGAATCCCTTCGAATGTGAATGTTCATTTAGAAAAAAATATTTTCCAGAATTTGGCACTTAATACGCTACACATGTGGCCGTAATTTCAAAATTTTACACAACACAACATTACCACACCACAATCATGTGTACCAGACGTCGAAGTGATAAAAAACAAGTGTTTTGAACAAAAATGTTGATAAACACTGAAGTCGTAAAGTTTGTTTTCAAGATTTTCATTCAGAAGTTTATTTCAGGAGCGAGGTGTAAAACTTTGCGCTATATTTTCAAGAGAGATTTGCCAAGTGCCGAAAGCTGGTGCCGTGAAATCGGTAGTAAATGCTTGATGAATAGACAGAGAAGGAAAGTTTTTAGCACTTTTCTATTTTATTCGGATTCTTTTCCTAGGTATCGTGACCGGTCTAGATAGCGAGACTAGAATAAAATAATAGATAAAACTATTGTCTTAATAGATTAGATTGAATAAAACCACAGATAAAATAGAAGAGAAGGAGATTTTATTTGTTATTTCAGGGCTTATAACAACTGACTAGGCTGTTTCCAGCAGTTTTGCTCACGTTTTGAAAAAGGACTAATTTTAACACATTATTTTTTAATGCTCATCATCTTGAGAAGCAGACACAGCTGCACTCCGTTAGTTGCAATCGCCGACCACCAAAGCGAATTGCTTCACATTAGGGGTGGATCTAGAACAGTTCTACCCCCCACCACTGTCTCACTGAGTAGACACGGACTCCCATCATATTATTATAAGGGACCCGCATACTTCTCTTTCCTAATAGTCCCAATAGTTTGGGCTGTGCACTGATTCATCAGTCAGACAATTAGTTTTCCTCATAAATAATGTAACTGGTTAATAATTAGTGACCGATACACCACCACACCAATACCATACCAACCACATGTTTGTCCTCATGACAAATAATAACTTACCCAAAGTTAGGTACCAAACTAAAATAACTCGCGCGCATCGCTCTTTGACATATCGAGTTTAAAAACCTAACAGTTGATGACGCAAATATGTATGCGCATTTGATATTTAATTATTTGATGGTTTAATTACTTAACCTTTTGAGCGCCATTGTCACGTATACGTGACAAGTGAGCGCAAGCTCTGTACATCAACGACATAAATATCTGACAAAAAACGTGGTGCACTACAATGTTTTTTTAAACTTCATGAAAAAATGTATATGGGCGGACTAACGGACTGGGTCCGCCAGTCCGTTAGTCCGCCCATATACATTTAATACTAAAGTAACAAGACCCATACACATATACATTTAATACTAAAGTAATAATAAACTAACAAGATTACATTACGTTACTAACGAAGTATTATAATACCTACTTTTAATTAAATTTGTGCTTGGAGTAAAGGGCACGCGCGTATATTTTGGGTTAAAAGGTTAAATATATAAACGTTATAATATACGTTGCCTAGCAAAAAGCCCGTAAGACCTATTCTTATTATTTTACTATTAATCACAATGACGTTAAATAAAAAAAACTTTAGAAAAGTTCTTTGATGAAAGCCAAAGTCAGTGCTTAGTAACGTCTATAATTTATCTCGCTATCAGTCAATTAGTCAGTCAGTTTAATACACACATCAAAAGTGTCTAGGGATATTTCAATTAAACCTAAACAACTAAAATTCTATTAACTTTTTGTTAAGACACCTACACATTAAAATAAACCTTGTTTAATAGCCTATCTAATCTGATAATAAACATTTAGATAAAGTTAAATTAAAAAAAAACTTAGAAGAAGAGGAAAAACTCAGACAAAATTTCAATCTTAACTTTATTTTTGAAACATCAAAACCTAAACCAAAAAAAACTATTTTTTTTACAAAAACTGTTGAAAACATAGAATTAATAATCCGTGAATCCACCTAAGACTCTCCTGACACATCTGCAGCGGTTCTGCATACTCAAAACAAGGTGTCAATATCCTGTTGTGGAATACTGTCCCAAGTCCTTTTATGATGCAAGAAAAGCTGGTTTCCATCCTCAATATCTTCAGGGAAATTCCTAAGAGCTCTTCTCAGAAGCATATCACAGGCATGCTCAATAGGATTTAAGTCAGGGGATTGTGCAGGCCAGTCTTAAGCTTAGATATCATGCTGTTGTAACCAACTTGTGACGATACGCGCCGTATGGGGACTGGCATTGTCGTGCATTAGCTGGAAATTTTGTTCCATTTGTTGTCTGTGGGGCAAGATTACAGGCTTTAGCATCTCATCTCGGTATTTTAGAGCAGTCACATTGCCTTGTATCCAAACGAGGTTCCTTCTACCGCCGAGACGAATTCCTGCCCAAACCATAATCGTGCCACCTTGATATGCATGAACTTGTTGTAGGTGCTGCAGTCGATTCCAACGTCCAGGTTCTCTCCAAACGCGTACTCTTCGCGAATCAGGATGAAATCCAAACCTGGATTCATCAGTGAAAAGCACAAGTGACCATTGAGAATGGTTCCAGTTTTCGTGTGCAATAGCCCATTGTAATCTTCTTCATTGATTGCCTCTCCTTAGCGCTAGTACCCGAATCAGCCTACGAGTACGTAGGTTGACTTTATGCAGTCGTCTTCTCAAAGTTTGACCGCTTACCAGCAAACCATACTCTCTCTGTAGCCTTTGAACCAATTGCATTGCCGTTACATTTGGTTGACTTCGTGCAGCATTTACTATGAATCGGTCCTGTACATGTGTTTTAATGCGTTGAGGTCCTCGGTGCCGTTCCACCACTTCCCCCGTTACACGATAACGTGACCGAAGCCCGGATATAACGCTCTGACTGGTCCTCATGGCTTCAGAAACCGCAATTTGGGACAGTATTCCACAACAGGATATTGACACCCTTGTTTTGAGTATACAGAACCGCTGCAGATGTGTCAGGAGAGTCTTAGGTGGATCCACAGATTATTAATTTTAAATTATCAACAATTTTTATTAAAAAAAAATGTTGTTTTGTTTAGGTTTTGATGTTTCAAAAATAAAGTTTAGATTGAAATGTTGTGAGTTTTTCTTGTTCTTCTAAGTTTTTTTTTTATTTAACTTTATCTAAAAGTTTATTATCAGATTAGATAGGCTATTAGACAAGGTTTATTTTAAAGTGTAGGTGTCTTAAAAAAAGTTAATAGAATTTTTGTTGTTTAGGTTTAATTGAAATATCCCTAGACACTTTTGATGTGTGTATATTGTGGTAAAAGTCGGGTAATAGGGATGACGACAGCATAAAAAAATGACATTCTGTTTAGTCCGTCTTGTAGATCGGCCAAAAATACGGGACACGTATTTTTTGCTTGATCAAATTAATAAAAAAATACAAAGATAAAGAGCAACAAAGTTCCGGAGAGAGGGCTTTTGACGTCACCGCCCTGCAAAAATTGTATCTAATCGTGACGTCACGCGCAACTTTAACGCACTCTATCGTCGTCATTTTTCGTTTACGAGAAAAAAGAAAAAATAAGTGTCCAAAATTTTTTAATAATCTAACTGACGAACTAATTACTTTTTTTTCGTCGTCTCGCCTATTGCACTTATTCATATAAGTATCGTCTATAATATTAACTCGCTAATATCAGCATAATATCGAAAATGCATTCAAATTGAACAATTTAATGAATTAAATATTTGGTCGAATTTCGACCACTCGGCGACCACTAGTACGAATTAAACAGAGCATATTGAGTGACCCGAGTAAATTGCGTTGCAAAGAGAAGCAAAAATATTATATTATTTTAATTAATTAAATTGAAATGTGGATTGGCCTGTTTTCGCAGAACTGACCGCAATTATGCGCTGAAAAATTATTTGTAAATCAAAATATTCAGTAATCTAAATATTCACCCATTTATCCTTCCTTTTGTCCAACTTCAACGATGTTAGTAACATTGACGACAAGACACACTGAACCACCGGACGGTATCAAACTATAGTCTATCATTACTGTAACTGACAATATAACATGTTATATACATATAAACTAACTTAAAAGTCCATATTCGTTAGAAGCACCCACTCACCTCCGATTTTCTCCTCGTAAAACATACATACTTACATCCATCCAAACATTAACATCCACATTGGGCACCTCGAGCGTACGTAATCCAGCGGTGCAGTCAGCTCCATTAAATTAAATACTTAATGAGAATCCGCATCGTGTTACCTGCCATTAAGTAGAAAAATTCAGAAGCTACATATATGAAAAATCTCAACATAAGGTCTGCCTTATGTTGAGATACTTTTCATATGTAGCTTCTGCCTTATGCCCTCTGGGGCATAAGGCCTCACCGTCACGACAACAAGTACAAGATGACGGCGCTGAAGTGGCGATATATATTCATTTGCTAGAGCTGTGTGTCCACCGCACGTCACGTCACTTCATATTAACCTCAGCTCGCCTCATTTTGACGTGCCGGTGACGGCCATGGTGGACTAACTGCGTAAGCCAACGCAAACCTTTTTTTTTTGTTTTGTTGAGCGAAGAAAATGCCTAACGCATGCTACCGTCCAGACGTTGGTTATGTGGGGCTTGCACCCACTAAAAACTTCGCTTGTGCACCTACTTTAGCCTTGGTGGATGGGCCACGAGAACTGCTACGCATGACATTTGCGACCCATCCAGTGAAGCGATGCCTACTTAGGCTCCCTCTCTCTGTCCGAGTATGGGCTCCCTTCCACTTTTAGCGATGTCCGGGTACACTGGGACATTTTTTTTTTTGGTGAGTGGGAAATCATCCAATGACTGCTCCCGTCCTGGGTGCGATGGGAGGGCGTGTCAGACTCTTACTGACTAAAACTCTCCACTCTGACACTCCACTCATGTTCCTTCGATTGCCCTATATGTTCCAGGGTCACGGTGACTACTATACACATTCCGCAACCCCGGCAGGCGTTGGCCCTGTTAGGCCCCTTCCTGTGCTGACTCCTTCTCTTTGAGGCGCGCGTGGAACACTAACGCGCCGTCGACGCGGTCCTGGTCCTAGCCGGGCGGCGAGCTACCCATCGCTCGCCATCCGCAGAACCGCGCCTACGGTGGCCGGTAGTCGTCTTGCGACTCTCGACGTCTTCGCCTGGGTCTTAGTCCGGAGCGAGAGGCTCGTCGTTGCCTCTCGCGCGCCGCCGCTTCCTTCACTAGCATAACTGCTTCGCAGAAGGAGGCGACGGCATCCCATTCCGTCTCGCCCCGAAGCATGGCCTGAACCAGCGCCGGGCGCGAGAGTTCACCTCCGCCGATCGCCTCTACGAAGACACGTCTATGCTCTGCCCATGCGCGGCACACCTCAACTGTGTGCTCGACCGTGTCCTCCAGGCGACCGTTGCTGCAGTGGTGACACCCAGGCGTCGCTTCCGCCCGAATCCGACACAGGAACCTCCCGAACTGACCATGTCCGGTGAGGACCTGTGTCAAGCGAAACGTGAGAGTGCCATGACGCCTCTCCAGCTACTCCTCAAAGAGGGGTCTTACCGCCGCTATAACGGCGTGCCCAGTACACTGGGACATCACCACATCTCTAGAGACCGTGCAGCGTAGACGATAGAGTCCCCGATCTATCGTCCACTGGCCCTTCTTATGGCGGCATCAAGTCAGCATTACGCCACCTGTGCCATCCAGTCCTCTTGCGACGAATCGGCTCAGCGAGAGAGTCTGCCTCTCTAACCCACTCCGCTGCTTCTTTCTGCGAAATTACGTCCTCGGTGAAAGATGCAACTGCCTCCAAAAGTGTCAAGCAAAGCGTTCAGCTTTGATCTCTCTATGATGTAAGTATGAACAGTCCAGTCTATACAAATTGAAAAACTTATAAGTACTTGTTCTTTTTCACTTGCCTTTACACATGCGAGCACCTTAACAATTGGACAGTATGACGCCAATCTTGTGCTTATAATATAAATAAATAAATAATTGTACTCCCACATGAACCTTCTGAACCTAATTGCTTCCAAACCTGTGAAATAGTAGTTACTTGCCAACTTAACTTCTTACTTAAATATTGAGTTATAATACGTGCGAGTAGTTCCTTTCTTCTCTATAAGTAATTTATTTAATGAGGAAACTTATGTATAACTTTATTCAACACTATAAAAGTGAATAAAACTACAATAATATCAGCCTATTTCTTTACATAAAAAGAAGGCACGAGCATTGATCACTATACTTGTTCAAATCGGCTCGATGATTTTGAGTTCAGTTTTTTTTTACTATGTTTCCTTTCATTCTTTCACCAATGTCTGTCTCAGTTATACAATTGAATTTGAAAGTACATAATTTTAACTACTAGTCCTTATAAATCTAACGATATTTATACTGAAAGAATTCCGTTTCTTCTTTCCGATTGAAAGAATTCGAATTGGACGTAGTTTCAGAGTAACACACAGAATTCAAAAAATGTTTCTTAGGACGCCTTTACGTTACAAAAATAACAATGGGCCTGTTTCTTTTGCAATAGTTTTCAAAGACTGTCTCTTTGCAAATTTATATTAGTTTATATTCAAATTAATACCTCTTTATTGCATTCCTGAGAAAAAAGGTCTTGGCAGGAGCATAAAGAAGAGGTTCAAAAAAGTAAAATTTTCATTTTGTGGTACCCTTAAAATATAATAGAATAAAATTTTAAGACAAATTAATCCTGTCTACGATAAAATCTGGTTCCAAATTAATTTTTCTGTCATCCTCTTTTATCAAAAATGGTGGCCAATTTAACATTATAAGTCCAATAAGGCTTCGAAGTAAACCAAGATCCCAATCTATCTTAAAAAGTCGATAGTCCTTCATCGACTCAAGATTAGGGAAACAATGGACACTTGGTTGACTAAACTGATTTTTGTCTTATCGACCGCCCTTAATTTTGGATGACTCACCCGTTTTTTAATTACCCAATCCAAATTAATAAATGTTGGTGGCTGCGAAATTGAAATTTGGAAGCATCATTTATTTATATTTTAAGTTGGTATTTTTCACTCGTTTAAATTTTCTTCTCTGTACTTGGCTCTCTTAAATACAGATAACAATCTAGTAAGGAGCGCGTAGATTCACTCATTGTTGTACTTATCTATGTAATTAATAATGGATAATAATATGTAGTTTAAATAAGTCGCCGATGCACAGTCGGCAGCACACCAAACTACTACAGTCTGTCAAATTTATATTATTTGAAGAGAACAATTAAAAAACATCTTAATCACTTGGGAATAACAGAAAGTCACTTTCTCTTAGAGATTTTAAAGTGGGATGACGAAAAGACCACGATAACACAAATAGGCAGCATTTAGACAAGTGGCGTTGTAGAATAGACGGTAGAATTGAGTTCGAACGAGATGTCAAATTACTTGGCGTAAACTAATGTCAATCCCATACATTTGTATTCTATTCGTTTCTACCATGGAGTCATCTCGTGTTCTTGGTTATAAGAACACGTGTATGATCTCCATAATATAATTTACTAGCTGTCCCCTGCGGTTTCACCCGCATTTTTCGTTACTGCTCTGCTCCCGTAGGTCGTAGCGTGATGGTATATAGCCTATAGCATTCCTCGATAAATGGGCTATCTAACACTGAAATAATTTTTCATATCGGACCAGTGGTTCCAGAGATTACCCCCTACATACAAACTTACAAACCTACAAACTTACAAATTTTACCTCTTTATAATATTAGTATAGATTAACCGAACAATTGTCATTTAATCTGAAATATTATTTTCAAACTGGACATTGGCAGAAATCACCGAAAATTCGGTGGATTGCCAAAATAAATATAAAAGTTGAAGTTGTAGTTTCTACCATCTATTTTACAATGCTTCTTTTCTAGATGTGCTGGACTGTCGGGGTCAGCTAGTCTGTGAATTTGTCAATGTCATTCTAAAATGTTACACTGTACCAAAAATTACCTAGCTCGCTATTTCGGAATTGCAGACTATGAAACAGGAGCACCGGCAGAATTACAACAGGTTTAATACTAACTTTTGTAGAGTTCTTCTGACGTGACGTTGCACTATTGTACGGAACTGCAGCGTACGTAAAAAAGGGGTGTTATAATTTTACCGCTAAGTGTAACTGTGTGTCTGTCTCTCTAAGACGCCGTAGATCTTAAGCGGGCGGACCGATTTGGATGCAATTTTTATTTGAAAGTAAGATATCTAGGTATGGTTTTTAGACATGTTTAATCAAAATTAAAGTTATCAACTCTTTTGTTAGCTGTAGCTGTAATCGTAATAACTTTAAAGTAAAAGAGTAAAGTTGGAATGACCGGCACCGGGATTACGTATCTTGCAATAGCCGAGCGATCGCGATAATTTAGCAATATTTGCTGCTCAAACGTCAATTCAAAATACGTCACGTCAAATAGCAATCTAGCGATAGTGCTGCCTCTGTGGAGCAATCAGTTAACTAAAATATGCATTTTTCGTTTGGTGGTTTCGTATTTAGTATGGTTCTTAAGAGAAAGGTTAAGTTTTTTTTGTTAAAGGTGATATTTAATTAGTTCCATAGTTCCAGCGATTGCTACTTTATCGTCATCGTAGCAATAAGTGCATTAGAACAATCAGCGAGCGATTAGCAATCGCAACATACATAATACGATTTTTTTTTGACGATCTGCGCAAATATTGCTGATTGCTGTTTCATAGGTAATAACTCCGCCGTTCTTCTTTACAATAGGGAAGATGCAATATTTTTATTTTTGTTTTTATTTTAAAGAATTCCTTGTAAAATAGACCACTAATATATTAAAAAGTTAAAATGTTGTAATTTATTGTAAAAAAAGCGGTTTTAAATTGACAGTTTAAACTTCCGCGCGAAAACGGACCAATAGTTCCGATGACGTCACTGCAGTGACACTGTATCTCTGGTTGTATTGTTCTTCTCTAATTTTTATAACTTTTTATTATTTTTCGCCATTCTAGATACTTTTATTGCCAAAATTCGAAAATAAACTATCAATCAACATCTCGTGGTCATAATAATACCGCATGAAAGCATGTATGCAATGCTTTTTTATGCAAAAAAGCATGTTGACTCATGTTGATATCTCCAACACCAGACGGGTTTACAAACTTGGTATCAGATAGTTTTGGTGGCTGAACTTCTGATTTTAAATATTTGAAGAATCTGGATTTATGGAATCTTTACCTCCTGGACCTTGTATCATGGCAGACAGAGGCTTCAAGCATATCGAAGGTGTGTTATTTCTGTTGATTAGACCATTAGTGAACAACACTAAGAAAAGTTCAAAAGATGAAGTACTACAGTCGAAGAAAATTACATGCCTTCGAAATCATATTCAAAGAGTCATTAGAAGACTGCGCGAATTTGCTTTTCTCACAGATAATATAATCACTACGTTTTCTAAAGCTAATTTTATTACTACAAAACTATTTCTGTTTACTTTGACAACTAACTGCGGGGGTGCGTTCCAAAAAGGGTAAGAATTACACGGAGTAGCGCGAAAGTTACTCTAAAGCGTTCCGCTGGCTTATTACCTATGAAACAGCAATCAGCAATATTTGTGCAGTGATCGCACGATTAATCGCCTAACGTCAAAAAAAAACGTATTATGTATGAATCGATTGCTAATCGCTCGCTGATTGTTCTAATGCACTTATTGCTACGATGATGATAAAGTAGCAATCGCAGACATTTAGACATGCTTTGTTTTATTAGGTACCAAAGCGTTTTATTATTGTAAATATTGAATACATACCATCTTAAATAAAATAATTTTAGAAATATGAACCTTACCAAAAACAAATAATATAACAGTGTTTTATGTAATATTAAATTACCTACCGTGTATGTCTTCTATTTAATAACTGTAAATTACATGTAATATTTTTTTATATAATCAAAGGCAATTTGATATTGAATTAAAAAAATCTCGATTAAGATTTCATTGTAAAAACTCGATTGTATCACATCACTATTTATTTGGAACTAAAAACCTGCAACACTGGAAATGTCATTTTTCTGACTCGTAAAATCGTACTATAACCTCTTTTTAATTTTCGAGTGAATTCCTCGCACGTTTTGGAACGTGCCAGTGACGTCATTCCAGTCGCTTAACGCTGATTGGTGTTTTAAATTACGTTTCATTTCATGTAATTTTAAATTCATATTTTATTGATAAAAATAAACATTATGCCAAAAAAAAAGTTGCAGAGGCCCTTCATTTACATTTTTTCAACATTTTATTAATAAATTTTCAATAAATACTATGTTTGCATCTTCCCTATTTATAAATTTTATAAGACACTCGCTTTTGCTCTCGACTTCGTCCGCGTGGAATAATAGTTCCCGTTCCAGGGAAATTTCCTGAAACTATCCTATGACCTTTCTAGGGTCCCAGACTATATCTGTACCAAATTTTATTTAAATCGGTTCAGTGGTTTAGGCGTGAAGAAGAGACAGACAGACAGACAGAGTTACTTTCGCATTTATAATATTACGGATTTTGGTAAAAAATTAAGCTGTTGTTCATTTTATATTATTTGGAACTAGATTTTGCCCGCGGCTTCGCTCGCGTTAAAAAGAGACAAAAAGTAGCCTATGTTACTCTCCATCCCTTCAACTATCTCCACTTAAAAAATCACGTCATTTCGTCGCTCAGTTTTGCCGTGAAAGAAAGACAAACAGACAGACAGACACACTTTCCCATTATTTTATAATATTAGTATGGATGGATATTATTTAAGTTCATAAACATATATTTTCTTAAAATTGCGCTCACATTTTCTATTAACCACTTCACACAACTGCGCGCCTAGTACTTTTGATTGATTTAAGTACTAAGTATCTCAGTATTTTAAATTTTCTCACATTATCACTTCACATTACTGCGCTCCTAGTACTATTGTTCTCTTAAGTTTTCAATCTTTAATTGAATTTAGAATTAACTATAGGGGAAAATGATTCATCTTTTATAATTATGTTCTCGTCGATTTTTCATTATTTTTAAGATGTATTCTGCTATTCGGGGCGGGGACAAATCCAACGAACCAAAAACCATGAAAATTGGTCTAGCCGATCTCGAGTTATAAGTGTTGTAACAAACCCGACTTTGTTTTATATATATAGATGTTTTATATATATAGAAGATGAGAATCGAATACGTAACACTTTCAATATGTTCCTCGTTTCACTTGCCACGGTTTATAAGCTGTATATTACCGTAAAGTTTCAACGAAATCTATCCATTACTTTTCGCGTGAAAGAGACCCAAACATCCACCCATCCATACATCCATGCTTCCAAACTTTCAAATTTATAATATTAAAATAGGACACTAACTTAAACTATCTCTGCCGCGTCCCTTAGTTCAAGTTAGTAACTTGGTGCAGACACGACTAATCTTCACACATTACCTGCTAGTTGCCGCAGTTACCAACTAACACCTTGGATGAACTGCAGAACGACATAAAACAGAAGTCACCGTGATTTTAATCAGGTATAACAGACATGGTTATAATGACAAAACTATTTTGTAGATACGGTACGTAAGATTTCATAATCCGTTTTGACTGATAATGGTGCCGATTCTCTTGTGCACAAACTAACGTAAGATAAGTGCATCTTTCTTTTTCCTTTTAATTAAGAAAAGGACAGAAGATCAAATATCAGTTAAGTCCTGTCAAATTTAGACACTCCATAGATAATTTAGACGCAATTTTAAATCATGGCGTCAAAATATACGTCAATTTTGACAGGATTAAACTAAAATGTATCTTCTGTTCTTTTCTATATGAAATGGAAAGAGAAAGATGCACTTAACTTAAATTTACGTTAGTTTGTGCACAAGAGAATCGGCACCATTATGTTCTAATTACGCTATAATTATAATATATAGTTAAAGATAGATATTTAGTTTGTAGGAGGTAGGTAGTCTCTGAAACTCCTGGAATGATATTGTAATCAATAAGCTACATTGGTGCGGTGCCGATTCTCTTAATCACAAACTTTTTAAAATTAAGTGCATCTTTCTCTTTCCATTTAATTAAGAAAGGGAAATAACATAAAATTGTAGTTAAGTCCTGTCAAATTAAGACACTCCTTAGACAATTTAGACGCGATTTAAAAACGTGGCGACTCAATATACGTCAATTTACTTCAGGCGCTGCCGCTGTCTAATTTGACAGGATTGAACTAAAATGTATCTTCTGCCCTTTTATTTAAGAAATGAAAGAGAAAGATGCGTTTAACTTAAACTTAGTTAAGTTTGTGAACAAGAGAATTAGCACCATTATAAAGTAAAGTTTTAACAAAATCCGTACAGTAGTTTTTGCGTGATTGAGTAAAACATTATACACCCATCGTGACAAACTCGGGAGGACAGCACTAACTTACAGCATCTCTGCCACGTCCCTTAGTTGAAGTTAGTAACTTGGTGCAGACACGACTAATCTTTACACATTACCTGCTAGTTGCCGTAGTTACCAACTAACGCCTTGGATGAACTGCAAAACGACAGAAAATAGAAGTGACCGTGATAAACCGGGTTGCGGAATAGTTCTAATAGTTACCGCGGCCCCGGAACATAAAGGGCAACGAAAGGTACATGGATGGGTTATAGTCAGTAAAAGTCTGACACGTAGTCTGAGCGGGAGAAGTCATTTGATCATTTCTCATCCAAAAAAAACCGTGATTAAAAAGTATAACTATTGCCGTAAATGCCAAGTTAAAGAATTAAAAAACCGGCCAAGTACGTATCAGGCTACGCATAGAATTTCGTGAATAATCACTTTGCATTACAGCTTAACAAACATTTCGCACTATGCCGGTTTTGTATTATCGTGTTATGTTGAGGTCTGGAATTATCTGAGTTTCTCTAGCTTTGACTATTATGTTTATAATCAAAGTTCTCTAGTTAAGTCTCTATAAGAACTTTTTTTCCGGGTTGGAAAATCCTCATGGATGTCCTCCGTCCTGCGGGGGGGGGGGGCGAAGGGGTCTGTCACTCTTACTGACTAAAAACCAACCCCGGTGTCCCTTCTCCCACCAACGCCGAGGGATCGCGGGAACTAAAGCAACCTCCGCAATCAAGCCTCTATAAGACCTGGACTAATAGAATTATCTAAGCCGTTATAGTTTTCCTTTTAAGTTCTTACCATGGACTACCATCACGAATCTGGTTCGGAAATTTTGATTCAGCCGTTTAGTTTTTACGGACCGACGGACATGACGAAACTATAAGGGTTCCTTGTTAATGTTATGTTTATAACTGTTACCGTGACCCTGGAACATAAAAGGCAATCTTTGGATCGAATTCCATCGTCCACAAATCCTCTCCACTGATCGCCATTTTTACTCAAGAGTTGTGCGTGAAGCGATTGAGATTAAAAAACACAAAAATTTCAATCGGGAAGACGGATTCAAACTGTCGGCCACATGGAATCCAGTGATTGCAAAAATTCACCATCGCGATTTTAAGTCGATTAAAAAACCGGACTCAGTGAGTGTAGTGTGTACGCGGCTTTATAGTGGACATTCATCAACATCGAGGGTAGATGAAAATCAATCTACTTCATCGACGGAGTAGTGTCGCCGGACAGTCTGCTTGTGACCATGGCAGGTGTAACCCTGCCGAAACGTCAAGCGAAAAACAAACAAAAGGTATGTGCGCGTTAAATCCCGATGAGTAGTGAAGTATAAATATGCAACGCGAAAGTTTAAAGTATAATAAAAGGCAATCGAAGGAACATGAGTGGGTTTTAGTCAGTAAGAGTCTGACACACCCTCCCGCCGCACCCAGGACGGGAGTAGTCATTGGATGATTTCCCACTCACCAAAAAAAAAAAAAAAAAAAGGGTTCCTTTTGAAAGTACCATGTTAGTACAGATCCCTAAAAATGGTCATAATAACAAAACTCAATTTCTAGATTTCATAGAGCAATGTTGACTGATGTTATTCATCTACTTGCACTAGTTTTACAAATAATAATCTCTGGAAATCTATGAAATGATTTAAAATAAAATCTACTGATATAAATAAGTAGATATTATTTCTGAGTACAAAAAAACATAGTAGTTACTGTTGCTTGTTTCTCAATCAATGTAAAGTCGACTGTGCGTCGAACTTTCGTTCAATTTAGAAGCAAAATTCAAGTTTCATTATTTTCACACTTTGCTAAGTCTACTCTGCAACTTACAGTCAAGGTGTAATAAAATACCGAACGTTAAAGATATTTAACATTATTCTAAACATGCGATACTTTTAGAGTAACATAACTAACTGTACAGGTTTGCAACGACGGCCCAGTGATTAAGGAGCCGTCTCTTATAAATTGTGTTTCCGAAACTGCGCAAAAACCTGTTTTTTTTATTCATACATAAGTGTAAAGTAGGTGAGTCGCAAGACGACTACCGGTCACCGTAAACGCGGGCCTGCGGACTGTGGGTAGCTCACCGTCCGAGTAGGACCAGGCCCGTGTCGACGGCGCGTTTTGTTCCACGCGCGTCTCACAGAGCAGTCAGTACGTTACGGGATCCTCTAGAGCCAAGGCCTGCTGGGGTTGCGGAATAGTTTTATTAGTTACCGCGGCCCCAGAACATAAAGGGCAACCGGAAGCACATGGGTGGGTTTTAGTCAGTAAAAGTCTAACTCTGAGGGCGGGCGAAGTCATTTGATGATTTCCCATTCATAAAAAAGTGTAGCGTAGGTGCCGGTTGTCATTTGTGGACCTTTGACAGTCGTTACAGGTCGTCGGAAGCTAGATAGTCTGATATTCAATCTAATCAAGGAGTAGCAAATAACCTCGTAATTGGGTTGCAAAGGTCTGATATTTTTAGTCGCTCCACGTGAAACTCTTTCACTCAACTGAATCCGATTACATTGAAAGTTGACTCTTAGGCTGAGGCTACACTAGCCTGCGACGCGAGCTGCGAGGTCTGCGACACATGAGCGATTGAAACAAATACATGGATACACACCGTGTATGGCTGTGGTGTGAAGACACGTACATCTCTCCACATCGCATGGCTACTCCGTTCATCAAATATTACTAGCGATCTTTGATTTCTTTATGCGACAGGAGCTACAATACTGTAATCACGGCACCGGCTACATCGACGTACCAGCGAAATTGAATCGAATATACGCCAGATTTTCGCTTATAATGAAGCCATTCCACGTTTATCTCGTTTCGCTCTTCCAGTCGCATCGCAAATCGCTGCCTACTGTAGCCTCAGCCTTACAGCGAAATAATATCTAGTTAGGAAAAGGAGATGATAAACCGTAACACGGCCGGTCGGCTCGTCTAAAAGCCAAACAGACACCACCATCATAACAATATTTTAATTATAAACGTATTACAAAAATAGGAGTTTACAAATAGTCTTCAATGTTGTCTTCGATCCAGGATAAGAATTTGGCCACATCAGTGAATATGACGTAATGCTTGGGGTCGCAGCGGTACTCGCCTTGCCTGGCTACGGATAGGGAGACAATTCCTCGAATGTACCAACGGCTTCCCTTTAGAAAGAACATTCCACCTCCGCTATCACCATTGCAGGTTGCTCCTCCTGAAGAATTGTAAGAAGAAGATTAACATCAGCATAATTGTGTTTTGACAGTAACTTGTAATACTAGTTTCAAAGGCCTGATGTGTTGCCAACGGATCTACAATATTTTAAACCAGTTTGCTATTAGATTTGGGGCTGTCTTGCCATCCTAAAGATGAAATCCCTCATGTGTGCCAAACCAGACCTTTGCGGCAGAGATAGATATATGATGGGAATACTTTCCGGAATAAGCTTTTTAAACTCTACTTCCACTAAAGTGTTTCAAAATGTTTTCGGATATAACCTAAGCAACAAAAAACTTACGATCAGTATATCCAGCGCAGTAAGTCTTGTCGGAAGTGAACTTCTCGAAGAAGTCGGCGTACGAGTTGAGACAGGTCTGCTGATCCACCACTGACATGTGTAGTAGACTTAGTTCTTCTCTCGCTACTCCAGTCACCTCGTAACCCCAGCCTACCACCTAAGGGAATATAATAGAAATTGTATGTCTTCAGAATAATTTCTTCAACCCTTAAGAGCTGTTTCGCACTTCCTCCATAAACTTAGAAAGAGACTACTATTTCTACCTAACCTTTAGACATGTAAATGACCATAGAAATAGTTCTACGTCTACTACGGACCATACTTTCACAAAATGTGATGGCCCACCAAGCCCCCGTCACTCTCTTCCACAGCCACAGCTGCAACGAACAATAATCTTAAACGATGTTTTATTATTTGTGGTTTGTTTGGGTCAGTAATTTTGATCTCCTGCTTTCAAACCAATAAGTATATAACCAATTGGCAAATAACTGCTGATATAACAGTGCCGTGTTACCACATAAAATCTACTTAAGCCGACAATTATCCAAATACACGCTAAACAGTCACAGCTCTTGAAATGTTGCAATTAAAGGAAGTTTGTACGTACAGAACCCGCCTGACCGACGACATTCTTGAGATCTCGCTCATTCTCAGGCCAGAGGCAGACAGGTTGTATCCTGTCAGAGAATGTAACGCTGTCTCGAAGCTCCAAGATCGCCAGGTCGGTCTTGAAGTTCGTCGGGTCATATTCTGGATGCAGGATTATTTTACCCACCTGGAAAGTACAGATTTAAATATAGAAACTGTTTGATGGTATGTTGATGGTAAACAGTGTATAAGATAAACACAACATTTATGGCAGATTTAATGTGTCAGACCGTGGTCAGACATTCTTTAACAGTCAACCAATGGTAGCAAAGAAAAACAAACAATATTTCTAAGATATTATACAAAGTGAAAATATATAGGGTGAATGGCAATTCGTGTACGATACATAAACATGTGATTGTGCTCATGATAACAAACTATTTTCATTATGGGGGCAAAGCCGAAATCACGAAAAAAATATCAGCTGTTCACTATAAAATACAAGATCAAAATCGTTCATAATGCGCACCGCAAAGGAATGGAATTCCCTGCCGGCGTCTGTGTTTCCAAATTCATATAACCCGGAAGTATTTAAGAATAGAGTGCATAGGCATCTACTGGGTAAGCTCGCTCCATCGTAGGCTCCGTCTATGCCCTCGGGCTAGTCTGGGACCAAGAGCAAGCCCATTGTAATAATAAAAAAAAAAAAAAACTATTGTAGGCAAATATAAATGTACTGAACAACAGATTTTTTTCGCGATTTCATATATCTAGTAAAAGTTGGTAGTTATCATGAGCACGTTTAAGTATCGTACACTAATTACCAGACCCCAAGACAAGTGGTATTGTAGAATAGATAGCGAAAACGAATAGATTGTCAAATGTATGGAATTCGTATCGTTTTCTATTCTACAATGCCACTTGTTGTTTAGCCCTCAGGCACCCTATATGGGAAAGATGCTTCAGCATTTATTGACGAAAATAAATCGTGATAAGTTCTATTTTCTCAAATGAGATGCGCCAGCTATTATGAGTTGATTGACTAAATTATAAGAACAATCAGTCAAAATCAAGTCATTTATTTCCATCATAGCAGTGTAAAAGCACTTTAGGACGTTGCCGCTTCCAATGAAAATCACAGCAGCTTTCAAACGCTTGGCAATTTTGATTTTCCACATTAACTAACGTTGATCGTTTGAAAAACCTTGGATTGAATGTGTCGTAAGAAATTATCCCGCAAAGCGTCAAAATAATGGAGTCAATATTTTGACTTTTTGAGGTAGAAGGGTGATTCAAGTGAATACTAAGGTCTAATTTTATTCCTCGCTATCATCATCGGTCGATGACGATGTGTATGTTCTATGTGGCACCCAACAGCAATACTGAATTCACCAGCGAATTATTATTTGCTATAGTTTGACTTTGATATCGCAAGCAAGATCTGACCAACAATACCGATCTCATGTGTTTTTTTTTTGTTTTTGTTCTTTTCTATCCGTTCCGCTGCACATATAAAGCCGCCATTACACGCCAGCAGGATAGCGGCCTTTTACGCGGTGTCCTGCGTGAGCGATCTAGACGCGAACGCGAAGCGGCGCGGCGCGGCGCGAAAACAACAAACATTCGAAACCTATTGAAGTGGCCTACGTGACCAAACGCACGTGGGGTGCGGTGCGGAGCGGCGCGAAATGAAGCGAACGCGATCAACGCGATCAGTTGGCTTGATATTTAGCGCGAAGTGGACGCGTCGGCCATATTTTTGCGTGCGGAGGGGACGGTTCGCGCGCACGTAGGACAGAGTAGCCGCATCGCTCCGCATCGGATCGTTTCGCAATCGCGTTCGCGTTGAGTCGTCCACGTAGGACATGGCGTTAGACGCGGTACAGCGGAATATAATATCAAGCATATCTACATATACGCCGATAATCATTCGCGATATATACTAATATTATAAAGCTGAAGAGAAATCAAATAGAAAAAATCTTTTTGTGTAGGATAGTCCATCTATCAAGGAAGACTTTTGGCTAAATAACATCAATCACGTAAAGACCTAGGAGAGAATAGTAACCAAAAAAGCGAAAATAAAATTAAAAACCACGAGGTTCACCTCTAACCATATTATTTCTGCATCGATATCAACGTAGAAGAAAATCAAACCTGGATACCGGAAAGGTCAGGAATTCATAATTCAGGATCAATTAACCAATAATTAGTAATGTACACGACCAAAGTCCTCTCAATCAATTAAATCGTCCGGCTTTTGAACCGGTTTGGACTCTCGTCCGATACGGACAAAGGGTGCTAATCCATTTTGCGTAAATCGGATTGAGTGAGCTACTGTGGCACAGTGAAACTGAAACAGTAATACAGGTCTAAACGAATACAATTTGGACGATGGCGTGGCCGTTACTAGCGACCCTACCTAGCTTCGTGTTTCGGGTGACGGGTGTAACAAATAATTCAAAATTCCGGTTTTTTCCTATATAACATTCATGTATTTAACACATGAACGTCCCTCTTGAATATCCAAATATATAGAACCGCATCAAAATCCATTGAGCAGTTTTAAAGATCTCATCATACGTAGGGACTAGGGACCTACAGCGGAAAGCGGCTTTGTTTTATACATGTAGTGACATAGCCAACACTTTGGTATTGTCTTTTCCGTCTTTTTATAAAGTAGTTTAGCAGTCATAATTTTGGTAAGCGGGAATATTTTCTAAGCAACGGTTATTTATCTTAATCTGAGTCGTTCTTTGTGTCGCGTTATTCACTTTCAACAAAAACTAACAACGCATTTTGGGTCAACTTGCGGCAAAAACCAAATATTTTAGTATGAAAACTTGTTTTTTAATTAGAGCGATTTCACAACTTTACCAATCCAATATTAAAAAGATGAAGAGTTTGTAACTATTGGTCCGATTTGAAAGATATTTTTGTGTTTGATAGCCCAATTATCGATATAATTGTATACACGTATACATCACGCTACGATCTACGGGAGCAGTGCAATAACCAAGCAGGCTGGTGAAACCGCAAGGGACATCTAATCCATTACTAATATTAAAAATGGGAAAGTGTGTCTGTCTGTATGTTTGTCTTTCTTTCTCGGCAAAACGGAGCGACGAATTTACGTGATTTTTTAAGTGGAGATAGTTGAAAGGCTGAAGAGTAACGTAGGCTACTTTTTGTCTCTTTCTAACGCGAGTAAAGCCGCGGGCAAAAGCTAGTTAAACTATTAATATTTTCAGGAACTATCATGATCAATGAGCATGAGAATGGTCAACGAATCATGAACTGCATACAATTATATTCGGTTCCTTCTACAAATATAATTAACCTACTGTTTTGTTTGCACTGTGACAGTATACTCGATGTTGGCGTAACCATGACACATAACAGTGAGTGTGTCATGTGTACCTGGTTTCGGCAAAATTCGATGAATCCCGAAACAATGGCTTTGCCGAGATTCTATGTTGACATCGGTTTATGTCATATAAAATGGTCACGTCGTTATAAACTGTAAAAAAACATTATAACGCAATATTAGATGGACATTTCATATAATATTGCGTTATGTGTATTTCTAAAATTGTTTACTGGTAACTATGATCTTATTAGTGAGTAAAACAGACTTTAAGTGAATTCGGAAGAAGATAATTAAATCCTAAGATATTTTTATCGCATTGTGTTGTAAATGTAAAGAGATAAATCGATAATAGTTTAATCTGGGCTTTCGAATTAAGTATAAAGGACATGGTCTCCAATGAAACCGCCATTCTCCAAAATATACAGCCATATGTATATTAATATACAGCCATAAGAAGACAATTTAAAACAAAATTATACTCACAAACTTCACTTCCACGCCTTCAACGGAGTTCCTTAGGTTGTGTTTCCCCAGGTAAACCGTCAGGGTGTTCTTGTTGACGAGTCTCCCTGTCTTCTTGGTGACGCAGTGCGCTGCCGTGATGACGTGACGCTTCGATATCAGAGTACCGCCACAAATGTATCTGAAGTCCACTGAAGTCTGGGAAATGGGAGGGGGAGCTGGTCAGGTGCTGGTAATGTAATGTTTGAAAAGTAAAAAAAAAATATCAATTTATTTTTTTTACCATCTTAGTCGTGTAATGGCCTAAAGATTAAAGGGCAAGTAGCAATGTGACTTTTCAATTCATGTATACTTTCTATAATTATCTTGGACATCATAGATATCGGTGAAAGAAAACATCACGAGGAAACATAGACTTGCAGTGAATATAAGTCCGAAATCGCCAATCCGCTTTGTGCAAGCGTGGTTGGTCAATGCTCGTCCCTTCTCTGTATGGAAAGAGGCCCTTCAGTGGGACAGTAAGGCTGGTATTTTTTTTTATATCGAACTTTCTAATAAGCGCTGATTTCTATTTGTCATATTTATGGGACCATTTCTGAAACATAATCTAACCTAACCTAACCTAACCTAACCTAACACAAAAATAACCATAAAATCCGATCATAATTGGAAACTCCGAGCATGAACAGTGACACAAATAACTTTGTTAATATGCTACAGACCTGTTGCTGGTACAGGGCTATCTGCCAGGGCCACTGACCCTCCAGCGTGATGGATGATCTCGGGTTTAGCTTTACATCCTTGTTTAGTAGCACTTTTCCGCACGTGAGCTGAAAAAAAATAGTTTTAATAAATAAACGTAAAAAAAGGTAAGTGATAAGTGAAATAAACGTGAACATGTAAACAAAATAATTTCGTTTAAGAATCTTTTTCAGATAAATGAAATTTAGCCCACTGTCCACCATTATGCGTATAAAGGACTGCCGATTTTATTTTACACTCAGTTCATTAGCCTCTGACAAATCAAATCCGTACTTAATATTATAAATTCGAAAGTAACTCTATCTGTCTGTCTGTCTGTCTGTTACGCTTTCCCGCTTTAAACTACTGAACCGATTTGAATGAAATTTGGTACAGATATAGTCTGGGACCCGAGAAAGAACATAGGATAGTTTTCATACTGAAAATCCTGCGGGAAGGGAATTATTTCACGCGGACGAAGTCGCGGGCAGTAGCTAGTGTCGAAATAAAAGCTTTTACATATTTACAGCAAAAAAAATGCTTGTTCCAGTTATTCTAAGAAATAGCTGGACAGTTTATGATTATGACATTTTCAGTGGCAGCTGGCTCATGTTATTATGAGTAACTAAACTGAGGTCAGTTCTAAACAAAGAATTATAGTTCCCCGTATAGAATAAGAAAACGGACGAAGTCGTAAGCATAAATTAATTGTAGATAAGTCTTTTCCTTATTACCTTTACAACATTTATAGAATCTAAACAGAGGGCCTAGACAAGTGGCAATTAGAATAGATAGCGAAACGAAAACGATTGTCATATGTATGCAGATGTCAAATTGTTTAGCGAAAGCTTATGTCAATTCCATACATTTGACAATCTATTCGTTTTCTATTCTACAATGCCACTTGGCTAGTAGGCCAGTCAATTTAGGGTTTCACCTCGGAATAAAAGATAATAAGCTGAAAATTGGTATGAGCCTTTGTCTCATCGTTCTAAATGTTGTCTCAAAAGTCACAATCGTTATCGTGTCCGCGTCTTGAGATATTGGAGGTCAAAGGTCACAAAAATCAGTTTTTCGCAAATATCTCGTTTTCTATTGCTTAATGAGATTTGCACCTTTTACAAAAAATGTGAAGTATGAAATTCTCCACAACTTGTACCTTAACTTTTTTTTCATACGATCGACCGTTTCTGCGGTAGACCGCAAAGAGTGCGCCGCGTACAGTCACGTATGGCCTAATGCAGGAACAAGCGTGAGTTACGGTTATCAGTACGTTGAATTAAGTTAGTTATTTACTACAAAAATATAATTTTGATGTACTAATAATTAATTATTTTATATTTAAATATTTCTATTTAACTATAGTATAATTCTGATAATTCCCGGAAGTTAAAGTGGTGGAAGTATTCCAACAAGAACAATTCCCCGTACAAACATTATTTGAAAATGGAGTCTCTATTGGATGTAGTATCATGTTGACATATCGAAGACAAACATTGATCATTTACGCTACACGCAATTCATAAAAATACAAAACTAAACTAAATAAACCAGTACAGTTATCAATACTTCCACCAAAAAGTGCAGCAGCTCAACAACACATAAATCGAGTCTACTACCAAATTCAAACGTGGTTAGGAAAGGACCTAGAACCTCAAGAATGACGCTGGATGCTTGAAAATGAAATCCCGGAGCCCATAAAAACGTTATTGCCTCCAGCGCCAGCCGAACTACTAAATATTATATTTTGTAATTGCAAAAACGGTTGTGGTTCCCGCTGTGGATGCAGGAAAGCAGGGCTACTATGTTCATTAGCTTGTGGCCAGTGCTTCACTATATCCAAATAATCCCGATGAAGAACGTACATACGATCCTGAAATTTTGGAAGGTTACATTTACAATTTTATTACAAGTTATTAAAATCAACAAAAAATCTTTTAATACTTGAACACACATTTCAATCAATGTATATTTAATGATGTTCCCTTACTGTCGTTGTAACTCAAAATATAACTAAAACATACATTTCAGAATTATTAATATACTATAGTTAAATAGAAATATTTAAATATAAAATAATTAATTATTAGTACATCAAAATTATATATTTTTAGTAAATAACTAACTTAATTCAACGTACCTACTGATAACCGTAACTCACGCTTGTCCTTGCATTAGGCCATACGTGACTGTACGCGGCGCACTCTTCGCGGTCTACCGCAGAAACGGTCGATCGTATGAAAAAAAAGTCAAGGTACAAGTTGTGGAGAATTTTATACTTCATATTTTTTGTAAAAGGTACAACTCTCATTAAGCAATAGAAAACGAGATATTTGCGAAAAACTGATTTTTGTGACCTTTGACCTCCAATATCTCAAGACGCGGACACGATAACGATTGTGACTTTTGAGACAACATTTAGAACGATGAGACAAAGGCTCATACCAATTTTCAGCTTATTATCTTTCATTCCGAGGATTACCCCATTTTTTACCTAATTTGACTGGGCTATAGGCCCTCTGAATAGTCGAGGAGCTATATATTTTTAAGATTTCACATGGCTGTGTTTTATTAAATGTTTCTTTCAACAGCTACGATTCCACAATTTTTGAACCAAGGGTAGAATTCGAAATAGGTCTCTTATACACTGGAATTCTAGATAAATTGCTTTAAAAATAACGCGAACATTATAGTGGTTAGTCTTTTTCGTGAATTACCCGAAAAGAATCCCATATGAGCTTGTGTGGCGCCTGTTTCTTACCAGTCGATAGTGAGCCAATAAGCCTTCGAAGCTAGGTGTTTTGTGAAGCAAGTTTTTCATTTTAAATCATTACTATTTTATAATTTTTCTGTCGTGACACTGCCGCCCGAAATGAGGGAAAAGGGGACCTCTCCTGCCGGGGCTGCGGATTGTTCGAAAGGGATACTGCAGCCTCAGACACAAAAGGACTAAGAAGGACCATGTGTGGGTTTTAGTCAGTAGAAGTCTTACACTCCCTTTTATCAGAAGTCAAAGAAAGAAGTTTGTGTTCCCAAATGCATATAACCCGAATGTATTCAAGAGACGAGTGCATAGGCATTTTTTGGGTGAGCTCGCTCCATCGTAGGCCCCGTCTATGCCCTCGGGCTAGTCTGGGACCAAGAGCAAGCCCATATGTAATAAAAAAAAAGTCATCTGATAATTTCAAACCCCTAAAACAAGAGAACTCCCAACCTCCCATCTCAATGACCCGGACCTGCCTTACCCTTTCAAAAGATTATACGTCATAATGTGTCTAGAAAACACTACGTCCTTATAAAATAATTGAGTGATGACTCACATAACAATAAACAAGTTTATTGCCGGTAAAAACCGCAAACCACAAATTGTTGCATATCAATAGATTCGTTTTTGTGTAAAACCTGTTTTGTTTATTTGAATTTATAATTAGAAGATGGACTTTACCGATTGCGAATATAGCTACGGGTTTTTTTTTATCTTAAACGGCTACAGTTGTTGTGCATATCAATGATATTACTAGTAAAATGACGTAAATATAATAAAATACTAATATTATAGAGAGGAAACATTTTATTGTTGGTTTGTAATGGATAATCTCTGACAACTACTGAACTGATATCAAAAAGTCTTTTTCCAATATAAGGCCATATTCTCAGCTAGTAACATCCATACTAATATTATAAATGGGAAAGTGTGTCTGTCTGTCTGTCTGTATGTTTGTCTTTCTTTCACGGCAAAACGGAGCGACGAATTGACGTGATTTTTTAAGTGGAGATAGTTGAAGGGATGAAGGGTAACATAGGCTACTTATTGTCCCTTTTTAACGCGAGCAAAGCCGCGGGCAAAAGCTAGTCCATACTAATATTATAAATGGGAAAGTGTGTCTGTCTGTCTGTCTGTATGTTTGTTTTTCTTTGGCGGCAAAACGGAGCGACGAATTGACATGATTTTTTAAGTGGAGATAGTTGAAGGGATGGAGAGTAACATAGGCTACTTTTTGTCCCTTTTTAACGCGAGCGAAGCCGCGGGCAAAAGCTAGTCGGCTGTAAAACATCACGCTATGTCCCATAGAAGTGGAACATTAACCAGAAACCTAATATCAGAGGTAAAATGGGGAAAAACTATAATATAAAGAGATTTTTTGGTGGTAAGAAGGGCACAGCCGAAACATGGAAGTACAGCAGTTTCTTTGACTCAGAGGCGCATAACCTTTCGACGACCAAGCGACAGTCGGCTGTCGAGCTGCTATTGTTTTTCTATTGTGTCTCGAATCACGTGTAATCGAGAGTTAAGGCGATTATCACACTGTCACGCATCACGCTTAGTCCCACAACACAAACACGCATAGTCCAACACACCGAAAACGCATCCACTTGCGTTCATGTAAATGTGTTGTGATTTTCGGTGTATTGGACTATGCGTGTTTTCTTTACAAACGGAGATACTTACAAGCAACGTTAAGACAAGATTCACGCGCCACGTTGCGTGGTTCGTGACAGGGTAAAATAGACGGTGAAATTTTGTATGAAAATGGCCGGGCGAAGCCGCAGATAACAACTAGTCAATAATATTACAAGTTATAAGTGCTCTGCGCGTGGCAAACTGCAACTAACTATATCTTAAAGTAGACCTTACTTGTGAAAGCTGGACTTTGAAGGCCATGGATAAGCAGCGAATAGATGCATTTGAGATGTGGTGTTGGCGCCGTCTACTACGAATACCTTGGACAGCACGTCGTACGAACGCATCTATCTTAGACGAGCTAAATCTTACTCGGTCCCAAAAGCTCTCTGCGACGTGTCTGTATCGAGTGATCCAATTTTTCAACATATAGCTCGTAGAAGCCCCGACAACCTCGAACGCCTGGTGGTCACAGGAAAGGTGGAAGGCAAAAGGCCTCGTGGACGAAGCCCTGAACATTGGGCTGATCAGATATCAACAAGCCTTGAGATATCTGTCAGCACGACCCTCCACGATGGCTCGGACAGAAGCCGATGGAGAGAAACTGTTAAGAAGTTTTTTCAAAGGAGTTCCGATCCTCAGTAATGAGGAATCGACAGAGGAGGAGGAGACCTTACTTAAAATAATCTGTGCTACTCAATGATTTTTTCCTCTAGTTACTTTTTGCAATATTCTCTTTATAATATAAATAGAGATACAGACTTTTAGGTGCAACCAGAGAAAATTCTAATTTTATGTACTTTGTCATTATAATCTCAGTCTCAATCTTTCTAAAATACCTCTAAGGACAAGTTTGCGAAACGTTATACAAATTATAAGTTTCTTAAACGTGTAGTCCAATTGCCGTTTGATAGTTTTTTTTTAATATCTGTTAAGAATTCAAAATTAATTCGACCATTTTAACCTAATTATTCCTTTCCTGAACTTATTGTGGCGTTGATGTCTTTTATCCGCCCGTAATAATATAAAATGACGGTGTTACTAGAGAAAACTAAAGCATTCTTATGTTGCGGAATGTTTATTATAGTTACCGTGACCCTGGAACATAAAGGGCAATCGAAGGAACATGAGTGGGTTTTAGTCAGTAAGAGTCTGACACGCCCTCCCGTCGCACCTAGGATGGGAGCAGTCATTGAATGATTTCCCACTCACCAAAAAAAAAAAAAAGCATTCTTATAATGAAAGAATGGTATACCTATATGGCCTTTTTGACAGAGCTGTCGGAGAACGGTAATATATATTTAAGTATATTTTATCTAATTATGTATATTTTGTTGTTTTTGGTTTTGTATAACACACCGACTTGGCTTTGTAAAATAAACGTTTTTTTCAAGTTTAACCCTTCAACGACCAAGAGACAGCCGGCTGCCGCGCTGCTATTGTCTTTCTATTGTGTCTCGAATCACGTCTGTTCGAAGGTTTAATCGGTAAATATACAAAACCACAAATCTTTCCTAGAGAGAGTAACATCTTAGAGTCAACAAACGTTACATACTTTCTGGACAATAAAATGTACTATACACCACACAGTAAAGTTAGTATACGGGGTGGAAACTTGGCTCCGGCTTCCCTGTCTCGTAAGGAAACTGGTAACTAGAGCCAACGGACAAGTTACAAGTGTAGGGGGAACGTTTGTACCCCACGATTGGTCTCTGTTCTCAAAAAGTATTGCAATTGTTTTTAGAACGTCACAGTATAAAAATCAAGGTTCAAAAATATTGCATTATTATTGGACAGGCCTGTTGGTCATGCATTCGATTCCCACTAAAGGCAAACTTTGTGTGGTGAGCATGCTTGTTTGTGCTGTGTCTAAGTGTAATTTATCTCTAATTTATGTATTTATACATTGTTACCGTAGTACAAGCTTTGTTTAGTTTGAGATCAGATGACCGTGTGTGAGTTGTCCCACGATATTTATTTATTATTTTCTCGCAAATGTTAATAATTTTATATTTAACTTACGTCAACAGCGCTCTGGTTAGGTATATAGAAAATGGGTAGTCCACCGCTGTAATACTCGACGCTGTCCTCTATCCTGAAAACAATAAAAAGTTAATAAGACATTGATTTTTCAAGCCTCAGAAACATAAATTTTAATATGTCATCATCATCTCCCTAGCCTTTTCCCAACCGTATAAATTTTAATATGTATTTATGTTATAATCGCTTATTCTAAAAAACCAGAAGAAGATTGAGATTATCCAAACATGGTCTAAGAAAGCTCATGTTATGCAACTGGATCGAATGCATAATTCAGAAGGCAAGATGGCTGGTAGGCTTGTTGTCGGGATTTTATAATAATTTTCTCGCAGGCATTTTGTGTTAGCCTGCCGTTAACATACGGCGTCGGCATATTGTAAACGGAGTAAGTGTTCATTTATGTTACACGCTGAAGGCAAAATATAAGAACACTCCGACTCGGACAGTTTAGATGGCTAACGCGAAAGCGGAGCGTAGCCAGCTGACTGATAGTTGCATGTCTAAATGATAGAATAATATTTTTTTTTATTGTTTTTTTAAATCATCCAGAAATAGGAGCAATTTGCACTGCTTTGACATTTTGAAATGTTACATCAGAATTCAGATAAAAATATCTGCGACATATTTGTTAATGTCAACTCTGATTGCACGATGTAGAATTGCATTTGCAGATCACTATTTAAGCAATAAATATGTGCGATCTTACACAAAACAAAGAAAAATCATAGAAAAACAAAAAACAATCTTACTTTGGACGATTGCTATCATCAATTCTATTAGGAGCTGCAATGGGATATTCAGTGGTGGTACGGTATGTGTCATAAGATATTGCTCCGTTCGCGGCTTCTATTCTGCCATTACCACTATTTGCGTTGCTGAAAAAATATAACACGAACACATTAAGGTACCGAATTTTCAGGTGATCTGTCATTCCTTAACATCAGATCTATGCTTTTGACATTATTAAACATTTAACAAACCATCTAAACAGGTGCTGTGAAGATCAAAAAAAAATTGTGTTATTTTAGATATATTGAAAATCGTACATTTACAATAAGATCAGCCCTTGATCACTAAAACTCTAAACAGCTCCTGCTTACACAATGATCAATAGAAAAATGTTACGGCTTTTCATCATTTTCGGTTTGATCTCATAATAAAAGTTACAAATAAAATGATGAATGAATGCTATGAAATTATCAGAAATAGGGTTCATATAAAAATAGAAATACTTACTACCGTGGAGGATTCTCACTTCTTGATGGTTCATAAGTCTGATAACTCTCTCCTGACCAACTTTGCTTTACTACATTGTTTTCTCCTAGTCTCACTGGTCTAGTTTCAACTTCACCTATCTGATATTGGGACACAGGTCTGGCCACTTGTCCAATTTCAGATTCCGTGTCAGTATAAGTTTGTGGCCTAACATTTAAATTATTATTTGCATCGTATATCGGCCTTGTCTCTGGTCTGACATATAACGGAACGTCCGTATTTTGTGTAGATTCCGGTTGTTTGACTGATACCTTTGCATACGGTGCGGTCTGAAGATCAGTCCATTGTGAGTTATCTGACCATCCATATGATGTGCTGTCACTGCTATGCTTCTTATCTTCTACCCTCGTGTTATTCTCTGTAGGTATTTTAGGCCAATGTTTAACCTGTACAGTAGTTTGCAAGGTGTTTGTTCCTGTTCCTTTCGAGGTAACATTTGTCTTGTCTGCTACATTTACAGCTGACCAAATTGCTGTTTTCTCTGTTGTCTGATATCTGATGGCAGTTGTAGTTTTCTGATTATTTCCCACTTGATATTGGACTTGAGAGTTTTCAGTTCTGTTCCTATCTCGAGTCTGTTGATAGTTATCAACTTTAGTCCTTTCAGTAGTCCGTGTACGCGCTGTAGTTTCCGTTCTGGTTTGAGACCAACGTTGAGTTGTAGGTTTCACCGTGGTTGTGGTTTGCTGGTTGTTATCAGATTTCACGTAGGACCAAACTTGAGTCCTCGCAGTGGTCTGTGGTTGGACCTCAGTCTTCTGAGTCCAATAAACCGGTTTTAAAGTTGCCGTCGTTTGTTCCCAATATTGGGGTGCCTGCGTTGTTCGTAATGTACTTTGCGTTGTTCTCGCTTCCGTCCAGTACTGAGACTTTACAGTTGTCGTTGTCTTCGGCTTTGGTGTTGTTTGCGTCCAATACAAAGAATTTGTTGTTGTTTGTGGCTTTTCTGTTTGATACCAGTACTGAGCCTGTGAAGTCGTTTCTTGTTTGTTATAATTTCTTGTCGTTGTAAATGTAGGTCTCACAGTAGTTGAAGTAGTCACCCCTGGCCTTACTTGTTCGTAGCCAATATCATCAATGTCTGGTTCAATTTGACAAATCTCTTTTCCATTGAACCTTATGGCCTTGAGCTTTGGAATAGGTTCTCCCTCCTTATATAAGATGAAGAATCGAATAGCTAACGGTTCATCAGGAGTGATCGTCATTTTAGTGTTTTCTATTTTAAAATCCACATTATTGTCAGTCGTAACCTCGCCGACCCAGTTCTGAAAGATAGGCACAATTTCCTCAGTTTATAAAAATCTTCATACAGAAGTGTGTTTGTTTTTAAACCAGATTTCTTTAAATACATTCAAACTCAAACAAGAGACGAGTGCATAGGCATCTTTTGGGTGAGCTCGCCCCATCGTAGGCCCTGTCTATGCCCTCGGGCTAGTCTGGGACCAAGAGCAAGTCCATAAGTAATAATAAAAAAAAAATGTTACAACTCACCCCAAGAATATTAGCCTTCCCTTCGAGCACAATATTCAACCACAGCGCATAAAGAGTGGTGTCAGTTGTTAAGTTAACGACCCCATACCACTTGTTAGGCTCTGATCCCGGTGGTTCGTAGTTGAACACGCTCGGACATGGTGATACAAAATCACTGATTTGTGTGGTTTGACCATATGTTTGCACAGTCAGCAATAAAGCAATGAGGGAGCTCAAAGCTCTGATCTGAAATGTAAAAATGGAGTGTTTATTATCACTGAGAATAAAGAAAAGCAAATGGGGTATCACTTTCTTTCTTTTTAACATAGAGTTTTTTGTAAAACTAATTAATTGCTTACTACGTGTTTCAGCCAACCAGTTTCGTGCAAACTATTCCCCATTTACATTAAAAGGCTCTTTCACATTACTCTATTATAATTATATAGCACTAGCTTCTGCCCGCGGCTTCGCTCGCGTTAGAAAGAGATAAAAAGTAGCCTATGTTACTCTCCATCCCTTCAACTATCTTCACTTAAAAAATCACGTCAATCCGTCGCTCCGTTTTGCCGTGAAAGAAAGACAAACAGACAGACAGACAGACAGACAGACAGACACACTTTCCCATTTATAATATTAGTATGGATATCGCTCACAATACATTTCGTATAATAAAGTGTGAACGTGTTCCGATAGATATATAGTTAGCGAAATTGTTGTGCTACAAATTATCACCATACATTTCGTATAATAAAGTGTGAACGTGTTCTGATAAATATATAGTTAGCGAAATTGTTGTGCTACAAATTATCAGCTATTATAAGAGTATTATGGCGTATTGTGAAACGAGCTACCAGTGTGCGGATCTAATTTCATGTGCTTTACATTTTTCAAAAATTAAAGCATTTAGTTCACTTAGACCTTTTACACGCGCTTATAAATTATCAAAGAGTCGATCGGTTAGTCAGAACGGAAGTTGATGCTAGTTGCTGGTGTTGCGGAATGTTTATAATAGTTACCGTGACCCCGGAACACAAAGGGCAACCGAAACAACATGAGTGGGTTTCAGTGAGTAAAAGTCTGACACGCTCTCCCGCCGCGCCCAGGACGGGAGAAGACATTTAATGATTTCCCACTCCCAAAAAAAAAATTAGTTGCTGGTTCCAAAACGTAGGTTGATCTCTATGGAACAAGCAAGAAACTCCGTCGTACTGTGCGTTGATTATCACCAAATAACCTCTCTAGATAGGCATTATAAGCAACGACTTTTCTTTTTTAGACTTTAAATAATCATGATTGTTTTTCAGTGAAATAACACTGATTAATAGAAATATTGGCCATTATTTTTGGAACATTTATAAACATTTTTCTTATTTTTTGTTTACGGAAAACCAATGACAGTGAACCATTCTAATGTTAAAATAATGCGTGATCCAATAGGTAATGAAAACAAGTTATGGAATCAGCCTTTGTTTTGCGGAAATTCAAGACAATTAATTGTTTTAAGAATATGAATAATTTTTGGTTTTGATTCTGCCAAAATCCAGATTAATGAATGGTACACTGATTGAATGCGTGAAATATCACCGCACATTCCAAACCGCTGGCCCTAGAGACATGAAACTTGGAGGGTGTATTCTTTGTGAAAAGGAAGTATCCACTAAGCAAGGGTTTTTAAAAATTTCTATCCTAAAAGAGTAAATAGGAGATGGAAGTACAACAGGGATGTCGCGGGCAAAGCTACATGCAAATGTTAGTTTGTTATATTTTCACTTGTCTCCCAGAGAAAAAAAGATAACGTGTCTTTGGATACATAAATAGATAAATATCTAGGGACAAGTCATTCACGATTACACGTCTATCTAATCCCAAGCTAAGCAGAGCTTGTGTTACGGTAACCATACAACTGATATACATACGTTTTAAAGACAAAATAATCCAGACACAGAACAAACAACCATGCTCATCGCACAAAGTTTATCCTGGGTGGGAATCGAACCTACGACACTCTTAGCGGTCAAGGTTACTAACCACTATACCAACAGGCCCTACACATAACGCACTCAAATATGTTGCTCTCTTATGTTACTCTAAATGGATAACATAAGGACAGCAACAGATTTAAGGGCGTCACCTTTCAACGACCAAGCGACAGCCGGCTGTCGCGCTGCTTTTTCTTTCTATTATGTCTCGAATCACGCGTGTTCGAAGGTTTGAAATTAAGTGACGTTTGAGATTCGGACTATAGTCATACACAAGCCCCCCTTGACAAGTGGCATTGTAGAATAGATAGCGAAAACGAATAGATTGTCAAATGTATGCAGAAGTCAAATTGTTTAGCGAAAGCTTATGTCAATTCCATACATTTGACAATCTATTCTACAATGCCACTTGTCTAGGCCCTAAGGACACCGATCGGTATCACCCATCTTAATTTTTTTTTTTTTTTGGTGAGTGTGAAATCATCAAATGACTGCTCCCGTCCTGGGTGCGGCGGGAGGGCGTGTCAGACTTTTACTGGCTAAAACCCACTCATGTTCCTTCGATCGCCCTTTATGTTCCAGGGTCACGGTAACTATTATAAACATTCCGCAACACCCATCTTAACATCTGCTGTGTCACCTGCACTAGTTCAATAAACTGCTTATATCTATACCCACACACGCGTCTACCAAGACCTCTTCAGAGCAAATGACGTGAATGGCCGCCTTTACTACACCTTAAAGTAATATAGATAGCTTATAGAATCATCATCTCCCTAGCTAGTCTTTTTCCAAGAATGTAGGGGTCGGTTCCCAGCCTAACCGGATTCAGTGGATACCAGTGTTAACATAGGCTGTGTAATTATTGGGCGTTGAGAGTAAAAACAGAGCAATAACTGCATGGGACAGTTACAAATTATATTGGTGCCGATTCCCTTGTTCACAAACTAGACTAATTTTAAGTTAAATGCATATTTCTCTTTTTATTTCTTAAAGAAAAGGACAGAAGATACAATTTAGTTTAATCCTGTCAAATTAGACAACGCCGGAAGGAAATTGACGTATATTTAGACGCCATGTTTTTAAAACGCGTCTAATTTATCTATGGAGTGTTTAAATTTGACAGGACTTAACTAATATTTTATGTTCTGTCCTTTTCTTAATTAAATGGAAAGAGAAAGATACACTTAACTTAAATTTACGTTAGTTTGTGCACAAGAGAATCGGCACCAATTGTCTTTGTTGCTGGGTTAAATTAACAATATTTTTTATTTTGGTATTCTTTAAACCTTACAACACACGTGATTTGAGACACAATAGAAAGTCAATAGCAGCGCGACAGCCGGCTGTCTCATATTCGTTGAAAGGTAACCTTTTTAATCCCTAAGTTCTCTTTAAGTTGCATTCAAAAAACCCAATGGAATAAGTTTCCTTAAGTCAATTTCCTCCTAAGTTTGACCTCTCGATGTTATGATAAATATTCTTCGAACTTGAAACAAACTAAATAACAATAAAAAAAATTGTTTTTAACATATTGTCACAAACCGGTCTTCATTGATTTGATCACCAATTCACTTATAAATATAATCACCACACATCGCACAAAATATTACCACTTTGCCAAACATACAATACTCGTAGGTTAATCACAGTAATAAAATTTCTATCCTTACCATTTTCTAAATTTAACTTTATAACAAATAAAAATAAACGTTTGTTCTATTTTTGAACACGATCGGCGCCCGCGCCTGTTTTCGCAAGAATGACAACTATAAAAAGGAATAACATATTCAAGTTTTCGTTGAAAAGGATGAGAGAAAAACATCCTTATGTGGGAGTGAGACAACGATATGTTGTGATTTATGCAAGGAACCAAGATGCAAACCAGTTCTAAGTTTAAAATCTAATCATGGCAAAGGTTATGGAATTTTAATAAAGCGGTTTTTATACGTGATATGCATTATTTAGTTTAGATTAAATATTTAGTTTGTCAAATACTTACCTATACCAAATTTCTCAAAAGGATAGCGCATGGAATAAATTGATTAACTTAGTTGTGAACTCTCTTTTCTTCTCTCCTTTATCAAGCTACATAAACTTTATCATAATCGGTTCAGTAATTTAGCCGTGAAGGCGACAGACAGACGGTCGGGCAAAGTTATTTTGGCATTTTCAAGCTTTTTAACCGTCTTCTAAAAAAAGGAGGAGGTTCTCAATTCGGATGTTTATATGTTTTTTTTATGTTTGTTCGCGCATATCTCCGTCGTTTGCCAACCGATTTGAACAATTCTTTTTTTGTTTGGAAGGGTAGACTTCCCAAATGGTCCCATTGTCAGGTCCAGGGTCTGATGATGGTATCATGCCGAAATCGAGGGAACTCCTCAACTTTTATAGAAAAACGTACATTTTTTTTAAAGTTACTCTAAAACGTATTGCAATATAAACAAAACTATGATTTTGATTTCCTAACTTCTAAACATAATATAAACACAAGAACTATACATAATGAAACAAACCGATTAGTACCAAAGAACAAACTAACTGATAAAATTCATATATTGAGCAATAATCGAAGAAATAAAATATTGTCTATCGCCGAAAATACATTTCCTAACAACTATGAAATATGTCACTACTTATTATCAAATTGTAACACTGTGCAAATGATACAGAACATAGAATCAAAACTATGCGGATTTACCATGAGCGACTTCTGTATTATTATGATTGGCGAAAAAGATTTCAGAACGACACGTGACTATAACAGCCTAATATCTAAATTAAAAGGGAGCTTACAAAAAGTAAAACACACTAATGTCATTATATGTGCGCCAACATACAAATATGGAGTCGGCAGTATGTATAACTGGCGAATTGAAAACTTTAACAATAAATTATACCTAGATATATTGGCTAATGAATATGCGTACTTTCTAGATTCTAACAAAAATCTTAAATGTTCCTATGAAATGTTCCACAAAAACAAAGGAACTATTAATAACTATGCAATGTCAATTATCTGTAAAGACATTTTGGATTATATACGAGGAATTAGGGAGGAGTTGTCGGCATCTTCGTATGAACAAAACTTCACCAGTGAAGTAAGCCAAGACGATGAAGACACGCCTACAACATTTTTTCGTGAATAAGCACATTAATGTCATGCATCAAAATATTGCCGGACTATTGTCAAAGTCTGATAACTTAACAGTATGCCTACAAGAACTTATAGAGCGAAATATAAAAATAGATGTACTATGCTTAACTGAGCACTTCGTTATGGAAGGCTATGAAAGTCACATAAATGTACCTAACTACTATCTTGCAGCGTGTTATAGTCGCAAAGAAAGTAAGAGAGGAGGTGTGTGCATTCTCGTAGAAAAGGGACACCAATGCCGGGAAATAACAAAAATCACACAAATGTCTACCACCGGTGTATTGGAATGCTGTGCTGTGGAACTAATAAAGCAAAAAACCATCATAGTATGTGTATATAGAGTACCTAAATTAAACAATTTTAATCTTTGTATGGATAAATTAGATAGTTTAATGTGTAGTATTTTAAAAAATAAATATAAAAATGTAATTGTTGCGGGAGATTTTAATATAAATGTACTTCTAAAAAACAAACAAACTACATATTTTGAATGTTTACTATTAAATTATAATTTACACTTAGCTTTAAAAGAGGCGACCCGCCTCAAGAGTCAGACATGTATAGATAATTTCGCGCATAATTTAAGAGCTTGTAAGGCAACTGTATTAGAGCATGCACTGTCCGACCATACGGCGCAGATTTTAAAATGTCCGGTGGAGTCGGTTTGCTCTATTGATCGATGGCGTACCATCAAAAGGGACTATAATGCAGATAACATAAATAAATTTAAATCATATATTAAGAGTCTATCCTTTAAAGATGTTTATGAATCCAGTGATCCAAATGAAGCGTACAATGCATTTTTAGAGATATATAACTTTTTCTATGAACAATGCTTTCCTAAAATCACAGTATATATAAATATAAAGAAAAAACAAAACTGGATATCACGCGGTGTAAAACTATGTAGTAAGAAAAAAAGAACACTTCTATGGAAATACAGATCAAATCCAAACATGCAAAATAAAATATACTTCAGAAAATACTCTAAATTATTTAAATCAATCATCAATAAAACAAAATATGCACAAAACACGTATAAAATAAAAACATCAAAAAATAAATCTAAAACTACTTGGCAACTTATAAACAATAAAAAAATGAATTTACCTACACATAATATAAATAAAATTTTTAATGGAAATAAATATATCACCAGTCCTAGTGGAATAGCCACCTTATTTAATAATTATTTTGTTGATAAAATCCAACCATCCTCTTCCCAATCCGATAGAGTCAATAAACACATAGATAACAGAAAAAACTCAATGTTTATGCTTCCAAGTATACCACAAGACATACAAAAAAATATTAATTCATTAAAAAACACTAACAGCGTAGGATATGATGGCTTCAGTACAAAAATTATAAAAGAAGTATCGAGTGATATATGTGGACCATTGAGTCATATTATTAATTTGAGCATTACTGAAGGTGTTTTTCCTGACGCTTTAAAGAAGTCAGTAGTAAAACCTTTATTTAAAAAACAAAATAGAGAATTAATGGAGTTCTATAGACCTATTTCACTAATACCAATTTTTTCTAAAATAATTGAAAAATATATTTACAAAGAATTAAATACATACTTAGAAAAAAATAAGATACTCTGTGACGAACAAAAAGGTTTTAGAGCTAAGAAAACTATAAACATGGCCATATATGACTTTTTATATAAAGTAATGATAAATATAGATAATAGAAATCCGGTATGTGCAATTTTTTGCGATATGACACAGGCCTTCGACTACGTCCAACATAATATACTACTAAGTAAACTAGAGTGCTATGGAGTAAGAGGAAATATACACAATCTCATAAAATCTTATTTACAAAATAGAAGACAAGTTACAGCAATAAGTAGAATTAATAGTAAAACCAAATGGGAGGAAATATCTGTATCAGAAGAGCGACAGGTTGTATATGGCGTTCCACAGGGAAGTGTTCTGGGCCCTCTCTTATTTACAATTTACATAAATGACTTCCCCAAGTGTATAGAACATACAATGACGCTTTTCGCTGATGATAGTACTATAACTATACCATGCAATAAAAAAGAAGAGTTTAATCAAGACATATGTAATACTTTAAATAATAGCATAGAATGGTTAGAAAATAATAATTTAAAAATTAATTTGAATAAAACAGTAATCACTTACTTTGGTCAACGAATAAATATAGAAAATAATAATGATATTAAATATATAAATAATAAAATTGAATCAGTTGCCTCGACTAAATTCTTAGGCTTAATAATAGACCAAAATCTTACCTGGAAACCTCACTTAGAAAACCTAGCTAAAAAACTAAGCAATTGCGCATTTGCCTTATACAGACTATCACAAACAATGAATACAGAGACATTATTAATAGCCTACTATGGAATAGCTGAATCTGTCCTTAGGTATGGCTTGATATTCTGGGGCAATTCCACGGATTGGGAGACCATTTTTAGAGCTCAAAAAAGATGCCTGAGGTCAATGTTCAAATTGAAGGTAACTGATAGCTGCAAGCCACACTTCGAACATTATAAGATCCTTACATTGCCATCCCTATACATTCTGGAAGTTGTTATATTCGTTAAATGTAATCCTCATTTATTTCCGCGTCTCGAGGATGTAACACATCGAAATAGACGTGATAATAGCAAACTCTGCCTCCATCCGTGTAAAACTGCACTTATGCGCAGAAGTATATTTTGTATGGCACCCATTGTGTTTAACAAACTGCCTAAGATCTGGAGAGAACTTAATACCGAAGCTCTGAAATGTCGGCTTAAATTGTTTTTAGTACGGAGAGCATACTATAAAATTATAGAGTTTTTAAATGAAAAAGTATTTGATTAGTAAATGTTATTGTGTCCATTTTTTATTTAGTAGACTCTAGATCATTATTGTTTTATAAATATTTGCATGCCATGTCAAGTGGCAAACATGTTTTTTAAGCGCTTTATAATTAATATATCATCCTACATGCATGCACCTGCGTGTGTATGTATGTATACACATGTTTATGGCAAATAAATGATTCTATTCTATTCTATTCTATTCTAACGTAGTTAGGACTCTAACTAAAAAGTAAAAAATAAAAAACTTTTTCCAAATAAAAGATAACCGACTTCAAAAACTAAAAGCTCAAAAATAACTATTTCGGAAGTCGGTGGCAAGGCAAGACAATTCGACCGGCAGAAGAGAAGCCACCGACTTTCGAAATACACACATCAAAAGTGTCTAGGGATATTTCAATTAAACCTAAATTACTAAAATTCTATTAACTTTTTGTTAAAACATGAACACATTAAAATAAACCTTGTTCAATAGACTATTTAATCTGATAATAAACTTTTAGATAAAGTTAAATTTAAAAAAAAACTTAGAAGAAGAGGAAAAACTCAAACAAAATTTCAATCTTAACTTTATTTTTGAAACATCAAAACTTAAACAAAACAACAATTTTTTTTATAAAAGTTCTTGAAAACTTAAAATTAATATTCCGTGGATCCACCTAAGACTCTCCTGACACATCTGCAGCGGTTCTGCATACTCAAAACAAGGGTGTCAATATCCTGTTGTGGAATACTGTCCCATAATTGCCGTTTCTGAAGCCATGAAGACCAGTCAGAGCGTTATATCCAGGCTTTGGTCATGTTATGTTGTGTCACAGAGAAAGTGGTGGAACGGCACCGAGGACCTCAACGCATTACAACACATGTACAAGACCGATTCATAGTAAATGCTGCACGAAGTCAACTAAATGCAGCGGCGATGCAATTGGTTCAAAGGCTACAGAGAGAGTATGGTTTGCTGGTAAGCGGTCAAACTTTGAGAAGGCGACTGCATGAAGTCAATCTACGTGCTCGTAGGCCATTTTGGGTATCAGCACTAAGGAGAGGTAATCGAGGAAGAAGATTACAATGGGCTATTGCACACGAAAACTGGAACCATTCTCAATGGTCACTTGTGCTTTTCACTGATGAATCTAGGTTTGAATTTCATCCTGATTCGCGAAGAGTACGCATTTGGAGAAAACCTGGACATTGGAATCGACTGCAGCACCCACAACAAGTTCATGCATATTAAGGTGGCACGATTATGGTTTGGGCAGGAATTCGTCTCGGCGGTAGAACGGACCTCGTTTGGATACAAGGCAATATGACTGCTCGAAAATACCGAGATGAGGTGCTAGAGCCTGTAATCTTGCCCCACAGACAGCAAATGGGACAAAATTTCCAGCTAATGCACGACAATGCCCGTCCACATACGGCGCGTATCGTTACAAGTTGGTTACAACAGCATGTTATCCAAGCTTTAGACCGGCCTGCACAATCCCCTGACTTAAATCCTATTGAGCATGCCAGGAATATGCTTCAGAGAAGAGATCGTAGGAATTTCCCTGTTGATATTGTGCATCAAAACCAGCTTCTCTTGCATCTTAGCAGGATTTGGGACAGTACTCTATAACAGGATATTGACACCCTTGTTTTGAGTATGCAGAACCGCTCCAGATGTGTCAGGAGAGTCTTAGGTGGATCCACGAATTATTAATTTTAAGGTTTCAACAATTTTTATAAAAAAAAAATTGTTTTGTTGTTTAGGTTTTGAAATTTCAAAAATAAAGTTAAATTGAAATTTTGTTGAGTTTTTCCTCTTCTTCTAAGTTTTTTTTTTAATTTAACTTTATCTAAAAGTTTATTATCAGATTACATAGGCAATTAAACAAGGTTTATTTTAAAGTGTAGGTGTCTTAACAAAAAGTTAATAGAATTTTAGTTATTTAGGTTTAATTAAAATATCCCTAGACGATTTTGATGTGTGTAGTTATTTATGAGCTTGTAGTTTTTGAAGTCAGTTATCTTTTTTTTGGAAAAAGTTTTTTTTATTGATCAATAGAACAATACAGGTAAATTCCTTGTGCTAATAAATACCAGCCAACCCCAACCCTACCACCTTAGATTATATTTATAATCTAAGCCTACTACATATTCCTCTTCTCATATAGAGAATACCTTCTCTAGATCACCACGCTTACTCAAGGTGAATTAGCGATTTTGGATGTGTATTCTTCCAGTCCAGGTTTCTTCAAGAAGAAAGTAATGTATGCTAGTCTCCAGATAAACGTAGACAGTATATTCAAATTGGTACTTGCCCTCAACCTCTTACATTAGAAAACGGTGCCATTACCCCTGGGTGATTATTCATTAAGAGAAGTAGAATCGGTATGGCGAAAGGGACTACGCACATTTATTCAACTTCATTGAGCTTATGCCCGCAGGAAACAACAATTTTATAATAATTTTATTCCATATTCTCAATTTTTTTTTATTCATTTTTTTTTAGGGTAGTTGTAGGTAACATTTTATAAAAAAATAATTAATATTTTTTTACGAAAGCTTAACAGACGCGGAAAGCTTAACGGACTCATACGCTTCTTCATATTTTTTTTATGGATATAAGATGAAAAAGTGTGCGTAGTCTCTAATAGGAAATAATGGTTCGCATATAAACAGTTTATGTATTTATTAGGGACTAAAAACAGTTAATGAAAACTACAGACACAGATTATAGAACAAGTCAGAGCAATCAAACTTGTTTAGACAAATACTGAATAATGTCAGGCGCACTTTTAATTGATTTACAAATTGATCAGTATCAAAGGACTATTATTTGGTCCCAAAAGACAAAAAAAAGTTTGCTTTGCCGGGACCGCGGTCCTAATCCCAAAAGCCTCCCGACTCCAATCTTTCGAGCAAACGACACGGTGTTATTGTACCATCGACCCAATGGAATCATGACCCACCATAGGCTTATTTTCCTACAGACATTCAAATACAATTAGGTCGACAATCGCGTAAACATGTATTAAAAATGTCACACGTCTAGTCTTATTATTTTGACAGCTTCAAACGATTTGTCGTCGAAATGGGTCATGAATTCATGATTCAATTTTGTCGATAGTACAATGGAAACTTATAAACGTCGAAAGACAGAGCATTTTTTGAGACCCAAGGACTTATGAGAATATGGGGCTCCGCTAGAAAGTGGAATACTTCTTACCTATAGGATACAGGGTGGAAAGTTTCAATGGGTCCTGGTAGAAAAGAAGTTTCGACATACACGCGGACGTAGTCGCTGGCGAAATGTCATGTCAATGGAAAAATTATGTGACATAGCCCATGTAAGTACTAAGTAATGTTTAGGAAACCCGCCGGGGTTGCGGAATAGTTATAATAGTTACCGTGACTCCAAAACATAAAGGGCAACCGAAGGGACATGATTGGGTTTTAGTCAGTAAAAGTCTGACACGCCCTCCCGCCCTGCCAAGGGCGGAAGAAGTGATTTGGTGATTTCCCACTCACAAAAAAAAATCTTTTGTAAATTTTAAACGATTTTACGATTAATCAACCTAAGTATCGTTTATTAGCTGAACGTAAACTCCTTTAACAAAAATACGATAAATCTAAACAGCCACTAAATTCCGTTAACTTCATTACGTTAGGGAACCGTTATTAACTTATCAACCCTGCAGCGTTACGTTAAAATTCATTCAACCGTTTCACTTCTGATGTGGGTTAAAATTAAACCCCACATTTGGAATTTAGGCTCAACATCTGTTGATTGGAATCGGTCCTCATTTGACCTACATTTCTAATCACGCACCACGGCCGAATGCGCGTAGATAAGCTAAAATTAGGAAGCCAAGCTTATTTTAATGGTCCCTGACGCTTTTTATGATTAACGGCTACTCGTGAGCTGATAACTAACCCTTGACAGGACTTGATTAAAGCAAAAAAAGCACCACCCTAGGCACAGGCACCCACTGACCCCAACTGTGCAATTTCAAAACCCAGAGTCCACCAAAAAATCGCCAAACAACGAAGGTTGACGCGTCTCGCAGGGAACGATTCAACTATCTTGAATCCAGCAACAAAATTTATAAAAAAAGAACAGCGGAGGAGAAAAAAGCATCACTTCACTCAATAGGTTCCGGTGCCTTAGTAAATGGACATAGTGAAGCCTATTTGTGGATTATTTAGGCGAAAGCCATGTAGAATGCAAAGCAATATAGGAAGATTACTGTCTTGTTGAGCTAATAAATACCAGCAAACCCCAACCCCACTGCAAGATGAAAGCTTCTTCTCATATGTGAATTGTCGATTTTGGATATACACTTCCGCTGGGTTATTACCTATGAAACAGCAATCATCAATATTTGCGCAGCGATCGCGCGATTAATCGCTTAACGTCAAAAAAATCGTATTATGTATGAACCGATTGCTAATCGCTCGCTCATTGTTCTAATGCACTTATTGCTACGACGACGATAAAGTAGCAATCGCTGGAACTAATTAAATATCACCTTTAACAAAAAAAACTTAACTTTGCTCTTAAAAACCATACTAAATACGAAACCACCAAACGAAAAATGCATATTTTAGTTAACTGATTGCTCCACAGAGGCAGCACTATCGCTAGATTGCTATTTGACGTGACGTATTTTGAATTGACGTTTGAGAAGCAAATATATCGCGATCGCTCGGCTATTGCAAGATACGTAATCCCGGTGCCGGACTCCTAAATCGAGCCACTTAGCATAATGAGTTTGAATGTAGAATGACTGTCTTACGATAGACCGACGATTTAAAGAAGATGGCGGAAAGCAAGTGGACGCGATCTGCCCAAGGCCGGAATGACTGTCGTTTTCAGGGGTCCTATGTTAAGGAGTAGTCGACGATAGATATGGTCTATGATTCGTAAGTCTAGGAAGAGACTGCATATCATCTTACCTCCTAGTTATGCTATTCCTTGACCACAGTGTGACAAAGTGAACAAAGTGCGCCATCCAAGAAAACCAGTTGGCACCCCCAACTGGTTTTCTTGGATGGCGCACTTTAAAAAAAACATTCATATTGTCACCACCAATCATAAATATAGTCGAGACAACGTGCAAAGTAATTTGATGTACACAGAAGCATGCCATCTTTGAAAATAATTTATTAATTGCCATAATTTCATTTTGAACCTTATAACTAAGCCATAATATTGAGATTGCGAACCAGCTGAAAGCAATTATGCTAACACTTCTATGTTTCGAAAAACATGGTTTTGGAAATCCACTAAATTGTATTATTTTTAAAGATAAATTGTGTATCATGCTACACCCAACCGTTAGCACTGCCTGTGGTAAAATCAATTCCACTAACGAGTTTCTATTGAAAGATAGCGGTTTCATTGATCAATGTACCAATCAGTGTGAGTACGTCAATCGATTCTAAGTGCTACAAAAAGTAAAATGTATTTTAATGAATGAATCTCTGAATGCCGTTAGTCTGTACTACTGAGCGTGGGATCTAATGCTGTGGTAATGAAGTCAGCGGACGCGGAGCGGCGAAGGAGTACAAGAATACCCACGAATATGTATTGTGTGGCACGACGCACGAAGAAGCTACGCGCGAGCCACTGAAATGCAAGGATACGGGTTTCATTGCGGGCTGCTCTGCGATAAGCCAGCTGAACATAGTCGTGGGACATATTCGTGTACTCCAGTGGAAACGTAGACCCACGTAGACCCACATCGACGAAACGAGCTATGTAACCGCCATCAAATCTGACATGAATGAAATCATCCATCAAATATGAATGACATCAATCTACGCGTAGCCTCTCCGTGGGTTGCAGTGGACACAACCACATACATTTTCTTACAAAGCGAAGCTTGATACACGTGCGTAGTCTCTCCGTGCGCCGCGGTGGGAACGCGTCTTTATATATTCTCAACGAGACGTTGAGTCTAACGGCTTAAGCCTCGTATTCATGGTAAAAGTTTGTTTAGCAAAATGGTTTGCATAAACATGTTGCCGAGATGCTGTCAACATATTGCGGGCAACACTTGTGTTGCGAGGCTGATGTTGTCGCTCGCCGGGCGTCAACTCTGCAATATGGCGTGAACAACACCGCAACACAAGTGTGCCCGTAATATGATGACAGCAACTCGTCAACAGGTTTATGCAACCATGTTGCTAAACAAAATGAAATCAGTTTATCAACAAATGTTGACGTGTGTGAACAACCCACATTTGTTTAATCAAGGTTTCCAGCAGAATTCTCGCCGATCATCAACAAAGTTGATCAAGTGTTACGAAACAAATGTTTACGCTGTGTTTAAGCGCGTATTCATGGTAAACATTAAAAGCAAAATGTAGTCTTATGTTGAATCATCATCTCCCTAGCCTTATTCCGGCAATGTTGGAGTCAGCTTCCAGCTTAACCGGATTCACCACTCTGAACAAGCGTGGTGATCAATGCTCGTTACTTTTCGATATGAGAAGATGCCATTGTCGTGCAGTGGGATAATAAGAAACTGGTATTATAAACAGATTACAATACTTACAATTTCCATGTCTAAAAGGAACTGCGAGTCTCAATGGTTGAATAGCTCAATCTGGATGGTTAAATAGCTTCCGAAGTAAAATAGTCATCCAAGTTATGACTCTATCAGTCGCAGATTCACCCAATTGCCACAAACTCTCAAGATCTTGTTGTATGTTAATAAATTAAATATAAAAACTTTCCTTTGGAAGCGTTTTTTCTTTTGAAGAACAATGCTGGAAACTTTTGTAATAAAGCCGTGCAGAATACCTTTCAACGCACAAACTCTGGAGTCGTTTTAAGGTATAGAAGTATTTTACTTTCGCAAGTAAAATTATAATTTCTCTGTAATATAATATCTTCGCCTTTGTAAAGCTGATTGGGAGTGATCGTCTTGAAGTCCTGTTTTTTAGGTTTCCGTACCGAAAAAGAAAAATGAAACCCTTAGGGTACATACCTATTATGCCGCAATGCGGTTAGCCGTGCGGCTGCCCGCAAGCACAATTATGTACGTAATTTTCTAAGTTAAGGTTCGGCCGTGTGGCAAAAATCGTATAGTTGAGCACTATCAAGGAAATCAAAATACAAATAATAATCTAGAATCATGAAATTTGACATGAAATAAACAAGTAAAGGGAAAAATCCAAAAACCGTTAATTACTAATTAACGGTTTTTGGATTTTATAGGTTTTCAAAAAAAAAACTATAACTTAAGATTTCTACACCCACAAGTTTGTACTGAGTACTCGGTTCTGAGTTCGGTTCGCGAGTACGACTCGCACTTAGCCGTTTTTAGGGCTTCGTACTAAAATGGTACAACGGGAACCCTTTTTTTTTTTTTTTTTTTGGGAGTGGAAAATCATCACTCCCGCCATGGGGCGGGAAGGCGTGTCAGACTTTTACTGACTAAAACCCACTCATGTTCCGGGGTCACAGTAACTATTATAAACATTCCACAACCCCGGCAGGCATTGGCCCTGTTGGGCCCCTTCCTACGCTGACTCTCCCTGAGGCGCGCGAACACTAACGCGCCGCCGCAATGGGGCCATTACTGGCATTCCATTGCGGCCTCGGTAGTCGCGGCGGCAGCGGCGGACGCGGCAGCAGCGGGGACGTCGGGAGCCGTGGCGGCATCGGGATCGGCGGAACGAGCGGCGGCGGCAGCGGGAGCGGTGGGGGCGGCGGCAAAGGGCTTCTTGCCCTTTCCTCTGGTCCTGGTGGGTGGGGCGCAAGCCTTGCCCCCAGCCCGGTGATCGGCCGGCTTGCCGGCTGCCGCACATACGAAGCAGTGCGGCGTGGCGGTGCACGAGCCGGCCTTGTGACCGGGCTGACCGCAGCGGAAGCAGTCGCCGCTGCGGTCTACCTCCGAAGTACAACGGACACGGCGGCCCTGGCCACCTTAGCCGCCTTTTTTCCCTCCCCGGCGACTTGCCAACCGGGCTCAGCCGGAGCTTCGGCAATCGGGGGAGGAGGAGGAGGCGACGTGGGACACTGTGCAGCCGCACTCGCTGCGGGTGCCCCCACTACTTTGGGCTTTGCCGCCTTGCCCTTTTTGGTTGGCGTGGCCTTCTCCTTCGCCGGCTCCGGTGCAGCGGCCAGCTTTGTCGTCCCCGCCACTGGAGCCGCGGCCACCGCGGCAATGGTTGCCGTTGGCCCTGCCGCCGACGCCGCTGGGGCCGCTCGACTAACCGCGAGCGGGGGCCGGAGGGCAATGCCTTCCAGCACCGAGAACCGGCGCTGGAGATCCGCCATGCCCTGCTCCAAGGCTTGGAGCACGTCCCTGAGCTCCGACTCCTTGGGCTCAGCCGAGAGGCGCGCGTCCCCTTGGAGCCTGGCCAGGTCCGCGCGTAACTGATCGTTCTCCTCTCGGAGCGCCTTCTTGTCCGCCCGCATTGCGGCCAGCTCCCTTTCAGCCTGTGTGGGCTCCTGGGGCCTGCTGGCCTCCTTCGCCGCTGCCATAATCACATCGTAGGCCTCGGCCATGGCCTTGTCCTTTGAGATTTTACTCTTCTTCAAGGCCACCGTCGTCAGTGCCTCACCCACCAACTTCGCCAGGTCGACCGCTTGCTCCCCCCTCGAGCTCCTTGCGGCGGCTGGCTCATCCCGTGGAGCTGGCTCAGAAGCCGCTCCGGGGTGACGCCCCTCCAGGGCGAGCCTTTCGGCTCGCCGCGCAGCCTCTTGCGCGGGGAGCTTACGCCCCCCTCCTCCAATCCGGCCCGCACCCCGCCTGCTGGTGGGGATTTTGGGGGCCGGAGCCATCACCTCACTGTCGGAAGACGACGACGCGCCCTCCGACATTGTCCGCTTCCTGCTGCGGTCTCTCCGCCCACGCCTCGGGCTCTCTAAGCTCGAGCTTTCCGAGCTCGAGCACTTCTTCGCCGACCGCGCTTCCTTCTTCCTCTCCTTCCTCTCTTTTTTATTTTTCGTCTTATTGGTGTCCATACTTGATCCCACGAGTATGGGGATTTAAAATGTACACCCAGGGTAACCCCCTGTCCCTGGGCAAGTGTACATTTATAACCCAAGGAGGGTCTACCGGTTCCCTGGCTGGGGGTGCGCTAAAGACTGATGCGCCATCCATAATAGATGACACTACTCCTCAGCCATTTGTACCTTCGCCACGCACCAGAACTTGGTATTAGAGGTAATTTTTTATAGAGGTTGTCTTCCTCGCGGCCCGGGCGGTTAAGCCAAGGCCCTCGACCCCCGTCGAAAGTCAGAGACATGACCGTAACAGTCTTCGGGGCTACGAGATCAACGGGGGCAGCTAGGGATGACGACCCCCAGCTGCCTGCTCTGCGGCAGGGTGAGTGCACGCAGGGCCCGTTTCCCGACTCCAACACACACTGCCCTCTGCTACTCAGAGGGACATGTGGTGGAGTCCTCCGCGACAGAATATTGGCAAATGGGCAATGAGACCCCACAGGCACAACGTACCCAATGACGAGTCGTTGCCCACCTCCCAGGGTGCACCGTCCCTCGGACTGGTCTTCGCCCCGGAAGAATCCATAAGCGAACTCCAGCCCTCGGGCACACGAGGAGGTTTTCTGTCCAAGCACCCCACGGGAACCCTTATTGTTTCGTTATGTCCGTCTGTCCTCTGTCTACCGACTATAATACTTTACCTGACTATAATACTGTAATTAGAGCCGTTTGCAAGATACGGAAATTAATCCTTTGAACACACGTGGTTTGAGACACAATAGAAAGACAATAGCAGCCCGACAGCCGGCTGTCGGTTGTTCGTTGAAAGGTAATACGTATAAAATCTACAGCATTGCTGTTAAAAATAAAAGTCAAAGCAAATGTTACCTAGATTCGCTTGAACTCAACCAATTTAATGAAAGAGCGCGCTCCAACGAGTTTTCTTAGACTAAAACGAACTGCATCTCAATTAAAAGAAAGAAAACTATATTCACAAACAACCTGGGGCCCTAGTCTGCTATAACAATCGTGTCTCAATGATCGATTTTTGGCGTGTAACGTCAAACTTTTGACACATTTCCCATACAAAAACTGTCAAAGTTGTCAAATATCCGGCCGATGACTGGTCATTGAGACACGATTGTAATAGCAGACTAGGGTTTGGTATTTAGTTTTTAGTGGCCTGTCAGTCTAGTCACCAGATGTGGTTAGTGACCATGACTGCTAAGCCAGAGGTCGTGAAAATTTTCGCAGAGCGCAGATCGCTGTGTGAATTTTAGTTGTGTTTTGGTGGTATGATCAGAAACCACAAAAACTGAATAAACATTAGTAGCTTTCCGCTGTCTGTCTGTAAGTATTTATGCTTAAGTCTTTGAAACAACGCAACGGATTTTGATGCGTTTTTTTTTAATAGATAACACTGATTTAAGACGAAGCTTATAATGTATTTAAACACGTGCATATTATAGTAAAGATGGGATTTTCAAAGACTTGTAACATCCGTGCGAAGCTGAGGCGGGTCGCTAATGAATCATAGGTATAATATCTACTGCTGTAGCTATTAAAAGAACATAATCCAAACAAAGTTTCAATCATTGTTAAGGTATTTTTAAGACAAGTAAACAACCTACACTGTAAATGATGATGTTTCACTGGCTTATACAAGGAGTATACCAATAAAACACAATTTAAATAAATTCTTCATTTAATCATTCACACTATGAGAGTTAAACAAGCTCCATTCTATATTAAACTTTTTGCTGCTACTGCAGTCGATATTTTAATTGTTACAGCTTATGTTCTTCCTTAAGGCTCACGTTCAACGTTGTATCAAATTTAATCATTATCAGGTCAGTGGCTTTGCTCTAAAAGAGCAATACACAGACAATAATATAAGTATTGGTCACTTTAAACAATATTCGATGCTAGCAGTAGACATCTTTAACATTTTTACCTTCACTTCTCAACAAAACTGAAGTGAAATCAGTAAAACTAACCAAATCAGTTCAATGACGTCAAAAGATCAGAAATCAAATACATTATTGTAAATCCACGGCAAGATTTTGGCTAAATCTGTGAATACAAAGTAGTGTGAGGGATCACAACGCTTCGTGCCGTATCCAGGTATGCCTAAAGAGACTAGACCTCGAAGGTACCAGGTCGAACCTCGCTTCATCACCATGCCGCTACCACCGCTTATGCATGGTGAGTTATCTGGAAAGATAAGAGCGAAATATAAATAATAAATAAATATAGTAATATCGGCCTTTATCTTTATAAATAAGGTCCATCATCATCAGCCAAAAAACGTCCACTGCTGGAAAAAGGCCTCCCCCAAAGATCTTCACATGCATTGGTTCTGCGTCACCCGCATCCAACGGGTCCCGGCGATCTTGATGGGATCATCGGTCCATCTTGCAGTAGGTCTGCCCACGCTGCGTTTTCGGTACGCAATCCTCATTCGAGAAATTTTCCACCGTCAGTTCCACTGCCCTTCGGTTGAGTCGTCATTACGTCATTACGCGCTTTCCGAAGCACGCCGTGCTTCGGAAAGCGCGTAATGACGTTAGCCCCGATTCTCCTCTTTCGCTGGGCTTTTGGCAGTTGTTACGGATGTTAGAAGCCAGAAAGTCTGACAATTGATCTAACCAAGGAATACTTACCTACCATATTACTCTATAACTGGGATGTTGAGATCTGACAGGTAATAGCTTCAATTGTATTCAGCTGGATTCGGTAGGACTTGAAGCCGAAAAGTCTAGACAGGTTAACAAGTGAGATAATTTATTTATTTTGTTAAAAATAAATTATCTCACCTCCCCTCCGCAAAGTCTTCTGCTTTAGCCCAGTGTGGTCTAGTCTCAAGGTCAGCTGATTTTTGAGACCATTTCAAAGAAGAAATAGCCAGCTACTTTAGTAAAAGATGCAACTAACTTCTAGAATTTTCAAAAAGCAGCAATAAAGCAGCTTTGGATATATGCCAAAAATAAATGAAAAGGGTTTTTACCGTCTCTATTTCCAGCGCAGTAGGTGTACGGTGAAGTGAACCGCCTGAACCTGCCATGTGATGCGATGCACGCGGCCTGACTTATCACCGGCATCTCCTCCTCACTGAGATCATTTATCAGTTCACCTATGTCGTTAAACCTCCAACCAAGCAGCTGGAAAAATTAAATTGACAGTCTGGTTAGAGTTCTTGTAGACCTACGAATTCAGACGTCTTCTTCTTCATCCTGCCTTTATCCTATTTTACTTGGGGTCGGCGCAACATGTTTTTACATACCAATCTGTCACCCGCTATCACTTAATCCTTTCTCCTTCATATCATTCTTCACACAATCCATCCATTTTTCTTCGTTCTTTCTCTCCCCTTCCAACCCTCTACATTCATACTGTATGAATTCAGACGTGACCCCTTTTTCTTTGGTCGGTGGTGCGGATCATTGCGTCACATGTGTGCTCCCGATACACAGGAAAAGGAGGAACCGTGGGGTCGGTAAGAGTCCGATAGAACCTTCTGTCTTCCCCTGACGAAGAGTATCCATAAAGATTTCTCTAGGAAAAAAGGCATAACCCTTTTTATTATGTCTACTCAGTCTTTAAATTTCTATTCAATGGTTATAGGTCACTAGGCCATCCAGAGGTCAAGAATGTAGATGAAGTGATGGCACCTCTAAAGCCTTAAGCACTATGCCAACGGCAGATACTACTGCAGTCGTCGTTATCGTTGGCCGCCAGCGCCATCAATGTCTTGCAGCGGCCATCGACGAGTGGCGACAATTTTCTGCTTTCGGCATAGTGTCGTTTATTGGTGCAAGCCCCATTTTGCACCCTTTAGTAAAGTTAATTTAACACTATACGGTTACTTGGGTACATGTCTTATAAAAAGCGCATTTAATACAAACCATTCCCCTTTTTCCAATCACTTTCTTCAGATCTGTGTCTTCTTTTGGCCAAAGACAAGCAGGCCTGACATAGTCATTGTATTTCTGTGGTTCCTTGAGTTCCAAGATTGCCACATTATGGTTATATGTGGATGTATTATAGTCCGGATGCACTATTATCTTCTTCACCTGTAATAAAACGGTCAATTAATGTACGCAGTGATGTATTTTGTACCTGTGACGAGAAAAAGGGCTCAGGATAAAATCTAGCAAGTACGCAAACATACTAATTGACATATAATTTTAACCTTTATAAAAATTTCAGCCATGCAAATCTGAAGGTCAACTCAGAAATCGCTTCGTTCCTCATTTAAAATGCTATATTCAATTAATAACTTATCTATATTAATGAATGTTAAATACTGTATTAGAATAGTAACAAAAATTTTACTTAAACTTAACTTCCTAATTTCCTTCAAATGTCCGACGATTCTTGAAAGGTGGGGTACCCTGATAGTTTTGATTCATTTGCAAATGCCTTGAGTATTTGTACTAATTCAACTTGGTAACTGAGATTAAGTGTCTTGGCAGGTAGGGCAACGAATCGATCATAAAAGGGCTCCTAAAGGAAAAGATAATAATGGAGCTCTAAAATATCAACAAGATACTTACAAACCCAATGCGTACACTTTCGAATGAACTACGAATATTGTATTCACCCATGAAGACCGCTAGGGTGTGTCGGTCAACAATATCTTTAGAAGACTTTCGGGTGACGCAATGTGCTGCCGTGATGACATGTCGTGCTGTGACCAGGGTACCTCCGCAGATGTACTTGTCTGAGACGTCCTGGCAACATGAAATAATAAATATTATGAAATTGTTAAAAAATTAGAGGTAAATGAACATGAAAACATATGGAGCACCTTTGCACTCGCACTCAACATCATTGTGTTGAAAATTGCGAAGACAAGTTAATGGTAATTGTAAAAAATTATGTGGCAGTAGCTCAATTAAGAGATGGGCTATGCTATGGGTGGGAGCTATGGGGTTATTTTCTATTAAAAATGCTAAACTGACTGACTGGTTGTTGATAAATCAACGCGGTGGCCAAACCACTGGTCCTAAGGATTCAAAACTCGGAGGAAGTGTTAAGGAACACTTCCTCCGAGTTTTGAATCCTTAGGACCAGTGGTGGAACCAGTGAAAATCCTTCTTAATTGCTACTTACTCTTCACAAGGTGTGAAGAGTAAGTAGCAATTAAGAAGGATTTTCGGAAATTCGACCCCCAAATGGGTAAAAAAGATGATGTAAGTTGGACCTCCACGCGGGCGAAGACGCGAGAATAAATGATTTACGTCATAGCCATTTATTAGCAAATCAAAGAAGTTTTTAATTAATCTCACCTCGTATTGATGCAGGGCGATTTGCCATGGCCATAGAGTTTTCACCGCGCCTTTTTTCACCAAAGGGCTTGCCTCAACTGATCCGCACAGAGGCTGCAAACATTATGAGCAATACTTATAACTACATACTTAAACCCTTAAGATTGTAATTGCTATAAACCATTTTATTTGAGATAGCCGTTGAATGTGGCTATAAATTATTATATATTATTGGCATGGCAAAGGTTGACCTCGGAGCTAATAGCATGAGTTTCGGGTCCAAAAACGGGCGTGTACTATTGTAACTTTTTTAGTTAAAATATTTTTTTTAAGTTTATCTAGAAAACCGACACCTTGTGCCTCGGAAAGCAACCACTTGAAGCAGTTGGTTAAACGACACTCCTTGGTTAGAATGATCATAATCATAATCGTAATCATTTAAGTATTTACTAGAAATGTTGGCATGGAGTTGAGTTCTGACCTCAACTTCGGCACTTTCATCGAGTCCAAAGCACTGACTGCGGCGAAAAAGCTGGGCATCAAAAAGTTATTAAACAAAAATTAGTGATCGTCAGACTACCTCGTTTCTGACCCATAAAGGCTGCAACACACATACCGGTTGCACAGGTCGCCAATTTTTGCCCAACGGGTTGTGAAACCGGCTTTTACCCCGGGCGTTTGTTAACAAAGATTTAATTTTTGGGCGACAAAGCCGCGCGGGTTTTGCGATCGCGATAATTTAGCAATATAAACGTCAATTCAAAATACGTCATGTCAAATAGCAATCTAGCGATATTGCTGCCTCTGTGGAGCAATCAGTTAACTAAAATATGCATTTTTCGTTTGGTGGTTTCGTATTTAGTATGGTTTTTAAGAGCAAAGTTAAGTTTTTTTTTTAAAGGACATATTTAATTAATTCCAGCGATTGCTACTTTATCGTCATCGTAGCAATAAGTGCATTAGAACAATCAGCGAGCGATTAGCAATCGGTTCATACATAATACGTTTTTTTTTTATTAATCGCGCGTTAACCGCGCGATCACTGTGCAAATATTGCTGAATGCTCTTACATAGGTAATAACCCCGCAGACCAATCGCTTTACGCGCTTGCCGAGGTACGGGATGTCAGTAATGTCCAAGATTTACTTAAAAAGAACATATAACGGAAAGGTCACATTAGTATTTGGCCAGAGTTCAAATAGCAAAGAATAGGTTTTGGACTAAGATTTCTACGAATAAGAAATAAAATATTTAGCTCACCTGTCCATCAGGGCCTTTAGGGTTGGTTTGCGGCTTTTGTAATAATCTTAGGACTGCATCAATATGTCTATCCAGGGGTGTTCCGCTGAAATAAAAAAGGTTTACTTACATAATTCCTTTAAAAAAACTCACTTTATGACGTCATTTTTATTCAACGTTTGAAAAATATTTGATTTTTTTTAAATAAACCTTAGTTTTTAATGGGTACTATTTAAACGAGCGACTGTAAATCAAAGTTAAAACACCAACTTACAAACATTAATCTAAGTTACTTAAAAATACAGAGAGTGTGTGTGATACATTTTTGAATGACCTAGTATTTGTTCGAGTGTCGACGTTATGTCTTAGCAGCATATTATCAAACGGCCACAACAAAACCAAAAACCATTTAAATTGAAATCCACGATGGCGGCCATTGGACAAGGGTTCCGACCCCAACAAATCTAGATTAAACTTAAAACTAACCTCTTTTTAATCTATAAAAATAAAATTGCGTCCTCTGACAAATTCACGCTAAGCTCAAAAAAATACATTTCAATGTGAAAGTGTGTTTATTTTTTTTATGTGTTTAAAGCCCAATTAACTCACTTATTCGCTGCGTAATAAATAGTGTCGACGTTGAAATAAGATACATCAGGCTTCGAAGGCAGGTCGTGTACTGACTCCGTAGACAGTTCAGGGTGCGCAGCATTGCAGATGTCCCTCCCATTCAGCCTTATAGCCACTAATCTTGGTGGTCTCTTTTCAGGCTGATATTGGATGAAGAAGGGGACCTTCGCGGTAGAACCAGCCTCAAGGTGCTTGTCGAGATTCTGAATTTTAAAGTTCATGTTGTCTTTTGTTGTTGTGCCTCCGAGCCCGTTCTGGAAGAGATAGGATGGATTTTTAATAAGTTACAGTTTATCTTGGACATCACCGACATCGATGACGGGCCTGTTGGTGTAGTGGTTAGGGACCCTGACTGCTAAGCCAGAGGTCGTGGGTTCGATTCCCACCCAGAACAAACTTTGTGTGATGAGCTTGATTGTTTGTTCTGTGTCTGGGTGTAATTTATCTATAATATTTATGTATGTATTTATGAATTATTTAAGTATGTTACCTACCTGACTTATACATTTAAATATTAGTGCTCATGTGCTTATTGTTAACGAAGATATGATAAAAATAATGTCTGCATATTTGTACATTTTAAGTAACTTTATATAATTATTCTATAAAAGAAAGAAGAAAGAAAGAAAGAAAAAACATTTATTTTGGTCACACACAGGAAAGAAAAATAACACAAACAAAAAACATGAAACTATATAAAAATAATACCTGTGCGAGGCCAAAAACGGTCCCTATCTCAGCATGATGCTGCGTTTTTACCCATATAAAATACCGCAGCGCTGGTATTCTGATAGGGCCAAAAGTGCTAAAGGGACATAATAAGGGACTTAAAACAAACCGAAAGGGATGGCGCGGGCTTAGTTTACTCACTGTAAAAGATTATTATCGAAATCCGTCATTTCATTTTAACCAAACCTATTCAATCTGGGTGCATCAGAAAACCAGTTCGCATCGTGTGCTCATGTGTTTGTAAGTAAGTCTTTAGGTAACTCTAGTGGAAATAATTTAGGTGAATGTGAAGCTTCTACACGAATGTCGTGATGGGCTAGTGGATAAAGCGACCGCTTCTCGTGGTGTGGTAAACTTGAACATCACTGACATCCCGTGCCTCGAAAAGCCGTTGGTCCCGGTTGTCATTCGTAGAACTTCGACAGCCGATACGGGCAGTCAGAAGCCAGAAAGTCTGACCAGTCTAACTAAGAGGTATCGTGTGGCCTAGTTACTGGGTTGTGGAGGTCTGATAGGCAGTCGCTTCACGTAAAACACTGGAATCCAGCTGAATTCGGTTAGGCTGGAAGCCGACGCCAACATAGTTGGGAAAAGGCTAGGGAGATGATGATGGTGGTTAGCTTCTACACACACAGACAGACAGACACTTTGACAGTTGAAAAGTGACTATAACCGTGATTAATATACGTTACACGCGTGCTATCCCTGGTTAAAACACCAGAATCCAGCTAAATCCAGTAAGGTTGGAATCCGACCCCAAAAGTAGGGAAAAAGTTAGAGAGATGATGACGTGTTATGGATAATAACTAATTACTGTCACTGCAGTTACAACTATATTAGTTAGTCATTTAAGGCAGAGCACTCTCACACAACTACGGGTTAAAATTCTTTATTTCTCAAAGATTACAAATCACTTACAAGGAGAAACAAAACAAAACAAAACTTAAGTAATTTACAGTACAGATGCGCCTAGACGGTATTCTTAACAATTATTATTTGGGACTGGTAGGTAGTTTTAATTAACTTTGTCATTCGTGTTACCAATACGGACGATAGTTTTTTAAGCAGATAAAAGGGACGGTTTACATGGAGTACAATAACAACAATGAAATCGAACAAATTTACTTTTTAGTTAGGCCTTTGAAAATGTGTTGTTTTAATAACTTTTTAAATAAAAATATTGACTTAGCGTCTTTTACATGTTTAGGTAAAGAATTGTAGATCTGTGCTCCTTGATATAAAATACACTTTTTACCGTAACTAGTTCGTGGTTTTAAGTATAGTTGTATATCGTGTGCTCGCCTAGAGCTGCGGGTATATATTTGATTGTATTTTGTGAATGTTATTTGTGTGTGTATTTTCTTGTTAAGGATTTTTCGTATTAGAATAGATGTGTTATATTGGTAAATTTGTGCGACATTAAATAATTTTGTCTCATTGTAAACTTTAACAGTTGGAGTTAAATAATTGTAGTGGAAGAGGACTTTTATAATTTTATTTTGCGCTCTTTGTAATTTATCGAGATGGGTTTTAGCAGCCGATCCCCATACCTCTATCAGATAATCAATGTGAGGTTTTACCAAAGAGTTGTAGATGGTGTAACGTACTTTTAGAGGAAGGCATCTTACAATACCCCGAAGGGCACCCGTTAGACGACTTATTTTTGACCGTACGTTTTCGATATGTGGTCTCCATTGTATTTGACTATCTAAAGTAAGCCCGAGGTATTTCTCCTTGTTTACCTTGGTCAATACAGTCCCATTGATAAGTAAAGGTTGGTGATCATGAATTTTTTTGTTTTTTGCTGAGAATATTATATAATTCGTTTTGGACGCGTTTACAGTTAGCAGGTTACTTAAAAACCATTTTTCCAGAACATTGAGATCATTCTGTGCTTCCTGGATTATGGATTCTACTGAATGACCAAAATAAAAAAGGCATGTATCGTCAGCGTATAGCGAGATATGTCCTTTAAGTCCTATTTCATGCATGCTGTTTATATAGATGAGAAATAGGAGTGGCCCCATAATAGATCCTTGTGGAACACCACATTTTATTATTTTAGGTTTACTAGTGCATTCCTCTATCCTAACCACCTGATATCGGTTTTCCAAATAAGATGCAAACATTTCATATGCACTATGAGTTATGCCGATTGATGCCAATTTATTTAGTAGTAGATTGTGACTGACGGTATCAAATGCCTTTTTTAAGTCGATGAATACACCGAGGACTATTTGTTTTTTATCTACGTTAGTTTTAATTTCAGTAATTAAGTCTGTTGCAGCTGAAAGTGTATTAGACTTCTGCCTAAATCCATATTGACGATCAAATAAAAAATTTTGAGAACTAAGATATTGTGACAGTCTGCTATGAAGTAACTTTTCAAATATTTTAGAGACCACAGGAAGCACAGAGATAGGCCTGTAATTACCCGGATCACTTTTAGATCCAGATTTATATATAGGGGTAACTTTTGCGATTTTTAGCATGTTTGGAAACCATCCTTTGCGAAAGCATTCGTTTATACACTCTGTCAAAGTAGGTAAAATAAGTAACTTACAAGATTTGATGACTTTTACACTAATACCATCTATTCCAGCACTTGTATTCGATTTCAGACAGTTAATTATTTTTTCCACCTCGTCCATAGTGGTGGGTCTAATTTGTGCAAGTTCGTGGGTATGAGTGGTACTTTGACGGGTAGTGGTATGACCATGGTGATAGGTAGAGGGTATTTGACTTGCGAGAAAGGTGCCTATATTAGAGAAATAATCATTAAATGTCTCACATATACCAGTTGTATCTGTAATGACTCCCGTAGAAGACTCTAATTTCAACTACCAAACAACGATAGAATTGTGGAGAAGCTAAATCAAATCAAAGGGTACGATATTTTTTCAATTTTTTACCGGCGTGTACAATACCTCACAACATTGTGAAATAGATAATAGCATAAAGTTTGATACGAAAAGTCAAATTGCTTAGCGTAAGCTTCTATCAATCCCAAACATTTAACAATCTATTCTATTCTACCATCTATTCTACAATGCTTCTTGTCTAAAAGTGCAGTTATCCGTCAGGTAAACTAGATCTAAGTGGTATGCTACGGTGTGAGCAATAAGCAGCTCCGAAATACCTGTGCAGTCGAATTGTACGCAAACCTGTTGGGTCTAATGGGCCTACAGCACTCGCAAGCTTCACCACAGTCTTATCTGCGCATACTGGCTTGCCAAAGACGGAGCTTGGGGGTGGTAAAACTGTACACCGCACAAAACCCACGGAACGGCCAAGCCATTTTTGCGTGTGGTAGGCCCATTACATTCACCTACAACTTGAGTTCAAATGTTAAACGATTCTACGACAGAATAAATGATACCTTTTTTAAAATAACAGTAACATTGGAAACTCACCCCAAGTAAATCAACTTTGTCATCAAACAGAAGATTGACCCAAAGCGAGTGTAAGGTGGTGTTCGAGGACAGGCTGATGACTCCATTCCACCGGCCAGGGATTGAGCTGAACGTGTCGTATGTAAACACGCTGGGACATGGTGATGCCTGAGTAAGCGTTGCTACTGATTCTGCTAGCAACACCAGGACTGATGACAGGATTACGATCTGTTGAGTTAAGGGACTACGCACAATGATATTGTAAGTAAAAGGTGTAGATAGATTACGTATATGACATTCTATATTAAAAAACGCCACACTAACGCACACAAACGATGATGAAATACCAATGATGTTATAAGTAAAAAAGTGTAGATAGGTTACCCAAACGAAATTCTATCTTCAAAAACGGCAAACTAATGCACACATACATTACACGTCAAAGTAGGATGACATGATTGAAATGGTGCGAGTGAAAAAGAGATAAACGTCAAATGTCAACGCGATACCCAGTATCATGTTTGTCAATTGGCAAACTTTTAATGTGCCACTTTTTGACTGCATTAACCTATCTACACTTTTTTACTTATAACATCATTGTGAAATACGATTAGACGTCAAAGAAGGATGGCATAATTCAAGTACTGTAAGTGGAAAACAAAATAATTTGCGATTGAGGTCAATGCGGCGAAATAGCCACATTTCAAAGTACCACAAGCTGACTGACTATACTTAATTTATCTACACCGTTTTACTTATAATATCATTGACCACACACGCTTATTAAAGACTCAGGGACTATGCACACTTATTCAGCTCTAGTCAGCTTCTGTTCATAGAAAACAAAGAGTGTCATGGAGATGCGTGCGCGTACTGAATGGAACTGAATAATTATGCGTAGTATTTTTTTGGGGAGTGGGAAATCATCAAATGACTTCTCCCGTCCTTCAAGTCAGATTTTTACTGACTAAAACCTACTCATATTCCTTCGGTTGCCTTTTATGTTCCGGGGTCACAGTAACTATTATAAACATTCCACAACATTGTGCGTTGTCTCTTAGTCTTTTTATGGGACAATCTCGCCACTCTATTCCCAACCACTGCAACTCCTGAAAGCCAGAATCAACAGTGGAGTCCGAGTTGCTCAAAGAGTCTAGACGAGTAGGAGATACAATGCAAATGTCTTGGATTCCGCAATAATACTAATTAAAAAGTCCAGTAAGATTTTCACAATTAAGTAAATGATTAACACAAAATTGTCACACGTTAATAATAAACACAAAGTCTCACATTTGTATTTTTTACACAGTCACAACTCACAGTATACACACCCTAATTCACTACTATTATAATATAATATTTTTGTTATATTACAAAGTAGATACACCGTATTTTTGACACAATTCTTACCATAATTCTAATCTAAAGAAAAAACTGGGTTCTTGTTGACGGTTAATTTTTTTTTCTTGACATGCGACGATCGCCATTCGCGCGCGATTATAGCAGAATGACAACGGAATTATAGCGTTTATCTCAAAGTTCAGAGTATGAGGAAACTACTTACTTAAAGCAACTTGTTTTACATAAATTAAAGTCGTATGATGACGTAACGTAAACATTATATTTTTCCCTTTAATCATATCCATTCAAATAGATATTAGAAGACTGTACAAAACCGTTTTAATTAACAACAAACCATTAAACAATTTCTGTCCTTTTCTTAATTAAATGGAAAGAAAAAGATGCACTGAACTCAAATTTTGTTAAGTTTGTGAAGAAGGGAACCGACACAAATCATTTGTATAAAAGTTGTAAATAGATACTACATAATGAGAAGGTACTTAATGTATGTGTGTCTGTATCATACTTTAGATTTATTATTTAATGGCGTGCTAAGAAGGTAATCGATTCTCGTAATAAAAGGTCAAAGATACGGGTCAGAGCCCATTCGTCTCCTAAGATTCGCACCCTGTGCCCACTCGTCCCCTCGAACTTTTGAGGGGCTTGAACAATATTTATTTTTATTAATTCTTCTAATATAAGTACATGTATATGTGTATACTGCAGCTTGGTAGTCCTGGTACAGTCGCGCAGAAAAGGGTAAAATAAACAAATACAATAATTCAGTAGATATCATGATTTTTTCAAATAATATGAGTCAAACAAAGTGCAGTTAGTTATTAAAGCCGATCAGTAAAAAAATAAAGATGTATTATTTTTTTACTGATCGGCTGTTATGATCTCATCCGCGCAAGCCGGACTTTTTACTTCATTCTAGCCAACTGGTATCACCCAGTACCTGGGTTGTAAATGTCAGTCAGTCTTTATGTAAAACACTGGTATTCAGCAGGATCTGATTGGAAACAGATCCTAACTCATATTAGGGAAAACGCAAATGAAATGATGACAACATCATTACCTATTCTAGAGTAATCCTTACATAATATTTTACATTATACAACAAATGTCTGGTTGTATATCTGTTTGCGGGAAAATAAAAACTACTGAACGGATATTCATGACGTTTTTGTGATTATACAGAGTGATTCATGAGGAAAAATTAAGTGTTATTTGAATGCATTTTATAGCGAAAAAAAAAGCAAAGAATTTCAAAGATTTGGATCACCCGTGCAAAGATGGACAGCATTGCTAAATAAAATAAATAGGACAATATTTTTATTTTAGGCTGTAAGGTCCGTTTTGTTATACAAATTGTATAAAAAAATATATGTAAACTATTATGCCCTTACTAATAATCACTGTGTAAAGTTACCTATGCAATGAATAAAGCCTGTGTAACCATACATTTTTTGACGTATAAACCTATCATAACTTTGTGCAGCGTTTATTAAGTAAGGCGCTTAATGTATACAAATTATGCTAAAACCTGTTTCAAAATGTAAGTTCTTTTTCATTCGAAAATATCTTTTCTTTCAAACATTATTTTGAAGATAGTGTGACGGTAAGTCACGTTTCCTTATTGAATAATAACAAAATATTTTATTTTTTGTTTAAAAGACCCTTCTCATGGTCCGCCACTTAGGAAAGCATAAATCCTCTATTTAATGCGAAACAAACTAAAGACAAGAGCCAGCCGACACATCATAAAACAATTTATCGTTGAGTTCCAAAGAAACTTGTAAAATATCCGATTTCTAAATGTAACTTACAATACAAATCCACAATAGGTTAAGAATTAAATCTGCCAAGTACACATTCCTCTAGAACCCTTTTTCAAAATTCGCTCAAGCGAATATAATGGTTGTCTATTGTTTGCCCGAAGATTATATGCCATAATCATCATTTTCCCGAATTTAATTTACCCGAATTTCATTTGCCCGAATGTTTCATTTGCCCTAAAAGACATATGACATACTTTTAATTGCCCGAATTTTAGATACCATAAGATACGAATGCCATAAGTATTGTTTGCCATAATTTTATGTGCCATAATAATTATTAGACATAATATTTAAATGGCATAATATTTAAATGGCATAACAAGTATTAGACAAATATTTAAGCCCCGTGATGGTTTTTTGAAGTGAAAACTTCTTTAGCGGCGTTGAGCACTTTTTCTGTAATGGGTATAAAATCTTAAACTCGCGTCAGGACACGTGACCTGATCAAAAAAGCGTAGGACGGATGGATAGTAGACAGCTATAATCAAGTTTTCACTTCTGCCGGCACTCCCGGAGTGCAACCCGTCTTTTTTTTCTGTGCATGGTTGATGGTTAAGGCTGGTTTTAAGTCTCTCTTTATATTATCATCTGTACCCTTTTGGATGAATAAATGATTATTATTATTATTATTATGATATGGTGGGCTAGGTCGACGGAGCCCCGCTTCGCGGGGCTCCTACTTCTGTGTGGTTTATAAAAAAATAACCACGAAGGGGATGGCGGGGTCTATTCGCTCGCTTCGCTCGCTCACACGACCCCGCCATCCCCTTCTAACCTAACCTGTCCGAGTCGGGGTGCCCTAAAGTCCCAATTGCATCCAATTTCTCTTGATATAAACAACCGTTATACACCCGATGTCGATGGCAAATTATGTTATGGCATATCATAATTATGGCATGTGATAATTAGGACATGTGATAATTATGGCTTACAATGATTATGGCAAATGATGTTATGGTAAGTGACTTTATGGGAAACAATGATTCTGGCACGTGACTATTATGGCAAATGAGAGTAGGGCAAATGAGTATTATGTCGTATGATATTATGGCTGTTGACTATTATGGCAAATGAAATTAGGGCAAATAAAATTCGGGTAAACGGCGGTATACCGAATATAATATATAGAAAAACATTAAAATTAACAAACAATTTGTTTTTAGCAGTTAAATATACCTACAGACGTCGGTAGTTTTTTGTTGTTGTTCAAAACGTTTATAGCACCTACTTAAATAACGAGTTTTATAGCACCATAAGAATTACCACCTCCTTTATAAGAAATCTATTTATGTTATTTAAAAACACGATCATATCGGTAATGAATTTATAAGTAGTGCCTTTTCATTCACACATTAAACAAAACAAAAAAAAACTATTTGAATGTGCGAGCGAGAGGCACGATCAACGTCAGCGCCGCCATTTTCATTTATTTATTTTTTGGCGCGAGTTCTACAACCTTTCACACCCCTTTGAAGGTTTTGTAGAAAAGTTAACATTCAGTGCGACGTATGTCGACGAAGAGACAGCCGGGTTTTAGTAAATATATATTATGTATGACTATATAACGTCTATTTGACGTGACGTCATGCTTGGAATTTATTTAAAAACAAGTTATATGCCATCCTCAAGTTGACCGTAAAGGCTATCGCATATCGCCATGATTTCCTTTTGCCATTCATACAGACACCGCCGCGGCGCGGGCGCAAATGGCGATCGCTGTCAATCGCTAAAAATATTGTTTACTGTGAATTGTTTTTGAGTGAATGTGTTTACTGATAACCAGTAATTATGTTTAAAATGGTAAGGTTTGTGTTAAAATGTGATGTTCTAGTGTTGTTTTCAAAATTGTGAGTCTATTGTTGTGTATGATTTCTAAACGTGTTTTGGATTCGATAAAATGTGTCTGGCTGGACTAGTGATATGTATCTGTGGTAGAGGTTTTTTTTACTTTATAATTTAATCACATTTTACCCGTTCAGGTTACCTAAACTTTTAATTACTTTTGTTACAAGAATAAATTATGTCGTGTTTACAATTTTGTTCTACAGATCAAAAAAAGGTCAGAGGGTCAACTTAGAGGTTCTATTTAGATGTTTTGATAATTGATCAAACTTCTTTGTTTATTATAGGTGTAATAAGGTACTTATTACATTGCATCGAACACTCAAATATTTGCCATTTGAAGTCGCACCATAAGATAATGTAGCTTTATTCTACGAAGCTAACTATGAACTGTGAGGAGCGAGATGTGAAGTGAGTTGCAGGTGAATTGTCATCTCATCTGACACTCCGGGGTTGCGAAATGTTTATAATAGTTACCGTGACTCCGAAACATAAAGGGCAACCCAAAGAACGTGACTTGGGCCCGCCGTAATAGCGGCGGTAAGACCCTCGTTGAGGAGTGGCTGGGGAGGTGCCACGGCGCTTTCACGTTTCGCTTGACACAGGACACAGGTCCTCCCACTCCACGGTCGAGTAGAATACGGAACTTCGACGCGCAAAATATCGATAAATGCTAATACGATGCGACAGAATGCGATGCACGTTACTGCGAAAGACCGTCTCTGCGAAGCCACTACACTTCGATGCACGTTACCGCGATAGATCTTCACTGCGATACTACCTACTTGACTTCGATGCACGTTACCGCGAAAGATTTTCACTGAGATACTACTTAACATTAATGTACTATCGACAAAATTGAATCATGACCCATTTCGACGACAAATCGTTTGAAGCTGTCAAAGTAATAAGACTAGACGTGTGACATTTTTAATACATTTTTACGCGATTGTCGGCCTAATTGTATTTGAATGTCTGTAGGAAAATAAGTTTATGGTGGGTCATGATTCCAATTGGGCGATATTACGTTACCGCGAAAAATCATTTCTACAAAGCCGCGGGCAAAAACTAGTACCTAATAAACGCTTGTAAATGATAAATAAATGAAAGAATTATTAGGGGAAAAAAACTTCAAGAGCATATTAATAAGAAAGGTGATATGGATATGTTAACATAATATAATAAATGATAATATAAAAGTGATAAAATAAAAGTGATAATACCTATAAATAAAATAAATGTAGATAGCTAAGGTAATAAGCTTAACGAAAGACGAGCAGGTATGTCGAAGAATTTTTCAGTAACGATCTTTCGCAATAGATTATCGAAGTCAAGTAGCTCCGCAGTTTTTCGCGGTGACGTGCATCGAAGTTAATTATAGTATCGCAGTGAAAATGTTAAACATTCCGCAAACCGTAAACATTCCGCAACCCTTCTTGGGACACCTCATTCCTGACCTGTACTTTGGTAACCTGACAATCGTTAATACTCACACACATAAATAACCTTACTTTATACGACCAACCGACGGCCGGCTGTCAGCCTGCTATTGTAATTTCTATTGCGCCTCAAATCACGTGTGTTCGAAGGTTTAATGTCTTGTAGACTGAACTGTAAAGCAAAATTTCGCAATCATAACTATCCTCTACCCCAACAGATCGTGGTCCTCTGCATATCCCTGGTACTCCTAGCAGTGCCCACCCTGGAACAGAACGCCGAGGACCCCTCGCCATGTCCGAAAGTGTTCATGTACGGGCCCAGCCAAGCGAAGCCTGGCCGGTGGTACGGAGTCATCAACTTGTCTACAGACACCACTCTACACTCGCTCTGGCTCAATGTCCTACTTGATGACGAGGCTTGGGTACTTGGGGTGAGTTTTTAATGTTTTCTCAGTATCCTTCTGTAAGGGCTATATTTTATTAGGTCTTACTTGGTGGGGGCACCAGTTGCGAAAACATGACAACCATACGTTTTGTTGATGGCGACATCCAAGTTGCACAACCTAGAACCTATTAGATAGCTATTATACCTATTAGCCCTAAAGCCGTTTGTCCATCCGTCACCGTCACGCCAACGAGTTGGAGATGATGGCGAGCCAAGTTTAGAATGAGGTGACGTGACGTGCGTTGGACAAACGACTATAGAAAATGCATAGTAAACAAATAGACAAACGGCCTGAGGCTTTATTTACGTCTACACTGACGTTGGTTGCGTACGTTGGTCTAGCGTATCGTTGGTCGCGTATGACAAAAACTGCCGCACACGTCAACGTCACTGCGCATTGTCTTATTCGTACACTCACTCAACCATTGCGTTTATTCGTACACTCGACCCATGTTCACGACCGACGTCAGCTTAGAAAGAAATCGAGCTTTAGGCTGAAATAAATACACATACGTTACTGCGGCAGATTTTGTAGATTTTGATGAATATTCGTACGCTCGACCGATATACGCCACCGACGTCAGCGTTGGGCTGAAGTTAATATACCTACGTTACTTAGCAAAAACTAAGGCTTGATTTTCTCCTAGGCTGACGTCGGTTGCGTACGTCGGTCGAGGAAAAAATGTGCCGTGCACGTCAACACCGCTGTGCAGTCTCATAGAACAATCTTTGTGTTTATTTGTACGCTAGACCAATATATGCGATCGACGTCAGCGTAGTAGGAAATCAAACCAAAACCCCAACTAAAGCTAAACTACGTATGTATATTTTGGGGCTGAAATAAAACCTTGCTTAAGGTGGGCCAAACGAGCGTAATTTTATGAGTCGTGAGTCGCAGAATTTCGGTCGCTTTCATAGAAAAAGTGTCGCAACGCAAAATGAGTGGTCACACTGAAGGCCAGAACACGAAATTCTGCGACTCACGACTCACAAAATTACGCTAGTTTGGCCTCACCCTTAGTGAGTGCTTTGTGCTTTAGCTACAGAATATTACTGTCACCTCGCATAGGAAAAGAGCAAGCATCTTTGTTTTATACTATGTAGTGGTGACATTTTATATAGATAATTTACACATAGACACATATCAACTTTCTGTGATAGCTTGATAAGCATGATTGTCGAACCAACGACCTCCGGTTTAGCAGTCAGGGTCACTAACCACTAGACTAAAGGTCATAGCTCATTAGAGCCACCCGGCAGCCACTCCGCACCGCCTCGCCTCCTGCGGCTAGTATTCTTTATATGGACTTGTATGGGCATGCGCTCACTATATCAACTCCATAGCGTCACCGGATCGCCTCGGTTATAAGGCGAGTCGGAGCGGAGTGGGTGCCGGGTGGCTGTAATGAGCTATGACCTTAACAGGTCCTTCTCTTAATCTAAGGCCAAAATAAATAACCGTTACTTAGCTCATACTTTGGCTGACTTTTTTGCCGTTTCTTTTTGGCACCAGTGATCTGAAAATTGTGCGACAAAGACAGAAGTAATGCTTGGCTAAATAACGTTAATATGTATCGGCCAATGTACCCGTAAACAAAATGCCATAAAATAATTTGTACAATACTTTGCCTTGTATTTTTTTGATTTGCAAAGCGAATCATTTTCCTTTTAAATATCCGGTTTTGTAGCATACATCAACGATGTTTTTTTTGTTGTATACAGCAAAAATAACATCGATAATTTGAGATATCATAGTATCATCTTTTAATATAATGTTTGTTTCGTTCGTTGTTATAGCGTTCTATAACGTCTTGGTTGCTTTTTCCCCGTGGCTCGCATTCAGAACAAATGCCTGAAGACCATACAAATAGTTGTCCAGTTCTGAACTCGGACCAGGGGGCGTACCACAAGCCCTTATAGCAGTATTACTTTGATATTACTTTCAGTGGGAAAGAGACGGCGCTAGACAACGTGTCTAACGCTGTCACTTGCACACTCCTGCAACAGGACTAAAACAATCTTACTTTAAACGTCATGGTAAGGGGGCAGTAACCACAAAATTAATTTTCACTAAATATTAAAATCATTACTTTTACTGACTACAGACTGACCTATGAGTTATCCTATATAGTGATTCCGTTTCATTTGACCCACTCAGACTGGAATTTCCAAAAATCCTTTTTTAGTGGTTTAAGTAACCTCTCTTTACAAAGAACAAAGCCTGCAAGTTTTGTTTCTAGCGGTTTGAGATCTGTGCTGATATGTACATCAAGTCAGCCAGTTTACCATTTTATTATTTATTTATTTAGAGCATGGAAAACCTACAGCTAAATACATCTAGAATAACAATCAAATAGTAACTAGTAATAAGCCAATAACAGGTCCTCACTTATAGAAACAGAGAAAACATAAAGTGTGAGTAAACTTACTTGTTAAGAAAATAGGAAATTAACAATGTAAATATATTAAAACTATTGCGGTTCATCAAAGAAACTAAGGCTTAAGCTCCTTTTCGCCGAAGCCACAGTGGTAGTAAATGGGTCCAGATCATGCTGCTTGCACAAACTATTAAAACTTTTACTTGCACGCACAATAAAACTATGTATTTTGCCTGTAATTAGATGACGAAGTTGGTATACAGAAGGGTGGATTGTAGCGAAGTGTCTTGTACTGGACTGTCGATATCGTTATTCATGATTTTTTGTAGAATAATCATATTTAATTCATCAAAATCATTTTATTATAATCATATTTTTCTAAATCTGCTACACTTCTGTTCCAGAACTCAATAGGAAATGTTACCACAAACGATAACAAGAACTTTCGCATTGAGAACTCTGCAGTGAAGATCACTCCTGGCCTTTCCGTGACAGTGTATTTCTACGTACAGTACAACCATCTGAAAAAGGTCCCGAAACTTCTAGCAATAAGATTAAATGGAAAAGAAATCTGCAATTTCGTCACTAAGTTTACACCGTATGTATTATATTTATACTATTTACTTAAGCTTAAAATTCTTCGGCCGGCTTACCTGATTGGCTTAGATTAAAGAATGGGCTTAATACGAGCACCGCTCCAAGTAGTGTATGGCACCGATCTGTAAATACCTATATGAATAGAGACAGACACAGGAACACAGTCTCGGACTTTTACTGACTAAAACAACCCTTGTTCTTTCGGTTGCCCTTTATGTTTCGGGGACGCGGTAAATATTACAACTATTCCGCAACTCCACATATTTATGTTGCCATCCAAGTTTCGGTTAACGGAGCTATGTCAGCTCAAAGAGCATGCCAATTACTTCATGGTATCTGCTTAAAAAAATAATTTTTATTTTAGTCCACCACCACGTAAGGACGTCAATGCTAACTCTCAAAAAACTAACGCAGTAAGTGCCGCTGTAACTGCCGCCGTAACTGCCGCCGTAGGGACACAAAGCCCAATAGATACTAACACCAAACCTCAAGGACAGGTGAGCCCTTACAGACAAAACACTATTTATTTCTTTCACTCACCATAGCTTAGACAAATGCACTCTTTAGCTTCAACAACACAGCAGCAATCTTAGCGTGTTACTAATAATCGCTGCATAAAGTTATGACAGGTTTATACGTCAAAAAATGTATGGTTACACAGGCTTTATTCATGACATAACTTTACACAGTGATTATTAGTAAGGGCATTAATCTTTAACCTATCAACGACCAGGAGAAAACCGGCTGTCGGGCTTCTATTGTCTTTCTATTGTGTCTCTCACAAGTGTTCAAAGGTTTAAATAGTGGTACTTGGTTTATAGTAAGTACGAGTTTTTTATAACTGATAGTTTTCTTCTTACACAAAATTCTATCAAACACCATCGACAGTCGTTTATGGGGAGAAGATTAAGAATTGTACAATTTAAAAACAACTTTATCGTGTAAAATACAGAGTTGAACTTTAAATGTTTCAGTCCCAGTGCGGCAAAGTGTCGCAGGTGATGAACGCTTCGCCAGTGGGGGGCAGTGTTCCTACGTTAGAAGAACAGTGGCCGTGGCAGATTGCTCTCTACAAATCTCAGGTAGGAATATTTACTCTCAGTGCCGTGCAACTTAAAGGGGAATTATAAAACAAGTGATTAAAAAAAAGCTTTGCGACTGATGATGACATACTGTATTAATAACTTGAGCGGTATGAATTTGAGTAAGCGAAAAATTAACTAAACTAACGACGAATATTGATTAATAATAAAATCCAGAACGAGCTTACAAAAAGTGGATTGTGATTAATCCATTTCATATTTATTAAAATTTTATCCGAGCGACTACATTACTAAGTGAGCAACTATTAACTCTCAATAATGATGAAAACTGATTGCAATCTAAACTTTAGGGCGCTCCGATTTTTTATAAGCATTTTTGTATTTTAAGTAACTCAAATTAATGTTTGTAAGATACTGTTCTGTTGATTTCTCGTCACTTACAATCAGTCGCTCACTTAGTAATTATATAACCCAAATTAATTAATTTTGACACTTAAAATTGTAATTTACAGTCACTCGTTTTATTGCTACCCCTAATTAAATAGGCAAAAGACAAACAGGCCGAACTTTTTTTTTATTATTCAACATATACTGTCCCACTGCTGGGCAAAGGTCTCTCTCATAACCTTCCACTGCCTAGCTCATTTAAAATCTAAGACTACATTTTTTTACCTAATCTGTCTACCTAATCCATAAAAATCTTATAAAGATGCTTCTAAGGGTTATACTTATATATATATATGTCACCGGAAAATAACAAGATACGTAAGTTTATCAATCTACTAGGAAGTTATAAACTTTCGTAAGATTCTAGTATATATATATTCTCCTACGTTGACGCCGGTCGCGTTCAACGGTCGAGCTTACGAATATACACAGGGTTCTATCGGATATAGGAGACCGCTCTATGTCAATGCTACCAACCACAGAAATCTTAATAATAATAAGGCAATTATTAAGATTTCTGGGCGACCGACTGAGCGCACGACCGAAGTCAGCGTAGGAGTAAATCCAGCCTTAAGTCGGAAATATTGATGTAGCTTAAACGTGAACTTTACAACATCGACCTTGTTACTTTACCCAGATGATAATCGTGATTATCAAGTACCACAAGTTGCTATCCGCGATCCGCGGCACGAAAAAAACTCAATCTATTTATAGTTAGTAGAATTGAATAAAAGCAAAATATTTCAATCATATCCGGCGCTTTGATATCAACCACTAACAATGGTATCAAAAACATAATGAACCATTTCATAACCCATTGCAGAATGTTGACAACAAGTACATCTGCGGAGGTACCCTGGTCACAGCACGACATGTCATTACAGCCGCACACTGCGTCACCAGGAAGTCGACCAAACGAGTCGTTGATCGTCACACGCTGACGGTCTACCTGGGGAAACTGAACCTTAGGACCTCAGTGGATGGAGTGCAAATCAGTTTTGTAAGTCTCTTATAGATGGGATGTTTAAATTATCTAGATGACTAGCTGATGGTTGCTAGCTGGTGGTGGTGAATTATGATGGCTTAGGAGTTAAGGCTCTCGCATCTCAAGCAGGAACTCGGCCAAATTTTAAGTGTTACCAAGACAGTCCTAAAAATATCGTGAAATGTACTGGACTTTGATCAATGCTTGTGTCTTCTCTGAAAGGAGGTCTTTGGCCAACAATGAGACGATAAAAGGCTAGTATTAATACGACTCTATATAGCAGACTAATTTCTCTTCAGACTTCTTTCTTATGGCAATTTCAAATTTACTGCTTTCACATATAAATGTATTCAATAGAAATATAGAGTACCTACTAAATAGTCCATCCAAATAATCCCGCAAATACATTTCCAGGTAAAGGAAATAATAGTTCACCCAGAGTACAACGCTTCTACCTACGCCCGTGATGTGGCGATCTTGGAGCTCAACCGGCCCCTAAAGTACACAAACTGGGTCAGACCTGTCTGTCTCTGGCCAATACTCAACACAGATCTAAAGAATGTTGTGGGGAAGGAGGGACTGGTATGTATTGAGCATGAATTTGGGTTTTTGGAAGAAGAAACGCTAAGCTATGTTATTGTCTCTGTCATACAACTGCCAATCCGTGTTGACAAGATTAAGTCAGAAAATAGCTAAACCAAAGTATGTGTTAAGTAACATAAGGAAGGTTTAAACGTTCGTCAATGACAGTGGCTTGTCTGCACGAATTAAATATTCAATATTAGACCATTAAATCTCAAAACCTCAATCGCAAATTCTAAGTCTAAATATTTACTAAAAGACACGAGTGTTCTGTTGATATGTTGGGAGCATTACAACTTACAAAGAAAAAGCAACTTCAAGAAAAGGGCCTACTCCGTCTTAAAAGACCGACAGTGCAGATTGCTACTGGTATTGCGCTGTTCATCTTGATGACCTGCTTGCTCGTTTGCCCCTTCTCATATTAATTGTCCACCCCCAGACACCGCGAAGCAAATAATAATTAAACATCAGCAACCTGGATGATGGAACGCTCATTTAATGGACTTGCAGAAGTCACATGGTCATACCTTACCACCATCACGGTTCAACTACATACCATCATCTCCCTAGTTTTCCCAACTATGTTGGGGTCGGCTTCCAGCCTAACCAGATTGATCTGGATACCAGTGTTTTACGTGTATTGAGTAGCTGGGCGACACGATACCTCTTAGTTAGACTGGTCAGACTTTCTGGCTTACCCGTACTGACAACCGAGACCAACGGCTTTGCGTGCTTTCATGTGCATGGGATGTCAGTGATGTCCAAGATAAACTTAAGATAGTACATATGAATTCACGGTTCAACTACATAGGTACATTCGACTATATTTCTCTGTTTTCCAGTTAATAGGCTGGGTTTTCGACGACGTGGGCCAGGTGGTAAACGATCTATTTCCTGAGAGGATGCCGATCGTCAGTCAGGAGACTTGCTCCAGGTCACACAACAACTTCTTCACGCGGTTCACATCAGAGTACACGTACTGCTCTGGGAACAGAAATCGTAAGTTGGATAATATTCCAGCTAAAAATCGTTAGTTGGAATAGCCAATACATCTATTTTTTTAGCATTTTCCCTACTACGAGTATTTTAGAAACATTTTCTGCTCTAACCAGGTCCAGTGGAATATCCATGTGAGCTATGAAACGAATGCTTACCTAGTATTTATTAGACCTCCACATAATTATGTTAACTAGATAAGACGATATCACGAAACCCCTTGGTTTGCTTGATTGTTAGACTTTCCAGTTTCTAATTACAACAACAACAAATCATTTTAAAGAGTAAGTTACCATGCACAGTGCAGTCTCACCAGTAAAATGATATCCAGCTGCGTCGTACAATAGAAACAGTTCTTAACGTTGGAAAAATGCTGTGGATATGATCAGTGAGTGGCGTGTCCATCATACAAGCAAAAAGCCCGGCTAGCTCTTAATAATAAGATAATAGTCACGGCTGTCATCCTTATTCCTTATTCCTTACTTTTCCTTATCCTTACTAATATTATAAATGCGAAAGTAACTCTGTCTGTCTGTCTGTCTGTCTTTCTGTCTGTCTGTCTGTCTCTTCTTCACGCCTAAACCACTGAACCGATTTGAATGAAATTTGGTACAGATATAGTCTGGGACCCGAGAAAGGACATAGGATAGTTTTCATCCCGGAAATCCCCCGGGAACGGGAATTATTACTCCACGCGGACGAAGTCGCGGGCAAAAGCTAGTTAAACAAATAAAATAATTTATAACCTATTAAAAAAATAATAACTATTTTAGAGCTATGCCAGTGCTGAAGTATTACTAAAATTCTGTTGGACTTGTGCTAATTTTAACCCATACATTGGCAATCATGAAGTGATTCGTAAGCGATGACAATAACATTCTGAAGTTCGATCCTCTACTTCCAGAAGTTTCCTGGTGCCCCAGCGCCGGCAGCGGTATGGTGTTCATGAACAGCAATACCTGGTACCTCCGAGGCCTCGTCTCCCTATCCGTACCAAAGCAGAACTCGTTTCAATGCGATTCTAGACATTACGTCGTGTTCACAGACTTAGCGCAATTCTTGCCGTGGATCAATAGTATAGTTTATGATTTTTGATCTTGTGATGCCATTGAGTTAACTTTATTAGTAGACACTAGGGCCATTTGTCCACCGCCGCCGTCACCGTCACGCCAACGAGAACGAGATGACGGCGTCGAAGTGGCGATACATACATTTACTATGGCCGCGTGTCCACCGCGCGTCACGTCACCTCATACAAAACTCGGCTAGCCGTCATCTCGTTGACGTGACGGTGACGGCAACGGTAGACAAACGGCAGTAGGGCCATATCTCATTAGGATTCTAGGTTGCACAACTTGGTCGCGTCACCAAAAGGAAGTATGACGGGTGTCTCACTTGCTGGTACCGCCAGTTGACACAGAGACAAGTATATATTTAGTTGGTGTTAATAAAATATCAAGATCAATCGTTCGAATCGGTATGATCGCTGCTTCGCTAGTGTTTTGGCTTAGTAATATTTCTTCAGCCGTAGCACTTTTGTAAAACTATGATGGCGGACAGAGATGGGATTTAACTTAGCCAAAGTACTTGCTAAGTTTATTTATCATAAGGTTTTTAAGGAATGGCGTGCGTACGCATTTAGGCTCGTTTGAGGAGCTTTATTTAGAATTAGAACCTTTGATCGAACGTGACTTTTCGTCATCTTTGATCGAAAGATCTAATTTTGCATTTTTTGGCTTAGTGCGTTCAAAACGCCGGCGTCCGATAGTGTTTTGTCGATTTATATTATTACTAGCTTTTGCCCGCAGCTTCGCTCGCGTTAGAAAGAGACAGAAAGTAGCCTATGTTACTCTCCATCCCTTCAACTATCTCAACTTAAAAAATCACGTCAATTCGTCGCTCCGTTTTGCCGTGAAAGAAAGACAAACATACAGACAGACAGACAGACACACTTTCCCATTTATAATATTAGTATGGATATTAGCCAATTAAAACTATATTCCACTACCGTTTTTTTTCGAATAGATACGTAGATAATAAACTTTCTATCAGTGAAATAAGTTTTGTAATCGACCTAAGATTACCTCTTACAAATTTAATAAACATAAGTTTAACTCTTTAGAGTGCTAGCATAGATAAATTATTATATTTTTATCAGTACTGAATATTTTATTTACATTAAGGATCAGCCAATATTTTGTAGTACAGTGTAGCCAGCAATTTGTGATCTGCTGTACGTAGAACATAAGTATAAATAAGTAATTAATGACATTTGCTTAATATCTTCCAAACAATGTATGAACAATACAACTTTTTATATTTATTTTATAAGCAAAAATTAAATTGTATAAAATAATATAATACAATTTTATCAAGTGAAAATAAATGTTTTTTTGTAAATCATTTTAGTAATTCCCTATTCGCTCCCTCATCGGGAGCATTGGCCTATAAAGTAAGGGATAATATATACACACAACTTAAAAATTTCTATCGACTAAACTAAATAGTCGATTTGTATACTTCTTGTGAATGAGACACAACTGAAGCATTTAGTTTACTAGTGACGCCGTTTTTTTTTAACCTAAAAGGTGTATAATGTACTAGCTGTCCCCCGCGGTTTCACCCGCGTTATATCAGATTTTTGCTTACAAAAAAATTCGTCCCCTAGTCTTAAGCTACCTCCCCACCAACTTTCAGCCAAATCGGTTCTGCCGTTCTTGAGTTATAAAATGTGTAACTAACACGACTTTCTTTTATATAGATTTGCTATCCCTAAATGAAATGGTGCTTATGGGACGTAAGACGACTTTGGTTACTTGAGCGATAGCCGCGGATAAGCGTAGATGACTCCGTAAGTATTAATGGAATAATAACGATAACTTGAATAAGTAAATAATTCGCCATTTCGATAAAACGGCCAAGCTGAACAAAATATTGGAACATTCAACTTCTAAATAAACATACCAACTCTAGTTTAGAATTCTACTGGCGTCCATATTAATGCATGAAGTAATAAACTTATGTATATCAACTGGCCGGCGCCAGATGGTTTTGTTATTATTTTCATGTGTTTTAGAAAGTTCTCCGCACTGTGTAATTTAGTCAAACTTTGAGTTATTCGATGTCTGACTAAATAGACGCTTTTAAATGGAAAATGTCAGCGTCCTTCGCTATCTATCTACATTCATGAATTCGATATCTAAACTAAGTAAACGGTATTCACTACATACTTTGAATTAGAACTTCGTTTTTTCACTTAGCCGAAGTACTTGCTGTTGGAATCATACAAAAATCCAAGTCCTAGTCGATTACAATATTCAATTGTATCATTCGATTAATCATTCACTCATTCGATTGTCATCTGTTACCACATACACATACTTTTCTGACACATTAAATCGGACTGTCGAACAGTGCACACGTGTTTCCTCCTGGCGTCCATATCCCAACACTTGCTAAGTAGAGATTTACTATCTCGGCCTCAGACCCTAAGAAAACATGGACATAACGAATATAAGTCCAAATCGCAAATCCTTAATGTAACTGCGATGATCAATGCTCGTGTCTTTGAATGAGAAGAGACCTTTGCCCTGAATGATGTTATAAGTAAAAAAGTGTAGATAGGTTATATATGCAGTCAAAAAGTGGCACAGTAAAAGTTTGCCAATTGACCAACATGATATTGAGTATCGCGTTGACAGTTGACGTTTATCTCTTTTTCACTCGCACTACTTCAATCATGTCATCCTACTTTGACGTGTAATGTATGTGTGCATTAGTGTGCCGTTTTTAAAGATAGAATTTCGTTTGGGTAACCTATCTACACCTTTTTACTTATAATATCACTAGCTTCTGCCCGCGGCTTCGCTCGCGTTAGAAAGAGACAAAAAGTAGCCTATGTTACTCTCCATCCCTTCAACTATCTCCACTTAAAAAATCACGTCAATCCGTCGCTCCGTTTTGCTATGAAAGAAAGACAAACAGACAGACAGACACACTTTCCCATTTATAATAATAACCTTAATTCACATTAAAAAAAAATCTCACGTTTTCCCGATTATTTGCTTCAGGTTTATACGCTTTTTACACACGTCAAGCACATATATTAAAATAAATAGCTTTGTAACAAACAATAAGCATTTTATTTCATACGAGTAAAAATCAGAATGACATTTTTGATGACACAATAGAAAAAGAATTCATGATGCGAATCTATGATACTATATACAATGAGTTTATAACATTCCTCCCGGGCTAAGACATTAGCTCTATGAGGCGTTGCGGCGGCCTTATGGTTCTCTTGCTACGTCTTAACACTGGCGTCTGCTCGAGTGTTGGCGGTGAAGAGGAAGAAGCGGTTTCAATAACCGGTTGACTAAGTGGTGTAGCATTAGCACACGGTAGAAGCTCATGTGATGTTTCTGATCCAGCAGGTGTAGAATATAACTCCATTTCAGTCTCATGCTCGTCGATTGCTGACTGAGTTACAATTCCCTGGGGCCGTATGTGGTCGGCATGTCTGCGCTTCAAGACTCCTTCTGGAGTTCTCACCACATATGAATATCGATGCTTTCTTTGTTCTATTACCGCGGGCTTCCATTTCTTTTCCAATTTGGTACGGATGTACACTGCTTCCCCCTTTTGAAAATGTGGTGTCTTTTGTTCAGCTTCGATAGTGGCTTTGATGTTTTTGTGTCGCAATGTCCTTCTCATATTTGGTCTTACGTTATCTAACAAGCAGTTTAATTGTCTGCCGAACATCATTTGTGCTGGTGACTTTCCTGTGGTGGTATGTGGTGTGTTCCGATAAGAAAAGAGAAAATTTTGGAGTCTCCGCTTGGAATTATTTCTATCAGCTTCACTTGCAGACATTCTCGTTTTAAAAGTTCGCACCAGTCTCTCAGCTAATCCATTTGTTCTTGGATGGTAAGGTGAAGACGTCATGTGCACTATCCCTTGTGACTTACAGTATTCACGAAAGTCTTTGGAAATGAATTGAGGTCCATTGTCGGAAACTATGATTTGAGGTAAACCAAACGTGGTAAAGATACCATCTAGCTTTTTACACAATGTCGTGGTGGTTATTTTTGTCATCGGTTTAATTTCTATCCACTTTGATAGAGCGTCTGCTAGTACCAACCAATATTTGCCTTCAAAGGGTCCGGCAAAATCAACGTGAACTCTTTCCCATACCTTTTCTGGGACCGACCACGAGTATACTGGAAGCTCTGGATTGTTAGGTCGATTTTCCTGGCATTTCTGGCATTGTTTTACAAAATTGTCTATGTCCTCTTCGAGTGTTGGCCACCATACATAGAAGCGTGCTAGAGCTCTCATTGCAGACGTTCCAGGGTGTCCAATGTGCAAATAACGTAGCACTGTTAATCTTAATTTGTTCGGGATGACCACTCTACCTTGCCACATGATTATCTTATTCTCTACTGACAACTCGCTCCGTTTCCTAAGAAACGGTTTCAATTCAGGCTGTGTGCAACCGTACCAATCGGTTTTGATTAGTTGTAGTACTTGCTTCAATGTGGCATCTTGCTTCGTCTCTTCCCTGATCCTCTCTTCGCTCAAGGACAAATCATCTAATTTGCTATGTTGTAGCAACTCGGTTATTCTACATATTGATACCTCTGGGTCATTAGGTTGTTCCGTGCCATTTGGCATTCTAGAGAGGTAATCAGCGATAATGTTGTGTTCACCTTTTCGATAAATGATGTCATAGTTATAATTTCCAATAACGAGTGCCCACCTGACCAGTCTGTTGTTCGCAATTTTCGGAAGATTTCGTTGAGGGCCTAAAATGTGGATCAGTGGTTTGTGATCTGTGACGAGTGTGAACTTTGTGCCTCTGAGATATTGGTCAAATTTTTGTATACCGTAGAATATTGCCAATGCTTCACGATCTATGACAGAGTACTTGCTTTCAGCCGGTTTTAGTTTTCTCGAGCCAAATGCAATAGGTTGTTCGATGTCCTTATCCTTGTGATATAATACTGCGCCTACTCCTTTCTCCGAAGCATCACAGGAGAGGAAAAGAGGCCGGTGCTCGTCAAATGCTACTAGTGATTTAGATTTTGTTATCAGTTCCTTAGTTTTCGTGAATATTTTGTTTTCGTGATCCGTCCATTTCCATTTCTGGCGGCCACCTGTTAGTTCATGTAAGTCGGCGCATACACTATGTAAGTGTGGAATAAATCGCTCATAGAAATTTATAAGTCCTAAGAACGCTCTCAATTCTTTAGCATTTGCAGGCGGTGGTGCCTTGGAAATAGCTTCTATTTTAGACGTTGTTGGTCGTACTCCGTTTTTGTCAATAATATGTCCTAAGTATTCGATTTCAGGTTGTAGAAATGTACATTTTTTAAGATTTACTTTGAGTCCGGCTTCTTTCAATCTGTTAAACACCTTTGAAAGGGTCTGTATATGTTCTTTGTCATTTCTTCCAGTAATGGCAATATCATCAAAAAATACTGCGACGTTGGGTAGGCCATCAAGTAATTTGTCAAGATAATGTTGGAAAATTGAGGGTGCTGTTGCAATACCAAAGGGCATTCTGTTGTATACAAAGTATCCTTTGTGGGTTGATATTGTTAGGTACTTTTTCGATTCCGGCGCTATTTCGAATTGCAGATAAGCATCCTTCAGGTCGATTTTTGAATATTTATCTCCGTAAGCAAGCTGTTGTCTTAACTGGTCAAACAGAGGTACCGGATGAGTATGTTTGATAAGTACTGGATTTATCGTTATGCGGTAGTCGCCGCAAATGCGTACTTGGCCAGTTGGTTTTAAAACATTGACTGTAGGTGTAGCCCACTCTATTGGTGTAATGTTGGGGTCTACTTCTGTTATTATACCTTCGCGTAGTAGCCGTTCTAGTTCCATTTCGATATTTTTGCGCATGCTGAACTTGATGGGTCGTGCTGGCAGATGTTTTGCTTCACTGCCAGGTTTGATATGGATGTTTACTTGGTAATCCTTGACTTTCCCTAATTTGTTGTTGAATAGGTCGGTGTGGTTACCTAGTACGAGGTCAAGTGATGCCTCTGTGGTGTGTTTAATGGAGTAGACAGGTTTGGGAAAAGTCATGTTGTACATTTCGCTCCACTGTAACCCGAAAAGCATAGGCTCTGCTTTGTCCATAACTACGACAGGTAAAGTTTTTTGTACGTTGTCTACTTCCACTGTTACGTCAGTTATACCTTTCGGTTTTAGTTTGAAATTGCAATAAGCTTGGAGTTTTGGTCCTTTCATTAATGCTGGAGATCCAATAGCTTTCCACATTTTCGTGGAAATTATAGAGTAAATTGATCCTGGATCCCAGTCCATCGTACATTTTACACCATTAATGATCGTGTCAATTTTCTTACATCGGGATGTCTTCTTATTGACACTGTGGACAGGATTGTACTCGCTCTCACTCTCTTCCGTTGAGGAGTCAGCGTACGATGTTGTTGACGCGGTATCTGAGGCGTCCGTTCGATTGTTAATCTTCTGTGTTTTGTTGCGTTTATTAGATTTATAATTACGTTGAGAGTGTTTAGGTTTTGATGTTAAATATGCTCTGCCTGATTTGATGCATACACTCTCGTAATGTCCTGTATTGCCACACGCCCTACAAGGGTGATCTTTAGCTGTACAGTCGTCGAAGCCATGTTTATTACGCTTTCCGCATCGTCGACATTGATCAGGTTGCAACTTTCTGACTGTCTCATTATTGGTTAAGGTTGCAGTGCGTTTGTCTTGTCGAATTCTGTTAACGGGTTGGTTGTTATTTACGGTGCTGTCGTCGTTCTCTGCGATCTGACGTGACTGGGCAACTGCAAATATTTCTGCGAATGTTATTTCTCTCGTTTTGCCACCTCCTGTTACTTCACGTAGTTCGGGCCATCTTTGCTTTAGATCTACCTCTAGTTGTATATGGTTCAAACCGGTTGCAAAACGATCACGGAGCTGTCTCTCAAGCATAGCCCCTTCGTAGCCACAGTCTTTTGAAAGTTCTTTCAGTCTATTAGCATAACGCTCCATAGTTTCGTTGGTATCTCTCGTGGAATTCCAAAAATCTATTAAAGCTTTGTATCGTGTTTTCTTTGTCCTATATACATCCAACAGTTTCATCTTTAGTTCGTCGTATGTTGCTTTGTCAAAGTTAGGTGTCAATGCTACTTTCAGTTCGTGGTATATTTCAGGTGTTAAGCAGTTTATGAGTAAGTCTTTTTGAATACTCACAGTCTCTTCGCCCCATATTCGGCATTTCGCTTCAAAGAGATCGATAATTTTTTCTGCAGGGGTTGTGTCTGGGTTGAATTTGTCGCATTTAAAATGTTTAACAATGTTTTGTTTTGAGGATGCTTCGTTACCATAATTGCTGTTGCTGATGTCTGTTGAGGGGCTTCCCTGGTGTTGTTGCTGTTGTGCTAACAGCTGTAGTAGGGCCGTTAGAATTTTTTGCTGTTCTTGTTGTGCGGTGAGGAATGCCGCGAATTGTTCAGTGTTCATGTTTGGTTACTGAACAATACAATTTGACTCGTCGCCAATAAAATAAATAGCTTTGTAACAAACAATAAGCATTTTATTTCATACGAGTAAAAATCAGAATGACATTTTTGATGACACAATAGAAAAAGAATTCATGATGCGAATCTATGATACTATATACAATGAGTTTATAACATATATTTTCATGTTTTATATGCACGGGATTATCACACGCTTAGCGACTGTAAAATATGTCATTAAGGCTGCGATTGCTCGAGCCGTGGTTTGTTTTAACTTCAGGTGATTTTATAAGCGTGTTTGTGAGAATCTTGGAAAAGCGTTAGAAATAAGATAGTGTTTTTTAGAGTGGCTGGTCATTTGTTAAATTATCTATATATAATATATACCTATTATATTATTTAGCCGCGAGTTTGTCTACGTGATTTTTTATAAAATAACATTAAAAGATTATTGAAGCTTTTTGCCAAAAATTATAAATTAAATAGAACTAGAATACTAGAATTTAATTTTTTAATAGGTTTAGAACACTTAAAAACAAAATACAAAAAAACTTGACCCCATTATTATAAAGGGCAGATAATAGTAGTGAAATTAAAACTGTATATTTTTTATAACAGTAAATTAACACAGATGTCTACAGTCTAATTCTACAACTTAGCTAGACAACAAATAAAACACTGAAATAACAGCTGTGTTAAAAACAGCTGCAGCACAAACAAATCCTACCCAAAAATGTCGCATAAAATATTCATTCCCGATTCAGAAAACTTGTGACGAAAATGATGTAATTCCTTTTCGACAACTTAAATACTGTACCTACAGCATAAAGCGCTTACTACAATCTGTTGCAGAAACTTTTCAGCCGCTTTCAGCGCGGCGCCGTGTTTATGACGTCATAAAATCGGACGGAGCACGTGTTAGCTACCCGCTTTTTATGGCGATAGTTTACTTTCTATGAGTACTTGTGAAAACGTTTTTATAGTTCGCCAAATGATAAGGTTATTATTTTAGCGTTATATGACTTTTGTTTGGTGCAAAAAAAATGGAGTTCTGCAAAATCTTGATTCTTTCGTGTCATGTTAATTTTTGTTTGTTTTAAAAATGAATCATTCAAGAGAATCTGCTTGCGCATTGCCAATTAATAATAATATAAAATACTTTAAAAAAATATTATACATATAAACTTACAACTTGGTCGGAAATACAACTAAAGTAAATTGTAAGACATTTTGAGTAGCTACTGACTTTAGCTTAAATAACTTCTATGCTTAATATTTTTGCTTTATTATCAGTTGTTAGATTTAGAGGACCCCGTTTTCATAATATGACGTCTGCTTTCTACAGTTTAGACAAGACAAGTGTAAAGTCAAAGTCAAAGTCAAATCATTTATTTCCATTGGACCAAAAAAGGCACTTTGAAACGTCATACTTATAAACAAAAATGAATCTACCGCCCATTCGGAAATGTTGTTACGTATGGAGAAGAATGGGCAAGAAACTCCATACTTACTCTTTTAAAATAATGTTGTTACAATATTATTAATTGTACATTGTTAAATGTGAAGAGAAGAATGTATATAATGTCAAAACCATTTCCGTCAAAAGAGTATATAAACATAATAAAAATTAAAATTAATTAGGAAATGGAAGCTAATCAAGTTCACGAACATTTAGTGTAACACATTTACAAATAAATTACCTTCCTCAAAAAATGAAAAATAATGTGTGAGCCAGCGCTTCCAACTATTAGAAAAAAGAATTGTGTCTAATTTATTATTGTAAAAGTAAAAGTAGTTAATCATTATCAGTTTTAATTAGCCACCAGTTTGGTTTTGTCTACACTGAGGATTAAATATCCTATGGAGCTGGACCAGCATGCTTCCAAGCATTTTTATCTTTAATGTAATCTTCCAATTTATAATATGGTAATACGGCGAAAGAAAATTTCAGCGCCTGTAATCTATAATATGTATGTATTTCTAAATTATGTAAGTGTGTATATATTTTTTTTGTGAGTGGGAAATCATCCAATGACTGCTCCCATCCTGGGTGCGGCGGGAGGGCGTGTCAGACTCTTACTGACTAAAACCCACTCATGTTCCTTCGATTGCCTTTTATGTTCCAGGGTCACGGTAACTAATATACACATTCCGCAACCCCGGCAGGCGTTGGCCCTGTTGGGCACCTTCCTGTGCTGACTCCTTCTCTTTGAGGCGCGCGTGGAACACTAACGCGCCGTCGACGCGGTCCTGGTCCTAGCCGGGTGGCGAGACTCTCGACGTCTTCACCTGGGTCTTAGTCCGGGGCGAGAGGCTCGTCGTTGCCTTTCGCGCGCCGCCGCTTCCTTCACCAGCATAACTGCTTCGCAGAAGGAGGCGACGGCATCCCATTCCGTCTCGCTCCGCAGCATGGCCTGAACCAGCGCCGGGCGCCTCTACGAGGACACGTCGATGGTGCGCCCATGCGCGGCACACCTCCACCGTGTGCTCGACCATCCTCCAGGCGACCGTTGCTGCAGTGGTGACACCCAGGCTTCGCTTCCGCCTGAATAAGTGTGTATATCAGTTGTCTGGTTACCATACTACAAGTTCCGCTTATTTTAGTTGTGTGAATTGTCCCGATATATTTATTGATTTTTAATAAAATAACGATAATTACCGTTAGGAGTAGCTCCAGCAGCACCTAGGACAATACAATAGACAATTCCATCTCGCTCTATATATCTCTCCCTATTAGTCTCAAACGTAAATACAAACATAGTAGTAGGCATTTCGGTCGCTGAGTTCCGCCCGCTCCGGCCGAAACAGGATTATTTAACGATCACAAGAAAAAGCCTTTTCATTCTCATCTAATTAATCAAAACCTAATTAATTAAAATTGTACGGTGAGAATGAAAAAAAATCTTTCTGACCGTACAAAATTAGCGAACGTCTCAAACACACCGCAAAAATATTAATAGAAACAAAATTCCTGCTTCTTCCGAAATGGGCGAAACAAAGCAGCCGAAGCGCAGCACTATACCATTTCCCCAATTCTCATTGTAAGCGAAAGCTCAAGTAAAAATCTGATAATAATAGCTGCGTTTATCAATAAAAGAAAATAGGGATTATAAGGGTTGGGGTCCAGAGGGCAGTCACAAATCTTTATCGGTGAACCTTATTGTGATTTATGTGGAGACTGGACTCCCCTATATAAGATTTGTTAGAGAAAATACCTTTTAATCTAAGAATTTCGCTGTGGTTGTAGTATTGCTGATTTGTATTGGGTTAATGTTTTTCAAATTAAATTAAATAAAAACTGGCTAATGCGATTCGGAAGCGCACTAAGGGTTCCATAATCTTGATTTTTTAAATCAATGCAAAAATTCAATCATCGTCACGATATTGTTCCAACGGGTTTTTATTCACATAGACAAACGTAAGAACGATTGTTTTATATTTTCCGTGCTAAATACAGGAAAGGAATACTGGAAAGTCTTAATAAACCCGGGAAGAAAACTAAATCGTTAAGATAGATAATTTAACTCAAAGGAAGCATTTCTATATTTTTGAAAAGAAATAAAACTGCATTTAAGGATATCTAAAATTGTGTCATACCCGGGAGTCGAACCGGCTTAAAATGGAAAAAAACAACACCCTGTACTTTTATGGTATCAGTATAGGGTGACTCATAAAGATCAAATCTTTCAAACAAACATTGAAACTTTCCACCCTGTATTGTTACAAGTAATAGAGAAAACAAATTACCTTCACAAAAGCTTTCTGTTATTCCAAAATTGTTTTTCCAAAAACAGCTATTTTCGTAGTGAAAGCTGAAATCCTACATCCAAACTATTCGACGCTTTTCGCAAGGCCGAGAGAAAACTTGTAACAAAACCAAAATAAAGGAAATTATTTAGTTTTCTCACGGCTCGAATGGTGCCAAGTGCTAGGTAAGGTACAAAAAAATCTTAAGGTTCTCCCCTCACCGGAATATTCGGGACGTTACAGTTTTTTTTCTCTAACGATAATTAAAAAAAACGATACGTTACGATCAAGTATCAACTATACGGAACATCTGCTTACCAGTGGAGGCCGTTTGAGTCTATACTAGTGTTACTAGGGCTATATAATATGTCTGTGTATGTAGTAGATTTTACTAAAGACACATTTGCAAACATGAAACAGCAATAGGGTTTACTCCTTAGTATACGCCGTACGGTACACAATACCGTATGTGAGTGCATTCTAGTCTCTACTTCAAAAACGGTTAATACTACAGAAAAATGCAAGAGACACTTTTTGAAGACAATTTTACGACAAACAATTTTGTAATGACCTTTATTTATAGACAGATATTTGCGAAAAACTGATTTTCGTGACCTTTTGACCTTTATAACTTTTTAAGCCGGCACGATATCAATGTCGATTTTTCACATCTTCATTATAATGCCATTATAAAGGTGTATACAAAAATTCAGCTCACTATGAATTTTTCCGCAAATTGGGGTTTAAAATAGCTAAAATGACTGGACTATTATGCTTTAAAGTAATGTTACTCTGATTCATTGAAACATTAAGTTTCAGTTTTTTGAAGTGGTGTATTCCCACTAACGGGAAACTGACTGAACGCAAATCTAGATATAACTGTCTTGATTTCCCACTTAATTTACATATATCATAGCCATTTTCAATCAGTAACCTATAAACTATAAAATGAATTTGACTACTGGAGATATGACATAAGTTCGATATAGACCAGAAGAAGATCCCAGAACTTCCAATATTTGCTACTTAGTGCCTCCAGCCTCCAGCTAATAAAAAACTTACATGCAAATTCCATCTCTCTGACTTTACTAGTTTCGGCTGTACGATTACCACGAAAAAGCTCGTTTCTTTTCGAGTAAAATGTAGCCAAACAATATTAAACTTTTGTTTACCCGCCAAGAGGAAACAGCATTAAAATAATTTCGTAATAAACTGAAATCAAAACTCATTTATTTAATGTTTCATTTCCCATTAAGACTCCTTCACCCCATTTCATTTTTATAATGGTCATAAAATAAAAAGGCGGATATAAAAATACCATTTAATATAATTAATTTCGAAATATTCGTCATGCCGTAACGGACGATGAAGAACGAAATCATTCGCATTCGTTTTCGTGGAGAAGAATGGCTCGCCGAACGTAACGAAAGTGGTAGAAACTGAACACAACCACAATGGAGAAGAAGTACAATACTGAAACGAAATTATATTGATGTAAATAAACAATACTTAGCAGGCTGGACAAGCAGTTTTACTGAACGGTCAAAATAAGCTTATTTTAGTTAAGCTTCGTATTCAATGTAAACATTTGTTTAACAACGTTGCATAACATGTTGCCGAGTTGCTGTCAAGATGTTACGGGCAAACACGTGTGTGGACAACCCATATTGGTCTAAACAAAGAGTCCAGTACCATTTTTTGCCGTTTATCAAAAACGTTGATCAACTGTTGAAACAAATGTTTACCATGAATACGAAGCTTTACTTAGTAGGTTGGTGAAGCAGCATTGCTTTCGGGTCAAGAAAAATAACAGTTTGTTAGTACGGACTTTGGCTTATCTATTCACCGTCTCTTTCTTGCGATACTAGTTTGATAATTGTGCGATGCAAATAATACTTATTTTTTTTGGTGAGTGGGAAATGAAAATGACTGCTCCCGTCCTGGGTGCGGTCCGACTTTTACTGACTAAAACCCACTCATGTTCCTTCGATTGCCCTTTATGTTCCAGGGTCACAGTAACTATTATAAGCATTCCGCAGCCCCGGCAGGCATGCAAATAATGCTTAACGTCACTATCCACGGAGCATAGTTGCATAGCGGCGTACGCGTCATTATACGCTTGGTGTATACCCCTTGCAGTTTACGTGCAAAACTGAGCGTACTACACGTACGCTTCGTCGACAGAGTCTCAAAGTTTTGTATGTAATCTACAAGCAGAAACACAGCAATGACACGCGTCTTTGCAGCTACGACTAACAGTATCACTTAGTCAAAGCTTGTCCTAAGTAACGTCTAGTAATCTCGGCCTTAGAATAGAACAACGTGTCATGAAGCGTTATGTCACCGAGAACAACATGACTTCACCGATGTAGGGAAACATAACAAGACGTGCCAAGGCGGATAATACAATACATACATTCGGATTGTTGTAATTCACATTCTGATAATAATTTATGGATTATTATAAGCCCACCGAATTATAATGATCCAAATTTATAAAAACTCGTTGGTGGACAAATGGCTCTAGATTGCTCTAACTGGAAATTTAGGAAGACGTGGAGCAACGGATGTGTTTAACACTAACCAATATAAGCTCTACCTTAGCTTTTCTTATTAATAGAGAACGGAGCGATGTTATAGGTTATTTTCGCACACAAGCTTTTCGCCTTTAAACTGGAAAGTCTTTTATAAATAAAAACAATACTGTCGTTATAATATACTCACCAGCTCCAAGGAATGTTAGAAGTCCACTAACACATGCCAAGTTAGCCATTCTGTGATGTTCGTCTTTTATTTTAGGAGCTGAAAGACAATAAAAAAATGCAAGTATATCTTGAGCAACAGTGTCAAAAGTGAGAAGGATTGAGCTGAGACCAGAATGTTTCTTCTCACTTTAAAGAAAAAACTTCTATAAAAACACACACATTCATACATCTTCTAAAAACGTACGTACTGTATTGTAGATGAGATCCAGGGCAACGTAAATTTCTATGGTATTTTCTTTGAATGGCTCTAATCGTGAACGTAGCACAGCGTAGCCGAAGTAGCTAGCAAAGGTTACGTAGACAGCGTGGCGTATGGTAGCACAGCGTAGGCTTCGTGCCAAAACGTAGACCATGTTGCGTAGGGTAGGTTACGTAGCCCAGATACCGGTCTATCGGAGTCTTTTATGGGAGACTACATAAACAGTAATAGGGTTGATAGTTTTCATACATTTTTCATATACTTAACACGTGCTGATCATAATGATAATGTTAGTAGAAATGTTGCGGATTGGATATGGTAGTCGAATAGTAAGATAACCATGTAATAGAGCTAATTCGTTGTGTGCAAAATCTTTGCCGTCACAGTAAAGCACTTTAAAGTGTAGTAAGCTTGATCGTTCATTGATTCAACTTATGAATTATGAATACTGTATTTCTCTGTAATCTGCATTCGTTTGATATACCTTTACCGGTAGGTGTCGCTGCTGTATTATTTGTTGTTATGTGCTATTATCTCTATTCCCTTTTTTAAGTAACTAGGGCTCAGTATCCGCTTGAGTGCTACAAGTGACTTTTGTCCCTTTTTAGTTTTGACGCCCGAATGCTACAAGGGACTTTTGTCCCTTTTTTCGTTCCAGTGCGTTACCGGGCGATACGACATCATAATTATATTTGTTTCTTTCTATCACACGGTGTTTAATAACTTTTTCTCTTTTCTACTCGATTCTTAATATATTTCTTCATGCAAAAAATATGACAATAGTCCCACAATGGTTCATTCGGATTTAAAAAATAATGTCAAAGTCAGTCGTTGGCTCTTGCGCGTTACGCGGAAGATTATCGTACTTATTTTATTATAATTTCGGTTGTGTGTAAGTATTATTGTGTTATTTACGGTGTTATTAGACAATTAGAATATAGTCTTTGTGTGTGCAACCAAATTTTAACCTGAGGGTAACTATATTTCTATTTCTGTGCGGTTTTCAGTGTACTTGTAACAGTGCTACAATTTTGTCAGAATGTTATCGTAATTTATTAAATTAGGAGACCAGTTCTGTGTAAAAAATAATAACTATCGCGTTCAATGTTTACTCGATAATAGTTTTCAGCCAAAAAATATACAAAATGTGCTAAATTTAAGTAAAGATTACATTTTTCGGTCCGCAAAACAAAAAATGTAAACAAACAAAATGGCCGCCACACATACTGTAAGTATTTGTTTATTTTGCCGATTTTTGATATTTATTTATTTTTATTTTTTTTCGATAGCTATTGAATAACAAGTGTGATACATCATTGGAAAGGGCATTTGTTGTAGAAAATAGTTACGTATCTTTTACTTTTCTTACTCAAACTTCACTAAACAAAAAAACGCCAGAAATCTTGAAATTTTTTACGTAAGTGGGAATTCCTTCAAACAATTCCATATTTTTCTGTATTCGATAAACCAATCAACATTATATTTACACATATGTTAAAATAAGAACTTGTCTTTCAGACTGTAACAATATTTTTATTTTACGTGAAAGGGTATAGTTGTAGTAAATTATTTAATTTTGGTGAAAAATTATTTACCGTCAGCAAATGTTTCGTCCTAGTCATACGCCTGTAAATAATTATTTTTTTACTATGAAGTATGTTTTTTTTATTTATTCGCATGTAGATAGAACCCTTTCACCATTAAAAGTCATAAAATATATATGTTACCGCTTTACTTTTAAAAATAATCTTTTTTAAAGTTCAAATAATGCTTTTTAACTAAAGTCATTGTTTACAGCTTAAAATAAAAACATTTGAAACTCAATGTTAACAAACACCTGATACCACTCGAAAGAGTCATTCATTAGCTTCAATAAAAACAACACTTGAGGTGACGTAAGTTACCGACGCGTCATAAAAAAATAAACATCTGTGCGCTCGGCCATCTGGCGCGGCAGCGCGCCATTTTTTTTCGATCGGGTAGCACTCGAGTCATAAATAAGAAATTGGCGAAAGCATTCAAGAGGGTATTTCATCGTAAGAACTAATAAATAAAAACAAAGAGGTAATTTTGATATCTTAATTGACACTTAGACCAATTAGGTTCACTTGGAGGAAGACAGAGAATGAAATATTTTATTTTATGTTGCTCTAGCGACTTTCTCCAGCTTCACACGGGTGTTACAGATGTTAGAAAATCTGTTTTATTTTTCTATTGAAACACTGTTACTATGTATAATAGCAAAAAATATTACTTTATTGTATACAAAACATTATAGTACTCTGTATATTAGCGAAACCCACATAAAAAATCTTGTAGTAGTTTTTACGTTGACACGGCGCCAGACTTCATTCTATATGAGCGAGCAAAACCACGAGAAAAACTAGTTAAAAAAATAGAAAACGAAGACTGCACAGTAAGGGCACTTACACACTCAGAAAAGGGTCCACATAAAATACAAACATTCCAGAACGTCCCAGAACATTCCAGTACACATTTATGTCAGAACTCCGCCTGTTCCATACGGCTGTTACATTTACATTAGGACGAAGCCCCGTCGTTCGTTCCACATACTCAATTACATATTGTAAACGAATACGGACCATAGGTTCAGAAGCATAGTGAATTTATGTAAATAGTCAATGCCATGTAAAGGGAGTGTTATTGCAGGGGCTGCAGAAAATTGGTCGGTAATTTAGAAAGTTTATTTAGAAAGATGTGTAGCAGACGGTCAACTTTTTTAAAGTAGTTATACTTTTTTGAACCAATAAACCTCTGAGTTTGTTTCGTATTTTTCTTCTCAGAGTAACCAGTTAGAAAACACCTGCTCCATCGTTCGCTTAAAAAAAGTAAAAAGCATTCTGACTGTAAAAGTGTTTTTAAACAATTTTCATAATAATTACATGAAAACAAAAACAAGCTGATGGCCGTTGAAACTTTCAGGTCTCAAGTTTTTACACTACATTTAGTTACATTATTCTTGTTACTTTTGTATGTGAACAAAATAAAATCTCAACCGACCGCCATTCACGAGCTTGTTCGTGTAAATAAATAAAAAACATAGACAGAATTTTACTGAGAATCGTTTCTGTCCGTCCTTTTTATTTACAGCAGTTGCAACGACTGGGAAAACAGAAAGTTTTTCCTAAAAACAACCGCATTTTGTGACAAATCCACCACGCCGCAGTTTGAGTACCCCTGTTGAATTTATGGACAAAAGTTTTACGAGAATAAAATATTGTGTAAGTTCCTACGGCCACCGTTTACCGCTTGTTTCCAATATTTTTCGCTTTTCATATAAAAAGGACGCTTTGCTATGAAATAAGAATGGTGCTGATTTGTTTTCCTGCTTTTCGAGTTCCTTATTGACTGAACGAAAGTTATTTTTGAAACAGTAAGAGTGAATTGAATTTTATTTGTGGTTGATGAGAAAATTTACTTTTAAGTTGCTATTATTCATGTTGCTGTCTGGATCCGCCATTGTCAAGATTTGGCAACCTGAATGCCCGTTTACCACAAAAAACCGGTGCACCTTATTAAACATTTATTACCAAGAATATGAACATATCATTCAGGGTCCCCAAATCTAAATTTGAAGGAAAGTAGGAAGCCCCTCCCTGTGCAGCCAACAGTAGGTTACCTGATTCCATGACCAAGGCTAGTTAGGAGTAGTTTTGCTTACCATCTTTAAACCTGACGCAGGCTCGTCCTATCTTGGTGATGGCTAGAGACACCAGTCCAACCCACACTATTGTAGCCACCAGAAGATATACCTGGTTCAAACAATATTGCCTTAAACAGCACATAAAACTGACAGCATCACAATACCACACGAAGAAAGGAGGGGGGAGTTTCTTTTTGAATTAATCAACTTTAAATGTGGATACTGTTACTTTACAAGCAAAACCATTGTCTGGTACATTCAAGTTCAATAAACATTTAGAAAATTTAAAAAAATTTAAAATTATTCATACAATAATTAACGTCTAACCATGTGCTGATCAAAAGCTGGGTAACAGATGATTACACAGAGAATTCTTGATTCAATCTTTAACTAGAGAAGATATTATTATATTATTCTTCTCGAGATGAATTTTGTATTCAATTCTGATATTTAGACGTAAGAAAAATATAGCAATGGTGCCGATTCTCTTGTACACAAACTTCACTAAATTTAAGTTAAGTGCATCTTTCTCTTTCCGTTTAATTAAGAAAAGGACAGAAGATCAAATATTAGTTAAGTCCTGTCAAATTTAGACACTCCATAGATAATTTAGACGCATTTTAAAAACATGGCGTCTAAATATACGTCAATTTTTATCAGGCACTGTCTAATTTGACAGGATTAAACTAAAATGTATCTTCTGTCCTTTTCTTTAAGAAATGGAAAGAGAAAGATGCACTTAACTTAAATTTAGCGAAGTTTGTGTACAAGAGAATCGGCACCAATGTTAAAATTTAAGATTGTTAAAAGAGATAATCTTTACCAGCATAGCTCTGCAGTTCTCGGACAAGGCGACTACGATAAGTAACACTCCTGCGCCGGTGATACCACTCAGCACGATGCCCGTCGTAATGCTAATAACTGCAAAAGAAGTAGATTGAAATGGAATTATTACTACGTACTAAATCTGTAAAAAAATAGTACGTAGTAATTATTCCATTTCGTAACTTCATCATGGAAGGTTTTCCGCGTGGTCAGTATTTTTCACTGTACAGATTGTCTTAACAATTTTCCAAATGAAGGGTTATTCAGAATTAAGCGCTATCCACACATTTCCGGGTACCTGGTCAAAAAATTTTAGCTTAAGTCTCCTATTAAGATTATCACCATCAAATTATGTCAAAAAGTTTCACTAGGCTGTCAGCCCCAGTAAAAACTTAAGTTTTTTAATTCTATAAACATGTCATGAGCCCGTAGCTCATAAACCTCACGATACAAGAAGTGGAAGTAGCAAATCTAACTCACACTGCGTAGTCGGCGTCATATGCATCTCATCGTACTGCGGGCCATGAGTTAGGATGAGAGTCAACAGGATAGACCCCACCAGGACCTGGCAGAAGGCTATCAGGAGAACCCCTGGGAACAGGTTGCAGATACCACAGCAGCTCTCGAAGTGACATCCTGGCTTGTGGAATGAGAAGTGGAGAGGGACCTGGAGAATTGGAATATAATTAACAAAAGTCAAAATGAAACTTAACTTATTTTACTAATTTTCATTTAATTATGGGCCTATGTGTCCAACCTAAACTTAACTATAACCCTAAACTATAGCAAACAAATACCTATGTGAAGAAAAAGAATGACTTATTAAGGTGAAACTATATTTTCCACAATATGTTTTGTTGCTTCAGATTCGCTGCGCTTAAGAATGCCTCTTGGTCATATGGTATTTATCACATTCTACAAGAATAAAGCTTTTTTAATTACTGATTTATTTTAATGTTTTACTATTTTTGCTATACAAAAACATCTTGATTTTCAGAACTTAGACTGTCGTTACTTGGGTTGTTTTTGGGGAGTGGGTAACCATCAAATGACTGCTCCCGTCCTGGGTGCAACGGGGGGGCGTGTCAGACTTTTACTGACTAAAACCCACTCATGTTCTTTCGGTTGCCCTTTATGTTCCGGGGTCACGGTAACTATTATAAACATTCCGCAACCTGGGTTGATAACATCGGATTAGTCGAAGAAAGTATATATATGTCACCGGAAAATAACAAGATCCGTAAGTTGATCAATTTACTAGGAAGTTTATAAACTTTCGTAGGAATCTAAACGGGAGATAAATTATAATATTTTACGTCCACATTTTCGTAAATTGATAAACTTACTGAACTCACTCGTAAAATAATAAGTAAGCAGTAACCAAACGCTACGCGCGATCTGATTGGTGGACTGTCACGTGTCACTTCTCCTTCCTCGCGGCCGCCATTGTTTGCCACGGAACATAAATAAACCAGTTTGCTTGTGCGTTTTTATTAGTTTTAAATGTTGAACTGTGTTGCAACTCAAAGAAAACTCAACTCACTACATCCGTGCCAGAGAGGAACCAGGCATTGTTGCTTCCAATTTATAGTTTGTCAAGTCTGATTATACCAAAGTCTTTGGACACAAGCATTGCCACATGAACATTGACCAATCAGAGAGCAGTGTGTTATTTTACGTATTTCAAAGATGCGTATATTTAAAAGAGTTTCTGTGATTGGTCGAACCATTTAAAATCTTACGAACAGATATCCGTTAGTTTATAAATATGTGGACGTAAAATATTACAATTTATCTCCCGTTTAGAATCCTACGGAAGTTTATAAACTTCCTAGTAGATTGATAAGCTTACGGATCTTGTTATTTTCCGGTGACATATACATACATTGACCTAGATTAAGCTTTTAAGAAACAGAAAATATTTCTTAGAGCAAAGAACTAAAAGAAAAAAGGCTTAAAGCAAACCTAGAACAAAACAATTTGCAGTTCGTTTTCCATTTCTACACTCAAAGCCAAAAGAATGCTGAATACGCCTTGTTGCTTACAACTCGGTACAATGCACTTTATATTTGTATGACGCCAGTTTTGCTTAGTACGCAGTTGCCGCATTCAATAGATGGCGCTTTGAAGGTTGTTAGGCTGTATTTACATTTCTTCAGCCACGCTACGTGGCGAGGTGTAAATAGTGCCGATGCAACTTCTTAACTTATTCTTCTTAACTAAAATACTATCATTAGGACAACAGGTTGGGTAACTTAGTAGTGCCACGCTAACATGAACGACGGGAACCCCAAGAAATTTTCAATTAACAATGTATGTAGTCATCATCTCCCTAGCCCTTTCCCAACTACGTTGGGGTCGACTCCCAGCCTAACCGGATGCAGCTGGGTATCAGTGTTTTACGTCAAGCGACTGCCTATCAGACCTCCACAATCCAGGGACTGGGCGACACGATACGTATTGGTTAGCCTGGTCAGATTACACATGTTGCACAATCGTGATACGAATTTCCATTTATCGACTTCGCGTACTGTGGATCACAATACCGCAACCGATTTACGGATGTTATCTACGTACTAGTAGCCAAACTTACCGCTTTGAGTATTCGTGCGTTACTAGAGGCGTCAGACTATCTAGAGTCATGGGTTTTAATATCACTTCGTGGTTTGGGTCACATGTGAAACAAGCCTTAACTCTACCGCAAATTGTTAAGGTTACGAGTCGAGAAGAATAAGAACTTTGATGTCAAAGAAACGTAGCTGTGGTTGTTATCAGTAAGCTGGAACGACAAACCGACACGACATAAGAAAGAGTAACGCGCACCTCTGTCAATGGAGCAACGGCTTCACTTATTTTCCGAGAAACGAGGGCCATACAGCGTTTGCTGTAATATTTCTTGGAAACTTTCTCTTTCAATTAAAACAATGCACAACTTAGTGTGGTTATCGTTCTGTACACAGACGGTTGTATTTTTGATATACACTAAAGACAATGATTACTTATATCATTGATATAATAACTGAGAACACACGTCATTTGAGACACAATTGAAATAAAATAGCAGCCTGCGAGCCGGCTGTCGGTTGGTCATTGCAAGGTTAAAGACAAATTTTTACAATTATTTTCTCAACCTCTGTTGCTTGTAACGACAATGTTATGTATACCTACCTATAAATTGGTGTATGCATAAGCATAAATTCCTATACGTACTACAATAAGCCAATGTTTAATGTATATACTGTTGGTGTACTTTAAAAATAAATAAATAAAAACATCTTTACCACTAATATATGATGACAAACTTTAGAAACGACCTGACCATGAAAGACCCGTTCTACAAATTACAAATTCTACACGGTCTTTAAAGACCCACTGATCAGAAACCAGTGGAGACAGATCATCTACTCTAAATGCAGACCACGATCTCTGAACATGAGGGACCGACTCCAAGGAATAATCTGTACTGAACCTGTAGCGCTGTAGTACTCCTGCTAGTGCTTCGCGGTTTCTGACTAGATCTCGTATAATCATCTGTTGTACTTTTTGGCATTTTGTAAACATGCAAAAAATATAGACAGAACTTGACAATGACGTTTGGTAGCAGGCTTTTTGTACAGCCAGTCTGTTGTAAGTGGATTGAATACGATGGAGTTCTAATGTGTTTTAGGAAAGTAAATTTTTGGGTGTTGAATATCATGCAAAAAGTAGTGAGAGATTGACTTGGACTGCTCCCAAAAGCGTGCTTTGGGGTCAAAGTTAATAAAATATTTGCAGACTTCTGAGAACTCAAACAAATCGCCATTTACTCTAATGACTTGATGATTTGATTTTTTTTAATGCTCATTTACTAAATTATCGTATAATTTTTATCTATACTTATGCCAATTTCAACTTAACAACAAAGAAATTGTGAAATTACAACAAAATATTTTTTAAATATTCTTTACATAAAATTAAACAATATTGAAAACTGTAAATAGTACTCACATAAGTTTGCTATAATGTTTCGTTAAAGAAATGTCCATAGAAATTGTCTAAGATACATACTACCAAAAAGCCTTTGACTAAAATCCTCGTATATTTACCCGTTCACCCCGTATATTCAATTCCTTCCATGATTGCACAAATTAGGTGCACCAAACAGCAATTAAGGGCGCAGCACACTTGTAACATCCAGCGCCACGCCACACGTTTCATCGGCTAAACGACTAAACGTGGTAGAACGAGATGAAATGTGGCCAATGAGCTGCAGGCTGTATTAACATGGCGTATCGTAATAACGTGTTGTAAGAGGTGTGATGTTATAGGCCTTGTAACTAGCCCCTGTCCACTCAACAAACAGTTATATGTAGAATATGCATGACAGCCGAAAAAATGCCGTCATATACCTAGGTATACAGAAAAGTTGTCAATCAACGGGTACAATGAAGGTGCAGCGGTGTCCTTTAGGTGCCACCTTCACTCCATGCTTCACATGTGGCAATCTGAACAGACTGCTTTCCTTCTAGAAGTGCCTAGGATAGCTGCAGTGATTATCATGTCGACAGGCTAAGTGTAGTAACCGCCCAGTTGCTAAAAAACGTTTAAAAGACAAACCATCATTATTCAATTCACATTGGGTTAATTCTTTAACATCGATTTTGGTAATTAACCTAAATGTTTTTATTCCTTCCATCAACGAATTCATCTCCTATGTGAACACAAGGCGAGATAGAAACCGCGCTCCGATAACCTAAGTAACTGTCAAACGTAATGTAAGTCTGTTCCTCTCCTCAACGAATGTATCTCCCATATAAACACAAGACGAGACAGCAAACAGCTCCTCGATAACCTAACTAAATAACGTGCCGCGCCTCGATAGCCTAACTAACTGTCAAACGTGTTGTAAGTCTGTTCCTCTCCTCAACGAATGTATCCCCTATATGAATAGGCAGCAAACAGCGACAGTGAGCGCCGATCGTTGGTAGGTAAACACCAGCTGCAGTTAGAAACGAGCCTTTGTTAAGCTGGGGGAACAATGGTTTTGTAAGTGGCAGGATAATTTTGAGAATTTTAAAGAGAAGTTAGTTGATAACTTTTGACTGGCCTGATGGTCTAGTGGTTACTGATCCAGCTAAGCTAGAGAACCATAAAAAAATATCTTTTTCAGGACATTTTTTGTGAAATAAGCATTATTGTTTGTTCCGAATCTGGTAGTGTTTGTATGTGAGAAATTACGAGTACGGTGCAACTATTACAAGAAAATATTAGTTCGGCGCAGACGTCTAGCCGGATTCATCTTATCTAAATCCATTGTAATGTATCTACTATACATCTATTATTAGTAACTATATGTATTCACACATAAATGCCTTAATGTCACGTCGAATAATGTCAAAGTTTGACATCGGCACACGTCATACCGCCGTTCTTCATCCATACTAATATTATAAATGGGAAAGTGTGTCTGTCTGTCTGTCTGTTTGTCTTTCTTTCACGGCAAAACGGAGCGACGGATTGACGTGATTTTTTAAGTGGAGATAGTTGAAGGGATGGAGAGTAACATAGGCTACTTTTTGTCTCTTTCTAGCGCGAGCGAAGCCGCGGGCAGAAGCTAGTAAGAACATAAAGGGTGATCTGCCTAAATACTATTAAGATAAGTGTTTTAATTATTAATATAAGATTTGTAATAATAAAAGCAACTACTCAGAACACTAGATGTAAAATCAATTTACTTAATTGAATATAAAAATTAAGTCGAACTGTCAAGATTGTCCCACAAAGTTCCCAAAAGCTTGTCCCAAAGTATCATCTCAATACGTGGAGGTTCATTGTACCGATCAATGTGATCGGGCGATTCTACAACGTAGCAAACTGAATACTGAAGACAGTCTATACACAGATTAATAAATAGTTGGTCTATATTAGAATATAACGAACAATTCATTTAGTGGGCAAGTTAATTTTATTTATTAGAATTATAACTACAAATATCTCTAAAATACAAAAATGCAAAATTTTCAACTAGTGGGACCTTTGGGATAAAAACTATCCTAAGTTCTTTCTCCGACTATAAACTGCCTCTGCCCCAAATTTCATGTAAGCACTAAAAAGAAAAATACTTTTTTACAAAAGGAAAACCGCCTTTAAAGAATGTTTAAGTATATATTAGTCTATCATATTGAAACAATGTATTGTAAATATGTGTATTTTATAAATAAATAACAATATTGAATTGTTAAAATACCCAACCCGAAACTATTAAAAATGCAACTTCAACTAACAAAAGAGTTTAACCGATTTTGACGTAACAGGTTTAAAATTCATCGCTAGATTACCTACTATTGATAAAAAAAACCGCCCACCTGTTTAAAAGCCACAGACAGACAAACAAACAAACAGACACACAGCAATAAAACTTATAATACCCCTCTTTTTACGTCAGGTAGAGAAGACTCCATTGACAAAAGAAAACTATTTGTCTTTTCTCTGTCTGTGTGTGTCTTCGAAGGTGGTTTCCTCATGTAAAAAAGTTATTATCACAAGACAAGCTGACCAGACAAGTGACTGTACCTAGCTTCAATGATCTATCGCATTTCTCAAGGCCACACGTCTTGGCTTTAGGAAGGACCACTGCTTTCCACCGAAAAGGTTTATTGACTGTCAAAAGGCAAATTGCTTGAGATATGGGCACAAACTTGTGAGACAAATTACTTGAATGTTCCGCTAGCTCTGAATATTTATGGTTGACCCGGCTTTGTTTGACTTACAGTTTTAGCAAAGGTTCTTTTAGAATCTATTTGATTTTTTTAAAGTCGCGGGAAAAAGCTAGTCTATACTAATATTATAAAGAGGTAAAATTTGTAAGTTTGTATGTAGGGGGTAATCTCTGGAACTAGTGGTCCGATTTGAAAAAATCTTTCAGTGTTAGATAGCCCATTTATCGAGGAATGCTATAGGCTATATACCATAACGCTATGACCCACGGGAGCGGAGCAGTAACGAATGAAACCGCAGGGGACAGCTAGTTAAAAATAAATTGAAATCAAAATTAACAGATTGTAAATACATCTCTATATTATTTCATCATTTTCAAACACCATTTTCGTCATACATACATTTCTTTAATCGATTTGTTCTCCCAAGCCCCCACCAACCGTGACGCCGTGAAATCTCTTCCGACAAATCCCCACCAGTGGGGATTGTTTTTTTTTTCAGCGATCCCGAATAGTTAAATTATTAGCTTAGTGATTTGGAAAAAATGAGCTGTTTTGAAAACTAGAGTAACAATTCCCCCTGTTGCTTTGTTATAAAATTATTAAACAAAAAAAAGGGTTTATCAATTTAATTATTTAAGAATTTAATTGGTGGCATTATGCAAATTTCATTATTTCAGAATATAACTGGTAGGGACTTCTGGAGTAAAACCTTTTAGCCGCGGCGAAAGCGAAAAAATTAACAAAGTTATTTTTGGATCAAATCAAATCAAAGTAAATTTTTTTCAATTTGAAACAAATTGAGATTTATATATTATTAAATCAGTCATTTGAAGAAGGGATTTTTCCCAACCTCTTAAAAATTGCTCTTATAAAACCTATTCACAAAAAAAAATATAAAACTAATCCCAATAACTACCGTCCCATTGCTCTCTTACCGACTGCTTCCAAAATATTTGAGAAAGCCATGTGTAATAGAGTATATGCGTTTTGTGAAAAATATCATATATTTAATGAATGCCAAAACGGTTTTCGGAAAAACCGTTCCACTATCTTAGCAGTATACAAATACATTCAAAAAGCTCTCGATATAATAAATGATAAAAAGTACGCAATAGGACTTCTACTCGATATGACTAAAGCATATGACAAAGTGCAATTCGAGATATTACTAGATAAGCTATACAGTATAGGACTCCGCGGTAAATGTTACGACTGGTTTGTATCGTATTTGAAACATAGAGAACAAATAGTAGAAATTGAATATTACAATGACAGCAAAAATCAAATTGAATTAATCATATCTAATAGCAAGCAAATTACCGCCTCAATCCCGCAAGGAAGCGTAATAGGGTGTTTCTTATTTCTTGTTTATGTAAATGATCTCCCTAATCACATAAATGAGCCGTGTGTCCTGTTTGCGGATGATATATCCATACTTACCTCCTGTGTTAATAATAACAATTTAAATGATAAATTAAATTCCATATTAGATTCTACTATTAACTGGATGTGTGAACACAACCTAGAAATTAATTTTAATAAAACGAAAATAATTACATTCCACCCTCGCCAAAAAGTACCAATTAATATAAACTTTAGCTATAAAAATAATAAAATAGAAGTAGTTGATAAATTCACCCTACTAGGTCTAAACATTGACACACACATAAATTGGAAGTCACACATTCAAAATATAAGAGCAAAATTATCAAAATTTTCATACGCCCTCCGTGAGATTAAAAAACCGCAGACCTGAAAACTGCCCTAGTAACCTATTACTCTTACGCCTACGCCTGGCTTAAATACGGTGTCATCTTATGGGGAAACAGCACCGAAGCGCCCACGCTATTCACCCTCCAAAAAAAACTTATTAGAATCTTAGTGAATATTGACGTAACTGACAGCTGCAAACCCCACTTTCAAGAATTAAAGATCTTACCCCTACCCTGTATCTACATATTCGAAATTTGTAAGTTCGTGCGTAAATTCCCAGATTTCTTTACAAAAAGAGAGGACATTCAAAAGAAAATAATTTTAAGACACAAAAATAGACTCAACTTACCAACGTCGCGGCTAAAAATGCATTCCAATAGTACCCTAGTCATGGCCATAAAAGTTTATATTAAACTACCCGCTTTATTAAAGAACGTGAATAAATATAACATTTTTATTAATAAATTAAAACTTTTTCTTATTACCAAATGCTACTACAGTCTAAGCGATTACTTAAATGACAAACTATAAAAAAAAATAACAAGAATAATAAGAATAACTGTATAACCGTCCGTCGTAAAAAAAAAAATCCCCTATTAAGGTGAACGCGGACTTGGCCGCACCGCACGCGCCGCAGTCTCCGCATTCGAATTCTTTATATGAAGTTCTATGCCACCTCGCACACCTACCCGCGCCGCAGTTGCCGCAGACCCTGAAACGACCGAAATCCCCAATCCGCAGCTGATGACGTCACCCGCACGCAGCGGACGCTGCGGCTAGCGCGGCGCGGATGACGTCATTCGCATCCCCGCCCGCGTAGCGCGAGCCGAACCCGGATGTGTGCGTAGTGCGTAAAATATCGATATTTACACGAGGGATATCGATGTTAACCCTTAATTTGGCAAGAGAAAAAAATGTGAAAATGTATGTTTCTTTTTGCATTTTCGGCTTCACTAGGAGTTGTTAGGACACGAAAAAATAATTTGGAAAATCTGGTGTTATCTTATTTTTAACCGACTTCAAAAAGGAGGAGGTTCTCAATTCGTCTGTATGTTCTTTTTTTTTTTTTTTTGTATGTTTGTTACGCGATATCTCCGTCAATTGTAAACGGATTTTGATGATTCTTTTTTTGTTTGATAAGTCATGATTCAGGGGTGGTCCCATATAATTTGTGGCGATCGGGTCAGTGCTTCTCGAAAAATTCACCAAGAACAAAAAAAAATGACAAAATATTTATAGACGATGTGTGCTTCGGCATCGGTTGTAGAACACGTCAGAGTCAACACTAAAAAGTAATAAATAAAAACTTTTTTCAAAAAAATAATAACCGCCTTCAAAAACTAAAAAGCCAAAAAATAACAAAAATTTCGGAAGTCGGTGGCTTCTCTTCTGCCAATTAATTTGTGTCGCCACAGACATCCGAAATTTTTGTTATTTTTTGGCTTTTTAGTTTTTGAAGGCGGTTATTATTTTTTTGAAAAAAGTTTTTATCAGAAAATGCATGTTCAGTATTCTGGACCTTGCCAGGTTTGCGATAAAGTCGTCAATAATTTTGATGTACTGTATAATGCACATTGCCGAATTATTACTTTCTAGGAGTTATTTTTATTTTGTGCAAATGATAAAATATAATAATAATAAAACGCGAAAAATGATAAGTTTTTACAAAAAACTTTATTTATGAATGTAATAATGAAAATAAAAGGAAAATGTTCCTTATTCCAAGTGAGATCAACAATTAAAATCAGTCTAAAGATATACTACTATCATAGCGGACGTTGTCATCTGATCGACAGTTGTTATTTACAGGCTTATGAGATCTCCCTTTAATTTGTAACTCTCTTGCTAATTGAAAACGGCAAGACTTCAAAGGCTTCACTGTCCAAATACTACAATCTCTGCGATAAACTAACCAGGCGTTGTTCACACAAATGTCGAGCATTTGAACAAAGATTAGAGTAGGTATACCAACGTCGGCTCTTAAGCTTCCTCTTCACGTCTGACGCATCCGCAGATGGATCCATGATGGAGCCATCTACACGTCTGTAGGTCCATCAGTCTATGTTCCTCCTCGACAGACGCGACTCTATGTTGCTGATGTATCGACGACATTAGTAAAAAATATTGATATCGCTCTTTAGTTGTTTGTTGTTTGAGGATCACACAGCTGTCAACACGTTTGGTCGCCGTCACGCGCTTACGTATTGAGCATTACCCAAGAAAGAAATAGACTTCTAGGTACAAGGCTATCTAAGCTTCTTTTTCTTAATTCTATCTCTAGATTTTTTAATTAAAAAAAGTAAACGTTTTCATAACAATATGTGTTTTTAATTTAATTTTTAAAACTATAGTTTAGTGCTAAATAGACTAGACTGTAGACTGTTTCTAGTAGACTTATTTTTATTAAATTGGCCAAACTTAATATTTCTTTTTAAATATCGTCAGGAATATCGATGTATCGGTCTGGGGACCGATATTTTTTTAACATCGATATCCCTCGTTTAAATATCGATATTTTTCAGAGCGATATTGCATCCCTACGCACGCATCCGGGTTCGGCTCGCGTTACGCTCGCGCCGGGGCGGGGATGCGAATGACGTCATCCGCGCCGCGCTAGCCGCAGCGTCCGCTGCGTGCGGGTGACGTCATCAGCTGCGGTTTGGGGATTTCGGTCGTTTCAGGGTCTGCGGCAACTGCGATGCGGGTAGGTGTGCGAGGTGGCATAGAACTTCATACAAAGAATTCGAATGCGAAGACTGCGGCGCGTGCGGTGCGGCCAAGTCCGCGTTCACCTTTAAAAACCTATCTAATATCTAATCTACTTTACCTACTCTTAATACGGAATATATTAAATAAAACTATTAAATAAAACTAACTATTAAACTATTTAATATTATATTATATTATATTATAACTATTAAATAAAATTAACTAAATGCAAGTAAATATTACCAAAAAAAAAAAAAAAGTACGAGCCAAAATACAGTCTGTAAAATGTAAGAAAAAACAATAATAATAACAATAATAATTTATACAATTTATATGACGATAATTTTATTAATATAACTACTACCAGTGTCCTTCCTCCTCTCTCCTATTTAATCTATGCTGTGCCCGTCAGGGTCCATAATTGTGACTATGTAACTGTTTCTTACCAACTTATGTATATATTATGGTACGCAATAAAGAATTGAGAATTGAGAATTGAGATCTAATGGATGATGAGTACAAACGTCTTAATATGTCTCCAAAGACTTTTAACTACTTACATAAATGCAAGTAAAAAAAAATTCAGTCTCCATTCCTACTAATGAATGAAAAGGAGAGCTTAAATTATTAAAACCATAATTAATGCTGAAATATACTTATCCAAGAACCAATTATCTTGGTCTACTGGAATAACCCCTTTACAAAGATATTGTCTGAGATACAGAGACCATTTTAAACTGGTTGACTTTTAAGAAAATTGTATCAGAAGATCAGTCTGTTCTTTGCTCAAAGAACGTGGAAATGTCAACCTTGCTTCCTTGAAACATAGTTCTAATTTAAATGTTTCAAAGTGTAATGATAATAGGCAGCTCGGGGTTCGATACAAAAGATAGTAGGTTCTATTTCTTAGGTGTTAAGGTTCTATATTGATTTGTGTATTGTTTAAGCCCGTGCGGTGGCTAATCGGTCTGATCAGACGCTTTCCATCCGTCTCAGAATGTCGATGGAAGATTAGCGGTGTTGCATTAGAGATGTGACTAAAGAATCCTGTGATATATTAAAAGTATCGATAGTGTAACGTCTGTGTAATACAATATGACAGAAAAAATGTTATTTGGTTTTACGTTAGGAATTTCTTAATTATCGTTAGCCTCATTTAAATGTCATTCAGAGAACTGTGGTTACGGGAAAAAGCCCGAAGACTGAGAATAAGCCTTATAAGGATCTCACTTTTTGCATGACGCAGGACCTCACCAGACACGGGTGTTTCGGGAGGTTCCTGTGTCGAATTCGGGCGGAAGAGATGCCAGGGTGTCACCACTGCAGCAATGTCTCCTGGAGGACACGGTGGAGGTATACCTGGACCCCGGTCTTTAGACAGTAAAAGTCTGACTCTTAGGGCGAGAGAAGTCATTAGATGATTTCCCATCCTTAAAATGGCCATAAAATACATTTAAACAGCAGTTCCGCACGACATACGTATAACATAGGACAATTAGTTTTAGGTGGCGCATTTAAGTCGCGCATCCTGATGTCCTACTCAAAAATTGGCCTAAAACTTCGCCAGAGCACATGTTGAGCAGCACTTATTTATATTCTACATATTAAGCCTTTTCACGTTAAAGTACGAGTGGGTTCTGTATACAGAATCCATTGTATGTTTTGGACAGTTTGACAGGCCCATCGAAAATGCAATTCCACATTTTCCCGTAGTTTCAGCGCGTTGCCCGAAGACTCGCGATTCACCTGTCAAGCTTTCATACCTCGGCTTAGTTTGAGTTCTGTGTTTATTTCGCGTTTATCGTGTAGATTTAGACCTAAAGTTGAAGAAATAGGTTTTAATTTAAACAGGCCTTGATTTATTTAATGTCCTGGTATTCTTTTAATGTATATTATTATATTCTATTGTTATAATTAAGCTAAAGAAACTTTTCATTTCTTTAAAGGCTCTGAACTCTAAATTATTAAGTCGTTTTGAAAAATATTATTTTGTTGTATATATGATAGCCAGATTTATGAGGAAAAGAGTAGGCAGACAATCGTTCCAAAAACAAAAAAAATATATACATATACTAGCTGACCCGACAGACGTTGTCCTGTCAACTATGAATATTGAATTCGAATTGACATACTACCTACCTACCTACTACCTACCTACCACCTACCTACCACCTACCTACCACCTACCTACCACCTACCTACCACCTACCTACCACCTACCTACCACCTACCTACCACCTACCTACCACCTACCTACCACCTACCTACCACCTACCTACCACCTACCTACCACCTACCTACCACCTACCTACCACCTACCTACCACCTACCTACCACCTACCTACCACCTACCTACCACCTACCTACCACCTACCTACCACCTACCTACCACCTACCTACCACCTACCTACCACCTACCTACCACCTACCTACCACCTACCTACCACCTACCTACCACCTACCTACCACCTACCTACCACCTACCTACCACCTACCTACCACCTACCTACCACCTACCTACCACCTACCTACCTACCTACCACCTACCTACCACCTACCTACCACCTACCTACCACCTACCTACCACCTACCTACCACCTACCTACCACCTACCTACCACCTACCTACCACCTACCTACTTCCTACGTAGTTCCTACGTGATACCTTCCTACCTACCACCTACCTACCACCTACCTACCACCTACCTACCACCTACCTACCACCTACCTACCACCTACCTACCACCTACCTACCACCTACCTACCACCTACCTACCACCTACCTACCACCTACCTACCACCTACCTACCACCTACCTACCACCTACCTACCACCTACCTACCACCTACCTACCACCTACCTACCACCTACCTACCACCTACCTACCACCTACCTACCACCTACCTACCACCTACCTACCACCTACCTACCACCTACCTACCACCTACCTACCACCTACCTACCACCTACCTACCACCTACCTACCACCTACCTACCACCTACCTACCACCTACCTACCACCTACCTACCACCTACCTACCACCTACCTACCACCTACCTACCACCTACCTACCACCTACCTACCACCTACCTACCACCTACCTACCACCTACCTACCACCTACCTACCACCTACCTACCACCTACCTACCACCTACCTACCACCTACCTACCACCTACCTACCACCTACCTACCACCTACCTACCACCTACCTACCACCTACCTACCACCTACCTACCACCTACCTACCACCTACCTACCACCTACCTACCACCTACCTACCACCTACCTACCACCTACCTACCACCTACCTACCACCTACCTACCACCTACCTACCACCTACCTACCACCTACCTACCACCTACCTACCACCTACCTACCACCTACCTACCACCTACCTACCACCTACCTACCACCTACCTACCACCTCCCTACCACCTCCCTACCACCTCCCTACCACCTCCCTACCACCTACCTACCACCTCCCTACCACCTACCTACCACCTACCTACCACCTCCCTACCACCTCCCTACCACCTCCCTACCACCTCCCTACCACCTACCTACCACCTACCTACCACCTACCTACCACCTACCTACCACCTACCTACCACCTACCTACCACCTACCTACCACCTACCTACCACCTACCTACCACCTACCTACCACCTACCTACCACCTACCTACCACCTACCTACCACCTACCTACCACCTACCTACCACCTACCTACCACCTACCTACCACCTACCTACCACCTACCTACCACCTACCTACCACCTACCTACCACCTACCTACCACCTACCTACCACCTACCTACTACCTACCTACCACCTACCTACCACCTACCTACCACCTACCTACCACCTACCTACCACCTACCTACCACCTACCTACCACCTACCTACCACCTACCTACCACCTACCTACCACCTACCTACCACCTACCTACCACCTACCTACCTACCTACCCTACCTACCACCTACCTACCACCTACCTACCACCTACCTACCACCTACCTACCACCTACCTACCACCTACCTACCACCTACCTACCACCTACCTACCACCTACCTACCACCTACCTACCACCTACCTACCACCTACCTACCACCTACCTACCACCTACCTACCACCTACCTACCACCTACCTACCACCTACCTACTTTGCTATACGCATACAGAAAAATTCATTCAAATGTGTCAAGCCGTTTAGGAGGAGTTCAATGACATACACACGCACAGCAGAATTATATATATAAAGATTTAAACTATCCTATCTCTCAAGCAGTGGCGTGCCTAGGTGGGAAAGTTTGAAATATTAGGGCAAGCCCGATATATAAAAAAAAACTGTAAAGTTTGCTTTGCCAAATCACACACATTTTTGCGTTTTTTGCCTCACTTGATGTAAGAGCCATCTATTAAAAAAATACTGGCGCTCTTGAATTTCGCTGGCTGACTTTCGCCACCAATAGATGGCGTAAAAATAATTAATGGTTTTATAATATAAAATAAAAAATTCTAATACACTTACATTGTAAACGGCCATAAATAATTACCTTCATTCTTCGCTTCTTTACTACAGATGACAAACAACAAAGCGGTTCCCTATCCATTTGCATAAAATTTTAAGACCTAATATAACTTCGCATAATGTTGTTTGGCATAATTATATTTTCGCATAACATAATTACGCATAACTGCTCATGCATAACTTTTTTAAGCATAATGTCTCTAACCATAATAATGATTAGGCATAATATTCTAAAGCATAAACTTATTAAGCATAAAGTTCTAAAGCATAACTTTTTTAAGCATAAAGTTCTAAAGCATAACGTTTGTAAGCATAATGTCCTAAAACATAAAATTTAAAGCATAAATTTCGCATAAATATATAAACATATTTTATAGGTATAACAATGGAAAATTTATTAACACCTAGAATATTAGACACTATACCCGCATGCAAGCAAGCATGCAGTATGCAAGCAAGCATTCAGCTTGCAAGCAAGCATGCAGTATGCAGCATGCAAGCAAGCATTCAGCTTGCAAGCAAGCATGCAGCATGCAAGCAAGCACGCAGCATGCAAGCAAGCACGCAGCATGCAAGCAAGCATGCAGCATGCAAGCAAGCATGCAGCATGCAAGCAAGTATGCAGCATTCAAGCAAGCATGCAGCATTCAAGCAAGCATGCAACATGCAGCAGGCAGGTTTTCTGTGACGGCTCCGGCGCTGCGGGCCTCCGTCGGCTCCACGCGTGCTAATCGTCGCAGACGGCTTTCGCTCACCACCGCTGCTTCGGCTTGTTGGCCGGCTTCGCCGGCCAGCCTCAGCCGCGGCGGCTCACCCCCAGCCGCCTGCTCCTCGGCCCGCGGGCCGCCTCGCCCCTACGCGCCTACGCGATTTTAAATAACACTCTAGGGGTAGGACAAACAAGACTACGTGGAGTCGGTTTTGCAGCAATTCGGTTCTGTCACTAATTTTTGTTGCACAGCATATTAACTTTTTAACCAACAATTTATTTGATTGTTACAGAAACTACAGCAAATTGGTTTGCTTTACATAATGTCATGTATATTTACATTTATACCTATATCATTTGCATGAAAATTGTTTTTGTTATTTATATTAATTGTATGCCTAAACATTATTATGCTAATAGTCATTTGGCCTACTAATGTTATGATTAATAGTCTTTAGGCCTACTAACGTTATGCTAATAGTCATTAGGCCTACTAACGTTATGCGAATCAAATTTATGCCAAAACAAATTAGTCTTTCACATGATTATGCCAACATAAAATGTATGCCTAAAAAAATTATGCCGAAGTATTATTATGCCAAAACAAATTGTGCCAAAATCGTTATGCCGAAGTATATTAGGACAAATAATATTATGCGAAAAGAAGGGATCCCCAACAAAGCACACTGAGTGACTGAAGGCATGGTACCTATCACTAAATAGATTTACAAATACGTATCAGCAATCACATCACAAGCCGTTTGTTGTATCGTTCCATAATTTGTTTAGAGCAAGTTATTCTGGAGCCGCTTGAGTTTAAGTATATGACCAATATTATTTAATTATATTTATATTCTAATTTAAAACGCCCGCGTAAAAAGTTGATGAAGGTTTTAATTCTACCAACCAACAGCTGTTTTTTAGGCAATTTTCATGTATAAAATTAATGATTTTGGTAATATTGCGTTACAAATGGTATTTGTCTGTAAAATTCAAAGTATTTACCTTCCCGAGTAATGATTTCACACACCTTAATCCATCACAAGTAACAATTGCATGCGTTTCCGAATGCATCTTCTACTAAAACTATTAAAAGGTAAAACACAGAAACTTAATCACAAATTCACAAACGTTAAAACAAAATAAACTGATAAAAGTTACACAATACTTTAAAACATTCATATTTTAAAATATGTTTATGTTTCGTATAAAAAAGCTCCAGTACCGCTCAAAACAAAGTTAGAACTAATTGGAAAATATTATTCCTCTAGAGAGAGAAATACGCACATGCATCGCGCTATCTTGCTTGCATTTCGCACGCCATCCAAATTACATCTCTATTCCTTTAAAATAATGTTCAAATTCTTCAAACTAACACATTCACAAGCCTGGCATAATTTCGTCAATTTTACTACGAATTTCATTCATCAAACATCGAAAAATTCTGTCGTATTTTTAAAAGTTGAATGAATTTGAGTGAAAGGGACAAGCTGTGGTTAAGCCCCGTAAGAAGCCAACGAGTGCGAGTGAATTAGCACTATAAAACCTTGAAAGCGCGTTGTGTTCATTTTGTATCTACGCACGTAACGAATGCACGGCACTTGTGGCATGGAAATAGTAACTACACCGGCCCGTGCGCTGAATTTTTACCGCGCGAAGTTTAAATTTTTTAAATTTTGTAGATTTTATACAAAACTGATATTACACTATTTCAAAGGTGTTTTTTTTTTTTGTTATTTTCAAATTTTGAATAGCAAGCCCGGCTTTTCGGCTTCTATGAAAGGCACGCCACTGCTCTCAAGTTGGATCGAACTGCACATGGTGTGCGAATTTTATTATAATCGGTTAAGTGGTTTAGGAGTCCATTGAGGACAAACATTGTGACACGAGATTTATATATATTAAGACGAGATTTATATATATTAAGATATGTATTAAAATCATTGTACAACCTTTGAACCTAATTATGAAATTGTCTACGAAGTCGTATTGTATCAGGCTACGACTTTTGACAATATTGTTTTAAACCTGCTGCCAATTTAAGAAACAAAATAAAATTATCGATAAATGTCAATAAGCACATCCCTTTTATCGACAGATAACATTCGCAAGAAGCAGCTCGGTTCAGTTAAGCGTGGTAATTTTGTTGCGAAATAGCTTCTTATTGGCTGAAATTAAAAAAAAATAGTTGTGTTCTAACTGTAGAAGCAGACAGCTTTTTTTTTTTTGGTGAGTGGGAAATCATCCAATGACTGCTCCCGCCCTGGGTGCGGCGGGAGGGCGTGTCAGACTCTTACTGACTAAAACCCACTCATGTTCCTTCGATTGCCCTTTATGTTCCAGGGTCACGGTAACTATTATAAACATTCCGCAACATTATAAACATTCCGCAACAGAAGCAGACAGCTGTAGATAGTGTAGATACATAATTTTATTCATTGTGATTCACAATCGACGGAGTGGTGTCAGTGGTCGGGATTTGAATATTAATGTTTAATGCATTTTGGACATTCCGATATGGAGAAAGCAATAATAAATTAATAGTAATTATAATACCGGAATATTTTTACATTGCAGGGCAAAGGTTTATTTAAAACTAGCTTTCGCCCGCGGCTTCGCCCGCGTGCATGTCGAACTCCAATCCAGTATTTTAACTCAACTATTTAGTAATTTGTGCTTTAGGGGTTGAATAAAAAAAATAAAATAATAAAATCCTTTCTTGCTGGCTATTTACTCTTCACCATCATTATATTGCTGCGAAGTAATATTAATACTGTGATGTCGCCGAAGATATTTAAATTAGAAGTTGTAACGACAATTTGGTACAAAATTAAACACTTGTATTGGATAACGTATTTACATTGATGAGGATTAATACTATATTCATGAAAACACGCATTATTTTAGAGCTACTTTCATTGCCTTAAAAATGGTTATAATGAATGAACCATAGATATAGACACATAGAACTTTTTAAGAAAAACAATTCCTTAGAATGTAATTTTTGCGTAACTTCAACCATTTTCGCAGTACCTACACGCAACGAAAGTTCTCGATATGAATATTTTTCCCGTTTTGTCACACTTTTACTTGCTGCTCGTCTCCTGTGTCTTAACGTTATGTTTTATAGCACATAACCTGCCCAGGAGTATAAACAACAATCGTACTAAGTTTGGTTAAAATCACTTTAGTAGTTTTTAACCCATGCGTGCACATACAGACAGACAGACAAAACAATTTCTGATTGCATTTTTGGCATCAATTTCGATCACCAATCATCCTCCAATAATAATTTTGAATATATTTTCTATGTACAGACTACAGAATTGACCTCTCTACAGTTTTATTATAAGTATAGAAGAGAAGGCAACAGCATTGATCTTCAAACTTACACAAGGCGGGATGACGATTTGTTTTATAGAAATTGTGTTTTGTCTCAATGCGTCACATAAGAAAAGCCTTAAACATTGTGCCGTCACGACATTTTAAGTACATCATACTCAGAGCTATCACATAAAAAGCGTTTTTATAAAATGACACCTCTGATAAAGGTACTTTATTAAATCTAAGTGGCACATCTAGTCATGTGATATTGATTTCCCATGGGACCCGCAGTTTTCCTCCAACGGGCCATATTTTTTCATTTTTTATTTGATTACGGAACGTAATTTTTTTAGGCCATTTTCGTTTCATCATTGATGTGTGTAACTTTAATTCGTTACTGTTTGTAACAGCTTTGTTATATTGCTATGCTTTATAGACTTACTTGCTTTTGCCCGCGGCTTCGCTCGCATTAGAAAGAGGCAAAAAGTAGCCTATGTCACTCTCCATGCCTTTAACTATCTCCACATAAAAAATCACGTCAATCCGAATCATGTCGCTCCGTGAAAGACGGACAAACAGACAGACACACACACATTTTCCAATCCTATGAAATTAATATCATACTTATGGAAAAAGTCGGAAAAAGATTAAGTTGGAAAAGGAGACTGAAACGATTACATACAATCTTGGGTCCAGGTGTAAGAAGATGAAAGTAGTGTCAAAAAATGTTATTAACCTTTCACTGAAAATTCTTCTGATTTTGTCATTCTGAGAACAGAGATATAAGAGATTAAGTGAAAGTGGGGTTATGTTACAATTTTTAACTAACAGCTTATTCCTGAAGTGTTAAATGTGTTCTTTTGCACTAATAAATATTATATGTACTAGAAAATGTTTGAAAAATCATATGAATGAACGTCAACGACTTCAAGCGATACGTAGGTAACAGTTAAGGAGATAGGGAAAGGATGTTTAAAATAAAATAAAAAAACATGTAATATAGTATTGGAGTGACCAGTGTATTGCAGTGACCAGTGGATATCCCACAATTCACACAGCAATCCATAGTTTGAATAATATCCAATCCACAAGCGCCGGTAAAATCCAAAACAACAATTCCAAGTCAAACGTATGAGCGATCTTCGGTGTCCAAGGTGAAAGCAAGGGTCGTACAAGATAGGCAGGGTCAGAATCCGTAAAATACAAAGCGGTGGTCGTGAAAAATGACAAATAATCGGAAAACACTCAAAACGCATCGGAAAACACAAAACGAGTGAGCAAACAAGATCAGTCGGCAACTGTCTAATGTCAATGTCAGTCAGTTGTCATGTCAGTGGCATAGACTAAAAATATAAGAGAGATTTGAATCGATATGACTTGTTTAGTTCAAAAGTTTTATTTTCGTAACTGCGTAATCTATTACTGAACCGATAATCTTACGAAAACTATCTTTCTCATATTTCTCCGCTCCCAGAAAGAAAATTGAAGAGATTTTTCATATTCTTAGATAAAAAAATATGACTATTTTTTTAGATCATATCTCAACTTATTACATTTGGACCCACCGTTTTCCATCTCCTTTAACCTTTCTTAGCTATAAGCTAGTCTCGAAAGTACAAGATACGGGATCTCCCGAATGATATTAATGAATTATCGTCACTCAATTCTAGAACCATTACAGAGATAACACAATACAATTCACATATTTTCACTAATGGCTTACGTCATTTCGAACCTGATCAACAATTCGTCACTATTAGATACTTAATTAGTTTTCGATCACCTTTTCAATTAATTTATATAATTATAGTATCAGTTCATCGGAACTTGATAAAGTTTCCGGTTTTCCACTGCGTTCTGTGGTCTTTCTTGGAGTATTCCATCTAATTTGGGTTTCCATGGATTTTCCAAGAAAATAGTGCCATTACATTAAGACCGCAAAACAGATATGCTGTTGTTGAGAGTGTTTTTAGAGGTCCGTATCCAAATGGTTAAACGGGGCCCTATTAGCTATTACTAAGACTCCGATGTCTGTCTGCCAGGCTGTACCTCATAAACCGTAATAATTAAACAATTGACCAATTTTCACAGATGATGTATTTCTGTTGCCGCTATAACTACAAGTCTAAACCAGAACAAAATAAATATTTAAGTGGGGGTTCCATACAACAAACTTAATATTTTTGCCACTTTTTGCCGATAATAGTACGACGATACCCTTCGTGCGCGATTCCGACTCCCACTTGACCGGTATTTTTGACGCCCAAAGGCTGTAATTAAAATTCTTTAATGCAGTTGCAATAATCTCACATGAACGATAGTCACAGTGTAACTAGATCTAGCTAAATACCAGTGATTAGGTGCTGTCTTTAGACGTCCACAGCTATATCAAGCATATAGATTGGTTAGCAGTTTCACACAGATTCGGCGTATAAATAATTCTAGACTACAAAGCGTTGAACTGTTTATAACAAATTCAAAAGCAAACCGCATTTAGTATTGACATTTTACTGCATTTTTTTTAATCGAATTCGTACTTGCTGGTATTTTAAAGTAATACTCGTGCCTTCTTTGTATAAGAAAAAGGCCTTCCTTGCAGTGGAATATTATTGTTACAGAGGATTAGCAGTATCGTTTGTTTTATCAATCTAATATCCAATACTTACCTACTTCAATTAAATTTTCAACGACCAAGCGACAGCCGGCTGTCGGGCTGCTATTGTCTGTCTATTGTGTCTCGAATCACGTGTGTTCGAAGGCTTAAACTTGAACAAAGGAAGGAGCACTATTAGTCCACATGTGGCCAAAACGACTGAAGCTGTAAACATGAAAATGCAGCAATTTAATAAACGCACTGATAAACAATTTTTAAAAATTCAACCCCTTAGGGGTAAGATAGAGGATAAAAGTTTGACAAGACGAGAAATCGACGACAAGAGAAAACAAAGTTAAGACTAAATATAAACAGTGTACTCAACAAAATTGCAGACAGACAGACAGTACGATTTACAGCACAGCACTGCCTCATTTTAACTGCAAACTGTCGATTCGTAGTCACCAGAGCGAGTTAATATGAGCTTAAAACCTCCCACAAACGACGCGACTGCCAGCAATTGTTTAAATTTCTTTTTGTCTGGCGTCAGCCTTAATTCGCTTAGCGATTCTGCATGGTAAGCTTGCGAGCTAAATGTTATTTGTTAAATGAAAAAGCGAAGGATGTCTGGTTTATTTTGAAATTGATGTTGGTGGGAATTATGAAAGTATTATAGTCTTACAACTGCAATGATATGTTTAAGAGTAACAGATGGTATCCTGTCGTGGGTTTGAGTCCCATCCAAGACAAACTTTGTGTGATGAGCATGATAGTTTATTCTGGGTCTGGGTGTAATTTATCTATAATATGCATGTATTTACAAACTCTATAAGTATGATTATTAGTTGTCTAGTTAACATAGCACGGCCGCGGGTAAGATGTAGCAGGATATTTATTTTTTTATATGTTTAACAGTATTTAGTTATAGATGGTATGCATATTAACAAATGTTTGCCACGCTAAGAATAGGGTTCTGTAATTAACCATTTCGCACTCTACCAAATTTGTATTACGGCATTATGTCGTGATTTGGCATAAATGCGTTACATGGACAGGGGCACCTAGTTAAAAAATGAGCTTTAAAAAAACAGATAATAAATTAAAAAATCGTGTTTTCAAACACTCGATGTTTTATAAGATACCCACTATCTAACGATTTAAAGTTTTTAAATTTGTTTTTAAAAAACGTTGTCTTCCTGAGTCGACCTGAACCTTATACCTAGAACAACCATATGCAGGTCACACATATAAAGCCTCATTGTTCACTTAAAATACAAAAAATATATATTTTTAACCATCATCATCTCCCGAGCCTTTTTCCATTTATTATAGGGTCAGCTTTAGCCTAACCGTATTCAGCTGGATACCATGTATCAAGTATTCTTTTTAATAATATTCTATGAACAACTTCGACTTCGTTACGATTTTCTTATATGTACGATATTTGTTTCATACGACACGCAACCAGCCAATCATTGAGCACACCGTACCATCCCTATCTAATCTGAGGGTTCTAAATTATTACTAATTCATTGATTCCGGAATCCCAACCACTAAAAATACAACACCCTGATTCCCAGCGCACTCTAACCCTTCGTTCAACCCGCTAATGTGTTTCAGAGCTACCACTCGCCTCGCCGTCCGACGTCAGCTGTCATTCTAATCAGCCTGTCACTTGTCACATTGCACCTTTCAGCCTGTTTTCTCCCATTAAGCTACCCCCACACGTGCTGTAAAATCTATATATATATATAAAAGAAAGTCATGTTAGTTACACATTTGACGGGTCTGTTGGTCTAGTGGTTAGTGATCCTGACTGCGAAGCCGGAAGTCGTGGGTTCAATTCCCACCCAGGACATACTTTGTGTGATGAGTACGATTGTTTGTTCTGTGTCTGGGTGTGATTTATCTATAATATGTATGTATTTATATATTATATAAGTATGTATATCAGTTGTCTGGTTACCATAGTACAAGCTCTGCTTAGTTTGGGATCAGATGACCGTGTGTGAGTTGTCCCAAGATATTTATTATTATTATTTATTTATTATTATACATTGTCGTGATGGCCTAGTGGTTAAGGCACCCCTCTGGAGGCCTCTCATGCAAGTGGTTGTAGGTTCTAATCCGGGCAAGTACCAATGCGACTTTTTCAATTCATATGTACTTTCTAAAGATTATCTTAGACATCGCAGACAACGGTGAAGGAAAACATCGTGAGGAAACCTGGACTTGTAGTGATTATAAGTCTGAAATCGCCAACCCGTCTTGAGCAAGCGTGGTGATCAATGCTCGTGCCTTCTCTGTATGAGAAGAGGCCTTTGCCCTGCAGTGGGACAGTTATAGGCTGGTATTATTATTATTTTTATGTATGTTTCCATATCTCGGGACCAAGGGGTCCCGGACTTTTGGAAGGCGTACGAGGGGCCGAAGCCAACTCGCAGCGGCCCCTCGAGTAAAACTTTTAGCTTAAGAAATGGGACACGAACCGACGATTATCCCTATATGCACTATACAAGTGCACCTAAGGACAACCCTCGGTTGGTGTTGGACTATAGAAAAACTAAAACATGGCAACTAAAAATTTGGACTATGGATTTGCGTTCTTCAGTGAATAATTTACTAGATACTATGGAATGACTATGGCCCCTGCCTAACCAATGGTTGCAAACACGGTAAGAATGGCAGGGGGTGACTTGCACACTCAGTAAATGGACCCCCAAAAACGGCCGCTAGCACATAGTGACGTAGCGACAAGGGGGCAACATATATCGAGGTGCTTGAGAAGTGGAGAGGTATTCCACGGCTATCAGGACAATCCCGGAAGTACGGTCAAGATCCCTACCAGCATCTTACTGAAATACTTCCTTCCCCCGAGCACGTTTGCTCTTGCGATTCTCCACTCAAACCAGCCAATGAAGGCAAGAGTGAGGTGGGAGTCTTGTTCCTCGTCAGTGCTCACTCTGGCCGGCCAATGAAGGCAAGCCAGAGATGAAGAACAAAGGGTCTCCCAGGAGGTCAGGTCCACGGGGTCGCTACTGCCCGACAGCTCGCCACAAGCTGCCCTGTGGGTTTATTATTATTATTATTATTTATTATACATTTTATAACTCAAAAACGGCAGAACTGATTTGGCTGAAAATTGGTGGGGAGGTAGCTTAGGACCAGGAGACGGACATAGAATACTTTTTATCTTCTTTTTTTAGTAACCAAAAATCTGATATGACGCGGGTGAAACCGCGGGGTTATATAGATAGCTAGCTAGTAGTGTTATAAAACTATTTTTCACGATAACATTGTATAACAGTGTTTATCATTTTGCTGCAACATGTTAAAAATATATCGCGCCTGTTGGTCTACGGTTGGACTGCCAAGCCAGAGATCGTGGGTTCGATTCCCACCTAAGACAATTTTGTGTGATGAGCTAGATTGTTGGTTTTATGTCTCGGTGTAATTTATCTATAATATGTATGTATTTATAAATTATATAAGTAAGTATATCAGTTGTAAGATCACGGCTGCTTCAAGCTCTGCTTAGTTTGGGATCAGATGGCCGTGTATGAGTTGTCCCAGGTACATTTAAAAAAAAAAGTAAAAAAAAAGCTCTTTTACTGGTTTCATTTTTTGCATAACATAGTATATAATTTGGGTCTGCCTTTCGAGAAAGTTGACTTAAATGGAGCTACCGACGCTTTCATTTTTTTTTACAACAAAAAGAGCTCTTGCTAGATGCATCTTGTTTGTTGTTTATCATCTTATTAAAACTTACCTTAAAATTAGATATCAAAATATATTATGCAATATACTAAGTGCGAGATAAATATACGTTATTTAGCATACACATGCATAAACTATTTGTAAGCACTATAACTGTCACTGTGACAACTGTCAAACGTCAAGTGCACAATAGAGACGAAATTTTAATATAGCTTAATCTAAGCCAATGTACGTAATGTGTGTATATTTATCTCGCGATAAGACTGCTGTGTGGGAGCACCGTTACCATGACAACCATTTCCCACCTCGTTACCTCATTTCCCTGTCTATTGTCTAACTGTAAACCACTTTGTGGCGGCCATTTTGAGTACTGCATTTTCATTTTCGCGCGTATATTGTTGTTTTTTTAATTGCGTTATTTACGCGAATGTCATTGCGCTTGGGGTGACTAAAGAGGAAAATTCCCTCTTTAGTTAACAAAAAAATAATGTTGCATGTTGCATTAAAAAAGGAATAAAAAGATTGTCAATTTAAAAAGCGAATGCAATTCTGTTTAGTGATAATCTTCCACCCCTCATTTAAAACATATATTTTTGTGTTTTTAGTATAATACCTCAAAAGGAAAAGGGACCCACCTAGAATCTGTCCGCAAGACTCGTTTTCACAGACACAGCAAAATCGAATACCTACTTAATATACCTTGAGCTAGCTGTGAAAAAGATCAATATTTTCATTAGAAGCAATCGTAAGATACGATATTTGTGTGTCGCAAGGGCGTCAAATCTTACTGGATATTTCCCGTTGACCAAGAATCATCACCACAATGAATCAATTAGAATAGAATAGAATAGAATTTTATTTTGCAAATATGGCTAATACATAATATGTTCTTAGGATTAGATTTAGCCCAGCCACATTTGCAATGAGTATAATCTATTATTCTGATTAATTAATTATAAGCAATGTCTTAAACGCACTACTGATAATCCGTTCTATTTATAGCCAAGACAGATGTTCTCCCGGGACACTGTCTTTTAAGAGACCACTTTGTATTTAGTCAAGATTATTCGTTAGTTTGAAATTGTACCTTTGACCTTCAATATCTTAAGACGCGGACACGATAACATTTGTGACTTTTGAAACAACATTTAGAACGACAAGACAAAGGTTCATACCAATTTACAGCTTATTATCTTTCATTCCGAGGTGAAACTCTAATTTGACTGGGCTAAGTGCTTATTTAAGCTAATTTTTGTACGGTCAGAATGAAAAACCTCAGATAGGATTGAATAGCCTGGTGGTTGAATTGTTCTGCTCTGAGCGCGTTAATGGAAGATTATGGTCATCAATATTTTTTACAATTTATTTGTGATCAGTTTGGTAACATTCGCAAAAGTGACAACCTATATCCTCGTTTGCCAAGGTTTCCAAATTTATGTAACAAGTTTGCAGTCGAGACTTGTGTCACAGGTGGGAATTTGAAAATAATAAATTTAAACATCATGTCACAGTCTAATAACAGGTATCAGGTTATACCGGGTCACCAAGTGACTTTTACATTTCATATGTATTTTCTGATTTTGTTTAGGATTATCACCAACGCAACATCCCGTGCCTCGAAAAGCACGTAAAGCCATTGGTCCCAGTCGTCAATCGTATATTTTTGACAGTCGTTCCAAAATTCGGAAGGCAGAAAGTCTAGAATCAAAGGGTATTTTGTTTCCCGGTAACTGGGTTATGAAGGCCTGGCTATCTATGGTTCCCTATCCATATGCATAAAATTTTAAGACCTAATATAACTTCGCATAATGTTGTTTGGCATAATTATATTTTCGCATAACATAATTACGCATAACTGCTCATGCATAACTTTTTTAAGCATAATGTCTCTAACCATAATAATGATTAGGCATAATATTCTAAAGCATAAACTTATTAAGCATAAAGTTCTAAAGCATAACTTTTTTAAGCATAAAGTTCTAAAGCATAACATTTGTAAACATAATGTCCTAAAGCATAAAATTTAAAGCATAAATTTCGCATAAAAATATTAAAACATATTTTTATAGGTATAACAATGGAAAATTTATTAACACCTAGAATATTTAGACACTATACCCGCATGCAAGCAAGCATGCAGTATGCAGCATGCAAGCAAGCATGCAGTATGCAGCATGCAAGCAAGCATGCAGCATGCAAGCAAGCATGCAGCATGCAAGCAAGCATGCAGCATGCAGGCAAGCATGCAGCATGCAAGCAAACATGCAGCATTCAAGCAAGCATGCAACATGCAGCAGGCAGGGTTTCTGTGACGGCTCCGGCGCTGCGGGCCTCCGGCGGCTCCACGCGTGCTAATCGTCGCAGACGGCTTTCGCTTACCACCGCAGCTTCGGCTTGTTGGCCGGCTTCGCCGGCCAGCCTCAGCCGCGGCGGCTCGCTCCCAGCCGCCTGCTCCTCAGCCCGCGGGCCGCCTCGCCCCTACGCGCCTACGCGATTTTAAATAACACTCTAGGGGTAGGGCAAACAAGACTACGTGGAGTCGGTTTTGCAGCAATTCGGTTCTGTCACTAATTTTTGTTGCACAGCATATTAACTTTTAACCAACAATTTATTTGATTGTTACAGAAACTACAGCAAATTGGTTTGCTTTACATAATGTCATGTATATTTATATTTATATATCATTTGTATGAAAAATTTTTTTGTTATTTATATTAATTGTATGCCTAAACATTATTATGCTAATAGTCATTAGGCCTACTAACGTTATGCTAAATAGTCTTTAGGCCTACTAACGTTATGCTAATAGTCATTAGGCCTACTAAAGTTATGCGAATCAAATTTATGCCAAAACAAATTAGTCTTTAACATGATTATGCCAACATAAAATGTATGCCTAAAAAAAATATGCCAAAGTATTATTATGCCAAAACAAATTGTGCCAAAATCGTTATGCCAAAGTATATTAGGACAAAGAATATTATGCGAAAAGAAGGGATCCCGCTATCTATCCATACTAATATTATAAATGGGAAAGTGTGTCTGTCTGTCTGTCTGTATGTTTGTCTTTCTTTCACGGCAAAACGGAGCGACGAATTGACGTGATTTTTTAAGTGGAGATAGTTGAAGGGATGGAGTGTAACATAGGCTACTTTTTGTCTCTTTTTAACGCGAGCGAAGCCGCGGGCAAAAGCTAGTCTATACATATATAAAGTGGTAAACTGACTGACTGATTGTCTGTTGATATATCAACGCACAGTCAAAACCGCTAGTGTTGGAGACATGGAACTCGGAGGATGTATTCTTTGTAAAGGTTAGGTATCAATTTTTTTTTTTAATTAAATGCCCAAACGGATAAAATAGTGGATACTCGTTCAAAATTCACGCGGGTAAAGCAGCGGAGTAAAGATATTTCACGTAAAAGGAAGTCAACACTTCTAGATGGAAAAAGGATAGGAAGATGAAGATGATGATCAACACCAATTAGTCCCTCGAACACACGTGATTTCAGACACAATAGAAAGACAATAGCCCGACAGCCGGCTGTCGGTCGGTCGTTGAAAGGGGAATATATTTCCATTAGTGCGATGCTTCGTCAAACTAATACGGTTAAGGTTTTATTATTACTTTACGAATGCACTCTGGTGTTCTGGAGCCGAACCTGATATTGTTGTTGCGGAATGTTTATAATAGTTACCGTGACCCTGGAACATAAAGGGCAATCGAAGGAACATGAGTGGGTTTTAGTCAGTAAGAGTCTGACACGCCCTCCCGTCGCACCCAGGACGGGAGCAGTCATTGGATGATTTCCCACTCACCAAAAAAAAAAAAAAAAACCTGATATTGTTGGGAAAAACCTAGGAAAATCGAAGACGTAGTTAAATAGGTATATGAAGCTAAATAGCATTGACACTAGCTTTATCCTGCTACTTCTTCTTCTTGGTGACTGTGCTGTGCCAAGTACAAAGTGAGAAAATAGCATTATTTTCTTCTCATGTGTTAGAAAATTAAACATAATTCTCAGATTGCTCTCTGCTGTCTTTACCTATGTATGCCTAAATCTGAAAACCTACATTTTTTAATCGATAGAGTGGCTAAAAGGATTGTTTTATATATTAGAGAAAACCGTTTTTTTTTAAGTTTAATAACACCCGTGAGAAGCTGAGGCGGGTCGCTAGTTACAATAATAAAATTATATTCTTATTTTTTTATTGGGACAATCCCACCACACTATTCCCAACCACTGCAACTCCTGATAGCCAGAATCAACAGTGGAGTCCGCCAGAAAAGTACCGAGCAATGAAGCTCGACGAGTCCCGGAGAAACGATTCAACTGTCTTGGATCCCGCAACGAAATTAATCAAAAAAGAACAGCGTAGGGGTAAGAAAAATATATTTTTCACTTTCCTTCATAACAAGCAGGAGACAGGACAGAACTAGGCCGATAGGCACAAAGGGGCGATTACAATGGGAGAAGCCCAAATTGCCTAGCACCACGGAATAGAATCTGTTTAAATTAATGGGTATCCTACCGTTATATTTATGAGATTGTTTGTCACTAAAAAAGTACTAACACTAGGCTTTTGCATCTTCTTGTGACTAATTGATTTTATAGATTGTTACTTTTGTGACACTGAACATCAATTTATTTATTATTTTATTATTTACTGCACATAAACAAATACATATATACATTACTTACCTACCTTTACACCTAAAACTACAAATGTAATAAATAATAATCTGAGTAGATAAACCATTTTTCCGTTCACTTGATTTAAAGTTCAGTTGAAAACCAGCGTCAGGCAACGTACCTAGTTGTCTGGCATTATTGCTGAACTGGACCTATTTGGCGCAGCCGCGAGACACGCAGTGTGTTTTTTCTTTATTATTGTTTTTATTTAATGTTTAACATGTGGTTTTCTGCGCTGTGGTGTCTATGACTGCCAAATAAATATTTCTCTTTCTTTCTTTTTCTTTTTGTGCTTTGAAAAGAACAGATTTTCCTTTCTTCCCTTACATCACCCCCTTTTTTTGGTGAGTGGGAAATCATCAAATGTCTTCTCCCCTTCGTGCCAGACTTGTACCGACTCAAACCTACTCATGTTCCTCCGGTTGCCCTATACGTTCCGGGGCCACGGTAACTATTATAACTATTCCGCAACCACGGCAGGCATGGTCCTAGAGGGCCCCGTCACGTGCTGACTGCTCTTTCAGTGAATAGTGTTTACAAGCATTCGTTCACAATGATCATCTCATTTGAAACCAAGTTACAATATTTCACAGTTTGTTCGCATAAGAGCAGTTTCTCAAAAAAAATAGTACGTACATTACGCATTGTTCTTCTTATTCTTTATCAGAATATGACATAGGTGCAGATTTGCTTGTTCACAAACTTAACAAAATTTAAGTTAAGTGCATCTTTTTCAATCTATTTCATTAACAAAAGGACAGAAGATTAAATATTAGTTTTGTCCTGTCAAATTTAGATACTCCATACACAATTTAGACGCGATTAAAAACATGGCGACTAAATATACGCCTATTTTCTTTAGGCGCTGTCTAATTTGACAGGATTAAACTAAAATGTATTGTCTGTCCTTATAATGATTCTGTCCGAAATTAAAAGAGAAAGATGCATTTAACTTAAATTTAGTAAAGTTTGTAAACAAGAGAATCAGCACCATAGGCTACATAACATCATATATTTCGTGGTTCATATTCATATTTATGGTATGAGTATGAACCACGAGAGCGGAGCAGTAACAAAAAACCTTATAAGACGCAGGTGAAACCGCGGGGGACAGCTAGTTAATATTGAAAATGAGAATAATGAATTATTATACTATTATAATTAATAAATGAAGTATATGTTTTAGTTAAAAAAAAAAGAATAGGTATACTTAAGGAGCTACCAGCTCCATCTAGTTGCAGCCGGCTAAAACTGGATATAAGCAATGCACTTTAAACCATAACACAATGCATATCTACATATATTATTGTTATGTGTAATAATACCACAATATACACACAATGAGGTAAAGACAAAGTCATAACATTTTTTTTATAATATATTACAGACATCGGGGCAAACCAATTCTTTTTAATATTTTACTAAAATATTTTTTACCTACTTTCCTACTTTTTTTTTGTTTTTTTTTTTAATGTGTATTCTTCTTTTGATAATATACATATATGTAAGATAAATATGTAGTTTGCATTTATGTTGTGGGTTTTTTATATTGCGTTTTTCGTATGTCAGTCTAACAGACTCCGGCGCGAATAGCGCTCGTTGCCAATCGATATAAATAATATTTTACAAAGAAGTACTTTAAGTACCGGGAAAATTACTTAAAAATGGTAAGAATATAGTGTCGTGTTTAGTAATTGTGTCATTATGTTAATATGTGTAATTATTTGTAATAATAACATGGAGGAAGTTTTAGTATTAAGTCGAATATTATTTGTGTTGTGATAAAAATGAAGTTGAACCGGTTCGCAATCCGTTGGAGGTAGTCTTTTTATTGTTAATAATATAATCTGCACTAATTATATAGTGCGAAATCATAATTAATGACTCGCTGTACGTACCCAGAGGATTCAGAATACTAAGATACAACGTGTCTGATTTAAAACTGAATTCATACTTATTTGAAAATGTGCCATAACAAAACTAAGTAGGTTGTATGGAATTTTATGATTGAGTACTAAAACTTGATGTAAGCACTTAGTTTCAATTAATTTTTCATACGTTCAAACTGCAAGAATTAGAGTTAGGTAATTTATATCAACCAAAGATAAAAACTTTATATTTACTGCATGGCAAGGACAAAGTTTTGTTTATTGAGCGGTTTATATCTGTTTCTTCTTAAATAATAGCATAAATTCACATTTAAATTAGTATCAAAACAACATTAGTACAGTAATCGGCCCGAGTTTCGCGTAAATAATCGAGTTGCAGTCCTTGTTATGACTCATTTGTATCGCACCTTTTCCGTCATATGTTAACTTAACCTAAAGACTAAGCAATATTGCTGTCACTCTCGTAGTACTGTTATATTACAAGTGCGAGACAGAGACAGAACATAGCTCGGCCTAAGTACTAAGTAAAGTTTATTTAGCCCGGCTATAGTGTGAGGAAGGTTCAATTTCCAGATTGGGCGGATTGTTACTGTTACTATTACTTCAAGTACGGGGGGATCAGATTATTATAGCGTGATCTTTTAGCTGGACCATTTATTCTAAATGCATTTTTAATAATCTTTATAAATAAATTGATACTCTGTGACTCACTATAGCCTGTTTTTTTAACAAACGAATACTAAAAATTTTGTCCGCGTTTCTGTTGCTCCACATAATCAGCATAAATGTTGTTATTGGTGTTAAAAGCGTTGGCCGCCTCGACTAATTTCCCATCTCTCTCTGTCAATATTGGAAATGTGAAAGAGATAAACTCAGTACTGGTTTGTTAAAAAAAATTGACTATAGCAGCAAATTCTACGATATTATACTGTATTTTTAGACCATTCAGAATCGACCTGACATTCAGAATGGTCCTGCCTGGATGATATCAAATTATTAAAAAAATAACGTGCCAAACTCAGCAATCTATTACTCAACAGCTAACATTATGCATCCTGGCATCGCTAGCAGGACTCACACTCGAACAAGACTCAGACTCGCCACCTTCGCCGTGTCCCAACGTGTTTACTTACGACCTGTCCGGATCAGTACCTGGACGTTGGTCCGGAGTCATCCACTTGTCCACCGACAGCACTCTTTACGCGCTGTGGCTCAGGATCAGTCTCGATGACAAGGCTAAGATCCTTGGGGTAAGTTGTATTTGAGTACTAGCTGATTCTTTCACCAGCCCATTTTCATTATGCATGATCCTAGCTTCGCTAGCAGGACTCACACTCGAACAAGACTCAGACTCGCCACCTTCGTCATGTCCCAACGTGTTTACTTACGACCTGTCCGGATTAGTACCTGGACGGTGGTCCAAAGTCATTGACTTGTTCACCGACAGCACTCTTCACACGCTGTGGCTCAGGATCAGTCTCGGTGACATGGCTAAAATCCTTGGGGTAAGTGGGCCCATTTTCATTATGCATGATCCTAGCTGCGCTAGCAGGACTCACACTCGAACAAGACTCAGACTCGCCACCTTCGCCATGTCCAAACGTGTTTACTTACGACCTGTCCAGATTAGTACCTGGACGTTGGTCTGGAGTCATCAACTTGTCCACCGACAGCACTCTTCACGCGTTGTGGCTCAGAATCAGTCTCGATGACAAGGCAAAAATCGTTGGGGTAAGTTGTATTTGCATACTAGCTTATTCTTTCGCCAGCCCATTTTCATTATGCATGACTCTGGCTTAGCTAGCAGGACTCACACTCGATGAAGATTCAGGCTCGCTACCGTCGCCTACCCAGTGTGTTTTTTATTGTCCTGATCAGTAAGTGGACGGTGGTCTAGGGTCATCAACTTGTCCACCGACAGCAATCTTTCGAACTGTGGCTTAGAATCAGTCTCGATGGCAAGGATAAACTCCTTGAGGTAAGATGTATTTGAATACTATGTGAGCCCATTTTCATTATGCATGATCCTGTATCGCTAGCAGGACTCACACTCGCGCAAGGCTCAGACCACCATCGCCAGTGTCAGTGTCCCAGTGTGCTAACATTATAATCTATCGCGATCAGTTTCCAAGTCATCAACTTGTCCATTGACAGCACTCTTCAATGCTGATCATCTATCGATCAGTCTCGATGGCAATCTGTCACCCTTGGGGTAAACTGTATTACATCCGCTAGCCTGTTGTCATACAAGCTTTCGTCCTCTGTTATATCCCCTTCAGCTGTTAAATTTCCAAGGTTCGCTGCATAGTGCTTCGTAGTGTTTACGTAATAAAAAGCAACTACTGTGTTTCATGTTTCAGTTTTAACTGCTTCAGTTGTGCGTTGGCTACCAAAACCTCTGTGTCCTTCATTGAATTCATCATATTAGGATGAAATGCTTTTCACATGTTCTACAAACACGTCATGGTTATTTATATCAAAAATAATGTCAAATCATATAATTATATTTGCAAAAGTTATGGATATTTTAGAAAGTACATCATGTATCCCCTTCCTTTCACATTGTAGAAGTTTTCAATAACATTCGACCACATAAGTTTTGTATCCAGCCAGTATTGCAAGAATGCAAAAGATTATTTTGTTTTTTAAAATATGATATATCTATTGACAGCATAATTTAGAAATACCTGTATTTCTAACGAATTGAACTTTGTATAGTTTTTTTTTACTCGATATCCAGCTGTACAACATTTTTCTAAGTTTTTTTTTATCTTTTATGTTTATTGTCCATTGTCATACCATATTATCCCATTAATATTAACGATACGAAACTTTTTGAGTGATAGTTTTTTTTTTCATTAGGTGTAAACAAGGTGGCGGCCCATCTTATGCTACATAGGCTTTTTCTCATGCACTCCAAAATTTTGTTCCCAGCGACTCCAAAATTCTTTATAGTACATATATACAAATGAATGATAGATAATTGGCATCTCCACACTTTAAAATGAGAGTGGGTAGATAGTCACGGCCGCTTTTTGACATCTGCAATACCAAAAGCCTCCCAAAAGCGTTGCTACCCCAAAAACAAACAATTATATGCCTCATATGTCTATAATCACACTGGCACCCATACCTTTGTTACTGGATACAGCAGCACTGCTTTACTGCAGAATCAGGTATGGTTGTAGACTGGTAGAAGTTTACTCGACGAGCTAATTCACAAAGACCTCCACTACCACCTACGAGTATACTTTTTAACTGTGCACCTCGCGCTGTGACGTAATGCTGACGGAATGCTATCGCTACTAAACGAACGAGGCGGACACGGGGTGCCGCGCGGGGGAGCGAGAGAGGGGTCGCATACTTACGAGGTGCACAGATAATTCGTACGGGTTGTATTTCTAATTAGGAAGATGGAGGCTAATATTTTATTTATTGAACAAAAAACCGTTTATAAGTCTTCTATCTCTTTCAGAACTGGGTCGGAGACGTGACTACGGACGACAATGTGAACTATAAAATTGAAAACGCTAATCTGAAGATTAACCCTGGCAACCCAATGCCAGTGCATATTTTCGTGAACTTCGACCCTTCACAAAGAGCTCCGAGGCTACGAACTATAAGATTTAATGGGAGAGAGATCTGCAACTCTGAAACATCACTGGAAACGTCTCTTAGGTCTGGTTATCAAAGACCAAATGACAATGAAACGCCTCTGCAAATGTAAGTAAGTGCTACGAGCTGTGTAGTTAGTAATGAGTTATTTACATCACGTCTCAATGTTAAAGAAAACGTTTTATTGGGATTTTGTCATAGTATGTTTGGAAGTAAGAGGGACAGAGTGTAAAGTCCTTCATCCTCAGTTGATAAGGGAGGATCCTCCGACCAGACGGGTGTTGTGTCTAGTCTAGTAGGGATTTCTATACATGTGCTAATGTCACCGAAAAAACCTCATTATTCAAATGAAAACTCATCTATCGCGATGTAGGATGTCAGTTGTAGGTCACGTGTCGCCAATTATATGGTTGTTTCACATCAAAGTAGGGTCATCGTTCTATAAAACAATATCTCTGAGCTTCTCCATTGCCTTTCTATTTTCTCTTCTTCATTATACTTTTGAATAATTTGGTTAACAGAGTCGCTAGTTTCTATTTTCCTTAAAATATTTATCATCATCTGCTATGGCCTTAAGCTTCCAGTCTAACCCGATTCGACGATATGGTAACGCAAACTTTTTGACAACTTTGTTTTGTTATTAAGTAGATGGCAAACTGGCCGACATTCTATGCAATGCAAGCTCACTGCAGTAACCTCGTCATGTGTAATTAATTTGTAATGCAAAAGGCTAGTAAAAAACGCATTTGAAAATCGAAGGTTAGGCTCTTTTCATTGCCTATTTGGGTATTTGTTCTAAGTCTGTTTATTTGTTGCCTATGAATATGGCAAATGCTGTGATGTGAATGCACTGCCATTTCGAATAGTCGAATTCTTAGGCCGACATAAATAAATCTTGCTTAACAAGCGCTTCGACCAAACAATCATAATATAACTGAATCATGATATCGTAAGTACAACAGGTAAAGTTCGATAAGATCAAAACGGAGCTTAGCTAAGAGAAAGTGTGTGCTAATTAGTAATATAATTATATTGATTTCGGCATTCATAATATGGCAAAAGTTTGTTTGAATAAAATAATAATACTTTTCAGTGAACCAATTGCCAAGCAGGTGCCGAAACAAGATACTTCTAATCCTAACATCCGGCTTAGAGGACAGGTCAGTCTTGCACAATGCTCATTTTTTTAATTAACTAACTTACATTTGTATGTTTTTCATTTTGATTTGTTTAGGGATTGAAGAGAACTCTATTTTAATTTATTTTTCTATATTTTCTTTTCTTGATCTTATTGATGTGATTATATAAGGTCACATTTTGTTCCCTTCTGCAGACAACACAATCTCTTCTGTAGACATAAAAAAATAAAAAAAATAAAACGTTATTTTTTCCTCAAATATCCAAGACTGATGTCTATTAATATCAATAATAATTTTAAGAATATTAATAGGTAACTTTAAACAAATACAAAATGTTATAAAAAATCGTGAAGTTTTATTATAAATATTTTGTAATGTTCACTTTTTGTGTATGACCCACATAAAGTTTTAGTCAAAACAATAAAATATACTTTAATTTGTCAAAAGTAAATTAGGATTAAGCTGCAAGTGCCTAAAGAACTTTTTCTCAAGTATGCTAAATAGACCATAGGGATGACGACAACATAAAAAAATGGCATTCTGTTTAGTCCGTCTTGTAGATCGGCCAAAAATACGGGACACGTATTTTTTGCTTCATCAAAATAATAAAAAAATACAAACATATAGAGCAATAAAGTTCTGGAGTGGGGGCATAGTGGGGGCTTTTGACGCCACCGTAAGTGCCAGGCCACACGGTGCGGCAACGCGCCGCACCGCATTACTCCGCACCGCACTGGCGGCCACACGAGCAGTGCGGCGCCGTACGGTGCCGCACTACGCCGTACGGCGCCGCTGCGGCGCCGCTGCGGCACCGCAACACGCTCAGTACTGCCAGCCCCATGAACTGAGCGGCGCCGCTGCGGCGCCGCTGCGGCACCGCACTGCTTCCACCCCTCCCCGCCTCGTCTGCCTCGCGCCGTAGTCCGGTGAGCCCGCGGTGCGGCGCCGCAGCGGCGCCGGACGTACCGTGTGGCATACCATCCAATTTTATATGTAGGAAACCGTTGCGGCGCCGCTCAGGCGCCGCGCCGGAGCCGCAACGCACCGTGTGGCCTGGCGCTAATGCAAAAATTTTATCTGATCGTGACGTCACGCACAACTTCAACGCACCGTATCGTCGTCATTTTTTGTTTACGAGAAAAAAGAAAAAAATACTTGTCCAAAATTTTTTAATAATCTCAATGATAGACTAATTACTTTTTTTTCGTCGTCTCGCCTATTATAAATAGACCAATACGGTATTTTACACCATCATCAATTGACATACTTTTATAAGCTGTCAAAACGATATTCCCCATAGATTTTGTATGGCAAAACACCTTATGACGTCAATAAGAAAACAAATCAAATGTCTAACTATTTGTTAATTATACAAAGCATCTAAAAATCTAATTTTACGGTAAATTAAATATGAACCAGATTATTAGGACTTCAATTAGGAGATTTTTTTTTATAGAAATTATGTCATACATTTATTGGTAAATGATGTTTCCAATGGCGAATCGGTCTTCGGAGAACGGTAGCTGAATCTGTAAAATACCCTATTGATATGTAATTTGTCAATGGTTTGTTTTTAATCTGTTTAACACGTGTGATTTGAGACATAATAGAAAGACAATAGCAGCGCGACAGCCGGCTGTTGCTTGGTCGTCCAATCTTAAGATATCTAAGTTTATCTAGGACATCATCCTAAGCCTCCGAATACGAAGTGTAGATAATTCGTAAATCTTTTACACTCGTTATGGCATTTATGGATAATCATAGATAACCAGTCATTTTCTAATTGCAAAAAAAGTGCAAAATAACCCAATGTACTTAATTCAAAACGCTGAAAACACGTAAGTCGAAAATAATTGTTAAATGACGATGAGTGATACAAGGTAACACAAGGCACAAGTATTTAAATCTAACTGATTAATGGTATCTTAGTGGTAAATACATGACATATTCTAGAACTATAGACATAAGTGGTCATCCATGCACACAGCAACATAATGTTTGTTGATATTTAACAATAACTAACTAGAGACATGAAACTTGGAGGAATTATTCTTTGTAAAGAGTAAGCCTAAGCCATTAGGAAAGGATTTTTTTTTATTCAACCCCTAAAGGGTTCAATTGTGGATAGAAGTTCGACATCTACGCGGGCGTAGTCGCGGGCAAAAGCTAGTTTGAAAATAAAATTCTGGCCCTAAAATTGTTGTCTAGGGATTGAAGAGCTATTTTGATCCCTGTGTACGAGCCGGGGTTGCAGAATGTTTATAATAGTTACCGTGACCCTGGAACATAAAGAGCAATCGAAGGAACATGAGTGGGTTTTAGTCAGTAAGAGTCTGACACGCCCTCCCGCCGCACCTAGGACGGGAGCAGTCATTGAATGATTTCCCACTCACCAAAAAAAAAACCCTGTTAACGAAAAACAAACCGGAGCTTTTCGAATAGACATGACAAAATACAAACATATTTCTTGCATAATCTTATTAGATGAATTATTGAAAGGCAGAGGTTAAGAGGACATTTCATGATTGCTCAATGGCTAAGCATCCGGGCATGTACCAATGTGACTTTTTCGACTCATGTGTACTTTCTATTGTCTATCTTGGACATCTGTGACACTCCAAGCCGAAATTATATAAAACTGCATATTATTGACTATACAATACATAATACCTGATCTGTGTTTAATAATATGGAAATCCACTCAACTGTTATCATAGTATTATTAGCGAATTAAATGTGGTTCCTCCTTCATTTCTATTAATTATTTTCTAGAAGGAAAACGCCTCACGATCTTTTCGTAATCATAATGAAATCGTTACTAAGTAATGGACCTACTGTATACGTTGAATGAAATAATACGGAAAAGATTTGCGCTACTTGCTAGCGTCTTATGCATGAGATGTGCAATCGCTAGCTACAGATACGTCTCTATCGCTAGCGTTTGGGTGTCAAGCGAGCAGTCACATTTACGCAGTTAAATATGAGAGATGTTGGTTTAAATTCAACATGGCCTCACGAGTGGGCCATAGATTATTTATTTTATTTTAGTTCTATTTGAAAAACTTACATAAAAGGCCAATTAAAAGTTTCCGCAGAGAGTTTATGGCGTACAAGTTAAAAGGTGGTTTATATATAAGAACATAACACTAAACTAGTAGGTAACAACCCACTATTTGCGCCAACTGGCTCAAACATTTTTTAATTTCGCAGATTCAATGCGGAAAAGTGGCACTAAACGCGGTCCCCTTGGTGTTGAATGGTGCCCCCACGACGGATGGACAGTGGCCGTGGCAGATCGCTCTTTACCAAACTATATATAAGGTAAAGGGGATTGGGCAAAAATGTATGGAGCTTGGTCCAAATTTCCACCACCAATAAGAACTATGGCATATGATAGAACACTGCGTACTAAATCATTATAAGAAGACCGCATCCAAAAATATTTACTCAGTAAAAAGTTATAAACCCATGAAAACTTGCAATTTAAAACCTTTTTATTCTTCTTTATTTCACTAGGTAGGTATATCTTTTAAACTACTCTATTGATTTAAGTGTATGACATTTCGTTGTTATTTAGACGTTATTCTGGTTGATATAAGCTATATGACGTCAAAATAAAACTTAGTATATACTTCGCTACGTCGAAAAAATCAAACCATATCATGTGCAAGAAAATCTAACCATGTTATCATAACATGGTTAGATTTTCTTTCAAATGAAAGGTCTTATACATATAAAATATTTCACAATAGTTTTATTTATTTATGTCTCACAGTGTGGGGTCTGTCCTTAAAAGGGTCATACATCTCTTAATTATGTTTTCATCCAAAATAATAATATCCAGATTCGCAGCTAGAAGTAGAATTGTGGGTTCATGTCCCGTTCGCCCATCCAAAATACCAAATATTTACCATGAGGTGGGCACAGCAACCCACAGTTCGCATTCTAGAAAGACAAGAACACTAGTAGTGCGAAATGATTTCCCGACTACGGATCATTACATACGCGTAGTATTCTAGTCTTGCACGTGCATGTCGAGATTGTATTCTTGCGGTGTAGTAGCAACATAGCATTTTCAGGTTTAATGCCAAAATCAACTATTCCACTAAATGTTCCATCTCTTGCTACTTCAATCTGATACACGCTACGCTAACGTTATCATTGTACACTTTGCAGATGACTAATTGAGCGCATTACAGAACAGAAGGAATCCGTTTTTACTGCTTTAAATATGGTTATGTGCGAAAAGAATAAACGGTTAAATAATTAAAAGTCGTATTATTAAAACAGTCATAACTTTTTTCTGAGTGAATATATATTTTTTTCACCTAGTAGGCAAAATTGTATGGTATTTAGTCGACTTGAAGGTTACATAGCTTCCAACAGTGGCGAAAATTTGGACCACTTTTGCTCATTGTCTTTTATAAAGCAAATACACTATTAAGCACGATTATAGTCACCAAGTCGTTGCCCAAATTCATAGATGACTATTCCTCATGAAGTCTGACAAACTTTTTTTAGAAATTTGAAATGTACCTAGGTTTTAACTTAATTCCTTCTTTTATTTTGAGAAGGTGACATCATCTATCGCTAAACACGTGATTGGTGTTCTACATCGCGCAATCAGAATTTGATGTGACATTAGCATAAACACATACAAAATCCTGACAAGAACCACCGAGCAGTAACCCAGCAGACTCAACACTCTTGTCAGACGTTCCTCCTTTTTCAATAGGGATACTGAATACACTCAGTTTCTCATACCTCTACAGACAGTTCTTCTACATTAAGCTCAATACACACCAAAGCCACCGACCCGCCGACCCACCGGCTTTATGTCGGTGGGTCAGTTTTTAGACATCATTGTTTCCAAATAAGGCCTTTTTCAATTTATTCCTTTCTTGTCGGACAGCTGAATTGCCGTCTTCTTCTTGATAGTTACACTCTTGACAGAGCGGTCGTGGTCATCGTGGTACTTAAATCTCCCCTTGTGACACGTTTGACGGCTCGCCTCCGCCACTCCCTGACGGCTGCTCGTCTAGCGCACTCGTGCAACGGGCCTTCCGTTGCCGCCTTTATTTGGTCGGTCCACCTCATGGGTGACCTTCCTCGCGCTCTGGTACCTTCCACTCTGCCCCGCACCACCAATCGCTCTATGGACACATCTCCACGTCGAGAAACGTAAAGAAGGTGCGTGCGAATGCGAGCTTAGAAGATGGACGATAGACGCTGCTTGATGCCGGATTGCCGTAGCGACTTGTATAAAAACAAACGAACGTCCGTGCGCCGTACGGCTACGGCACTACTGCCGTCCAACAACAACGCTTATATTAAAAGAGCCCTTAGATTGAGTCGGCGGACTGAGGTGCCGATTCCCTTGGTCACAAACTAGACTAATTTTAAGTTAAATGCATCTTTCTCTTTCCATTTCTTAAAGAAAAGGACGGAAGATACAATTTAGTTTAATCCTGTCAAATTAGACAGCGCCGGAAGAAAATTGACGTATATTTAGACGCCATGTTTTTAAAACGCGTCTAAATTATCTATGGAGTGTCAAAATTTGACAGGACTTAACTAATATTTTATCTTCTGTCCTTTTCTTAATTAAATGGAAAGAGAAAGATACACTTAACTTAAATTTACGTTAGTTTGTGAACAAGAGAATCGGCACCTGAGTGTGCGTGTCGACGGAATACGCTTCAATAATTTCTTTCTGTCCTTTCAGACGGTGGACGGCTTACTCACATACAAGTGCGGAGGTACCCTGGTGTCTCATAAGCACGTCATCACCGCAGCCCACTGCGTCACAGAGACAATGCCACCACAGCTCGTTGACCACAATACCCTGTCCGTCTACCTAGGGAAAAGCAACCTTAAGATATCGGACGATAAAATGCAAATTAGATTAGTAAGTAAGAGTCAAATTTTTGACAACTCAGATTGTTTAGACCTAAGGAGTAGACAAAAAAAATATTAAACTGAAGCTGTCTAAAATATCACCTTTTTAATAAAGGTAAAATAACGAACATTCCTCTTTTTGTCATAAACAAAATGAAAATAGACGTACAAAAGTAAATTATTATTTATTTCGTAGGGACCTACAGTGACAGGCCCCACGCGCTGACCCGAAGCTGAATGTCATATAGCAATTAGTGACCCCTGTGCCAGGGCTCGGAGTTACCTCCAACAGAGACTTAAATATTTGTTTCACTCATTGGCCAGCAACTTAAGAGTGTTAGGATGTAATGCCGGATTTACATTACGAAACTAGTGGCTTGAAATTAGTTTTGTAACACTATTTTGACCAGTAATTTCACGTGTAAATGTTCAGTTTCACAATGCATGCCTTGTAAAACTGAACATATACACGTGAAATTATAGTGTTATAAAACTAATAATAGTTTCGTAATGTAAATCCGGCTTTACTGTTGATCTGTCAAAACGCATTACGCTGTCGCTTGGTCGTCGAAAGGTTAAAGATTTCCGGAAGGTCACCTTAACCTTTCGACGAAGAAACGACAGCTGGCTGTCGCGCTGCTATTGTCTTTCTATTGTGTCTCGAATCACGTGTGTTCGAAGGTTTAATTAATTTTGGATAAAGCACCGATATGGTTGACTGGTAGAGAATGCCTAAGGCATTAAGTCCGCCTCTGTACATAAAGTTTGTGCATATAGGGTTAATAAATAAATAAAGTGCTAACAGAGCATCAATATATGGGGCCCTTGTAAAGCGCAAATGGAGCATCATCAAATATGCTGGAACCATTTCCTTTAGCTAATATAATGAATCAAAATGCAAAAGATATAAAAGTAATTAGATAATTGCCTCGAAGGTCACAAATGTCCATTTGTATTTCATCAACCGAAAAGATTCAGAGGCATAACCACTTAAATCCGCAAGCTAGAATGGTAGTGCACTGGTCAACGATAACCACCACCTTGCCTCCTTGCCAGATGGAGTAATGACCTGCCCAAGGCAGCTGGCAGCAAAAGAATACGTGTAGTGATTGGGTTAACTTGTTTTGAAGACTGGGCTAATTTATTTATTTATTTATTCTTATGCACATAAATGTACAATGGCGGACTTAATGCCTTAGGCATTCTCTACCAGTCTACCCAGGGTGACACCTTAATTTGGCACCTTATGGTCAATGGGTCGTCTTAGGGTCTTAGTAAGCCTAGGTGTCTAGCAGTGAAATGACGCAGGCCGATAACGATGATTATGGTTACATTCAACTCTTTGGTAACTGTTAAGTCGCAAACGATTGGCAACCATTTAATTTATAAATATAACCACAGGAATTCGCTTACGGTATAGTTGAAAAACATCATTTAAGCTGGACACACACATACCGTTATCAATACGAAGGATTTTAAAAACCTCTATTGATACTTATGGTCATTTAATTCTGACGACCCACCATTAAGTTATGACCGCTGCCTATAGATATCTGCAATACCAGATGTCTCGCAGCTGTGTTGCCAATTCGTCATTCCAGAGATAAAGCTTATATATATCTAATATGCCTGTAATTACGCCGGGCTCATCCCCTTCGCGCTCTTGAAAATAGCAACGTCGTTTAGCGGTAATAGGTGGGGTTTTGCTGATACTTCATATCACCCGTGACAAACTCTTTCACAAGGATCTTAGGAGGCTCCTTAATGCAGCACTACTTATAGTATACCACATCACATCACACTACACCACACTACACCACATCACACCACAGCACGCCGCACCACACCACATAACACCACACCACACCGCACTACACCACACCGCACCACACCACATAACTTTATGCTACATCACTCTACATCACATCACATTGCACCACATCACTCTACATCACATCACATTGCACCACATCACTCTACATCACATCACACCACACCACACCACATTATACTACACCACATCACACTACACCACATCACATCACACTACACCACACTACACCACATCACACCACACCACACCGCACCACACCGCACTACAGCACATAACTTTACGCCACATCACTCTACATCACATCACACCACACCTCACCACATTATACTACACCACATCACACTACACATAACCATACTATACCATACCACACCACACCACACCAAACCACACCACACCAAACCACACCACACCGCACTCACTACATCTACTAACTTTGTTTATTTTATTTATTTCCAGGTGGGGAAAATAACCGTACACCCAAAATATAATCCGAATCCGCACCAACGTGACGTGGCGATTCTGGAGCTCCGTGAGAATGTGACGTACTCCGACTGGGTCAGACCTGCGTGTCTCTGGCCAGACTATGATGTTGACCTCGAGAGTATTATTGGAAAGAAGGGATCGGTATGTATAATTAATAAATTTTTCCTTACATTAAAGATACTAGAAATATAGTGGTGGTTCACCTTCGGTAAATGCATTGGCAGTCTTTGACAGGCATAGTGTCTGAAATCTCACAATCTATTTGAAGTTTCAAATAGATAGTTTTCGTTTAACACACCAATAACTGTTGAAGTTAGCTAAAATTCTTATTTGCTTAATCAGGTGACTGAATAGAGTACAAAAACACACAATTACTGTCAATTTTTTGTGAAAAATTATGGCAGATATAATTGACTCCCTTCAACATCAGTCTCAACAATGCGATCGTTTGAAAAATAGCGTTGTTGCAACTTAATTTTATTTTAGGTTGGCGCCAAATTTGCTCCATCCATATACTAAAATATAGGCAGAAAAGGGGCGCCAAAAAGAATCTATGTTCGGTCGGTTAATTAGCAACTTTATGGTCGTCGATTCTACCCAGCAACACGCTGCTACTGCAGTTTTGTCCGTACACTGTAATTATCCGCCGGTTGGCAGCTAACCGTTCAATTAATGCTCGCTATGTTAGTTAGCTGAAAGACGACGTGTAAATAATTGTTCAATGAATAATGGAAATTGGGCCTTTTTACTTATTATAAATAGTCGAATGTTTGTTGTTTGTGGTCTGGTTTAACAGGTTTGTCTGGTTACTACATTTATACCTTCGAACACACGTGATTCGACACAATAGAAAGACAATAGCAGCGCGACAGCTGGCGGTCGCTTGGTAGTCAGTAACTAATCTTGATGTGTCTTTGACATAACATAAGTTGTCGCAACTGCCACCAAAACAGTGGTTGGGATGCAGTTGTAGTGTATTTTTAAATGCAGTCGAAATGTGGTTGACGTGCTGTCTTTTGGCAGTTTTTTAAGGGCGTGAGTAATCGTGTATGCTGCCGGAGTTATAGTGTACGCGCAGAAAAATTCCCTAGTTTGAAACCGACCTTAAGACTCGAGCCTGACTTTCTGGGCGACATATAACTATTTTCATTCCTCTGCTTTCCAGGTGGTCGGCTGGGGGTTCGACAACACCGGCGTGCCGACTTCGGAGTTAAAACTTGTAGAGATGCCAGTAGTAAGCCAGGAAACATGCCTTAATTCGTACTACGAGTTCTTCTCGCGATACATATCAGATTACACCTACTGCGCTGGCTATCGTGACGGTAAGATGGACTATTACTACTGATTTGTCAATCTTTATACACACCCGTAAAAATATTATAAATGTGAAAGTAACTGTTTTTCAATGTAATCAATGAATCAAATCAAAGAGCAAACTTAAGGGAACCAAGAGGTAAAACTGAGGTTCCTTTTAAACCCGCATAATTTTGGAAAAAATCACTATTTCTGCGGTCGGATACTGCTTTCAACCAATATCGATAGTTGCAGTCAGCGCGCCGTCAGCTGCAGTTGCCTCTGTCTGCAGCTCATCTGCACCAATCACGCGCAAATATGGTTACGGAATCGCAGATCTGGTTTACCAAATAAAATTACTTCACAATCGTTTCTACGCAGCGCACCAGATCTACGTTTGCCGCAGATCAGCATTGTCAGTGAGAAAAACGCCCAAAACTCCTATCTTAAATACTTATTAACTCTCCTATTACATTTTTCAGGAACCTCAGTCTGCAAAGGCGACAGCGGTGGTGGAATGGTGTTCAAGATGAACGGCATCTGGTACCTGCGAGGTCTTGTCTCCTTGTCAGTGTTGGGCCCTACAGAGATTTATTGCGATCCATCCCACTATATCATATTTACAGACTTAGCAAAGTACTTGCCGTGGATCTATGAAAATGTGTCGTGATTTTTGATTTTGTGTTGTATGTATGTGAGTTTAAGGCCGTTTGTGGCATTGATACAGTTCAATTTCCCGCCCTTGCGGGTCAGGTACATTTAAGTGAGTGTTGTCCACCGCCGACGAAACCGTCACTTAATCGAGAACGAGATTATTTTGGACAAAGTTTAATATCAGGTGACGTGACGTGGCTAATAGTAAATCTATGTATCGCCGCATCAGAGAAGTTATTTTGTTCTTGGTAACGGCCAATTTCATAAGGAGACCGTGGAGACGCAGCTCGGGATGCGTCACCAAATAAATGTATAAAGTTGTATGGTGCACTAGAACAAACTGTAATCGCAACCACGGTGTCCTAATGAAATAGCCTTTAAGCCGATAAATAAATAAATATTGCTAAGCAAGTGCTTTGGTTAAGAAACAGAGACGGAGAATGGCTAAGCCAAAGTATGTGCTAAATTAATCGGTTTCATTAGTTTAGCGAGAAGAACTTAAAAACTAGTAAATGGTCGTCGCATGACATGCATAATCAGTCAGCAAAGTAGATAGGTATGCAGGGCCGTCATCTACAATTGAGGTTTTCTTTAATACCAATGAATGTATTCAGATAAAATTTTACCTAATCGAAGAAGTAGTTATTTTCTACTAGAGTTTAAATTTTTATTAGAAAATATCCATGGGTTCTTGAGAAAACTTAAATTGTATCTGATGGCCCTGCATACCTATCTGCTTTGCTGACCGTACCTTTTATTGTTATTAACGGACTTCTAAAAACGGGGAGATTCACGGCTCGTCAGTTTTTTTTTACAGTTGTATAATTATAGAATTATTGTATATCTAGACGTGATCTAGACTAGTGTTTTATATCTATTTAAGTTAAAAGTTGACTGGTAGATAATTTTTTACTTAACTGTGCACCTCGCGCTGTGACGTAACGTAACGCTGACTGAAGAATATTTGTATGCCGCTTTATGCGGTGGATATGCTGTACGAACCATGTTTAACACAAGTAAAATTTTTTACGAATAAATGTCTTTGTTTTTGTCTTTGAATGAGCATTCGCAATCCATTCCGGTGCACAGATAAGTCGTGCAGGTTGTACCATGTGAATACTAGGTGCACAACCCGCCAGAAGATGATTCTACCCATGAAAACAAACAACTTTTATTATGGAAGCAACTCTGAAATCTCGAAAAAAATATCTATATAATATTGCTTTGCAAGTACTTCAGCTGGGCGAAATTATTGTCACCTTCACTCCACTGTCAAACTGCAATGGTAAGATAGACAGAGATGGATAATAGCTAGTCCAAAGCAGCAGCAAAGTAGATAAGCATACAGGGCCGTCAGATACAGCTTAAGTTTTGTCCCCTTGGATATTTTCTAATAAAAATTTAAACTGAGTAGAAAATAATTAGTTGTTCAATTAGGTTAAATTTCATTTGAATACATTCATGAGTATTCAAGAAAACCTCAATTGTAGATGACGGTCCTGCATACTTATCTACTTTGCTGACCGTACGTGCTAATAACATAATCATGTATCTCGGTCTAACTCAAAGCCATGTGCATACGACTAATGTGAACGAGTCCAGTAAAAATAATGTTATCAAGTAAAATAAACGCAATTGCTCGTAAAACGACTTTTATTGCTCCGCTTTTAAGCTCATAATGCAATGAACACAGGTGCCTTTTACCAAGTAACTATTTATTAATTTGTGCTTTTACTTTAAATTAAAACATTAGTGTTGTAACTAATAACAGAACTTTTTTTAATCTGTGACAGTCGTATTGAGAACTTTTTTCTTTTTGAAGTCTTTTAAACCTCGAACACACGTGATTCGAGACACAATAGAAAGACAATAGCAGCGCGACAGCCGGCTGACGCTTGGTCGTCGTTGGATAAAAAAGGTTTTTAATGTATGCGAAACCTTTCAACGACAAATCAACAGCCGGCTGTCCTGTCGGGCTGCTATTGTCTTTCTATTGTGTCTCAAATCACGTGTGTTCGAAGGTTCCATGGTTAAAAGCTAAAAGATTAGAAAAGAAACGTTGCACTTTAAAAAATGTTGCATTGTTTTTATTTCATTTTATGTGTTATCATAATTTTAATGGTTATTATTGTTTGAGTACAAGAAATAATATTTATCTAAAACATTGATGATTTATTATTGAATACCTAGGTAGGTAATTTATAGCAAAAACTTCAATCAGTTTTCCTTATAACTATGAGTAAACGAGGAACCACAAGAGTAAAAAACTTTAAGTTTAATAAATTCATTTTTTATGCAATTAAGACTAGGTATATAAAAATGTGTCTTAATAATGTAAGTATACGGGATAATTTGAATAGTTTTAGATCTGTTGAACATAAATAGATCGGTATTTAACGTCTATTGTTTTTTTTTTTTATGAATCCCGTCTTTATTAAAACTTATTAGAACATCGTGTTGGCCCAGGAGTTAAGGCACTCGCTTCTCTTGCATGAGATGTAGTATCTTTCTTCGACCGTCGTTTAGGGTAATCAGAAGCCAGAAAATCTGGCGCCCTATATAGTCTGCTATACAATCGTTTCTCAATGATCGATTTTTGACGTGTAACGTCAAACTTTTGACACATTTCCCATACAAAAACTGTCAAAGTAGTCAAATATCCGGCCGATGACGGGTCATTGAGACACGATTGTAATAGCAGACTAGGGCCCTGACAATCTGTATAATCAAGAGAAACGGTGTTACCGCTCAAAAACTCAACCAATGGTGTTGATTCCTTTTTTCACAAACCAAACTAAATTTAAGTTTAGTGCATATTTTTTTCCATTTCAGAAGATAAAAGTTTAGTTTACCTAGTACTGCCAAATAAGGACACTCCGTGGATAATTTAGACGCGATTAAAAACATGGCTACTAAAAATACGTCGATTTACTTAATTTACTTAATTAAAATAAAGTTTAGGCTTATAATAAATAATAATAACTTACTTAATTCGCTGGCTAACTTGACAGGACTTAACTAACTAATCTTTTGTCCTTTTCTAAATGAAATGTAAAGAGAAAGATGCACGTTAACTTAAATCGTGGCTTAGTTTCTGAAAAATGGTATCACCATTAAATCTTCGAACATACGTGATTCGAGACACAATAGAAAGACAATAGCAGACAACCGGCTGTCGCCAAAAGGTTAATGGTGAACCAGTTAATTTAAGAAAGTTTTTACATCGTTTCACCTCCAAAAACGAAGTAGTTGGAAGGTTGCATCACCAGCCGATCCGATGAATTCCGATTCCGCAGTGTAGACTGCCCTTTACAGCTATAATACCCATGACCTATGGCCATGGCACAGCTGTTCTTACACTACAGACGAGGAGTCATGACCCTTTTTTTTGGATATCATCCTATGACTTCTCCCGCCCTGGGCGGGGCGGGTGGGAGTGTCAGAGTATTATTGAATAAAACCCACCGTTGTTCCATCGGTTGCCCTTTATGTTCCGGGGGCGTGGTAAGTATTAGATCTTTTCCGCAACCCCGGAGGAGTCATGACTTGGCGCAAAACAATTCTCTCTCAGGATATGTCACATACTCCTCCGAATTGTCAGACATGTGACATTTGTGCTCTCTTCTCTAGTGTGACGCCACATTTTTTTGCAATCTACTTTTCAACGAAGCGATTGCCGGCTGTCGCGCTGCTATTCTTTTTCTATTTTGTTTCGAATCACGTGTGTTCGAAGTTCGACGCTCAAGGTTTACATTGAGGTAAAGAAACATTTTAAAGCTAATGCTTTTTCACGTAATAGGTAGGTACTTTACATTTTCATATGTGACGGCACGAAGCTTATTACCCCCTCCCCCATAATGGCACAGTTCATTTATTAATTACGTCATATGTTATGAATGGGGGTAGGATAGGAGAGATTTAAAAAAAAAAAAGACAGAACTGTTTTCGAGACAATTTTATTGAGTTTAGCCTTCTATTGTAAGTAATTATTTTTACAATTGTGACCTACTGTATGGTACATTTTAACGCAATTTTGTAATTGTATAACTTTTTAATTCTATTATACAGGGTGGAATTTTGTGATGCCACTTGAATGGGAAGTACTCTTAATACTTTAGATAGAAAATTTTACTTAAAGGAAGCATTTCTTTATTTTTTAAAAGAAACAAAACTGCATTCAAAGTTTTTCGAAAATTCGCTTGTCACAGCTTACAATTTTGGCTCTCCCCTCCATAACTTGTGATTGTAATTTATGGATGCCGCTTTGTCATTATCGAAATTCTTTAAAATACTTAATTATAATATTTTTCGAATTTTCTTCTTAAATACCTACTTATAAATCATAATCATATCTAGGTAACATGAAGTCTTTAGAAGAATCCCACACAAAGTTCTACAATATACATACATGATGCAAGTATTTTACGCCTACCTACCTATCAATATATTTATTTACCCAAAAATACCCACAAAACGTGACGTTGTATTCACATTGCATTTAATTATAAATTCCGTAACAGTTTGATGATCATTGCTAACTGGTTTGCGTGTGCGCACCCTAGCTAAACGACAAACCAATCAACATACGTTCGTCTCTCTCACACTATAGGTCAATATACTCTGTCTCCCTCTTCTGGCTATCGTAAACTTGACCTCTAAGATATTGCTATGATTTTCTTTTGTCATTCTTACAGATTCCGGCGCGGATGGCGCTCGTCGCCAATCGATAAAAAAAAAACATTTTTTTGTGTGAAAATCCATACGAATAGTCGTTTTGTTAAGCACCGGGAAAATTCCTTTAAAAATGGTAAGAATTGTGATAAAAAATATTGTGTTGTGTTCATAATAATTGTGCCATTATGTTAGTCTGTGTAATTATTCTGTAATTATAACGTGGAGGAAGTTTTTTAAGTGTTAAGTCGAATGTCATACAAGTACGTGTTGTGATCAAAATGGTGGTGGACCGGTTTGTGATGCGTTGGAGGTAGCCTTTTTATTATTTAATCCAGTTTCAGGACTCTTTTCAAAGAACCCTCACTAGACAGCTTGTTGCCATGGCAAAAAGTTCCCTCACCGAATCGAAGTCATAATTTAAATTTGGAAAACTTTTGGAAGCTCAGAGGCGGTAAATTTGAATTGAATGGCGAAGGCCAGCAAGTCCTCTAGATATTTTAAAAGCACAACACAGGTACCTACAATTTCAACTAAGAACTTTCAATGGAGTTCTTTGTCAGAAACAATCACTGTCTAACTTTTTGTCTAGCTGTATAATTTAACCGTTTTCTCTTCTCAACTTTCATGAATAAGCTATGTTTTAATTTAGGTTTCTAAATTTTAAATTACTCGTCCGATGTCTTTGTCTGGCCATTCTAACTGTGCTGCTCAAACTCTGGAAAAACCAAAGCAAGACCTAGTTGATAATGTACTAGAAATCTTGATAGATCTAGTTTTTCTAATAGTACATATACCACAAATACTAGAAAACAAGATAAACAGTATTACGAATTCGATACTACAACGCCAACAGATATCCATATTATTTATTTTATAAAAAACATTTCACAAAAAATAAAACCACTTTTTCGACGTCATTAGTTCTCCAGTTTTTACTAAAAGTTTAACCACATAAGCAAATCATTGTTTACAACTAAAAATAATTCGAGATATTCTTGACGTAGATAACAAAAACTTTTTATTAACGTCATTTCTAATTAAAACCAGTTTTATAATTGGAACGCAGTTTTTACGGGGTATTCCTCGGAGCGCTCCTGTTTTGAAGCGCTCCTAACGAAGCGCTCCTAAAATATTCCGCCAAGCGCTCCTGTTGGGAGCGCTTAGAAAATCAAACTAAAAATATTATTATTTTGTTCCTCGAAGCGCTCCTATGACGAAACATAGAGAAGAGCATGAAGTGTTCGTAACAAATTATATCGATAAACATTTCGAAGGCTACTAGTTGCTTATATTAAAACTAGAAATAGCTAGAATAACTGAATAGTAAAAATAAAAGCTTTGATGAAAAGTACCAGGGTGGCAGAAATTGCCAGGAGGCACCTAAATGATCTCATATAAATTGTACACCAACGATTAAAGTCTAAAATTATTTTGTTATTATTTACTATAAAGATCTTATTATTTAGGAATTGTTTATTACTAAAATGTAGTTATAGATATATAACAGTAAATATCCTATAGCTATCAGGAAAACAGAAATGAACTAGAAGTAATTCCTTATGCGATACTACTCAACTTGTATATTATAATAATATAGTTTTAATAATTAACTTTCATGTTATTCTTTTCTTTCATATCCATCCCAGCAATAGGTTCCATAGATTGATCACAAATTAAATTAAAACTTTTTACTTTTCGCCAATTTTTTAATAATACAAACTTTTCTTAGTTCACAACTTCATATGACCTAGGCGCACTCGAGTCGCAACTAATGAGTTTAGAAGACAAAAAAAATGCGTATTCGACGTAAACTAGTTCCGGAAATGCTCGGCTGCGTTCGGAATCACTCGGTAACGCGACCACGCGACTCTCTAGGATATAACAGGGAAGCGGGGTTGACAACTTGGCGGCTAGTTTCTTGTGTCACTAAAGTCACTAAAGTACGTAGTTCCAGTACATTTATGCTTCCCTAGTAGTTTTAAAAAAAATAACAATTATGATAGTTGAACTTTAAAACATCGATATCGATATCGTTTCTTACAAATCCTTCATGCTCTGCCCTATGGTATCGTCACGTCATAGGAGCGCTTCGAGGAATGAAATAATAATATTTTTAGTTTGATTTTCTAAGCGCTCCCAACAGGAGCGCTTGGCGGAATATTTTGGGAGCGCTTCGTTAGGAGCGCTTCAAAACAGGAGCGCTCCGAGGAATACCCCGTTTTTACATCGTCCAAAGTTTTGTTTAGCCTCTCTGGCCAAACAAATCTATGTCGGGATCACAACAAAAAAAAACACAACCATCGATTTAAATTTGGAACTCTCCAGCCTTTTGTATTGGCTACTTATCGCCCTAAGAAGGATTGAGGAAAAGCTTTTAATTCGCTGCTTACAGCGAAACAAGGTTTTATTTATAGAGGGCACTCAGAAAATGCTGCATTTCGCCATTTTTGGGTCAAGATGGCTGATATTATGGTAAAGTGCGGTGTTTCTGCGAAATAATTCGACATTGGTTTGGAAGTTCTCAGTTACAAATGAATTTTCGGAAAACCCGTGAAGCCAGACTATGACCGAAACGAAATAACAAGGAATTATGACCCGATTATTCATACCTTCCTGACTAGGATATTAGGTTATTAGGTGCAGCACTCAGTTCTGTAAAATTATTGCTTTTTCTAGACCTATAACATAAATTGCCTAATCATCGAAACGGCTTGGTCCAATTTAACAGAACTTTCACTGACATATAGATATGTTGCTACTTGCATATACATAGATATACTAAAGTTATAAGGAGTAACCTATACTACCATTACGTTAGAAAAATAATTAGAGCCCTACACAAAACATTTTTTTTCGGCTTTCACGGTCGAAACGCGTGTAGAAGCTAACAGAATACATAGAATAAAAATAAAACATCATTTATTATTACACATAAACTAAAGGTAGTAAATAAAACAAAACCAATAATCAACCATAAAGTTCGTGTAAACACTCAAATAGGAAATGTTTACATGTAAACAGTCAAGCATGAACTTTGCTTCGTACGCGTCATTTGCATGTGGTTTCTGTTGACACTAATGACGCACTGTTAGAAGTGTGTCATTTTCTGACATAAAAGCTAAATATGTGTCAAAATGTGAAGGGTTAACCTGACCACAGGAATTTTAGGTCCGTAGTGAGGTGAACGAAATAATGGCGCCCAAGACAAAATGTATGGGAAAGGGTTTTTTGCAATACCTGCCCCCTGACCTTACGTTTAAAATAAGATTGTTTTATTGCTGTTCCAGAGTGTGCAAGTGCCAGCGTTAGACACGTTGTCTAGCGCCGTCTCTTTCCCACTGAAAGTAATATCGAAGTAGTACTGTAGGAGGCTTGTGGTAGGCCCCCTGATTGTTTAGTACTCTTTAGGTTGTAACTTTTTGGCAGTACCTATTTGTAAGAGGATTGGCAATAACATTTTTTTTTTATCTGACCATTTGTTTATACATGACCATTTCATTAAATATTGGCAGCAGAATAGGCATCAAAATTTATAGTACTTTTACTATTAACCACTTTTTAACTTTAATCTTTTTTTGATAATATTGTAGTTTAATTTAATTTTATTCTTAAAATTATATATCTTAGACATCAATACCCCCTTATACTCTAAAAAAATTGCGTCCTCTAAGAAATGCACACTAAACCCAAAAAATTAACATTTCAATAGACTAAACGAAGAATAGCAAAGCCAGAGTACGCGCTAAGTAACGAATATCTCGGCCTTATTAAAATCTTCGTATAGTGATCTCTTTCTAATCAATAAATAAACAATAACTTTGAGGAATTTTATGACAATCGCACATAAACAATTACTGCTAATAATAATTAATCGCTACGAACTTAGATTGTTATCATTTTCTCAGAATTGTTATTTTTCCTCAACCGCTTTATATATACTAGTTATAAATAATAAGTGGACGGTTCCAATATTTGATACGAGTGGTATATATTTGAACGTAAAACTAATCGGTGTGTTATTTTAATTGAAGAGCTGTTGTTGTTTTTTACTTTTTTAGGTTATCTAAGTAACGTATAAATAATTGAGGATTGAGTATATTGAGTAACGTTGCGTTTTAAAATAAAACGCTACATTATAAATTTAAAAATGGAATCATCATTTGTCATTTGTTTATTCAATTAAATGAGCGCAATTTTTTCTACTGCATGTCAGAAATCTGTCGTGTCGTGTCTATCGTGTGTGAAATCTTTGAATTCATTTAAAAAAATATATGAAAGGACAATGGGCATTATTGTATGAGATGCGTCCCAACCCTTGTAACAAGTTGCGACTAGTATAAACATAATCATTTAAGCTTTTTCATGATTAATATACCAAGTTTTTATAGTAATTGCATGCAGGTCAAAAGTTATTGGGCTTCAAGTGGAAAAAGGTTTTTGTTTTAAATAATGCTTTAATCATACTTTATTACATTTTGTGTTACATGTAAACATAATTATTACATTTATAATAATTGTACAGTAATCACAGGCAGTAATAGTTATTTTTTGACAGTTATTAATAAACGCACAGTTGATAATGTATAAATAACAAAGAAATAATACCCTTATGTAAGAGTATGGCTGAAACATATGCAAATTGTTTACTGGTACTTTTAATAGTGGTTATTATCTATGATAATATCATCCAAAAAGGTCGCGGGTAACAATATGCTTGGCTGATGTCTAGCCTAGCCAAGGTACCAAATGATACTCATTATGTGAGCACAAGTACAAACGTAGAAACACCAGAGAGGTCCTTTAATAATAAAAGTCGTCAATAAAAAAACAGCAGAGTAACAATTTAAAACACGAAAGTACAGCACAGCTACAAAAAGCTGACTGTGCATATAGCGCTAGATAAATAATGGCATCTACGCTGTCTTATAAAATATCGTTCGCTGCTCCTGCGCATACAGTATAGCAGCGTGTCGTGGTACACGGTGGGAGAGGGGGTGTTAGGTTAGAGTAGGCGCACGGTCGACAGTGTGGTTTTTTCCACTTGTTTAGACCTTTTGTCATTGAAATACTAACTAATTAAGTTTTATTCAATATTTTTGTCAAATAAATTAAACCACTATAACAGTTTCCCTGCACGAGATACAGAGTTACGCCCATACAAAAAAATATAACACTGATTGAGATCTTTCAAATGATATAGGTAGGAAAATGTTACAGCACTTGGGACGAAACCGCTCATTGTTCTTTTCAACATCTAACTAGTAAACAGATTAAGTACTTACATAAACAGGTTTTATTAAAAGTAAAAAATATCAAAATAATATTAAGGCTATTAAGAAATATAAAATCAAATAAGTACCACTATTTGTTCAGTTAGACACTGTAATTCTATTATAATGTCAAAATAATTGCGCGGTTCAGCCTACCATATCGAAACATGTTTATTTTGAAGAACGGTTTTCCTAATAAGTACAGATGTAGGTAATTAAAGTATTATTAGAATCAAGATATTGTTTCCAGTAAAAAGGATATGGTATTCCCCTGTTCATTCATATTGAAAACTCTTGTGTAATTTTATGTGCGTCACTTCTTAAAACATTAAGAGTGATATTTTATTAGGATACCAAGTTGAGCAACTTGTTCGCGCCACCAACAAAATGTATGGCTTGGTGGCGCCACCAGTTAAAAAGCTAATAACCGAATACTCAATCGCCTCTTATTTTGAGGCACTGTCAAATCTTTTATTGTCTTTGTCACTTCAAAAGGATAAAGTAAATACAGCAACAGATTTGACATGGTCTTAAAATGAAGCTACGTTTGAATATTTTGTTAGTGGCGCAGATCTAGTTTCGCAACCACATCAGGTTGTGCCACTATGCGCTTAATGAGATATTGTCCTAAGACCCGCCAGAGATATGTGGAGATGTCTCAATAAATAAGCTACTAATTGAATGCTGTATTGCGCCAAAGCTAAGCGGTGGGTTGTGAAAATAATGCAAGCCGATTGGCTGTACAAGACACTTCACTCTTTAGGTGGAGTCCGGTCCTTAATGAGCAAAAGTAGCACTGCCTGTCTGTTACCTCATAATCATGAAACTACACCATATTTGTAATGAAAGACAAAGAAATAGCTTAGAATCGGAAACAGGACAATTCAAATAGTGATTTAAAACGCTCATAACCAAAATTATTTGAGACTCTTCTAATAAATAACAACATTAACAAAGGCATGATTTCCAAAAAAAGCACTAGTTATATTTGAGACAAGAAACCTAAAAAAATGCAGCTGAACGTATGAGGACACGTTGTGACTTATAAAACTTTATTTATCAGTCCTTTTGAAATATTGAACATTGCATCTTGGTACACATACACCGTTACACCGATGATCGCTGCAAATAATTGCCAACAGGTTACCACAACTGGTTGCCTTACAGGGTGCTTGCAAACCTTTTATTATGGTGACCGCTTTCAACAACAGGCCATACCGGTTTTATATTTATTTTCTCTACTTTATCTTTTATAGATTCTCATGCATGGTTTCTCTAGGACTCGCCACCTATATTCACCTCTGAGTTTTTTTCGGTTGTTTCTTCTCTGAATTCGGCTGGCAGACACCCCAGCGATCGTTTAAAATAAAAATAACAATACTGAAATGTAAGAGTATTGTTTTTAAACAATTTACAAAAAAAAAGTATCATTTTATTTTTTATAATTGGCTCATCGCTATCGTAGCCACTGTTAATTTTAGCTTCCAGGGGTTGCAACTTGCAATGATTGAGAATAGTGTGTTGGGACTGTCCCAGAAACTGAAGTAAATAAGCTAGAATTACGGGTCAATGTACGTATTTACATTTATCGTATTTACATATGAAATCATACAATACACATATCATATCAATTCTTATTAATTTAGCAAAACAATGCCTGCGGCTTTGCTCACGTAAACCTGAACAAACTAGCTGTCCCCCACGGTTTTACTTACGTTTTTGGTACTGCCCCGCCCCCGCAGGTAGTAGCGTGAAGTTATTATAGCCTAAATTCTAATTCTTTATTAAAAATGGACTATCGAATGCAAAAATAAATTTCGAGCAAGTCGACCTGAGATTAGCGCGTTTAACCAAACAAATTCTTCAGCTTTATTATATTACCGGGGTTGCGGAATAGTTCTAATAGTTACCGCAGCCCCGGAAAATAAAGGGCAACCTCAGGGTGGGTTTTAGTCAGTAAAAGTCCCTCCAGCCCCGCCCAGGGTGGGAAAAGTCTTTTGATAATATTTCCCATCCATAAAAAATATTTATAAATATTAAGTATAGGTTAGTATAAAAGTAAGAGGTTGTGGGTTCGAATCCGGGCAAGTGCCAATGTGACATGTATTTTCCAAAAAGTTTATCTTGGACATCACTGACATCCCGTGCCTCGGAAAGCACGTAAAGCTGTTGGTCCCGGTTGTCATTCTTAGAACAATGACAGTCTTTACGGGTAAGCCAGAAAGTCTTGACCAGTCTCACCAAGAGGTATCGTGTCACCCAGTTACTGGGTTGTTAAGGTCTGAGAGGCAGTCGCTTCACGTAAAACACTGATATCCAGCTGAACTCGGTTAGGCTAAATGCCGACCCTAACATAGTTGGGAAAAGGCTAGGGAGATGATGAAGTAAAGATTAATTTAGATCTTATACAAGTAGTGTATAGTTTCAACTCATGGTACAGAAAGAGGGGAAAGGGGCGTAACTGTCGCGTCATATAACACGATGGGTATTCTGTGGCAAATTAACTGGGTGATTAGGTAATTTCCTGCTAACGGTAATGTTGATAGTATCACTAATTGGACGTGTTTTCTACTGTTTTGATGGTCCTTCTTCTCTTCTTAATCGTGCACTCTTGTCAGAGTGGTCGTGATCATGGAAAGTCCTTAGTAGCTGCCCTTGCGATTTCTCTCCACTTGTTTCTATTAGTGGCATTCCTCGCGCACTCCACGATTGAGCTGGATGTTACTGTCTTTATAGCATCCGACCATCTGGTTGGTGACCGACCACGAGGACGCTGCCATTCTATTCTCCCTGTTTTGATGATAGTTGGTTGAATTTGTTTACATGATGACACAAGAGATTGGAGGAAGACTTACTTTTAATTTATACTAACTGACCCCCGCGGTTTCGCCTGCGTTGTATTAGGTTTTTTGTTACTGCTCCGTTCCCGTAGGTCAAATCGTAATCGTATGTATCATATGTCTCATTCTGATACTAAACTGTATTACTGTAAAAATATATTGTGTTCAGTATTTTCGACGGTTCAACGGACGGCCTAAATAGAATGCCATTTTTCTAATGTTGTCGTCATCCCAATTGTATTGGTATTGAAAAAATCATGCAAGCGCCATTTAAGTTAATTACTGAAGCACACTCATTTGAGTGGACCTGTCCAGACAGTGCAAGCATTTTTCTGTACTTTGCTCAGCTAATACACATCTCTGTCTCGAAGTAAGAAAACCAGATTTTAAATATTATAACTCAGTAACGTAATCTTGATGACAACAAGTTACAAGACAATAACTCTCAAGCGGCTTATTCCATTATTCATGAGACTATACTTAAACTATTACAACTATATATCCGTCAGCAAGCCTATATATTACGTCAAATGGCAAATTACATAATACGAAGTCGGTATAAACATTGATATTGATACGAATCCATAATGATATTAAGGTTCTGCCAGACGTTTTTATTGAACTCCTCTTCACACTTACAGACGGGACTGTTAGTCTAGTGCAGGGGGTCGTGTGTTCGATTTCCACCCATGACGAATCTCCGAGTGAATTTTTGTGTAATATTTTTTCTGTGTCTGTAAATTAATTGTTTTATTGGTTACAAAGTGGAAATCATATTTTTCTTAATCCTCCTCTGTTATTTTCGGATTAATTTCGTTGCGGGATACGAGACAGTTGAATCGTTTCTCCAGGACTTGTCAAGCTGCACACAAAGTTAAAGTAAGGGTAAAAATATAACCTTTTATGTTATTAAATAAAAGCTTTGTTAGTAGCATTAACGAGACAGTGTAGATAATACAAAGAGCTGGGGGCCAATTCTCGATTTTCGCCATTTATCTCGAGTTCGAGATTGTAAGTCTATCTCTATGTCTATCAAAAATATCTCTATCTCTACCAAAAAATGGCGAATTGAGCAGAATTCCGTATTCTCAGTCAAAATAGAAATAAATGTCACGAAAATGTCGAGTCGAGTGAAGATAATGCTACCATTATGAAGAATCGCACGTTCCGTTTTTGGTAGCTTAGTAAAAGTAGCATATGTGAATGAATGATTTCGTTTTAAAATGCTATATATACGAATATTTAATTATAAAACGAAACGTTTAGTGTAAAAATAATCAGTTTGACAGTTGACTGTCTGTCAATGACAGAATTCAAGTGTTAGGTAGGAAGTAAATGATAATGTTCTTTATTTTAAAATAAAATTGTTAAGTCATACAAAAAATCAATTATAATAAAATCGGTTACAATAATTGTGCACTCAACAAACACGTAAATTAGGTATTTTAGGGTGTGCAAGATAGAAATTCTAATAAACAAATAAACTCGTCCATCTTTCAGTGGTTTCAAGTCTAATCGTGGTCGTCGTTTCAAAAAAACACAATGCACAAATCAAAAAGTATACTTAAATCGAATTTCCAGTAGGTATGAGATGCCAAGCCGTATTTTATTAAAAAAATAAGGAAATAAAAACACAGGGTACAATCCAAAACTAAACGAATTCACACAGAAATGACGTATCTCTACAATTGACATGACATCTCTACTGCTCAGAAGCACTCGACATGAACTCTAACGTTAGCCTTCGACAAATGTCGAACTCGACATCCCCAGAATAGCAACTTTAAAAATTTGACGAAAAAATGACGTCATTCGACTTTTTTGTCGAATTCGACATCATCTCTAAAACCGAGAATTGGCTCCCTGGTTGAAAATAACGCCGCCTTAAAATAATCTGGTATTTACTAAGTCATACAACACAAACAATCCAAAAATTAGCTTAATTGTGTTTGAGAACTAATGACGGGATGTTTGTTTGTTGTAAAATTCTTCAGCGAATTTGGGTGTCAGCTGTGAGACGACAACCCATTTTTTCGAAATTGACACAAGCCTGCAAATAAATAAATACGAGCCTAAAGCTGGGCATTGACGGTCATTTTTCGCGTCAGTCTAGTCATAAAACGGCAAATTAGGCGGCCAACCAACTCTGGAGTGACGATTCGACACTCACGATCAAATTTTGGATAGACGTCAGTTCAACTGACGCGCCAAAATGACCGTCAATGCGCAGCTTAACCATTCACCCAGGCAACGTGAGTACAATCTAACAGTATTTCCTATATCTGAGCACTCGAAAACCGTTGAATAATAAAAAGGTTATCTGTCCGTACTGGCCACACGGTACAAGATGTTTGTTTGTAAGTAAAATCAAAAGTAAGAGTTTAATTTTGTTTGTTATTATTTTTTAATTGTACTGAATTAAATTTAACGCTCGCAAAGTGTTAAACAACTTTTCTTGCTTATTTGGTGCATGGTTGAAGGTAACTTTGATATTCTCACTATTAATCTTTCAAGGAGGGCCCACGACCTCTTTGAATTGCTAGAAGCAAGCAATTGCTTGCTACATTATCTTCCTGCGTTCAGCAGCCATTGCAGCATTGGGGAAATGCCACATCCAGACATGAACGTCTTTTATCTAATGAATGATGGAACGCAATGCATCAGAAAAACGAAGACAGATTGTTACTGAGAGTGCTACGTACGCTTCGACTTTCATAGTTTATATATAAGCTGCAAGCAGGCGTAGACCACGCGTAAGACGATTACGCGTCCATACAGCCACGCCTCCGTAGACACTAGTCCCTAATCTCTTCTCCTACTCAACAGATAATCCCACTATGCACCATCCTGGCACTGCTAGCAGCACCCTCGCTGGAGCAGAGCACATCCAACACGCCGATCTCACCATGTCCTAACGTGTTCATGTACGAGCCGCCCGGGACCGAACCAGGCCGGTGGTACGGAGTTGTCAACCTATCCACGGACAGCACTCTTCACTCGCTGTGGCTGAACATTGTACTGGATAATAAGGCTGATATACTTGGGGTGAGTTTTTGAATATGTTATTTGTTTATTGAAATGTCTTAAGCACTACCACTACAGGTTTAAACCTAATGCGATAACCAAGTAACACATATAAAATTAAATTATGGCATAATAGGTAAACTGTTGGTAACTTCGTGTATAATTTATAGAAAGACTAGCTTTCGTCCGTGTTTTCGTCCGCCGGGTGTCGATCTACCATACCCAATTTTACAAAAAATCCTTTCTAGGGAATACCTACTCTTCACCGACAACATACCCTCCAAGTTTCATGACTCTAGTATTAAGGCTGAGCTATGATATACAGGGTGTCCCACGGCTATGCCACATGGAGGGAAAGTACCTTAAATCTTGTAGATAGAACATTTTACTGAATGAAGACATTATTTGAATTTTAAAACAATTTATATTGCATTCATAGATTTCTAAATAATTAAATGGTTGGGCCGGGAATCGAACTTGTTCCACGAGAAAAAATAATCACCCTATAGTTTTATCATACCGATCAAAAGGTTTCATCATAAGGATAATTTTTTGCTAAATAACATAGTGTCACAAATAAAAGGAAGACCGTGAATTTTAACATTTGATGTAAAATTTTGTTCTGAAAGTTAAAAGCTTACATTGCCGCAAGGACATACTACTACAACTGACAATCATAACTACTTATTACTAATTAATCTACCCACTTGAGTAGTACGCATCATTTAAATAAATAAATATCCACCACAACAAGACCAAAAAATCGTCAGGAAACGAAATAATCAAAAGATATCACTTTGTATTCAAGGTTTCAAGAAGAAGGGACTAGTTTTGAGCGTTTGAAAAATTGACAATTTTTTTATTAAAAATGTTAAAATTCATGGTCTTTCTTTTATTTTTGACATTATGTTATTTAGCAAAAAATAATCCTTGTGATAAAGCCTTTCGATCGGTAGGATAAAACTACAGGCTGATTAATTTTCTCGAGTAACAGGTTCGATTCCCGGTTCAACTATGTAATTATTTAAATATCTATGAATGCAGTTTAAAATGTTTTCAAAATTCAAATAATGTCTTCTTTCAGTAAAATGTTCTATCTACAATATTTAAGGTACTTTCCCTCCATGTGGCATTGCCGTGGGACACCCTGTATATCACAGTCAGTTATTCAGTCAGTCACTTTACCGTTTAATATATTATGTAGATTTATTAAAAAGTCTTAAAAACTACTAGTGCAGGTCTTAACCTAATGCGATAGCCAAGTCATCATCATCTCCCTAGCCTTTTCCCAACTAGGTTGGGGTCGGCTTCCAGCCGAACCGGATTCAGCTGGATACCTGTGTTTTACGTGAAGCGACTGCCTATCAGACCTCCACAACCCAGTAACTGGGCGACACGATACCCCTTGGTTCGACTGGTCAGACTTTCTGGCTTCTGAATACCCGTAACGACTGTCAAAGTTCTAGAATGACAACCGGGACCAACGGCTTAACGTGCTTTCCGAGGCACGGGATGTCAGTGATGTCCAAGATAAACTTTAGAAAGTACATATGAATTGAAAAAGTCACATTGGTACTTGCCCGAATTCAAACCCGCAACCTCTTCTTACACGAGAAGCGGGCGCCTTGTCCACTGGGCCATCACGACACACAATGCGATAGCCAAGTACCACATTTAATTAAATTAAAGCTTAAGTAAACTGTTTGTAACTCGTGATAAAAATAAGATGTAACGCGTGTAAATACACAATACAATACCAAAATCACAAATCTGTTTGCAGTTTATAAATAGTTTTCCTTATTTCAAATCCAGTTTGGCAACATTTTTTAACTTTTATTTTATTTTGGAAAACTCAAAAACTTTAAGTGTGTCAAATCCGTTTTATTCCACTACAAACATTCGTTGCTTTTTGCAATTGGTACTTAAGACTCCAAAGACGAAGACCGCAAGATGTACTGATGATCTCATCAAAACCGGTTTGATGAGATCATCAGTCCCGTTGGATGCAGGTGGTGCAGGACCGATGCATGTGGAGATCTTTAGGGAGGCCTTTGTCCAGCAGTGGACGTCTATCGACGGATGATGATGACTAAAGACTCGTTGGTCATTGATTTGGCCATTGACAAAAAAGTAAGGCTGAGATTCGTAACTTAGCCCGAACTTTGGCTTTACAATTTTCCGTCTCCATGTTACCACTGTAGTTTTACTGTTTTGCAAAAGCGACAGTAATATCGTTCGGCCATAGCGGTCAAAGCATGCTCAGGAAGTGTTAAAACAAAGAAAGCGGTTACAAATCCATATATTTCTTACAGAACTGGGTAGGAGACGTATCAACGGTAGACAACAAGGACTTCAAAATCGAAAACGCTGACATGCAGATCAATCCTGGCCCCGCCGTGGCAGTGCGTTTCTTCGTGCAATACAACCCCACGAACAAGACTCCTAAACTCCAAGCAATCAGGCTGAATGGGAGAGAAATCTGCAATGCCAACACCCCACAACCCACCATCAACCGGCCTGTAGAGGAACCTGTGAGGAGGCAGACAGCGAGACCAGAAACAAGGCCTAGTGTAGGGTTTGAAGTAGGAACGAAGCCGGTACGAGAACCCCCAAAGGAATCTCCCAGGCCGGTGTACCCTAGACCAAGTAACAACAATCAACAAGCTCTTAACATGTAAGTACTTCTAATCCTACAGACACCTCTTAAACCTTCGAACACATGTGATTCGAGACACAATAGCGGCCCGACAGCCGGTTGTCGTTTGGTCGTTAAACTCTAGAATTTACAGCCACAAATACTATAATAACACAAATATATTTTAATTCGATGGAAAATCATACGGGTTGTAAAGTTATGAAATGGTTTTGTAACATTTTTATGCTGCCATATTATAGTGGTAAGCTTTGACGCCTTATATCGCGTTCTTTTCGTAAGTGCATGACAAATAAAAACTTTAGACTGATGTTCGGTCATAGTGGACAATCAGAGACTAGCTAGATAACAAATATAAATACGCAAGAGATATTATCAATGTCTACGCAACACACAGGTGCACTTTAGTGGTCTGAGGTCAAAATCATCACAGTCTCAACAGATTTTACGATCTAGAAAAACCCCAACAAGTCGCTCTGGGACATTTCAATGTTCAATAGCTAACTTATTGATATTATTTGTTTATTGTTAGACTTGCATGTCTGTCGGTATGTCTTTTCAGTTTGTATGTGTATCACTGTCACAATCTGATAGGACCGTAACCCGATACGCTTTTCGCGGTGTATCACACAAACATTCAAACAACTTTTAATCTTGAAACTGTTACCAAGAAATTCCTAATGGAAACCACTAATGTTAATCGAACTAGAAACTAATATCCCGAGCTGGGAATCTATCCCAGGTTTTCATTTGTCGCATACGCAACCATTTAACAAAAGCAACGGGCCAAAATATAGTTATGTGACATTTTCAAAGTAAAATCTTATCACGAATGAAGGCTACCTAATTATTTCTAATAAATAGGACCTTTTCCAAATAATAATATAATAGTTTGTATTATTTTTTGCTCAATCTTTTCTTATTCTACGAATTACCAGCGATACTATGAATCAAGCTCAGTTTTTTTTCGACGAGCCCGAGACAAACACGTTGACGTCACAGCCGAAATAAATTCATCATGGCGGCTAACTCGTAAAGAGCAATTGATTACAACATTCATTAATATCGCTTGCTATCTACCACTGTCGTACAAATTACATTGTGTTCGGAGCCTGGTAATTAATTGTCCCTTTTCTAAAAAAAAACATGTTCAATTCCGTCATAATGTTAATGGCAACTCTAATGATGGCATCGTACCTTCTAGTGCATCGCGACGATTGGAAAATTTGTAACAGTATGTCCTTCTTGTGAGGTGGACTTTTCTAGAAAGAAAATAGTTTATTTGATTGATTGATTGTCATATTCTTGTAATTTGATGATTTTTTTTAGATAGGATGTGTTGACTAGAGTAATATTACCGGTTCATTTATACTTATATTTAAAAATTCGAAATTAACTCTGTACAGTAGAGCCCCAAGTCTAAGGCCCGTATTAATAGACGACACTCAATTCTGAGACGCTCTCAAGTTTATTGCTGTCCTTATTTTTTCCCTTTAGAATGACAAGGACAGCAAGAGACTTGAGAGCGTCTCGGAGTTGAGTAACGTCTATTAATACGGGCCTTAAAGCCTGGCTTATAAGATCTAAAATTGACAAGAGCCTATCAGTAACAAATATTTAAAAAAATATAGTGTAAGAAAGGTAAAAGCTGCTGAAAAAGACGCTCTGTCGGGCTTGCACAATCATTATGCCTGAATGCAAACATAAGCTTTATGTATCTGCGACTTTCTGTAAGTTCGACTGTAAAAATAATAAAATAAAATATATTAATGCCATTTTATGAAATAAATAACACTTAACAAGTTTTCCGTGGTGAACAACAAATTTCCCTAATTATATTTACATAATTAATCGCATATTTTTCTCATTAAGCGACAGCGGGGACAGGCCCGACAACAGCTATGTTCTGACCACGCTCCGACCTGATCGGAGGCCCACAGTCAGACCTTCAGTAAGGCAAGTATCTTATTTTTATATGACATATCCCCAAATACTGACATTAATAATGGACCTGTTGGTCCTGTGGTGACCCTGACTGCTAAGCCGGAGGTCGTGGGTTCGATTCTCACCCAGGACAAACTTTGTGTGACGAGCATGATTGTTTGTTCTGTGTCTGAGTGTAATTTATCTATAATATGTATGTATTTAGAAAGTATATAAGTATGTATATCAGTTGTCTGGTTACCATAACACAAGCTCTGCTTAGCTTGGGATCAGATTACCGTGTGTGAGTTGTCCTAAGAAAAAAAAACTCAAACGTCATTTAATTTAAGACACTCTCAAATCTGTTGCTGTTTTGCTTTATCCCTTTAGAGAGACAAGGACAGCAACAGTTTTAATAGCGCCTTAAAGTTAAGTGACGTTTGAGTATTCAGCAATTAGTCCCACACAACTTATACTGTCGAATATAAGTGTTAATTTTTTAAGTAATCTGTACTAATATTATAAATGCGAAAGTATCTCTGTCTGTCTGTCTGTCTCTTCTTCACGCCTAAACCACTGAACCGATTTGAATGAAATTTGGTACGGATATAATCTAGGACCCGAGAAAGAACATAGGATAGTTTTCATCCCGGAAATCCCCCGGGAACCGGAACTATTATTCCACGCGGACGAAGTCGCGGGCAAAAGATAGTAACTTTGTATTTTCTTAGCAATTACTTGTCATCGATTTCTGCAAACTAATGCCCGATTCTATAACTGAATTATTGTTTTTATTTGCAGTGATTCCGATGACTACTGGACAGGGCCTGCCTATATACAATTACCTAAACAAGACACTTCTAACTCTAACAGCCCTGGTGGACAGGTTAGTCTTATATGCTTACTTCTTCCTTCAACAGAAAGAAAACTTTACTTAGAACAAAACTTGGAAAACAATCCTTATTTGATTCAGAACTTATTTATGACTTATTAATTTGATAGTCTTTTGATTAGACAGAGACTAAAGAGGTTAGATTATCATTTTTTATTTTTTGTTAATCAAATTGTAGAACAAACATTTTTAGTGATCATATCCAAAATAACATGACATAACATATGAGCCGTCAAAGTCAATGCGTTTATGGCACTTATATGCGCTTATGTATTGCCAATGGTTCGGTTGAGTCAAAAAGTTTAAGCTAGCGAAGCTCCGAAACATAGGTATATCTCTATAGAGAAGAACAAGCAAGAAATTTTGTGGAGGGAGACTCTTCTTAACGTAGGTTAAACAATATCGTTGTTACTTTGTTCTTGTTACTTCTATCTTTCCACATTATAAAACAAATCCACTGCGTCTAACTGTCTAACTGTTTGCGATAAACTCAAAAACGACTCAACAGATTTACATGCAATTGTTACTAATAAACTGAGTGATTTATGAAGAAATGGAAAGAAAGGAAGGAAAATAAAGGATTAAGCGTATGTATAACAAATGCAAATTGCAGCATAAAAAGCCTAAAATTTCAGAGATTTGCAACACTCATACTCGTGAGATTTGCAAGCTGTGATTGGGCGCTATTTGTGATTACCATGAAGGTCAATAGCAATATAAAACTATTCAATATTACTTTAATTTACAACACCTTATTAAGTACTTTATACACACGGGGATTCCCTTGAAGGAACATAAGTATATTTTTATTTATATTTATTATTACCACAGCTTATCACGTCAATTCTATTTACATTATTATCATATTGATACATTGTTTATGGATGACTCACCTTCGATATTTAAATGTCACATAGAACGGGCTGTTGACGTCACATAATCCAGTTTTATACTATGAAGCTCTTTGTTATGTAACTGATTTTGTTTTCAAAATACTCTTCTTAAATCTAAAACCAAAGACAGCCAAATCCTACTAGCTATTTCGTGCAAGTTTACCCATTTATTTTCATACAAAACTAGCTGACTCTTCCACGCGTTTTTGTGGTTGGCATCGAAATAAAATATGGCCTATCTTTCTACTAAGATCAAACTGCACAAGGCGGATTGACGACTTCGAACTTATTGATTACAAAGGTTTTCTAACCAAAACCAAACCAAAGGTTTTTCTTCACCGACGTCAGTGATGTCTGACATAAGATTAGAATAGAAATGACGACAACATAAAAAAAATGGCATTCTGTTTAGTCCGTCTTGTAGATCGGCCAAAAATACTATACATTAATAAAAAAATACAAAGATAAAGAGCAACAAAGTTCTGGAGTGGGGGCTTTTAACACTACCGTAATGCAAATTAAAATTGTATCTGGTCGTGGTGACGTCACGCACTCACGCCAACTTCAACGCACTGTAAGTATATATCGTCCTCATTTTTCGTTTATGAGAAAAAAGAAAAAATACGTGTCCAATTTTTTTAATAATCTCAATTACGGACTAATTACTTTTTTTTCGTCTTCTCGCCTATTGAGAAAGTAGAAAAGTTGGAAATGAAATAATTGGGTGCCCTCTATCTGGCAGAAACTTGTTTCTCCGAAACCTATTTGGCATAACTCACTTGGCAGAAACTTTTTTAAACGAACATTGTTAAGGTATAAAAAATATTTAACATAATTGTTTTTTGGCCTAATGTTTTTATGTCCGAATTTTAAATGGGATACTTTTATGATGGCAGAATTGTATTGCGAATAATTACCTTTGTCAGAGTTACAATTTTGCATAATTTCGTTTAGCATAACGTTTATTTAGAGCGCCGATTATTTGGCATAATTTGACTTAGCATACTACGAAGATCACAGAATTTCAATAGAAATAATTACTACTCATATTGAAAAAAAAAATATTGTTTTAAAAAATCACTATGGTGTGCTACAAAAGTGAGTGACAGAAATGAATCGCTGCAAAACCGACTTCACGTAGTCTTGTCTGCCCTACCCCTAGAGTGTAATTTAAACCCGCGAAGGCGCGGAGGGGCGAGGCGGCCCGCGGCGGCTGCGGTGGTGGACGACCAATCTGCGACGATTAGCTCGCGTGGGGCCGCCGGAGCCCCGCAGCGCCGGAGCCGTGACAGAAGCCATGCCTGCTGCATGTTGCATGCCTGCTGCATGCTGCATGCTTGTTGCATGCTTGCATGCTTGCTGCATGCTTGCTGCATGCTTGTTGCATGCTTGTTGCATGCTTGTTGCATGCTTGCATGCTTGCTGCATGCTTGATTGCTTGCTGCATGCTTGCTGCATGCTTGCTGCATGCTTGCTGCATGCTTGCTGCATGCTTGCTGCATGCTTGCTGCATGCTTGCTGCATGCTTGCTGCATGCTTGCTGCATGCTTGCTGCATGCTTGCTGCATGATTGCTGCATGCTTGCTGCATGCTTGCTGCATGCTTGCTGCATGCTTGCTGCATGCTTGCATGCTTGCTGTATGCTTGCTGTATGCTTGCATGCTTGCTGCATGCCAAAATAAGATATGAAATGCATGACAAAAGATGATTCTGGCTGTGAATTTTCTGCGATATGATGGTTCTACTTTTGATTATTATGGATATAAAATATATGCCAAAAAATGATTCTGGTTTTGAACTTTCTACGATGTGATGGTTATACTTATTGATTATTATGGATATGAAATTTATGCCTAAAGATTATTCTGACTTACAAACTTATGGGTTTCGGTCTATGGTAAATGAGTGTATGCCAAACGATTTTCTGCGAAAAGAGGTGTATGCTATCCGTTGCTATGCAAAATAAAATGATGACGTACAAAGTTCTGCTATAAAGGGTGGACCCGAAATAATCATATTAGCAAAGTAGCCTGAATTCGAGCCCAGCCTAAACATTGGGTTATCAGTGGTTATCATGACATCGCGTCATCTTCTACCTATTTTAAAAATTGAATCATAAGTTTTTCATAGATTCATCAAAACGTTACATATAATCATTATGGGCTATCTCTCAAATTAGACTCTCAATCCATTCCAAGAAAATGTTTATATCTATTATTATACGTGTCATTATTATTTTATTAATATTGTTCATCGTGCGTTACTCATGTGGCAATCGTAGTACATGTCAAGAGGTCACCTCGTGTTGCCTGCTGGTAAATGTCATTATCGAACTATCGTCCTCATTTATATACGAAGGAAAGAAAATAAGCAAGGGTCTTCTGTGTTTAAATATGAACTACTTTAATATCCGTTGCTTCTCTATGGATTGAAAACACTGTCGCTTAATCTAATTCCATATCCATACTAAATGCGAAAGTAACTCTGTCTGTCTGTCTTACTTTCACGTCAAAACTTCTGAACGAATTTAATTGAAATTTGATACAGAGATAGTCCATTGCCTGAGAAAGGACATGGATAGTTTTTATCCCAAAAATCCCACAGGAACGGTAACTACACGGATAAAACCGCGGGGAACAACTAGTTATTAATAAATTGTACCTATTAAAAACATTTTCACAGAAATATGCTAAAATTCTATTTTCCGAGATAGGTAGGTTGATCGGTTGACTAGTTTATTTTTTCTCTTTGTTTAAACTAGTCTATTCTTAGCCGGATTAGAATACCTCTTGATGTAAATGGGCTATCATTTATATATATAAGGTCATAAAGAATAGTCTAGGTTGTGTAACACCACGCCAAAATATTGGCAGAGCATTAACCGAACCAAAACAGCTGGTTTATTACACAAGAACAAATAGGTATATTAAAGTAATTGCTTTCCTTTTTATCCGACTGCCGAAAGGACGGTTATGTTTTTCAAGCGTTTTTATGGCGATTGTGATGATGATAGTTTTTAAGCAATTTTATGCGCCTTCGTCATGGTATTTTCATACAAACTGTCGTCTCCTACCTATTTTGGTTACAAAATAGGAACAAACACCCCGCAATAATCTTACGTCGAACCCTACGTCACACTACAACTACAACGTTTTGTATGTGCGTTGTTTACCGTCTGTCTGTTTCTTTATTTAAATTGCGTGGCTTACCATAAAATTGATAATTTGATTGAATACTCTAACCTAACTGAACCACTATAAAAATGGTTGTACCATTTCAAGAAACGTTCGAACACTTGCTGTACACCTACATAAAAGATTGAGAGGACTGTAAAAAACATCTTTAAATATATTTTAAAAATGCGACCACAATACTTCGCAGTTATTGAAACATCCGGGTACATGTGTTATTCAAAGTACATTCGGTCTAGAACGAAAATCCTTTCTTAGCTAGTTAATTGGGCTTAAGTTTATTATAATTTATTTACTTAATACAGACTACAACAGGGTCCACTGTGTTAGTAACAAAGTAACTTAACCTATGTTAGTACTTAATATCTAAAACAGATCAGGTGCGGTTAATGAGCGCCCACACTAGTGGGCTATCTGCCCGTGCGGCTATCGCTTGCAGGATAGTGTTGGGACTGCCGCGCAGTCTGTGGAGTAGCGAGGCAGATTTAAAAGATTCAAATTGTGTCGTGACCCTCAAAGTTCGAAAGACTTTCATACAACATTCTTTGTTTTGTTTTTTCTAGATTCAGACAGAGCACAAAACAACTTTTGTCCACATCCGTATTGTAATTACCTATTCTAGAAACAACCGGAATATGTTCTTTTAACGACATTTCTGTGAAAGCAGTGAAGGACATTTTATCTACACTACGCATTTTTTTAGTGAAGGGAACATTTTGTTCGATATTTTTTTTTTTTTGCTAAACTTAATATTTAATTCGTTATAAAATATTAAGTTTTTAAAAATTTGTTTAAAAATTACCGGGAATGTTTAATAAAACCAAAAAAGTAACACTTTCGACATTTTTTTTATTTATTCAATACAGCATTTGTAGTAGGGCAAAATGTTGTGCAGAAATAAACAATCAAATAATTTTTGCGGTGGTAAAAATTTTGTTATGAATGGAAGTGACTAAAATGGAAAAAGAAAAAAAAATGTTAGTTAGAGAAATTTCGAATGAGGCTACTACATACGGAAAATCGTTGATGTTGGTGTATGTGACGAGAAAGGCTAAAACATATGTTTATATGAGAATGATAAATACAAATGTGGAGGAATAGAAGGAAAGAGAATGGCTGAAGAAAAGGTAGATGAACTCAGTTACAAAGAGAGAATACGTTAAGTGTATTATTTAATTGAGTTATTTTATTTTGTGTGTATAATATGGTCACGACCTGAAATAAATGCTTATTTATTTATAATGTGTCTTGCCACACACACATTCTTTTCAACATGGGCGTAGCCAGCCTTGGGCTCAGGATGGGGCAGAAGTCAACCTACCCCCATCCCCCCCCGCCCCTCTCGCAGTAATTTTTTTATAACTTGAGCCGTTTGGGCTCTGCGTCTTAATAAAATGTAATATTTAGTTTCTACAAATCTTTATAAAAGTATTGGCCGTGCCAATGTTTATGTTGTAATGTTATTGCCAAGAGTGTAAGTCAGTGTGTGAGTGGTGCTAGAGAAAGAGCAGAGCGGACGCACCAGAACGCTCTGGACCCGAGATATAGAATAATAAAATCCTCTCAAAATACCTAAGTAAAGTAGGTACAAATTGCACATAACGAGAGAGACATACAGAGAGTATGGTTTGCTGGTAAGCGGTCAAACTTTAAGAAGACTGCATGAAGTCAACCTACGTGCTCGTAGGCTACTTCGGATACCAGCGCTAAGGAGAAGCAATCGAGGAAAAAGATTACAATGGGCTATTGCACACGAAAACTGGAACCATTCTCAAAGGTCACTTGTGCTTTTCACTAAGATAGAAGATAAAATATCTAACAGAATGATTAAAGAAGCGTGTAAAACAGCGGCCGACGCGATCTTAACTGTTTTTAACCGATGTATTGCTGAAGGCGTTTTTCGTCGTAACTGGCGCCGTGGTTTTGTACGAATAATTCCTAAGAGTGGCGACAAGCCCCCGGACGACCAGAGTCATACCGGCCCATTACACTTCTACCATCTTTTGGAAAACTCCTGGAACGCCTTATCGTTCCACGTTTGTTACCGAACGGACCTAAATTTCATAATAATCAATTCGGTTTTACTATAGGTGATTCGTCGACGCGGCACTTTCTGTTAGAAAAATCGTTAATTTATCAGAGCATAAATACGTCATTGGGATCTTTCTGGATATTTCTGCGGCTTTTGATAACGCATGGTGGAAAATTCGTGGTCGCTACAAAAACATATATAATCTAATTTACTCTTACCTTTTTAATGGTTCTGCAAAACTTAAGCTTGGACATTATTCTATGACTAAAGCACTAACCATGGGATGTCCTCAAGGTTCAGTTATCGGTCCTTATCTTCGGAATCTAGGTTTTGACAATTTCCTCGCGATTCCGCTTCCAAGCGGTTGTTCAACAGGTTACGCGGACGACGGCCTGCTGCTCATTCAGTCTATTACTCGAGCTGGTCTTGAGAACTTGGCTGACGGTAGCCTACGTTTAATATCTCAGTGGGGTACTCGCAATCGTCTCACCTTCGCACCACAAAAAACCTATCAACTTATATTAAAAGGTAATCTCTAATCGTGGCCCAGTATAAAATTTAATAACGTCCCGGTTAAAAAACAACAAACAGAATACTACCTTGGTCTGTTGTTAGAAAAGAACTTTTCATTTATTGAGCATATTAAAACAGTAGGCGAGAAAGCTAAAAGAAACTTTTATATAGGGTCTTTCATTCTTAACCCTCAACCTATTTATGGGGCTACCTACTTGGGTTGTTTGTGCTACGGTGCACCTGTTTGGGCCGATAGAGCTACTATAGGGGCGGCACGTCGGAAATTGCTTCAAAGTCAACGCTTGGCTTTGATATTCTTATGCAAAACGTATAGGACGGTTAGTACTGAGGTCCTACCGGTACTTGCAGGTGTGCTTCCAGTAGATCTTGAGGTGCAGCGACGTGCTGCAATGTATTACTCCGCGCGGGAGGCCATGGACACTAACTTTGTAACACAGCGTGACCTTAATAGAATTTCTAGATTACTTAAACCGCAGACTGAAGTCTGGGAGGAACTTTTATCCGAATGGGATAATTCCACTAAGGGCCGACACCTCCATCTGTTCTTTCCATCCGTTCGTGTGTGGCTGGCTAGGACTTGGCTGGAGGTGAATCACTGTGTTGCCCAATTTCTCACAGGTCATGGCAATTTTAAGAGTAAATTAAATTCCGTTAAACTAGTTGCTTCGCCTTTGTGTCAATGTTCTGCATTGGGCTGTGAATACGAACAATCTGCACATCACATCTTATAGGAGTGTGTTCTTTGGCAGAATGAGCGCAATATAATGTTGGATAGTATACAGGTTACATCTGGTGTCGTTTACTATGCGGACCTTGTGGAAACTAGAACCAATTTCCGTGCGTTCAAGCGCTTTTGCCATACCTATTATTGGAATCAATTGTAACAGCTCACATTTTTAGGACCCAGTAATTTTATTACAAACTGTATTCCGTGGTGCTAAGCAATTTGGGCTTCTCCCAGTTGTGATTGCCCCTTTGTGCCTATTGGCCTAGTTCTGTTCTGTTTCCTGCTTGTTATGGAGGGAAGTGAAAATATTTATTTTTCTTACTCCTCCGCAGTTATTTCTGATTAATTTCGTTGCGGGATCCAAGACAGTTGAATCGTTTCTCCGGGACTCGTCGAGCTTCATTGCTTCGGCGCTTTTCTCTCAGACTCCACTGTTGATTCTGGCTTTCAGGAGTTGCAGTGTTTGAGAATAGTGTGGTGGGATTGTCCCAATAAAAAATTGTGCTTTTCACTGATGACTCCAGGTTTGGATTTCATACTGATTCGCGAAGAGTACGCGTTTGGTGGGGTGAACCTGGACGTTGGAAACGAATGCAGCATCCACAACAAGTTCATGCATATCAAGGTGGCACGATTATGGTTTGAATTGAAATAACTGCTAGAAATACCGAGATGAGGTGCTAGAGTCTGTCATCTTGCCCTACAGACAGCAAATTGACACCCTTGTTTTGAGTATGCAGAACCGCTGCAGATGTATCAGGAGAGTCTTAGGTGATCCACGGAACAATAATTTTAAGGTTTCATCAATTTTTATAAACAAAATAGCTGTGTCGTTTAGGTTTTGATGTTTCAAAAATAAAGTCAAGATTTTACTTTTGTATGAGCTTTTCCTCTTCTTCTAAGTTTCTTTTAAATTTTATACTTTATCTAAAAGTTTGTTATCAGATTAGATAGGCTATTAAACAAGGTTTTTTTTAATGTATAGGTGTCTTAACAAAAAGTTAATAGAATTATAGTTATTTAGGTTTAATTGAAATATCCCTAGACCATGTTGAAGTGTGTATTTATCTACAGTAATACGGCTCTGTTTCAAAAGGCTGCTGCGATGCGCGCGTTCGGTCAATCGCACGAATGACCGAACGCGCACTTTTTGTTTTGATCGCAATTTTTTCTTGTCGACTATTTTTATTGTGTAACTTTCTTACGGATATTATGATTGTTGTTAGTATAAGATTTTTTTTTTAATTAGGCACCTAATAGGTCAGAGCCAGGGTGGGGCAAGTGCCCCAGCTTGCCCCAGTGTGGCTACGCCCATGCGTTTTCAATACTTATTAGGCACCTAATATTTTAAATCCCTATAATTTAAGCATAAGGATATAATCAAATCAATTAAATCGTAGTCGTTATTTTTAATCAAATGCTTTTTGCATAATAAGTTCCGATAAGGAAAACGCTTTAAAATATCATTATAACCTTTGATGAGAAGAAGCTTCTTTGCAGAACTGGTTACAACAAGGTCAATTGCAGACTTTATGTTCACTAGAGGTAGGAGAAGGTTAAGCACCTTTAGCACAATTTTTGCGGTTTGGTCATTGCTTATTCAGGGAGCCTACCACAAGCTCTTATAGCAGTATCACTTCGATATTACTTTCAGTGGGAAAGAGACGGCGCTAGACAACGTGTCTAACGCTGTCACTTGCACACTCTGGAACAGGAATAAAACAGTCTTACTTAAAACGTCATGGTACAGGGGCAGGTCTTGCGTTGCTGCTGTGCTTTTGTGGGTTAAAGCGTGATGTTTTGTAGCCTTACTAAAACTTTCTATCAAAATCTGTGTAGTAATTTATGCGTAAAAGAGACACAAACATCCTAGCAAATTATCGCGTTAAAAAAAGATACTAGTGCTGATTCTCTTGTTCACAAACTTACCTAAATTTAAGTTTTATGCATCTTTCTCTTTCCATTTCTTAAAGAAAAGGATAGAAAAGGATAGATACATTTTAGTTTAATCCTATCAAATTGGACAGCGCCTAAAGTAAATCGCGCGTCTAAATTATCTATGGCGTGTCTAAATTTGACAGGACTTAACTAATATTTTATCTTCTGTCTTTTTCTTAATGAAATGGAAAGAGAAAGATGCACTTAACTTAAATTCAGGTGAGTTTGTGAATAAGAGAATCGGCACCACTGTCTTTATGTTATGTTAGACCTCTGTGCCTTTAGACACCGCTCAACTTCCGTCGGCTATAGCGTGATGTTGTGTAGCCTATGTGTTATTGCAATGTACAAGCTATTTTTACGAAAGTTTCAACAAAATCCGTTCAGTAGTTTTTGCGTGAAATGGCAACAAACCTCCTAAGAAACTTTCGTATAACTTTGCCCTGTGTTTGTAATTAATTCCTTCGAGATATTTTCTATTTTTATGCGTGCGCAGAATTCAATTTGCTTAAAATGCGTGCTGTCGTAATCTCGGAACAGTAAAATACCTATAAACTCGTTTATTGTATATATCTACATATGTAATTGGCCAGTAAATACGTAGCGTAAATCACTGGACCGCTTCAAATGGTCATCTGAGAGCCTCGTATACACGCGTAGTAAACGCAACAGCTATTCAATCTGTGTATAAACTACCATTTAAAACATTTAATATATTTTTTAGCTGTTTCATGCCTATTTTATACAAATTTTAATCCCCTATAAAATTTCAAAAAATCGCTTATACGTTATAAAAAAATACTGTTAAAACTTCACGTTTCGGTAAAACCGAATGAGTGTACAGCCAAAAGACATAAATAGGTGATTATTGGTGCTTATAAAATTAAACCACAGCAATGTTACATTACTGTTCATTTTCAATTCCAAGAGCGGCTTGAATCTGATACTTTTACGTTGGCGCTCTTGTGTGAGGCCTTCACAGGTCGTCAATATGCCAATTTGCTTTACACTCAGTCAAACGAGGTTTTCTTCCGTTTTTTGTCTACATTTAGCCTGTTTTTGTCTTTATATAGAATTTATTTACTCATTTTTTACATTTTTGTGATATTCGTGTTCACGTATTTTCCCACACATATGCGTTTAAGATGTTAGCTATCGGGCATGAGTTCTATTGCGTAGCAGATATTCTCACCTATTCATTTCAAACTTGGCTTTTCTATATGCTTGTACTAGCTTTTGCCCGCGACTTCGTCCGCGTGGAATAATAGTTCCCGTTTCCGGGGGATTTCCGGGATGAAAACTATCCTATGTCCTTTCTCGGGTCCCAGACTATGTCTGTACCAAATTTCATTCAAAATTGGTTTAGTAGTTTAGGCGTGAAGAAGAGACAGACAGACAGACAGACTGGCAGAGTTACTTTCGCATTTATAATATTAGTACCGATTAACTGTGGAACTATCTTGAGCGTACACAAAAAGATCATTGGGGTTGTATAAGCGTGAAAGAGCTACATTGACCATGGTAAAAGCATCCAAAACATTATCCAATGGCGTTTTTTTTATGGATAGGAAATCATCAAATGACTTCTCCCGCCCCTGAAGAGGGAAAGAGGGTCAGACTTTTACTGACTAAAATCCAATAATGTCCCTTCGGTTACCCTAATATATTCCGGGGCCGCGGTAACTATTAGAAGCATCGACACGCCGTCGACACGGGTCTGGTCCTAGTCGGGCGGCGAGCTACCTACCGCTCGCCTTACGCAGGCCCACGCCTCCAGTGGCCATCTCTGTCCGGGGCGTGAAGCTTGACGCTGCCTCACGCGCCCCACCGCTTTCGTCTCCAGCGTGTCTGCTTCGCAGGAGGCCACGGCTTCCTATTCAGTCTCGCCCCGAAGCATGGCCTGAACCAGCGCCGATCGCCTCTGCAACGACACGGTGGTGGTTCGCCCAAGCGGGGCCTACCTCCACCGTATGCTACACCGTGTCACGCAGGCGTCACTTCCACCCGAATCCGACATAGGCACCTCCCGAAATGTCCGTGTGCGGTGAGGAGGATCATCATCTCCCTAGCCTTTTCCCAACTATGTTGGGGTCGGCTTACAGCCGAACCGGATTCAGCTGGATACCAGTGTTTTACGTGAAGCGTCTGCCTATCAGACCTCCACAACCCAGTAACTGGGCGACGATACCCTTTGGTTCGACTGGTCAGACTTTCTGGCTTCTGAATATCCCTAGCGTCAAAGTTCTACGAATGACAACCGGGGCTTAACATGCTTTCCGAGGCACGGGATGTCAGTGATGTCCAAGATAAACTATATATGTATAGAAAGTACATATGAATTGAAAAAGACACATTGGTACTTGCCCGGATTCTAACCCGTAACCTCTTACACGCGCCTTTATTACGACCCAGAGTGTTAAACTGATGTATAAGCTACGAATATCTTATTGTACACCAATGGGACAAAATCAGTAAAGGACAACACAAACAAATATGCAAGAGTACAATATAGGCGGCCTTTTTTCGCTAAAAAGCAGTTTCTATTACATACTATCATTTATATTGCTTGCTGCGGAGTAATTTTAAAACTGTGAATATCTTCAAAGGTTTTTTTTGAAATTATAAATGAGTTGGAAGCGCTGGCTCACACATTATTTTTCATTTTTTGAGGAAGGTAATTTATTTGTAAATGTGTTACACTAAATGTTCGTGAACTCGATTAGCTTCCATTTCCTAATTATTTTTAATTTTTATTATGTTTTTATACTCTTTTGACGGAAATGGTTTTGACATTATATACATTCTTCTCTTCACATTTAACAATGTACAATTAATAATATTGTAACAACATTATTTGAAAAGAGTAAGTATGGAGTTTCTTGCCCATTCTTCTCCATACGTAACAACATTTCCGAATGGGCGGTAGATTCACTTTTGTTTATCTATACTAATATTATAAAGAGGTAAAATTTGTAAGTTTGTAAGTTTGTATGTTTGGGGTAATCTCTGGAACTAATGAACCAATTCCAAAAATGTTTTCACTGGCAGAAAGCTACATTATTTCTGAGTGCTATAGGCTATAAATTATTTTTATAACATGTATATTAACCGAGCTACCGCAACTTTTGTCTAGCAAGTCGGAAAAAAATACCTCATAAAACAGAATTATTTGCGTGCGCTGCCTAAACAGTTGCTTAAAATTAAAAACAATGTATGGCAACTTGGTTTGTCTTAATTATTTCTACAAAAAAGTCCGCGATACCATATCTCTATCTTTTATATTTTATCTTTTATACTTCTTGTATTGCATTAAAAAAACGATTTTTCGGCATACTTACGTATAGTTGATTATTTGAGCAACAAAATATTAATTCTTATGACAATAAATTATTTCAGTATCACAAGGATATCATACAGATAAGATTTGCCATTTACAGTATGTCAATTGGTCATATAGTTCCGGAGATAATATAAAATTACTAAAACGCAAAATGCCCCTAGCGTAATTTTCATTGTGCGGAAGTCAAAGTCAAAGTCAAATCATTTATTTCCATTAGGCCAAAAAAGGCACTTTGAAACGTCATACTTATAAACAAAAGTGAATCTACCGCCCAAAGTAAAAAAAAAAAAAAAAAAAAAAAAAAAAAAAAAAAAAAAAAAAAATTTTCAAATTGCCTTTTTTGGCCTAATGGAAATAAATGATTTGACTTTGACTTTGACTTCCGCACAATGAATATTACGCTAGGGGCATTTTGCGTTTTAGTAATTTTATATTATCTCCGGAACTATATGACCAATTGACATACTGTAAATGGCAAATCTTATCTGTATGATATCCTTGTGATACTGAAATAATTTATTGTCATAAGAATTAATATTTTGTTGCTCAAATAATCAACTATACGTAAGTATGCCGAAAAATCGTTTTTTTAATGCAATACAAGAAGTATAAAAGATAAAATATAAAAGATAGAGATATGGTATCGCGGACTTTTTTGTAGAAATAATTAAGACAAACCAAGTTGCCATACATTGTTTTTAATTTTAAGCAACTGTTTAGGCAGCGCACGCAAATAATTCTGTTTTATGAGGTATTTTTTTCCGACTTGCTAGACAAAAGTTGCGATAGCTCGGTTAATATACATGTTATAAAAATAATTTATAGCCTATAGCACTCAGAAATAATGTAGCTTTCTGCCAGTGAAAAAATTTTTGGAATTGGTTCATTAGTTCCAGAGATTACCCCAAACATACAAACTTACAAACTTACAAATTTTACCTCTTTATAATATTAGTATAGATTACACACCAAGACTTCCTCATGAATCTCTGTATCTAGGGATAATCCAGAAGTTTTTGAGTATATCGCGAACAGACAGACAGGCTAACGAGAAAGGAAGACCAAAGAAAAAATGGATAGATTGTGTGAATATGAAAGAAAAGGGCTTAGAGCATGGCAGTTAACAGAAACTAAGTAACATAGAACAAAGGAAAAATTACTTTTTTTTTATTCTATTTCAATCCGAACTAGCATTTTGGACTAAATAATGTACCTAGTCAATTGCTTATAACGAATTAAATTAATACTTAACGTTATGACTTAACGTTTAAATGTCATAAACCTTTTTAAATTAAATATTTATGTTCTACAATGTTTATATTTTCAGAAGTTTTCTTTCGTCCGCTATCTAATGGCTTGAGATAAGAGTCTTGCATTTATTTCTTCTCGCACTTGTAGAAAGTAGATACACTATGTAGAATGTATTTAGAAAAACTTTTTAGTAGAACTTCCTTTATATGTATGCCCTTTAGCTTTACTTCATTTAAGCGTTGTTTAGATGAAGGCAATGGCGGTGACGGAATGGCCGATAGACTAAGATGGCAAGATCCAGTATTAAAAATAGTAATTTAATATGAATTGATAAATTTCAAATGGGTTGCCTAGCTAACTCACTTTCCGACGTTGTCTAATCTTAGCAACCATGAATGTGAAAAACTTTGGAAAATCAACCTAATTCTATTAAATACGAAATAAAGGAACTGTATTATTTATATTACCGGATCTAAAACCTGTCTGCAAACCGCCACTGTTAAGTGACTTTTCACATGATCCGGGTACCCGCATTGCCTGCTACGGATACCAGGTTCTGTGTGAAAAAACACTTACCGTCTCTCTAAACAACGCATTTATGACCTTATCCTTGTATAATTACTTGAAATCTACAATAAACTTTTATTTTAACATAAAGAAGTAGAAATCTATCCTATTTAGTTTTTCCAATTAAAATGTTACCTAAACCATTAATTTTCCAAAAACTCGATTAATTTTATTTTGACTATCTTTTTACTATATAAGTTTGCATCTATATATTATAGTGTATACTAATATAATACTTTCAATATAATAACAGGTTTCGAAATTGATTTAACATTTTGTGGTCGGTCGTTAATGTTTCCAGTAGAATCAACCATTATTATAATTTACTGTGGTCAGTATTCCCAATCTTGATGCTTGGTGCATTTCGATGATTGTTGCTGATATAGTATATAGTATTAATTAGTCAGGTGCATAATGCATATTGTACTGTTATTAAAACCATATTAGTGTAAAAAAAAACAAGATAATGGTGCTGATTCTCTTGTTCACAAAGTTAACTAAATTTAATTAAGTTAAATGCATCTTTCTTTTTCCATTTCTAAAAGAAAAGGACAGAAGATACATTTTAGTTTAATCCTGTCAAATTAGACAGCGCCTGAAGAAAATTGACGTACCTATATTTAGACGCCATGTTTTAAATCGCGTCAAAATTATCTATGGACTGTCTAAATTTGACAGGACTTTACTAATATTTTATCTTCTGTCCTTTTCTTAATTAAATGAAAGGGGAAAATGCACTTAACTTAAATTTACGTTAGTTTGTGAATAAGAAAATAAATTGTATTATTTCGTGTCTATTTTGGTAATAAATAAAAGACGAAAGGCAAAAAAGTCGGTTAAAACAGTAAAGTAATAGTGTAGTTACTCATCAATTTTAAACCTACTTGATACACAATAATGACACATTAACAAACCTACTAACTACATTAATTACCTCATAATTTCACTGACCACAATATTACCAAGAATTTATAACCGACCACAAAATGTTATTGCACCCTGTAGAATAAAACTCAAATAGAACTACTAATACGACCCAAATGTTTACGACAACTGGTCATAATTTTCTTACTTTTGCAGTCCCAATGCGGTAAAGTGGTATTAAACGCGGTACCGTTGGTGGTGAATGGTACCCCTACGTTGGAAGGTCAGTGGCCGTGGCAGATCGCTCTCTATCAAACTCAGGTAAGAGTACATTTGTGTGCTATCTGTACAAAGGTAAAACGGGTAAGTGTCTATGGTAAAAAATGCACGTTCAAAAGCAACGAGGGCTGTGGATTAGATGGAGATGGAGGATATCCTAGGGAAAGGTACAGTCATGAGAACATTAAGTTTTACGAATGCAGTGCGAGTCTTGTTCTTGCCCTAGGCGGCGGCGGCGTCCCTGCGCTTTGTCGGTCACCAAACATTAACCTAACTCATAGTTTCAGAGCTAAATAGAATTTATAATTTTAATCTGAAGCTCTTAATTCACACTTTAAATTAAAATGAGACAAGTTAAGTTAAAAAAAAATAAGTTCAAAATTCAACTTATATATTTATTGTTTGTCCACAACTGCAATAATCAGTAATCCAATTAGTTCGACTCTCTTTACCTAAATGCACATTATCCAGCGAAACTCTCCGACTTACAAGCTTTTCCTCACAACTATTCCGATATAATGTGTCCCTTCCCCACTTCCAGACCGTAGACAACAAGTACATCTGCGGAGGTACCCTGGTGTCTCACAAGCACGTCATCACGGCAGCACACTGCGTCACCAGGAAACAATCCCAGCGACTCGTCGACCACAATACCCTCACGGTCTACCTGGGGAAACACAACCTTAGAACTTCGGTTAACGGCGTGCAGATTAGATTTGTGAGTAGCCTTTTTTGAATAAGACTTTGGAACTAAGTACGTTACAAAAAATGCAGTTCTTTTTTTAGGGTTCCGTAGTCAACTAGGAACCCTTATAGTTTCGCCATGTCTGTCCGTCCGTCCTCGCTTAATCTCTGTGACCGTTAGCAAGCACTAGAAAGCTGAAATTTGGTACCAATATGTATATCAATCACGCCGACAAAGTGCGAAAATAAAAATTAGAAAAAATTGTTTTATTAGGGTAGCCCCCCTATATGTAAAGAGGGAAGTGTTTTTTTTTTTAATTTCTACCCTTACGTGTGATATATTGTTAGATAGGTATTTAAAAATGAATAGGGGTTTACTAAAATCATTTCTTGATAATGTCAATAATTTCGGAAATAATCGCTCCAAAAGGAAAAATCAAAGCGTCCCCCCCCCTCTAACTTTTGACCCGTGGGTTTAAAAAATATGAAAAAAATCTGGAAAGTAGAACTTTATAAGGACTTTCTAGGAAAATTATTTTGAACTTGATAGAAAAAACAGTTATTGTACAAAAAAGACAAAAAGATTGTACAAAATAATTTCTGCGTACTTAGTATGTCAACGTAACAAAAGCCTTTTTTTATTTAAACATTTAAGTGGGAACACTTATTGTGACGGACGGGAAACTACGGAACCCTACATTGAGCGTGGCCCGACACGCTCTTGGCCGGTTTTTCTTTAATTAGGCTTTTTTTTAATTCTATTAAACACTATTTTAATTGGTTATGGGCATCCCCATAACAAATTTGAATTGGGAACGTAAATGTTCCAATCACGCAAGAAGTCAGATCAAATTGTATGGTACTTAAATATTATAAAAAAAAATGCGTGCAGATCTTTTAAAGTAATAATATAACCATTTTGACTCATAAATCGAAACATCTTTAAAGTATAAAGTTATATCTTTATGTTAGTTTCCGATACTATCCCGACACATAAAAGACTTTTCTTTTTTAATTCGTCTTAAGCTTTTCTACTTCAGGGATAGGCTAAAAAAATACAGATAAAGAAACTTTCTTCAAGATGAGTCTGTGCCCTGTGCTCCAATATAAAAGTTTTATGACTCGCTAATGAGCTCTCATAAAGTTCCAGCTCAACATTCATAGCTTTTATTTGTTCGTGCATCCACTTGGGAAACTCCCGAACTGCACTATTGGTTCTCCGGTACCTTTTTCTGTGAAAATCTATTAATTAATTTCATCAAAGTCCATTGTGGTTTTCCCGCGTCTTTGGAAGTAAAAATTGTCGTTAAGATTTCTGAAATTTCTTTAATATTTTCTGTATTTTTCGTTCTGTAAGATTCTTACGAAACGAAAAGTACAGAATGTTAGAAAACATAAGGCGAAAATTGCATAAAATGTGTTAAGTCGTTCTCAAGTTATAACGTGGTCAAGGAAAATAAGGATTAATTTTTATATAGCGTGCCGTGAAAACGCGCGTAAAACCGCGGGGGACAGCAAGCTAGTGTAATGATATAATTTTTTGGAAACAAGTAATCGATATTGCTTATAGGCATATTTTAATAAAAAATTATAAAAACCGTCAATTTTATATTCTTCCGAGTTTTATTTTAAACAATCAAGTGCCTCGCGATTATTGTGCTAAAATAAATTAGTACCCTTTGTCTGATCGGCCGCTGAATTACAAAACAGGATCAGAAATCAACAAGATTAATTAACTCGGGGTGAGAACTTCGGTCATGTCCATTGCTTAATTTACAGCTGATCGGTTTCGGCTTTGGATACTTGTCCTTTGGCAGACGCGGTGGCCGGGACGCGGAATAATTTACAAGGGATGCCTGTGGCGTGTTTAGGAATGAAAATTGAGTTTAAATTAAGTATGTTTTTGTTCTAACGGTGTAAAACAAGTTTGTCTAGGGAATTTATATTTTGATAAGTGCTTTTTAGCGTTTTGACTGATATAGTGTTTTACAGACCTTTGTTTTTTATTGAAATTGTTTGAAAACCCAACTAAACAATTATGGAGATAACCACTTTAAAATGCATGAAGAATACTTTCAGAACATAGCATGTCAGCAATTATAAACCACTTACCTATTCGAAATTAGGTTCGTATGCGTTTAAAATTCGCATTTTATCAATAAGTAGCAGTGTTAAAGTTTTGAAAACCTAGATGATTCAATCAGACTTACATGCCTGGTCCGTTCCCAAGTCAGTACACTAATCGTCATTTCAAAAAATGTATCTATCCATACACAGGTTTAGGTTCTAAAGCTATTATAGGTACCTAATTGAGATATGTTACGTTGAAGATTAAGTCAAATACCTATTTATTTTCAGTAACCAAACCAACGATAGACAATAAATTGAAATTACCCGTAAATGATCAAACAGTCCAGTTACAGTTACACTAAACCTACCTCACTAGAATATTTCCTAACTCTTTCTCATTCTCTCATTATTCTTCTAAGTCATAACTCGTTTTGACAGCAACAGAATAAAAATAGACGCGCATAAATATTTAATTGTTTCGTACCTACAGTGATTGACGCCGCGCGCGGCCGACCCGGACACTAGATGTCATATTAGTACCAATTAGTGACCCCTGTGCCATAAAGCCGGTTTTACCTCCAACCCGGACTTAGATATTTTATACCCAGCTAGATTTTCCCCACGATTTTGTTCAGGAAATCAAGCTGGTATATTACAAATCGTGCCTTATTATGAGATAATTATGACACTCGGAATAAGTGTAGCTTTCTTTCATTAACAAATATGTCATTGGCTATTTGACATCAATGACATATAATTCAAATCACAACTAATAGATACACGAAAAACATTTGACTGTGATTAGGTCTTACAAAAACACCCGAGCCCTGATGTAAAACTCAAGAGCAGAGACTTAAATCCTATAGAATTGAAGCCTTATTGTATTCAGTCGAGTCGTGCTTATCATCCGAATTCATTTATAACTTGAATCATAAATAATAATATGTACTCAAACATAACTGAGTAAGTAAGATAGACTGACTGTGGGCAGCGGGTAGCTCGAAAGAGATACCGCGGCCCCGGACACAAATTGCTAAATTGGGCTCCGAGTTCCTTTCACCTTTCCACGCAACCCCCGTTTGCTGCACACACCAATAACGAGAACTAACTATAGGCGGAACTCATTCTTGATAAGAGCGTGTAGTACGTACAATACAGCTTGCCGAGACGTCGACTTAGACATTTTCACAATTAGCAATCAAAATTTGAAAAAAAAACTATTGTGTTTACCTTAGCTGTCTTCCACATTCTTGTATCTGTTTATATGTATAACTATCTGTGAAAACTTGTAATTGGCCTTAACCTTGTAATCTTGTAAAAAATTTAAATCTTGTAAATCTTACCTCTGTTAATAGCTGTAAGTTTTCCGATGAAACTAAAATAATAAATAAATAAATAGCTGAGAAGGAACATGGGTGGGTTTTAGTCAGTAGAAGTCTGACACTCCTTTCCGCTCCGCCCAGAGCAAAAGGAGTCGTTTGATGATTTTCTAACTCCAAAAAAAAGGTAAACTGACTGTCCGTAACCACAGACTCAAGGAGTAACGTTTTACTAAAGGGTATCGCAAGATTGAAAAGGTCCTGCCGGGGTTGCGGAATATTTCTAATAGTTACCACGGAACATAAAGGGCAACCGAAGGAACATTGGGGGGTTTTAGCCAGTAAAAGCATGACCCGCCCCACCCAGGGCGGGTGAAATACACAAAAAAAAGGTCTGATAGACCAGTCATTCCAGGTACTCTTTTTGAAAACCATAGATATTCTTTTTGGTAACCTTACTTACTTTTATTTTCAGGTGGCAAAAATTACAGTTCATCCAAGTTACAATGCGAGCACGTTCAGTCGTGACGTGGCGATCCTGGAGCTCCGTGAGGACGTGACGTACTCCGACTGGGTCAGACCTGCGTGTCTCTGGCCCGACAATGAGGTCGATCTCAAGAACGTTATTGGGAAGAAAGGATCGGTATGTATTCCTTCTTAAAAAATATCTTAGGTCAACTTATACACATCTGATCCTAGGTACCTCTGTCGTGTGGTCGAGGCCTATCTGACGGACAGGGCCGTCATCTACCCCGGTCACGAGGGGGTGTGGAGTCGACGAGGGATGTCGTGCGGTGTTCCACAGGGATCGGTCTTGGGGCCGCTTCTGTGGGACATCGGGTACGACTGGGTGCTGCGCGCCGACCTTCCCGAAGGCGTCAGCGTAGTGTGTTACGCTGACGACACGCTTGTCCTAGCGCAGGGAGGGTCGTTCCAGGCGGCGGCCGACGTAATGTCGAGTGGTGTTGCGACAGTCGTCGATAGGATCCGGCAACTGGGACTTGAGGTGGCCCTGCACAAGTCCGAGGCCATGTGTTTTCATGGCCCTCGGCACCGGCCACCTCCGGGGTCTCAGATAACGGTGGGAGGGGTTCACATCGGTGTCGAGTCGACGATAAAGTACCTGGGACTTGTCCTCGACAACCGATGGAACTTTACGGAGCACTTCCGACGTTTGGGCCCCAAACTGGCGAAGGCCGGAGCTGCCCTCAAGCGGCTCCTGCCCAATCTCGGTGGCCCAAACGCCTCCTGCCGGAGGCTCTACACGGGGATCGTGCGGTCCATGGCCCTCTACGGGGCTCCGGTGTGGGCGCCCAATCTAGCCGCGGCTCCGGCCCGACTTCTGAGGGCGTCCCAGAGGGTCATGGCCATTCGCATGGTGCGGGGATACCGCACGGTCTCCTGTGAGGCGGCATGCCTCCTTGCCGGCGTCCCGCCGTGGGATCTGGAGGCAACAGTCCTTGCACACACGTACGAGTGGCGCGTGGAAGTGCAACGCCGGGGTGAAGTCCCGATGCCGCGGGTTATCGCGGCACGGCTCACGGAGCTCCGGCGAGATCTCATGGCGGAATGGAGACAACGACTGTCGCAACCTAGTGCTGGGCACGCCGTTATAGCGGCGGTAAGACCCCTCTTTGAGGAGTGGCTGGAGAGGCGTCATGGCACTCTCACGTTTCGCTTGACACAGGTCCTCACCGGACATGGTCAGTTCGGGAGGTTCCTGTGTCGGATTCGGGCGGAAGCGACGCCTGGGTGTCACCACTGCAGTAACGGTCGCCTGGAGGACACGGTCGAGCACACGGTGAAGGTGTGCCGCGCATGGGCGGACCATCGACGTGTCCTCGTAGAGGCGATCGGCGGCGGTGACCTCTCGCACCCGGCGCTGGTTCAGGCCATGCTTCGGGGCGAGACGGAATGGGATGCCGTCGCCTCCTTCTGCGAAGCAGTTATGCTAGTGAAGGAAGCGGCGGCGCGCGAGAGGCAACGACGAGCCTCTCGCCCCGGACTAAGACCCAGGCGAAGACGTCGAGAGTCGCAAGACGACTACCGGCCACCGTAGGCGCGGTTCTGCGGATGGCGAGCGATGGGTAGCTCGCCGCCCGGCTAGGACCAGGACCGCGTAGACGGCGCGTTAGTGTTCCACGCGCGCCTCAAAGAGAAGGAGTCAGCACAGGAAGGGGCCCAACAGGGCCAACGCCTGCCGGGGTTGCGGAATGTTTATAATAGTTACCGTGACCCTGGAACATAAAGGGCAATCGAAGGAACATGAGTGGGTTTTAGTCAGTAAGAGTCTGCCACGCCCTCCCGTCGCACCCAGGACGGGAGCAGTCATTGGATGATTTCCCACTCACCAAAAAAAAAAAAAAAAATCCCAACCTAGGTAGAGCCTGTGCTATGAAAACCAGGCAACCAAAACTGATATTCATACTTATATAATTTAGAAATTCATACATTTTATAGGTAAATTCCATCCAGACAGAACAAATATCATACTCGTCACACAAAGATTTGTCCTGGATTGGAACCGTCCGACTACCATCTCGCTTACCTATCATACATCCTGGGTGGGATTCAAACTGCCCGCATACTAGTCGGGGTCACTAACCTTTAGCCAAACAGGCTAGTCCAAATTATGTTTTGGTTACTTCTGAGGAAGGAAGGAATCAGAAACGTCTTGTTTCTCATTTGTTTCTAGAACTCATTGTTTATTCGCAAACTGGCTGGCAGCAATTCGATTTCTCAATATACGACTTAGTGCTACAACCGGTCGAGTTCCTTGAATAGATTTTTAACTTTATAGCTATAACATTAGGTTTAAAGTTGATTGAAAAAACATGGCAATTTCGAGTAGCTTGATGTTGTACATTGCTTCACGTAAAAGGTACGGTAACTTTCGACAAATTCTCACGGAACCCGTAACTTTGGGAATCGAAAACGCGGGCAATAAGATTTCTTTTCAATTCAGTAACCAAATACCTATTTGCTTTGGGAGAGATCAAGCTATAAACTCGACTCTCACGTAGTTTTATTTAATTTGCATACTTACTATGTATAATGTATGTATGTATTTATTGTATCTATACCTTTAACATATTATATATTTATATGACTTTCAAACATACACGCCGCCGAAGCCGCGGAATGAAGCTCGTTATAAATAAGGAAGTGAGTTTGGTTCCGCTTTCACTCTTTAACTTATTAACTAGTGAACCCATTGTCATGAAACTTTGCATCAAGACATCAAATTAGAAGTCGAAAACGTCGGACTTAAACCCTTTACAAGAAGCCATCTGATCCGTACTGTACCGAACCATCATGCCTACAATACGTCGTTATTTTCCAGGTGGTCGGCTGGGGTTTCGACGACACCGGAGTAGCCACCGAAGAGTTGAGCCTTGTGGAGATGCCGGTGGTGAGCCAGGAGACCTGCATCAGGTCGTACAGCGAATTCTTCGTACGTTTCACATCAGATTACACCTACTGCGCTGGCTATAGAGACGGTAAGTTGAGTTTTCAACTAATTAGTCGAGTTTTATAGAGTAGATATTTCCATAGATAGTTTTAGTGATCTTTTCATGTAAATATACTTCGCTTAGGCCCACTACCTTGAATTCCGTATACCTTGAATTTTGCGGCCTTATATTTCGCTTAGGCCCACTTTTCACGGAGGCGTAGCTGCATAGACGCGTATTTATTGTTATACGCTTGTCTTGTCGCTTAGTGTGCTCTTACTGTCTGCTCACTGCTTACATACATAACTATGAAACACTATCCGAAGCGACAACGTTGCGCTCGTGTCTACGCCTATGCTTTAAAGTCAAAGTCAAAGCATTTATTTTCCTTAGACCAAAAAAGGCACTTTGAAACGTCATTTACAAAACGTAAATTGATTCTAGTTGCCCATTTCAAAATGTTGTTTCGTATGGAGAAAAATAGGCAAGAAACTCCATACTTACTCTTTTAAAAGTAATATTGTTACAGAAACTGACGAAACTGTTTTACATGGTTAAATGTGAATAATGAATGTAATCTAAAAACTTCGTGTACAGAGTTTCATAAAGTATAATTATAAGCTGCGAGCGGGAGCACACCAAGTGTATTATGACGAATACCCGTCACAGCAGCTACGCCTCCGTGGACAGTGGGCCTTAGCCAGCTTTCGGGAAAAGCTTGTGTCTTCCTACAATAAGCTGATATATTACTACCGAGATAATATCGTTCCTTAGCACGTACTTTGACTCAGCTGTTTTCGTCTCTATTCAATGATAAGTATTGCTAAGTCGAAGCACCTGCCAAGCACTAATTATTTATCTTGGCCTGAGAATATTCTAGATCAGGTCTACCTACATAAATACACTCGGAGCGATGACTTGAATTCATCTTCTAAATCAACTAGTAAAAGTAGATAGCATTTATTTCCAGTAGACCATACATTTGTAGGCAGTTTCAAATTGTCAAGTCCATTAGTTAGTCAAATAGTCGGTCTCTATAAAGAAAAAAAAAACCGGCCAAGAGCGTGTCGGGCCACGCTCAATGTAGGGTTCCGTAGTTTCCCGTCCGTCACAATAAGTGTTCCCTCTTATAAGTTTAAAAAAAGGCTTTTGTTACGTTGACATACTAAGTACGCAGAAATTATTTTGTACAACCTTTTTGTCTTTTTTGTACAACAACTGTTCTTTCTATCAAGTTCAAAATAATTTTCCTAGAAAGTCCTTATAAAGTTCTACTTTCCAGATTTTTTTCATATTTTTTAAACCTACGGGTCAAAAGTTAGAGGGGGGGGGACGCTTTAATTTTTCCTTTTGGAGCGATTATTTCCGAAATTAATGTCATTATCAAAAAATGATTTTAGTAAACCCCTATTCATTTTTTAATACCTATCTAACAATATATCACACGTCAGGGTTAAAATTAAAAAAAAAACACTTTCCTGTTTATATATAGGGGGGGCTACCCTAATAAAACATTTTTTTCTAATTTTTATTTTACCACTTTGTCGGCGTGATTGATATACATATTGGTACCAAATTTCAGCTTTCTAGTGCTAACGGTCACAGAGATTAAGCGAGGACGGACGGACAGACAGACAGACATGGCGAAACTATAAGGGTTCCTAGTTGACTACGGAACCCTAAAAACAGTGTATTTTATTAGGCAGATATTCTCATTTTCCATTTTTATGGCAATCGGAACTTCACATCTCATTAAAAATAAGTTCTAACTATATTTAAGTAGTCTAGAGTAGACCTTCTGTAGTCTTCGAACCACTTTTTGTATAAAAGTGTTAAAGTTCTTTATCTATCAAGTCTTTCTTACTACGCTATATGGTTTAGTTAGTGTAATAAAGTGCTTATTGCTTACAGGACTCTACAATGAAAAAACCGGCGTTAGGGAAAGTATGTTTATATAGTTTGTTTCATAATATGCTATAGTACTTACAAATCGCGAGCGCGCGTCATGTAAACCTAATGTGGCTCGGAAGTGTTTTTTTTTTTAGTTCTGATTTTTTATACTTACCTATATCTTCTAATTTTTTTTCGGAACTTATCTGAAAAACGCCAACGAAAAATTATAAAAAAATCATAACGGTGAATTTATTGATTGATACAGTAGAGGCCCGAACTAACCGCCTTTTATTGCCCTACCCTAATTTATACAAATTAAACCTTTAATTAAAAGAGTGTCCAAAAAACTTTACATTTGAACTTAATAGAAAGATTCAATCATCAATCTTACCGAATTTGATTTTATTTATCAACCTTAAGCTCCAGCGAAATAGTTTTAATGTTAGTATTTTGAAAAATCGATCTCCGAGCCCTAGATATAAAGAATAGTTTGCATTGCCGCACGTTCGTGAAACGTAATAACTATAACTAGGTATCGGTAGCACCTACGCTTGCTAATTCATTTTTATTATTTTCATTTCTAAACGCACAATTAACTATAGGCTTAGGCTTTTAATCTTTAAGCTCTTAATCTATACTAAAATGTATTAATGTTTATGGTAAATTAAATTATTAATTTAAAAATCGGTCTCTCGCATGGGATAATGTTGCTTTACCAAATAATGATTGCACTTGAGATTAAATTAGCTACTGTGCACGACTAATACCAATAAAGTAGATATTGGGGCCGATTCTCTTGTGCACAAACTAACGTAAATTTAAGATAAGTGCATCTTTCTCTTTCCTTTTAATATTAAGAAAAAGACAGAAGATCAAATATTAGTTAAGTCCTGTCAAATTTAGACACTCCATAGATAGTTTAGACCCAATTTAAAAACATCGCGTCTAAATATACGTCAATTTTCATCATGCGCTGTCTAATTTGACAAGATTAAACTAAAATGTATCTTCTGACCTTTTCTATAAGAAATGGAAAGAGAAAGATGCACTTTACTTAAATTTAAATTAGTTTGTGCACAAGAGAATCAGCACCATTGTATTTATTAATATCTTAGAAATAATAGCTACCCAATAACACTGTTACCTAAGAAATAATATAATTAACACCTATTGGTTCTCTGATATTTAGTCTTTAATAAGAGACATGTGTCAAAATGGGGGGAAACATGAGAAATCAACATCTTTTTAAATGTCAGCTCATTAGAGCCATAAAATATATACTTATTTAAAGATACCTAACCCTGGAAAATGTGTAAAGTTTTAGCTAAACTTATAAAACTAATCTATTAACTGGAGGATCACCGTTTATCTAACTAATTATTTTGTCGACAACCAAATTACGTAGACCCTCATGCCCACTTAAAAAAAACCACGTTAACAACCTACCACTACCTACCTAGAATACAAATTCACAGCTCTTTTATAATTTCTAGGTACATCAGTCTGCAACGGCGACAGCGGCGGCGGCATGGTATTTAACATGAACGGCATCTGGTACTTACGTGGCCTCGTCTCCTTGTCCGTAGCCAGGCCTAACGAGTACCGCTGCGACCCAACACACTACGTCATATTTACAGACTTAGCGAAATTCTTGCCTTGGATATATCAGAATGTTAACGATTTTTGATCTTATGATGTGATTGGAGACTAATTTTGTTAATGTGGTTTAAAATGGTTCAGTAAATGCTCTTTTTTTCTATGAAGGTATTCAAACTCTATAATAGAACTGTGAAGCCGAGGTTTAAATGTCGTCTAACAAGAGCTTCTGCTTAGAATACTGTCACTGTCGCACTTCTATCAAACTACGTTAGTTAGAAAGAGACGCAGAAGCTAAGCCATAGTGCATGCTAAGTAACGTACTTATTTATATTTATCTCTGGCTTAAAACTACGTACTTAATTAGTAGTAGGATGATCACCTGAATATTTGCTCAAATAATGTTGGAAAAATAATGTACGTAGGTACTTACTTAAATTTTAAGATAAAAACATAAATTACTGTAAAATATTTGCGATTGAATGAAAATCAATTATCAACTCAGTAAAACCTCATAACAAAATTAGTCTTACAAGTACATGATCCACCATTTTGTTAAGGCAGCCATCTTGTTTTAATGTTAGGATAAATTATAGTATTCCCCTAATTTCAAATTAATGATTGCAGATCGAGACGAATAATTATTAATATGTAATAAGTTTGTACCTATAAGAAAAATAAGAAACTACATTTAATATTATTATTAAATAAGTAGATTGTTAGAATACTGAAACTATGACGTAATACCACGGACGTTGGTTGTCAGGAATTCAAGATAGCTACTAAACTATTTTGTATACGAGTCTTTTGAGACTTAGTAATGATTTTCTTTTTTGTATTACAAAGACGTTGACCGTTATTATGTCTGATACTTGTGACCGATATTTATGAACCTTATTAAAAGGTGCTAAAGTACAAATTTAAAGCTTTTCGGGAGCGAGATCTCTTAATAGCTAGCCAGGAATTATTTAAACATTTGTGCTCAAATCTGTTAAGCCAGAAACAAGCCTATTGGACGTGACCTACGTCGGAACTGACATTCGATGATGGCTCCACAACTGATAAAAGCCACTTATTTCCATTCGTTACGATTGTGTTAATTTTATGTAATTGACATGGTACAACAGTAACTGACGATAATTCGCGTCAGATATCTTGTTTCTAGCTTTCTTTATGTTTATATTTATTATTTCTTACGATTGTAATACTGTCACCCGTCCATCGATAGCGTCTTTATTTCGAAGCTATAAGGACGATTTTCGTAGTTCCAATTGTTACTACTGAAGTGCGGTTGATTGTGCCTTTTCCTACTTTATAAAGGTTTGATACTGAAGAATGATACACACATCAAAAGTGTCTAGGGATATTTTAATTAAACCTAAATAACTAAAATTCTATTAACTTTTTGTTAAGACACCTACACTTTAAAATAAACCTTGTTTAATTGCCTATCTAATCTGATAATAAACTTTTAGATAAAGTTAAATTAAAAAAAAACTTAGAAGAAGAGGAAAAACTCAACAAAATTTCAATTTAGCTTTATTTTTGAAATTTCAAAACCTAAACAACAAAACAATTTTTTTTTTATAAAAAATTGTTGAAAACTTAAAATTAATAATTCGTGGTTCCACCTAAGACTCTCCTGACACATCTGGAGCGGTTCTGCATACTCAAAACAAGGGGGTCAATATCCTGTTGTGGAGTACTGTCCCAAATCCTGCTAAGATGCAAGAAAAGCTGGTTTTGATGCACAATATCAACAGGGAAATTCCTACGATCTCTTCTCTGAAGCATATTCCAGGCATGCTCAATAGGATTTAAGTCAGGGGATTGTGCAGGCCGGTCTAAAGCTTAGATAACATGCTGTTGTAACCAACTTGTAACGATACGCGCCGTATGTGGACGGGCATTGTCGTGCATTAGCTGGAAATTTTGTCCCATTTGCTGTTTGTGGGGCAAGATTACAGGTTCTAGCACCTCATCTCGGTATTTTCGAGCAGTCATATTGCCTTGTATCCAAACGAGGTCCGTTCTACCGCCGAGACGAATTCCTGCCCAAACCATAATCGTGCCACCTTAATATGCATGAACTTGTTGTGGGTGCTGCAGTCGATTCCAACGTCCAGGTTTTCTCCAAACGCGTACTCTTCGCGAATCAGGATGAAATCCAAACCTAGATTCATCAGTGAAAAGCACAAGTGACCATTGAGAATGGTTCCAGTTTTCGTGTGCAATAGCCCATTGTAATCTTCTTCCTCGATTACCTCTCCTTAGTGCTGATACCCAAAATGGCCTACGAGCACGTAGATTGACTTCATGCAGTCGCCTTCTCAAAGTTTGACCGCTTACCAGCAAACCATACTCTCTCTGTAGCCTTTGAACCAATTGCATCGCCGCTGCATTTAGTTGACTTCGTGCAGCATTTACTATGAATCGGTCCTGTACATGTGTTGTAATGCGTTGAGGTCCTCGGTGCCGTTCCACCACTTCCTCCGTGACACGATAACATGACCAAAGCCTGGATATAACGCTCTGACTGGTCTTCATGGCTTCAGAAACGGCAATTATGGGACAGTATTCCACAACAGGATATTGACACCCTTGTTTTGAGTATGCAGAACCGCTGCAGATGTGTCAGGAGAGTCTTAGGTGGATCCACGGAATATTAATTTTAAGTTTTCAAGAATTTTTATAAAAAAAATTGTTGTTTTGTTTAAGTTTTGATGTTTCAAAAATAAAGTTAAGATTGAAATTTTGTTTGAGTTTTTCCTCTTCTTCTAAGTTTTTTTTAAATTTAACTTTATCTAAAAGTTTATTATCAGATTAAATAGTCTATTAAACAAGGTTTATTTTAATGTGTACATGTTTTAACAAAAAGTTAATAGAATTTTAGTAATTTAGGTTTAATTGAAATATCCCTAGACACTTTTGATGTGTGTATTTATTTAGACTGATAAAATATGAACAATTAATTCTATTACTTTCCAATTATAAAAGTTTCCAACGTACTTGGGCATTTTATTTTATACCTTTTTCATAGTATTTAAGTCTGTATCAAATATTCAATATATGAGACGAAAAAAGACTAGACCTAAAAATTGATTATGATCGAAAGCCTGACTGGTAATTTTGTGAATTCAAAAAGTTTGCGTAAATAAAAATAATCGTTAACTTATAATAAAACTCAATTAAAACAAAAGAACAGTGTTATAACATTTTTAATGTTACAAATAGATGACACTCTTGTAGAAATAAACAAACTCAATGCAACGCAATAATAAAATCATAATTACAAAAAATACACAAAATTTACAAAAAAAAACTTACGTTACATACGAGAAAATACATAGTATACGATGTTATTCTTTCATTCAATGCGACGATGAATCTTCGTAAATTACATATTGACATTAACGTAGACTGTTGGTCGCTATTGCCAAGCTTGCAATCAGAATTGACAACTGGTCATCAGTTTAACATAATCGGTAAACGAAAACTGACGGTGTGCAGGTAGCCTTATACCATCATGAACCCATTTCAACATTTTTCTTAAAATTGATAAAATTTTATTTGACGTTTACACAGGACTGTCAAATTTTCATTTTTGATGAATGTCAATGTTAAAATAATGTAAAAAAAACTGGCAACCTATTTCATTCAATAAAACATTCTCGCATCGAGGCAGTTCTCGCATCGTCACATTGAAAGTAGAATGAGAAAAGTCTAAGACTAAATGAAATGAACATATTAGAAGTTATTTACCTTAACAAAATAAACCAAAGTTCAAGAGACTAAAACGAAATAGTTACTCGTCAAAAAATATGAGCAAAACTAAACAAAGCATCTTCGAGACAAAGTCAGAAAAATAATATTCAATTAATGAAAAAAATAATTATTTGTCATTTATTTTTTTACGTGGATTCGTGATGTGAGATAAGGACGCTTATATTTTTTTTACAGTAGCAACACGGAATATTTGTCAAAACACAATTGCTCTAATACTCAATTAACTTACAAAAAAAAACATTTTTGTTTTCTTTGAACTCAATTAATAGTTGGTCAATTGAGTTACGACATTTCCATGCAAAATGTTTGATGGAGTCGCTTTTGGTTTGACAGCTCATGAGAAAGAGAGGGAGAATAAGCGCCACGCATATATCTCTAGATAAAGATTGGCTGCCGCGACCGAAGGTCTATTGGGAATATAAGAGTTTAATAAGTACTAACTCTATTTCACTGTTTGAAATTCATAAAAACCTTTTTAAAACAATTTGTCCTTGTCATTTTCAAATTAAATGAGAAAGGACTATACTATGAAGAGTAAATTCAAACTCTTTCGAGAAACATACCAAACATTGCCTCCACGTAAAAATAAATGTCAAATAAAATGCGCAAGCACGCACTAACATTCGGATTTAAAAAATCCACCGCAAGTAATAAAAACAATAGAACTCACGATTCATTTAAAAATCGTACTTTAACGACAATGCCTTAAAAAATGTTCTATATACGTAGAACATTGCACTGACACACACACTCATCTTTACAACATTTCTATTTACAATTAGTAGCCAGATAAAATAGATCCACAATGACACCGAACTTTGCAAAAATAAAACTTCTTTTCCTGTAAGTGACCACTATCGTTTAACGTAATTAAACTAAATGAAAACAGTCTTGACACTTCTTTTTATCTAAAAATTGCGTAAAAAACATGCCAACATTGTTTCCACTTCGTTTTATATCCAACTTTGGCTTAAATAAAGCCGAATTCGAAATTTCTACATGTCAAGTTTGTTTCCATTTAGTTTACCAAAACGATAGGGAAGTAGTATAGTTGAAGAAGCGATTTCTTTACTTTCCCGTAACTACTTGACTATATTAGGAACTTTAAAATATATCTAAAGCATTGTTTTAAGCGTTGCTGTAGTCTAAAAGGAAAACGTCCGTGTTAAACGAAATAGCACCTTAAAGCGGTGGGATAGGAGTTCTTTCACTTTAACGGCCTTTACTTAGTATGTAAGGTGTCTTAGTTTTCCTCTGAATTAGTACTGGCACCTAAGTTATGGGAGATGAAGATTTACTTATTGAATTCTATTTCATAAACTAAGCCAAAATGGCTGCCTCGGTACACTATTAACGTCAAGTCAACTTTTCCTTATTTGAAACACTTCAAGCTTATGAGAAAAATCTAGAACACTTTTGTAAAGACGGAGGCTTAGCTGCCTTGTAAAGGCATTACCTATTTTACTATGGGTAGGGGGAATCCTACATTGTTTTAAGCATTTCCTTAACGCCTTATAAAAGTTAACTAAAATCAAATGCTGCAGTATCATTATGGACCTAAAAAGGACTGGTTATTAGAACAACGTGACTCGGCGTTCGCCTTCATACTATATACAAAGTATTGAGATCAAATTCACAACTGCATGCAAGTTATAAACATTTCGTCTCTATACTCGATGTTACGGATCGTAGTATGGTATAATTGTACTAGAGGCTGGTTATAAAGATTGAGACAAATTAAAAAGGTTTTTATTGTTTATAGAGTGCTTCCAGCATATTTGCCTGTTTCATAGACAATAATAAGCTACTTGACTTAATCATTTTAAAACTGTCAGCAACAGTTCTAACAATTTTTTTTATCGGATCTCAATCTTTGTACCCACCTCATTACATAAATTACCATAAACAATCCGAGCAATGCGTTCGAAAATTCAAACGTGGAAATAGACGCCATTTTGAAATGGTTAACCGTTACCAATATGGCGATGGTGCGTTTCGGCATCGTTGGCCTTTGTAACGTTCTTCGGCTCCAAAGTTAGGGGCCCAGGGGAGGTTCCTACCCCTGTTACCTCTAGGGCCCCCTTTGCCTACGTAGTTGGGAGCGTATACCCGATTGTTGACGCAGACTCCAGGGCGGCAGCCGTTCCTAGGGGTCGTGGGGTGACTGCCAGGCAGTGGTGGTGACGAGAATCTCTCCCAAGGATCCGGCATCATACAGTTACCACACGACCACGCGTAATCACCTAGAAATAAAACGGTCTTGATTGATTTGTACAAGTTTTTTGTTTATATCAAAATTCTAAAAAACTCATTTAATGGTAATAAAATCCATAGTTCATGAATAATATTTATTTATACATCACTATTTATCGTTTGGCCAAAGTTTGGAAGAATACTTTTGCATTTCGTTCGACCTAACCTTAGTTTTTTACGTACACTTTAATACAATCACAAAATACTATATCATATTATTAAAAAGTATTCATATTTTTTTGTATATTTTAAAACATTATAACGCTATAATAGCCAATTTTGCATTGTTAATATTATGTGACATTTTAATTCTTTTGTTTGGGCAAGGAATAACAGCTATGCTGTAGAAAACGCGTCGTCAGAAATATTAAGCAATGCAAATATTAGGATTAATGAAAATTGAGAAAAAACACATTTTAGGTGACATTACTAGATATCGTCGAAAATATTGAAAAAGAAAGTGCGGTAGGTGTTATAAGAAAACCAATAGCAGAATATCAAATAAATTTTTCATTCGATATAGATATTACCTCATATATTCCTCTCTCGATAAGCGAAAACTACAACATTAATAAATTAGATAATTTACAGTCAAATTTGTATGCCAAATTAACCGCTAATAGTACAATATACTAATAAATAATTAATTTTAAAGATATCATTATAACCGCTAAAATATTCGTAATAATAATAATTGAATTATTATCATAAGAAAGAACTTAAATTATTACAATTTATACAATTATCTTCATAAGGCCAATTATATTCATAAAAGATGCTAATAAGCAAAATCGACTAAAAATACGTGCTATTACACATCACTATTTTCTCTAAACATCAATAAATGTCATTGTCATTAACATTATAATCTAATTTCAAAATTATATTCTTTTTTACAATAACATTATGAGTATGGGTGCAAATAGGTCGTATGTTTAGTCGAGTTTCAACATGAAATAGTAAAACATTGTCACGCCACATATATAGTTTTATAATAAATTATAATAGTATTATAACTAACAGACGCCACACAATATAATAACTACAGCCACATAATGTAACAACAGTACTGTAACAAGCATTCACGCCCACATTTTTATATAACAATTTTATATTTTAAAAATATTATAAGCGCTACAAGATTTACGAAGGTGATTGTTTTATTTATATTGTTCATTGAAGGATACTTTATAATACTAAAAAGCTTGAAATACACATTTTTTACGCGATGTCACTAAAAGCGACATAAGGATTGCCCCATATCACAGAGGAGTTCCGCTATTCAGCGAAGTTTTGAGTTTCTTAAGAACAATTGTCGATATATCAAATAATTACGACCTTGAACTAACGCCTCTATATTCACAATATCAGTCGCGTATATTTGACAAGCGGAATGGTCGTTTAAGGGGAGGGGTCAAACGATACGTCAGAAAAACGTCCCGTTTACAAATGACTTTGTGGCGAAAACTACGTTATTCTTAAATGATAGGAGGAAGTTTATTTACAAAGTAATGCGAACACTACCGGTAGGATTAACATGCGTAGTGTACTCGTAAGGGGTGTAAAAAGACCAGTCACATACAAAAACCGGGCCATCCAAAAAATTACCACATACATTTCATTGATTGACATGCCCCTATCCATAACACTTCCGAATAAAAGGAAATAAAATTAATCATTTCGGAACAAACAATAAATGTTCTGTTCGAGACGGGGCGCGGGGCGAAGCGCTTTAAGATTTGTTTCAATACATTTGACTTTGAAATGTAACTTCACGAAACTTGACTCCATTTTCCTTGACACATTTTCGTTGAATTCCTCTTTTCAAACTTGTGACAAAAAAATTCATTCAAACTTGTGACATAATTTATAATTCGCTCCAAATTCATTACATGTTTGCTTTAAAAAACTCCGCGGTAGATAGCGAAAACTATTTTCGTAACAAAAGCTGAAACTTCGAGAAACTACCGCAATCATAATGTTGCCAGGTATGGATCCAAAAACAAACATATAATACCAAACTTGAGAAGAACATGAAAGTCTAGACTTTGCCTTTTTACCACCATAACAGCCTCCTTACCATGACGTTTAAAGTAAGATTGTTTTAGTCCTGTTGCAGGAGTGTGCAAGTGACAGCGTTAGACACGTTGTCTAGCGCCGTCTCTTTCCCACTGAAAGTAATATCAAAGTAATACTGCTATAAGGGCTTGTGGTACGCCCCCAGAGTGAACTACGCATATCACCCCGGTTGGACTCCAAAACACACTCATACAATCACATTCCTAATCTTGTCACACTTATCATAAACAAGTTACATTGGGTGCTATCTCAACATCACCTAAAGCTTAACTTTACAACACTTTTATTAATAGCATATTTTTATTTTTTATTTATATTTTCCAAACCTTTTAAAACCAGATTTTTTGAGTATAGCACCCTACTTACACGTGTTTAGTTTTAAATATAACTTTTAACAAGTTTTAAATTTCTCAAACAGTAGACTTCGTGAACCCCGATAGTACATCACTTAGAAATACGCTTTATTTAGGCACAATTCACATATGGAAACTAGTTCTAGCATTCTAGACCTACGATTCGTGTTCAGTGGGGAATATCGATCTAAGAAAATCAATAAATTATTTGAGTATTTATAACTTAAATATTTAAGCACCTAACTGGAAATAGGTATACACTTTATACAACCTTAAAAGAATTACACCACAAGAAAGTATAATTTTTATTTATATCCGACGTAACCTATAGGAACACAATTAAAAATTCGCACGTTGCAACCGAACATTCCAAACAAAATATTTAATGCTACCACAGACTTCCAAATATAGTTCTTCATACAACGCGAACATACTGTTGCATGTTGCAAAATCGTTTCCTAATAATGACGATGACGTTATCTCCAGTGTTGCCACACTACGACTTCTGTTTTATATTATGGCAACACAGGTCAGATAACGATAGTCTGCCATAGACTAAAGGAAATGTAAAGGCATGTTCATATCGTCTACGCATCGAGCGGCAAAGATTTTTACACTAAAAAAAACCCTTAATAAGATTACAAGAGATTCCCCACTGAACTCGAATACTTATCAAAGTCTACAGTTACATAGTAATATAATATACAGTTATAGTTACTAGCATAGAAAGGGACAAGAAGATGTGATGGGTATCTGGACGGCCTACCTATCTCTCTCTTCCTTAATACAAACTTTTTACACTTTTACGATTGCTTACGTTTCTAATGAGAACTTTTCCAATACATTTACTATAATAATTTTGACTACATATTATTGGAAGTTGCTAAACTTACTTGAGCTAACTATAATATAGGAAAATCTAGATATTTTGAAACGAAAACATTTCTCAGATCAATAAATAAAATACAAGTTTACACCTGAAATATTTTTTGCAAGTGAACGCTTACGATAAATTTAGAAAAGATTCGGATCTATCAACAATGCTTTTAACTCTGTGACAACTACTTAAAGCCAATTTCAAATACTTCCGACCTCAAAGTATGTGCCTTCATACATCATAAACCTATCAGAAGTCCGGACACCCATCACATAGATTATAGGAACGTAGTCGATACGGGAACAACACTCATAAACTCCGAACTACTGAACGTACGAATCACCGCTGCATATTGTCAATGTAATTCCGGCATAATGAACGCGTATTATTTAATTAAGACTAGTGGTCTCACTATAAGACTAAGCAAACGCTATTGTAATATTCACCCTCAGTCCTTTTACACGACCGATATTAATTTTTTATAACTTTTACTAAAATTAATGTCTCTAGCAACACAAGGATAAAGTTGTCAATGTTGCCAGATGCAAACAGTATGGCCGCCTGCTAGACCGAGCGAAGTGGATACTTAGTCGGTCGGAGCCTTGGCAGGCCGGGGCAACGCTAGAAAAACGAACCAATTAATTAAAGTTGTACATTATTAGTCGTAATCATGAAAAGCGCATTTTCAAAATAGCTCTCAATGTTTGAATTGAGAGTTTAAATTATCTACTTGCCAAAGCGTTTTATTCCGGCTTTACTCTCTAAAAAAATATAGTTTTTATCTGTCAAAGCATAAGCTTATTCTGCTTATCGGTATATCTGTTACAAATAAGCGTTCATTACGTCAGAAGCTTTCCAGTTACGTATGAAACTAACACCAAATGAATATTTTGTACATAAATATCTAGTGCAACAACGTGTAAAATACAAAGCTTAATAACTAATCACCAACGATATACGGGAAGATGATGTTAAAAAGCGACGGTATTCAACTTTTTTTTTATAATTTTTGTGACGTTATTTAAACGCGCCGTAGAACAGGAAACGAGGTATGCACAGGCACTTTGTTGTGTATTTAAACTACTTATATTGACAGGCCATCAACCCAAATGGACGTATGAAATAAAACCATCGCGGGCCGCGCGTTGTCGACCTTAGCACTATAGAATTTGACACGATCAATAAATTGAGGCAGTTTTTATGAGCTGTGCCAACGAGAGCTGTAGCAAAGATATGGCAATGTCATCCTGTGACGGCCATAACAAATTGTTATGGCCATATTCAATTGTTGAAATATGTATGAATTCGTCATTTATTTCCGTCACTTTTTAACATAATTCTCTTTCGCGACTACCCTTAAATGAGATCAACAGCCTAAAACATAATATAGTGCCTAACATATTCCTGATAATATTATCTAACAAATAAATAATTCAACAGCATAAAATCTAGTTACAAGCGCGTACCGGTGTATAATCACATACTTCATAACTAATGAAAAAGCTTGTTTTTATACAAACTAGCTACAACGCTGTTTAACAGACAATAATATAATTATTTCTATTGAGCACATTATATGTTTTTCATAAGCCGATAATTGAATAATGTTGTTCACACAAATGTATTGAATGTCAAGACATTATTTAAGATGTTTTGCATTTTTTTGAATAACATTTTACTTGATGACGCTAACATAAGAGTTGTATATCTTAAGTTGTGCAGACAAACAAAGGCGTATAAAAAGTAAAATCAATATTTACTGACACAAAATTGCAACACCAATACTTCAGTTCAAATAGTTACTGTGACCCTGGAACGTAAAAGGCAACCGAAGGAACATGAGTGGGTTTTAGTCAGTTAAAGTCTGACACGCCGTCCCGCCGCTGGCGGGAGAAGTCATTTGATGATTTCCCACTCACCAAAAAAATATATATGATTCATTTTTGTATGTGGCAACATTAATTTCCAATACGAGCTTAATGTTTTCAGTATAGCAACATTGCTTGTTTTGTATAACGAAGTTTAGTTAGTGGCTTAAAAGTAAAGGAAGCTCTAATTTTATCTGGTTAATGTAATAAATTCTGACTACACTACTAAAACGTTATGTGTGAACAACATTACGAAGATAAAATTAATAAATTGACATTTTGCACAACTTATGTTTTAAATGATTTCGTTTATAGTATCAGACATCTAGAAAATACATATTCAGTTTTTGTAGTTCAAAAGATACATTAGCTTAAATACTTAATAAAATACAAACAAAAAAACTTATATTTGACTTTAACCTACTATAACAGCACTAGTTACATCACTATAATAAAAATAAGGCTGCGAATAAAAAGTTTAGAAGGCTATTAAAAAAAAAGATAAATTGTGTAAAAGTGCAAGCCGAAATTATCATAGAATAAGTACAAATACTATTTTATAAGTAATTTAATATTTTCGTGTCTATAAATTGTCTATAAGGTAAACGTTGCGAGTGCTTTACTATGAGACGTCTAAAGTCTAGAAAATTCTAGATTAATAACAGGATTTTTGTGCTGAGACCGGGTCCCTCAATTTATTAATTTAATTTTCAGATTAGTTTTTTTTTATTTATTCATTTATTTATCTTGTGTTGAGTCGAAAAGGAATACTATGTTAAATTAACTCTTTTTTAATGTCATAACATAAAATACTAAATTCAAAAGCATGAAAAATCTAAAAAAAAGATTTATCACCCGTTAACGCGGTGTCCTGCGTGAGCGACGAACGCGACGCGACGCAACACGACGCGACGTAATGCGACGCGATGCTATACGCGACAAATGTCCTAAGTCCTACGTGATTTTGGTCATTACTACTCGAATTATGGAGAAGTACAGTACAATTTTGCTTGAAAGTTCGTGGTGTCGCATCTGGTCGCACTCAAAACAAGTGCGCGTTACGTCGCGTCTCGCCGCAGGCTGTCATATAGGCCGCATGTAGGGTATGCCGTTGAGTTGATCGCGTTCGTCGCGTCGCGTCGCGTTCGTCGCTCACGCAGGACACCGCGTTAGAAACACAATACATAGAAGTGAACGTGAAGTAGGTACTTGAATTCAAACAAAAGGTGTACAAATATTTAAATCAACATCATTTTCCAACCCAACACGAGTCCATATCTTTAATAGCAAAAATTTTAACATTCCAATTTTACATTACAAATCTAACATCGTCTCAGTTGTGGCCAGTTCAAAAAATCGAGAATTACTTCAGTTTTTATTTTAGTCTGGCAACAAAAATGATTCTCGTAACTGGCAACACCGTCACGTTACCATCCATACATAAGAGTTTTTTCTATCTTAGTTTAGAGACGAAGCATAGGAATTTAACAATGGAGGGGGAACTAAGCGCAAATTAATTTATAAACCACACTTGTACACGCGTTCTTGTGGGAATCTTTAAGAACTTTGTTATTATCTATCTAGCTATCATTTTTCTTTATATACACCGCTGGTCATGGTATTGTTGACCACAGATCAGGGGGCCTACAATGACATCTTAAAGCCAGAGTAGTTCCGCTGAGGGAACGAGATGACGCTAGACGACTTGTATAGCTGTCTCTTTTCCTCAGCATGTCATGGTAGGCCGCCAGTTGAGGAAACCACAAATACACCACAGATTAAACAACAAAATTATTAGTGATGACATTAATGACAGCAAAAAATAATTAGGTTAAAACTTATGACGAAGAACCAAGAGACTACGAAGTCGATGAGATCAATTTGAAGATTGCTTTTTGGTACATACAAATATGTTGCCAAAACCAGCCTAGTCAGCATATTCAATATATTATAACTCATAAATCATAACTTACGGACTTACGGGAAAATAGTGTTGTACCATAATAACCTTTATACCTAGCCTTTGTAGATTATACAAAGGCCTTCGATAGTCTTAAGCATCTAGAAATCTTCAATTCCTTAGAACATCAAGAGTTGGAAGAGCCATATATAAACCTCATCAAGACCATATACAGCAATAGCACCGCAAATATAAAATTGAATACTGCTGGACCTTTATTTAAAATCCAAAAAGGAGTCAAGCAAGGTGACCCGCTCTCTCCCAAATTGTTCACAAGCACACTGGAAGAGGTCTTCAAGTCTCTGGCAGCCTCATGGAAGACCAAAGGCATTCAAGTCGGCACGAAGAGGCTAACAAACCTCCGGTTCGCTGACGATATAGTCCTTTTTGCCCCCACAGCTCTCGAACTACAAACTATGCTCCAAGAACTGAGCACGGCTAGCTCCAGGGTGGGACTTGCGATGAATCGGTCTAAAACCCAGCTAATGACCAACAGCACTAAACGTAGGGTCGCGGTAGATGGGCAAGAAATACTTTACGTCGATGAGTACATTTACTTGGGCCAGTTAGTTTCTTTCGAAAACAGGCAGGAAAAGGAAATCGGCCGTCGCGTCGGAAACGCCTGGAAAAGCTACTGGTCCATAAAGGCGCTAATGAAGGGTGATCTACCAATCTCCCTGAAGCGCAAGCTCGTCGACATGTGTATCTTGCCCATCCTAACCTATGGTGCTCAGACCTGGTCACTTACCGAGTCGCAGAAGTCTCGCCTTAGGGTTTGTCAAAGAGCAATGGAGCGCAGCATTCTTGGTGTAAAACGACAGGACAGAATCCGGAACACCACGCTGCGCTCCAAAACAGGCATAACGGATGTGGGCAAAAAAGCTGCCAGGCTCAAATGGGATTGGGCGGGTCACGTTAGCCGCATGAGTTGTGAACGCTGGGCTAAAGTCGCTACACAGTGGGTGCCGGAGGATGGACGTCGTTTCCGAGGCCGGCCCAGGAAAAGGTGGCGTGATGAGCTTGACGCACACCACGAGAGCTGGTTCGAAGAAGCGAAGGAAAAGGGAGTCTGGAAGGAGTTAGGGGAGGCCTTTGCCCAGCAGTGGGACAGCGTAGGCTAGTAAAAAAAAAAAAAAAAAAAAAAACCATAATAATTTAATATTAAACATGTACTTACACACAATAAGTCATATCGTATTAATAAATAATACACATAAAATAAGTATTTAATAGTTCTGTTTAATCTTTTGTTCCCTTAAAAAGATCCAGTTGTAAAAAAAAGTAAACCGCTAGCCTCTATAAACTAGAATATCTAAAAAATAATCAATCTCTACTATATAAAAATAAGTCGAGTTTTCCTTCCTGACGCAATAACTTCAGAACGCACGAACCAATTTCCACGGTTTCGCATTCGTTGGAAAGGTCTCGGGCTCCGTGAGGTTTATAGCAAAGAAAATTCAGGAAAAATCCACGCGGACGAAGTCGCGGGCAGAAGCTAGTGTTTTATAGATTTCAGTTTTTAAAGTAAATTAATTTTGAATATTTAACTCTCAATTATAAAAAGACAGTAGCCTGGCTCGTTTTGGCAAAACATATTTAAATTTTGCAATGAAACCAACTATAAAAAAACTAAGAACATACTTTAGTATTAACAACACACTCATAACAAAACTAGTCTTAAGAATTCTCATCAATAAACCGCAATATACAACAGCACACCACCCTCAAAAACTCCCACAAGCACTTAATAACACTATAAATAACACCAACACTATATTACACTACTAAAATAAAAAGTCCATCCGTCTATATCCGCGTATCGGTGAGACGGAACTTCTTACAGTAAAGCCCTTTTCAAAATGGGCGATGATGACTCATATAAGACGGCTGGTTGTAGTAGTCACGGCGAAGGTATCGGTTGGAGAGACCTCCGTACATTCCGTAGTTGGTCGTGTAATCTTGCCTGCTGTGTAACATGTCTAGTTGGTCGAGGCTGTGGTGGCGTTGAGGCGCGATTGGAACTATCCGAGCAGCGTGCACAATGGATGTAGGGTAAATTTTCAATGTTATAAAGTCGAGGAATGTTTTGTCCCCCTAAATAATAGTCACCACTAGCCCTTCATCTGGCGATTGGTATGGTTAAGTCGATGGTCGACCAGGCCAGTTGAGTGGACCACAACCGTAGCACAGATATAACAATAAAATGACATCATCATAAGGGTCAATTTCGCGTGGCAGTAATGACACCTGACATTAATGACAGTTGTCAAATTGACATTTTGTCAGACCACAGGCTATGAAGTGTCAATATTGCGCTCCTAGAAAAGTCACAAAATGAATAGAAACCAGTCTATGCAATTAAATGTGCATTGTCAAAAAAATACATAGTAAATATGGTTGAACGAAATAATAACTAACCTTATCATTCCCACAGGATAATTTTACCCTCTCGGCGATAATAACTATACAAAGATAGAGAATTCTTACAAGTACTATTTTTATTGCATTAGACTTATTATTCCAACAATGAAATCATTTTTTTTTTCATTTCAAATCAGATTTTAGTTTGAGTACAAATATTTTATAATTTTTTTATAAAATCCGGAGTCTATAAAAAAATTATAACTTTTAAACTATCGAGTTACAAATCGATTATAAACGTAATAATATTAATTTACTCACCTCTATTATGTTGGAACCCCGCCGCCCATCCCGCGTAGTACGCTGCTTTCTGTTTGCCATGCTCTTCAGCCACCTGGAAACACAAAATAAAAACTAAACAACTTATAACGTCACCCTCTCAGTGCTAAAATAAAGCAACATTATTCGTAAACACATAGACATTAAAACACTGAAAATCAAAACACACAATGGCCGATTTATTTGAAATCATTACTTATGGCTCACAAATTAAAGTTCACTTTCGTACCGACCATTATGCAAATAAAAACAATTCATTCCCCACTACCGAATTAAAATGTCATAATCGTTCAAAAAACAACCTAAAAAACATGAAGATAAGCTACTAATAAGCATCCACGTAAAAATAAATCGGTGACAGAGATAAAAGAGTAATTTCACTTTGGCCCACCAAGCCTGATGTGGCAAAGTAGACTACCCAAAATTTTACAGTAGTATGCCCAATAATTTTGTTTCACTTAGGTAGACATTTAATTTTAAAAATATGAACTAACCCCTACCTACACCAATTCTGAGTTTGCAACCCTAGTGGAGCAGAATCCACTAAGATTTCACACTATATAAATCTGCCCCATCAAATCAAATTAGTGAATCCAACCCAGAAAATCTTTGGCAGTCTACTTTAGATCGACCTAAATAATTTTAAATTCGAATTTGCCACAACAGAGCGGCGGCATAGCGGAACAAAATGGCATTACCCAAATAAAAATAAACATGACAAAAATAATGGCAAGGCGCGAGAATAAAAAAACGATGGAAAACAGTAACAGCACCGTCCGGCACTTCAAGCTACCCGGCTAGAGACACAAGGTTGTCTTTCTAAGTAGGCCACGACAGAAGTACGACTTTGTGCCCCCAGCGAGGTCAGCCTAAATTGGCCAAACTGGCCATGTCCTGACCATTGTGTCACTGTGGAGTCGCAGGCGGCTGGTCGCGCGAGACACACCGCGTCGGTACACAGCGTCACTGCTGGTCGGCTGCAGAGAGACATAGTACAAGAATTTAGACCCGCCCCGCCAATACATGCACCCGATACATGCTGTGTTTATGTCTATGAGTGTGTGTTCTTGATACTAGTAAAATGGTTTTAGATCCCTTGTCGCGAGGCTTACGTCATTGGATTTTTTATGTCATTGGATGGCAAAAAGATTGAGGGCCTACTTGATGTGTAGTCATCGCCGTCTATAGACTGCAAATATTATAGCTCTCGATGCAATTTCCTCCTAAAGTGGAAGTGTCCCAAGTGCCTACAACTATAGCGGCAGCAAAATGTCGTGAAGATCAGTATCAGATCTTTGCACCTCTGTTAGTGGGGTTTTTGGAAGTTAAGTGACAGCTGTCTTTTATACATTTGACAAAGCTTTTGTAAAGCTATGAATTCATGGTAAACGTTTCAACGACATTGGCTGACATTATCGTTATTCTAGAACGTAAGAAAAAGATTCACAAGTTGCTGACTCACTCGGAGTTTAGGTAAATATAAAACTCTGGCCATACAAACCTCTGGTTATGACCTACGAAAAGAGTATATCTCTATCCTAAAACTGTTTCCATGCTTATTGACGTAAGCCCGGAGACTTCGGGATCTTAGTCTACAAAAAAAAGATATGACATGTGTGGTATACGGCTTCCATTTTAAAAAGCCTATATTACATGGTGTATTACTATTGTGATACTGTATTTACCGGCAGTTACTGTCATTAAAAAAAATAAAAGTTTTTTGTCGTTTGACGGTATTATAATGTTGAAGACATTTTTTTTGTTGTTTCTGTAATGTATTAGTGTTAAAACACAACGAGTACATAACAAGATTCTACGATTGCACAAGTATTCTATTTAAGGTTTATCGACTAAATTGCATAGAATCGACTATCAAACTTTAGCTAACAGATTATATAGATACTATAATTATATATTATATGTGTCAACTCTCAAAAATAGAAGAACATATCGGAAATATTATACAGAAGAAGAAAACTCAACCAATCTAATAGTCACCATACATTACAAACAAGACAAAAATCGACTTAGTTAATTTTAGTCGATTCAAAACATCGATATGATCAATACTATACTTCAGAGTGTGGTTTTGAAATCCTTTATAACAAGTGTAGTCCACTACTTTCAGGATTAAAGTATAGATAGCGCCACACATACCTTAACGCTAAGTGGCTCAGTGCCGCCCTCTGGTATCACATTGTTTAACGCTGCTATCGCCTCTTGCGCCTCTTCGCGTTTGTCGAATCTGAAAATAACATAGTTATTGAATAAATGTATTAGGACTGAACTTTTCGGAGTGATCTTACGATATCGGAATATGAAAATCTACAAAGATTTGTAAATGACTGTTATGCGCTTGAGCGTCATATACATAATACTTATTAAGCTTTGTTCAATTAGAAACCAATATCCAAAAAAAAAAGTGATGCATTACCTAAATATTTGGCCTCCCTAATTCACGAAATAACGCACGACCCAACCCTAGACAAGTTATCTCATTTGCGTCTGATGTGAACGGTCCGGAAACAAAAGACACCAGGCGTAGTCGGCTGTTACATTTTCCGAAACCCCAACTAAAAATAGCCAGTTTAAAGTCTTTACCTAACAAAAGCAACCCCTTGCGTCGTGCATTATCTTGCCGTACTCGCCGAATATTGTCTCTAGCCGGTCTTCGGTGATGGCGCTCAAAAAGTTCATTACAAAGAGGTCTGTACTCTACAGGAACAATAATAAACCAGAGCTTATGATCTCACCTGACAAAGGCAACTCCGCGCGGCGTGCCATTGCTCTTGTCCCTCAGTATATGCTTCTGCACTATCCTGCCGTACTTGCCGAATATTGTCTCTAGCTGGTCCTCGGTAATGGCTCGGGGTAAGTTCGTCACGTAAAGATTCGTGTCTTTGATCTCGTCTCCTGAAGGGCGAGCGTATGAAACCTGGAAATTATAAAAAACTGATAAACAAGTCTTTTTGGGGGGGTTTAAAGAAACTTTCAACGTGAAAGATAATTCTACAATTTTTGACGTGACAACGTCTTAAATTAGGTTGCGGCTGGGAGTCACTTATGAAAAAGTGTAACGCTCGGTAACGTTACGATGAGTCACCGAACGAGAGAGAGGCCCGCCGAATGCCTTGCGTCTCTCTCCCACTCAACTATGATCGGTAAAAGACGTTGTCACGTAAAATCTTCGCCCGTAAAACCGACTTTACAGGCAACCATTTTTTTTAGGAACTTTTCCTACTAACTCTGTTAGGGTCGGCTTTGAGTCTAACCAGTGGTTTAAGTCTAGCGACTGCCTATCAGACCTCACCATCTAATTTGTCCTCTTTGCCGCACAAGCGCAAAATTGCAAAATTCAATCTTTGGTGGTAAAAATGCCCGGCTAAAACCTTCAGCCCATGTCGTTCAGCAAAAGCCGGTTGAGCCTCGGTCAATGTGTGAAGAAGCTTTACACCACTCGCTAGTCAGTAATTTAGACATAGAAAATAAAAGAGAAAGTTACCTTTAACCGTTTATTTCTGAGCTGGTATCCGTTGAAGGTGTCGATCGCTCTCGCTGCGTCCTCTTCCCGCGTGAAGTTCACGAAGCCAAACCCGTAGCTGTAGCCAGTCTGCAACCAACGTCACGAATGGTTAGTATAATATAATATACAGATATGAGTGAGGTGAGGTGAAAATTTTTAAATTAAACGTTCAACTCGTAAACTTTAAATTAGCAAGAAGAGAAAGAGTGTCTGTGGAATTTCTTGCTTATTCATCTCCATCGAGGCCATCTCCGTTAAAAAAAAAGGCTAATTGACTGATTCAAAGTAATATTGAAATGAAATGTAAATACAATAAATGCTTCGATTTTTTTTCGTTTCACGTATATTCCATTTCTTTTTTGTGTTTCTTTATTTTCTATTCGAATCGTTAGTGTTCGTTTCCAATCGAACTAAAATCATCAATCTATCTGCCAATGAGGTCTAAAGACAAACATGGCAACATCGCCAATGATCACTCATTATGAGTGACTATCTGTCCACCAACCCAAATCATATGTGCATGCATTATTTATTTCCTTATGTTTTGCCGATATAAAGAATAGAAAATTGTGAAATATTCAGTCAGTCAGGTTAATAAAAAGGTTTATGACACCATTTCTCATTATAAAAGTAACCCTCTGGCAGTTCACCCAGTAGAACCCTTTGAAATTTCCGAACAACTGCCACTGCATCGTTTGCTAACACCTTTCGTGTGTATTGTGTCAAAGAAACGCTGTCAGAAATAACCTTGAAACAAATCCCACAAACCTTAAAATCCTTCATAACTCGACAGCTCTCTATGGGTCCTATGGACATGAACATAGCGTAAAGGTCCTTCTCCGTCATGGTCTGCGGCAGGTAGTTGACGATGAGGTTGGTCTTGCAGGAGTCCCCCCCTGCGGCCGACACCCCCCCGCCCTCCGACATGCTGCCCCAGCAGCGAGCGCCCGCCCCTGCTCGTCCGCGATACTGTTGTTGTATTTGCTGGAACACAAACCAGCATTCCAATGTAATATATTTAATAATCTAATGATTGATGGAAGATAAAACCTAATGACTTTATCTTCCATCTGTGCCTTTGCATATAAAAATAAACTATACTAAAATTGGAAGCTGAAGAGTTTGTTTATTTGTTTGATTGAACGCGATAGTCTCAGCAAGTATGGGTTCAGAACTTTAGATTGATTTGATAGTTTGTTTCCAAAGAAAGCTATAGGCTATATACCATGACGCTAAGACCTATGAAAGCGGTTGTAGCTGAGGTAAAACTGAGGGTGACAGCAATAAAAATTATATTGAACCTATAACACTTTTACACGTCAGTATAGTTTTACACTTATTTTAAGCAAAAGGCTGATGTTTCTGAGCTGGCTACTATAAGAAACATTCTAAACAAACTAAGTGGTCAGTCATTTTCGAAATCCATACAATCGTATTGGTCAGATCAGGCGAGGACCATTTAGGTACTGAACAAGGTGCTCTCTTTTGATGACTGACGCACTTAATTTAACCATGTGCACCCTCAGTATTCGAACGTCAGTATTTTTACGATAGGCCCTCCAGGGCCAATGCCTGCCGGGGTTGCGTAATAGTTCTAATAGTTACCGTGGCCCCGGAACATAAAGGGCAAGCGGAGGAATATGAGTTTTAGTCAGTAATGGTCTGACACGCCCTCCGGCCCCGGGAGGGGCGGGAGAAGTCATTTGGTGATTTCCCACTCAACAAAAAAAAGTACTAGTACGATTTTATCAAAAAAGTTAGAGTAGCATCATCAACCTGACATTTTTTTATATTCTCCAAGAGTAAATAACATTTCCATAGCAACTTTATTGATGCGGCTTACAGCATTAAAATATATGCGACCTATGACGTTCATAGGAGAATCCACCCTAACACTTTCTTTTTTTCGCCTACTTTGCGTTGTACTGGCCAGATGCCAGAGACAGTTGTCTGGCTTATGATACTATCATTGTAGTAGGAAATCAATAATTATAGCCAAAAGACATAAGTAATCCAGATAGATAGGCCATATAAAGAATACTACTCAATGTGCAACTTGAAGGCGTAGTCTATCACAGGACTAAGGACTAGAATGGGATTTCAACGCTTTTTAAATCTCCATAAAAGGCTTTTATGCGTCATTTTTTCAGTGTTTTTTTTAAATGGGATCCAAATAAATATTTAAAATAAGACGTTTAAGTAAAAGCTGGACTTTTACAAAACTTAGCGTTCGTGAGCTCATTAAAAGCGTCTTTATATGCCAAGGTTAAACAAATTCAATTGAAGGGCTTGTACTTAAATAGCTGATTATCAGCTCGATAAATCTACAAGGCTATGGAAACTCGCCATCAGCCACCCTTAGATTGGCCAGTTGGACGTTGGAACATCACGCAAAACCAAGGTACTTTTATATTTCTTACCGCATCTACCCAAAAATATCCTGTTTCAACAGCTATAATACGTTCAAAAAACTTCAACTACTTGAACTACCATGTACTACATCAGAAACGCGCTAAGACAATGGAGCATGTTTAACTCCTGACAAATTCCTATTAATCTCATACTCATCTGCTCGATAGAACCTTCCCGGACATAGTAAAACAGGCCTTTAATTTCCTGAAGCCCCGGCCAATTTTGCACTAACGCCGAAATAATCCAAACTTGTTTTTACCAGCCCCGAGCGCGTGAAATTAGATACAGCCTCAAGGGAACTAGATGCTGTTATGATATTTTGGGCAGCCTCGATTGACCTAATATTCTATCATGTATATTACAATCTCCATTGTTTATTCAAGACCTGTCCGAAAAACAAATAGGCTAGACTAAAACGTATTATAATTCGATGTAAACAGTCTGTGAATAAATCTTTACAATGTTTGCGAAGATGTCGGATAAAGGGCGTCCGTGTTGACCCTAATAATATATTTCAACTAGCTGTCGCCCGCGGTTTCACCGGTTTTTAACCGACTTCTAAAAAAAGGAGGAGGTTCCCAATTCGAATGTTTGTATTTTTTTTTTATGTTTTTTCGCGCATATCTCCGTCGTTTACCAACCGATTTGAACAATTCTTTTTTTGTTTGAAAGAATTGAAAAAATTGAGACTCTAACTAAAAAGTAAAAAAACTATTTCGGAAGTCGGTGGCTTCTCTTCTGCCGGTCTATTTGATGTGTTGCCACCGACTTCCAAAATAGTTATTTTTGTGCTTTTAGTTTTTGAAGTCGGTTATCTTTTTTTTTTGGAAAAAGCTTACATTTGGTTACTACTCCGCTCCCGTAGGTCGCCAAGTAATGTTAAGCAGCCTAACATATCCTCAACTGGCTTTTGCCCGCGACTTCGTCCGCGTGATGGTTCCCGTTCCCGGGAGATTTTCGGGATGAAAACGATCCTATGTTCTTTCTCGGGTCCCAGACTATATCTGTACCAAATTTCGTTTAAATCGGTTCATAGTTTAAGCGTGAAAAAGAGACAGACAGACAGAGTTACTTTCGCATCCATACTTACTAATATTATAAATGGGAAAGTGTGTCTGTCTGTCTGTCTGTATGTTTGTCTTTCTTTCACGGCAAAACGGAGCGACGAATTGACGTGATTTTTTAAGTGGAGATAGTTGAAGGGATGGAGAGTAACATAGGCTACTTTATGTCTCTTTTTAACGCGAGCGAAGCCGCGGGCAAAAGCTAGTTTATAATATTAGTAAGGATAATTGGTTGGGCTTATCAAAACATTTTTTTTAATTCGAACCAGTACTTTCTGAGATTAGCGCGTTCACCTAAACTAACAAACATACAAACAAACTCTCCAGCTATCATTAAGTATATAGATACAAAAAGTGTACTTAATTTAACTTAGTCCAATATTAACCTAATTATGCTCTACAATATACCTAGGAGTCTAATAATACGTAGGGTTACATAAACGGACATCTGAGATCTGACCGACTTAGTTCGCTTGCAACTCGAAAACCGTTGGGCAGACACACACCGTAAATCTTATCGCACGAACGGAGCCAAGAATTAGTTATAAAATGCGCAATCCTAGACTGAAATTCCATTACCAAGTAAACGTGAAAGAAAAATACTTCAAACTGTAAAAGAGAATCTATTTGTACAAACGTAAGTGTATACGCAAAAGTTAGGACTAATTAAGATTTTTTTGGAATCAATTTAACCTCTTGACGACCAACCGACAGCCGGCTGTCGGGCTGCTATTGTCTTTCAATTGTGTCTGAAATCACGTGTGTTCGAAGGATGAAAACAGTTAGGGTCCGTGGCTTAGGCCCCCAGTGGTCGACGCACCTGTGGCCGACGCCCCCGATACGATTAATTTAATATCTTTTTATTTTTGTGCTTTTTCACTTAGTACAGTAATTGAGTAAAATCTTTCACCCTATTAATAAAGTATTTTTCCTTGCTTTTTGAAATTTTATTTTTTTATATTTGTTTAAGTTTTTACAGTTGATTATTTCTATGCTAGCAAAATTTCATAACATTCCTCATGTAAAAAATTTGTTACTCTACGAGTAGATACGTTTGTTTTTTAACCCTGATTATTGTGTTGTGTTATTGCTATTGAAAATGACTGATAAAAATACTAGATTTCTTATCTTCCTTATTTTTTAAAACATACCTCTTAAAAAACGATAAAATGTTGTGATATGCACAACATTTTATCGTTTTTTAATATTTTTACAATCAATATAAGTACATTTAATATTTTTGTAAAACAATTTTTGTGCCTGACAGTACATTTGATAAAAAATTACTTTAAATTAAATTAATCGAATCGGGGGCGTCGGCCACAGGTGCGTCGACCACTGGGGGCCTAAGCCACGGACCCAACAGTCACTTATAATTATATTTTATTCTACATTCCAACAAACACAGAGCCGAAATTATTATTTTAAATTTGGAAAAGAGTCACAAAAGCAGATTTTTTTCCAATAAATATAATTTTTCTCATTACATAACTAACTCCATTTATCACAAAAACAGTGGTTACCCGAGGCTATAAATGAGGATTTATTAAAGAGGAAAACTCCATTAGTTATTTTACAAAAAGAAGTACCCCAAAGATTTGGCCGATAAGGCTATTGATCTACGGTTCTTATAAAAAGGCAATCAGCAGACCAGTCGTTACTCTTTCGTCATCATTATTTTTTGACGAATCCGATGTTAAAATATTATTTCTTAGCTTATTAATACAATAAGCGTGGCTCGCCGCGCAATTATTAACTTTGTGTTACCTACTACTAACATAATACCGGGTTCTTAATTAAATTCGTTCTAAAACCTTACACGCACATTTAATTACCGTTAATGAACCACGGTTTGCTTGACGAATATAAATAACCAACATTAATAATCAATTAAAATAATGATAAAAAATAATTAAAATAATGAAAAAGAAACCATATAAAGCTTCATAACACAGTTGAACCCCCTAAGACGACGTATTACACCCCACCCCCCCCTGGTCGTAGTTGTTCTCATTTGTAGTGTGATTTGGCTAATGTAATATTTCCTGGAACTGGATTAATCTTGTCAAAGGCGCACATTCACAAGTGCTACAAAATATTAAATATTGCTTTAAACCTTCAAACACATGTCATTCGAGACACAATGGAAAGACAATAACAGCCCGACAGCCGGCTATCGCTTGGTCGTCGAAAGAAGAATTTCTTAAAGAGTTGCCTGAACTCTTTTTTTCTGCTGACTGTCTAAATTCGGTTTACCAAGTCCCTGCAAAACAATTGAAGACTGCAATTCAAGGCCCAATTAGACAACTCTCCTTCCTTAGTACTCTAGGACTAAGAATCTGTCCTGCTTACAAAAGCGAGCACTCAAATGATCCTGATTCTAAGTCTCAATATGACACATTTCGCAGAATATAGAACCCCGGTATTACTTCTCTATTAGGTACAATTTATCACGCAGTACCCTCACTTAAAACGACCCAAAGGTTTGGAAAAAATGGAAGACAGTCATACAAACAAACGACCTCTCGCCCTAAACGCAAGCCTCCCAAATTCCCAAGCCAAGCCTCGTTTTTTATGGTACAAAATGAATGGTACATTGTACAAGATACATATTCATCAGGGGCTGTGTCAATTTAAAACAAACAAACAAGAGCCGGTAAACTTCACAATCAAACGAAAAACCGGGCAATACAAGCGGCCATGACCTAAAAACCTGATACGGTGCCTACCACTAGAGTAACTCACTCGATTTACACGTATAACATCATAGAGAAGAATCTATTCAACTTTAAACAACAGTTCAGTCCCAAAATTAGATTAAAGAAAAGGCAAGCTAAAAGTAGACTGAAGATCTTATAGAATTCATGACTTCCAAAGATTCATTGGTAGTTTTCTCAAGGCAACTTCCCGAAGTTACTTACATAGCCTCTCCAACTTCATCGTGCAAAGTTAAAGACCGTGTGCAACTGTGCATAGCCGTCTAGATGGCATCATAATTCACGGCTAGTGTGTGAATATGTGAAGAAAGTCATTATCAATATCGTTATTAATAATGAGACTTGTGACGGCCCTCCACTGGAGGTCTAATAAAAGGGGTTGATTTTAGGGGAAAGCGTATTTCATGAGTAACAAGGAGCCTTAAGAGTATTTTTAATATAACTTTTATGCGTGTCTAAGTATGCTTTTGAATGAACCTCTAAGAATGAAGGCCACGGACTAATATGAGGCAAGGCAACGCGAGCCATTGTTTAGCGGCAGACACAGGGTGACTCGAACTCAGAGTCAAGCCAACATTACGTACTCTTAATCTTAAGCGCATCGCGACGCAGACCGAAGCCATATTTTAAACGTTTTGACGACTAGCAACATTATGAAAATTGTGGGGTATGCTTGCTGCCGCTAAACTCCTGAATTAGTGATTTCTCTGAATTGTGCCTTGTACCTACAAAAATTCCACTTCAGCCAAAATAATTTAATAACTGCGTGATATTTCTGCGTGACTTTTGATTCTTGATATTAAAATTTGATCAAAGGCGTATTTGAGCGAGGCCCAAAACCGGTACGAATAATAGTCCAAAGGAAATAGCCATAAACACTACACCTACGCTTGGCAGATCAATTTCCTGAGTCGCATTACTAATTTTGTTCGTACCAGACTGGAATTCTAACCTTATAAACAATTCCTTCCTTTCTAAATAATAATATCCAGACTTTTTTGTTCCATTTTGCAGCAGAGCAAAAGCCCCTGCTCATACTGAGAAGACATGAGCATTGATCATCATTTTTGCTCAAGACGGGAAGGGCGATTTTGGACTTATCTATTAGTAAGATAATAATATCGTTTACCTACTATACAAAGCTACCATTGCCGAGTATCATCGCATAGATTTTGTGGTACACTTGACTTCCAAACAGAGAAACTCGAGGCCAGAAGCTGCAATTTATCAAATCTACAAAGAAATAGAATAAGTAGTATAAAAGCAGAGAAATTCAAAACTGACTGGTGCATTATCAGATCGTAGTACCGGGAACGAATATGATAAAAGGTCCCGCAATCGATGACATATTCAACTGCAATGGTTACTTCAAGATATAGGTTAAACATGCTTCGAGGTTGCACGGAATAAAGAAAAGAAAATAGATGGTACAATAGGTACGTGACCTCTTGGTATTCAAGTGTTCTTTTTAATAGATCTAGATGCAAAAATGTAAACGTCTTTTTTCAAGCCCGCGAAAGTATGGGATGTTCGTGCCAAAAAAAAAAGAATTAATCAAATTATTGGCTTAGTGTAAACTGTCGCATTGGTAACATAATATGAATAAAAACACCGCAAAAACGGGTTACTAGGTTGAGGTGAATCGCTTGTAAAATTAATATTTTCTACCTAGATTTCTGATAGAACTTTGGACTTTTTAACCGACTTCAAAAAGGAGGAGGTTCTCAATTCGTCTGTATGTTTTTTTTTTGTATTTTTGTTACGCGGTATCTCCGTCAATTGTAAACGACTTTTGATGGTTCTTTTTTTGTTTGTTAAGTCATGATTCAGGGGTGGTCCCATATAAATTTTGTGGCGATCGGTTCAGTGCTCCTCGGAAAAATTTACCAAAAACAAAAAAAAATGACGAAATATACATAGACGATGTGTGCGTTTCTTCAAGTTTCTATTATCGTTTTATAAACTATATTTTGTACTTCTGCATCGGTTGTAGAATACGATTTTTCACCGACTTCAAAAAGGAGGAGGTTCTCAATTCGTCTGTATGTTTTATTTTTGTATGTTTGCTACGCGATATCTCCGTCAATTGTACACGGATTTCGATGGTTCTTTTTTTGTTTGATAAGTCATGCTTCAGAACAAAAAAAAAATTACGAAATATACATAGACGATGTGTGCGTTTCTTCAAGTTTCTATTTTCGTTTTATAATATTGTAAATAGTTATATTTTGAAAATAAATTAATAAAATACTGTAATACATAGTCAGACATTGGGAGTCGACACTAAAAAGTAAAACATAAAAAACTAAAAACCCAAAAATAACTAAAATTTCGGAAGTCGGTGGCTTCTGTTCTGCCAGTCAATTTGTGTTGCCACCGACTTCCGAAATTTTATTTATTTGTGGGTTTTTAGTTTTTGAATGCGGTTATTATTTTTTTGGAAAAAGTTTTTTTGTTTACATTATCTGCTTTACCTAGTGGGAGAGATGATTTACGAGCAGGGTATTTAACGTGGTGATGATAATAGATTTTGTACTGTCATACATTTATAAAGAGAAATATAAAGTATTGTGTAAAGCCCTACATTAATCAATAAACAAAACTCTATAGGTACACAAAGCCAAAAAAAAACTTAACCCGCACCACCATAGCCACCCTACATCTTCCACTGGCGTTTGGTGTCGACAAGCATGCTGGCAACTTTCCAATGTAAAATGGAACTTGCCTCTTTACTAAAGCGTTAGTTACAGAGCTCATTAATAATGGCCTGTTGAGAGTGTCATTAGGCTTTTTTTTTTCATTCAGATTTCGTGAATCAAAATAAGGCACTTCCAGCAACAATCGTCGTCATTGACAGTTCAATTTGATACACTGCTTGCCAGTTGGTCATCGTGAATACGAAATTTAAAACAAGATGCGCAATGGATGTTGACCAACTGTCAAAATGAAACCGGTTGTATTGTTCACTTCTTCTGACTCGCGATTACGATTTTGGATAACAGTAATAATATTAGGCCGGAATTACGACGACGAGAGTTAGGGAAACCTAAACAGCTCCAGGAAATTTACCAAAGAGTAAAAATAGAAACTAAAATGTTGAATGGACCTTCATGTAATCCCAGCCTTAGCACTGATTAGATTTATCCACCAACACTTAGTCAATGTTCTAAGAATCCAATCTAACTAAAAGCAGATATTTATAGAACAGTAAACCGGATTACAGAAGGGATAAAAATGTATTTTGTACTGTTTACTTGTGGTGGATTAAATTACATAGTGATTCTTAGTAGGTAATCAGGGATTCAACTGCCAAATATTTGATGGATCTATGCTTTCAATGTCTGGAATTGAGTTATTGTGATTTTTAGTCAGTGAATTAGCACTTTTACTTCACCATTTTACAATATTATTGTAAAGCTAGGGAATTTGGGAAACTCAGGGTATATTGTGGGTGCCAACATGAATGGGTTAAGAATTTTAATGAATGAATTATCATTACTGGTTGACTACAACCTTCTTAGTCATGTCTGGAGCAGACAGACAAACCACTATTTGCCTCAATAGGTATATATTAAATTATATACAAATACTTGCTGCCCCCCGAGGTTTCACCGACATCTTTGATAACTACTTCTCATCCATAGGTTGTAGTATTATAAGCCTTTAGCCTTCCTCCATAAGTGGGCTATCCAGCACAAAAAAAGCTGTTTGAACCAAGAGTGTGAAAATATTACAGAAATTTATGAGTTAGTTTTGTGACGATCTACCATAAGAACGACTGCCCAATAGTTGGTAGTTTAAACATAGATCATAATTTCACCGAATGTACTCACATGCGAAGTATCAACTGCAACAGAAATACTGACGAAGAGACAAGTTAATAATACATTTATCTAGAAGAACAACCACACAACCCAGATGGAGAAAAAAGTAAAATTTAAATAAACTGAATAAAGAAAAAATTTTACGCCTTGCACTTCAAACAAATAACAAAAACTGTTATTATTCAAATTTTAAACCATCTAGATTGATTTCATGATCTATGTGGCTCCAATTCTAAATACAATATGATGAAACAGCTGGTCGGCCTACATGGTCGATTTGCAATTTATGAAATTAAAATTAAATAATCGTTTCCGTATGGGCGGTAGATTCACTTTTGTTTATAAGTATGACGTTTCAAAGTGCCTTTTTTGGTCTAATGGAAATAAATGATTTGACTTTGACTTTGTCAATAGAATCCTAGTTTAGAAAATCCATCACAATCATATATGTACTAAAATATGATTTTTAAGAGTTTTGCGGAACAAATAGATAAGCAAGCTAATTGTAATTTTTGAAACAATGCAATTAGTATAATGAATTTAATTTGTTTTGATTTTTTTTTTTTTTTTTTATATTGCAGTTGTAAAGGTTTTAAAATACTATGTATGCCTAATATGTTAATTGCTGCAAAACTGTCAACTTTTTAAACATAAAAAAGTTAATATAATCTGATACAAATATATGATAACCAATAATCAATTATGAATTTGAAAGGTACTTACATTTTCCAGCGAATTGAAACTCCTGTCCCAACTACTGACAGGAGTCCCTCCGAACAAATACCCCGGGTATCGTTCACACATTTATTACACTTATAACACGCCGTTTTCAATAATATAATTATCACTAACTTCTATTTATAATATTGAGCAATTACTTTTATAACAACATTTTTAAATCTACTTTATTTTTATTAACTATTATTTGGTTTTAGTAACTAATTAGTCTGCTTTCTGTACCTGAAAGTAATAATTATTATTTAATTTCTAGAAATAAAACATGTGTGCATCAGCACAGGTTATGGTCTAAAATTTAAAGAAGCTAAGGCTGTTGACCCTAAATCAAAAGGTCAAGTGCCAAAAAAAGATGTCAATGACTTCAAAAAAAGCGGGAAAAGAATTAAAAAAAACAATTTTTTAACCGCCGCGGAGCCTAAAATTGGAGTTGCGTTTTTAGCTCAAGAAGTCCTATTTCTAGCAACACAATAATAATGTATTCCAAATTGATAATCATAATACTGTACAGCAAAATGATGTGTACTTTATTCTAATAATACACCAGATTTTTGAAACCAGTGTTATGAACCGGTTCATTTTTATACATTATTGTAAATATCCATTGGTTTCATTAATTAGGGAATCCTTACAATGAATAAACCTCAAGTCAAACTTGTCAATGTTTTTTTAATCGTGTAACCAGCAGCTGTTGTATAAATCGAACAAGCTGCTGGTGACTATTTCTGAACAATTTATTGGTAAATAGGGAGAAAAATAGAAAATAACATTATTTACTCGACTATTTTTGACAGTATGTTAAGAATTTTAGGCGGCTTATAAATACATAAACCTGTTTTATACCTTATCGTCTTACTTACGTTTTGTATCTGAGAAATGTTGGTTTCTTATTTCTTTTGAAAACAAGAGACTTTTTAGATTTTTCTGCAAATTATTAACAATAACGTGACAAGCGTAGATCTGATATTCTGTCTGAACTGAAACTATACTTACTCATTCCATTCGTTCAATTTGTTTGTTCATTGAATTCATTCAATTTCAAGGAAAAGCTTGCCATGTCGCAAAAAAATATAAATAAAAACATAATTTCCATATATTTTTTAATTTTTATGCTATACGTGCTTTTTGTAGAATAAAAAATTGGAATTTACAATATAAAGTCACTGTTATTTTTGTGCAGATATAAATATACGTTATTTCGTCTCGCTTAAACTTTTTCTCCTCGTTATTGTTCGTTGGTGTCGTTCTTCTAACAATCTTGGTAACAATAGAAGTAGTTATTTTAATAGTTACAAATATAGAAGAACTTTAAACGCATCATATCCAAGTTGATTATCACTATTTCTTGCCCGTGACTAGATTTCATTTGCCCACAAATATAATTATCATGATTAACTGTCCTCTGCGGTTGCGTGCGCCCTTGTTATGTTTTTGATTGTTGTTCCACTCCACAGATCAACACGCTGGCTGGCTTGATGTTATGTAGCCTATATGTTTTTCTGATGTATAAGCTATATTACTGTAAAGTTTCATCATAATCTGTTCAGTAGTTTTTGTATGCAAGAGTAACAAACATCTACATATACATACAAACTTTCACAGATATGCTCTTGGCAAACGGATGTAAGGTTACACGATTAATTCCACAGAGGCGATAGCGTGATAAATATATACTTTTACGTTTATAATATTAGTAGGATTAATCATTCAATAAAAACTAATAAAGCCGGACACGCAAAAAAAGTATATGTTTGGCTCTATCCGGAATCCGGATGCTTGGCAATCCTACTCGTGACTAAATGAAATCATTCGCTTTGACCCTAAAATATTTTGTATACCATTATAAAAGAAAATCATAAATATAACGAATACATTACTAATTGGTGTATGTATACCACTGAAGTCTGAAGTAGTTTACTTCTAAAGTTTCAAGGATCAAATCAGCGAATAAAGGTGAACGCAGACTTGGCCGCACCGCACGCGCCGCAGTCCCCGCAGTCATCGCATTTTGTTAATGGCCTCGCACATCTATCCGCACGCACCGCAGTCACTGCAGTTGTTCCCGTCGCCGCACGCATAGGGATGAAAACGATACATCGATTGTTTTAAAATATCGATATATCGCTCATAAATATCGATATAAACATCGATGTTTTTATGAACGATATATCGCCGATGTATCGACGACATTAGTAAAAAATATCGATATCGCTCTTTAGTTGTTTGAGGATCACACAGCTGTCAACACGGTTTGTTCCCGTTGTCCCCGAATGCCATATCCCCGTCACGGGGACAGCGGGACGTGATTAAATTTATTTCCCGTTGTCCCCGAAACGTTCATTCGGCTAATGTATAAACTAAACTAAACTTTAAATTCACAGTAATTTTTAATTTTCACACTTGACCACTTAATTCAATCAAAAGTACTAGGCGCGCAGTAACGTGAAGTGGTAAATGGAAAACGTGATCCACCACATATTTTAAATTATTGCACATGACTACTTAACGTTACTGCTCGCCTAGTACTTTTGTTCTCTTAAGTTTTCAATCTTTAATTGAAAAATAACGTCCTGTATCTCTGTGGGACATTTCATTAAATAAAGAATCTTACTTGAAAACAAGGTCTAAATCCTTTATATTAATCTACCGGGTGCCAGGGCTAATCTACCAATGTTCCATACTTACACTTTGTTTGTTGGGAAAAGAAAAAACGGGGACTGTGGGCAATATTTTTTACCTATTTTATTCAACTATATTAACGGGGACAGCGTACGGGGACAACGGGAACTATTTTCAAATATTTAATTGAAGTACCGCTGTCCCCGTAGGACGGGGACACGGCGTACGGGGACAACGGGAACAACCCGTCAACACGTTTGGTCGCCGTCACGCGCTTACGTATTGAGCATTACCCAAGAAAGAAATAGACTTCTAGGTACAAGGCTATTTTTTAATTAGATAAGTAAACGTTTTCAAATAACAATATGTGTTTTTATTTTAATTTTTAAAACAATAGTTTAGTGCTAAATAGACTAGACTGTAGACTGTTTCTAGTAGACTTATTTTTATTAAATTGGCCAAACTTAATATTTCTTTTTAAATATCGAATATCGATGTATCGGTCTTGGGACCGATATTTTTTTAACATCGATATCCCTCGTGTAAATATCGATATTTTTCAGAGCGATATTGCATCCCTACGCACGCATTCGGGTTCGGCTCGCGTTACGCTCGCGCCGGGGTGGGGATGCGAATGACGTCATCCGCTCCGCGCTAGCCGCAGCGTCCGCTGCGTGCGGGTGACGTCATCAGCTGCGGTTTGGGGATTTCGGTCGTTTCAGGGTCTGCGGCAACTGCGACGCGGGTAGGTGTGCGAGGTGGCATAGAACTTCATACAAAGAATTCGAATGCGAAGACTGAGCGCGTGCGGTGCGGTGCGGCCAAGTCTGCGTTCACCTTAAATCGCAACGCATCCTTGTTTATTTCCGTTTCCGATTCGAGTTGGCTCGATTTCGAGCTGTCCAATGTAGTGTAACCATTAAAAACAGATTTCTGCCAATCCAACAGATTTCACTCCATTGTTTTTTCTTTGGAAGATCCGCTGATAAAATATAAAACTGGACAGATTTATATAAAAAATCTTTAATGTTTTTTGATTGATTTTTTTTTATAAATTCGTTATGATGCCGTTCAGCATTTTTGTGTATGGCAGATTTTGGGTATTTTTTTGTACAGCCTTTGGCAGATTTTCTATTTATAAAATGGTCACACTGGCTGGAGCTACCTAACTGCAAAAAAGTCTTGTTTGTTGTTTGATCGTTTCATTCAAGTTTCATTCATCATTCATCGTCGTTTGTCGTTCGATTCGATTGCTGGCCGCCCGCCATTTTGAATGGTAGTCACATTCGCTAGCTAACTCTTTTTGTTTCGTGAATAGATTATAGGGAATGATAAACTGCGTATGTGGTCGTTGCATATTGTGAAATAACTGTGCCTAGAGATGTATCTTTATTAAACGCGGTAAATTAAGGTTTTAGCGTTTTATAGGTAAGTTGTGTAAAGTGAATTTGTGCTTGTAAGCAGCAGCTAGCGACCAAAAGAATCGTGGCGCGATGGCGTCATTATAGTGCTTAGTGCCGATAAGGCTTATTCTTATGTTATTCACTCTTGTTTTCTAACTTATTGTTGTGAAACTGTACAAAATTGGGGTCCTTTAGGTCTAATGAACCTTTAGTTAGTTTGAAATCATAAAACTAATGAACTTCTAACCTCTTAACACTAGACTTCTGAGTAGTCATCCTACGTATCGCTGTGACCGCTATAGGGGGATTTAGGAATCTCTTTTTTTCCAGTCAAATTGACTTTAGACGAACTAAACCGTCAATACTATGATAACTTAGTCTTTTCCACAAAGGCCATGGTCAGTGGGTAGTCTTAGGGGCGGAGTGTTGAAGTTGATAAAAGACTCGTAAACAGTAAACAAACTTCATTACAGCTTCTGTTTATATACTAATGTTATACCTATCTTATGCTCAAATTAATGCACTTTTATCACAATAAAACCCTGTTACGTAACCTCTGTACCTCTTTAAATATTTAAAATAATATTGACTTGTAACACACTTTTATCTCTGACACCAGACACAATGTCATCAGCATTTTTCTGGACTCAACGTTTGATACAATAATCACATTCTCAAACTGGCAACAACTTCATGTTATTTATTGTTAACATTTATGCAAATCGAAAAATGGACAGGCTTATTTGGTTTTTATAGGTACAAGCACCGTGAGCGACCACGATGAGTGTCATCATTAGACTACAGAACCTTCCATGGTCTGCAAATGCCCTGGACATTAGGAATTTCTTTCGGGGCCTCTCCATTCCCGAAGGAGGCGTTCACATCGTAGGCGGCGAGCTCGGAGATGCGTTCATTGCGTTCAGGTAGCTATACGTAACATTCAAATTATGACACATGGCATCTGGTAATATTTTCTATGAACACATTTCATTGAAAATATTCTAGAAATTTTGATCTTGCTATATTTAGGTGAAAATATATTTGTTTAAGTTGAAAACATAGAAGTAAGTTTGTAATGATATTTATTCTTAATAAATGGACAAGAATAGGTTTGTGTTTAAACCCAAAATAGAGAGTATGGAATGGAACAAAACCTTATTCATAATAACATCTACATAGATAATGAAGTCATGGCTGGAAAAATCTTATCACCAACTTAGAACTCTGGCCTGACACAAAAATATATGAAAGCACCAACGGGAATTGAAAAAAATAACAGATAAAATTACACTGATGAAAATAATTACAGTCTACGACTGATAATTTATTTCCACTACAATTTTTCTTTATTCATCAAATAGTAGCTAACTTTTTGTCTTCTATAAATAGTTTCAATCTTTCTTCAAGTCTGCTTTAGTGGTGTAACTACAAAACAAGAATTTCTAACCATTATAAAGTTAAATTTAACCCAATTTAGATTTGCCTTTATTGAATTTCTGTCAAATTATATAAGAGTTAGTGATGCCGTGCTGGTTGGGCAAGCTTTGGCAACTTCAACTTTTATATTTATTATGGCAATCCACCGAATTTTCGGTGATTTCTGCCAATGTCCAGTTTGAAAAAAATATTTCAGTTTAAATGACAATTGTACGGTTATTATATTATAGTATGGAGATCATACACGTGTTCTTATAACCAAGAACACGAGATGACTCCCAAGCTTTGGCAAGAAAAAACATGTCACTCTTGACATTTTCTGTTCTAAGTATCAATCATCTATTAGTTATGCCACTACATGTGCTACACTGCTGCATTCAGGGTAAGTATTATCTGTAGTGACTAAGATTTTTTCAATGTTATTGATTTTTACTATAAAAAAATCTCTTTAGAAAGTCTGCATACAAAAGGAGCAATCTAATTCTATGGTAGATGCAAAGGATATTCGTTTTTTATGATTTTTTACCATAATTCGGGATTAGTTTTTCGGTTATGTGCATTAGGGATATTTTTTTGTTTTATACATTACTGGTCTTCATGAAAATGTTGTATTTTGAAATATAAAATATTATAATTAAGATCAAGTTAAACTGAACAAATACTACTATTATAACTAACAATACGGGCATAGTATAAAAACTGACTAAAAAGAATTATTTTGAAGTTTTTCGGCGAGCTCCGATTTGGCTGCCTTCGAACTACGATTCTACGCATCATACTCCAATCTACGGAAAGCGCTAAATCCTGATAGCACTTTGACTATCAGCATTTGCCAAAAAATAATACAAACTGGAAACCTTTAGATAAAAAAAAAAACATTATCTTAATATTATTACGAAATACACGACGAATAAACCGATAATACATTAGTCACTAGACTGCTAGAAATTGGTGAATAGGAAGAGTCTAGATATTGATTAAACGCTTTAGGTACGCTACTAAATTATTTTATTAAATTGTCTCTAATACTGCACTTTTAATCATTAAAAACCTCATCTCTAAAGGACTTAAAAAGTTACTAAAAGGTGAGTGTCAGGATTAGGAAGATAGGTAGGTTTCTGAGACTCAGATTGTGCGATGCGACGTCAAACAACCACAAAAATGTTTTGTCAGAGCGACTTCAACGACATCGGTTTTGACGAGACTTGAAGGCTTATCAGTTTTACACAAAGTCTTAGGCGTCGTCCTAATTGTGAGCGATCGTACGATGGCGCGATGCGTTCTCGTCGTGCGATGAGTTCAAATATGCAGATTTCATTAGTCTCTGTAAGAGCGAATTTGAACCTCGCAAATAACGATCGTACGATGCGTTTGATTGTCGTCGTGAGATAAAAACGCACCGCGCCATCGTACGATCGATCCCAATTAGGACAACGCCTTACTGTATATGTATATTCTCACACACATTTACTTGTATTTTCTCACTCATCAAAACCTTACCTTTGGTCTAAAGAACATTTGGAATGTAATTAACTGCTGCATACCAATCGGCCTCTTTCAAATCACCACTTAATTCTGAATTTCTGACTTTCTGTCGAGCGAGAATTGAATAGTCGACATTACCTTACACCTGATTCCCGAAAACGTTACACTGCGTAAGTTACTACGGTGGAGCTCTGTCAGATCTGCAAGGATACAGCTTAGGAACCTCGCAGACCTAGCTCATTACACAAGAGGAAGAGTGCTCTAAAAGAGCCTTTCTTCCTGGAATCAATAATGGACATGACGTGTGTGAAGTATGTAAGCAAATAGCCACTGACATCGTGCGACAAACGTTAACCATTTTCACCCTGATCGCCCTGGTTGCAATCTGCATATTGATTTTGTATTTAAAGCTCTGTATAAATAAGGGTTTCGCCAAATCACACCACAAGTGAATGATTTAATGCCCCAAAGGCCAGCTCCGCAGATAATACGTTCTACACGCTGTTTTGTCATCTGGAAAAGTAAGATTTGAAATCCCTCTCTCTTAGATTGCTGCGTTAACTGCTGTGGATGTCTGGCTTCACTGCATGGAAGAGAGGGACTTAACAATAGGGGTTCGAACAATGCTGTCGATTTGTTGCTATAAGAACTAAATACTCTTACTCCAAAGAGGTAGGGCTGTTAATGTTCCATGGATACACTATACACATAATAACAAACCGGTGCTAAGAATGATTGCATAATAGAACAGTTATGCAGTCGATATTCTATTCAATATAAATCCTTTGCTTCTCAGTCAACCGTGCTATAAGATTTATTGTACCATATAAACCGGTCTCGCTGACACAACATACAAGCAACACTTGTTGTATTCCACGTAAGCAGCATCTGTATGAAATCAAATATGACACAATAGGGATGACGACAACATAAAAAATTGCATTCTGTTTAGTCCGTTTGATAGATCGGCCAAAAATACGGGACACGTATTTTTTGCTAAATCAAATTAATAAAAAAATACAAAGATAAAGAGCAACAAAATTCCGGAGTGGGGGCTTTTGACGTCACCGTCCGGCAAAACATCACATCGTGCCCAACTTCAACGCACTGTATCGTCGTCATTCTTCGTTTACGCGAAAAATAAAAAATACGTTTCCAAAATTTTTTGATAATCTATCTGACGGACTTCGTCTCAACTATTTCGTAAACCCGAATAACAGATTTTTAGATACCTCACGTGACTAAATTCGGTCCTTCTCTACAGGTAGGATTACTCCTAAGTCATACCTAAATACTCAGATTAGTAAACAGAAGGCAGATAGATAGCGCGGAACACCGCGAGTGAGGTCAACAAAGCAAATACAAAACCAAAAGCGAATACAATCTCGAGTCAGTACGGCACGAAGCGTCGCGCCGTAAACATGTCACAGAAAATATTCATATTTTCGTGAATGATGCCGTCTTTTGTTTTTAAACATTGCAAAAATCGTTCCCTAAATCAAAAGAGAGAAGATGGAGTACCTTTTTATAGATTAATATGGTTATTTTTGCCTTTTTGGATGTTATTTTATTTGGAACACAAAACCTCAACAGACATCTGTCGGTGTTGCTATTTTATTGTGAAAAAATTTACCCCTAAGTTGGGAAATATGTATTGGACACAGGATTATCGATCTACAAGAATATTTATTTCGAGTGTTTTTTTCTTTTTGGTTGGTATGTTTGTATCATGTGTGTGTACTTATCTTGTACGTGTCAAAAGTCTTCGTTAATAAAAGTAGTGAATGATTTGTCTCTAACTAAAATTATGTACACCAGTCAATTCGCCAACATAAAGTAAATATAATAAAAAACAGTGAACAGAAAAAGATGACAACTAATATTTTATATTCTGTCCTTTTCTTTAAGAAATGGAAAGAGACAGATGCAGTAAGTAGTTTGTGAATAAGAGAATAAATTAGCGCGTTCAAGTTTCAAACAAACAAACTTTTTAGCTTTATAAAATTGTTATACACCTAAGCAATTTATTATTTATATCCCTAAGTTGTTCCATAATTTTAAACACAATAAATCAATTATTATTTTGTACTATCTGCCCGCTTCCAGCTTAGCCAGGGTGCATTTTTTTTTAATCAATGTTGTCATACCAACATTGTCCTGACAATTACAAACACAACAAAGTAGATTCACCTAATTAGGCGTAGCAGTTCTTATGCTACGCGCGTACCTACATACTTTTAGTAAATTCATAAATTGATTTTAAATAATATAAACAGATAGGAATGAAATATTACGGGTAATTTTGCATCATCCTGGCAACCGGAACGCACACAGAGACGACGTGTTCTTACAGCGCAGTCACGTGGCAGTCACGCACACATGTCTCGACGTTCGCCGCACTCGTAATGTTCCGCGCTGTCTATCTGCCTACTGTTTTATAATCTGAGCCTAAAATAGATATCGGGTGAAATCCGAATTAGATAAAAGGAATGGTAACTCAAGTCACTAAGTACGTAGATCTAAAGTAGGATTTGGATTTCTAATAACAAGGTAATCTGGAACAAATAGTCAAGCGCACGCAGCAGCAGCCGACGCTTCGTGCTACGACACGACTGGTTTCTATAATTTACGCAACAGACGTGTCGTCCGGCCGCAGATCAGCAGTTCCACCGAAACTGGAGTCACACGATAGATCTGTCTCAAAAATGATTTCGATTTCGATTTGTAACAAGGAAAAAAAAGTATATACATAATATCCTTAGTTCAAATACAAAATATGCAGAGATCTTGTTTCACAAAAATGTTGAACTTCGATACGGCTATGCTGTCTGCTGCAGCCATCGTTAAATTAGGACACGTCTACTGCTACTGCGTGCGGTCTACAATGAATTTGTACCTTTATGGTCAAACCCAACTACCTAGCTATTTTTATCATTGATGATATTAATTTCGCAAATTGCGTGTCTTGCGCAAACGACCACGAAGCAAAATCGCACTCTGTTTCCACAACTCCACTTTTTTGCGTTTATTATACCCAAAGACACTTGAGCGTTGTGACTGGTATTATGGGACCATGGAGCGTTTGGAGCAGCGTAGAATGTGGCGAAATTGCAAAAATCGATAAAATTAGCGTTAGCCGAGGTTAAAAGCTTTTAGTCTGCTAGGGCGCTAAGACGATAGGTGGTGGAGGTCGCAGCGGTGGCGTGGCTTGCTGCAACCAACCACAAAAAAAAGTAATTAGGTTCTATGTTGATGTTTTTGCACTGACACTGCAACGAGGCGGCGGCCGTTATGCCGTTCCTAAAAATGAGAATTTATTTTTTTTCCTATACAATCAACGGTATCATCACAAGCAGGACTTTCGTTAATTGGCAAGAAATACGATATAATAAGCTGTTAGTTGTTAGATACGTGCACTTGGACATTGCTATCCTGTGCATGATACGTCGGCATGGTACGATACAGAGTAGTGGCCTAAGCACGGATTTACCTTGGGTGGGTGTGAGTCGAAATTGGGGACAGTGGTCATTCCCTTAACCCTAATTGAGATTGATAGGGATATGTCTTCAACTTCCACCCTTTATTAATGGAATTTGTGTAAAAGACACCACATTTCTGCCACGACCATGTTTATTTTACAATATCTATAACACAGATATATGCAATAAGACTGCGAAGGTCTCCTCTTTGTGAAGAGACGCAGTCCGTCAGAGCCTCATCAGTGAATCAGCAGGGTGTACCACGTGCAGGTGAGGTTGGCTTTGACCCTGAAGGTGATGGTAGGGCCACTTTCACTACGGGATATGTCTTCATTCTGGTAGGCGTGCCTACAACCCTTACTGAACTAGACATTGAAATAATATGTAGTTCTTACTATGAATATGGTGTCATTCACTTACTGCTTAATCTACTTATCTCAGTAGGTTCCTACATCTTAGCTTTTTCTTGCATTAAAGTGGCTTTTTAAACGGGATATAATATAAGGATAAATTTTATTACTTTAAATTGCGTCCACAAGCGTCGTTGTCCCTTTTGTACGAAGTAAAAAAAAACAATCTTCATTCAAAAAATCGCTGACGTATGTACATGTCGCAGTCATCTGGTTAAATCAGCTATTTGATTGTATGACTAGCGCGTTCATTGAATGACAACATTTAATTGAATGACTAAACGACAACTCGTCAAGTTGTTTAATGTAACGTTCAACGACTTGACTGAACGTCATTTAGCATTGTCGTTTAATGGGATATAGTCGACTTTGTAATGTTTGTTTAGGGTGGCCATAAGTTCGCAACTTAAAAACTTAACTTTCTTTACATAACAAAAATGAGGACATGTTACACTTTATTATGATTTTAATTAATAAAATAAACTTTAAAACTAGCCGGCGCGGCGGCGGCGTATCAATAGGTAAATCCATGCTGGCAGTCACACTATTTTATCAAGAATATCACTTTAAAGTAAATTTAATAAAAACAATATCAAAACAGTGCTATCTGCGCGAACTATTTTACGCCATATTTGTTTTGGTGACTACTAACGCCGCAGTGGAAAAAAATGAACTAAATTACAATCACCTGACTGATTTTACGTCCGCTCTGTTCAAAGGGCTATGCTTCAATCAGCTATCTAGTTAGACGTTGAGTGACGCTTGTTCAATCAGCTTTCGGCCTAGTCATTCAATTAAATGTTGCTATTCAATGAACGAGCTAGTCATACAATCAAATAGCTGATTCAACCAGATGACTGCGACATACACATCTATCCAACCGCAGTAAAAACCGGGCTTGTACTTAATTCTCTTATTGATTTGCAAAATTAAAACTCGTTTTAAAAGTCACCTTTGTGTACTATGTTATTATCACCTGTTATTATTTTGTTATTAATTCTAATGATGTTTCGTATATGATATTTTCGTCCTTCCAACCGTTGTTGCGAGCGTTTTAAACAACGCTACTCGATATAAAATTCATGACGTCACATCAAATCGCAGAAACTCCGGCTCCGTTATCAATGGCATGATTTATTTTTGTAGCTATTGAATGCACACAGCTCGGCGGCAGCGGCGGTAAACTATATTATTAATATTTTAAGTACTAGAAACCTAACAATCGACTACCTATTCCTGATTTTCAACTTCACGCCTTTTTTCAAGCATCGAAGTAAGCTCATGCAGTGTTTACGGAAATTTAGATTCATATCGATAAACCAGATCTGTGAGGGTTAATGAAAAGAATTTCAATCTGTACCTATTGCAAATGCATGTACATTTACAGTAGGCTAAACGTCCATTTTTGGTTGCGCCGTTCTGGTAAAATCGGTCCACGTTACTACGAATATTCAGAATTCTTGAAGTTCGTTTGTTGGACCAGTGCTGGAATTCTGATAGCTAATGTTTTCTCCACTCCTTAGGAAGGGAAGATTCTAGGTGATTGATGAATGATCCTCGTCAACCTCGTCCTTCTTTTGAGAAGGTAGAATCTGCCGACGGAGCTGCAATGGCAGGCAAGGGCCTGTATGACTGCCGTGCCGCACGGCAGTCATACTATGTTTCATGAGTCTGTCAAAATCTAGAGTAGGTAAACAAACAAGTTCCTACTTACACATGGCTTCAATGGGAAGTAGGTCTACAGGGCTTTGTCAGATTGGTAATTAATGTTGCAATACCTACTGCATTATTAGACGTAACTTTTGGACTGTTAGGCTTCTTTTCTGGGTTTGGCGGTGTAAAGACCATTATTGTTAGGTACACTTACGACTTTTTGAGCAATAATAACTGCTTCGCTACATTTATGCCACGATCCGATCTTCTAAATCAGATCCACATTGAAAAAAATAGTAGGACCTGTATTTTCCACTATTTTCCACACTGGTAAAACTTGTACCCTACGGTAAAGCGAACATTAAAAATCTCGGCTGATAGGTGCCATATAATGTAAGAAGGTAAGTTTATAGAGTAGAAGAACCCTACTTGGTAAACCTTCGAACAAACGTGATTCGAGACACAATAGAAAGACAAAAGCAGTGCGACAGCCGGCTGTCGCTTGGTCGTTTAAAGGTTCATGATTTTCATATAGGTATTATTCATATTTCCCTATTTTGGTTTAGCACGCAGTTTATAGGTACTTAGTTCATCAGAGAATTTCCTTTGTATGTACGTCGACTTTTGAGTTTTCTGTCCTCTTTTTAGGGTTATCCAACACCAAATCAAGTGTTTATTTTACTTAACCGCACAACCCGATACGGAATAGAAGAACCACTTAGATTCTGGTCTAGAACTGCATCGTGTAAAGTCGCGTAGGTAGCTCCAGAGTTGCTAGTCTAGTAGTTCGGATTCCGACTTTTAACTATTCCTAACATATGCGCCACGGATCTTTGAGTGAGTGCTCCCAGAGATCATATCTTTGAAAACCACAAGATCTAGTGTGTTGTAAAAATCGACTGAGTCTTACATAGACAAGGAACCATGGCATGAGTAAAAATAGTCCCCCTGATTTAATGCAATGCGTTTGGCCTGAATCTAGCGGGAAGTTCTGAAGATTGCCCATGAATTACTCGTCATTAGTTGTCCAAGAATTATTATATACCTATGTACATGAATTAATCAATACGTACATTATACACACAGATTGGCATAATAGGGATGTTGACTTCAATAATAAAATGGCATTCTGTTTAGTCCGTCTGTGAGACCGTACAAAAATAAACAAATTTTTTGCTTGATCAAATTAATAACAAAATACTTACAAAGATAAAGAGCATCAAAGTTCCGGAGTGGGGGCTTGTGACGTCACTTCTCAGTAATCATTGTACCAAGGCGTGACGTTTCACGAAACTTCAAAATAACACGAGAAAAAAAATAAGTAAGCGTGTCGCATTTTTTTTTTAATCTAACTGACTGATTAAATGTTTTTTTTAGTCAACTAGCATATTATTTTAACAGCGAACTGAATGTGCTCGCCTAACGAATGGGGGGATATTTGCGCTTATTTATAATGATGAAATAAAAATAAGGGCTAGCGAATTTTAATGTCAGTTTGACTAATCACTTTGCTCTCTAATCTAAAAGGGAGGTGAATCAACCAATGAAGGTGAAGGACCAGTGTGAAGTATGCGTGTTCATTGATACAATGTCACGCGGTTTAGGTTATTAGCTAGATGGCATCTAGCTCCTAATCCTCACGCGCATGTGTATGCTCGCTTGTCAATATAAAGAAAGCTGTTGTTTAACTGGTTTTTCTCGTTTATTATCAACTCGCAAAGCAGCAGTTCTTCGGCAATCTGATGTGAATCTTTCATCCATCCATACCATCAACATGTTAGATGACGCAAATACTATTTAACTGACCTATAAGATGGCCAATCGGCCAGCAGTGCGATTCCGTAAGAAATCGCGTGCGAATACGATTTCGATCTCATTCCCGATTTTATTTCCTAACTCACCTGAAGTGAAAAGTATTTGGTATTCAATGTCAAATTAGACAGCTTTTCACTAAAAATAGTTCCCTTCACCTACGTTCTTATGAGTGGCGCTAGTTTTCACCGCGGAATCAGAAGTGAGCACTGAAGTGAGATCTAACAGAATAGCATTTCTGATCCGTAATACGCCGAACACCGGAAGACTACACGACAGACTTCGTCGGCCAATCCTACGGTTTCTAAGTGGCCTAAAGTTTGACATTAGACGACTGTATACCAAAGTAGTAGGAAGTTATTTGTCTACCCTCAAATCTTTATAAATTAAGTATTTGCTGGTCTGCCGCCAGGTCCCGTCAACCATGACTTAGTAAGTCGTAACTAAGATTTATTCTCACTAGTTCGATTCATTAGTTCGATCGTCGAACTAGTGAGAATTTTTTTTCTCACTAGTTCGATCGTCGAACTAGTGAGAATTTTTTTTCTCATTTGTTCGGTAATAGCTTAATTCATGTTCACTCTAAGTCACTGTCTTAAATTAAATAGCGTGAAACTAGGTCAACATTAACGGGAAAGCGAAATAGGAAACTAAGTAGAAACGAAATTATTGCCTAGCTAGAACCCGCCAATTCGCTCACTGCGACCATTTACCTGAATAAAAAACACCGATATGCAGATTTATGAGGAATAGTATAACTTAAACACCTAGCATTATGCTAGGACCTACAGGAGAGGTGGTAAGCCAAGTGTAAAAAGGTGCAACCGCTGAGGTCATCTAGTTTATAGTATTTAACAGCAACTGGATATCTTACCGATAACCCGATAAGCGTTTGTGTAAAAGAAGTTGTTCAGGTGCAATTCGTTGCAATGATTTTATTTTCATTTACTATTCTGGACAAGAGTTAGACCAGAGAATAGTTGCGCGTTAACTCTTCTGTGTGGCCAATCTTGAGCTACAATACTTGAGTCTCTTGACTGGCGAGCATCTGATCTCTGAAGCCTCCTCTTTCACGTCTACAGATGCGTCCGCAGACGAATAGCAGAGGTAGTTTGTGCGTATTTTGTAGGTATAGGTATTTTACGTCCTCAGATTCGTCCGCCTCGAATCCAATAGTTGGCGGTTTTTGTGGCACAGATCAAAGGGTTTTGGCGCGGACGTCCGATGTCTGACCACACGACTGACGACGCATCAAAGTTGCGAATGAGAGTGCACGCATGCTTCTTTGGTTTCTTATACTCAGATTGGACAGCATTCTTAAAATACAACAACAGACGCAACTCGTAAATGGATCCTGAGACCGTAGTCTCAGGATCCATTTACGAGTTGCGTCTGTCAAGGATGAACATAGACTGATCGACTCCCGGACACGCTAGACGTGTTGATACTGATCCATCTGCGGATGCATCTGTCAGCGTCCGCGGACCCACCTGTAGACCTATAGAGGAGGCTTTGCACTAATGTCCCTTATATCCTTAACTTTACCTACAGTTTATTATAGTCAAATGCTCCGAGCAGGTAAGATACAATTACGAATTGAATAATTACTGGTTACAATGCTCGGTTTTGACCTTTTACATTATCGGCAGTTTCCTATAAAGACCAACATGCACTGTCGTTTTTTCGAGAACTCGACACGACACTGCTCATATTTAAAGCAGAATTGTTTTAAATTAACTGTCAAACTCAGTGTAGGGTCACGATCTGCCTTAAGGCATGGTATTCAAAACATTCAAAGCATCTACGACGTATATTTTTTTTGTAACAATAATTATCTCCGAAAAATTGGCGGTTACTTTGTCAATGGCTGCATAGTTAATAGTTTCTTTGATTTTATTGACTGTCTTTACGTCGACATGTATGAATATTGTCGTTCTTACTAAAGATTCTTTAACGGAGGGTAAAGCAGTGTTTTAGCATTCCGATTTTTAAGTTGTCCCTCAGATAAATAGGGACCAAGGCAATCCTTTCTGTAAGTTTTACGCACGTATCGTAAGACCGAGTACTTAATAAAAATGTGTTTTGGCAAAAAAAAAAAAGATGATTGTTATGAGGAGGACGTGCATACCCAAACGACTTGACTGTGCACCTCGTGCTGTGACGTAACGCTGAAGGAATGTTGTCGCTACTACACGAACGAGGCGAACATGGGGCGCCGCGAGGGAGAGCGAGTGAGGGGTCACATTCCAGCGAGGTGCACAGACAATTTGAAAGTTGGTTGACGGTGACAGTGACAAAAACATTGATTTGTTGTAGTAGAAGTATGGAATGATTAACCTTTATTTTACTCGATCTTGATGTGGACTGTCTTAGTTTAGTTTGCTTAAAAAATTTTGCGCCAAAATTAAATCCATCCATCTTTATAGTTCATCCATATAGATAGGCCATAACTCATTAGGACATGAAATAAAGACAGAAAAATACAAAAAAAGTGTTTCCTTCTCAAGTAGGTATAGACGTCAGTGGAGTGAAGGAGGAGTTTCTCAATTCGTTGCAATATTTTTTTATCCGTTTACTCGAAAACGCGTGGACCAATATAGAAAATCCTTTCTGTGTTTGAAAGGGTAATGGGCAAGTGGGCCGTGTAATAGCGGCGGTAAGACTCCTCTTTGAGGAGTGGCTGGAGAGGCGAGGTGCTCACCGGACACGGTCAGTTCGGGAGGTTCCTGTGTCGGATTCGGGCGGAAGCGACTACTGGGTGTCACCACTGCATCAACGGTCGCCTGGAGGACACGGTCGAGCGCGTGATGGAGGTTTGCCCCGCATAGGCGAGCCATCGCCGTGTCCTCGCAGAGGCGATCGGCAGTGGTGATCTGAATGGGAAGCCGTCGCCTCCTATGAAGCAGTTATGCTAGTGAAGGAAGCGGCGGCGCTCGAGAGGCAACGATGAGCCCCTTGCCTCGGACAGGGACCCAGGCGTACGCCGTACTTCAATTTTGGCGTTGAAACAGTAAGAAACATCCACACACATACTTTTACACATAGACTTGTGGGATAATTTTATTTATTTATCTATTTTGATGAGGTTGTGATTTATAGTTTAGAATGAACAATTATATTGTATGTTTATAGCGTGGAATTTGGACTACACATTAAGACTGGCATTCGGCAATAAGAAAAAAAAAGTACTTAATAACCTAGTATGGTTACTTATTGTTTTCGTTTTTAATTTTTTTTTAAGAGGATCATTACGCTTTTCTAAAGTTTTTGACGTCATTCCGAACACCACGAAATGGATATTGCTGGAACGATTTAATGGCAAACGGTTCTAATCTAAGTAACATTTATACGGGGTGATATTCTGGGTATTCCGGGCCTTGGTGTGTAGTGCGCCTAAACTTGAAATTTAGGCGCACTACAACACACCAAAGCCGCGACATCCGTTTCCTAAACAGATAACGCACTAAAAATAAAAGGTTTTAGGCATATGTTGACAACATTTTGCCGGCGGGCTAGGTTGGCAGCTTCGGTCATTGCAAGTCGTAAAACTTTGCCGGTGGCATGTCGGCAGCTCGACATCAGAATCTTATTGAATAATACTAGTACGTCAGTACAGCTCAAATGTCGCCGGGCAACTAAGCGCTTGCAACACTAGCCGCCGACGTGTTCGCGGGCAACATGCGCGCCCAATATTGCCGACATGTTTCTTTCAACATAAGCCGCTGGTTTGGCTGTGTCGGCGGCTTTAGGGTGTAGTGCGCTTTATGTAAAACAAAATCTTAAATCAAATGAAAATTATATGATATGAAATATTAGGTTATATAGGTACTTAGTAAGTTTAGGTAACTTCATTATTCAAAATTATATTATATGAACGTTATTTCAAGTAAAATTACTGCATTTGTTATTGGGCATACCCAGTCTCTGAGTCTGAGTGTTGTGCGCAGTGCGTCATTGTGTGTGAACAGTGTAAGAGCCGCGTGAACCCACAAAATGCAGCTACGCGCTTGAGAACGTAAAAAACACGATGATGCAGATCGGCACTCCCGCAAGTACGCCAGTCAGTAGGGGCTTTGACGAGCAACATGCATAGTGATGCGGGGCAGTGTGATAGTCGCCTAGGTAAGCTTTATATACAGACGGACGAGCAACGTTTTGTGTCGCGCTTGGTGTCAACGCGTCTTCGGCAACCATCGACGTAGGTCGAGTCTGTCGCTCGTCTGCTGAGAAGCCCATGGTGGCGCTCACACTGCTATGCGTAGTTTTTTTTATGTTTCTATGGGAAACACCCGGGTTAAAACAAATTAAAATACCTACGTCTATGTTTCTGCTTTTTGCGAGGAAATGTGTAACCTCTCCCTAAAGTTCTGCACACACGTAGTTTTGGTCGCATGGATATAGACAAGCTTCGTCAAGAAGCGTCGGAACTCGATTGGGGACCTCTTGCTGCTGCAAAAAGTGTTGATGAAAAGCTGCTTGTTTTTAATCGGTCGGTCCTTGCGCTTTATGACAGGCATGCGCCTGTTAAAAGGGTCAAGCTTAGGCGTCCACCTGCGCCCTGGATGACGACAGGGGTTCGTATGGCGATGAGGCGCAGGGATCGAGCCTTTCGCAGATTCAAGAGGGATCGTTGCGATGATAATAGGGATCTTTATAAAGCTGCAAGAAATCGATGTAATCAGATGATACGTAACGCCAAACGCCGCCACATTCTCGAAAACATTTCAACTTCTTCCCCTGCCGATATCTGGAAATTCCTCGGAACTCTGGGTATCGGCAGGTCACGTCAAATTGATTTTCCCAAGACGATTGATCTGGATGATATTAACCGTCATTTTACAACTACGTCTCATTTGGATACCCAAGTGTTGTCTCAGACGGTGAATTTCATCCACGGTCTGCCTAGGCCCATCATTGAGTCATTTCAATTTTCTCCAGTATGAATCTCTTTCCTTCTAGTCTCCTTGGATGAAATCATGGGTATTAGTCGTCATATGGTCACCTTGATTCTCGACTCGCTCCTTCCACCTATTGCCCACATTATTAACTTTTCTCTAGATTCCGGACAATTCCCTTCCCAGTGGCGGATGGCCTTTGTCCGCCCACTTCCTAAAATTTCCAACCCTTCTCTCCCTAATCACTTTTGCCCAATTTCCATTCTCCCGTTCCTATCTAAAGTGCTCGAGGCCTGTGTACACAAACAATTCTCAGGGTTTGTTTTCCGACACAACCTTGTAAGCTCATTTCAGTCGGGGTTCAGGCCCAACCAAGTTAAGTGGCTCCACTCATCACGCACGGGAGTCACGTAGATCAGCACCTTTGTAACCCACTATCTACCCCTGAGTCTTTATAATTCTAAATTCCTGTATTTTTCTTGTTACAATAAACCTTTGTAAACTTTTGTTGTCGAGTGTGAATTATCTCCATTACTCACCACCCTTATCACGCCACACTCTAATGCGTTTAATGCTGTCAGTCACGACATTCTTTTAGCTATCCTTTCACATCTAATGGTTTCATCTGAGGCATTGGAATGGTTCTCTTCTTATCTTCGGGGGCGTCGGCAATTAGTTCGCGCTGATGAGAACTCGTCGAGTTGGCGTGAGCTGGATGCTGGTGTCCCACAAGGCGGTATTCTTTCTCCTTTGTTATTCTCCATCTTCATTAACTTTATAACTCACTGTCTTCGGTGTTCGTATCATCTTTATGCCGATGATTTGCAGCTTTACACATCGACGCGGGTGGAAAGTTTGTCTGATGCTATAGAAGATGTAAACCAGGACTTGGCAGCTATTAAGGAATGGTCTGATAGATTTGGGGTGTACGTGAACCCCTCAAAGTGTCAGGCTATTGTCATTGGAAGCTCTCGCATGACGGCCAGAGTGTCGGTTAGCTCTCTCCCTCCTATTATATTTGACGGATCCGTCATTCCCATCAGCCAAAGTGTTAAAGATCTTGGTTTACATCTCGACTCCACACTTGGCTGGCAAAGTCATGTTTCCAGTGTTAGCCAAAGAGTCAACGGTACTTTGCGATCCCTATATCGTCTGAAAAACTTTTTGCCTGTTAAGACGAAAACTATGCTTGTGCAGACCTTAATCTTCCCTATTATCGACTATGGTGATGTGTGTTACTTTGATCTGAATGCAGTCCTTTTGGATAAGCTGGATAGGACACTAAACAACTGTATTAGGTTTATATTCAACCTAAGGAAATACGACCATGTATCGAGTTTTAGGGCTGATCTCAAATGGTTGCCCATTCGTCAAAGGAGAAGTTTGCGTGCTTTGACAATGCTTTACTCCTTGCTCAACTCTCCTTCTTCGCCTTCTTATCTTATGTCTCACTTCCAATATCTTTGTTCTTCCCATGCTAGGAATCTGCGCTCTTCCAAAAATCTCCTCCTGCTATGCCCTACCCATACTTCTGATTTTGTTCATTCTTCTTTTTACATTCAGGCCATTCTTCTCTGAAATGCGCTTCCTCTTGATATTAGGACGGCGACCAGTCGATATGCATTTAAACGGAAATTGAAGATTCATTTACAGCATTAACTATTAAGCAGAGTTCTTTCATAATTTACTTTCACTTAAGTATATATAAATATATATTATAGATATATGTATTTATTTACTTATGTATGTAGTTATTATGTATATTATTATGTACTAGCTTCTGCCCGCGGCTTCGCTCGCGTTAGAAAGAGACAAAAAGTAGCCTATGTTACTCTCCATCCCTTCAACTATCTCCACTTAAAAAATCACGTCAATCCGTCGCTCCGTTTTGCCGTGAAAGAAAGACAAACAGACAGACAGACACACTTTCCTATTTATAATATTAGTATGGATTTTATTTTTGTTATCTATTATACTTCTATCTTTTTAGTTTTACCACCATAAATGCACCTACTATGCTATCTCTTCACCAACCTAGGTTGACTGGGAGAGAATGCCTTTGGCATTAAGTCCGCCTGTGTACCGTTGTGCATAAAGTGTAAATAAATAAATAAATAATAAACGACGCGGCGCATCCTACTCATATTTTTAATTTTCCTTTTTTATTTTATTCGGGAAACAAACAATTAATTATTGTACTTTACACATAAGAGAGTCGTTCAGTTTATAGCTAGCGAACAAGGGTCTTATTACCCTGCATTTTTCGAGCACTTTACGAGCAAGTGTGTCCCCCTCTAACTTTTGACCCGTAGGTTTAAAAAATATGAAAAAAAAATCGGGAAAGTAGAACTTTATAACCGGTGTTGAAGATGTATGGCTACGTGTAAGTCTCGGAAATGTCTGTATGAATTTATGTCTTGTTTATCTGCCTTCTTATATACCGATTGATACATTTAAAGAGTTCTTGGTTAGGGTTGAGGATATCTATTTACATAATGCCGATTCTCCTATGTTAATTTTGGGTGATTTTAACTTACCCAATATTAAATGGCTTCATCAAGTTGATCCATTCAAGGAAGTTGTTGACTCTAAATCATTATCACTGAGGGAGTTTCTACACTTTACTGGCTTTAGTCAAATTAATAAAATATGTAATGAAAATAATAATATTCTTGATCTAATTATGGTGGATGAAAATATCTGCGCTTCTGTCTCTATAGCACCTCCACTTAGTAAAACTGATATTCATCATCCGCCGCTGGAATTGATACTCCAAAACTCTACTCACTTGAATTTGAACAGTAATACATCAAATTTTAAATTAAATTTTAATAAAACCGACTATGAATCTTGTGTTTCTGACCTTCGTCAAGTCTCCTGGAATCAGTTCGATTATTTAGACTGCAATGAATTCGTCCAAAGATTTTATAATATATTGTGGGAAGCAATTGAAAAACACACTCCAAAAGTAAAGCCTAGGAAGAGTAATTATCCGGTTTGGTTCTCTCCCTCATTGATTAAAACACTTAAGGAAAAGTACAAATATCGAATCCGGTTCAAAAAATATAAAAATCCTCGCGATTATGACACCTTCGATATTCTTCGTAAGAAAGCCGTTATTGCTACAGAAATTTGTTTTAAATGTTATATTTCAAAGATTGAACAAGATATTAAAACTAATGTTAAGTCCTTTTGGAGGTATACCAAATCAAAAAAATCATTTAGAGGAATTCCTAACCAAGTAAAATACGGCAATCGTGTGGTAGAGGGGGGGAGTCATGTGGTTAATCTATTTGCAGAGTATTTTGCTTCTGTGTATGGGACTAATACTATACCAAGTAATAATTTTTCACATTATATCACGTCTAGTTACTGTCTTACCTCAATACATATTTCAGAGAATGATATAAAGGAAAGTATTAAAAAGTTAGATTTATGTAAAGGAGCAGGACCTGACGGTCTGCCTCCAAATTTATATACGTTTATGTATGGACGCACTAATCAAACCTCTCTATATAATTTATAACAAATCTCTTAAAGATGGAATATTCCCTGATCTTTGGAAAATTTCTCATGTCATTCCAGTTCATAAATCAGGTAGTCTGAACGATGTTACCAATTATAGACCTATATCTATCATATCACAATTTGCAAAAATTTTTGAAGGCCTTATTTATAACGTAGTCTATTCCCACCTCCGACACATTTTAAGTCCTCGACAACATGGTTTCGTGTCCAATCGTTCAACTACTTCAAATTTGCTTATTTATACTGCATTTATTACTGATGCTTTCGAGGATAGAGGTCAAGTTGACTCCATATACACTGATTTCGCGAAGGCCTTTGACCGCGTGGATCATTATTTGCTCTCGATTATGCTAAACAATGTTGGAGTTCATGGCAGCTTGTTACGATGGTTTGAGAGTTATCTACAATATCGTTCACAGCTTGTGGCGCTTGCTGGCTATGAATCTACACCATTTACACCTAGCTCTGGTGTTCCGCAGGGTTCGAAATTAGGACCTTTGCTCTTCCTAGTGTTCATTAATGATCTCCTAGATATTTTAAAATGTCACTGTTTAGCTTACGCTGATGATCTGAAATTATATTGTAGAATAACTGAAGTTAACGACTGCATAAAGCTCCAAAATGATTTGGATCTGCTCCAGCATTGGTGCTTAGAGAACAGAATGACCCTAAATGTAAAGAAATGCAATTATATAACATTCACAAATAAACTAAGATATATTGATTTTGAATACCACATAGATGGAGCTCCGCTAGAAAGATTGACAGTTGTTCGCGATTTGGGAGTCACGTTTGATACATCTCTATCTTTCCGTCAACATGTCGATAATATAGTACTGAAAGCTAAAAAAACTTTAGGCTTTATAATACGTATGTCTAAACCATTTCGTGACAATTACACTATTATGTTACTTTATAATGCTCTAGTAAGAAGCGGTCTGGAGTATTGCTCCACTATTTGGTCGCCATTCTATTCGACATATGCAGAGAGTATTGAATCCATACAAGCTCGTTTTGTCAGATATTTGAGCATAAGAAATGGTGTACGTTATACTATCCCCGAATATTCAGCTAGGTCAGAACATTATAAAATGATAAGCTTAAAGGAAAGACGTGACATTGCTGATTTGTTGGTACTTCATAAAATCATTAGTGGATCCATAGATGCTCAATTGATTAACTTGTTTAACTTTAGATCTAACCAACGAGTCATGAGGCATCATCGTATATTTGTTGTACCCACTTCCACACTGAATACCACATTCAATAGTCCCCTAACACGTATGTCAAGGCTATATAATGAGATATCTATCAGGTCAAATAATCTCATAGACCTCTTTTCTATGAAATTTGCGTCATACAGGCAGTTCTTGATTAAAAACTACAGTGGTTCAATTACTAAGGATGATGTATAATTTATATAATAGGTTTAGTATTCAGTATAATTTTGTAACTTACTTAAATTTTCAGTCATTTAAATTAATTATTTGCCAATCATTATCTATTTTTCTTCTAAATTAAAATTAAACTAAAATCTGCGCAATTTGTAGTCTCTTAGCAAATTGAAATTATTAGAATGTTATGCATACCTATGATTTGTGTAATTACTCCTATGATATACATTGTTAGTATTATAATAGTATGTATGATTTTGTGTGATTATACAGTTGGTGTGCTTATTGTTAAATAAATAAATAAATAAGGACTTTCTAGGAAAATTATGTTGAACTTGATAAATAGAACAGTTTTTGTACAAAAAAGACAAAAAGGTTGTACATAATAATTTCTGCGTACTTAGTATGTCAACGTAACTTATAAGTGGGAACACTTATTGTGACGGACGGGAAACTACGGAACCCTACATTGAGCGTGGCCCGACACGCTCTTGGCCGGTTTTTAAAACACTATGCTTGAACCGGTTAGATTCCGACAAAATAACAACCTTATGGCATTATTAACCCAGGCGAAGACGTTCAGAGTCGCAAGACGACTACCGGCCACCGTAGGCACGGTTCTGCGGATGGCGAGCGATGGGTAGCTCGCCGCCCGGCTTAGGACCAGGACCGCGTCGACGGCGCGTTAGTGTTCCACGCGCGCCTCAAAGAGAAGTATTCAGCACAGGAAGGGGCCCAACAGGGCCAACGCCTGCCGGGGTTGCGGAATGTTTATAATAGTTACCGTGACCCTGGAACATAAAGGGCAACCGAAGGAACATGAGTGGGTTTTAGTCAGTAAAAGTCTGACACGCCCTCCCGCCGCACCCAGGACGGGAGCAGTCATTTGATGATTTCCCACTCACCAAAAAAAATGGCATTATTAGGATAATTTGAGGTCACATGAAATAATAATTAATTACCTATTATGAAAAACATGTTTTAACTAGGGAATTAAGTAGGTAATCAGTCGGTAAAGTTGTAATATGAACTTAGCACAATTACCTAGTCAAAAAGAAGAAAGTCTGTCAATCAGTCTAACAGATAGGTACCATGCCACTTGGTTGTGGAAGGCTTAAGCAGTCACAATGCGTGGTCAGCTAAAACTGGTTTTGTATATGTGTAGCCGTGGTAAGTACTTCCGAACCACGTGTTTAGTTACAGAGGAGTAACGCTAGACTTGTAAGAAACTAACAAGTCTTGCGTTAGATGTAAGACTTGTTAAATTTGATCACAAAAAAATATTCTGTACCTATAACTAATAATTATTTTGGTATGAAAACGCAGACAAGGTTTATCATACATATACCTACCTAGCCATTTTCCGAAGTATGCTACAGTTGGCTTTCAGTCTAAGTGTTGCCGCACACGGGCCACACGCGACAGCCACAAACGCCGCCACAAGAGGCAAGAAATGGCCACAAAAGTAGCTGAAGCGCGGGACAGCCACTTGTGGCCAATGGTCGACACTTGCGGTCGGTGGTTTTATTACTTTATTTAACCCAGGCATGCAGTATCATAATGGACTCTAGCGCGGATACGCGCCAGTGGCATGTCCCTGTACCTAGCGATTGACCATACCCTGCGGATTAACGAATATATTAAATAATTAGTTCTATATTTGTTCTATCGAAATATGCATAACACGTAATTTGTTCCGTAGTACTTTTTACAAAAAATGACTTCTTCTATAACAGTTAGCCAGCGATGTACTTTTAAATTACGCATTAAAAAATAACAAAATCTAGATATGTGATTAGTTCTACATTAACTCTAATTACTTATCTACTTTTTACTTATAAAATTCATTACTTTAAGTTAAAAAAAGACAATACAAAGAAGAAAACCTAGCGATGTATTGTAAAATAAATGTCATTGCATTTTTTGCAAATGGCGTCACAGATCGCCATTTTCAAAAAAAATGGCCGCCACATTTGTATGGATAATAATAATTTATTTAGTTCTTTGTATTGTCTTTTTTAATTTAGAGTAATGAATTTTATAAGTAAAAAGTAGTTAAGTAATTAGAGTTAATGTAGGACTAATCGCCTATCTAGATTTTGTTTTTTTTAAATGCGTAATTTAAAAGTACATCGCTGGCTAACTGTTATAGAAGAAGTCATTTTTTATAAAAACTAAAACGGAACAAATTACGTGTTATGTATATTTCGATAGAACAAATATAGAACTAATTATTTAATGTATTCGTTAATCCGCAGGGTATGGTCAATCGCTAGGTACAGGGACATGCCAGTGGCGTGTGGGGGCTTTTTGTGTCGGCGTTTAGTGGCCGATGCGGCCACAAGAAGCAAGCTGCGACGAATCGACGATTTATTGTGTGGCCGCCACCGGCGCCAACCGTGTGCGGCGCCGGCGATTCCATATAAAATGTATGAAAATTAAAGAAAATATGCCAGTGCCGGCGTTTTGTGGTTGTGGCCGGTGGCCCGTGTGCGGGGAGCCCTACCGGTTCGAGTTGAATCCACGGTTTTTAGAATTTCGTATCAATCAGAAGTCAGTTTATACTGGTTAAATAAAGCTTTATGTGTAGCCCACCGTACAACTGAAAGTGCATTGTGTACCTAACTATGGGCGCAATTACACTTGGTCCTTTTCCATAGACAATCGTATTTAGACTAAAGTAGTCTAAATACGGTTGCTTATGGAATTCAGTGTAAATATAAACGGATTCGAGTAGGTACAGTCAAGCAATAGTTCACCATTCGTCATAAGTTATGACGAATGGTGAAGTAAGTTAATTCGGTTATGACTCATAACCGCCTCGGGTACACCTTTCGTTCATCCGAATTCGGGCTTACGACCAAGTGTAATAGCGCCATAAATACCTATCTATCAAATTGTTATTTCAAAACAAAACGTAGTATAAGTAGTCAGCGTCAGAGAAAAATCTCACAAACACAAAACTCCAAAACGGCTGAACCGATTCCAACGAGACTTTCACCGGCAAAAAGCAGACCTTAGAAGAAGTAACTTAAACGCCGGTATTTAGGCTGAATAAACTTAGATAGTGATTGCAGTAGTAGGGAATATGAATGTAATACTTAAGTATTACTAATAAAGTAATATTTTAAGCAGCATAGATAGATCAACAGAAAAATGTCCATACACACTGAGCAAAATTTAAAAGGGCAAGTTAATCCTTCGACAAACGGCCTTATTCAGCTCTGTTAGCGATTCGCTGAACCATTTTGGTCACTCTATACAGTTTTATCAGCTGCGTTCAGCATCGTAAAAATAAGAAAAGCCGTCAAGCTAAGGGACTATGCACACTTATTCAGCTAATGTCTTTAGAAAACAACGATTCTATTCAAAGTTGAATAGACTCGAAAAGTGTATGCGTCTAGATACAAAATCGTTGTTTTCAATTTCAATAGACACATATATATATTACTAGCTGTTCCTCGCGGTTTCACCCACGTTACATTAGGTTTTTGGTTACAGCTTCGCTCCCTTGGGACATAGCGTGATATTATATAGCAGGGGTGGCCAACTTGAGTAGACCTACGGTCTACTGTTTACTAAAGAAACCCTGTGCGATCAACCAAACACATACCTACTTCTGGAAATCATAAATGAAACAGTGTAGCATACACAATCATATATTTTTATTGACCTGTCTCAGTAGGTGCTGTTTATATCACATTTGAGATCGTTTCCTTTAATTTACTTAACATTCTATCGGTCCTATATTCCTATATTAACTTGTGGAAAATTCTCTGCATTCTTCTCTGCTCGAGAATTTTCCACAAGTTTATCATAATCAGGTTTATAGTTGGAAATTGGTGCCGATTCCCTTGTGCACAAACTAACGTAAATTTAAGTTAAGTGCATCTTTCTCTTTCCATTTCTTATAGAAAAGAACAGAAGATACATTTTAGTTTAATCCTGTCAAATTGGACAGCGCCTGATGAAAATTGACGTATATTTAAACGCCATGTTTTTAAATTGCGTCAAAATTATCTATGGGGTGTCTAAATTTGACAGGACTTAATATATTTGATCTTCTGTCCTTTTCTTCATTAAACGGAAAGAGAAAGATGAACTTAACTTAAATTTACGTAAGTTTGTGCACAAGAGAATCGGCACCATTGCCAACCTTAAAGAATCCAATGTATAAGCGTCTGCCAAGCGAGAATGGGGTTTATTTTTTGTTTGTTTTAGGTAGGAAAATGCTGACTCACATAAATATGTTGAACAAAAACACGAATTCAACACATTTTATCAAGTTTGGATGCCCAGAAATCTTGACTTGCGGAAGACCTTGCTTTTATAAATATGTCGTAGCGCAGAGTAATCATTTCGTTTTGTAACATTATGTGCTTCATTTGAAATGTATCTGCAAATTTTGTAGCCAATTTATAGATATCACTATGATCAATGGTATCATTAAACGGATAACTTATGAATCAACTGTTTAATTTTTCTGAAATCACTAAAGCTAATTTCGAAGTAGCAGACTTCGAAATTCGCTTTAGTGATTTCAATCGACTGGACTAGCAGTCGCGATCGACCGGTTGGCCACCCCTGTTATATAGCCTATGTTACTTGTTGACAAAGTAGCTTTCGAATGGTGAAAGAATTTTTAAAATCGGTCCAGTAGTTTTTGAGCCTATTCAATCAAACATGCAAACAAAGTTTTCCTCTTTTTAATATTAGTATAGATTAGTAGGTAGGTATGATGTGTTAGATTCCTACCTATGTACCTATATAATCTTTAAATATAAAGAAATAACTACAATCATTTATAGTACAAAAATGTGCAATAAATATTTAAGTATTTTTTGTAATATCATTACAAAAAAACTATATATTATTTTTTTAGCCAGCATTAGATAAAGTGAGATCAAAGTTACTGTCATGAAAATATTGTATTAAATAAAATTTAATTAGCTAAATAACTCTGTAATCTTTATGTAACGTTTGTTTTTTTTATTATTACAGTACGGACGAAGACGCGCGCCAAGGGATGATGCTGGACGGCGGTAAGATTAAAGAGATCCAGGTTAAGCTGTTGCTCAGCTCCCGCTCTGAGATGCACAAGGTGATCGAGGCTGCGCGGCAGAGCGTCCCGCTTCTGTTGGGGACCCCCGCGCCCGTGCCCTCACCCGCACCCACACCGGTACCCCCGCCCGCACCAGCTCCTGCCACGATACCCCCTGTTCAACAAGCCCTCAACATCCCCGGCCTCAACCCATTCTCCGCCGCACTTGGTAACAATCCCCTATCTGGCTTCGGCATCCCTGGGATCGGAAACCCCCAAGAAATTCCACAACCCGCTGTCATTGAACCACCTGCTCCTCTCATCAGTCCAACGTCAAACAACACTCCTAACGCTGACGAAGACAAAGATGATGAGAAGTTTGAACGAAAGCGTAGCAGGGAGAAGGACAGGCGGCGCTCCAGATCACGCTCCAGGTCGCGCGACAGAGACAGGAAAGATCGCAAGAGAGATCGCCGCGATAGGTCCCGGTCCCGTGAGAGACGCCGCCGCGACCGCAGCCGTAGTCGAGACCGACGCGACCGCAAGCGAGACAGGAAGGATCGCAGTCGGTCCCGCGAGCGATCACCATCGCGGCGATCCCGCGACCGCAGAAATGACCGCAGGTCTCCTGAAAGCTCCCAGGAAAAGACGATCATTGTTCCAGATGGGCCCGCGTTGCTGCCACCTCCTTTTGCAAAGAATCCTAACATGCAAATGCCTCCGCAACAGACTTTACCAAACAACATTTTACACAACCCCTTAGGTCGCGACTCACCGTTGACCCGGTTCAGCGATCCTTCCATGGCCGATGCATTTAGTAAATTGCAAGAGCTAGGCAAAAAGCGTAATCCAAATGCATTTCAAGGCGAACAGAACGGTGGTGGGAGAATGCAGAGTCCTTCAATGCGCGGTGGTTTGGGCCGCGGCGGAGTGAACTTCCGTCGTGACGGACGTACCAGTCGTTTCGCTGACAATGATCAACAGCGAGACTGCAGCGTTGCTATTAGAAACGCCCCTAACCACACTAGTTACGGTGACGTCCGGCGTTTCTTCCCATATTTGATCGATAAACACGGCATTAAAATGATTAATGATAGTATGGGACGTCGCACAGGAAATATTTTTGTGAGATTCTGCGATCCTCGCTCGAAGCAACTCGCGCTGCAAAACAAAAACAATGAATTAAAGGGCGCTCAGGTTATCGTGGAAGCGCTTGACGATGAAGCTTATGATGCAGCAGTGGATTCATTCCTTCCGTACCGTCAAGATAATGATGAAGACGTCAATTTGCCTACCCCTGCTCCACCAGAAATACGACATGAAAACATGCGCTCAGATATGCTCAAATTAGCAGATCTACCCAACTTTGTGAAAGAACACGATATAATAAAGGCTTTCAGCGATTTTTCTCTACTCTCCATTTCGATCAGCGATTGTCGCATGACAAGGACTAAAATTGCATACGTTCAATTTGCGAAGCCTGAAGATGCAAAACTCGCACTAGAAAGAAAAGAAAGATATATTTTTGGAAGAAGACAGCCAAGAGTCCTTCCTGTTACAGTAGAAGAGTATGAGAAAGAAAAACTGCAGGGTGAAAAGCTACAAGAGTCGCCAGCTCAGCCGCCACAGAAGGAGACTCCTCCACCAGAAGTGGCACAACCGCGCGACCCTCGCCAGCGCCGACAGCAGTTTGAAAATGGACCAGGAGGGCCTAAAGCAGGTCCGCCGATGCAAGCCCAACCTCAAGGAACACCTTTTTTCACGCCTCAATTTGGGCAGCAGCAAGGATTTCCAGGACAGTTCCCCGGTCCACAGTTTGGAGGATTTATGGGCTCCGGTCCTATGGATCCCCGGACAGCTGCTACAAACTGGGCTAATCGACCACAATATCCGAACCAAATGGAACAGATCTCTAAACCCCAAATTAACTCTGTTGCGGCAGACATGGAAGACGAACCACTGGACTGCGTTTTGATGAAAGGTTTACCTAGAGATGCGACAGATAGAACTATCGTTACTTTTCTTTCGGACACGAACGCAGTGCCAGCCCGGATACATCTCATGCTAGACACGAATGGATTGCCGTCCGGAGACTGTTTCTGTGAATTTAGGTCCCCACAAGAAGCGAGGTTGGCAACCACGAAACATGGAAAGAATCTTGAGGGTTGTCGTGTAACTGTAGACTTGGTGCCGCGCAGTGTGGTTGAGGAAGCTTTAGAAGGACCGAAGCAACCTGAAATACGGGAAGGCATTCTGGGTAATGTTCCACAACAGCAGCCCCAGTTCTTTGAGCCCATGCAGGGCGGGCGGGGAGGTTTCCGCGGCGGGTACAGAGGACGCGGCGGCTTCGATAGAGGAGGCTTTGATCGAGGTGGTTTCAACCGTGGCGGCTTTGACTCGGGGCGAGGTAGTTTTAGAGGCCGGGGCGGTTTTAACGATAGAGGTCGCGGGTTCGATCGAGGTCGTGGGGGTCGCGGCCGAGGCTTCGGTCGTGGCGGTGCAGCCGGCGTATACGAAAACGGCGGTCGCATGGAAGAAGAGCACGATCCTGCTCTCGACGACTTCGGAGCTCCTGGCTGTGTGGTGTCAATGGAGAATGTGCCGTTCCGGGCTTCAATAGATGACATCATGGACTTCTTTTCAGACTTCGAACTGACCCAGGACGATGTGATCAGACGATACAACGAACGTGGGCAGCCGACTGGCGATGCCCGGGTCGCGTTCCGGACGCCGTTCGACGCACAACGCGCCGTCAAGACGCGTCACATGGACATGATCCACGACAGGCGGATCAGTTTGTGTACTCTATAGTATAAAGCCGGGAGTCCGTTGGGCTCCGAATCGGACTAGTTTCTATCAGTGTATATATTTCATAACTCATTTAGAGTTTCAAGTTTGAGAACTTTGCCCACCGTGTTACTGGGTTTTTGGTATTTCAAAGTTTGTTCCTTAATCGTTGCAATAGTATAATTGCATATCTATATGTAGTGATGTGAAGGACATTTGGATTTAGGTAATTAAATTTAATAAAAATAAGTTTTATAATTAAATTCGGAGTTTTATTTCTCAAACGCAACACAGTATTACTGAAGTTCACAATAATATTACTATTTGTGTATAAAAGAGAGCATTTTAAAGAACAACTGACTGTGTCCAGGAGAGTTAATAAAACACAAATAAATTCCATCAATTTAATGTATTATTATCGCTTTTGCTTAGGTACATATACGTCTTATTCAGTATCCCTTTGACTAGAACTTTGTTATACAAACTAAAGTTCGACATATCATAGCTCCACCTGGACACTAAATACAATTTATACATTACATATACACAATACAAGTATATACACAACATACATGCAGTTAATATTCATATAAGTAACGAAATTGTATTAAAATTTATTATATGTATGTAAAATAAATACTTATTAAAATGTTAAAAAACAATCGAAAATAAAGTATTATCATAGAATGTAAAAGAAGTATTCGTGAAAAGTTGAAGAAATGCGTCCATAGAAGAGATCAAACCTTGAATTTAAAATTATTTTGGTTCTCAGACATAAATATAAATATATTCAAGTAACTAAGCCTATTGTAAAATGTTCACAAATTGGGTTGTACAAAAAGTAAAATTTAATTAGAAATCATTATCAGATAATTTGGAGACCTATAAAACCAATATCAACAAGCAATTCTGGTAATTCCTTACACATACCAGACAATTGGTTAAGTTTTTGATCTAGGCATTTTTAAATATTAATAACAATTAACAAAGGGTAGTTAACTGAAGCAATAGTCATTAAAAATGTAAGCTAAATGTATTAAAAGAAAATCTCAAAAACTGTGACCGATATAAATAAACCTTACTACGAACGGTTTTTTACTAAGCATTAGTCCTATCACTATCGCACAACTGTCAAAGTGCGAGTGCGTGATAAAGACGGAACAAAGTTAAACCAAAGTAAGTGCTAAGTTATCAACTCAGGTCCAGTTTCCACCAAAGAGAGATGTGTCATACAACCAATATTTTGTAACAATTTATTACGAGACATCTCTATATGCTTTGGTGAAAATCGGGTGTAAAGGTCCGCACATACGTATATGTTAGTAATATTCAACGAAATAGCATAACTAAAACAATATTGTGATGCGATAAACTTAATAGACATAATAGTGACAACTCCGTGTAAGACTATATTCATAAAGAGATACTCTTTACAAATAAAATATAAATTAATGGGTTATTTCCAACAAAACTTGCTTTTTGACTCCCTTGTAGACATTTTAAAATAAAATAGTACCATGGTGCCATGTTATAAGGCACAAATTAGCTGACAAAATAAAATCAAACCAACTAGGCAATATTGGCACATGGTGACAAAATTATCTACATATATACAGTGGCGTGTCTTGCGTCGAAATTAGCACAAGCCCACAAATCACTGAGACACTTCAATAGAAAATATCCGCGGCGGCGTTGGCGGAGAAAATATCCGCGGTGCGCTCTTATTTTTACTGTCATTAGGTTGCTTTTATCCGCTTGCAGTCCGCCAGATGAGGTGCGGTATTGCACGGACCAAATGCAATTTTATTGTAGTACTAATAAATGCGCACCGCGGACTTTTTGTCAGCCGTTGTCCCTCGTCTGCGCAGGCTTATTATGTGCGAATGGTCGTGGGCATATTTGACAAAGTTATGTCGACTTTGTGAGGGAGTCATTAACACAATTTTGTTGAAAACAACCAGTGCTTATAGCCAAGTGCAGTAGCCCTTATAACGTAACATAATTAGGAATATAAAATTAAAAACAATAAGTTGCACGCAAGTGTAAGATATTTGGATGTAAATCAACCCGGTTTGCCGAATTAACTAAATTTAGCTTGACAAATATTTTTTAATATTGTAAAGTACCCGACCAATGTCTTTGAGGATTTTAATCCTTCGAACACACGTGATTTGAGACACAATAGAAAGACAATAGCAGCCCGACAGCTGGCTGTCGGTTGTTCGTTGGAAGGTTAAGTAGTAAGGGAAAGTATCCTGGAGTAATGGAAAGTAATGGTATGGGGTAAAAGTAACCCCTATTTCCCTAAGTATTGGAGTTTCATTCGAAGAGGAATTGTCAAATGCATCCATGGAAGTTCTTTATATTCTTATACTGGTGTTAAGAGGAAGATCAAAAGATGTTTACTTCCTAATATTGAAAGAAGCAATGTAATGGCGCATTATAATCGCATAAATTAGTTAACAAACACGAATCAAAAACAACAATAATTATTTTTTTCCTTATAAACCAGCAATGACACTGGTATGCACGTAAATACTTAAACAACTATTAAATACTATTACATTCTGCATTATATATTTATTATATGCTATTATTATAGATAAAGTATGGAATTGTACGGAAGCTGAGACATTTCAATAGATCAAAATTTATATTAAAATGTCTAACGTTCATAACGTCTTAGAAGACACTTGAATGAATATAAATATTTATTTTCATGTTTCTTGTAAAGACTGTCCCTTAACTCCATTTTATTGAAATTATTCGCATTATTATTAAAATTCATAATAAATAGACATACAAAATATATTATTTGTATAGTTTCATATCAAGAACGCGTGTCAATCATTGCAATTTACATCTTATAACAGCGGCATAAGAGTCAGGTGACGCGCGTTCGTGAATCCAAAGACTACAGTGCTACAAGAAGTTCACATTTTAACTGACACAAAATAACAAAAACTTTATTTAATTTTATATATTCTAAATACATATAGATAGTTAGATACACATTTTTATTATAAATGTAGATTAACAGTAAAGAGCTCCAAAACAGCCGTAGTTTAATATATATTTAGTCAGGCAATTCCACGCCGTATTCTTTTTATAAAATCGACCATTTTTACATAAATTGAAATCTGAAAATTATTCTGCTTTATATTATTTAAATCAGTCGAAATTAAAACTTCACGAATAATAGAGTATTGTTTTAATATAATAAGGTACAAAAGGAATGCAGTTATTAAAATCAGAGTTCAAAAAATATAGGTGATGAAGTTACGGCGTTAATACTTTTATAGAAAAATAACATTATACTGTTTGCAACCCAACTACGTAGACGTTACGAAGACACTTTCAATCATTTATTTAGGTAGAAAAGTAATAGATTTTCTTTCGTAGCTGGGTTGTAAAAACTGTTTGAAAAAATCTAATCCAACTACGTGGTCCCTGTTTTAAGCCGTGGGCCGAATATAAATGGTATTTAGTTTTATAAATTTAACAATTACTACTTTATGTGGTATGTTTTTTCTAAAAGCCCAGACATCCAGTTCATATTACAAACAAGTGACTCTGGCCTCTGTCTTAACGACAAAGATGAAACATAAAATGCTTCGGAAAGAATTAAAACTCATCTAGCGCAAATTTTACGCCTTTTTTAATAGATCTAGGGCCTGCGTCAACGGCGGAGGAAATGTCCGCGATATCATAGTATAAAGAGAAGGGAAGTAGGTTAGCTTCACACAAACGCACGCCGCGCGGCTTGTATGTGTGCGCCATAGTATCAATGCGTCGACGCACGCACACTTAAAAAAATCTCGAAGCGTTTCTCCCCGCGCCAGTCGGGGCTAACACTGCACGAGGTTCGCGCGTCACTGCTTTTCGACACCGCTAAATGAAACCAAAATGTCTGATAATCGCAGGAGAACGTATTGCTGTGTGTTAGGGTGTCTTGACAATTCATCGATTCCAATATTGTCTCTGTTCAGATTACCTATTGAACAGAAAAGGCAAGCTACGCACTCATTCTAGCATATAATTTTTACTTGATGTTCAGATACCTACTTACTTATTTTTTGTTGCATTAGTTTTCTAGCACACATGAGTAAGTAGGTAGGTAGGCCTAATTTCTTACTAGAATGTATTAGGTACTTTTGATCTGTCAATTGATTTGCTGCTATTGTTTTGTTTACGTTTAGTTATGCCGATTTCTCAATATTGTAGGTATTGTATCTAAGTACTTACCTACTTACAGTTAGAAAATCGTAATTGTGTCGTGTGTAAAAGTGACAACCCTAAGACAGTAGGCAATACGGTATTTTACACCATTAACCAATAAATATAAGACATAATTTCCATAAAAAATCTCTTAATTTAAACCCTAAAAATCTAGTTTATATTAAATTTACCGTTAAATTAGATTTTTAGATGCTTTGTAATCAATAAATAGATAGACAATTGAGCTGTTTACTTAATGACGTCATAAGGTGTTTTGCCGTACAAAATATATAGGAGAATATCGTTTTGACAGCTCATAAAAAGTACGTCAATTGATGATGGTGTAAAATACCGTATTATGTCGCGGATTGGGCCGGAGATAGCCTACTTCCCCTTCTTTATACTATGGCGATATGCTCTTATTATTACAGTTATTAGGTTGCTTTTGTCCGCTTGCAGTCCGCTAGTCGAGTTGCAAGGAATTGCAAGTGCAACCTTATTGTAGTACTAATAAATGCGCACTGTAGGCATCTTGTCCTTCGTCTGCGTAGGCGCTTAACTACATTTGACCATAGCTACAGTTAGTCTTTTGTAGATTAGATGTTAACTTTAAGTTTCTCTAAAGAATATCTATAATGGTGCTGATTCTCTTGTTTACAAACTTAACTAAATTTAAGTTAAATGCATCTTTCTCTTTCCATTTCTTAAAGAAAAGGACAGAAGATACAATTTAGATTTATCCTGTCAAATTAGAAATGCGCCTGAAGAAAATTAGCGTATTTTTAGACGCCATGTTTTTAAATCGCGTCTAAATTATCTATGGAGTGTCTAAATTTGACAGGACTTAACAAATATTTTATCTTCTGTCCTTTTTTTTTAATTTTAAATTTACGTTAGTTTGTGAATAAGAGAATCGGCACCATGTAATATAGTTTCTCTAAAAGATATCTTGTGATAATATTCAGAAAATTATACGTCAGGAACTATTGACTTCTTTTCACAGTTAAATCAGACATTCACAACGTTTTTAGCGACTTTACCCTCATGACGTTTATACCGGCCCACTAGTAATGTTGAACTATAAACAGCTACACTTTGGCTTACCAAACGACACGAGTTTGGTCCGACCCACTGTAGAACTTACGACTACACATTGAGCTTACGCTACAAATTCATAAACATTATTTTAAACATCAATTGAGAACCATCCGTTAACTACGTCACACGGAAAAGGTAATGGAACGTTGTGAATAACGTATAAAAATAGGTATAGATAGGTACCGTTATTGACACAAAAATGTTACTTGAACTGGGCTCAAGTTTGAACTCTATTAGTGGTCATTTATAGATAAGATAAAATCAGATAATTAAGAATACGAATCTTCATTCCAATAATTATTTACTAATCTCTAACTTATTGATCATCTATATCAGATCGAGTAATATCAGATTTAGAATTAAATTCAATTTTCAAGTTTTATATATACATACAGCTTGATTTCACCAATCCTCAATAACTACTAAACTAAAATTATTCATACTAGCCAATACCGAGATACATTGGTCTCTTAAAGAAATAATTATGTAATTTTCTTGATAAGTTCTAGAAAATAGAATAGCCCTAACAGTGTGACGTAAATTGCGCATGACCCTTAAAAAGGAGTGCATTTGACCGCTAGATGGAGCTAGTGGCAACTGACCACAGTTTACAAGTTCCCATTATGTTTAAAAAACTGATAAAATAATATTCCTATAGTTTATTTTAATATTTAAAATAAAATAATACATATCTTTGTGCAGGTATTATTAATTCTAATTTTGGTATTTTCTTTGAGATTAGTGTACTCGGTCCACTAGCGCCATTGTTGCGGCAGTTTCTACAACTAATGCCTCCATATTGTTCTAAGTGCTACAAGCCTTGAGGCCTCACTATCCATTTTCAGGTATAATAATCTCATTTCCTTCATTTATTTAAATCGATAGATATGACACTGAAGATTGGTTTACAGTGGATATTCTTGTTGGTATCTAAGTATATAGATTAAAGAAATTCAGCCATTATTTGGACTATATTGGTGATACATTCGACCTACAATAATAATGCAATATCTAACGATTTAAATCAATAAATGACTTTACAATCACTAGTGTTTGATGGTAATAGCTATTGGTGTACACAAAACACTTTGCAGCGTTAGCAGGAAGAGGAAGCTTGCGTGGAGAATAACCTATAAGTAGTTTTTATAGGAAATTCATATTTTTATCGCTCACTGGACAAACAACTTTCGAAATTAAGCCGAGACTTGAAAATCGAGTGCGCGGTAAATTTGCTCGAGTGAATAAGAGTTTAAAATAAAGTAATCACTGGTATTCGTAAAATAGATCGAAACTCGAGCGTCGCTTTTATGAAGCAAGCACCTACTAAACCCAATATCATATGGTTTCCTTGTTTAATTTATACATCATTCGTTCTTCATATACCTAATATGTATTATCTACTTGATGCGACCAATATAAGTATAAAGGCCACACGCTGCCTTGAATTTTGTAATATTTGCTATTTTATTTACGGGTGCCAACTCTTGATTCAGTAAGACACCACACAAACTAATATATTGCACTTTTAAATGTACAGTAAAACAACCTAATTTGTATATGGGAAGCTAACTTTCAAGTACTTTAAAACAATATTGTGAATTGGCTGAAAAGCCAATATTTTTAAATTTACTGAAGTTCGTACGAAAAAGTACATGAATATTGGCGTACCAAATAGCTTGTTCGAATGTACCCAGCTGTAGACAAAAGGTCATTTACTACAAAATAACAGCGCAAAGGTCCTATCCTTAATTTAGTCGAATATTATTCCACCAATAACGATTACCATCACCCCAAAACCCTAGAAGCCTCAACATCTCGAAGCGGAACCTCACAGATACAATATAATACATCCTAATCTACAGACTGCAACAAAACTGAACCAAGTAATCCAATTCGCGTTCCATTGCGTATTTTCATGTTTAAGTTCGATGGCGCAGGTGGTGTTTACAAAGAAATGCCGCAATGGATGGTGTGCACGGATGTGCAGTATTTGGAACACAGACCTAGGTTGTGTGTGGTGTTGTTATGAGACTCTGGTGTTGTTCTGCAGACGAGCGTCTCTACGTGTCCCTGGAAAAGGAAGAAAAGTATGAGTTTTAAAGGAGGTATGTAGAGAAAATATTCTTCAACACACTTGGTCGTAAAATTACCCTTATTTCAACGTTTTGAGGTACATTATCTAGCATGCAGCGGGCATCAAGGACCGAAGTTTGAATCTAGAAATCCGCACGCACTTTTTACATATCCTTGTTACTTAATACTTACTAAAGTTAACGAAAATTGATTTAATCGTATTCAAAAGAGTGTCATATAACATTATGAGGACTTAACAGTGGCAATGGTATCAATATAATGGATGAGTGATCCGTTTAAAATAAAGGGTAGCTGTTAAAGTGTTAGCAAAGTTAGTATGCATACTCACTTTCTACTCTTTGACCTGGTAGGCGAGTTGTGGTTGGAGTTGTGCGGACTATCGCTCTGGTCCGTCTCAGTAGAGCTTCTTATGTCGCCGTCCATCTGCAAAACCATTCATTTTTATATAAAAGACTGAATTAAAAAAGATTCAGCAATCGAGAACGTCAGAATAGATACACACAAAACTCATCAACCTCTTTTACTGAGGGCTAAAAATACTACATAATTACACTCCAGGTTTATAGCACTTTGCGGCGACATCTATAGCCCAATAAGTGAACTACAACAAACACACTACTACGCGCTATAAGCTTTTGACGGTTCATTGGCATATAAACAAAATTCTGACAAGAACCATCGGGCAGTAGCCCACCAGACTATACCTAGTCGAAGGATCCTGCATTTTCAACAAATAATGAGGCACTTACTGTTCCTAGTACCTCTAAAACTGTACATAGGGTGACTAATAATTAGTATACGATACTTAGACACATGATTGGGCTCATGATAACAAACAATTTTTATTACGGGAGCAAAGTAGTAATATTATGTGGAAACGTCGCTGATTGTACATTAACCTAATTTATTGTATACTTAGTTTTAAGACAAAATGTACAATTGTTAGTTTTTCCCTAATAAAATAAAATAAAAATAAAGTCGGAATCGCGAAAAAATATCAGCTGCAGTACATTAGGCAAATATAAATGTAGTGAACAGCTGTTTTTTTTTGTTATTTTAGGTTTGTTCCCATAGTAAAAGCCGTTTGTTATCATGAGCACAATCACGTTTAAGTATCGAACACCAATGATATTTTAAGTAAAAAAGGCGTAGATAGGTTACCCAAACGAAATTCTATCTTCAAAAACGGCACACTAACGCACACATACATTACACGTCAAAGTGGGATGACATGATTGAAGGAAGTAGTGCGAGTGAAAAAGAGATAAACGTCAAATGTCAACGCGATACTCAGTATCATGTTTGCCAATTGGCAATTTTTTTATGTGCCACATTTTGACTGCATATAACCTATCTACACTTTTTTACTTAAAATATCATTGTCGTACACTAATTACCAGTCAATATATATAATTCTATTGACTCACCTGGCCAGCATGGATGGCCACGTACGCGATCTGCAGGATGAGCCAGGTCCACACGATGTGCAGCACCAGAAGCAGGCACAGCAGCGAGTTGAAGATATAGTAGGCGGGGAACAACGGCTGCAGCATGGGGGCGCGGATTGACGTACTGGGAAGAAGAAATGGTTTCAATTTAGTAAAACTATTAATAGGGATGACGACAGTTTAAAAAAATGGCATTCTGTTTAGTCCGTCTGATCGACCGGCAAAAAATACGGGACAAGTATTTTTTGATTGATCAATCTAATAAAAAATACAATTATAAAGAGCAACAAAGTTTCGGAGTGGGGGCTTTTGACGTCACCATGTTGTAAAAATTGTATAAGATCGTGACGTCACGCGAAACTTCAACGCACTGTATCGTCAACATTTTACGTTTATGAGAAAAAAGAAAAAATACGTTTCCAAAATTTTTGATAATCTAAATGACGGACTAATTACTTTTTTTTCGTCGTCTCGTCTATTGCATTAGATATTGCCTGGTTAAGTCGGTTATCGCGGACGTAGATATAGAAGGAGAAAAAGCAGCATACAAAATGTGGACATAGATTGCAGGTTAAAAATATCTTCTTCTTCTTAATCGTGACGCTCTTGACAGAGCGGTCGTGGTCATCGTGGTAGGTCTCCTCTTGTGACACGTTTGACGGCTCGCCTCCACGACTCCCTGACGGCTGCTCGTCTAGCGCACTCGTGCAACGGGCCTTCCATTGCCGCCTTTACTTGGTCCGTCCACCTCATGGGTGACCTTCCTCGCGCTCTGGTACCTTCCACTCTGCCCTGCACCACCAGTCGCTCTATGGACACATCTCCACGTCGAGAAACGTGCCCAAAGGAGGTGAGAATGCGAGCTTGGACGATGGAGGATAGACGCTGCTTGATGCCGAGTTCCTGGAGTATAGAGACGTTGGTGCGGTGTTCAGTCCACGATACTCCAAGCATTCTTCGCCAGCACCACATTTCCAGCGCATCTACCCTCTTTTTCTCACTTTCCCGTAGGGTCCACGTCTCAGCGGCATAGAGAAATATGGGGAATATAATAGCGCTCTGACGAGCCGGATTTTCCGGTTTTTCGGTTAAAAATATATTATAATAAAAATTGCAGACAAGCTATCTCTTTCTCAATTTTCATAATAATTTGAATTCGATAGTATAGGCGATAAAGAAACAAACAAATATAGTCAGACAGCTTCTTTGTCATTAGATCCTATTTCAAGTTCGAAATTATATTGTAATTTTATAAAATAACAATGGTGCTGATTCTCTTGTTCACAAACTTAACTAAATTTAAGTTAAATGCATCTTTCTCTTTCCATTTCTCAAAGAAAAGGACAGAAGATACATTTTAGTTTAATCCTGTCAAATAAGACAGCGCCTGAAGAAAATTGACGTATATTTAGACGCCATGTTTTTAAATCGCGTCTAAATTATCTATGGAGTGTCTAAATTTGACAGGACTTAACTAATATTTTATCTTCTGTCCTTTTCTTAATTAAATGGAAAGAGAAAGATGCATTTAACCTAAATTTACGTTAGTTTGTAAATAAGAGAATCGACACCTATAGCTCTCTCAAGAGAACATTATCTGTTCAAATGAGTTTATATGCTGATAGATTATGTGGAGGTTATATCTCACCTCCATATGAGGTAGAAGGGGTAGATGCCGACGCGAGTACCGATCCACACGACGATCAGCATCAGGAACAAAGTGTCGCACAGTTTCTGGTACTTCGCATACTTGGACGCCTTTACCGCCTGAAAAGAAACGTATCGTTAAATGTTTCAGTTACTGTGCAAGGGCCTAATTGTCAATACACGAATGGAATTTTGTATTATGTTGGACGTAATATTATGACGCCGTAACTAAGGCGGTTACCCGTCACATGGTCCATGAATACTTTTAATAGTAAGGATAGAGTACAGTAATTACAAATCGTTTTACGAGAAATATAATTAGGCCTTTATGTGACAGAAATATTGTGATTCCATCACTTGAATTTTGCTATTTCCTTATAAACAGCTTTGTAGGCTAACGGCTTTAAGAACGTGGTAAATTTATTCAATACTCGTTTCATATTTTGACCCTGAACGGCGTGAGGGTTTCAACCCTAACTAGCCCACACATACCTCAACATGATGGTAGGGGGATAAGGTTTCAACCGCAGCTAGCTCATACAAAACAAACCTCAACAAATATACAAGCACAGTCATGCAGCAACAGCACCAAGTTTCCAATCCTGTGGAGGTTGCAGACCCAGCTGAAGGACAGCAACATTATAGAACGGCGTGTGGGTTTCAACCCTAACTAGCCCACACATACCTCAACACAATGAAATGGCATGAGGGTTTCAACCCTAACTAGCCCACACATACCTCAACATGATGGAACGGCATGAGTGTTTCAATTCAACTGTAGCTAGCTCATACATACCTCAACAAATATATCAGCACAGTCGTGCAGCAACAGCACCAAGGTTCCGATCCTGTGGAGGTTGCAGACCCAGCTGAAGGACAGCAGCATGATGGTGGCGATGTGGTGCACGAACATCTGCCAGAAGTCCTTCCGCCGTACGTCCCAGAACTGGGAGATTGTCAGCGACCAGTAGAAGGCCGTGGAGATCATGTAGTACCACCAGACGTCGTTTGTGAGGCCCTGGAATGAGAAATTAGTGTTTAATATTTTTTTCATTGTTATCCATACTAATATTATAAATGGGAAAGTGTGTCTGTCTGTCTGTTTGTCTTTCTTTCACGGCAAAACGGAGCGACGGATTGACGTGATTTTTTAAGTGGAGATAGTTGAAGGGATGGAGAGTAAAATAGGCTACTTTTTGTCTCTTTCTAACGCGAGCGAAGCCGCGGGCAGAAGCTAGTACTAATATAATACAGTAGACGCAAGGTAATCCGGACCGTCCAATCCGGCACCCCATAAAATTTCGACATATCTTCACTAATATTATTTATCGGAAGTACTTACATACTCTTTTTAGAAAACTTTCGGACAATTGAGGGTTTTAATACTTAATAGTCAGGCAGTTCTATTTAAATCGATAACCCGACCTCGTATTGCAAAACGTTTTTCGGATTACCGCGGGTCTAAAGTATACAGGTTGGAAACTCTCATCTGGGCAATAAGGAGACTTTAGCCGTCTTGTCATACATGTAGTCTGGTCAATCGTCACGTTATCTCTGCTTTCTCGTCTCTCTCACTCATATCCATCTTTTCTAATGACTTCCTCTTTCCCTCCATCTCTCCACACATAATTATGTTGTAAACAACTATATGTTACAGTATCACGACTGTAATTTTCGGTACTCTTTCAAGTTTTACTTTGTTTGTATGGGGTATAAAAACATAACATTAAGCCTTGCTTATGACTCATGAAATAATGTAGGTTTAAGATTAAAATAACAATATTTATACCTCCATCGTGAAAACAAAAAAAAATATGTAGACGACACTTTGACCTTTAAAATAAAATTATACCGCACTTTTTGCTTCGTCAAAAGATAAAATAAAAATGTCAAAAGCATCGGAAACAATATTAGTAATTAGAGCACAATTAACATCGTTATCGTAACGTTTCAGACTGTCATTAGTGTACCAATTATTTCAATTTACGCCTGTCAGTTTTTACGCGTTCTAATTATAGTTCTTTCACATCGATTGTCCGAGAAATATTACCCTCAAAGTTAGCTCGTATAGAACTTTTGTCAAGGATGCACATAACACATAAAATCCAATATTTGTCTTGGCACTCATTGCATTTTTGTACGAGTAAATGATAAATTTTGCACATTTTGATAAAATATTTGTCTTGTCTAGTTTTTGTTTGACAGTCCATGAAGTTATTATGTATTCAAACTAATGCTAATTCTAAGCAGGAAAATTCTTTATTGATCACCGATTGATGCAAAGCCAGCCTTATAGGCATTAAGCATGTTTGATTAATGAAATTATTTAAATATAAGGTAAATATTGTAATAATAAACTACAAGAATACATTATTTTTTATCTTTATCACTAACAAAACAGATATCAGATTGTCTTCTGCTTATTACATTATAATATCTATTCTAACATCAAAAGATCATTATCATCTGATTTTATGTATTTGAACATCAACAGAGCTTTATAGATATTAAAGTATTTTAATCTATTGTAAAAGGTCAAACTATACATAGGAAATCACTTATTAAATTACTTAGTATTGTAACAAATATCGACGGTGGAAAGGAAAAGAGTAAAACCATTTTGGTAGAAAATGTGTTTTATACAATTCGATAGCATTTTGGATTCTTTGCCTTTGTGTATGAAAATCTCGGTTTCGACCAAAATGGTGTTTAATCTGTTTAACCCTTCCACCGTATATGGTATGCTGACGTCGCATTGTCATTTATAGCTTATTTACCAACTTTCATAGTCTGTGGTCAGTTTAAAACAAATTCTTTGGGCCTACACTAATCAATTCACTCAGATGTACCCGACCAGCAAGGGCGGTAAATTGAACAGTATCGATGCCACAACTAAGTTACAATTAAACTTTAAACCTTAAATCAAACTCCATAAGACTTACATACCAATAACTTCAAAACTTACCTGATGAGGATATCCGATGTAGCACTGGTCGATATCCCAGAGCCATTCCTTGTCCCACAAAGTATACAACCCGAAGCTGAAGTTGCAGGTGTAGAAGATGACCTTCCACGCATTTTCTGAGAACTTCACAAGGGTCGAGGGCTTATCCTGTCCGCGACGGAGGCGCCACCAGCGCTGGATTTCACGCTCCGATATATCGAGCTTCTTGGCTAAGAGTTCCGGCTGGAAAACGAAAGAAGAAATTAGACGTGCTTGGCGGTTTCTGCCAAATATTTCTGCGTTTCCTGTAGAGGTTTTCTAACTAGGAATATTTTCACCTTATGTTACAAACACTATACTGCGCCCCAAAACTGGGATAGCTGTTGCTCGAAAGGCTGCTTAACTTTAATGGCACTTAGTAGGACGTATGTGACAGAGTATGGGCTCAAGTAGCACAAAGCTACCTTGAGATGGGAAAACGGGCGGAAAAGTCAAAGAGATGACGAGACGAACTGGACGGATAGCTTCTCTATTGGAAAAAAACCGAGATATCGCGGAAGATGGAACGAGTGGAGGGAGGTCTACTATTTATCTTTTTTCACATCGTAAGAAAGAAAACCCTTGACGGTCTTCCACCACTAGTCTAAGTTGAACCACGCAGTTCAGCGTCGTGTGGGATCGATGCAAGCATTCGGTAATTAGTTTTCCAAGTCTTGCCGGAAGATAAGTTAGGCGCGTGCGTTAGTGCCGTTTCCTACTTTCGTACACTTGATTTCCACGCGGAAAGAAGCTAGTTACTGATATAAAAAACTTGGTTAGAGGGCATTCATTGCACTTAGCGCATAAAGGAATGCGTCTGTATTTGTTTGCCCTCAACAATCCACCTTGAATTCAATCGATACTAATGTCTCGAGATACGGTGAAATATTTTTGACCTTAGCGTGAGCTCTAATTTGCCTCATGCATATTTTCGTAGAAGTACAGTATGCATAATAATGAGCAATTTGCTTGTTAAAATTGGTTATCTTTATTTGAGATTTTATGTTTACGTGTATGTAATGGTTGCTTACAATGATTACATACTTCATACTACTGACACTGGTCCGCTCCCTTGTAATGTTATATAGAAATCTAGGAAATTAAAAAAAGTAACCCCTTCCATCTGCTAGCTTTAGAGGTTTTATGTTTCACGAAACAGTCGATTTGCTAATGCTTCGCTGTTATAAACATTCGATTTAATAAGTTTTTGATTTCATGACCGATCGTTCTCATAAACTTTCAATGTCATGAACGATCGAAATAATAAAGTATTAATGTAACGTCTTTTATGTCATGAACGTCGATGTCGCGTAAATCAAATGGATGAAACAAACTGACTGTTACTTGTGGTTTGATCAGTTCTAAATCCTGTAAATCAAACAAACAATCATTGCCTTGATTGCTCTTTTCTGCTTATTAACTAGCTACGTCTATTACAGTTTGCTGAGCACCAGTCATCCTAGATACGATATGATATCTAATATATTATGTAAAACTATCCACGCTTATACGATAAATAGTACATCTGTTATTTATCTACGCCCCTTATGCCTAGGTTTTCTCTACCGGCTAACCAAAGGACAGAGAGAAGATTATATGATAAAGTTATCTAGTTAAACTTCATGCACAAGCGTACAAGGGCGGACTTAATGCCTTAGGCATTCTCTACCAGTCAACCCAGTAGCTGCCCTGACATCAAGAGAATATGTAAAGAAGAATAAACAAAATCGGAAGTTCACTTCAGGAAATCAAAGTACCACAAAACTACTAAATGGATCGTTATGTATATGTCCGTGACCGTCAGCGGGAATATGGGCTATATTCCCGCTGACGGTTTCGGGCAAAAGCTAGTTTATCTCTATAATAAATAATCGGCTTTATTTATTATTAGAATAATAATATATGTAGTAATAAGTTTCGAATTATCTATCATTATGATTCATCTAATCCATAATCCGTACTAATATTATCAATGCGAAAGTAACTCTGTCCGTCTGTCTCTCTCTTCTTCAAGCCTAAACCGCTGAACCGATGTGAATGAATTTTGGTACAGATATACTGATATGGTCTGGGAACCGAGAAAGGGCATAGGATACTTTTCATCCCGGAAATCCCCCGAAAAAACGGGCACTATTTGTCCACGCCGACGAAGTGGTGGGCAAAAGCTATTATAAATATAAGCAATTAATGTCCTTGGAAAGCAATAAATTAAATATGCTATGACTCAGCCCAGTTTTAATGATCTGGAAGAATGACGAATGATAACAAAAGATTAAGATTGCGAATGATTAAATTCTTACTCTTTATCATCAAAATAGCAGTAATACTTACTATTTCAATTGCCGGCTATTATTTATTATTACATAAGATAAGAATTTCCAATTTATGTGTAAGTATAAGAAAATACGTTGGCTGCTAAAAATGGTTGTATGATTTTTAACTAGCCGTCCCCCTCGGTTTTACCCACGTTAAGTAAGGTTTTTGGTTACTGCTCCGCTCCCGTGAGTCGCAACGTGATGTTATAGTTTATGCGTTATACTGACTGATGTACAAGCTATAAAATACTGTAAACTTTTATCAAAATCGCGTAAAAGAGTCACATACAGACAAACTTTCACGTTTATAATAAGTATTAGTAAGGATTAATTTCGGTTGGAGTGTACGTAACGGGGCACTGAGGAAAAAACACTTAGAAAAATTTTGATGAAATTTTCAAACTTAATAATACTTTCTTTTTATGGTTTTATCGTATGGGGGACATCAAAAGAAACAACTTTTTCCCGGGATTTTTTTTTGTGAGGTCAATGACCGCTGAGATAGGAGGCAAAATCTAACCCTCATTATTAAGGCGTCTGGGACTTAGAAAAATTTTCTTTTTGACGAAATTTTCAAACTTAATAATACTTTCTTTTTATGGTTTTATCGTATGGGGGACATCAAAAGAGACAACTTTTTCCCGGGATTTTTTTTTGTAAGATCAATGACCGCTGAGGTAGGAGGCAAAATGTAACCCTCATTATTAAGGCGTCTGGGACTTAGAAAAATTTCACCCAAAAACAACGCCTAATCAAGCCTTCGGGATCCGGTGGGATGTGGGAGTACTAGGGTGGGGAAACACCGGGGGGCGACCTTAAGGTTAATGACCTTGACCCTAGGGTCAAGGTCAAGGTCAAATTCATGAAAACGCAGGAAAATTACGAGGAACGCTTGAGGTCAGTGACCTTGACGCAAGGTTGATGACCTTGAACTCAAGGTCAAGGTCAAAATTCATAAAAAACGCAGGAAAATGCGGGGAACGCTCCAGTTCAGTGACCTTAACGCCAAGTTCAATGACCTTAAACTCAAGGTCAAGGTCAAAATTCATAAAAAACGCAGGAAAATGCGGGGAATGCTCGAGCTCAGTGACCTTTACGCCAAGTTCAATGACCTTGAACTCAAGGTCAAGGTTAAATTCATAAAAGGCAGGAAAATGACTGGGTTTTTTTTTTTGTGATGTCAATGACCTCTGAGATAGGATGCAAAATCCAACCCTCATTATTAAGGCGCCTGGGACTTAGAAAAATTTTCTTGACTGACATGACCGCTCCAGGACCCGATGGGATATGGGAGGGCAAGGGCGGACAAACACTGGGGGACACTCAACATGACCTTTACCTCGAGGTCAATGACCTTAGCATCAGGGTCGATGACCTTGACTTCAAGGTCAAAGAACAAATATGAGAGTAATGCAAAGGGACAGCCAAGGTCAAAGTTTAAAAATGAGAGAACACGCGAACACTCAAAGTCAATGGCCTTGACCTCGGGGTCAATGTAACCTTTACTTCGAGGTTAAATGTTTAGAAAGTGAGGTAACGCCAGGGGACACTCAAGGTCAAAGACATTGCGGGCCACTTAGGAAAAAACACTTGGAAAAATATCCGCTGAGATGGACGGTAAACCATCATTATGAAAGTGTCTGGGACTTAGAAAAAAATTCATGAAATTTTCAAACTTAATAAAAAAAATGGTTTTGTCGTCTGGGGCACATCACAACGAGCAACTTTTACCCGGATAAATTTTCTGTGAAGTCAATGATCACCGAGTTAGTTAATAAAATAAGAATGCGCAGTGAGGTGAGCAATTGGTTACATTAGCTTAGAACTGTGATCCCTTCGTACTAGCCCAGAAATTGGCGGGCGGCTAACGGCATGACCTGCATCTACAATTAGTCGCTCTGATACCCCGTCTCCCTATTCCCGGGTACAAGCGGCAAATATCTTTTAAAAAACGCCTAAATCGGGCGGCCTCTGATGGCAATTCTTTTAAAATATTGTGACGGTACATGTACTCGCCCATGTACCACTTCAATTTGTTCTGGCTCCTGCAGGTGCGGCAATGCCGTTTTAACTCTAGCCATTGCCGTTCTATTGTGTTTGTATGAATTTTTACCCTGACGTTACCTGTTCCATCGGAGACCGGGGTACCTAAATTTCTATGCACCGGGATATCGACTGTGCCTGCGACAAAATTTAAACTATGATTCACAGTGTAGTGTCCCCCCATATTAAGACGTAAATCTACTCCATGATATGCCCGGTGCATATCGGACATAATGTATGACCCTTGTCGTACATTAGCCGCCATTATAGGGTCAAGTGTCTGCCGTGACTTGTTTGGAATTAGTTCGACGACTATTTTTTTTTGATAGGCGGCTCATACATCCGAACGACCATGTCTGACGTTGCAGAAGTCGCCCCCTGTGGTATTTATTTGTGTACATGTGAGTTTCATCGACTTCCACAACGTCATCAGGACCCCCTATCATTTGATGGTCATGGGCCTCCGCCACATCACACACTTCACGCAGGTAGTGGTATATCTGGATTGCCGTTTTCTTTGTTACTCCCACATCCCTTGCCGCTTGTGTAACCTTATCATTTCTAAAAAAATGATAAAGAAGTCGAAGGGTCGATAAAATTGACACTTTCGATTTTTCAAAAAAAGTACCTTTGGTTGACGGTATTATTTCGTTACAGCCACGACGTCGACATCTCCAGCGGAAGCCAAACTTATAATCAGCGCGTTGCTCCGCTGTCATATTCTGCCTACAATTAGGGCAGCGCACCACCCTGCTTGGCATTAAAAGCCAAGCACGAGCAGCTTCTACTGCGTGCTCTTCACTGCTGATGCAAGCAGCGTAATTCCATAAGTTAAAATTACGCGCTAAAATTAAATTAGTGGGATTCATTATAACTAGACTACAACTACAACTAGACTACAACTATAAAATAAAATATACTATAAAACAAATTAAAACAAACACTTACGACTAATATACAAAATGAAAAATAAAAAAGTAATAAATTAATAACTAATTAAAAAACTACAAAATAAACAATCTAACTAACTAATAAAAAAACGAATAACAATAATAAGCAGGAAAAAGCAATCTGAAAACCCCAGAATCACGAGAAATATCGAAAATTCGGAATAATTCAAACAAATTTTACCAACGGTATATTGATTCAAACTTTACCGTAACGAGAGCCGGCGCGGCGGTCTCCACCGGCTAAAGATTCATGTGAATTTTAAGTTTCATAATATTTTAAGCTATTGCATAGCTTCTATCGCGGGCCTTGAGCGTGGAGACCGAATTCAGAAATTCCGTAACGAAAATTTTATTACACACTCACACAGGCACAGCGGTGATCAATATACTTTTTAGTTTTGCCATCTATCGATGAATAGCAGAACTTTTAATGACTTTTTGAAATATCACGCTTGGGTGTCGTTTTCATAGTTTCTATGGGTGCTAAGGTCAAAAATGAGGTCGATTTGAGAATCCAAGATGGCGGCCGTGACTTTTTCACAACATGCATCATGGGTGTCGTTTTCATGGTTTCTTGGGGTGCTAAGGTCAAAAATGAGGTCAATTTGAGAATCCAAGATGGCGGCCGTGACCTTTCTCACAATATGCATCATGGGTGTCGTTTTCCTGGTTTCTTGGGGTGCTAAGGTCAAAAATGAGGTCAATTTGAGAATCCAAGATGGCGGCCGTGACCTTTCTCACAATATGCGTCATGGGTGTCGTTTTCATGGCTTTTTGGGGTGCTAAGGTAAAAAATGAGGTCGATTTGAGAATCCAAGATGGCGGCCGTGACCTTTCTCACAATATGCATCATGGGTGTCGTTTTCCTGGTTTCTTGGGGTGCTAAGGTCAAAAATAAGGTCGATTTGGAAATCCAAGATGGCGGCCGTGACCTTTCTCACAACATGCATCATGGGTGTCGTTTTCATGGTTTCTTGGGGTTCTAAGTCTAAATTAAGCCCCGCGAAGCTGGGCTCCGACTGCCCTTTAAGCAAACTAGTCCAAGAGCGAGCGAAGCGAGCTCGGGACATGGGGCACCCCGACTCGGACAGGTTAGGTTAGAAGGGGATGGCGGGGTCTAGTGAGCGAGCGAAGCGAGCGAATAGACCCCGCCATCCCATTCGTGGTTATTTTTTTTATGACCAATAAGCCCCGCTATGGGGGGCTCCGACTGTGCCCTTTAAGCAAACTAGTCCAAGAGCGAGCGAAGCGAGCTCGGGACATGGGGCACCCCGACTCGGACAGGTTAGGTTAGAAGGGGATGGCGGGGTCTAGTGAGCGAGCGAAGCGAGCGAATAGACCCCGCCATCCCATTCGTGGTTATTTTTTTTATGACCACTAAGCCCCGCGAAGCGGGGCTCCGACTGTGCCCTTTAAGCAAACTAGTCCAAGAGCGAGCGAAGCGAGCTCGGGACATGGGGCACCCCGACTCGGACAGGTTAGGTTAGAAGGGGATGGCGGGGTCTAGTGAGCGAGCGAAGCGAGCGAATAGACCCCGCCATCCCATTCGTGGTTATTTTTTTTATGACCATTAAGCCCCGCGAAGCGGGGCTCCGACTGTGCCCTTTAAGCAAACTAGTCCAAGAGCGAGCGAAGCGACCTCGGGACATGGGGCACCCCGACTCGGACAGGTTAGGTTAGAAGGGGATGGCGGGGTCTAGTAAGCGAGCGAAGCGAGCGAATAGACCCCGCCATCCCATTCGTGGTTATTTTTTTTATGACCATTAAGCCCCGCGAAGCGAGGCTCCGACTGTGCCCTTCAAGCAAACTAGTCCAAGAGCGAGCCTTTTAAGCAACTTTTAGTGATCAAGGTTATTCATGACGTCAAGGTCACTGACCCCTAACGTTCCCCGTCATATCCCTGCGTTTTTAGTATTTGACCTTGAGCTCAAGGTCATTGATCTTGGCGTCAATATCATTGACCTCGAGCGATTCCCATCATTTTCCTGCGTCTTTATAAATTTGACCTTGACCTTGAGTTTAAGGTCATTGACCTTGGCGTTAAGGTCACTGACCCCTAACGCTCCCCGTCATTTTCCTGCGTTTTTAAGTACTTGTCCTTGACCTTGTGTTCAAGGTCATTGACCTTGGCGTTAAGGTCACTGACTTCGGGCGTTCCCCGTCATTTTCTTGCGTTTTTATGAATTTTGACCTTGACCTTGAGTTCGATTTCATTGACCTTGGCTTCAAGGTCACTGACTTCAGGTGTTTTCTATCATTTTCCTGCATTTTATGAATTTTGACCTTGACCTTGAGTTCAATGTCATTGACCTTGGCGTTAAGGTCACTGGCTTCAGGTGTTTCCCATTATTTTCCTGCGTTTTTATAAATTTTGACCTTGACCTTGAGTTCAAGGTCATTGACCTTGGCGTCAAGGTCAGTTACTTCGAGCGTTCCCCGTCATTTTCCTGCGTTTTCATAAATTTGACCTTGACCTTAGGGTCAAGGTCATTGACCTTAAGGTCGTCCCCCGGTGTTTCCCCACCCTAGTACTCCCACATCCCACCAGATCCCGAAGGCTTGATTAGGCGTTGTTTTTGGGTGAAATTTTTCTAAGTCTTTTTTTCATAGTGCCCCGTTTCGTATACCATGACCTTAATTTCTGTATTTCAAGACTGATGTTTCCTTATAAATAAAATGTTAATCTCGAATTCATTAGAAATTAGTATAATTTTATCGCATGTACTTTTGACCTGACTGTAGAAAATTCAAATCGTTTAAGTATTTGCTTTTTGCGTACAAATGAGGGTGATGTAAAAAACATACTTACTTAAAACCATATTCTGCCTTAATAGATGTTTTGAATATACCTATATCTTACAATTTTATTGTAAAAGTATTCCATATGTTCTATAAAAACTTAAAAGGATAAAGAGATTTTTTTTGTTGTTTTGAACGTGCTAAACCTGGAACTATCAGCAGGATTGAAACAATTATATCTAGACATAATAGCTATCATTACTCAGTACATTACTTAGTAACTCACACAGATACACAAGGTCCGACAATCCGACAATCACTACTGCTCTTTGACATGCTTCGCTTGAATTCGACTCCTATTAATACGTCTTTAGGTCTGTGTGGCTTTAAAATAATGTTCATATAAGTAGCAACCCATTTTTTTTGTCGTTACCGTGTAGCTACCCCCTATTCGACCGATTTAAGTAAACACAAGCTCAAATAAAAGAGCATGTTCAAAATATTACAAATATTAGTTTTCCCTACAATTTGATTGTTGTTATCGTCCGGTCGACAATCCTCAAGCATCGTTCACATATTTACCGTAGATAGCAAGATTACACTGTTTACAAAGCATTCGGAAACCACTTGACTATAATGACATTTACTCATACTTCCATTCAGTAAATACCTGTTACAACAAAATTTATTACAGGCCGTCAAACTAATATTTTAACTGTGATAATGTTTATGTTCAAGGCCGCAAACTGGCGAGGGAATAAGTTATCTATAGTAGTTTCATATTACTTTTTTTTTAATAGGAATTTAAATGGCGAATGAGGCATCTGCCCTGGTTGTGCTCTACGGACTGCAGATTTCAGCTTACTACTGGTACTACCTGTATTTGACTATACTGACAGTCTGTTATTGTCCATTATGGTACCTACAGTTAAAATGTTCAGTGTATTATTTCGGTGTTTCTCAATCGTAATATTGTAGTACGAAACTGTGTACAAGTTCGATTCTCACTTGGCTCAACTGTTTTTTTAACGGACTAATACTAATACTGTTTTTTTAATCTAAGTCCTCACCACGCCCATAAATTAAAATGGAAACTAAATTGAGTACCTTCTCCTTTTTGAAGTCGGTTAATAGAACGCAATAAAACGTAGTAATATTTACCTGTTTTAGTTTAGGTGAAGATTTGTAGATCTTCTCAAGTTTAGGGTTGTTGGGTGCTCGTCGAGGTTTTGTGTTCTTTATGCCTAAATATGTGCCGAATGGAGCGATGACGAATCTGTAAAATAATAACGACTTGGTTAAGTTTTTCCTTGACTTGCCTGTATGTCTAGAAAACGAAATTATCTATGTACTATCTCGCTGTGCCTAACGATACTGCCCCGCTCCCATTGCTTGTAGAGTGTGATGTTATAAAGCATAGACTACTTTTCTTTAATCTAGTTAGAAAAAAAAATACGGGTGACACAACCGTCCACTATTCTAAAAAAAAAAGTGGAATAAAGCGATGAAGCTTAACAAAAACTTATCCTATTTTTGTGCTCCCATGGGATAATTAGAGACATTGGCTTAACTCTGCATTAAATACTGATAATAAATAATTGATTCATCCGATACTCAAAAGCAAACATAAAATAAAAATAATCAACATCTATTAACACACTTTCATTAAACAAATGGTCGTTATCACCGCCAGGAGAGGTTAGAATGCAACCTAAAATGTCTCAAGGTCTGCTAGATATAAATTAAAAGAGTTTCTCAAAGTAGATAACAAAAAATGTGCTACTTGCAAAGGTGCAGAGTCTGTTATCTTATTATCTCGGTAGTTCTCATTCCGTATAATAGATAACAGATTGTTTGTCTAAGCTACATCTCATTTGACTACCATTCATCTTAAAATGGTACATTCTATATCATGGTAGCCCGGATGGAGAGGAGCATAATTCTCAACTATATAAATGCCAATTGAGGTAATAAATGTGGATTTCACAACAAAAACGTAATTTACCCTCCCTATGAATCAAGCAGAACAGAACAAAGCCGTCCTTAGCAGCCAGACAATCGACTGCAAAGGGCTAGGGTGTAAATTTATATAAGGGGGGAAATAGTTCCGGCAATGCGTAGTATTTTAAGTAGTGTACAAGTCGAGTGTGGTGCGACATCACAATTCACATATCACACTCAGACAATCTCTGTTTGTCGTTTTTTCAATAACAACGTAGATTGATCGATTGGCTTGCAATAGCTGTTGATCAATTGTCGGAAACTGCAATCATTGATCATCGTGTCAGGTTCAAGCGCGAGCGCGCGAAGTTTACGAAAAAAGCGCTCCACTTCTTTCATTCGATCTCACAAGTAGTCGGTTGTATTTGGTACAAATACCTTGTTTTTAATAAGCTGTTACTATTTTTTTATAGAAAAAACAATCAGCCCAAATGCTATAAAATCGAATAGCCAATTCAAAAATCGACTTGACACGAATACTTCGATATATCAACTCGCTAGAGCTAAGCAAACTGGTGAGTTACTACACCAACGCGATTTTACGCGATAGCTAATATAGCAACGATAATAAGGCATCGATGGGTCTGTAGGTGTAATCCTAAGGTGTAATCTTATTAACAGAAAACCCCAATTACCAAGAAGGTCAAAGCAATACATTGTCAGAAGGGATATAAAATAAATCAATACTGCAGTTCTCAATGACAAGTTGCATACAAGTCCATGACCCAATAACCCTTTCGCCAGATGATAAGCTGATGTTTACTGTTTTCTTTTATTATTTGATAAGGGAGTCAGCATCCGAGATTATTGTCGTCATGTGCGTAGGTTGTAAATTAATTTATTTACACTCAATGATGTTATAAGTAAAAAAGTGTAGATAGGTTACCCAAACGAAATTCTATCTTCAAAAACGGCACACTAACGCACACCACACATACATTACACGTCAAAGTAGGATGACATGATTGAAGTAGTGCGAGTGAAAAAGAGATAAACGTCAAATGTACCAACGCGATACTCTGCATCATGTTGGTCAATTGGCAAACTTTTAATGTGCCACTTTTTGACTGCATATAACCTATCTACACTTTTTTACTTATAACATCATTGTTTACACTACTTTTAGTTAGGATAGATTTATATAATATGTACAATGGCGGACTTAATGCCTTCCTTGGGCATTTTTTACAAGGCTGGCAGCCACCCAATCTTCTTCTGTCATATCTCCCAGTATGACCCAGAACTAACCCCAACTCCATCTTTTTTCGCTTTTAGGGTGATGAGAAGTCACTGGTTTTGAATGTAAAAACATTCAATAATTGCTTGGTAAAAAATCGTCGCGGCTAATGGAGCCGACGAGCAAACTGGCTTACCGGCCTCGTGTCTGTAGCCCATCATGTTTTTACAACAGTTTCAAATCAAGTACGAATGAAAATACACGATACCTACTTGACACAAATATGATTATAAGTATTGTCTGTTTTCACGCAGTGTGTCTGTGTGTGTATCGTTATTCACAAATGGCAAGGTGAGGTCGCCTTTTAAGTTAGCCTGAGAACAGAGATTAGCACATTTTGATGGCACGTCCAAATGTCTAGCAGACATCGCGGGCGTCAAACAAACAATAGAAACGAAAGTATTAGGAAAGTAGTGGGGATTACTTTCTCGTGTAAAGAAATTCTTACAGTATTTTACACAACGTTTGAGTTGCTAGTGTTTTTTAAAACATTGTGCAAACTTTTAAGGCTTCTCTTTCTGGGTGTTTCACACACTTTCAGTTTTAAGAAGGTCGTTATACCCCGCTTCAAATAGACACCTTTGCCAAAGATGTCTTTGAACAAGTCATTCTACTTCATGCAAAAGCTTCTTTAAAGTCCAAATTATTATTACCGCAATATATTAATTATGATAAATATTAGTTAACAACGAGTAAGAAACAAGAATGTCCCATACTAATTTAGCTGATTATTTTGGCCTTGTGTTAGACATAGCTCGAATTTGCCCTTTGCATATTTTACATGAACGACAGAAATGTCTAATTATGAGTTCAAAGTTCTTTTAAACTTGAATAACTATAATGTTTAACCGTCTGTAACAATATGGTTATTGTCGTAGTAGAGGGGACAGAAGTTCGTATAACTGTCCACTTTAATTGTACCATAATTATACTACGTCTACAAACTGTAAAGAAATCTGTCCACTACACCGTATGATCAAAGTAGGAACGTGTCGGACTATAAAAAAAAACTTTATATTGAAAGATAAGGCTGACATAGATATACGCTACTTAGCACGTACTTTAGCTTAGCTGTTCTCCGTCTTTTTATCGCCTTTCTAGTTTAGCAGAAGTGCAACAGAGATACATAGATGCTTAGTCAGAGCACTTGCACTTGTTAGTTTGTTACGCAATGCTGACTTATCTCGACCTTAGATAATGCTCAAAAGACCGCTCTGACACAGACTAGTTCCAAGCCTGGAGCATTAATTGTCGGCAAGAATATCTTGCTGATGTCGATAAGCTTCGTGCTATACTTTGTCGATACTTTCAGTGCCAGATACGTTCATAGCACTGTCATGATATGGAAAGGTGACATGGTAGACAGACCCCTTTACAGCCAATAGCTGTTAAGTGTTAACTAACAACCATGTAACACACAAGTTAATAGGAACGACCTAGTCAAGTCAATTTGATTTAGCCAATCAATAAATAGGTACCAGACACTCACATAGTCATAAATAATCATAACATAATAAATAGATAAGAGTCACAAACGTAAATTGATGTTATCAATGTGTTTAATCTATCTATATCATGTTGAGTCATATTCTCACGAATTGTGACTCAATTTGTTTGGGAATTTCTACTAGGTATGTGAATGCGTGAAACTGCTGGACTATTAGTCATTGGCAATGCATCACAACAGTACTTTTATTTTACTTATAGGCAGGTAAATGTGCTTATCAAAATATCATGCTTACCATTACTGCTAGATGTAAAAGATAGAGGGCATTATATTGATTTGTTTAGTCATACTATGTTCGTTCTGTGTCCCTCCACGTATGTACGCACGGACTCCAAAATGATTGGAACGATTTTAATATGTTTTTGGTAATCTTCAGATTAGCCCAGTGGGTGGTCTTGGTAGCTATGAGTTTAACAAATAGCTAACTCAAAAGCGAACCGGGCTACCAGTGTAAGCCAGGATGGATATCTAGTATTATACATATAATATCTTTTATAAAATCGAAATTTGGTATAGACTATATACTCCAAGCAAGGATACAGAAAACTTTTTAATTTACAATCTCGTACCCATCAGCAATAATCGACATATATACGAACGAAATCGCGGGCAAAACCTAGTTAGCTCTTGGTGAAACACTTTACAAATTGTTGGGTATTAATATCCCAAACTCGCGGTGTTTGTTTACACTCAAACGTGTAAGCGGTAAAACGATCGAAGAGTTGGCGGTCGAAAAATCACGGTTTACATAAAGTGCCAAACACATACTGCAACTCATAGAACATAGATGACACACATCCAAGAATAATATAGTCTGATGTTTTAATGAAGACAATGTATGTATGTGTGATTTATTTAAAAGACAATGTTGACAATACAAGGTTTTTAATATCTAACCCTGACTACTAAGGTCGTAAACTTGTGAGTTAGATTCCCATCCAACCCCGAACATATCTTTGTGTGATTGTTTTATTCTGAGTCTGGGTCTTTTAATTAGGATTTTTATAAAGGATCTGTCTAGTTTGTGCCAAGAGTATGTGAGTTGTCCAAGTCCCATGTCTTATTAAAAACATCCAGGCAATGGGGGGTATGGTGTTATTTAGATTGTGGAGGGTGGTGAAGGTCAGACAGACAGTTACTTTATGTAAAATACTGGTATCACATCCAGTAACACAGACAGCCGAAACCAACACAGTTGGGAAGTGTAGATGAAGATGTCTTGAGTTAATGACCCCACTAACTGGATGACCCATTAACATGGGTCTATAAATATAAATTACTAGAGACTGTGAGTCACTATTGGTTCAGAAAGATCACAAATAACATTACTATTACTTAGTACCTGTTATGACCCCATACAACTCACTAAAATAAATGATAGAACAAAAAGTACTAAACAATTTTTTAGGATACCGTTACTTGGCATTGCATAATGGTATTTTAACCTATTAACAGTAAAACTATTAAAGTTTTATATGAGATGGTTGCTAGCTCTTACTAAGTATGTATTGTGTGTGACTATGTAAACAGTGATTGCTAAATTACATTTAGTGTTACGTGGGAATCTATTTTGGCAACTTAATGTTTTAATGTTGACCACAGGTGAATACACCACTGTATTAAGGAATGTCCATGGACTAGCATTCCTCATAAACGAACAGTTTTAACAATTTCTAACTGGTTAGTAACAGTATTTTCAGCAGAGCTTAATCTCTTAGTTTTTGACAGAGCAGAGTGTGGGAAATAATTTTGAAAGAATTTTACAATAATTCTTTACTAATCTGAATAACTATACTAATACTATAAATAAAGCAGACGGGTTCGTTTGTTTGGCCGAACAAGATAATGTCAAGAATAAGTGGTATGAATTGAAAAAATATTCTTAGCCCATTTATTGCAGATGGCTATATAATATCAGGCCCACTTACGGGAGCAGAGCAGTAACCAAAGGGGCAGGCAAAACTACAGAGGACAGTTAGTTTATTATAAAAACTAAGAAACTTGATTTTAATTATCCAAAATTACAAATTTTAATGATTTAATAATTTGTTTAAGCTATGTTGAGAAGAAACATAAAATATTTCAAATAACACTTTGAGTGCTTACTTAAAAAGTGTCTACAGAAAAAAAGGAAGTTATTTAAATTTTTAGCATATGTAAAGGTATAAAAGGAAACTTAGTATAATGCTCAATCACTTTAGTATGAGGTCATACTTCCTGTATGTACTGAATAAGTAAAATTATGACCACCTACATTAATCAGGAGTGTCTATGAAACATACTTTTTATTAAAATAGCACATAAATAAATGTACTTTTTAGATAGAAGATTTTAAATTTAAATAATTCATAACCATTATCTAAATTGCTGTTATTTTGCAAAAACACTACTCATTTTTTCTAATAACACCTACTCATACACTGGGTATTATTTTTATTTACATACCATTATTTACTGGCAGGTCATTTGTTTTCTTAGGGCTGATTTTTCAATCGTCAGATAACTTTTATCTGAAGAATATGTTTGACGTTTTGACAGCTTTTGTATAGAAAATATGTCAAACCGTCCTATTTATTCCTCAGATAGAAGTTAACTGATGATTGAAAAATCGGCCCTTAGTATCGTAATGTGCGTGCTGCCAATTACGATAAGCAAACAATTATAATGGCAAGCTAAGAATTCGATGTTACTTGAAAATATTAAAAACTAAATAGGAATGTTACAATGTTTGGCCTGCAATAAACTAACCAAAACTGGCAATATTTTGAAAGCATTCTGTATCAATTCATGCTTCATTGAATTTCGTGGGGTTTTAAAAAAAGAACTAATCAATTTTTTTTTGCTCGAACACAAATTCTGGTTCACGCGTTAATAGCGCGATTAGGTTATCACACTTGCAGTTTTTAAATCACTCAAATTAACATAATAATAATAAAGTTTAAAGTTACTTACTTTTCTAACACGTAGCGCACGAATATAAACACAAATGCTAACGGTATAGGAAAGAAAACGTGCGTATGATCGTTGTAAACCACCGCCTTATCGGGACCAGGTGCGATGTCTGCCCATGTTATATTCGGCGGCAACCACACATCTTCACTCCAGAAAGCGTCGATGAGATACCTTAACATGTTAGCACTTCAATTTTCTTTTAATTACTATTTAGAATTAAATCCAATTTAATTTTTACGATGGAGTACGAGCACCTCACGGCTTCATTGAGAAAAAAGTGACAGATTGTAGTACCGAAGTTGCCATATAAAACCTCGATAAATAACCGCTACTCGGTTTTATCAATGCAAATTCAAATGGTATTAATTTATTAAACCTATATTTTTGCAAAAATAAACAAATAATATTGCAAAAATGTAATAGATCTTCGACTTACGAGTATTTTGACAATTATTTTTGTGCTAATATTTTTAAAACATTTTTTACTTGATGGTAGGTAGCGCAGAAAACTTCTTTAGGGGAACAGGGAAAACCGGACTACCCTGTATAAGGAAGACTGACGACCTTGACAGATAAATAATAAAAGATTATACTCTACCAGGGATTTACCACTACGAACTATTTAGTTACATAGGAAATATTGTTAAATAGGTAATAGTTACAGGAAAATAATATCCCAGACTGAAATTGTAATATTTGCATATTAGTAGTTTTTTGGGAAACTTCACCAGTGATCGGAATTTTGGTACTATTACTATCAAAAATATGGATATGATCTAAAATTCCCGGGAATCGCTACATACTTTGATTAAATTCCAGGATTAAAAATCTTTAAATGTAATGTGTTCATATTCTTGGGGATTATACGATTTTTTATGTTATTATTATTTAACGCAATTAAAATTAACTAACCACAATTACCAGAAATATATATAATCCCGGAAGTATCGTTATATTCATATTAGTGATATCATCTCAAAATAGCACCCAAATTCCGATCACTGATCATCAGAAAGCAATGTTGTCATTTTTATCAGATAAGATGTATTTGAAAAGTAGAAATTGATAAGTATATCACTTTGAATTGACAGTATTGTTATTATACCATTATACCAAGTAATACTTTTCTTGATACTTATATTTTGATATTATGGCAGCAAAAATATTCTCTATTTTGTTTAATTTTTTAATACAAATTAACCTGTATTTTTTATGTCATGATTTCAGTCTAAAATATTTTATTATTTCGTACTTTTTGGATACTTTTTTCTTGTATACCGATTCTGTTTAGTGGGTTTTAAGATTTTTTGTTCCATTTCATTTTAGACATTGTTTGCCATATTAAAAAATAGAACATGCTAAATGATATTCAGGTTATTGTAGTTCACTCAAACTGCGACAGATGGAGTTTAAAACAAATAAGTGACTAAGAGTCTTTTAGTTCCTTTTTTGAATCTAGCTAATACCTAGTCATTGTATTATTTATTTGGCAACCAGGATGGACACTAAGCCTATAAAAAAAATAAGTAGGTACAACATTAAAAACAGACAAAACATTTTTTAACTAACTATAAAATATTTATTTTTAATCACCTTAACAATTTTAATAATATATTCATCATTCTAAACTTCAATTGGCAAGCATTTTGGGCAACACGTTTTCATTATATCAAAGAGCAAATGCAAAAAGTCAAATATAGAAAACTTTAAAGTAAATAGGTAAGGTAGTAGACATAAATCAATACGACGTAACTTTTAGAAAAAAAAAACCTAGATAACTTTACTTAGCCTAGATCACTTTTGCTTTTAGTTCGTTCGATTATCAATTTTTATTTCGTTCTCTAATTGTATAGCCGGTGTCTACTACTAAATTTATCGGCCAGTTACATCTGTATGACCATTATCATATTATTATAGCACTCTTAAAAAAATATCACTTGCGATGAGTACATTCAGCCTCTGGTTTCAGCCCTTCGCCCTTCTTTCTGGACGTGAGTCCCGTTGTCAGAAAGTAAAGGATCATCGGTCGCTTCGGAGCTTGAGCTTCTAACATCGCGTTCAACCTATTAAAGAAATGAAAAGGTAAGTAATAGAAGAGAAAAGTAGTCTGACTCGCATACGAAGGGTTACGTTCAATATACTTTATATTGAACATAGTAAAAAATGGTTGACTGTAAAGTCGGTTTTCGGGTGATAATTTTACTTAATAACGTCACATCATGCTTCTCTATCAATTGTTACCGGCGGGGTTATTACCTATGAAACAGCAATCAGCAATATTTGTGCAGTGATCGCGCGGTCACCGCGCGATTAATCGCTTAACGTCAAAAAAAATCGTATTATGTATGAACCAATTGCTAATCGCTCGCTGATTGTTCTAATGCACTTATTGCTACGATGACGATAAAGTAGCAATCGCTGGAACTAATTAAATATCACCTTTAACAAAAAAAAAAACTTAACTTTGCTCTTTAAAACCATACTAAATACGAAACCACCAAACGAAAAATGCATATTTTAGTTAACTGATTGCTCCACAGAGGCCGCACTATCGCTAGATTGCTATTTGACATGACGTATTTTGAATTGACGTTCATATTGCTAAATTACCGCGATCGCTCGGCTTCTGCAAGATACGTAATCCCAGTGCCGCTCTCGGTTGTGTGATCGTCTTTGGCGAAACGTGACACTTTTCGTGCGTGCAACCGGCGTTCATCCATTGATAAGACGTTATCATGTCAAAACACGTTGCTTTAATTTTTAACTTTATTTTATTAATTAATTAATGAAAGGCTGAGTCCTTTGCATCCAGTGCGAGTTGGACTTAATGAATTCTGTTCTTATAAGTTTCCCTATAATCTAAATGATCTACGAATGATAACCAGGACTAGCTTTACATACTTTCGAGGTACTAAGAAGGTCTTGAAAAGCTTAGAAAATGGGAGATCACGACACTTGGCCAGATAAATAGATGTCGCTAAGCACTGACTTTGGCTTAGCTATGTTCCATCTTTATCGTGCACTTGATGTTAGACAGTTGTGTAACAGTGACAGGCACAGTGCTTAGCCGAAGTACGTGCTCAGTTATGTCTATTTATCTCGCTCTTAAACTTGACCAAAATCAATACCTAATAATATAAAACTTGGCGGATGCTCATAATGCTAAAGTAACTTACCCCAAGAGCTGCGAAGTTGTATACAACTCGTAGAATCAGTAAGGACCAGTAAATAGTCAGGATCAGAAGTAAGTACACCCAAACGTTTAGTACACAACCAGCGAAGAACGGTTTGAAGAATTCAGAGGCTCGAACTGATGTGCTGAAACCAAAAAACAGAATTAAAAATAAATTAGAGACCTTTGCTCCGGGGTTGCGGAATAGTTATGATAGTTACCGTGGCCCCGGAACATAGAGGGTAAACCGAAGGAACATAAGTGGGTTTTAGTCAGTAAAAGTCTGACACGAAGGAAGGGAGAAGTCATTTGTCAATTTCCCACTCACCAAAAAAATATAAGGTCTTTGCTGCAGAGTTATAATAAGAGGCGTATAGGGTGGGGGTATGTATTTAGGGCGCCTATTGCTTAACGCCTTACAAAGGGGTTCGCATCAATACTCAAAATATTGCTTAAGCCATTGGCCTGTTATAATTTCAAACTAACCTGTTCGCAATAAAAAAAATCTAGGCATTTATTTTACTTAAACTATTTACAGGCACTTATCTAAGAATTGTCAAAGAGTCAGTCAGAGGACGTGAATTTATTTGCTTGTTCCAAAACAGTTATATATTGCCTTTATGAATTCGTTTCGTTATATAAAGAAGAAGATAATTATGTTTTAGTCGCAAAAATAACGCGCTAGGGCAAAAAGTTGCCCCGCTTTTTTGCCCTGGCGCGTTTTTTTTGTGATTGCTAATAGTTTTCTAAGTTTTATGGATTGTGATTTCGATTTCCACACGAAATAAACATCTGACTTTGATTTCGTTTGCAGAAGTTAGTACCGTATGATATAAAGTGAATTAAAAGATATTAAGTGCGATAATTACCTGTACAAGAACTGAGGAAACAAATACAGCCTTGTGTAGAACCATATTGGGACGAAGACTATGAAAAATACTTTAGCGAGGGTATCGTACTTCGCTTTCTTGATTGCTTTCGTTATCTGTAAAAAATATAATAGTTATTCTAAATTCGCACAGTGATGGCACAGCGGTTATGGCGTCTACGCATTGTAAGTTTATTTTGAACATTACATGTAGTGAAAGAATAAAATATTATTAAAAAAATATATATCGTTTTAAGTGATGTCTGCGCGTGGCACCATGTGGTACCATGTTTCTCGTAAGGGTCATTGCAATATTATATTACATTTGTGTGTTTTGGTGTGGTGTGTTTAGGTTTTTTTTTAATAAATAATTTTCCTGCGAGTCTAAACCTACCTCAAGCAAAGCCTCGGAGCTATCCAGTAGCGGCATCAACACAGCCCCGATTCTGAAGAAACTGGTCATCCAGGAACCACAGATCAGGAAGGCAGCCACGATGTGGTGAACGAGCATCTGCCAGTGATCCTTGCGCTTCGTGTCTCGAAAGAATGTTGTGACTGTTGCCAAGATAAATGCCGTGTTCATCATGTAGTACCACCATAAGTCTCTCGTTATACCCTGAGAAAAGAGATTCATCATTCACAATCATTGCAATGATCACAAGGATGTTGGTCGGCTAACTTGGGGTCTTGGGGTTTTCCATCAGCAATTTCTCAAGATCAGCCCTAAAACATTCGGACGCACGTGGTTCGAGACCCAATAGAAAGACAATAGCATCGCACAGCCGGCTGTAGCTTGGTCGTGGAAAGGTTGTGGAGCTTAAGGGTGTGACTCTAACATGTCTCGCGCGCATCTATTGATGAGGGGACATTTCTCCATTGAGAGGGAGGGGGATGTTCGAATGCAATCAACAGGAACTCTTCGTTCCACACTCACTGGTTACACTATTTTGGACAATATCCCCTGCGGAATAAACGAAGGACACCAGCCAAAATATTTCATTTTATTTTTTTGTTTTTGTAAGAACCAGTCGTAGACTACTTTGTTAAATGAATAACAACCAATTGCAAAGATATTGATTGGAGACTGGAGAAGGTCAGACGCTTCATTTAAATTCACGACTTTGTTTGCGTCCGCTAAAATCGTCATTCAGTCAAACGACTAATGAGAGTACTAAAAAACTGTATCTACCTGATGTGGATATCCAATATAACATTTATCGTAGTCCCAAAACCAGTCCTTGTCCCACAGCATATAAAAGCCGTAACAGGTGCTATAGCTAAAGTATAATCCCTTCCAGCAATGTTCACAGAACTTGCTGAGGGTCGGGGTCTTGTCCTGGTTGCGACGGAGACGCCACCAGCGCTCCACTTGGCGTTCCGTTAGGTCCAGTTGTTTGGCGAGAGCGGTTACCTGGAAAATCTTGGTAGATGGAGCGTGTGCTTTTTATAAGAGGGGCTAGAATGGCCTGGGCCCAAGTTGTGCTCCTACCAACATATCTAACGAGCTTATGAAGAAAGTTTTGTCTAATAGGATCTGTATAGTCCCAGAATTGATCACTTCATAGTAAAAGTTTACCGTTGCAGCTCCAGATACGTAAAATTTGTTGTGAATTTTTTATCTCCTTTTAAAAATATGTACAGTTAGCAAAATGCCCAATTACTGCCCGCTTGAAAGTTTTCAGTCTGCATGTACTTGACTTGACCTTTGTTGAAAGAGAAGGTAATTGTTACGAAATGAAAAATTAAGAAAATTGAAAAGTTTGAAAGAGATACGACTTTTTTAATGATGTCCAAGAAAGAAGTGAAACCGCGGTCAAGTGTTAGTACACAATAATACTATAATAAGGTAAAGTTGTTGTTGTTTTTTGTTATTTTGTTTAAAGGGGTAACGGAACTAATGATCTCAATACCTTTTTTATACTGAATTACATCAACATAATTTCCAAGTGCTATTATGCTATACGCTATACGGGCGAGCGAAGTCGAAAAAAAATCTAAAATAAAATGTATGAGTACCTATCGATTTTTTTTATTTCAAGGTTGATCCCTTAGTGAACGTTGCTTGTAATAATAAATTGGTGAATACAATGACCCTGGATCAGATTACTAACAAGAAACGAGCTAAGTATGAATTGAGAGTTCAGCATAAGCTTATTACCTACTTTATTTTATTATTCAGTTTTATAAGTATAAATGAATGTATTCTGCTATGCTATAGGATTTTGCTACTTGCAAATAGGTATCTAAGACACTATAGGTTTCGGCAGTTTTTGGCCTAATTATATATATCTACAGCCTTACAAGTACTTACATCTTTTTTCTGGGCAGAGCGGCAATACGCCGCCTCTAACAAAGGTATCTGTTGTAGCTTCCTCTTCTTTTTCTCACGAATACCTAATATACAGCCTACAGGCTTGAAGCAATACCTGCAAATAGATGGAAAGACACCATTATCATTATATATGTTCCGTTTGCCATCTAACTCCCAAATGCCTGGACTGATTTGCAAGAAACTTTTGTGTGTGTATTTCAATTGGTTCCTTGACTCGGTAGGTGGTACTGCTGTCGGGATATCATCAAAAGTATGCCTTTTTTAAAACTTTCATTATACGCAATTTATTATTTGGAGTCCATTTGAATAATAAATAAGTGTTCATGGACTGTTGTTGCTGAGTGTATTTAATATTTTAATAGCTGGCTTAATATGACATTCATTTTTTTTCTCATTTATTAATAAGACCATTAAATATTATGAACAGTATAAACTACTTAGTACGCCACCGAATAGAGCGTCTTCCCCTATCCGGGCCTAACGTTAATCAAGGGAAAACCAATTGGTTTAATTAATAAAAGTTACACCATTGTGCTGTCCGAAACAATTGAGTCGTTGCTTTGGCCCATATTGGACGTCAATGTTTCGTCTTTTTTGAGATACCTATTGTTATTTCTAGATTTCAAGTGTGATTATTTAGTGTCTTTTTTCACTTTTTATAGGGCCTTTTATCTTTACAGCATATTATCAGCCCCCAAAGTTTAAACATAATAACTGTAAACATTTTCGTCAACTTCAAGATTTTATGTTTCCTGATTTTTTTAAAAAAAGAGTATTTACTTATTTTACGGCCCTAGAAAAGGGAGCCTCCTTTTGGAACCTTACTTTCATAAACACAATTACTAAAAACATTAAAAATTTCGAATAAGTAAAGAAATAATGAATTAGCTACTTACTTTTCCAGCAAAAACCTCAAGATGAGCAGTGCCACGACCAATGGCAGTTGGTAATAAAAGTCCCTGGAATCTGGATACACCACTTTTGCTTCTGGACTGTTTTCCAAATCTGTCCATTTGATGCCAGAAGGCAGCCACAGGCTGTCAGTCCAGAAAACGTCTGATAACCACTTTAGCATGTTTATGTTAACACGTATCAATAATGTCGGAAATAGGTATGAATGTACTTATTTATTTAGCTCATGCCAAGTAGTGGCTAAGCCATACAACAGTGTTTTGTTTTATAAAAAGAATATTATTACTGTATAATTATAATTAGGATAAGTTGGACGGGTAAAGACGTTCGATTTGGTACTTTATACGTAAAACACTAAATTTGACATAATTAACACCTATACATATAGCCGCTAGTATCTTGTCTGTTGATCTGGTTTATCTTGTTACTTTTATTATAATATTTACATTTTTTTTATATGTTGTGTAGGTTGCCTTTCTATCCAGTGTATAATGAAGTGGCGAAGGGCATTTGTCCTTTTGGACGATACATGACTTATGCACGTAATCAAAAAACGTGGAGTGCAAACTTTATTCGTTTTGATTTACTTTGAAAGAAAAGCCGGCTAAGTTTGTGCCTGGATGGCTCGTTAAGGGTTCAGTGCCTTCAAAAATAGTTGTAAGTAAATAGTGTTTCTTTTTGGTATTGTATAATTTTGAATAAGAGGCATCGTAAGGGTGTTACAGATCTTTAAAAATACAGGCACGTACAATGGTCCAATTTTGTATACTAAGTGCGGAAACCGAGCCACCCATGATGTCTGAATATGGGTTTTTATATATATTTTGTAATTATTATACAAAAAACCTGCCTTTTGAGTATATATATATATATCCTTTTATATAATTTAGTTTAACGCCTAGTTAAGTTTAATTTATTTGGAAATAAAACTCAATTAAATGTTCAATGTGGCCTTTTGAGTTATTCTGTATATTGATGAAAACCGAAATAAAATTAGTTTCGAAGTTCAATTGATCTAAGCGTACATACAGACAGGAAACTTAATTTTATACTAAGTAAAGTATGGATTCAACTTTTTGATTACGTACGGAATAAACTTATACTTATACGTATCTGTTCCGCTGTGTGATTTCGCCGTAAAAACATTTTTTTTTCATATAAATAAATATTTTGTCTGTACTGATAATACTATTTAAGTACCAGCAGTGTAAACAATATTTACTTAAAAATAAAATAATTACGTCAATGCATTACTGCAAATTGAAATTTTTTGAAAATGCCTGAATATTTTTGATTTGTTCAAGGCTTAATACTAATTTTATAGTTATTTTTGAGCACCTAACGGTTTCTTAAAACGTGGCTAATGTCTAATGCGCGTAAGCTAAGCGCTAATCACTAAGTTCCCTAAGGCTTCGCTCACCTATCTATCATACAGAATTTTATCCTCCGTTAGGGAGTATCCCCCATCTTTACTCCGTTAGGGTTGAATTTTCGTGCGGATTTTTCCCTTATCTGTGCCATGAGACTGATTTTAGGTCTACGGAAAATACCCTGTAGATTTTTATTTTCCTTAGTGTCAAAATAAAGTAAGTTAACTTACTTAGAAATAAGTTACTTATTTCTCAGGATCTGTGGAGGTAACAAGTTTTTATTTATTTTATTGAATTAATATCAAATACTAATGTCCTCTTAAAGCTCTGATATAATTAACTATCTAAGTCAAAGTAGTAAACAGTAAAGCTTTGCGCACATATATTATGGCGCAAATTAGTATTAAGCCTTGAACAAATCAAAAATATTCAGGCATTTTCAAAAAAATTCAATTTGCAGTAATGCATTGACGTAATTATTTTATTTTTAAGTAAATATTGTTTACACTGCTGGTACTTAAATAGTATTATCATATAATTAAGTACGAATCAAAACGATAAACTTACAAAATTATAAGTAGTAAGTAATTAAAAAACAGTTTAGGTATATTTCATATCATTTTATTATTGTTTCATCGCATACAAAAAAAAGACTATTTTGCAAATTAACTCTCGTTAATTACATTCAGTACAACGACAAGACACCTCTTTTGCTTATAAATAAAAAAGAATGACCCATTCTGAACAAAGTTAATCACTGTTATCTTGGTCGTTTTTATCTAAACCAGTGATTCCCTTTGGACAACCGGCAAAGGATTCACGTTATAGTCTAAGAGCCGGTGAAGATCGACCTTCACCGATTTGATAACCAGATGAGACATATTTTTTATCAAATATAATTTATAAACAAATATGCCTATAATTACTTGCCTATCTCAAAGTGCTCATGGTTATTTTTAATTAAATTAACTTTAATCGTTTTATTTTCATCACTTTCATTCTTTTGATAACCAAATGAATTTCATTTCACTGTTAGTTTTTAACACACAGAATATGCCTCAGTAGGCTTGCCTACTCATTTCTGTGTATAGCTACTAGTATATATATGTTGTATAGGTGACTCCATCGTTCTGCTAACTTATCGTATGTATTGTAAATAAGGTAGCCTATATTTATCCTTGAGGTACAAGCTTACTCTGTATAAATAATTACTATATTCGTATAATAATAAAGCGTAAATCGTAACAGATGTAGAACCCTTTAAAGCGTAATAAATAGGCAGTTCCTTTCACATTTATATTAAGGAAAAAATGTCTGAATTGTCCACAGCCAATCAATGCAGACTGCAAGCGCTTGACAAGTTGTCACGTTATCTTGCGATTAAAAAACGGGAAATCCTCATTGAAAGGCTTTAAAAAGAACTTTTTAAAACGAACCGAAAACCAATAATTATAATGACATAACTAGAAGAATCGAACGGAATTGAGAAAAGCACGAAAAAAACACACAATTACTTCCTGAAATGTAGAAAAACAATGCATCGGATTACTTCATGTCAATATAGACTCAAGTATTATAGACTTTTGTTGCTAATTCTACATTTAACCAAACAAACTCCAGATAACAGTGATTAAGTTTGCGAAAAAAAACAAAAAGAAATCGTTAACCTACACCAAAAACAACAACCATAAATATGCACGTTTCCTTTTAAATTTTTATAAAAAAATACAACCGTAATAATAAAAATAAAACTTTGACGACAAATGCAATTAGGACAGAGATCAAACACATACTTTTTTTTATTTCAACACACTTTTCATTAATTTTTCACATTCATATGTCTCTAACGTTACCTATAATATGTATATCAACAACATTAAACACATAGGGAAAGGCACCAACATATCATGATAATGTTTTTATTTGTACATTATTTAATTAGTTGTTCGAAGAGATAACAGTACAGTTATATAGACAAGACGATAGAAAACATAACACATCGTTTTTTAGGCTTCGGTGTCAAAGTTGGCGTTTGCGGAGGGCGGGAGCGACGCGAGAAGAGGAGGCAACAAAGACTCGGTCTTGAAGTAAGCGGGCAGGTCGCGTAGCGCTAGAGCGGCGCGGCGTAGTATTGTTATAAGAGATAATAGTGTCTTTTTTATGCTAGGACAAGTAAATAATTTTGTCGAATGTATTTCGTTGCTTCTCCTGAATGCACAACACTGCTATAAAAATACAGTAGCAATACAGATGCGCGGTCGCCACTATTCTACTAAGCGCCGCTTTCTTTGAGGCCAGTTCCATATAAATGTATGCAATGAAACCCGCTCCCTACACCCGCGTCGCTTTCGCCCCGAGTTCGCTTACTTCGTGACCGTAGCCTTACGGTATGTGGATAAGTAATGACTCTGATGAACTGATAAATTAGCAGAAAGTGGATAAACAGGCCATTTTTGTGGCCAATTTTGTGTTCAGTCATTTTTAGAATAAAGTTTGAATATTTCAGTCAATTTAATTATAAAAATGTCGATATTGTTCAGTGATTAAAACCCGCCTCACATGTAAAAGATTTCGGGTTCGAATAGGCAATTGCCAATGTCACTTTTTCAATTCATATGTACTTTCTAAAGTTTATTTTGGGCATCACAGTTGTCGTTGTAGGAAAACATCGTGAGGAAATCTAGACTTTATATTTGATACTAGTCCGAAATCGACAATGCGCCTTAGGCAAGCGTGGTGATAATTCTCGTGCCTTCTCTGTATGGGAAGAGGCCTTTGCCCTGCAGTGGGACAGTAATAGTCTGGAATTATTATTTACTGATTATGACTGAAATATATTAGTATTTGTATTTCACTCCAATAGTTAATTTTTATTTATTCAGAGTTTTTAAAGGAGTTCTTGTTTTATAGTCATTAGACTCATCACCATTTGTGAATTTTCTCAATAGAATTAAACTTGATTTCATATTGTTGTTTCGTTCATAAGCACTGTCTATATTCCTATACATGCTAGTTTTCTATATATTAGCAACCAATTCATAAGTACCATTTTTAATGTAAAATAAATACTATAAAACAATTGGTATTTCGTATAAAACTATAACAACATTATATGCACCATTAAATTAAGTTTATCCTTACAATAATTATATATTTTGAAATAAATACTTTGGTGTATTCTTAATATATTTAAATGCTAAACTGGGTGTCAGTAAACTACTCTGAGTAATATGAATTAATAGGGAAATATGAAATAAACGTCATTTGTATTTTTATGAAAGAGAATAAAATAGGAAATATTTGTTGAAGGTTGAAAAGGGCCATAAGGTTGTTAATTTGTAAACAAAAATGCATTTTAATTAAAGAAGTTACTTGTACTATTTCACCTTGAGTTTCCACTTCCGAGTGTACATCAAAGTGACTTACTACAACGCGATAAGGTTCAAAATAGCATGAGCCTGAATGCACGTATAATGCAACAGCCATAGTGTACTTTTATTTTTCAAGGCATAAAAATGAACAATTCCTTTAAATTTCTGAACAAAAATAACATAGTCATAAATAACATTGTAGTTATATAAATGCTACACTTGTAAATAAAATTATTACTCCTTAATACTATTAAAATTTATTATTTTTATAAGCTTTATAAAGCGTCTTTGGGTGTATTCGATAGTACCGCTTTTTTAATATTACTTAACATTATCTTGTGTCGCGATTATCGACTAATAAGTGCGACTAACAAGACTGTTAGTCGGAGTGCGATTCGACCATCGATTAAATAGTCGGAATATAACTATTTCACTAACTAACAAATGTGGAATAATAATGTACATTATTTCAAATGATATGGTTATTATTTGTTCGTTATTATTATTTCTTAATAAATATTATTATTAAGACAACATCAGACCATCAGACCACACCAGTGAAATCGGCGAGTATTTTATAATAATTTGATCTTTATAATTGATTTGGACTCTTAGATTTTTTTTAAAAAGAATTGCTTTGCTATAATTTCCTCAAGCTTCTCTACACAGGAATATCGGTGTTCTTGGTCTCACATTAACTCTAAGTAGCTTTAGCTTATCGAAATCTGGGGAAATATAGGAACAGGCGGAAAAGTCAATAAATGCTCATTTACACAAGGACAGTTTCTTGAGCATCGAGAGATTAGTACAGCGACGTAGTTGCATTGACGCTTAATTGACATTTTACGCTCGGTGTACATACGCCTCTGTGGACAGTGACTCTTAAGGTGTTAGGTCTACTTTTTATATTTAATAAATGCATCAGGAGAAAAACTCTCCTCATGTAAATGATCCATAACATACTACCATCACGTAGAATTAAATATACTTATTTGGAACTACAAAGCTTATTTCCCTTTCGTATTATTAAAAAATGTAATAACTGTGTCTTTTCGTTTCTTTACAAAAGTATATTTTAAAGAGGTTTTTTTCATTGATTTCATCATTCTACTAGTCAGAAGTACGTGAGTATGATTTTTGGAGGAATAATATTAAACCGTATGCTTTCCGTGGGTCCTACAATCATCTCATACTGGTCAATTTAGCATAAGATGCGGAACGATAAGTTAAGGCGGTAATCACATGCGTTTTTTAACATTAAACCAAACAATGACATTTTAAGTAAAAAGGTGTAGATAGATTATATGCAGTAAAAAAGTGGCACTTTGGTAGGTAGCTTTTTGACTATTTGATGTTTATCTCTTTTTCACTCGCACTACTTCAATCATGCCATCATAGTTTGACGTGTAATGTAGGTATGTGTGCGTTAGTGTGCCGTTTTTGAAGATAGAATATCGATCAGGTAACCTATCTACACATTTTTACTTAAATATCATTGGAGCCAAAATATACGCGTGGAACTACACCCTAACAACGCAATTTGCGCAGATCGGCGCGTGATGATGACATTGGTGCTGATTCTCATGTTCACAAACTAACCTAAATTTAAGTGCATCTTTCTCTTTCCATTTCATTAAGAAAAGGACAGAAGATAAAATATTAGTTAAGTCCTTTTTTTGTCAAATCAAGACTCTCCCTAGATAATTTAGACGCGATTAAAAACAAGGCGACTAAAAATACGCTAATTTTCTTCAGGCAATATGGATCTTCTGTCCTTTTCTTAATGAAATGAAAAGAGAAAGATGCACTTAAGTTAAATTTAAGTTAGATTATTTTGTGAACATGAGAATCAGCAACATTGTTGTTCCGCGCCCGTCTCGTGACGGAGCAGGATAATCGTGAAATACATGTGATAATCTTATGTAGCTGGACTATCGCTTTTGTAAAATTGTGTCGAATCCCGATTCTGTTTTTAAAACTTTTTTCTTATAACTGGTAAAATAAGCTCAAATTTTCTTACGTCAAGATAATAAGTTAAAGTAGTCAGCTGTAGTATACCTACATGCATTCTAATTTCTTTGATTACAAAATCAATAGTTTGCTGTCGTATTTATATTCTCCATAATTATTATATGTTACGTGCAACAATTGTTTTCTTTTTTCTTTATAAAATGAAGAATATTTCTTTTTACATAAAATACATTTAAGATAGTCCGCAGCTTATGTCAAAATCTTTAAACTGGTCACCTTAATATTAATAAGCGATCTATCAACGCAATACTTATTTCATAATTTTTGAATTTTAATAAGACAAATGATGCGCGCGTGTATTTCAGGCACTAATTATCTTTATAATTATATTTTAGCCTATCTTTGATATGAATTAAATGTTTGGATGATAGAAATGTAACTATCGGACATGTGTAGGAGCATTCTCATACGTTTTTAACCAGGGATGTTAGGGAGCTCCGTAACCGTAACCGAAACGATCGGATATCCGATATAAAGAAATATCCGTAACCGTAACCGAATCCGAAATAAAAGTTTTGGATAATATCGGATAGGGGCGGAGCCTAATTGAGACACGTTATGTAATAATTACTCACAGACTGAATGTAATTCCTACCAAATGGTGACATATAAACAAAACCATTATATTAGCTATTTGTATTTTACTTTGAAATTCCTTAAAATTTTAATATCCGAAACCGAAATTATCCGAAACTAACGGATAATCCGAAATAATTTCATATCCGTATCCGTAACCGTATCCAGTATAATAATCATTCCTATATCCGTATCCAATCCGTATCCGAAATTTCATAACCATGACATCCCTGTTTTTAACTAACAGTCGGCGGTAGATTCTTTTGTAGTCTTCTACTACCTACAGACAATATCCAAAACTCATAAAATTACTGGGCGAGTGATGATATGAAACATGGAATCAGTCGTCTTTCTCGGCAGCAAAAAGTTTACATAAGCATTTTAAATAGAAGCAGGTATATAATGAAAACCAAAGACGAATAAAAAAACTAAATAATGAAAAATTACATGTACCAAAAGTCCTTTATGGATTAATAATTTATCCCTCACTGATATCGTGCTCTGAATGCTTAGCCAAAATTACTTGTAATGCAACAAATCGAACACAATTACATTTCTATCATCCAGACAACATATCATGATTTTACTAAAATATTTTTTACTAATTTAATAACAGGGGGAACTTCTTATAATCTCGTAGGATTTACTTTAAAAGTTAGCTAGCTTGTCAAAGGAGGCTCTATCGTGTCAGCCAATTTAATAATGAATATAATATTATTTGGGAACAATTAACAAAGAAATTATCTACTTTAACCATTTTGTCTACAACGCCCGTTTCAATACTTTAGGCAAAGTGGATACTGCATTTATAAATCAATATGATCCAACGGCGTGGTCCCCCAATAAATAGCGTACTTATATTATTAATAATATGTAATTTTCATTTATACTAAGCTTAAGAAGAATTATCAATATTAACTATTTTAAACAATCACCTTTCTGCTTGCCAAAGCCTTATAATTACACGATTTAAGTATCCTTAATTATCGTAAAAAATAGTACCATTATTCATCATTATTAGCGACCTAAATAAGTATTGTGACTCTCAGAATGGCAACAAAGAATAGTAGATCTTATTGCAATAAGACAATGACGTGTTTTGTATGCAATGTTGAAAAAAGGAACATTAGTTTGGTAAAGACATTAAAAGGAACAAAATAGGGCCTCTTAATAATTACAAATCATCAAGATTGCCCTTTTTGTAAATACTTACATTTAGGTAGATTTCGTGTACTGAAATATTCCCAATTCTTGAAATAATTATCGATAACATAATTTCATTCAAATCGATGTCAATTTCTATTCGAATCAGATTCGATTACGACACGCTAAGCTATATTAAAATAAATGCTTGTTTGTAAAAGTTCACGATGATTTTGAAGAATAAATTGATATTGTTTTCAGCACCGTCGTTTTTTTAACTTATTATAAATAATGTATTATACCATATCGTTTGTTCGGTAGTCTTAAGTACACAAGTACATATGAATTATTCTCATTTTATTAGGCGTCAAATATAATGTCAATATTGTCTAAGGATTGTTATGCACTTAAGCGATTCGGCTCATTCGGTTCTGCAAGAATTGCGAACCGAATATAGATCCGATTACACGTACAGCAACGATAACATAACAGGGACAAAACATTAAAGCATTGTCAAAGTTTGCATCGCCAAGCAAAAACAATAATACTTTCAGGAAAAAACAATCAACATATTGTAATCATAAGCAATAATACCTTCGTGTATGTTAGGAAACTGTTGTCAAATTGGCCATTTGACACCATTTAGAAAATTCCAAGACACAAATATTCTACAATTGTTAAGTACTCGATAAATTTTTAATCAACAGTTTTTTTTTGTGGCGTTAAGAACAATAAATAGTTACTTAAATAAGTGACTTCACACTGCAATATTCCATACATATTGTAAGGAAAATCGTGTTTAAAATAGTACGTCAATTGATTGGTGTCAAATACCCGAATATTTGTATATTTTTAACGACATCATACCTACAGGTAAATAAATAGGTTCACTTAGAAATAAGTCAACCTAACACAGCTTTCTTACATACACGAATCATAAAAACTTTGCGTAGGGATGTCACCAAATTTATCGATAAAGAACCGAGTATCATCCTCATATCAAATCGATAACACCGATATCGATTATTTATCGATTAATTTAGAGACTTATTTAACCCGAGTTCATACGTCTATCAATACTTAGAAATCTCACATGTTTATAAATACGGACTTAGATATAGTTTGATTCATTTACGAATGAGTAAACAACACAACAGGACGTATATTGGGGCCACACTACTCAACTATTTTGTGCTTTTTCACAACTTTATCGATCCCGTTTATTAGCCCAGCCTTTCGAATAATCAACAACATAGATTAAACTAACATTTGGCTAAGAACTAACGATTAAAATTAAATTTTGTGCTCGAGTCTCAGAAATCACGATAACTTAGGCCAAGATTTAATAAATTTTACTTAGCACGTGCTTTGGCTAAGCAGTATTCCTGTCACTGTTGCACAATTGTCAAACTATAAGTGCGAGAAAGAGACAAGACATAGCTAAGCCAAAGTAAGTAACGTTTACCATATTCAAACATGGAGGTCGAATAGATTACCGATTTTTTTCATAGCAATTCGGTCTGCAGAGTATTTCTATCGGATTTAAATATCGAATACGCATTAGACCGTTACATAGAATAGAATCATGATATATCAGAGACGCGTTTCATAATATAAATAATAATTTACTTATTAAACTACCGGCAGTAAAGCTTGCATACACAAATGTGGCCCCTTGTTAATATTAGTGATATACTAGTTACAACCTCGTAACGTGGAGTGATGTAGTCTTGTGTCGCCAGGGGCGCCACGGTCGCTGAGCTGGTCGCCTGGCCCGTCGGCCTGACCCTATGTCTCTCTGGAAAGATGGAACTGTATGTTAGATTGCGATGATCAAATGTACGGTGGCACAACGCCACTGAGAGGTTAATAAATGGAGTGTTAGGCAGCGTAATTTACGTCGCTCAAAATGAGTCTAGGAAATTTCTGTTAAAGATATTTGGTTACTAGGCCTGTCCTACTTTTGTTTTAAATTATATGTCGTAAGAAATTAAAAGCCGTGTGATTTTGTTTCTCAATTTGAGCGACGTAAATTACACCAGACTGAGGTTATCAACCCACCCTTAGCGTAGGTATGAAGGTATGACGGGGTAGAGATATTTACAGACAAACACTGCGAATGAACCCAGCAGTGTCTGATCATCATCGACATTATTAAACCATCACCTTCGTCGAAAAGTCATGCTTTCGATTCCAGCATTAAATAAAATAAAACCAAATAAGTAAAATTATATAAAACCACGCAAAGCCCGCAAAAAAACTCTATCTTTTTATGGCATACGCAATGTCTTCAAAAGTCCACACTAGCACGCATTAGTATCAGCTAATATTTTCCCTGACTCGAGTTAATTTTGTTTTAGAACTCGCTACAAAGCAAGTTTTTAGGCAAAGCCTTCACCGATGAAGTCTTAAACCTGAGTGATGATTTTCAGGTTAACTGGGGAATCATGAGCTCAATGAAAGATGCCACGCGGGATTCAACCGTTAATAGCGACATGCAGGTCGAGGGATACAATATTTGCGGATTATTTGCCTGTAACGGGCGAACCTTCGTTGCCCGGATAAACCGGTACAAACGTTTTCAAGTCACTTGCTCAGCTAACGCTGGGCAGTGAGCCCTTTCCCTAAGACATGGCGGTCGGCGAATGAGTAAGGTCCCCCTTGCGCGTCTCGGATATCTGGCGAGTCTTCTTCTGGGGAGAAATGTGTGTGTTAGCATTCTGTTTGTTCATTATTCTGTGGCATCCGCAACTTCACAAACTTATTGTCGTCGTATTAGAGAGAGAAATCTCTCTTCTAGCATACTATACTTATTCACAAAAGCACCACGTGTGCCACACTAAAGCTTTAGTAAACCTTACATACAAGGTCACGTACTCTATGGCGTTTTCTATAGTTTGTCGTTGCCATAATACGTTGTATATGTGTGGGTTAGTGTACCTTATGTATGTAGGTAGCGTTTGTAAGGCTTTTTAAATTGTAATATGGCTCCGGTTATAGAAATATTGTGGCAATAGACATTTAGCAAAGCGAAAGCATATTCTACTTACTTTTTATTATTGACACGATTCGGCGTACTGTGGTTGGATTGGTGTGAACTATCGCTTATTTCGGAACTCGAACTTCTAATGTCACCTTCCATCTGAAAATATAATAAAACAATAATTATATTAATTATGACAAGACTATGAATTTGTTTGTTTTAACAAATACATGGGGGAAAATTAAAAGTTTTGCAGTTCAATCATACTCGAGAATGTTTAAAAATTAAGAAAAGCCCGGCCTAGTTCTTTCATAGGTTACTTTTTAATCCGAGACTTCCTATGCATCTGCAATAGCCGACGAAGTCGCACGCTAAAGCAACTAAACAACTAGTATAAAATGGTAAACCGACTGACTGATTTACTGTCTATTGATATAATAAATAAATAATAAATATCTTGGGACAACTCACACACGGTCATCTGATCCCAAACTAAGCAGAGCTTGTACTATGGTAACCAGACAACTGATAAACATACTTATATAATTTTTAAATACATACATATTATAGATAAATCACACCCAGACACAGAACTAACATTAGTGCTCATCACACAAAGTTTGTCCTGGGTGGGAATCGAACCCACAACCTCTAGCTTAGCAGTCAGGGTTACTAACCACTAGACCAACAGGCCCGTCAAAATATATCAACGGCCAGCACAAGCCGTTGGTAGAGACACGAAACTTGCAGGGTGTGTTCTTTGTATTGAGTAGGTAACCAATAAGAAATGGTTTTTCGAAATTCTAACCCTAATAGGGTAAAATAGGGGATGGAAATATCCACATTTACGCGGGCGATAGCTAGTATGTATTGGCCTGTGGTCTGGCCAAATGTCAACTTGACAACTGTTATTAATGTCAGGTGTCGTATTACTGCCACGCTAAATTGTCCTTTATGATCAATGTCATATTATTGTTTTATCTGTGCTACGGTTGTGGTTCACTCAACTGGCCTGGTCGACAAACCATATGATGAGGGGTTAACATAATAATATTGAATTTGTTACGCACCTGACCAGCAGTAATGGCTTTATAGGCGACCTGCAGTATAAGCCAGGTCCAGATCATATGCAGCACCAGAAGCAGGCACAGCAGCGAGTTGAAGATATAGTAGGCGGGGAACATAGGCAGGAGCATCGGAGCACGAATCGATGTGCTGGAAATAAAAAACAGAGAATCAGGCGTTACTTTGCGGAAATCCATAACAATCATATGGAAATATAATATTTAGTTTTAATTCCGCAATTTCAGACAAAGCTTTAGATGCAAGACGCACGCAATCAGTGCCCAAGCAACAAATAAGGTCTGAAATTGCCTAATTAAAACTAAATATTATATTTGCATTTGATAAGTAAGATTATATGATTATCATTAACACATTTATTCAGAAATGGCTACATTTAGTTCTTTCGAATGGTTTTGCTGAATATAAGAAAACGGGGAGATAAGGGGATCCGTTGGGAGGGGTGACTCCAAACTACTGCAAATTGGGGACGCGATTTGATTAATTTGACATAGATATAATTTACATAATATGTCATATTGGTTTAAAAATTGATTTAAATCCTTTATTGGCGCCCACCGTTGGACTACCCGTGGACACGAACATTTGTCGAGCGACATGTGTCGGTGACATCGGGCGATGTCGGCCGACATCGGACGACATTGTTGAAACTGTTTTTTGTCGCACAGTCTATAAAGAGTAGATGAAAAAAATTATGGAGACAAGACATCGGGCCACGTGGGGCGATGTAGGGCGACATCGCCTGATGTCTTCGGGGACACATGTCGCTCGACAAATGTTCCTAGTGGGGACGAGGCTTAAAAGCGAAAACCAATCAAATATTGGCGCCCAGTGTGGGACCAACACCCAGCCTATCCTAAAATCTTCACAGCAGAATGAAATAACAAGTTAAATTAACAACTCTCAAATTACAAACTCACCTCCAAATGATATAAAACGGATAATAAACAAGTCTTGTAATGATCCACAGTATCGTAAACACAGCGAATATCATATCGCACAAGCGCTGATAGTTCGCGTATTTTGCCGCTTTGGCTGCATCCAAGAATATGTCAGCACAGTCATGTAGTATTAGCACGATGGTGCCGACTCTGTGCAGGTTGCAGACCCAGCTGAAGGACAGCAACAAGATGGTAGCCACGTGGTGAACGAACATCTGCCAGAAGTCCTTACGTCTCACGTCCCAGAACTGGGAGAATGTCAGCGACCAGTAAAAGGCTGCTGATATCATGTAGTGCCACCAGATGTCGTCTGTGAGGCCCTGGAATATGGTAAAATAGGATCAGCAATTAATTAGATTTGCTCTAACAATGACCGAACACGGTCATTGTTCCACAGGGAATGTCCTTAAAGTCTATAGTTTGGCCAAAATCGCTGCACCGCGCCTTAGACAGTCTTTCAATAAACATAGATTAAAATCTAGATCGTAATAAGTAAACAAAGCTATATCTCTATACATAACTTATAAGCATAAAATATCAGCTATTTCATACATTATGGTCAGGAGGGCATTGAACATTTGTTAGAAACAGCTGATATTTTCAGTGATTTCAGTGTTGATTCCTTAATAAAAGTTGTTTGTTTTCATGGGTAGAATCATCTCCTAGCCAGTTGTGCAAGAACAAAAACACACCTTATAACTTTTTAATAGGCAGGACAGGAAAGGCCGCAACCTTGTAGCTAGGTTGTACATATGCGAACTATATTATTTTTCTACTGCAACGTTTTTTGTCACCATCTTTACAAATATGTAGATACTTTGATGGGTATAAATGATATCACAAACAACCTAACCTTTCTCCCCCATCCATTCCATGACGATTTCCCACGAAAGCAGAAGGTTACCGATAATTTAGGTTCGTGTGAATAAATATTAATTTTGTGCAAGGCCTATACGATAACGCCTATAGATACGTGTCAACGATAATACTATCTCAGCGATAAGTAATCGGAATTTGGGTGCTATTACTTTCAAAAATATGGATATGACTGAGAATCGCTACTTTCGAACGAATTCTGAACGATTCTTAAGCATTATAAGTTTTTTTTATGTAGTCGATATTACACTCAACAAAAATATAATGACATGTAAATTGGACTAAAAAAATATTGAGTGAAATATGAATAACATTACAAAAAAACGTATAATCCCCAATGTTTACCAACGATTTCCGTGATTTTTAGGTCATATCCATATTTTTGATAGTAATAACACCCAAATTTCGATCACTGGTGATAACTTGCACCTGCTTTGGTAACCATGGTTTAGTAAACTTATAGCCTACACTTGTGCGACCGATTCTATTTCATTATAACGCATATTTATTTCAATATTAGTCCGACATAAATCAACTAAGTAATTCGTCTAAACAATATTACTGTCACTGACCCACAACTCTCCAACTGCCATCGCGAGATAGAGTTTGTTCTAAAGTATTTATAGTACTAAAATTATGAACTTTAAAGCTTTCGATTTAAATCCAGCCATATAAAAGTTGCCACCCTAAATCCTGTACAGAAAAAAGCTCTCATAGTTATAGATGAACAGATGTAAGTACTGTTCTAATTTTAGTTTAAAAATGTCGAAACAATAGCCAGACAGTCCTCTCGCAACTATGTGGCATCTACTCGTTAAATCTTACATAATTGAGGTACGTCATCAATTAGTACCTATTATTCGTGCAGCGCTATTTAAACCGCTCGAACGTACGTTGCGTAGAGGGAATATAACTGCGAATATATGAAACTATTCGGAGACGAAGATGCAGTATTTCCAACTGATATATTTCTTTGTACACAAGAACCTCTTATTTGAAAAGCGGCAACTTTGGCATCATAAGTCTCGCTAAAATGTGCCTATCTGATTGCACTTCCGTAAATACAATCTTGCTGCAACCCTATATGTCTTAAGACTTAAGAAAAATTGACATAACCTCTGATTTTCAAGAAAAACAACTCAAAATATATTTGCAAATCTAGCACCATTATTATTTACACATATCATTGGTCATCTTTTAATCCTTATAAGTTTTTAGACAATGGTGCCGATTCTCTTATTCCCAACTAACGTAAATTTAAGTGCATCTTTCTCTTTCCATTTATTTGAGAAAAGGACAGAAGTCTTCAAGTTCTGTCTAATTTGACAGGATTAAACTAAAATGTATATTCTGTCCTTTTCTTTAAGAAATGGAAAGAGAAAGATGCTTAACTTCAATTTAGTTAAGTTTGTGAACAAGAAAATCAGCACTATTCTCAACAATAAGTAACAAAAAGCAAAATGCTACTAACCTGATGAGGATACCCAATGTAACACTGGTCTATGTCCCACAGCCATTCTTTATCCCACAATATGAAGACGCCGTACGAAAAGTTGTACAGGTAAAATGTGGTCCTCCACATGTTCTCGCAGAACTTAACCAGGGTCGAAGGCTTGTCCTGGCTTCGGCGGAGCCTCCACCAGCGTTCCACCTGCCTCTCTGTCATGTCGAGTTGCTTTGCTAACCCACATATCTGGAAAAAGTATTCTTCGGTCATGGTTTGAAGGCGAAATTTTGGCGAACAAGCAACGATTGCATTTGGCGAAAATATAAAACTGAATAGTGTGTGTTAGTATAGAGATTAAATAACTGATAAATAGATACATACACAGTAAATATTTTAATAAATCGATATATAACAAGAATACATATGGTAAGCAACAATACATGCTGTAAAACAAAGCTCACATATCAAGCAGTTACCAGTAGTTCTAAAGCTAGTGCTAAATACATCCTCGATTAATATCACGGTTTATAATGAAGATTTTGTGATTCAAAAGGATTCCATAACAATAACCAGTTTTAAATAACACTAACAAATTAACAGTGAATAAAGTTAAGGTTTTGTCGTGATCTAGTGAAAATGTGTCTTTCAAAAAATCGAACGCTGTGGTTTATGACTACAATTGTGAAGTTGTGAACTCAAGATAAATTTTAACAGACTTTCCGTTCTAATGTTCAAAGTTTCTTGAAGCCTTTACAGAGATAGGCCCTAGTTCAGGCGCTTCCAGCCCGAGTCCAAAAGGTGCGATACTAATAAAAATAAATCCTAAAGAACAGTGTAACAATTACAATCAATCAAAAATGTGCTCATCATTCCGTCCAACATTTGATTCAATCTATTAGTGAAGTGCTATTGCGTCGTGAAGTGTTGAATAAAAATTATAGCATTATTATTGTGAATTTAAATAAAGGATAGAGTCATAATATGTAACACAAAGAACTCACTGTTAGTCATAACTGCAAACCGGAGATATTTCCAGGCAAAATGCAATATGTCTAATTGTCTATGCAACTTTGTAAACCCCATAATCTATGGCAGGACGTTTACATATACTACTATATTTATTCATGTGCCATGGCCATGTTTATATATTTTGAAATAGGAAGACGTTATGTACAGTCAGCAAAGAAGATAAGTATGCAGGGCCATATTTAAATACCTATTGCAGAAGAAAATTGTCCGTTTTTGAATAGCAAAACATTATCACAGCTTGCAACTGCCAATGTAGAGAAGGTTATCAGTATCACCACTAGTTGGATATTATCTAGTCTATATCTAGTAAAATATTCAGAATTTAGTAGATATTTCAGGGGACCTCGAACCTATCGGTATAGACAATCTATAGGTAAGTACGATAGAATTTCAGTTGAAGATTCCCTAAAAATAATTTTCAGAGGACTCCGAATATAATGAAAGATTTAGTATGGATAATACGAAATCTTTCATTAATTTCCTGAGCTGACGCTGGTATTTTTACAAAGTACATCTTTCATCATATGTAAAGAACCCGCAAAAGATTTAATTTTTGATTTGATTTGACCATTACACGTCAGTTAGCCTGCAACGACCAATGTAAAATAGGTTGACACAATAGCTAATGTAGGTAGGTATATAAAAATAAATTACTTCGAGTATTATCCCTTTCCTGTTACCAACGAACATAACAAATACGTATCGATAAAACAGTACATAATACTTAACTGAATACAAAAACCGTTTGATTTTATAGCTTGCTTGGGGCGTGTTTATATCTATGTAGTTTCGAAAGAAAAAGTCCAAAAGACATTTTAAACCGATCAAAAGCTTGACTTTACTTAACATTTATAAATGTGATTCTCTATTGTTTTTACGTACCTCACTACGCAATCACAAACTGGGTCAATTAGCAGAATTACTCCACCAATGTAAACTAAACCTAACTACTACATGCTACGAGGGACTTCGTAAATATTTATCACCTATTAAAACGGTAGCCCCATCGAAGAAATTAAGTCTAGTAATAGAGCAGTTACAATACAATCTCTAGCAAATAATATCGATAACCATGCACTTATCGAGTAGGGTCTTATGAATCATAGTACAGGTTGATGACACCACGTGCATACCACATATTGATTGAGATAACTTTGAAAAATATCGATTCAATTTAAATTAACGCAACTTAATATGGCGCGCTGTGACTGTCATCGAAGTCTAGAATATGCTTTGAGAATAACTTAGAAACATCACGATGTACTTATAGAAACTTTTGGAAGTCATGAATCTTCATTTAAAATCGTAAATGTTTATTGTAAGTCTCCCCCATAAACCACTAAAACAGTGGATAGTAAAACGTAGGGCTGTTAAAGGCGTGCACGTTTTACCAATTTAATGAAAAAAAAAACTAGTTCGTCAGGATAGGGGTGCAAATTCCAGTTCAGGTAATGTTGTGGAAGAAAATTTGATCTTTATAAATCTTTGTGTCAGTCTGTATTGTTGGCAATGATTACACTAACAATAATCATCAGGATACAACTGGTAAAATTAAACGGACCCATGCATGCAGGTGATGACCTCGCCAATCTCACCACATTTTTAAATATAAAAATTTACAAGCATTTACTACAATTAATAATTTACTAGACCTATGCCAAGTCACAAAATAAGTAATAGCCAAGTTACTTATATACAAATAAATCAGAAAGCTTTTTTGAGTACCTACGTACTTCGCTGCAATAACCGGACAAAAGCGCAAATAGCTCCAAACATTTTGTCTTCACAATTGAATGTAGATGGAGCTACGTATTCGAAAACCACACTATTAAACGCAATTATGTTTACTACAATCTACGCGAAGACTAATACAATAATCTATCAATTAATCAACCACGGTCTACACAGAAATAGAAACAGTTATCAACGATTTAGATTCCTTTGCAGATAAAATTTTCAATCACGTAGTGTTCTTGCCGTTGATTGGTCGGTTGTTTCAGACAGATTAAAATTAAGATATTGCGCGTAACTTAGTTACTGCTGCTACCGCTAACCACGTTCACAAAATAAAGTATTGATTACATATTACACATACTCGTACAGTTTAGGTTAACTTGACTGTTAGTAAAGGTCAAAAGGGGTGTAATCGTTCCGACAAGAAACGCTGAGGAATTAATGGAACGCAGCCAAGTGTGACTGACCCATTCTAATACTATTCATCGATTGCATTACTAACAACATACGGACAGCTCATCAAATCTCGTTAGTCTAATAGGGACTGCATTTAGTATACAGCGAGAGGAAAAAGAAAATTTTAGCTGGATATGGTAAAATGAGACGAATATGGACTGTAACGTTAGAATAACACAGAAGTGAGGACCGTTATTCTGACTAAATATTTTATAGCTGATATAGATAGCAAATCAAACTTACCTGCGATGTTTAATACAAATTCTTTAAACTCCATGGATTTCATGGAAGTGTTACAAACGGGAAAGTAGACAGACGAAAATTACAAGTGACGAGCGACTACGGAATCGGAAAACATACATTCGATAAGTTTAAGGAAAAACCAGTTCTACATAAAAATAAAACTGAATGACGATCATAAAATCATATAGGCTACAGCAAGACTAATCTCGTTTGCATTAGATATGAAACTAAAACCCAAGACCTCAATAGGCATCTTAAAACTTAATCCTTTTAAATCCATTATCTATTTGCCGAGTGGGCTGATAGTGACGAAACAATGCTGATTAAGCACGTGGATAACGAACTGGTATTCCAGCGTGACACCTGATAAGGTATCGTACGATGCCGATGCTTTGGACTAGTTCAAAGTACAAGGCACATTTAGTAAAGCAAAAATATGAGAGTACAATGTAATTTTTGCATTCGTACAGCAAAGTTCATGTTGAGGCCAAGCTACAAAACAAACAATAATAAAGATCCATTTGATGCCTTCAGTCAGAATGAATTAATAAATAATACAATGTGCTTATAGGGTAAACAACAGGTGCAATGACAAGTATATGAATACTTAAGGAATTTATTCATTAACCACATTGAAGAATCCCAGGTCTTATCGTGGTTTTGCTTCCAATTTATTTACAACATAGGCCGTTTCATATTTAAAAGGAAAAACAATAGGCAATAATGACTATTTAATAGCATTCCAGCAAGTACAAAGTTAAACATTAGTTTGAATACAAAACATAATACCACTACAATTAAAGCGTCATGCATTAGATAGAAAGTTCCAAATCATGGATCACACTTTCGTGACCTTTGGCCATTGATCGAAATCGACGAAGCGTTAATGAAAAAAAGTGAAAATACCATAAAAACGTCGGTGTTTCAGGCAAAGGAAACTGGGTCGTGCAGCCAGCTCAAGGCCCATTTTAGAGCTCAGGCCGTAGGCGCTAATTGCGTACTCAATGAACGTTTATTGTCTCAAACGTACAGTGATTGCTGTATACGTATGCTTGCCTATCTGGGACATAGGGCTGTCCGGAATTCGATTTGTTTTAGATTTGGCATGGCCTGATAAATGGACTGTAGATGAAATGGCTAGAAAAGGAGTGAATACTATGACAACGACGACCGATAAGGTTGATGAAAGATAACATCCTGTGCCACTCCCAAATTACCTGGAACCACCTGGATAGTCAAATGAAGACGATAAAGCCAACAAGTGGGCGCAGTGCGTTATCTAACTGACATTCAGAACGACGTAAATATCATGAATCAGAATCGGATATACTTGGAAATTATAGCGTTACAAGATAAGGTATTGAAACGGTTACGAAATGTAAAGCATTTTATTTTCAGAATATCGAAATCAGACAAAACAGAACAAAATACTGATATGATAAGTTAATAACTTGAATCATGTAAAGCTTTATGAATAGTGTAGAGACAAATCAAAACATATGTTGGAGTAATTGCGTAATATGGACACGCAGATACAATAATAATTACTTCAACGGGAGTCATTGACATTCACACCCAGCCCTTCAATTCCTACGATGACAAGGTCAAAGTTCATCGCTTGGTATTGAAGAAGTTATTTCAAAGAAGGCTTTTAATAGAGACGATTTGATGTATGTACCTACTATGAGAAATGATGGATATTATACTCTAAGAGTGAATGAATCAAGTAATGGATTGATGCGAGATCCTGATCGGGACATCATTTATCATCATTACAAATTATAAACCTACATAAGTAATTATATGCCCTATTGTACTTCCTTTGAATTTAAATAAATCGCTTCATATTGCGCCTTCTACTACAAAAGACATGTTTCTAGCATCAAAAGTTTAGGCTGTGCGTAGATCGATCAGCCAGTGTATCAATTTCTTCTTATATAGATATAGATAGATTGGGGTACAACAAAAACATACTTATTAAGCATACGTATTAGTATCTAAATTCCAGATGACGGTTCAAAGCTTGATCAACACGGACCACTAAAAGAAGACAGCAAAGTGCGACCCTAATGAGAAAAAGACTGTCCAATAAAATAGCAATATTTTAATAAAAAGGCAGTCAGAACAGTCAGCCCTGAAGGCGAATAATGATCTTTTTATAACCAAAGTCATGAAAACAGGTCGGGACCGCGACTCGCTGACGTGAAACTTCAAAGAGAGCTTTCATTCATACTAGGTTTAAGAGCAGAGTTTACCTCTCATAATTAAATGTTAGTCTTTGAGTTTGCAGTGCTACGTTACTGATGCCGTTAATGACGTCTTGACTTCGTAAAGACTCATGATATGAACGATTTACGGCCATAAATTCCACCTTTATAGTTTCGCAACGTAAAAACCCATCAAATCGATATTTATACTCTTCTACTACTTTAGAGCGTGATCGTAACAGTTTTTTTAAATAATCAACTTTAAAAGCTAATTCCATTCAAGCAAAAATGGATGTTTGCCTCAGTCCCCAAGGAGAAGCTGTCGGAAATAGTAAAGCTTAACTATAACTATGGTGAGGCCATTGACTAAATGTGGGGGTGTTAGGGGCGCGGCAACCTGTCGCGAAGGCACATTAGTTTCGGCAGTTACTGTCCGGATTGCTTTCCATGTAATTACATATAAAGCTTTTATATTTTGTACGATACGTTTGTATGCACTGTAGTGTAATAAAATATGTACCGTAAACGATAATTATATCAAGGATGCTACGATGAAAATAATCGTTGAGATTAAGGCAATTAAACACTCATCAAAAGAACATCGAAAAATGAAAACAAGTGTATCAGAAATGACTCAACACCACATGAATTGATAATATTGATTGGAGCAAATAACAAAATGTCTATATCAATTTCTTCGACTACCAATACCGAAAAAGTTACGTAAGAGGCTCTAATAAATAAATTAATGATACTTGTGTAAGGGGTACCAACCATGGCCACTTAAGAAGACAATATAACGATGGTGTGATAAATTCTTTGTCCTATTTAGTCAATTAATGGGTTACTAGCATGCGGGTGTAGGCTGGAGTCCTTAATTTTTAAATATGCTGGTTTTTACTGATCACAGGAGCAGCTGAATTAATTAGACGTTTTTTGTTAGCTAGGACGAATCGAATAAATGTGTGAAACAGCTGAAATTTTGGAAGCTTTTGATCCAGAAGTAGTGGGTAGTGGACCGGTGTATCATTGTAGATACACATTGTAGTCACGAGAGCAAACCGCACGAGTTTTGCCGAGAAACACATCCTTTTAGAGCAACAAAGTTACTTTCGTAAATTTATTAGAAAATAAGCACTGTTTCACAATCACTAAATAATGCTAAAGTGCTACACAAAAAACTATACGATTGACCAATAACAATAAAGAGAATGAGTCCACGTCTCGTCCAAACGCTTGAAGAACACATGAGCATTGCGCAATAATAAAGTTTAGAATATGAATAGAGTGAGTGAAGGAAAGGCCAAAAGGTACGACAGCCATCTGTCCATGTGTGAAATCTCCATCTATACTACCTAAAAATATATGAGAAGGTTTTTGGTTTCTGGTTTGTGTTAATATTTTAATTTCTGAAATCACCTTGAATTGGAATAATTATTTCTGTACATGATAGCCAGATTTACGAGAAATAGTAGGGGGAGTATAAAACATCACTCTGACCTACGGGAGTAAATCAGTAACCAAGACTCAGGGAATAACTAATGTGATATAGAAAAAAAAAACCGGCCAAGAGCGTGTCGGGCCACGCTCAATGTAGGGTTCCGTAGTTTCCCATCCGTCACAATAAGTGTACCTACTTATAAGTTTTAAAAAAAGGCTATTTGTTACGTTGACATACTAAGTACGCAGAAATTATTTTGTACAACCTTTTTGTCTTTTTTGTACAAAAACTGTTCTTTCTATCAAGTTCAAAATAATTTTCCTAGAAAGTCCTTATAAAGTTCTACTTTCCAGAATTTTTTCATATTTTTTAAACCTACGGGTCAAAAGTAAGAGGGGGGGGGACGCTTTGATTTTTCCTTTTGGAGCGATTATTTCCGAAATTATCATGACATTATCAAAAAATTATTTTAGTAAACCCCTATTCAATTTTAAAGACCTATTCAACAATATATCACACGTCAGGGTTGAAATTTAAAAAAAAACCACTTCCCTATTTAGGTACATATATGGGGGTGCTACCCAAGGGCAGCTACTAAGGACTTCCCATGATCACGACCACTCTGTCAAGAGTGCACGATTAAGAAGAGAAGAAGAACCCTAATAAAACGCTTTTTTCCAAATTTTTATTTTACCACTTTTTCGGCGTGATTGATATACATATTGGTACCAAATTTCAGCTTTCTAGTGGTAACGGTCACAGATATTACGCGAGGACGGATGGACAGACAGACAGACATGGCGAAACTATAAGGGTTCCTAGTTGATTACGGAACCCTAAAAAAGGAATAAAATATAGAATGACGAATGACAGTTAACTAAATATTGCCATAATCACAAGCCTATTGGCACTCGTTTAGTGATAATTTTATTGATTTCAAAGTAAATAAAAGTGAAATTTTACAGTCAATTAAAATAAATGTCGGGTTTTCTGGTCTAAAATAAAAGGTATATTTTTAGAGATGATCTTGGATATGGCTAGAAGTGTCTCCAGAGTAGTCGTATCGAAATAATGGCTATATTATGATAAATTGAAGTAGAATCACTAAAATAATAATGTGACTAATGCTACAAAATAGTGAACTTCGATCAAGTATAAACTAGATACACAATCCACAACAGAAAAGCGTCCTAACCAAATGACCGCCCACTTGCCGTTGTGGGTTGCCTATTCATTCAGTAGCATTTGTCCGTTTCGAGCGTAAACATGCCGCAGTGCTCAGTGAAAAAATGTAAAAATCACACGTCCAGAACGTTAAAGGAATATGGAGTGTCATTTTTTAGGTAAGTACTTTTGTTATTATTACAATATGCATGAAATTCCATTAGTATTTGACCAAGAAAAGATAATAAATCATTTTTTTAGTTCATATTAACGACATTCGGTGAGAGTATAACCCTTGAAATTGAATAGACACTAGCCGAACTTACAAACCCATACCATTGTTTTTCAACATCATTTGTTTGGGTTATATTATACGATGACTCTGTTCTGAAATGATAGAGACGCTGTTGTTTTTTATTAATTAATTTATTTTTACAAGCTTTTATTTAACTTGCAATGTATATATGCACGTATGTATTTGTTTCAAGGAAATTAATAACATAACATAATAATATAACATTTAGAAGTATACTTTATATGATATGCGATTTTTTTGTAATTTTTATAAAAACGTGCCAATTTTTTTGTACAATAGCGTTGTCAACACTTCTATTTTTTCGTGTGAAAAAAAAAAATGATTTGCTGTGAATATTTCTTTAGTTTTATTGCAAATTTCCTGTCTTAAACCTCAATAGGCCCTGATCAACAAATTATACTAAGTTTCAAATAAGCAAAAAAAAAACATAATTGGGAAAGAAACATTTATTTTCTGTTTTGTCATATTTTATATTTCATAAATAAAAAATAAAATTAACAAAGGCAACTCCACTCCTCCCTTGTTCGACGTAGCAGCGAGTGTCATAAAAATTTATTGCTTTTAAAACCAAAGGTGATATGTAACAAACTAAACAGGTTTTATTTTCAACCTCATTGTACGTAGATTAGGTTTAAATTTGATTAAATTCTTTGTCTCTTAGGACCTTATCGTAAATACTTGAAGTGATATACAAATGTCTAAGTACGTATTGCAGTTCGGACACTATTTTGTTCCATTTTGTATGGAACTGTGTATCTAGTTGTATACTTGATCGAAGATAGTGAATCATAAAATATCGAGCATCCTGATCAGATAAGAAGATAATAACCGAAAATGCATAGGCATTTTAATCCTTGACGTTGGTTGTGTCATGTCAATATTATTTTCGTATGGCATTGCTTTCGTAATCGTAATCTAAATAAATTAGTATCGTTCTATCAAGCTTAGTGACGCGTTTACAAGTTTTCATTAGCCTTAACAGTACTGAAATTTGAATAAAAAACCTGTTGCGGAATTAAGATGACGGAAAAATAAATATTTTTTGTTGGCTTTGTAGGTACTTGGCTGACTGCATGAAATTGCTGCAGACGCGGCGCTTGTAAGAAAAATAAATAGTTTGTTTAAAAGTCCCATTTTTATTAAAAGGGTAGGTAAACGGAAATAAGTTAGATAGAGGTAGAGTAGTCTGTAGTGTACGTGTAGGTGAGGTCCTCTTCTGTTTTTTGAAAAAGAAAACCATACCTACGAGAATAAGTTTTTGGTTTCCTGTTCAATTTTGTTTTCTTTTTATTTTGTTTCTGGTCTCGCATTAAACAAAAAGTTCATAGGGAAAACAGTTGTTTTCTTTATTCCTGATTTAGAATAGGTATAAACATAATTTCTGCTATAACTTTTCCGTGTTGAAATCAAAACAGGAAAATATACTAAAGCTTTATCCAAGTAATTGCAGCATTTTTAGGGTTCCGTAGTCAACAAGGAACCCTTATAGTTTCGTTATGTCTGTCTGTCTGTCCGTCCTCGCTTAATCTCTGTGACCGTATATGTATATCAATCACACCGCAAAGTGGTAAAAAATTGGAAAAAAATATTTATTAGGGTAGCATCCCTATGTTAATTGGGAAGTGTTTTTTTTTTTGTTGCAATCCTAACGAGTGATATATTGTTGGATATGTATTTAAAAATGAATAAGGGTTTACTAAAATAATTTTTTGATAATGTCACTAATTTCGGAAATAATCGCTCCAAAAGTAAAAAACAATGTGTCCCCCTCTAACTTTTGATCCATAAGTTTAAAAAATATGAAAAAAAATCTGAAAAGTAGAACTTTATAAGGACTTTCTAGGAAAATTATTTTGAACTTGATGGAAAGAAAAGTTTTTGTTCAAAAAAGACATAAAGGATGTACAAAATAATTTCTGCGTACTGTTACGGGAGTCCTTAAGGATGTCTTTTTAAAAAAAAGACTATTTTAATTTAAACTAATTATATTAATTAAAATAATGAATAGGACCGAATTTGACAACCGTTCCGTTTGGAGAATGAGTACAGACTGAGGGGTCTGGAACCCCGTATTACACACTAAGATGTATTCTAAATAAAATAATGATGACAATGCATTTCATGTGGTCTCAGCATAAACCTATACATATCAGGGATGTAACACCTCCCCCTTTAAGACGAGACTTTGGGGTTGGTTCAAAGTCTTGGTTAAATTGTAATTCTAAGTGGAGCGACATTACTTGTATTAGGCGTATTTTCTAAATCTGGTTGTATATCAATCATTTCTAACACAGGTTCAGGCTGAGATGAGGTTTTACAATTGGTTATTCTATTTCTACGGAAACGGCGATATTGTTGACAAATTTTCTTATAAACTAGGTAATTAAGAAATACAAGTATAAAGATTACGATTGCCAGTGTTGTAATAGAATAGTGTGTCCCATATGTTACAATATGTGGAGTTGGCGGGTGCACTATGGGTTCAAGGTTATTTAAAATAGATTTTATCTTATTATTATAATCAGTATGTAAATCATCTAGGTCTATGTTATTTAGTTTCACAGGGAGTACATTACTGGCATTTTCATACACTGTATTTATAGCACAACAAGAGTCATTAATTAGGTTAAAATCTGGAAAATGTCTGATTGGCGAGGTTAGATTAAAAGTGTTATGTTTAGCTATAAGCGTGGTGGATTTACAATAAACAATGCAATGTTTGGGGATAGTAAGTATCCCTGTACCTGAGACAGTAGTTTCTTGTAATCTGTTATTTAAACAATCTATAGATATTTTGTTAGGTCTTGATTGTACAAAGATCCACCTATTATTGACTAAGGGTTTCCAGATATTTACCTCTCCAATGAGGACTTTTGTATGACATTGAGTGGGTTTCACATTAATTACTTTTGCAAGGAGTTCGCTTTCACATGTAGATTTTGCATCGGTAGAGTATACATTTTCAATATCACAAATATAATTTCCGGGAGACACTACTTTACAGATTTCTAAACTATTGAAGACACAGTAGAAGGATTTGTCTTTGGTCATTGCTATGTATTTATTATCAGGTAAGATTAAACTAAAAGTATTTGGGTTTGAAGTATTGTGTGGCGTTGGTAATGCGATGTTATGAAATAACACGTATTCCTGAGTTTTAACCATTGGCACTTGCATTACAAATATTACCTTATTATTAGTATAAAAACAAACTAGCTTAGAAATACTTAAAATAATATGAATAGACTTAATATCTAAAGATACAGGCAGCTCAAGGTCACTGGGTAGGTATCTATAGTTATCGGCAAGCTCTTTGTGGAGTTGCGCGGGGGTTGCTATTGCAGGGTGTAAGATGTTTTGACTGCTGAATAGAATAGCGTTAATGATGTCTTCTAATTGAAAAGATAGAGTAAGTATTGATGTCTCAAGTGCATTAATAACTTCATTGACATTTGCTTGTATTTGTAAACTATTTGTGTTTTTAGTAATGTTTTTAATATTTACTGAAAGCTTGTCAATAGCTTCCGTGGTATATATCTCGTTTTCTTTTATTTTACTTAAAGTGGCATTGTATTGGCTTAATACGGAGGTGGTTACCAATACATTTTCTTTTACTAATGAAGCTAATTTCTTTTCATTTAGTTGTAAGGTCTTAATGGCTTCGTCGTATTGTAAGCCATCGTCTTCGTCTAGGGTGCCAAATATCTTTTTCAAAATTGTTCCTCCACCACCGATCCAGGCGGAACGCTTGCTTCTATTATCAATTAGATGTGAGATTGTTGTCAATTCTCTACTCATATCTTGGAAACGGACTGTTAATGGTTTAAGGTTATTGTGACAAGTCGGAATAATTTCTATAATTCTGGTTTGTTTACATAATTCTTTAGTGACCGAAAGAGCTGATTCAATATTATCTATATGCGGTTTGAAGTGAGATACATCTACAGGCATCACTATGTTAAGCTCAATATTATTTATTCTTAGTTTTCCTAAATAATCGAAGTAGAGTCCGGAACTAGAGTTGATTGGCTCGATGAAACTCTGGTTAGGTTGGCCTTGAGCCGAACTGTAAAAATAACCTAAGGTAAGTCTAAGGTAAGTTTAGGATAATTTTAAGGTAAGTCTAATTTATGTCTAAATAATATATATATATGTTTTTTTTTTTTTTTTTTTACAGGGTTACTTCTGCCAGTTTTACTTGGTCGTAATGGTGGGTGACATGACGTCGATTAATAAGTAAGGTAAGTGTGTTGTTACCATTAATCTTAACCACCTTGTAGGGCCCTTTCCATAGTGGTGAAAGTGCCTTGCGCATTCGCAGATGATTTTTTATGTACACATAATCACCAACTTTGTATTTCGCAGGGCGAGTGCGAGTGTCATAATAGGTTTTAGATGACTCCTTGGATTTTCTTATGGAGTCGAGAGCTTTATCTCTACAATATTTCAGCCTATTCTGGAGCATACGGACATAGTCAGGGTAAGTAGCACCTGGGGCTTCGTCATAAATCGAATTTGGGATTATGGGTTTGCTTCCGAACATTAGTTCGTATGGTGTGAAATTGGTTGTTGAGTGGATGGAGGTGTTATAGGTAAGCATGGCTGTATACACGTATCGGGGCCAGTTGGACTGTTCTTCATCTACGAAGGATCTGAGGTACTCTTTGAGGGTAGAGTGACTACGCTCAAGGGCGCCTTGCGTCTGCGGATGATACGGGGAAGACCAAAGATTCTTTATTTTAAGGAATTCGCAAGTTTTACGAAATAGATCAGATGTAAAATTGGTTCCCTGATCTGTTAGGATCATTTTTGGGATCCCAAAGATAGATATGTAGTGAAGAAGACATTCGCTAGTCTCTTCTGCAGTAGTGCTTCGAATCGGATAAGCAGAAGAGAACTTCGTTAGATCATCTTGGATGGTCAGTATATATCTTAGTTTAGCAGGACCTGCTTCAGGTAGTGGACCGACTACATCTAGGGATATGCGTTGAAAGGGTTGAGTCGATGTACTCGTTATTTGCATGGGAGCCCGGTTTACTTGTCTAAGGGCTTTGTTGGTCTGACATTGTACGCATTTCTTGACGAAACTCTCTATGTCAGTCCGCATGTTTTTCCAATAAAATGTTTCTTGAATGCGCTTAAGCATTCTATTACTACCTAAATGTCCAGCGATAGGTATGTCATGATTTTCCTTAAGTATCTTGGGAATCTCAGACAAGGATGGATATATGATTGACCCTTTGTATATATGTATATTTATGTTACTGTTATTGAACAAATAGAGAAGCATATTGTATATCTTAATATATTGATAAGTATCAAATGGGTTTTTAAAATCTGTTATAGAGATATCGGGGTTTGAATTTAGATCTAATTTGATAATTAGTTCGTTTCTGATTGTTTTAAGGCTCTCGTAAATATCGGGATAATCGGATTTGTCAAAGTGATGAACTTTGAAAAAGAGGAGATAATATACTCTGTCTTTATTTTCGAATGAAATGAATGAGTTCAAAGATCTTTCCTTGCCGATAATCTCTGAACTGTTGGGCATGTTATCTATAATATTTTGAACATATGGATTTGACTCATCAAGGTCTATAGAGGTAGGTAGGATAATTATTTTATATCTAGATTTAGTTATATCTTCGTTATGTTCTTGGATTACAGTGTTGAAGCTCGTTTTATCTTTGCGAGCTATTGTCTTTAGGAACGCGGGATAATTATCGTCGGATAAATCGAGTAGATTATCAACAATTCCAGGGTTATTATCTGGTTGCTGTGGGGTCGCAGTTGGAGCGTATGGAGTCGGCGAGCATCCAGGGATAGCAGGTAAGTCATTATTAGTATCTTCTTTCAGGACTTCAGAAGATTCAGGGATAGGTTCTATTTCAGGTAATGGGAGAATATCGTTGTCGTTCAGGGCGAGAGGATCTGACACAGGTGAGTTTAGCGTTTCAGGGTTGAACGAGGGAGGAGATATTAGCAAATCCATGAGGTCTTTGTCAATTTCTGGTTCGGGGTTAGAGATAGGTTCCGGTTGGACTGGATTTACCGGAAATCGAGAGAGGGCGTCAGCATTGGAATTGATTTTACCCTTTTTATACTTTATGTCGTATTCAAACTCTTCTAGTTTGAGTCGCCAACGGATTAGTCTCGAACCAGGGTCTTTACAGTTAAAAAGCCACTGTAAGGGCTTATGATCAGTCACGATTGAGAAACGGTTGCCATATAGGTAAGGGCGGAATACTTTAGTGCCGAATAATATGGCAAGACATTCTTTCTCCGTGACGCTATAATTGCATTCAGCTTTGTTCATGGTGCGGGATGCAAAAGCTATGGGTCGGTCTTGGCCTATTTGACCTTGGGATAGAATAGCAGAAATCGCATAATTTGAAGCATCACAGGTAAGAATAAAAGGCTGAGAAAAGTCGGGATAGGCTAGTACAGGGGCGGAAATAAGTTTGTTTTTTAGGCTTTCAAATGATAATTGTTGGGCATTTTCCCATACGAAAGGCACGTCCTTTTTGAGTAAGTTAGTTAGGGGTTTAGCTAGTTTCGAAAAGTCTTGTATGAAACGTCTATAATATGAAACAAGACCTAAGAACGATTTTATATCTTTAGGGGATTTAGGTGTAGGAAAGTCTGTGACGGCTCTGACTTTCTCTGGATTAGGTTGGACACCATTTTGACCAATAATGTGCCCTAGATAGGTGACTTCTTTTCGGAGGAATTCGCATTTTTCGGGCTGGACCTTTAGATTAAAATTACGAATTCTCTGGAACACTGATTCTAGGTTATGAATATGCGAGGTTAGGTCGTAGGAATAAACCACGATATCGTCAAGGTAGACAAAACATCTAGTACCTTGAAGGCCAGTAAGACAGCTGTTCATAAGTTTCTGAAAGGTGGATGGCGCATTTTTCAGCCCAAACGGCATTCTGTTAAATTGAAAGTGTCCTTGCGGGACGGAAAATGCTGTTTTGGAAGCATCTTCTGGAGAAATGCGGATTTGATGGAAGCCGGAAGCAAGGTCTAGGGTGCTAAAATATTTACTTTTCCCTAATTGGTCAAGTATTTCAGATATTTGCGGGATAGGGTAGGTTTCGCCTATAGTTATGTCGTTTAATTTTCGGTAGTCTATTACGATTCGCCATTTACGTTGGCCTTGAGAATCGAGCTTTTTGGGGACTATCCATATGGGCGAACTCCACGGAGAAGATGACGGTTCTATGATGTTATCATCCAGCATTTTACCAATTTGGGTTTCTACTTCCTTTTTATGGCATTCGGGGAATCTGTATGATTTAGTATGTACAGGGGTGTTATCACTTGTTTTAATGTTGTGTTCGAGGGCTGATGTATATGTCAGCTGATCATCGGGAAGGTGAAAAATGTCTGAATATTGAGAGCAGAGTTCTATAAGAGCGGATATTTCCTCCTGATTGAGATGATCGGTTCTGAGGGATTTGGTTACTTGTTCTGAACGTTCAAGTGTCCCTTGAATTTCTGTATTGACCGGAAAAGATGGGAGACATAGTGGCTCTATGTTTAGTTTCAAATTTGGTTTGACATGCGCATAGCTGTCAGACGTATTAGCTACGGTAAGATTAATTCGATTATTATCTTTAACTTTGACAATACAGTTGGAAATTAATAGATTTTTGGATAAGTGTTGATCGGTTATTATTCCTTCTTTAAGGTTAGTTTCTTGGACAGAACATTCGATGACGGATTCGGTACGAGGCGGAATTACATAAAAAGGTTTGGAAAAGTGTAACTTTAGAGTTTGGTTGCCGATTTTCAACACATCATTGGTGTAATCGATTTTGCAACCAAATGTGGTAAGGAAATCTGTACCAATAATGCCATCATAAGGTAAGTCGATATTTTTTACGACATGGAATTTAAAAGGAATAGACGTCCTTTTGGATAACTTAAGTTTTAATTGGAAGTGACCTTCAGTGGTCGTAGGCTCATCGCCTGGATCAATACCCTTAAGTTTGATTGGCTCCTTATTGAGCCTAGGATATTTACTGATAACGGAATGTTTCAGTAAACAGATTGCCGAGCCGGAATCGACAAGTAGGGAGAGCGGTATTTCCGCTACAGGAGAGTCCAACAGGACGTGAGGTAACAACCTTTTTGTTGTATCGATATTTATCTCGTGGATTTTAAGGTCATTGGATCGGGACATGCAGTTGGTGTCGGTTTTAGATGATAGCCTCGGACGACACCGGGGCGAGACTTTTAATAGTTTAAAGGATCATCTTCATCCGGGTCGTTGTTGTCATGGACATCAACGTGTTCGTCAACGTGTTCGTCTACGTGCGTCACGCGATTAGGAGAGGAGTTATTAGGATTATTGTTATTAGGTTTTTGATTGCGGCGATTGTTATTAGCTATGCGGAGCTCGCAATCTTTGATATCGTGACCCGTTGCCTTGCAATACCTACAGAATATCGACGATCCTGAGGCTCTAGGGGTGTTGTTGTTACCAGAGGTAGACTTCTGAGGTTGTCTGGATTGTGAAGAGAAGTTATTAGAATTGGATTTGTTATATGATTGCTGATTGGATTTTGTTGTGTTGCTAGATTGCGGTTGGGAAAGATTTCGTTTAGCAAACTGACTATTCTGTATTTTTTCTTCAGACATAGCCAAGTTTACCGCACTATTAAGGTTTTTAGGGTTACGGGCTCTAACCAGGTTTGATATCCTTGGTAATAGTCCCATGAGGAAATGATGAAGGGCAAGGTCCTCCATAGAGGCTATACGACCGGGAATTTCCTTCTGTGGATAATTCGCCAGTGATATTTCTGTAAGTAGGTTGAAAAGAGCGGTTTCAACCCGGAGAGAGAACTGATTTACTGTTTCGTTTGTGCCCTGTCTACTTTCTTGCAGTTCGGTTAACAGGTGCGTATAATGTTTGTGTTCGCTGAATTGAGTCTTAAGGAATTCTTTTAGTTGACACCAATCACTAAATTCTTTAATTGCGCAAGTAGTTGCGGCTTTACCTTCGAGAGAATTAATTATGTATTTAAATAACATCGGTTTTTGGACATCGGAAGCTAAATCCATTGCATTAGTGCATTTGATAATAAATGCATTTAGGTGCTCCCTGCTTCCGTCATACGGCTTAATGAACTTAAGTAAGGCGTTGATCTCCATCTCGATAGTTTTTGATTTAGACCTAGTACTTCTAGAGGATGGCGAAGGTTGACGAGATGACTTACCTTTAGGTTCTACGAGTTCTTCGGATTTTTCAGAAGAGGGCTCTTCGATTTTGGCACTTAGCATAATTGTTTTAAACTAACAAAGGAAGCGAAGAGTTTCGCCAAGTTATTTTCAGGACTCTAATTCAATATAATAACAACATATAATAACAGCGAAAAGGTTTTGCACATGTGCCAAAGGAACTCTAATATTAAAATTCAAAACAATGACCAAAGACTCACTGTATTGTTAATACGTGGGCGGCCGATAAGAGCGCGACGGCGACGGCGACGCTGACTCGGGACATTCCGATGCACGGTATGCGGCGAATGATTATTTCGTCGAAATGAGTGACCGTCACTCAAAAGTAGGAAGGTTTGGAGTGTCTTTTTTTTTCAGGACACGGATTTTCACTTCACAACACGGTTTTTTTTTTTTTTTTTCAGGACACGGATTTTATTTTCCACTTCACAGGGATTTTATTTTTCACTTCGCAGGACAGATTTTATTTTTCACTTCACAGGATACGGATTTTATTTTCCACTTTGCAGGACACTGACACAAGGTAACGTATTCCTTTTAGAACACAAGTTGTTTCAGGATTCGTAGTGTGGTTACGGAACTACGATTAGGAGTTTTACACAGGTAACACAGTGTTTGGTAAGTTCACTTATTTAATTAAGTTTTGTTCTTTATTTTAGGATGTTTTACGATAGTTAGAGATCCGGCGCGAGTCTGCGGAACGGGCACTGGGAATTTCCGGATCCCACCGCTGCCACCAAAATGTTACGGGAGTCCTTAAGGATGTCCTTTTAAAAAAAAGACTATTTTAATTTAAACTAATTATATTAATTAAAATAATGAATAGGACCGAATTTGACAACCGTTCCGTTTGGAGAATGAGTACAGACTGAGGGGTCTGGAACCCCGTATTACACACTAAGATGTATTCTAAATAAAATAATGATGACAATGCATTTCATGTGGTCTCAGCATAAACCTATACATATCAGGGATGTAACAGTACCTACTCATAAGTGGGAACACTTATTGTAACGGATGGGAAACTACGGAACCCTACACTGAGCGTGGCCCGACACTATCTTGGCCGGTTTTCTTTCTAATCTCTTCAATGTTACGTAAATCAGATAAAAGTTTAGTAATCACAAAATATGTTGAGTAGTTTTCAAGAATGGCTAATTCATCATTTACTTAGATAGGATACATAAGTATTGAAGTTATACCTGTATTGCTATTTTAAACAATCCTTGAATGACGTCCGAGCTATGGTCAATTATTTTTTATCACGTATAAGGTTGTTTGTGTGTTGAATTTCTTGTTATTTTGGCATGACGTCAATTTTATAAGGTAATTCTAGTAAGAATATTTAATATAAATACAGGGAACTAAAATAACGATTATTGTGAATTAATTTTCCGTCCTGTTATTTTATAAAACACCTAAATCTATAATTGTTTTATTCGGACCGATCTGCGAAGGGTTAAAGCTCTAAATCCAGCAGTAGGCTGACAGATGCTGATAGTAACGTAATGATGAGATCGACGTTTTGGGTCCCAAGGTAAAGGTAAAGGTTCAATCCGTATTAATACATATTATAAATGCGAAAGTAACTCTGCCTGTCTGTCTCTTCTTCACGCCTAAACCACTGAACCGATTTGAATGAAATTTGGTACAGATATAGTCTGGGACCCTATAAAAAACAGAGGATAGTTTTCATCCCGGAAATCCTCCGGGAACGGGAATTATTACTCCACGCGGACGAAGTCGCAGGCAAAAGCTAGTTATTGATAATAATACTAGCGACCCGCCACAGCTTCGCACGGGTGCCGGGTGCTACAAATCTTTAAAAATCCCGACTTTTCTTTACTATAATAAGCATGGATTATACTTAAAATCCTTCCTCTTGAATCACCCTTTCTATTAAAAACCGCGTCAATATCCGATGTGTAGTTTTAAAGGTTTAAGCAAGCATACAGGGACATAGGGACAGAGAAAGCGACTTTGTTATATACTATGTACTTTGTCATATACTATGTTTGGTATATACCTTCATTCAGTTTGCAATTTGAGATATGGGTTTAACAACAAACAGTCTACTTAAAACTAGCATCTAAATGTCCGTCATTTAGCTAAGCCAAAACAGACTTTAACAAAAACACTAAAAGATACACTTTTGTCTCCACACAGTTGAACTAAGTACCACCGATCAGCGGTTTCATTAGAACTCGATTTAGTAAAGACGTGAGACGAATAATTTTACAGTAATCGAAAGTGTTCTGTTCTTCAGATGACCTCTGAATCTGATGATACTACTAAACAATCTATTGTTTTGAACTGTTAACGTAAGAATTAAACACAAGGTTGCTTGTTGTTAGTTTTGGTACAAAACTGAAGGATTGTTTAGAGTAATGATTCTTGAAAGATTAAGGCTGTCTGAGTTTTTTGTGAAACATAATTATAGACGGAGACGATTGTACTAGGAAGTGGTGGAGAGCGGAAGTGTTTTTTATTTCTAAATGTTTATTATTTCTTAGATAATGCAAAATAAATCCTACCAGTGTTATCTGTGAATTTTCTAATACGCTGAAACGGCGAAACTGTATTAATTGATCTAGCTACACATTTAGGACTTTAATGTAATTATCATTATTTAATAATATTGTCGAATATTCATTGCAACATTTCAACCCGGCAATTTGGTTGGAGTACAAATTAAAAAGCCACGACCAATAGTAAAGTGAGGTCGTTTCAATAATGATTGATTGGATACTTGGATAGACAATCGTAGTCGCTAATGTTCAATAATAAATACATGCACTACCTACCTATTTAAATCTATGAATATTATCTACGAGTGATTATACTGTAAATTGTTCATGCAACGTTAAAAATAATATAGTTCTGAATATCCGCGTCAAACCACATTGAGGAAAATCCCAGCTTTTTAATTTAATTTAAACCCCAGCTTTTTTAGGGTTCCGTAGTTGTTGCGGAATGTTTATAGTGGTTACCGTGACCCTGGAACATAAAGGGCAATCGAAGGAACATGAGTGGGTTTTAGTCAGTAAGAGTCTGACACGCCCTCCCGTCGCACCCAGGACGGGAGCAGTCATTGGATGATTTCCCACTCACCAAAAAAAAAAAAAAAGGGTTCCGTAGTTGACTACGGAAGTTTCGCCATGTCTGTTTGTCCGTCCGTCCTCGCTTAATCTCTGTGACTGTTAGCACTAGAAAGCTGAAATTTGGTACCAATATGTATATCAACCACGCCGGCAAAGTGGTAAAATAAAAAGGGAACCCTAGGGAAGTGTTTTTTTTTTAATTTAAGCCCTGACGTGTGGTATATTGTTGGATAGGTATTTAAAAATGAAAAGGGGTTTACTAAAATCAGTTTTTGATAATGTCAATAATATCGGAAATAATCGCTCCAAAAGGAAAAATTAAAGCGTCCCCCCCCCCCTCTAACTTTTGACCCGTAAGTTTAAAAAATATGAAAAAAATCTGGTAAGTAGAACTTTAAAGTACTTTCTAGGAAAATTATTTTGAACTTGATAGAAAGAACAGTTTTTGGACAAAAAGGTTGTACAAAATAATTTCTGCGTACTTAGTATGTCAACGTAACAAATAGCCTTTTTTTTTTAACTTATAAGTGGGAACACTTATTGTGACGGACGGGAAATTACGGAACCCTACATTGAGCGTGGTCCGACACGCTCTTGGCCGGTTTTTTTTTTATAAACACAGCACTACTTTTTCCTACATCCTAACGGCATAGCAACAAAACCTGGGCGCAGAATGAAATAATCAGAAAGCTGAAGTTTATACGGCCACGCACTTTCGTTGATTAAATAGTAAAACAGGTGTGTAATATTTAGATACAGTATCTGGGTCACCAGCTTCAATGGCAACAGAAGAGGTATTGAAATTTGTTTAGCATGACAGCAGTATCGATTATGGATGTTTGAGGCACCCATGCAAACAAACATTTATGAAATACATTAAATATTCACGTTCGAGTAATCAGGAGTAATGACATGGGTGTTAATGCCTGTTTAAGCTATAAACGAAGTGAGGAAACAGGAACTTTCCTCACTTCGTGTTCTGTAGTGTGAACCCCACCTCAGTTTTTGCGGAAAAGGGTAATAAATGGCCAATCTCTCTCTATGTCTAGCTGCCCTACCGTAAAGTATGGAGGGCACTAGGGCTGCTTTGAGCAGTCTAACCAAGAGGTATCGTGGCGCCCAGTAACTGAGTTGTGGAGGTCTGATAGGCAGTCGCTTCACGTAAGACTCTGGTATCCAGCTGAATTCGGTTAGGCTGGAATCCGACCCTAACATAATTAGGAAAAAGGTAGCAGACGAAAAGTCTAAAGGACTGCAATATCTGCTAAAGCTGTCAGTAAGCCAAAACCAATGTTTTGAGGAAAATATTTCTCACACAATCAGAATTGTGTGAACCAAGTAAATCATAAATTCTCAGTTTTGATAAATGTTAGTAGTTAAGAGATTACGGTAAGTAGTTCGTAATTTTAGTGAGTAATCAAGAACTTTTGGTTATTTCATAAATAAGTATAGATAAATTAGTTGATAATTGCACGATAACACCTGTAAACATGTAAAGCTACAGCCTACAGCTTTACATTGATAGCCATCTGACAATTTACGCGCCATTTTTCCATTTCATTATTTTCTTTTGATTTCAATGTTTGACGCACAAATAAATTTATTTAAATTATGAATCACGGCAGTACTGCGATAGCGCGGTGAGTGAAAAAAAAAAGAAATGTCGCGTAAATTGTCAGATTATAAAGAATTATGGCAGAATCCTATGAATGATTTACAAAACCTCTTTCCGTTTTGGTACCTACAGCTACAATCAATGCTAATCAACCTAGACTCCAAGTTTGGAAAGAAATTGCCAACCACTGATCAATTTTAGTTGCCCGTCAACTTGGCTAGAAAGAAAAGACACATTTTCGTGAATTCTCAGTACCGCTTTTCCTACTGCTGACATTCAGACCACGCCTCAAAAGTGCATGCTACTAACTACACTACAAGCAACATGTTATTTATACGTGGTGACGTGCAGAGGTATTATAATGTGCAACATTTACCTCATCCTTGTTCAAAATGAACTGAAAAGAAAGGAAGCATGGTTAAGGTTTCACAAGCTTTATTTTGCATAATATTTAATACATATACTTAATTAGTTTGGTTACTTAGGCATACTTTTACGGTAAAGGGTTTGTAAGTTGGATGGTACTACACTAGTCGTTCGACTTTCAATTTTCGCGAAATGGAACAGAGGGCATGGCCAAGTGGCATTGTAGAATAAAAAAATGTATGGAATTGACATAAGCTTTCGCTAAACAATTTGACATCTCCATACATTTGACAATCGTTTTCGTTTCGCTATCTATTCTACAATGCCACTTGTCTAGGGGGGCAGATGTCCCCATTCTGGGGGGAATAATCGATAGTGTGTCATCGGATAGGTGGTCCATTTTGTATACGGACGCGCTCCTTTGAAACTTTTTCGGTTCTCTTTATGCATTTGTACTGTATATTACTTTTGCATTAATTTATTATTAAGTAAGTATGACATTTCAGACAGACTAAAAATAAGTACTTACTTCATGGAAAATTGGCAAGAAAAGGCATAGGGCAATGGAAGGCTATAAGGTAGACCTTTACCCAGCAGTGGGACAGTATGCGTCGGGGATTGTGTAAATCCGCGAATGTACTAAAGGTAGAATGCGCGTATCTGCTTAAAAAATAGTTTCACAGGAGAAAATAAAAACTGTATATTTTTTATTGTAACTGATTTTGGGCTTATTTTTACATGTACGGTTTTATCCGTGTTCTTTTTACTCTTAACAAGAGATATTATGTATTAAAGTTATTAATTTAGTTGCTACGTATGCGTGCATTGAATGCGAAATCTCAAATTGGCTACACTTGTCAGATACGCGGTATTATCCAATGCTAGTTACGCGGATTTGCACTATCCCCTAGGTAGGTTAATAAAAAAAACTTACCTATATTTTTTATTTCATGTAATAATACTTAATTATTACATGAAATAAAAAATACAGGTTTATTGTCGACATAGGAATTAAAATTAATGGGCATTATTAAAATCGCAATCATTTAACTATTACTTTACTAATAGTATTTTTTAACTAAGTACCCATTATAAATAACTCAGTTTGGATCTCTGAGGTCAAGGTCGAGGTAGGTAATTTAAATCAGGTTACAATTAGTACATTAAGGAAAATCTGTCAAAAATGTCATAAACCGCTGACCTTGTGGTTTTGTACTACTGTATTTTCTATTTATATGTAATCCTAATCCCGTTGGATTTCCCTCCCACGTTATGCAGCGTACCTACTAAATCTAATTTTATATCAAACGTCTGCAAAGAGAATTTTATTAATTTACCACTGCCGCTTGTCAAACGAGACGTTCGTTGACGCTATTAGAACGGGTGGATCATTTTAATCGTATGATTTGAAACATTCCTCTCAATGCAAAAAAAAACTTGTAGAAAGTCAGGCGAGGCTATTTCGACTGTGGGATAATTCTAACTATGGGAACAGTATAATTATAGTAACGGTCACTCATTCGAATGCCCAACACGCACACCTAAATGGTCCCATTGCCGTGAGGGCCCTTTAGTTTATTTTTTTATATCTATACTAATACTAGCTGCCTCCCACTGTTTCACTTGCGTTAAAAATGTTAAGGGTGAACAACCCTTATCACTTAGGGGTATGAAAAATAGATAGTAGCCGATTCTCAGACCTACTGAATATGCCGTATAAAGCCGTTTCGGAGGAGTAAGGTAACTAACATTGTGATTGTGACACGAGGATTTTTTTATATAAGATAAGATAATAAAGAGGAAAGATTTGTATGTATTTATGTTTGTTATGAATAATCTTAAAAACAACTCGCTATGACACGCTATAACCATAAGGAGCGATCAAAAACCTGTCATTACACGGGTGTAACCGCGTGGTAGTAAATAATATACTTATTCCTAATCTGGCAGATAGCAGTAAAAGTATAGCTCCAATAGCCAGATGTAAAGTTTCATAAGATTTGGGTTAAACTCAGGTCATTGCCGCGCGTGAAAATTGTTATAAAATTGCACGCATTTTTATTTCGCATAATAAACCACGTGTTCGTCTTACGATCGATTATATAAATCGTACGACCATTTAACGTAAAATATTTTTGTTTATCTTATCGACTACAAATCCACTGCATATTCTAATTAAGTTTTGTCAGTTCTTATTTGTAGAATGCCGTACGTTATAAAGATAAAATGTAATCAACAATTTTATGTATGCTTTACGAAGAACATGCCAAGAAGCAACTTTTTTAATTGCCATTTACATTAAATTAAATAAATTCTCCCTATATATATATTTTGCATTGAGGGGAAGTTATATCACGGATTCTAATAAATAATATTATGCGAAAATATTTTTATGTAAGTACTAACATGATAAAATTTAGCAAAAATACCTTTAATTTAATATTCCAAGCACACCACACAAATCTGCACAAACATGCAATATTACACACCAAACACCATTAGTAATGCATTTTTATTAGCCATAATTTATAAAATATATAAATGGGACATCTTTGTTTCCTAAATGATACATAAATAACTGAAATTATTACGGACATTAATTATGATTATTAATGTTTGTGTGTAAAACTCCTATGCACTTAAAAAAGTCGGTGTAAACCCAAGCACACATTATCTAACAGATATAAGTATAAGATAAGCATTCATTGAGTACTAGGGAATACGAAAAGATTTAATAACTGCCGCTCTTATCGGCCTCAGTAACACGATTCCGTCGTTAACACAAATTGCTTTGTTAATTATTTTTTATCAATTAAGTTAAGTAAAAAGTGGTTTGTCACTTGCACCCAGGGCTTGAAAACGTTACCAATTCACATTAAAAATAACGTTAAGTAACGTTATTTCCATAGAGATACTTGCATATCGGTATGATTTGGTAGCGTTATTTAGTAACATAACATTAAAAGAACGTTAAAAATAGCGTTAAAAATTACCGGTATTTTTAATGTTATTGTGAAATTAGCGGCAAACGTTGCCCTTTTTTCCAAGGCCGCGCGGGCGCGGCTTGGCGGGTAGTGGCGGCGCCGCGCCGCGCCGGTAACAAAACTGACTCATACCGATAAAATTAACGTTATCGTACATTATAACGTTACGTATGTTTAACGGTAAAATGTGCCAGATATAACGTTAAATTTGGTAACGATACCATATTTTTAACGGTATTTCAAGCCCTGCTTGCACCTTTATTTTTATAGTAACGTGGGCGACATTTTCAGAGAGAAATATAAATGTATTTTGTAACTGGAGTTGAGGTGTAATATAAAAGGATTTGAAAATGAAAGTGAGCTAATTTTATTATTAAATCCAAAGCAACGAAACACTCACTTGAGAGTAAAATTAAAATTAAATTTTATCAACTTTAGTAATAATCATGGGCAAAGGTTTGTCTATTGTATTTTTAAAACTTTGTACCCTGTCAGGGTTTAAACCCACTTAATACCGTTAGTTTCTAATTCACTACATTATGTAGATACTTAAAATGCTGAAATAATAGTTATTTAAGGAGTTTGTGTGTTAAAAATACAAATATTTAATATTGAATTCAATTATTATAAATTATGTTAAATAATATGTGCAAAGAGTAGTACATACCTGCTTATGCTTAATTTTTGGTGATGCTTGATATGCACTCTCCAACTTGGGATTGCTTGGAGCTTTCTTTGGTCTTGTGTTCTTAATTCCTAATGATTTGCCAAATGGAGCATACCAGTACCTAAAAAAAGAATTAATTACATTCAGAATAACATAAAAAATAAATTAAAAACCCTCTGCACATGAATTTAAAACCCAAAATAGCTAACCAACAACACAACTAGCTGAACTGTTAGATAAAACATGCCTAAGAACCATTGCCAGATAAACTACTTTCATTTATAAAAAAAAATGCTTCCTAATCGCTTCACCCATTTAAGACCTGCAGTGCCACCTGTGCCACACACACAAACATTGCGGTCAAGCTAATGCTTGTGTGTGTGTAATCATACCCTTTCCCATTTATAATATTAGTATGAATAGTATAGGATCTAAAATTCAGGTAAAAAAAATACCTATATAAATCTAAAGAATTACTAAGACCTTAAGAAAAGAAGTTACCTTATGTGTTGGGGGTTAATATAGTGCCTTGAAGAAAAATACACAAACTTTCTTCAGATTTTTAGGACTATTTTCTTTACAGGTATGTTGGATAGCCTGAGACTGATTGAAATCAGTCTTTGACAGAATCAGGTAAGAGGGAGTGCATCTGTGCCAGTGTATATGTCACCGGAAAATAACAAGATCCGTAAGTTTATCAATTTACTAGGAAGTTTATAAACTTTCGTAGGATTCTAAACGGGAGATAAATTGTAATATTTTACGTCCACATTTTCGTAAATTGATTGATAAACTTACTGAACTCACTCGTAAAATAATAAGTAAGCAGTAACCAAACGCTACGCGCGATCTGATTGGTTGACTGTCACGTGTCACTTCTCCATCCTCGCGGCCGCCATTGTTCGCCAAGGAACATAAATAAACCTGTTTGCTTGTGCGTTTTTATTACTTTTAAATGTTGAAATGTGTTGCAACTCAAAGAAAACTCAACTTACTACATCCGTGCCAAAAAGGAACCAGGCATTGTTGCTTCCAATTTATAGTTTGTCAAGTCTGATTATACCAAAGTCTTTGGACACAAGCATTGCCACTATGAACATTGACCAATCAGAGAGCAGTGTGTTATTTTACGTATTTCAAAAATGCGTATATTTAAAAGAGTTTCTGTGATTGGTCAAACCATTTAAAATCTTACGAATAGATATTCGTTAGTTTATAAATTTACCGTATGACGTCGGAAATTGATAAATTTACCAAAATGTGAACGTAAAATATTACAATTTATCTCCCGTTTAGAATCCTACGGAAGTTTATAAACTTCCTAGTAGATTGATAAACTTACGGATCTTGTTATTTTCTGGTGACATATACATTTCTGCATAATACTCTGCATTGAGATTGGCAACCAAGGTTTGGTTTGAGGAATAAATATTATTATTATTCTATAGGGCTATATTTTATATATTTCTCACAGGTACTGTTCAAATTGTCAAGGTGCTTGAATGGATATTTTAATTAGAGGTATGTCCTTCATATAAACCAGCTTAAATAAAGTACAAACCAGGCATTTGTGTAATTTGTACTTATAAGGCCATAAGATTAGTTATCAGTATAAAAATATTCAAAATAAAATACATTAAAAAAAATTAAGTGTCTACTTAAAACCAGACATTTGTGTGATTTGCACTTATGGGATTAGCTGTCACTGTAAAAATATTCAAAATAAAATATATTTAAAAAAATATTAGGTATTTTTTGTGTATATTGGCCAAATACTCATTGATCACTCAATTTTAAGACACTATCAAAAACTGTTGCTGTCTTTGTCACTCTAAAGGGATAATAGGATAGCAACAGATTTAAGTGTGTCTTAAAAAAAGTGATGTTTAAGTATTCAGCCTTATGAGATTTAAATAATACAATTATTTGATTAGACAAAATATAAATATGATGTTTTATATGATTGTAATTTCTTTAAAAATATACCCAAAGTAATAACATATCAAGGACTGATAAAATATTTATTTTTTGCTGTTACTAAAAAATAAATACCTAACTTGACTTGCAATCACACAGATAATAGATTATAAATATATGTTACAGGTAGATAAAATGGATATCCCTGGTACTAAAAGATATTAACTACATAGGCATACTTTTAATTATCTCTATATACTTTCGAAACTATAAATGACTCATGCCTTATAAATAGTAACTAAAGCCCAACTATAATGATAGAATTGGTACTTTTACTTCAATTGAATGACATAATATGTTTTTTGCCTTATTTAATGCTTCAAACAAATGTGATTTGAGACCGATGGAAAGACAATAGCAGCCCGACAGCCGGCTGTCGGTTGGTCGTTGAAAAGTTAATACAACCCAAATAGACTATGTATTATCACCTTACTTAGCTTTTGTCATATACAGTTCCACTGTAAGGTTTTTATTTATTGAAAAATTTAAATTTACATGTTTTCATACAAGAAACACAAATTTTAAATGCTTTAGAAACATTACATTTATTCCTAAATATTTCGAGAGGCATTTGCAATCGAAAAGACGTCGGTAATTAAAAATTGCTGCAAATGTACACAAGTAGCTCACAATATATAGATCTCAAAGCACAGTAGGGACCTGTAAAATGCATTCTTTACATACAGTGCACTGAAAGAGCTGCACTTTCGCCAAATTGATGTGTAATGAGTCATTGAGTGCATCATTACACTTTATTCATCCGTGAGAAGCAATGACATACATTCTGAAACCTAGCGACAGAAAGTAGGTTAACTCACTTTTCTAGAGTGCGCCGAAGGAATATCAGCACCAGTGCCAAGGGCAGGGGGTACAGCAGGTGCCTGTAGTCATTGTAAACTACATCCTTGTCTGGACCCGGTGCAATATCTTCCCATGTAGTATTCGGCGGCAACCACACATCTTCATTCCAAAATTTGTCTAACAGAGCTCGCAACATTATAAGCACCATATGTCAAAATATCAAGGCAGCTTTCAACCACACTAAGTACTACAGTCTCTAAATAATAATTTATCACGCCATAAACACACCCTAAAATATTTATACGCGACCGCCCAAAAGCGGCTCTGACACAGATTTGATTATTTGTGCGGTGCGGGGCGAGCGGGAGGCCATAGATGAAAATAATATTTTAATACAAAATGGTGATTAAAAAAAGATCTGTCAAAATAAATAAATTGAAACAAAACAAAAAAAAATATTATTACATAAAAGGGCTATTGTTTTAGTAATAAATTATAGAACAAAATACTTCACAGCTTGTATTTCTATAGCAATATATTGAGTAATCCGAGGTTGTAACGTAAAAGACTGATTTCCAAGTCTTTAAACAAATGTCATATATATCAAACTTGTTTACTTTTCAGTGTCATTCATTCTTTTTCAGTGCAATGCAATCACAAATAATTCATTCATTCGAATTGAAAGAAGGAGATCGAAACAACAATTTGTTTCTTTATTTAGAAAGAAATAGCAAATAACCTGTGCAAAATTTATTAATAACCTTTGTAAAGTTTGTAAGATCAAGATGTGGAAGTTGTTGTATTGCAAGTGTTTGTTTTGTTTCATAAATAAGTGTGAAGTAACAGGTGCATAATAATAATGCAGTAAATTCTTTACAAATGTACAGTGTTGACATGGGAAGAAACATATCAAAACGCGTAAAGAATTTGTAAGGAAGGAAGGAGTCAATAATGTTATTTTGCCCGACGTGTGCCAACGTTCTTATGGTGGAGGAAGGTCCTGAGTCTGGTTTGCGGTACGCCTGCAACACTTGTCCTTACGTCTACAATGTTAGCAGGAAGGTGTCCTCCCGTACATTCCCTAAACTGAAGGTAATTTAGTTCATATCAACATTGCATCATCCCTTCTTTCGGTTGCATGAATAGGGTCCTTAGAAATAGATAGTGTTAAACCTGTGTAGCCTAAAACATAAAAGTACCTAACTAGTTTCTCTATGTTAAAACCACCATGGCCTTATTGAAACTGTATTAAATAAATTTCACATAATTGTTTCCAGGAACTAGACTATATTATGGGTGGAGCTGCCGCCTGGGAGAATGTAGACTCAACCGATGCTGTGTGCCCTAAGTGCGGTCATGGTAAAGCATTTTTTATGCAACTGCAAACTCGGTCAGCTGATGAACCAATGACAACATTCTACCGCTGCTGCAACCACAAGTGTGCACATAACTGGCGTGATTAAACGTGAAAGACTTTAAAACATTGTTAAATGATTAAATACCATAATAGTATTTAATTCAATACTTGTGCTACATTGAGTATGAATTTCTTCCAAAAACTTAATTTACTTCATAGTGTGCTAGTTAGATTTAAGAGTGCATCACCTAAAATGAAGATTGAAAAGATGGCTCCAGTAATACCAAGCTTCGAGGATTATGCTTGTGCTAAGGCTGCAGAATACCTGGACAAGGGACAAGTCATAGCAGTGCCAACTGACACAATATACGGCCTAGCGTGTAGCGCCAACTGTCCAGAAGCTATAAAGAAGTTATATGCAATCAAAGGCAGAGATTCTGCCAAGCCAGTAGCAATATGTGTGACATACGTGTCAGATGTCAGAAAATGGGGAGAAGCTGATCATCTACCTGATGATCTGCTTCACAGTTTACTACCAGGACCAGTAACAGTAGTTTTAGAAAAAACTAAATATCTGGACAATCCATTTTTAAACCCTACAGCTACCAAAATAGGGATTAGAATACCTGATCACGATTTTGTGAACAGAGTTACAAAGTCTTTTGATAAGCCTGTTGCTTTGACAAGTGCAAACTTTAGTAATGAACCTTCTACTTTGTCTATAAAAGAGTTTGAACATCTCTTTGGTCACTTAGGAGCTGTTTTTGATGGAGGAGTGTTAAGTCAGGGACTGGACCAGAACAGAACTGGGTCAACAGTAATAGATCTATCCCAGATTGGTAACTATAATGTCATAAGAAGAGGTATATCTTACGAAAGGGTCGTAAAAATCGTTGAAAGTTTTGGTTTAGTAAGCAATCTTTAAGTTATTTATGAACCCTGTGATAGATTCATGTTTTGAATAAATGTTATATTTAAAAAATATATATTTCTTTAAACATTCCTTTCTACCTGAAATTCAGCTTTGTAAATAGTGTATTTCAAAACTTCCCTTTTCCACAGTTATAAAAGGCAAGACTGAATTAATTCCAAAGTGTACCAAAAATAGGTGCTACAATAAACTAGTTTATAAATAAACAAAGTTTATTTTCCGAACTATAACAAGAACAAGCATTTCAATCTTATAAAATAAAATTTGGCTAATTTTCATTAAAATCATCTCATAAATTCATTTTTACATTTTTTTTTAATATTTAACATTGAACATTTCTAGATATAAAGCAGTAGTCACAGTAGTAAGTACAGCATTAATATTTGAGAGGTATCTATTTTTGGCTAACAAACAACACATCAATTTCTGACTAATTAAATCAAGAACGAGTTCAAACACAGCAGCTTATTTAAAATATAAACAGTATTAAGTTTTCTATTCACAACTCATTTTGCAATACTGTTTTAACAAAAATAATAGCTACTAAATCATGTACAATGGTTCAATTTTAAAGACTAAGTGAGGAAACCGAGCCTCCCGGAGTGAGGCATAAAGAAAAGAAAGCTAAAAAATAATAACAGTTTCTTATAAATAATAAAAAAGGTTTTTAAATGATACAAGTTGAGAAAAGATGATAAGTAAATAGAAGATATGAATAAATAATTGCGTTATGGGTCTTGTTAGAAATATCAAAAAAAAAAATCATATTTAGCTAATTGTTTGAACAACATTACACAATTCTTTTTTTTTTGCAATATTTTCTATTATATTTGAGCAGACAAACACTGCATAAGGCCTCAGTAATGTCTGCAATAATAATAAAATTAGCAAAATTAAAATAAAATTGTTAGACTCAAAATAAGATTTGACCTAAATTATATCTACCACCATAATACAAGTATGTTATCTCAGGATAACAATATAATTTGTCTAGTGTTGTTTGTTAGCCAATACAGTTTCTTCACAAGCTAAACTATTGAGATACATTATAGAGTTGACAAAACAATCCATGATTGCGGTCTTATATAATATTTACAGGTTTAACACAATAAATTAAAGAACTAAATGATAACTACAATTACTAAATTTCACCAAGCTTATAGAGATGCCATTATATTGAATCACTTATGTGTGTTTTCCATCAATATTGTTCACTAAAAATAGGTCTATTTACTATTTTTTTCTAAATAGGGTCTTCTGTGTGCTGGCAACTTGGTTTCTAGTCTTTGCCATCTCTCTGGTGGCCAGACAATGAAAGCTGCTCTAGCATTGACTAAGCCTAATGAGACAGGCCCGAAGGTGTTGCTGTCGAGTGTATGGCCAGTATGGTCACCTTCCACCCAGCAGTGTCCTTCGGGAATCTTCACGTACTGCGACTTGTAACCAAGAGTCAGCACAATGTCACCCTGCAGCCCAACAATCCGTTTGATTATCTTCTGGTTCGGGTCTTTCGGAGACACTAACGATATCACGTCACCTCTTCGCAAATCATAGTCTCTGATCGCCCACCTCGACAGGAATACGTAGTCGGTGTTATTAGAGTCCGGATTGAGCACCGGCTGCATAGATATACCTTCCACTCTGGCCACATAGCCCACGGTGTCAAGAAAGGTTATACCGATCGGTACACCTAAGATGACAGACTTGAATATATTTTTAAACATGAATATACCGGTATGTGATTTTGTAACAGAGATGTGACCGGCATAGTCATTCAGGACGTCGATTTTACTATTTATCGTCGAGTAACATTTTAGAATAATAGTTTATTGTAATGAGGTAGATAGAGGAAATTAGAAATTTTGTGACATCAAATCAAAGTCGAAAAATGACATCTGACATAATATTAATATTGTCAAAATGTCAAATCAGATGTCAGACTAACTATAGATAAAAATAGCAAAATACAGAAACCCAAATTGTAAATAAAGTTTTGTTATCTGTGAAGGACACATTTTTTAAAAGCAGTAATTTGTATCGAGAATATTTTCCCTGTCACGTCACGCTCATTCACCATTGACTGAATGACCATAGAGAAACTTTCGGTCTTAACAAATACTCAAAAAAGTGTTGATGCTTTCTATAGTAAATTACAACCAACCAAACAGAAATTTTGGACATTTTATTTGTGTGTAGCGAGTATAATATCAATTGAATAAAGTTGGATAAACACATGTTTCTAACAATCGGGACCTGAGGAGTGATCTACAAACAATCCTTGATAGATGGAAGTGTTCCGTGGTCGAGAAAAACTTACAATCTGCATAATCAGCTGTCAGTGAGATAGATCATCTGTCCCTGTAAATATAAAAGCTAAGACAATCACAACACGTTTTAGTTTGATATGTGTGTATAATGAAGTAAACAATCGAGCTAAGATGTGACCCTGGTCGCGCTCGGGACAGGCAGCGATCTCGAAGCAGATATGGGGTAATAACCTAACAGAGGAGTGAGGCTGGTTACGGTATGGCTGGACTCCCGTGAGGCGGACGTACGACTTTCAAGATCGAACCTTTCGTGAATGCTGAAATATGTCCGGCGACTATCCGTTCGCGGCGAAGATCGTGAGCCCGGTTAAGTGCAATGAAAAGCCCTGGGATCTGTGGGTCAGTGAAATAGGGCACCTGTCGCCGCGGCGGGATGACGATGCCACGTTCACGTCGCCGGCGGCGGTGGACGCCAAGGGCGGCGCGTCCGTGCGGCGCGTGCACGACGCGCACCCCTACAAGCAGGCGGACAGGCCGGCGCGCACGAGACGCGCCGGCCTCAACCGCCTCAAGCACGAGAGTATGAGTCTCCACGGACTGTTCCCTCAGATGGACAACTTGAATGCTGCAGTGTGTCATATGTGTGGAGTGATTGTGAAGTGTAGTGCGGCATACAGACACTTGCTCGAGTCCCACACGGGCACCGAGCCCCTCCCCCCGCCTCCGCCACCCGTCTCCACACACAAAAGTCGCAGCCGACATAAAAAGGAGCCACCGCCACCCCCTATCCCTGTAGATATACTCCCAGTGAAAATGGATTCTTCCCCGGTCCACACTGCCACTCCTCCGTTATCAAGGCTAATGTTACCACCTCAACCTGACCTGCAGTACCTGGACGAGGCCAGCACGTCCTCCACCGTGCCCGGGGAGGTGAAGGTGAGCATGGAGTGTGGAGAGTTACCAGTTGTCAGTATACAGGACACAGAGGATTTGCCCCTCGGTGAAAACTTAACAGATGATATTTTTGCAATTATGAATTCTGAAGGCATTCAGAGTGCAGACGACATCACAAATGCAGCAGACTGGAAAAATATTATCAGGGATATTGGAAACATGGGGGAGATTAATTTCCCCCAAGCTACAGATAATGTTCCAACGCAGGATTTGTATGCACCACTACACACATCATCACTATCTGCATATGCAATATCAGATACAGATCTGTCAAACATTCAATTTGCGCCCAACACATCACCAATGTTGCCGACGGTAATGGAAACCAATGTACTGAACCCACCACCATTAAAACCGGCAGCCATGCCGACCACGCCGTCGACAAAATCATCATCTAGGTCGAAAACTAGTAAAACGAAGTTTAATTTACGAGAATACGATCCGAACAAGCACTGCGGTGTGGTTACCGCGGAAAACCCCAAGCCTTGCACGAGGTCACTGACGTGCAAGGCGCACGCACTGTCGCTGCGGAGGACGGTCGAGGGGCGCTCCAAGCCTTTCGATACCCTGCTGGCGGAGCATCGAGCGTCGCGGGACGCGGGCGCGGCCGCGGCGGCGGCGGCGGCGGCCGCGCCCGCTCCCGCTCCCGCGCCGCCCATACAGCTGGCGCTCGCGCCCGCGCCCCCGCCCGCCGCGCCCGTCACCCTCCCACCGCTCCTAGTCAATACGTCGATAGACCTCAACACCTTCAACGGCCTCACCGCCGAGCAGCAGGTCAACGACATCTACGCGAGTTTGCTCAGCGTGGAGGATCCTAACTCAGTGCTGCCCGACACGTCGAGCATCACGTCTCTGCTGAGCCAGCCGCTGGCTCCGGAGGCATTTCTAATGCCGGACGATGCGGAGATCCCGCCGGACGTCCCCATCCTGAGCATAGCGTCGCCGCTGCCGACGCCGACGACCCGGCTGGATGACAAGCCGGACGAGGCGCCGCCGCCGCTGGTGCCGGCGGACGTGTGCTGGTACTCGTCCTGCCCGCGCCCTCTGGCGCTTTGCACCTTCAATGCGTCGCACGCTGGTGGTGCCATCACTTTAGGTAAAAAATTTGCGACAGTGCGGAGTAATATAAAGTCTTCGCTGTCGCGGTCACAGTGCAAGTCATCGGGCAGCTCGAACAATTACTATTACAATCAAAACGCCTTGTCGTTATCGAAAACTGTACATATGAACGCTAGTAAAACGAATAAGCCCGAAGTGCGTAAACTGATAGTGACGTGTAGTAGTGGCGCCGGGAGCGCGGGCGCGGGCCCGGCCGGCAAGGAGGTGCAGCAGACGTTGAGCGAGCTGTTCGGCGGCGAGGTGCGCGCGCTCAACGGGCACGCGGGGCTGGCGGGGCATGCGGGGCTGGCGGGGCTAGCAGGGCACGCGGGGCTGGCGGGGCTGGGCGCGCTGGAGCGCCGGCGCGCGCCGCTCAAGCACGCGCCGGGCAAGCGGCCGTCCGCGCCCGTGCTCGACCTGGGCTTCTCCCTCGACCCGCTGCTCGCCGACGAGAAGTGCTGAGCACCAATAAGCAATCACCGGTTGTGTAGTCACATAATAATTGTATATTTATTTTTCTGTAAAGAATCGAATCGGATTCACCGTATGTAAAATGTAAAATAATCACGAATTTTCCCAAAAGGAATTTAATGTTATGATAATGTTAAATCTCATTTTTTTTCGTCGACAAGCGAACTAATGTTTGTATTATTTTGTATATTATTTTATAAGATTTTTTTAAATCCTTCTCCGATACGAGAGTCGGCAGGTATGTGTCAATGAAGAATTAAAAATAGATTATTACAGAATGGTTGTATTTTTTCGAAATGACATATTACTCATTGTTGATACTGAATTGAATACTGATAAATGGCCTAGGATTAATAATGGTTTATTGTGATGAAAATTTCCATGTAAAAATATAAATACTTACTATTAAAATAAGTATATCCGTAATAGTAAATCGCCTCCTTTGGAAAATAAAGGCAAATACCTCAATAACTAAAATAACTTGTTTTAATTGACCGGTTCGCACCTAAAAATGTATTGATAATATCAATACATTTATGAATATCGAGCGCGGGAACGAACAGGTTTCCCATTAGTTCCTATGAGTGCTTGCTGCTAGTGGAGCTGCGCTTGCGTCGTGCTTGTGTGAAATTTTTTTAATAGCTTCGTGCGAGTTTACCTCTAGATAAATGTAATAGATATGAATTCCGAATCATAGTCTTTATTCACGTCCCACGATGTTGGCGAGGACAGCTGAAGGTTTTCGCCCAAACGTACAGTTCTTTGTTGTGTAAAAACTGTTAACACGAGTTAACAATTGGCATGTCCACGCAAGCGTGGGTACTAAGGGCGTGCTCCTTGATGGTAGCGATGCATCTGTTATTATAATGGACATGAACGGTGCTAGCGCAGTAATCAAATCAGAGTCGCTACTTACGTTGCATCCGTTTGATATGTTATTTTTACACACAATAGGCTTGACTGTAACATGTGGTTTCCGTTGGTACTGACATCTTTTAGATTTTGATTTTTATTCAATAAAAAGGTTTAGAAACGACGTTTCTAAGGTTTTTCAGAACTTTCTTATTTAAAAGTACTGTTAAGCAATCGTTCAGCTCAAATATCATTCCTCTGCCCAGGCTCTCCTGTAAAAGCTTCATCAAAAATTCCGTCTAATTCTCGAAGTCTGATCTCCTTTCTTTGACCCACGAGAGCAAAGCTTTCGCCCTCTTGGATGTCGTAACTTCTATCCCCTCTTTTATCCATTTAGGGAGTTTGAATCTTTAAAATTTCTTAAGTACTTAGATACTTACTCTTCACTAATAACATACGTTCCAAGTTTCATGTCTCTACGACCAGCGGTTTGGGATGAGCGTTCATATACCTATATCTCAACAGTCAGTCACCAACAACATGAGGCCGAAAGCAAGGGCGCGGGCTTCTTGAGATCAACTGAGCACAAATCCCATAATATTCAGTAGCAAGTAAAAACGGCCTGTGATACAGCAATCATCCACTAATTCAATAGATAAAACCGACTTGTGAATTTGCACGACTAGCATCCTAATCCTACCTAACTGTCCAGATCTCTTTACGAGACACTTTAGTTACCTGCGATTTTAGTGCTTGAAATCCTCTGTATGTATATATAGATAGAATTACCTAGGTATAGGTTCTGAACATCTGCCTAAGCTGAATGGATATCCATACTAATATTATAAATGGGAAAGTGTGTCTGTCTTCTGTCTGTTTGTCTTTCTTTCACGGCAAAACGGAGCGACGGATTAACGTGATTTTTTAAGTGGAGATACTTGAAGGGATGGAGAGTAGAGACATAGGCTACTTTTTGTCTCTTTCTAACGCGAGCGAAGCCGCGGGCAGAAGCTAGTAGTTTATAAACTATTGCTTGCAGAACCTATATTTAGGCGTATAACAAGTTATATGAAGATTGCAGGAAGGAAACTCTCTTTTACGACTTTGCTTCGCAGACGCAATTGCTATAGGTAAGTACTTTAATAGTAGCTAAAGTGCTTTAATAGTAGCTACCTGTGTCAATAATCTAATTGGCTGATTTACTTGTGATGCTTTTACTTTTAGGTATGCAAGTTTTTTTTTTAAAACGCAGTCTTTTTCTCATGCCTGTTATTAGTTAGGGCTGCACTGCAACCCTAATATCGCAAAGAAAAATTAAAAATTTGAAATAAATTCCAAATTCGGAAATCCTACCATTCTATCTACACTAAGATTGTAATTGTACAGAGGAAAGACGTGTTTATATATTTTTATCTAATGAATGAATGAACTCTAATCCTACTAAACTGATTTTTAAATTCTTTAACCAACTCAAAGCTACATTATCAGCGAGAAACAGGCTATACTTAACAACATCACGTTTCGACCTATACGGGAGGGAGCTTAGCAATAACCAAAACACGCGGATGGAACCGCAGAGGGAATAGGTAGTTAGTATTTAATAAAAACGTTTGCTTCTGCTTCCCTCCTACGAAAATACACAAGATAAATTGACAGGCAATAACAACATAGGCAAGTAACAACACAATGGATGTCACAATCCCACATTGCAATGATTGAATGTCGAGCGCATTCAACAGCTTGCTAGGTACTCGTGCAAATTACGAGACAACTCAATCTAATTGGCTGTTATGCGCTGCTGGAGCGGCGGACTGACAACTTACCATTATTTAATCACTAACTTCTGGCCACGGCTCTGTATGCGTCAAAGTAATAGCAAAAAGAGGATATCAATTTGCTTTATCAAAGGCAGACCTATCTTGAATTTTAAGTGTCGAAATCCAGTCAAATATGATCCGTAATTCGATGTCAATTAAGTATCCAAATCAGATCAGACCTACAGCCTGAACCAGGGGTGTACGACCCCTCCAGGACCCATCCTTGTATTCGTTACGCTATTTGTCTTGATATAAAAACTTTTGTAAGATAGTCGTTGTAGTATGAGACTCTGATACTGCCTTTTCTCACCATCCAGGCCACTGGCGCTACCATCAAACCCTATCCAGCTTAATTAAGGTTGTTATAGTGATTATGAAAACCATGAGATGATGCTGAAAGCGAAGATCGTAGAAAACGGGTGCCATCCTCCTGCCCTCCTGATTTTACGAGTTTAAGTTCGTTACGTCGACTGGTGGGAGATATTTAGACCTAATGTCTCAGCTTTTGAAACCCCCGCTCTTCCGAAGTAAAATCCCTGCTATGGACTAAGTACCTGCACATACTTAAGTTAATTATAATTTCTTGTTCCACATTAAGACTAAGATTCAAATAAGTAAGAGGGTTTTATTTGGGAATCGAACCCAACACCCGTAGCACACAGAAGCTATGCTATCTCGGACCACTAGGGACTAATTAACTTTTTTTTACTAGAGAATAATTAGCTTCAAGTGCCTATTTAAAGGCTATCTTTATTATTTTGCTTACGGAAATAGATCGCAACACCTGTAGCACACAACCAACCGCGTTAACAGTTAAGTTACTATATATTGCACGTTTGCGTTCCGAAAGGTTTATTAATTAAGCACCATTAGTAGCTTCTTAGCTAAGCATGTTGTATAGTTTCCGGCCGCGGTTGTCGTAAAAAACCGCAGATATGTCGTATAAGAGCACATCCTGCGGGCTCATTAATTATAACATCGGTAGAATATAAACTTTTGTCCACGACTTCATCTGTGTAAATAATTAATTAAGATTTTAGATAAAGTCTCTAAAAGTCGTTCTATACTTAGACGATATTTTAGCTTTCAAGTAATTTAGAGATTTTGTGATTAGTCAGCAAGCAACTAATTTAATAGAGATGGCGAAGTTCTTGTTTGTTTTAATGTTTCTGAAACTACTAAATCGATGTAAACAAATTATTTCTCCTTAGTGGTTGGTTACACAAAATTTTACATTGCATACACATTTACACGAGGTCTTACACTAACTACCTGCTGCACTGAAATTAGAAAATTCGTTCGTTTTTCACCAGCGTGCGTTTGTACGCACACTTGGTTTATCCGGAAGGTTATTTAACTGCATAACATCATGCCCACTTACGAGAGCGGAGCAGTAAACCAACACCTAACTTAAGACGGACAGAACCGGGCCTACCCCGCTAGACTGAGGTAAATAAAATATGGTTTACTTTACATGTTGCAATTTAGCTTAACTATTTTTTACTCTATCGGGCTAATGCAGTTTAGCAGCTGCGCGACGATGACATTAATTGCTTAGCTAAAGTACCTGCTAAGCAAGGGGCAAGACCTGACCATCTTAATAAAGTTCGAGTACAAGTGATGTTTCTACTTTTATTTCGATAGAAATTTATTTTTATTCGGGATCAAATTCAGTGCATCTGTACAACCAATTACCTATTGACACATTTCACCTTCCAATCCTATACCAAAATACATTCTAATCGATTCCAAATCTGGCTAAATGAAGCCCCAAATTATGCGCAAACTGAAATATCATGAACTCTTGACATTTGATTTAGATACAAATTGAAAGCTGTTATCCTATCGTAGCCAATATTGCAGTGCCCGATATAGATTTGTTTGTAAATAATTAATTGGTTATCGCGTGGTAGTTTTCTATTTGTTATTGGAGATAGATAGGTGAAAATAAAATAAGTATAGTTTAGGTACCTATGCTTATTTTGTAAGACTAACTTTTGGCCGCGCGAATGTCCATTATCTACGGATGCATTGCATAATATTATAAGAGGATATAAACTAGCCAAGTATAATCTTCCTTCTACGAACCAGTTTTCATTATGAGGTGTTGTCAGGTGTTGTTAGTAGTAAGTGTAACAGACAGACATTTTATTTACAAAAGGCGTCTTGATCCAAGTTTGTTTTATAGCACATGTAAAGGCAATAAATGATGATTAATAACTACACATTTCCAACGACAAAGTTAACGACAAAGTTAAGTTTGTTCGTTTGTCGCACGGTACGGCACCCAAGGCTAAAGTGACAATTTACCTGGACAAAAATGGTAAAACCGATGTTCTATAAATCGTACGTTATTTGTACGGTCTAAAGTGTTTGGTAAACTCTGTGCAGGTCAAAAAACTGTACAAGTCTGTGTCCACATACGCGCTGTTTGTATGACCGGCATTAAAGACTGTAATACGAAGCAACATTATACGCTTTTATACTAGAACTTCACAGAATTAATACTAATCCGTACTTAATATTATAAATGTCAAAGTAACTCTGTCTGTCTGTATCTTCTTCACGCCAATTTGGTACAAATATAGTCTGGGACCCGAGAAAGGACATAGGATAGTTTTCATCCCGGAAATCCCCCCGAAACGGGAACTATTATTCCACGCGGACTAAGGCGCGGGCAAAAGCTAGTATATTGTATACTAGCTGTCCCCTGCGGTTTCACCCGCATTTTTCGTTACTGCTCCGCTCCCGTGGATCGTAGCGTGATGGTATATAGCCTATAGCATTCCTCGATAAATGGGCTATCTAACACTGAAAGAATTTTTCAAATCGGACCAGTAGTTCCAGAGATTACCCCCTACATACAAACTTACAAATTTTACCTCTTTATAATATTAGTATAGATAAATGCGAAAGAAACTCTGTCTGTCTCTTCTTCACGCCTAAACCACTGAACCGATTTCAATAAAATTTGGTACAGATATAGTCCGAGACCCAAGAAAGGACATAGGATAGTTTTCCCGGAAATCCCCCGGGAACGGGAACTATTGTTCCACGCGGACGAAGTCGCGGGGAAAAGCCAGCGTTAGATTACAAATAACAACCCCTCGTCATATGTATTTGCAAGACAATCTCATGGTGCGACTTCACTTGGCATATTTGGCAAAATATTTGCGTTACTTAGGTAATACAAACTATACTTTAGACTTCTTATAATATAGATTATATTGCCTCGAACAAGCAAACAAAAATACGCCAAGTGAAATCGCACCATTAGGTTTACGGAGGGGTAGGTAGTAATAAAAGCTCCGACAAAAAAAGAAGAATTGTACTTACTCAAAATATTAAATTTACTGCCTAAAATACTAACTTTCCGACTACTTTTTTCCGAATTAAAATGACGAAACGACCGAATGAAATACTGAAATCTCCGAAAAATAAACATGAACGTTTATTGCTATAATATAATACTTTTCTACCAGCATAAATTACGTTAAACTAAATACTCTATTAATTTACCAATTCTAATCTTACCAAACCTTAAAATACTCTATACATGATCGAGGGTGGGCTGGGTCGACGGAGCACCGCTTAGCGGGGCTCCTACTTCTGGGTGGTTTATAAAAAAACTAGCTTTTGCCTGCGAATTCGTCCGCGTGGAATAAAAGTTTCCGTTCCCGGGGGATTTCCGGGATGAAAACTATCCTATGTCCTTTCTTGGGTCCCAGACTATATCTGTACCAAATTTCATTAAAATCGGTTAGGCGTGAAGAAGAGACAGACAGACAGACAGACAGACAGACAGAGTTACTTTCGCATTTATAATATTTAGTATGGATAACCACGAAGGGGATGGCGGGGACTATTCGCTCGCTTCGCTCGCTCACAAGACCCCGCCATCCCCTTCTAACCTACCTATCCGAGTCGGGGTGCCCTAAAGTCTGGATTGCAACCAGTTTTCATAATTACTGAGAGTTAAAAAATAAATTTTGGTAACCAACAATAGAAATTAAAACAGTTCATGCAAGTTGTAAAAATATGATTATTTTGACGAAACCTCTGTTGTCGGTAACTTAGTAATTTGGTCGGAGATTTAGTTTTCTATTCGGAAATTAGGATTTTTTGTCGGTAATTCATTATAACGCTGGTTAATTAGAATAATAGTCGACCACAGATCGCTGGAGATTAATTTGTTTGTCGGAACCATTATTATTTCCCTTTACGGAGGTGTGTATTATTATAAACATAATTATAAATGTACACAATGGTGCCAATTCTCTTATTCACAAACTAACCTAAATTTAAGTTAAGTGTTTCTTTCTCTTTCCATTTCAAAAAGAAGAAAAGGGCAGAAGATAACATTTTAGTTATTAAGCTCCTGTCAAATTAGGACACTCCATAGAATCATAGATAATTTAGACGCGATTAAAAACATGGCGACTAAAAATACGCCAATTTTCGCGCTGTCTAATTGGGCAGGGCTTAACGAATATGTATCTTCTGTCCTTTTCTTTAAGAAAGAGAAAGATGCATTTAACTTAAATTTAGTTTGTAAACAAGAGAATCAGCACTAATATCACCATTAATTTATGGTGAAACCAGAAAATACTCTTTCCTTTGAAAGAATGCTTATTATGTCATCCAACACTTCATCATACACTTACATATCCCAACACATACACACCATACTCTGATACTCACACATTCATTTTACAAAAATGTCACGATTGTGACAAAGAAAGAAAAAAAAAGAAGCCGTAACACATTGAGTTATAATGTACTACGTACTAGAGGAGTCATCTCAACAAAATTTTTTGTAACACGAGTTAGAGTGCATGCACCCTAAATCACTTAGTCTATGTCGAGCGCTTGCAGCAGCTAGACGATTTCGAGTGCTAAGTTTTGTTCAAAAAATATGCCTTCGTGTGCATTGAGATACTGTTCAAACAGCTTGAGAAATATAAATATAATTCAAGGAGTGATTTTTTACCAGTAAGTTCAAAATATTATCTTTAAAACATGCCTAATTTTATTATTTGTAATTATTATTGGAAAGTATGACGTGTCACCTCGACGGCGGCCATGTTGATGTTAATATCAAAGAGTAAAACATTTGTTGCATGTGCAGAATGGACACTTTCGTCGGGTAACGTTAAACAATTACGAACAAGAAAATGTTATTAATAATCATGAGAAAAAATGTATTAAGTAATATTAATATTTTTTATTTATTAAATATATATATTTTTTTAAGGTTTCGTCGGCCGTGTCCTAGTACTAGAGAATTATGGATTAAATTTATTCAGAAGAATCGCAGCAAAGTCACGTGATTGCCAATAGAATATTCACGAATATGTTCCATTCATTTCAAGGAAAACGAGAAATACACCACAAAGTCAGGAAGAATACTTATATTATTTCATGGGAATTAAATTTTTTACAGTTTAAATTCGTTTTATTTATATAACATCATACAAGATATTGTGAGGCAACTGAATATACTTATGTATCTTCTAAATTCACGACTTCCTGACTAATTTTGCCTCTGCTAACACACACAATCGACACTACACTCCCTCACTACCCTTTCAATATTTTTTTTTATTTTGTTATATTATTATTTTCCACATAATTTTATGTTATACATTTCTTATTTTAAATATAACTATTTCTTTAACGATACACATAATATTAAAGAAGCCTATAGAAGTCATCTTCAAAAATATGTCGCATCTGCGCGCATTGGTGTTATCTATGGCACCCGCTTGCACTGCGCATGCTCCGCTGTCACCAAATTACGCGCCATATTTTGTTTGAAATAGCTCCTCTACCGTAACATCTGAGACTTCTACTAAGATACAGGTCTACGTTGGTTTAGAAGCCAAGAGAATAATTTTAGATTTGCTACCATAAACCTTCGAACACGCGTGATTCGAGACACAATAGAAAGACAATAGTACCCCGACTGCCGGCTGTCGCTTGGTCGTTAAAAGTTTGATACTTAACGCTTATTTCTTCTATGTCTTGTTGCTTTCATTTACCAAATAAGCTTACTATTATTGTAGCTATTACACAATATTAAACCCTATTAATATAGCGTTTTAGTTCATTATCATTTATCAAGGTCTTACCATCACTATAACTTGAGGGCCCAGGATATGCTCGTTCATCAATGCGTTCAAAACCTAAAATAGAATCACTACCTACATACAAAAAAAAACATCATTATATTTTGTATTGATTTATTAATATATACTTTAAAGTTTCAACATTTCACAAATCAAAAACGACGTTTAAATTGGCCAAACATAAATGAAGCAGGTTCGACCACGGAGTATAAATATTTATGTTATTTTTTTTTAACTAGCGTATTCGTAATAAAACGCCGCATAAAATATGAAATAAGATTCATAGATTTGCTTCGCAGTTCACTCTGTTGTAAAGACATTCTTTATTTGTTTTTTTTTACAGCGTTAACCATCTTCAGTGGCTATTATGTAATTCTGAACGACGCTAAAGTTTCATGCAAAAGCTAATAAAATAATAACTGCTTGCAACTAGCAAAAGATTGGTAAAAGTCTGCTTTTTACATCGCAACGAACCGAACTGTCATAAACATGATGATATAGGTAGTAGTTAGAAGTAATTTATTAATTGTCTAAAGTTGTCATTTCTTCTTTATCCTCCCTCCTTTAGTTTTAGATTTGACGACGCCTTTGAATTGTTTCGATGTGACGGCCTTTTTCCTGTAAAAAGAGTTGCATTTAAATATGTACATTTGGCGGGAAAGTTGTTAGCTCTAGATGCTGGTCGTTGCTGGTCTGAAGTGGACGACTCTATGGTCAAAGAGTCGTGCACTACAAAGGTTGAATGCTAACGTAACCTGTCCGAAAAAGTTGATATTTTAAATCCCTGTCTAGAATTTGCTCTTGGACAATTCAATATACCTAAGACCGATTACCAGCGAAGCGGAGAGGAGATGAAATAGTGTCGTGTGGCCAATCGTCTTGCATTATTTTCACATCCCACCGCTCAGCTTTAGCGCTATTGGTATAAAGTATCTTATTGGTTATTTACGAGACCTCTCCGGTTTGGTGGAAATCGACCCTAAAAGTCAGAGCAACTTCTTCGACTAAGCAATATTACGGTCACTGCTAGCACAACCGTCAAACTATTAGCAAGAAAGAATAGTCTAAGCCAAAGTATGTGCTTAGAAATTTAAATTTATCTCGGCCTTAGTCACACTATTAAATAAGCAAAAATAAAAAAAGGACTTTATAAAAGACAATATAAAGCTCACATTTCAACGTTCTACTTTAGCCGTTTTGTAATATGGCATTAACATTGGACTGTGACGCATATATTACAGTTTGTAAAATTTCAAAATACTACTTTAACTCTTCTGCATTCGTAAAATAGCATGTTATGTCAATGATTTATGTCTTTATACTACAACGGAACGATGTTTTTTACTCCACTTGGAACAATGCCAAGCTATACTAGAAAATCATGAAAATCGGCTCAGTATTTCCGGAGTATAGGACGTGACATACAACTTAATGTTGCTATTTTTGTATTTATAGTTATTGAGATCCTTTGCGCGACCTAGTTTTAGTTAGGCAGAGTTTTATGTCGTGGTTTTGTTAATTTTATTTTGAAATGACGGCGAAGAGTTAAAGTTATGTAGGATGAAAAAACGGATAAACAAACTAACAGAGCTATAGAAAACGAAAAATGTAATAGAATAAAATTTACACAATAATAATAAAAAAAGACTAGGATCTATTTCTCACTTACACTATCATCTCAAACAAAGAGAGGGCACACATGCATGCTAATTATATTACATTGAAACATAATTTTGTAACACAAACTTTCAATAAACCTAAAATTGGCTATGTTATTTTAGCTTCCATAGGGAACAGCGCTGATAGCCAAAATACAGGCTTTGCCTAGTTTGGTTATATATATATAGTCAATTATGTATGTCCAAAATTGTTGTACACTTTTTGTCAATAAAGATTTATTATTATTATATTATTATTATTATTTCTAGAAATCTAGTATAGGTAACCTTAGGTAAGGCTGATTACCAGATGTTCCGGCTTTTTGCCTATCCATAGGTCCTTAAAGTTCAGTTCAGTGGCTAATACTTTCTTTAGGGCGTGAAGACGTCACTATACCAACTTCCAAACTTCAAGTTATTACTGTGAAATTGCTAATGATAAAATTGAACTCTAATGCTATTGACTTACCTCTTATTCAAATTCTTCCTAGACAGCGGTAGATACGCGTACGGGTCGTGTTTTCCTTGCTTTTTGATGTCACCCTTCGCTTTCTTAGACTTATATTCTGTGCCTGCTCCTGACGCAACAGACGCTGCTGATCCGAGTGGCCTAAAATGTAATGCTTGATTAGTGACATTGCATATACAGCCATAATGCCTAGGTAATAAGTACGATCATTGCAAAGTCAGCTATCTTGGCTTGGTAATAAGTACGACAACTCGAGGGCTGGGATCATGTGCCACGCGAATGCCGTACTCTAGACGCATGGCTGTGAGTGGAACCCCATGGCCAAAAAAGTAAGAAGTATGACATTTTTATGAGTATTCTTAAAAAATGGTAATGGGATCGGCATTGTGGGATCAATTAGCGCAAGTACCTAGCCTATTTCAATTAATAATTATGTTCTTTCAACATTTATCGTAGACATCGCGAAGAAAAACATCGCAAGGAAATCCTGAAATTGCCAATTCATGGCCCTCATGCCTTCTATGCATGAATTGAAGAGCCTTTTGAGCTGCAGTGAGATAATAAGAGCCTGGTATTGTCATTATTATCTCGTGCTAACATTGAGACACTAATTTGAATACATCCCGTAATACACGATTTACAATATCTTATGTAAATGGCCAATCTGATAAGCATGTGAGAATACTGGCGCTACCTTTAGCCTTGTAGTGTGTTTTTATAGGCATTTGGTTTATCTTGATGTTTGTGATTTCCTGCACGAGGCACAATAAATAAAAAAGTAAAATTGTAATAAGTAAAAAAGTGTAGATAGGTTATATGCAGTCAAAAAGTTTGCCAATTGACCAACATGATACTGAGTATCGCGTTGACATTTGACGTTTGTCTCTTTTTCACTCGCACTACTTCAATCATGTCATCCTACTTTGACGTGTAATGTATGTGTGCGTTAGTGTGCCGTTTTTGAAAATAGAATTTCGTTTGGGTAACCTATCTACACTTTTTTACTTATAACATCATTGGTCGCGGGCGACAAAGAGTAGGGTTTGTTTTAGCAAGCCGCGCATTGCCGATGGCCGTTTTAAAGTTTTACTAGCTTTAATGTAATGTAATGTCGATACTTTTTTACCCCTTTAGGGATGGAATTTCCCATAAATCCTTACTTTGTGGTTACCTACTCTTTACAAAGAACACGCCCTGCAAGCTTCATGTCTTTAGGACTAGCTGTTTGGGCTGTTCGTTGATATATCAACAATCAGTCAAATTAACATCTTGTATAGAAAATTCGCATTACTATATAGTGTCAAGTTAAATTAATATGTTTTCTGAGGCACATGGTATCAGCAAAGTCCTAGACAAACTCAGAAAATACATATGAATTGACCAAGTCACATTGGCCGGTTTCAGCAGGCCTTAATCATAGTCTTATCACGTCTTAATTAATTCTAAAATTTCCGAAATCATGAATACCTAATTCTTGTTGCTTCTATACACATTACACACTTAACTACGAATGCCCTTCCCTGCCGCCCTGTACTTGGGAGTACGCAGTTACAGCACAGATTAATAAATAGTTACTACGTAACAGATACTTCACTCCAATACAAAAACGAAAAAACCTACGCTATAATAGCCTACAAAATCATAATAATAATACCAGTTGTTTGCAGCAAGGAGAAATGTACCATAAGTACGCACAAAGAGAGTTCAGATTCTTTTGCCCGCCGCGCGACTAACGTGTGTGCGTGTTGTCCAGCAAATCTGCTAGGGTTATACGTAACTATGATGATAATGGTAATAAAACGAATGTTTTAGAAAAACAATATTTTTTTTATTTGTTGATCAAATATTTTTTCTTTTAATAAAATCACTGATGCATATTTTTCGTTCCTTGAATTCCCGATTATTATATTTTAGTGTCGAAAATATCCAAAAAAGCGTAAATAATTTTAATTCGATTCGAAGAAACAATTCAACTGTCTTGGATTCCGCTACTCAGAAAGAACATAACGGAACGCGCAGCCAAGGAGTAAGGAAAACTATGTTTTTTTTTTTGCATTGAATGTCAGTGGACTATTCCAGGCTTACTGTCCACTCTTGTATGGTACTGCCTCCTCTATACACTTACCTATGGATGCCCTTCCCTCCCGCCCAGGACTTGTAACTTACAGTGACAGTCAATTAGTGACACTCAGGGTGTTCAAATATATAGACTCAACCAAACCTACCTGCATCGGCTGCATCTATGACTTTTTAAGCATCTCTTTTTAGCGACCATGATATTGAGAACAATGTGGAAACTTTGTTTGTACCGATATTATTGGCTTTTTGGTTGCATCTATATATTTGTACACCTTGAGTGTCACTATTTGACGCTGACTGTATGAAAGGCACTGCTTCTATACACTTACCTATGGATACCCTTTCCTCCGGCCCGGTACTTGGAGCCCACAGTAACTGTTGACGCTCTACTCCTGCCTGACTTTCCACTCTTCACACTAAGAATATCGTCATAGCGACGCTTGACACCGGGTTTCAGCAGCTTTGAAGGCTTTGAGGGTTTGGTGTCATCGTCTTCAGCGTCTGGAAAGAAGGACAGTTTTGTACTGACTCTATAGACATTTCAGTTTTTTTTCCAGCGCCTGGACTTTCAATTTGAATCGTGAGTGCGTACGAGATTTGTATCTGTGACGCGGAGTGCTCTCAATCGTAGAGCGTCGTTTTGCCTAGTTTTTGTCTCAAAACTCACACATCGACGACTAAAACTGCAAGTGTAAAACTTAATTTACTGTTGATTGTACCTACAATATATACATAACATTTCTCATTACCTATGTGATTTCTTTGGGAGGCAAGCAAAAAATCTGCCCTGCTCCATATATAAACGTGCCTTCCTGCCCCCTGGTCCGTCAGTTGGATACACCATTGGCTGATTTCTTACAGCGTGATTGAGTCACAACCATACAAAGCTTCACATCCACAATATTAACTTAAGATATGCTCACCAGTATCATCGGTATCAGTATCTATGTCCCCACTAGGCCTGGGCTCGTTGTCATCGCCGTCATCAAAAGCATCATCAGTGATGATCAGTCTTCCGTCGGGAGCAGTCTTGAAGCCGCCGTCCTTCTTCTTCTGGGCTTTCACTTCTGAAGCCTTCTGTTTACGGGACGGGTCCGTTGCTGTAAGAATTTTGGGATTATTAATATGAAAATTTATGAAGTGTGTATTGTAGACACATTTTTACAATCTTCAGCAAAGGAAAAAGGTCATAACTTTGATAGGAAATGAGGGAGCTTTTTAATACAAAAGCTGAGTCTGGGACTTCTGACCAAACTATGCTTAGCAGGTCTAGCCAATATTACCATGGAATAGAGACTAGCTAAGTGGAAAATAGTTAAGCCATAGTCGGACTGGTCAGACTTTCTGTCTTTTGACTACCTGTAACATCTGTCAAAGTCCTATGAATGACAACTGGAACCAACGGTTTTTCATGCTTTCCGAAACACGGGATGTCTAAGATAAACTTTAAAAAGTACATATTAATTGAAAAAGTTACATTGGTACTCGCCCGGATTTGAGCCAAATAAATGAGAGGCGGGTGTCTATTTAATATAGAACTTTATCAAAGTTACAATAAAGTTCAAAATACAAAAACGAGGTAGAAACAGCAGAGACACCAGTAATCTTTCTGGAAACCGACATTATGTTAGCCATTTAGATTGAATTCTAAAGTCTCAAGATGTTAAATCTACAACATCTTGAGACTTTAGAATCCAATCTAAATGGCTAACATAAATAAACTTTATTTCAATTACAATAAGGTTCTAAATACAAAAGCAGGACATACCAGTAATCTTCCTAGAAGCCGAAACATCAGCCAGATCCACAATATTCTCCGGGTCATCCTGTATCCAGGCTTGGTTCTTGCCTTTCATCGTCTTCTTGACCTTGGGTTTCGGCCTTTCGTCCTCTTCATCCATGAACTCCATGTCAGAGTCAGAGTCTCTGAGGATGTCTTCCAACGTCTTTGAAGTGCCCTTGATAGGCATGTCCGTGTCAGAATCGCCGTCTGACTGGCCTCTGTAACAATGTGTGGTGTGTAATGCTTGTTTTTTTTCAGGGGACAATAAATTTGGCTAAGAATAAAAGGGTGGTGTTGGATTTTCAACACTCAGTACAGCATCTATAGTTGACAATGGAACAGTGTTAATTTCAGCGGTTTTTTTCATGGTCGGGAAATCATCTAATGACTTCTCCCGCCCTGGGCGGGACGAGAGGGCGTGTCAGACTTTTACTGACTAAAACACACCCATGTTCCTTCGGTTGCCCTTTCTGTTCTGGGGTCGCGGTAACTATCAGACAGAAGTATTCCGCAACAGTGTTCGCGGTTATAAATCTTTTTGGCTGCTTCTAGTTGGTATTTCTTTCTAGTCTTTATCAAACAATATTAGGGTTGAGTTCCAAACTAGCTATCATCACTAGATAGTATAAAAAAGCACTTTTCACTGTCTGTCCGTATGTATGCTTAGATTTTGAAAATTGCGCAACAGTCTTTTTTAATAGATAGAATCATTCAAGAATTGAATATCAGAGCTCCACAGTCCTGTTGGGTAATACGACATAATTCGAGTTTGTGAATTTGGGGCGTGTAGAGTCACAACTTTGGTTCGACATGAGACCTGACAACTTTTAACAGTGCAAACCACTATATAAAGTTAAAGTTGTCTCGTCTTGACAACATTCGGGAACATTATTTCAAATCACTCACCTCTGATTCTCCTTCTGCCTCTTCTTCCTATTATCCATCTTCCTGATATTCCTCAGTCTTCTCAGCATGACGTCATCAGTCTGCGGTATCAGTTTCTCCACAGTGTCAGCTCCGAACTTCCTCATCATCTTGGTGAGGAAGTAGCCTATCTCCAGACGGGAGTGCCTTTTACAGTCTTCAGGCATTGAAGAGAGGGACTTGAAGATCAAAGGGAGGGAACCTGCTAGAACGTCTGTTGGTAGAACCTTTGTGTAGACCTGAAATTGTTTGAGATTGTAGTGGCTGGGGGAATATAGGAATTATAGGGAGTAAAGGTTTAAGGTCTATAAGCTTTTTATTAATTTGTTATGGACGTAACTGCGATGGAAATAGAGTTGGGAATCGCGTGGAAGATAATTTCGAGTGAAAAATTAATAATTCTAAAATAAAAAAAAGATATGGTTTTAGTTTGGGGGTATAAGAAACACAGTCCAGCTAGACCGACTCCATATAGTTTTCAAAAATATATATGACATGTAAAAGTGATGTAATATCCTACTAGCATAATAAATAATTTCATTTTATTTCATTTTAGGGTGTTAAGTGTCTCAACCTCCGTTGTGTGTTCCACCACTGTCTCCAGCAGACCCTGGACTGTCTCCAGAGCAGTAGAACAGAGGCAGTACATCAAGTTCCTCTCATCACTCGCCTTTAAAAAGCTCATAGAGGCAGCCACCACCTCCCTGTTGCTATTGGTCATGTGTTCAACCACCGTCTCCAGCAGACCCTGGACTGTCGCCAGCCCTACATCTTCAGAGAAGTGGAACAGAGGCAGTACATCAAAGTTCCTCTCGTCACTCACCTTTAAAAAGCTCATAGAGGCAGCGACCACCTCCCTGTTAGTATTGGTCATGTGTTCCACCACCGTCTCCAGCAGACCCTGGACTGTCGCCAGCCCCTAATCTTCAGAGCAGTGGAACAGAAGCAGTACATCATCACTCACCTTCAAGAAGCTCATAGAGGCAGCGACCACCTCCCTGTTGCTATTGGTCATGTGTTCCACCACCGTCTCCAGCAGACCCTGGACTGTCGCCAGCCCCATGTCCTCGGAGAAGTTGAAGAGAGCTGATGCGATCGCTCGAAGAGTTGCGCTGATGATGCGCGGGAGTGGAGCGGCTAGGCCTGATGTAAGCATGTTCACGAAGGCTTGCATGCCTGGGGATGATGATAAATATTTGAAAAATACATGCCAAATATTTATACTTACATTATAAATGTGAAAGTAACTCTGTCTGTCTGTCTCTTCTACAAGGCTAAACCACTGAACAGATTTGAATGAAATTTGGTGCAGATATAGTCTGGGACCCGAGAAAGGACTACGATAGTTTTCATCTCGAAAATCCCGCGGAAACGAGAACTATTCCACGCGAACGAAGTCGCGGGCAGAAGCTAGTTATGAATAAGGCACCTTTGTGTGTCTATTTATTTGAAGGTGAATCGAGACAAATTGAAAACACAACTTTGATGAATTCTAAAAACATATCGAAAAGTGGGGGCGTTATAAGCCATTAATGTATGGGGAGCAATATTTTTTGCATTAAAGCATGAGACTTGGTACACTTGTTAGTTAGGTGGGTTAGAGCGAAAACCGCCCGGGAGGCAATCGGAGGCACCCCTCTGGGGGGGAGGGGGAGGGGTTGAAGTTCTCTTCTGCCGCGCGCTCTGTTTGTCGTCATAACTCCTAATTTATCGTTACTATGGCAAGTGGGGTATCATTTTCGGATAAATCAAAGATGGCCAATCGTTTTCTGAAATAAAAAATACATGTCTACATACAAAAAAAGTGAATTATGCCCTAAAATGTGAAAATTTCAACCGTAACAAAAATCATTAAATGGCCATAATTTTTCAAATCGTGACTATATCGACTTTAAAAAATATGATTAAAAAGCTATATGCGTATAGATTCTGAAAATATAATATATGTCTATAGTGTATATAGAAAAATCGTTAGAAAAAAAATTAAAACAGCTTGGCGGAGCAGCCAAAATTCATTGTAAAATAAAGACAACAAAATCGATTTTTACAAATTGACCAATCTTTTTACTAGTTAATATAGAGATTTGATTAAATTAAATAGATAATGATTTTAAATGTTTTCTTTTGTTAAAAATCTATCGTTTTTACCCTTAGAACAAGTATAAAAAAATGACATTAGTCATATTTGATCTTATAGCTGAGCGGGCTCTGCTGACTATTTTAAGTGAATCAAACGTCTGTAATTAAAGTGATAACATATAACTATGCTAAAAGCTTAGCTAAAAGTATTTATAAAATAATGTAAAAAGCAACTGCACCATTGATTAACACTTTAAGAGTTAGCCCTAATAGCAGGACGCAAAGAATTGTTTTCTTAAATGTCGCCATTTTTTACGTCGGATATTATAGTTTTGCCAGAAATAGAGTTTCAAAATATCTTAATTGTAAGTTTTATGAGTTATAGGCCAAAATAATAGCTTATATCTGTTTGTTCAGAGTGCTGATAATTTGGTGCAGTGCTAGCATTCGAGTCACTGCCCCTATCTCATCATCTCACTAGCCTTTTCTGGATTATATTGGGGTCGGCTCTCAGCCTAACCGGATTCAGCTGGATACCAGTGTTTTATGTTAAGCGACTGTCTATCAGACCTTCACAACTTAGTAACTGGGCGATAGGATGCCTCTTGGTTAGGCTGGTCAGACTTTCTAGTTTGGCTACCCGTAACGACTGTCAAAGTTCCACGAATGACAAGCGCTGCCCCTATATTGTTTATTAAATACTTTGCCGTCCGCAGTCGCACAATTCCAATCACTTAAGTTCCCGCTGAGAGCATCTTTATCTTTATTTATTTATCTTAACATCATGGGTACATTGTTTACCCTGGGTAAAGTACAATCTTAAATAGAGAAAGGTGTCTGAGATAGAATAGACACCTCAGACCGCCGCCACTTCTTTTTACACCTGCACCGGATCATTTCCACACAGACGTCGAAAACCACTGTACTGGCAAGTCTCTCCATGTATGTTAACAGTAAAATAACCGACCTTACTCTATCCCTTATTAGATGGATCAGGTGGATTCGGTGAAAAATGTTCTCAAAAAGAGATGCAGGGCAGCTTTCCAATAATTGCGAAAGCCTCGCTAATTCTTTTCTCATGTGCTGCCAGAAACTCTTTTGCGACAGTTGGAAAAGCATTCCATGTCTTTTTTTTTTTTTTTTTTTTTGGTGAGTGGGAAATCATCCAATGACTGCTCCCGTCCTGGGTGCGACGGGAGGGCGTGTCAGACTCTTACTGACTAAAACCCACTCATGTTCCTTCGATTGCCCTTTATGTTCCAGGGTCACGGTAACTATTATAAACATTCCGCAACCCCGGCAGGCGTTGGCCCTGTTGGGCCCCTTCCTGTGCTGACTCCTTCTCTTTGAGGCGCGCGTGGAACACTAACGCGCCGTCTACGCGGTCCTGGTCCTAGCCGGGCGGCGAGCTACCCATCGCTCGCCATCCGCAGAACCACGCCTACGGTGGCCGGTAGTCGTCTTGCGACTCTCGACGTCTTCGCCTGGGTCTTAGTCCGGGGCGAGAGGCTCGACGTTGCCTCTCGCGCGCCGCCGCTTCCTTCACTAGCATAACTGCTTCGCAGAAGGAGGCGACGGCATCCCATTCCGTCTCGCCCCGAAGCATGGCCTGAACCAGCGCCGGGCGCGAGAGGTCACCGCCGCCGATCGCCTCTACGAGGACACGTCGATGCTCCGCCCATGCGCGGCACACCTCAACTGTGTGCTCGACCGTGTCCTCCAGGCGACCGTTACTGCAGTGGTGACACCCAGGCGTCGCTTCCGCCCGAATCCGACACAGGAACCTCCCGAACTGACCATGTCCGGTGAGGACCTGCGTCAAGCGAAACGTGAGAGTGCCATGACGCCTCTCCAGCCACTCCTCAAAGAGGGGTCTTACCGCCGCTATAACGGCGTGCCCAGCACTAGGTTGCGACAGTCGTTGTCTCCATTCCGCCATGAGATCTCGCCGGAGCTCCGTGAGCCGTGCCGCGACCCGCGGCATCGGGACTTCACCCCGGCGTTGCACTTCCACGCGCCACTCGTACGTGTGTGCAAGGACTGTTGCCTCCAGATCCCACGGCGGGACGCCGGCAAGGAGGCATGCCGCCTCACAGGAAACCGTGCGGTATCCCCGCACCATGCGAATGGCCATGACCCTCTGGGACGCCCTCAAAAGTCGGGCCGGAGCCGCGGCTAGATTGGGCGCCCACACCGGAGCCCCGTAGAGGGCCATGGACCGCACGATCCCCGTGTAGAGCCTCCGGCAGGAGGCGTTTGGGCCACCGAGATTGGGCAGGAGCCGCTTGAGGGCAGCTCCGGCCTTCGCCAGTTTGGGGCCCAAACGTCGGAAGTGCTCCGTAAAGTTCCATCGGTTGTCGAGGACAAGTCCCAGGTACTTTATCGTCGACTCGACACCGATGTGAACCCCTCCCACCGTTATCTGAGACCCCGGAGGTGGCCGGTGCCGAGGGCCATGAAAACACATGGCCTCGGACTTGTGCAAGGCCACCTCGAGTCCCAGCTGCCGGATCCTGTCCACGACTGTCGCAACTCCACTTGTCATCAAGTCGGCCGCCGCCTGGAACGACCCTCCCTGCGCTAGGACTAGCGTGTCGTCAGCGTAGCACACTACGCTGACACCATCGGGAAGGTCGGCGCGCAGCACCCAGTCGTACCCGATGTCCCACAGGAGCGGCCCCAGGACCGATCCCTGTGGAACACCGCACGACATCCCTCGTCGACTCCACACTCCCTCGTGACCGGGGTAGATGACGGCCCTGTCCGTCAGATAGGCCTCGACCACACGACAGAGGTAGGCAGGCATCCGGTGATACCGGAGTGCCGCCACTATGCACCCCCAAGGCAGGGTGTTAAAGGCGTTGGCGATGTCGAGAGACACCGCCAAGACGACCCTGCCCTGTGCCACCGCATCCCCTGTCGTGAGGGCTCGCACGCGCATGATGGCGTCCACCGTGGAGCGTCCTCTGCGGAAGCCGAACTGACCGTCTGCCAGATCCGGCCCCACCCGCATCAGCCGCTCGACGAGGCGGCTCGCAATCACTCTCTCCAAGAGCTTTGCCGCCTCGTCGAGCAAAACGATGGGCCGGTACGCGGACGGACTGTCCGCAGGACGCCCCGGCTTCGGTATGAGGACCAGCTTCCCCGTCTTCCAACGAAGTGGGAACTGGCCCTCCTCCAAGCATGCGCTGAAGAGCCCCCTTAGTCGAGGCCCGAGAGCCCCTAAGGCCAGGACCCAGGCCTTCCCTGGTAGGCCGTCGGGTCCTGGGGCGGTGTTCTTGGCCCTAAGCCTTAGCACCGCCACTCCCAGTTCTACCTCGGTCACCTCTGGAACGTCGTCGTCGTCGCCGTCGCGGTCCGCATCGGACACCGCCGGTGGCGGAGCCATGAGCGGGGGAGAAAACTCCCCCCGCGAAGGGAACAGAGCGTTCACCACGCCCTCCACTATCTGGGGCCGGAGACTCTGCGTCAGCGGGGGCCCGCGGTGCGGAGCTTGCCCCGCACCGCCAAGTAGGGGCGCCCCCACGGATCTCGGTTCAGAGTCCCCAGCGTCTCTTGGCGGGCCGAAGCTTTGGCCCGCAATATCTCCAGTCGGAGGGCTTCCTTCGCCGCTCTGTACCCCTCGTACAGCTCCGCCTCAATGGCATCCGCATCCACAGGGCGGATACGGAGCCTGCGGTGTCTGGTGTACGGGTGTCGCGCAGCCACGCACGCCTCGCGTAGGGACGCGATTTGCGGCGACCACCGTTACACCTGGCGCTGACCCCTTCCAGGCTGAACCCGGGGCATTGCCATGTCACAGATCTCGGCATTGATGTCGGCAGGCCTGTCCGGTGATGACACCCAGGCCTGCACTATCGAGGCTTCCAGGAGAAGCTCCCGGTCCAGCTGCTTCAGCGCCCAACGCGGACCGCTTGGGGTCCGTCGGACCGGCGCAGCGGAGGTCTGGGCGGAGACGTCAAACCGGATGTACCGGTGGTCGGAGAACGTCTCCACCTCCTCCATTACGCGCCAGTCAACGACACGCGGTGACAGAGCGGGGCTGGCGAACGAGATGTCCACCACCGACTCACCCCGCATCCGCACACACGTGGGGACGGAACCCTGGTTCAGCACGACTAGGCCCGCCTCTAGGGCCCAGTTTTCCACCATTCTGCCCCGTGCATCAGTGTATCGGGAGCCCCAAGCCAAGTTCTTGGCATTGAAGTCCCCGAGAACGAGCACGGGGAGGGTTCGGAACCCGGCGACGACGACGCTCAGCTCCATAAGGGAGTTGTGGAGTTCGACGAGGGATCGGCTCGGGGAGAGATAGACGCCTACAACGGCGATCTCCCCGAACCGTGCCGCAACGCACCCCTGTGCCCTCTTGACGCCTTCGAGGGCTGGGGTACCGGCGGCGGCCGACGAGATGATGGTCACCGAGCCGCTCAGGTCCTCCACCCAAGAATCCCTGGGCGGGACAAAGTACGGCTCGGAGACCACGGCGATGTTGATCGACCACTGCGCCATGCTCTGGAGCAACAGATCCTGAGCGGCGGCGCAGTGGTTGATGTTCGCCTGTACGAGGCGCAATGGGGCCATTATTGGCACTCCATTGCGGCCTCAGTAGTCGCGGCTGCAGCGACAGACGCGGCAGCGGCGGGGACGGCGGGAGCAGCGGCGGCCGCGGGAGCGGCGGCAGCAGCGGGGGCAGCAGCGGGAGCAGCGGCAGAGGGCTTCCTGCCCTTGCCCCTGGTCCTGGCGGGTGGGGCGCAAGCCTTGCCCCCAGCCCGGTGATCGGCCGGCTTGCCAGCCGCCGCACATATGGAACAGTGCGGCGCGGCGGTACACGAGCCGGCCTTGTGACCGGGCTGACCGCAGCGGAAGCAATCGGCGCTGCGGTCCACCTCCGAGGTGCAGCGGACACCGACATGGTGTCCGACTTGGCATCTGTAACACCTCAGAGGCCTGGGCTCCAGCAGCTTCACCTGCGCCGAAGCCCAGCCTCCCACCAGTAACCTACTGCTGCTGCGGCCCTCCCCCGCAATGGCTTAAGCCGCCGGAACGGGGCAGCTCACGGTGACCGCTCCAGTCCCGGAGCGGTCAGGGCGGATGGTGCCTACGCGCACGTCGCCAGCGGGACAGCCCCCCGCTTTGGCGACGGCGGCCACCAACTCCTCCCCCGTGACAGAGTCGTCCAGGCCTGTGATGCGCATGTCAATGCGCATGGTAGGCCTGGAGACTCGTACCTCCTCGGCAGAAAGCGACGCCCTCAACTTTTCGGCCAGAGCATCGGCGACGGGGCCGCTAGCAGCCCCAGGGACTTCCAGCATGCGGGCTCCGGTAGCCGTCACCCGCAGTCGCAGTCCCTCCGTCACGCCGAGCTCGGCCAAGTTGACCGCCGCTTTCGCTTTGGTCAGTACCGCCCCGTAGGTAACACCTTTTTTCTCCGCGTCCGGCTGCAGGGTGACTACCACCGCTGCAGACTTAGGGGCGCAGAGCCTGGCCGCAAGGCTATTCGCCTTGCGGCGCTCCCTCTGCCGTTGCCGCTTCCTTGTTGCCCTGGCCGCCTTGGCCACCTTCCTCTTCTCCCCGGCCACTTGCCAGCGGCCGGCGTCGGCCGGAGGCTCGGCAGCCGAAGAGGGAGGGGGCGGCGGTGGGGCACGTTGTGCAGCTGCACTCGCTGCAGGTGTCCCCACCGCTTTGGGCTTCGCCGCCTTGCCCCTACTGGGCGTTGCGGCCTTACTCTTCGCCTGCTCTGGCGCGGCGGCACGCCTCGACGTACCCGCCGCAGGAGTCGCGGCCACAGCGGCAAAAGATGCCGCTGGCCGTGCTGTTGTTGTCGTCGTCGCCGGGACCAGGCGACTGGCCGCGAGTGGGGGCCGGAAAACTCTCCCTTCCAGCACCGAAAACCGGCGCTGGAAGTCCGCCATGCTCTGCACCAGGCTCTGGAGCAGTTCCCGGTCAGGGTTGGTGGCCTGACCTGTGGGAGCTACGTCTCCCCGGAGCCTGGCCAGTTCCGCGTGCAGCTTCCTGTTCTCCTCCTGGAGAGCCTCGATAGCGGCCCGCATAGCGGCCAGCTCCTGTCCCGACGACGCCGACGCCTCCGCATTCGCTGCTGCTAAAATGTCGGCAGTGGCATCGGCGATGGCCCTGTCCTTGGAGCCCTTTTTCTTCTTCAGGGCCACGGACACCAACGCCGATGTCACCACCTCCGCCAATCCTTCCGGCCTGGAGCTCCCCGCGGCGGTGGATGCGCCCTGAGCCTGCGCGGAGGCCGCTCCGGGGTGACGCCCCTCCGCGGCGAGCCTTTCGGCTCGCCGAGCTGCCTCCTGCGCGGGGAGCTTGCGCCCCGCTCCTCCAACACGGCCCGCACCCCGCCTGCTGGTGGGGATTTTGGGGGCCGGTGCCGCCGCTTCGCTGTCGGAGGACGACGAGGCGCCCTCCGACACCGCCCGCTTCCGGCTGCGGTCCCTGCTACCACGGATCGAGCTGCCAGAGCTCGATCCCTCCGAGTCCGAGCCACCAGGGCTCGACCCCAACGCCGCGTCGGTCTCCGACCGCGGTACTCCCTTCCTCTCTTTAAAAAATTTTGATGTAGATGATGCCATAGTTGATCCCACGAGTATGGGGGATTTAGGAAGTACACCCAGGATAACCCCCTGTACCTGGGCAAGTGTACATTTATAACCCAACCAGAGAGTCCACCGGTTCCCTGGCTGGGGTGCGCTAGAGACTGATGCGCCGTCCACAAATAGACGACACTACTCCTCAGCCATTCGTACCTTCGCCACGCACCAGAACTTGGTATTAGAGGTAATTTTTTATAGAGGTTGTCTTCCTCGCGGCCCGGGCGGTTAAGCCAAGGCCCTCGACCCCCGTCGAAAGTCAGAGACATGACCGTAACAGTCTTCGGGGCTACGAGATCAACGGGGGCAGCTAGGGATGACGACCCCCAGCTGCCTGCTCTGCGGCAGGGTGAGTGCACGCAGAGCCCGTTCCCCGACTCCAACACACACTGCCCTCTGCTACTCAGAGGGACAGGTGGTGGAGTCCTCCGCGACAGAAAATTCGAAAGTGTGCAACGAGACCCCACAGGCACAACGTACCGTGGCGAGTCGTTGCACACCTCCCGGGGTGCACCGTCCCTCGGACTGGCCTTCGCCCCGGACGGATCCATAAGCGAACTCCAGCCCTCGGGCACACGAGGAGGTTTTCTGTCCATGCACCCCAAGCATTCCATGTCTCCGTTGCGCTTTTTTTCTCTACTGTTCAAATAAGTCACAGTGTCACAGCTTTTTTACAGGACCATCACACTGGTGGTTCTGTAAATAATCCTCATCCTATTTTAGTCCTAGGAAGTATATAGCGGATGAAAGAAAATAATTCTAAGTATTTTTAATGGAGAGTACTTGATACCTTGCGGCAAGGAAGGTACTGGTGGGGTTTTCCAGTGCCTACATTACCCACAGCTCCTCAAGCTCAGGCACTCGTCTATACCAAAACGACTGCTAACGAGACGTCAGTATCGACAGTACGTGTACATATCATTACTTTAGCACAACTCTGACTACTGCGTTAGTCCTATCATCCTGTTGTTCGCCATTTGGTATCCGCCGTTATAAAAAAATCTTTTTACAGGACCACTTAAAGCTAGTCTTGCCTCTGTTTTACGCTTTTCCAGGTAGTCACAATGTATCTTGTTTTTTAACTGTGAAGGGGAAAAGGGTTTCTGGCAGCATATGAGGGACGGATTAGCGAGGCTTTCACTATTATTCGCGGGCCAGTTAGTTTAGTGGCTAGTGAACCTGACTGCTAAGTCGGAGGTCGTGGCTACGATGCCAACCAGAACAAACTTTGCGTGATGAGCATTGTTTATCCTGTGTCTGATTGTAATTTATCTATAATATGTACGTATTTATAATTATATAAGTATGAAGACCAGTTACTTCTAGTCTGTCAAAGTATAGCTCTGCTAAGTTTGAGATCAGATGGCATGAGTTGTCACAGGATATTATAACTAAAAGTTTATAAGATAGTTAGAAGTGTTTATTTCTGGTCTTGCACATTTTGCTAAGTAAATGAAACCTAAAATATCTGTTTATTAAAGATATTCGTTAACTAGAAAATATTGTCTTACAAAAGCTGCCCTGCACCAACATTTCTTGAGCAGTATTCCAAAACTGTTCCTGTATGGGATCAGATGTCTGGAAATCCACCTGATTTGTCTGATTGGGGACGGAGTAAGGTCAGTGACAACTGTCAGCCTACATGGACAGACTTGCCAGTGGTTTTCAACCTATATAGAAATGGTCCAGTGCAGATGTAATAAGAAGTGCGGCGGTCTGAAATGTCGAACAACTCTTTGCGTCCTGCTATTGGTGCTAACTTTTAAAGTGTTTATCATTGGTGCAGTCACCTTTTATATTATTTTATAAGTAAGTACTTTAAGCATAGTTATATGTTGTTACTTTAATTACAGACGTTTAATTCACTTAAACTAGTCAACAGAGCCCGCTCAGCTATAAGATCAAATATGACTAATGTCATTTTTTTATACTTGTACTAAGAATAAAAACGATAGATTTTTAACAAAGAAAAAACATTTAAATTCATTATCTATTTAATTTGATCAAATCTCTATATTTACTAGTAAAAAGATTGGTCAATTTGTAAAAATCGATTTTGTTGTCCTTATTTACAATGAATTTTGGCTGCTCCGCCAAGCTGTTTTCATTTTTTTTCTAACGATTTTTTTATACATATACACTATAGACATATATTATATTTTCAGAATCTATACGCATATAGCTTTTTAATCATATTTTTTTAAAGTCGATATAGTCACGATTTGAAAAATTATGGTCATTTAATGATTTTTGTTATGGTTGAAATTTTCACATTTTAGGGCATAATTCACTTTTTTTGTATGTAGACATGTATTTTTTATTTCAGAAAACGATTGGCCATTTTTGGTTTATCCGAAAATGATACCCCACTTGCCATAGTAACGATAAATTAGGAGTTATGACGACAAACAGAGCGCGCGGCAGAAGAGAACTTCAACCCCTCCCCCTCCCCCCCAGAGGGGTGCCTCCGATTGCCTCCCGGGCCATTTTCGCTCTAACCCACCTAACTAACAAGTGTACCAAGTCTCATGCTTTAATGCAAAAAATATTGCTTTTGGCTTATAACGCCCCCACTATGAAAACTTCTTCGGTGCTATAAAACCAGTACCATAAATTCTACAACTAACTTAACTAACTTTTCGACAAACTTCAAAATAACTTCGACTTTTGAGTAGCGTATTTTTAGTAAAACTCAACTAACTACCTAGCTATTTAGTCAAACATCAAAAATAAGATAATCTCTTTCATACTTGGTCTCGTCTATCGTGAAATCGTTAAATCAAACCCCAACTAGGTCTATCGTATAGATTTTGACTAAGTTTATGCCAGATTGGCATCAGTTTGACTAGTCAAACCTAGGAGCACCGGAGCTTCGATGTTTAACTATAGTAAACCTAAAATCAACCTTATTTCCACACAATTAAACTTTCAATTCACACATACCTCCTTCCTGCGACTTGAGCACACTCCCAACGCTGTTGATAAGGTTGAACGCACACTGTCGACACTTGCTGTTGATGTCTTTAGTGCACACAACAGACTCTGCGATCGCACTCTTCAGTAATTTGCTTTCAGCGTTCAGGAATGGCGTCGAGTTTATCAGGTATTCTATACATCTGTTGGAGAAAATTTTGTATGAAATGATTGATATATAAATTGCATGAAAAGTCTATTTTTTTAGCAATGTTCACAGGGAAACTGTTCTATTTAATCATTACTGTAAATTGTCGTTACTATTATAAATAATGATAATTTCCATTTTGGTGCGTTCGATTTGTGACGTCATAGTTTATGCCAAGCAAATCTGTACTAATATTATAAATGCGAAAGTAACTCTGTCTCTTCATTACGCCTAAACCACTAAACCGATTAAAATAAATAAATAAAATAAAATAAATCCCCCGGAAACGGGAACTATTGCTAATTCACGCGGGCGAAGTCGCGGGCAAAAGCTAGTATCTAATATTTATGTCACATTCGTTCTGCGATTCTTTTCCTTTAAAAAAATCATTTCTAAAAAGAAATTATAAAGAAAGATGGTGATGTAATTAATAATTTTAAAAAACATTGGCTCTAATTTAAATCGCATCCATATTCAGAACAAATTTTGTGACAGAAATTTGGATGGTGCTAGACCTTTTTTTGACGACCGATGTGCTATATAGTAGTGTGCTATAAAGGTGAAAAAAAAACTCAACAATACCTTAATCTAGCCGCCTTACTGCTATCAGCAACCTTATTCAAGGAACTCATCAACAACTTCTTAATCTTCTTATAATTCTCCTTCAAAAACTGCTTACAACTCTCTTTGTCACTTTTGAAAATCTCTTCCAATATCCTATACGCTTTCTTATGTTCCATTTCTAATAATTTCAACTTCTCCTTATATTTCAAGTCTCCCTTTTTCTTCTCTCCCTCTTCGTTATCTCCTTCTGTGTCCATCTCTTTCTCTTTTTTCGCCTTTTTATTCTTTTTCGGGTCTTCTAGGACAGTTTCGCAGAGTGGGTACACCCATTCTTCGAATAGTTTAGCGATTATTTCGCTAGATTGGTATAAGACTAGTGCTCTTATTACGTCTAAAATTGATTCTCGTTGAAAATGATTGTCTTTTGAGGTTTCAAGTTGTTGGAGAGCGTTTGTGAATAATTCTTCGCGAAGAGATTGTTCGCTGATGGTTAAGTATACCTGTATGGAACATTGTTAAACTTGATATTTTTTAGATTGTTAAACCTTGACAATGGTGCCGATTCTCTTATTCACAAACTTAACTAAATTTAGGTTAAATGCATCTTTCTCTTTCCATTTCTTAAAGAAAAGGACAAAAGATACATTTTAGTTTAATCCTGTCAAATTAGACAGCGTCTGAAGAAAATTGACGAATATTTAGACGCCATATTTTTAAATCGCGTCTTAATTATCTATGGAGTGTCCAAATTAGACGGGACTAAACTAATATTTTATCTTCTGTCTTTTTCTTTAAGAAATGGTAAAGAGAGAGATGTACTTAACTTAAATTTAGTGAATTTTGTGTACAAGAGAATTAGCACCAAAGGGCATCAAATGGACATCGAAGATAAATCAATAAGAAGCTTTCATGCATAGGTGAAAAGTAATTTTTAAGACATGATTTCTCTAAAAAATTGATAAGGTGGCAACACTAAACACACTTTGAAAATTGCAATTTTGTATTGCAAGCTGATATTCTTTTCGAGATTTCAGAGTTGGTTCCATAATAAAAGTTGTTTGTTTTTATGAGTAGAATCATCTCCTAGCGGGTTGTGCAAGACCAAAAATATACCTAATATAGACAGACAGTGGAATGGTACAAAATTTTTATAATCGTACTGGTATTTAGAGAGAAATCTTCTTAAAAACATTTTCCGCCTGGGTCAGTCGAATAAATATTACTATTATCATAAAACACATATTTACCTGTATAGTCTCCAAAGCCGCTAGCCTCTGCCCCTCCGCACTGCTTCCCTTCGCGGGCGACATATAAATATTCAATAGAATCGGCAGGTAATTCTTCGCGAACCTTCCCAATTCTAGCTGATCTTCCTCATTCTCAACTGAACAGCTGATCAATTTCCTCAAGGCTTGCATCACAGACAATCTAAACTCTGGATTATCTTTCAACACACTACCTAGCACTCTTGCAACCGACTTGAAATTTTCCTTTATATCTTTCGGGCTATTACAAAACGATGGCAATAAGGCCCAGAATTGATTGCACAGCAACTCGTAAGTATGCGAACCGGGAACATCTTTTAACTGTGTCAACTCTCTAGATTTCTTTCGACAGAATGTTGCCATTTCCAAAATTTCTGTAGCAAAGAATTTCAGGTTTGAATTTGCGATTTTTTCTTTTAGAACTGGAAGTAACCAACTCCTTTCTAGGTTGATTGTCTCTGGTTCGTCTCTTAGGGGTATTATTCTTAGTACGAACTCGGGTCCTAGTGATTTGATGGCGCATCCAGTCGCATATTCGACCTCCTTGTCGTTGTCAAAGTTGTGGCTCTCGCGACGGTCGTTGAGTTTTCTTAAAAGAGGTCCGAGTGAACTTGCTACTTTTTCGTTGCCGATCTGTGGAATAGAGTAATTTTTCCAATAACGTCCGAGACGGAGGGAAAAGATAATGCGTCAGCGTAACATCGATCGCTTATATTCACACTAAAGCGTCATCGGTTGAGTGTGAAAGGCGTTACGCGACTGATAATACGCGATGCATTTTTTATGTCGGTACATATCTGACGGAAAATGCATCGCGATTACCCTCATAGTGCTAGCAATTTTTGCTATTTCTTAGTAAGCTCGTTTTGTGGTCCGGATGCGTTACCTCGTGATATCAAAACACAGTTTTAGAGAAGAAAAGCAGATGAAAGCACTGAATAAAAACCTAAGCCACAATATCGCCTATATTCGGAACACTTTAGCTTTCTAAGGAAATATCCAAAAAATACAAAGCTAATAAATATATTTCACACTCTTAATAGTATATGCTAAATTATAAAGAAAATCAATATCTTGAGATCTGTCCGACAATAAATAATAATAAAAATCTGTTTATTTTATCTCCACAAATTACATCAAACTATAAAGTTGACAAGAAAGTTGTCGGAAATTAGTAATTTGTGGGAGATCTGGAGTCTAAACTAAGCCGAGGCCTGTACTATAGATCTCCAGGCCCCCCATTTCATAACATTGTATGGATATTGTCAACATGTGAAAGACAATATCAGACTCATATGAACTCTTTCCTTCCCTCTTCCGTCTCGTCGTGTTTTCTTGATACGCTATTAACGCGATACAAGGCTACTAGTCAAATTACAAGGAACTTTTCTCGAGCACACTATCCAAAGAAAAAAATCTACATAAATGAATTATGTCTTACCTCAAAACACACTGCGATGGTCAATATAACATGCCTAATAGCCTGGTTGAAGGGGTTGTCGAGTCCAGTACCGATGCTCTTGAAGATAGCGTCAATATGCGACTTGTGTCTGATGAACGCCTCGTCGGAATTCAGGGCTAACTTCACGCAGTCGAGGAGAACTGCCTGCAGGAAGTAGAAGTTTAGAACAGAATGTTGGGAACAGGTTCGATATAAAAGTATGGAAAAAAACATCAATAGGCGAGACGACAAAAAAAGTAATTAGTCCGTCAGATAGATTATAAAAAAATTTTGGACACGTATTTTTTCTTTTTTCTCGTAAACAAAGAATGACGATGATACAGTGCGTTGAAGTTGCGCATGACGTCAAGATCTGATACAATTTTTGCAGGACGGTGACGTCAAAAGCCCCCACTCTGGAACTTTGGTGCTCTTTGGCTTTTTATATTTTTATTAATTTGATCAAGCAAAAAATACGTGTCCCGTATTTTTGGCCGATCTATCAGACGGACTAAACAGAATGCCATTTTTTTATGCATTATGATACATTTTTAGTGCTTTGGTTCCGTTGTTTTCGTCAAATGTGTAAGTAACTACTAGTATAGTATCCTCACAAACTTTGCTGAGCTGCCAAAATTAATCCCCTATCTATTTAAAAGTTACACTTTTTAGCAAACTAAATTAATTAATGCATCAAATGGGTATTCATTAATAAAAAAAACACATTTTAAAATATGAAACAAACTGGGTGATTATTTTAAATTAATTAGGTTTTAAAAGGTAACAAAATGTGTTATATTATGAACAGGTTGTTGTTAGCAATAGAGAAGTATGAGAAATATTATTCTTACTTTCAAAGCATTCGTGGACGCCGAGTTGATATCAGCGACATCAGACAACCACAATTCTGTGACGCAGATGTTTACAAATGCCGGCAGGTTGGGCATGCACAGGTTCAGATCCAAACTGGGGAAAATAAAATATAATTCATTAAACAGTTATAATATAAACTAATCGCTATCGATTGTAGTTTCGGCCTGTCATCCTTCACATAAAAGTTATACATTATCTCATTGGAACATAAAACATGTATAAAGTATCCAATGTTACGTAAACATCAATATTGTGCTTAACAACTCATTCAGATAAAGAGTGATAAACATAGTCCTACCATCCTGGATGGATTCACTCCTACACACCCATGAATTAAAAAAACACGTACACTGCATTATATAACGAATACCGAGTACTCTATAACAACCAGTGCAGCGAACTTAACTACAATGTGTTATTAAGCGTACTCAGAAACAATGAGTACACCAATAGCTACAAGACACTTACTTAGCAAGACACCCAAATCCTTGCTGCAGTACCGCCGCCCAGGCCAGCACTTGTCCCGTATCGTTCGCGGGAGGCCGAGCTGCCATCAGAGCCCTAGTCAGCTGTACCGCTAGCAATGCTGTCATGTCTTTTCTCACGCGTACTCCAAAACAATGAGTTTAATGTACTCAAGAACAATAAGTACATCGATAGCTATAACACTTACTTAGCAAGACATCCAAATCCTTGCTGCAGTACTGCCGCCCAGGCCAGCACTTGTCCCGTATCGTTCGCGGGAGGCCGAGCCGCCATCAGAGCCCTAGTTAGCTGTACCGCAAGCGATGCTGTCATGTTGCTAGATTCTCGCGCGTTCGAGAATAACGCGTGTAGTGTGTGGAGACAGCATGTCTTTATGTAGACGTTGTTGTGTGTCATTAGTGAGAGGATCGCTTCGCAGATTGTCTGGAGAAAGAAAAACAATTGAGGATTCGGAAACAGAAAAATGAAATAACGGTGCTGATTTTCTTGTTCACAAACTTAACTAAATTTAAGTTAAGCGCATCTTTCTTTTTCCATTTCATTAAGAAAAGGAAAGAAGATTCATATTAGTTTCATCATTATCAGCCTATAGACGTCCACTGCTGGACAAAGGCTTCCCCCAAAGATTTCCACATGCATCGGTCCTGCGCCACCCGCATCCAGCGGGACCCGGCGATCATGATGAGATCATCGGTCCATCTTGCGGGAGGCCTGCCCACGCTGCGTTTACCGGTACGCGGCCGCCACTCGAGAACCTTTCCGCCCCAACGGCCGTCAATTCTACGAGCTATGTGCCCCGCCCACTGCCACTTAAGTTTGGCAATTCGACGAGCTATATCGGTGGTTTTGGTTCTCCTGCGGATTTCCTCATTACTGATTCTATCACGCAGGGAAACTCCAAGCATTGCTCGTTCCATTGCCCTTTGGGTGACCTTGAGCCTGCTTATGAGGCGCACTGTGAGTGACCACGTCTCTGTTCCGTAAGTCATCACTGGCAACACACACTGGTCAAAGACTTTCGTCTTGAGACATTGCGGTATTTTGGACGAGAAGATATGACGTAACTTCCCGAACGCTGCCCAGCCGAGTTGGATTCGACGATTGACCTCTTTCTCGAAGTTGGACTTACCTAACTGGACTGTTTGCCCCAGGTAAACATATTCGTCAACAACTTCGAGCGTAGTGTCTCCTATTTTTAGAGGAGTGGGTACAACATGGTTGTTTGCCATGATCTTCGTCTTATCCATGTTCATCTTAAGACCCACTTCCTGGGAAGCACTACTGAGGTCATCGAGCATTCTGCCAAGGTCTTCCAGGGTCTCAGCCATAACTACGATATCATCAGCAAATCGAAGATTGGTGATGTACTCGCCATTAATGTTGATGCCGAGTCCATCCCAGTTCAGGAGTTTGAACACATCTTCCAATGCAGCGGTGAACAGTTTTGGTGATATGACATCACCCTGTCTCACTCCTCTCTGCAATTGGATGGGTTTTGAGTTCTGGTCCTGGAGATGAACTAACATGGTAGCGTTTTTGTACAAACACCGTAGTACCTCGATATATCGGTAGTCAATTTGGCACCGCTGAAGCGACTGCAGCATAGCCCAAGTCTCGATCGAATCAAAGGCTTTCTCATAGTCCACAAACGCTAAACATAGAGGCTGGTTATACTCCTCGGTCTTCTGTATAACTTGTCGCAGCGTATGTATGTGGTCTATCGTACTAAAGCCTTTACGGAACCTAGCTTGTTCAGGAGGTTGGAAGTCGTCGAATCTGCGTGCGAGACGATTCGAAATGACTCTCGAAAACAGTTTGTAGACATGGCTCAGTAGCGTGATGGGCCTATAGTTCTTCAGCAGGGCTTTGTCACCCTTCTTAAAGAAAAGTACCACCACGCCTCTGTGCCACGCCTCTGGCGTTTTACCCTCGAGTATGACGGAATTGAATAGCTTCTGAAGAGCTTTTAGCATAGGCGTACCTGCCACTTTCAGGAGCTCAGCTGTGATTCCGTCTTCGCCTGGCGCCTTGTTGTTCTTGAGCTGTTTGAGAGCCATTCTAATCTCATACAGGCTGACGTCCGGGATATCTTCGGTATAGTGTCGGGTTAGTCTGGCTCTTGGATCGTCAGTCAGACTAATAACAGGCCGTTGTGTTGTCGCGTATAACTGTCCGTAGTATTTCTCTATCTCTTCCATGAGCTCGGGCTTTGAGGACACGATCTTGCCATCCTCGGTCTTCAGCTTCATCAGTTGGCTCTGCCCAACAGACAGATTTCTTGCAAACACCTTGGACCCTTTATTTCGTTCTATAGCCTCTTCAATACATTTGGTATTGAATTGGCGTATGTCGCGAGTCAGTGACTTTGAGATCTGTCTGTTAATCTTTCGATACTGAGAAGCATCACCTGGTGTTTGCAGTTTCATGTCGCGCCTCTCTTTCATGAGCATAATAGTAGATATTTTTGTTACTCTTCGAACGATGGGTTCTAAAATATTTAGATCCGATCGTTTGGACAGTTTCCACGACCCTGTTATTATAGTCGTCCACATTTACGCATTCGCCTAGACAGTCGAAGCGGTTTTTTAATTCGAGTTGAAAACTCTCTGGGTTTTGGATGTGCATAGGTGCTGGTCGGAGCGCAGACTTCATCAAACGCGATCGTTCGTGTCTTACATTTAGATTCAATGAGCCTCTACCATACGGTGATCGCTCCCGGTTTTGACCGCATTAATCACTGAGACATCATTGAATATTTTTCTCTTTGTCGACAAGATGAAGTCTATCTCATTTTTCGTTTCACCATCCGGACTACACCAGGTCCATTTACGGTGCTCTGATTTCTCGAAGAAGGAGTTCATCATATAGAGATTCTCCCGCTCCATGAAGTCGACTAGCATCTGGCCTCGCGAGTTTCGGCGTCCGACTCCGAAATTCCCCATTTTCTCCTCTTTACCGCTTCGTCTGCCTAGTTTCGCGTTGAAATCCCCCATGACTACCGTGTAGTGCGTTTTGAAGGCATGTATGGCTTTAGATATATCCTCATACATAGCCTCTACCTCAGCGTCAGGATGAGTCGACGTTGGGGCATATACCTGTATGACCTTCAGCGAATACCGTTTGGTAATTCTGAGTATAAGGTATGCCACCCTGGTCGACACACTCCCGACCTGAATCACGTTATTCACGCTGGACTTGTGGACGAGAAACCCGACGCCACCCTGGGACTGTTGGCCCTCCCGAAAATAAAGCAGATTGCCGGAATGAAGTATTATTGAGTCCTCACCCTCTCTTCGGACTTCGGATAGGCCTACAATATTCCATCGCAATCTGCTCAATTCTTCCTCCAGTTCGAGAACTTTCTCGTCAGTTCATATTAGTTTAGACCTGTCAAATTAGGCAGCGCCTGAAGTAAATCGACGTATTTTTAGTCGCCATGTTTTTTATTGCGTATAAATTATCTATGAGTGTCTTAATTCAACAGGTCTCTTCTATCCTTTTCGTAATAAAATGGAAAGAGAAAGATGCACTAAACTTAAATTTAGTTAAGTTTGTGCACAAGAGAATCGGCACCAATATTTGTGTTGTTATGCGATTTTTTTGTTAATGATGCATCATATGATATAATATTTTTTTAAACTTTTCAATAACTAACATTCTGCGTGTTGTGATGCATACTGAAAAGTGGAAAATTTTAAACAATTTTCACTTAAAATGAAAAAGCTTTAATTCTGTTTCTTACAACGACTTCCGAAATTAAAGCTGCTTTAAAATGTTGTGATACATTTCTACATTGCATCATATCAGCCTATCCCATCCATCATTCTAGTCTACATTGCTTACCTTGATATAATCCTTGCTGAAGACTGGCAACACATCCCTGAGCATAGTTAATGTGTGCAACACAGTCCTGTGACCAGCCAATAAGGCTTCAGCTTTGATCTGGGACAGGCAGTACTCCGCCACACGGTTTGACCCAGGATGGATTTTTGGTACCTGAAATATGAAATGAGAATGTGATATTTGTTTTATTGAAAACTTATAGTAGTGATATTTTTCTAGCTGAATTGACACGCCCAATGATTTCAATATCATCACATCATAAATAGTTTCAAATGCATTATTTTTTTTTTTTTTTTGTGATTGGGAAATCATCAAATGACTGCTCCCGTCCTGGGTGCAGCCTGAGGGCGTGTCAGACTTTTACTGACTAAAACCCACTCAAGCTCCTTCGATTGCCCTTTATGTTCCAGGGTCACGGTAACTATTATAAACATTCCGCAACCCCAAATGCATAATATTTACATTTGAAACTATTTTATTTAATTTCAATATTTTTTTTACGAGATTCTCTTAACAAATTATGAAAGGTAAAACTACCGTTTTCCTGTTTACCTTAATCTTCTGATCTTCAGAAGGTATCATGAAACAGCTGCCGCGCAAGACGGATGTCACAGCGTGTTGAGCGGCTTTGCGGACCTAAATATATAATAAATATTTTATTATATCATAATTGCAATCTTAATTTATTGAGAAAGTATGATTAAACTTATAATGGACAGTAATCAGAGAGAATTTCTCATTTATTTTACTGTGTATGAAATTAATTGTTATTAATGTAATGTTTATAATTTTATCAATGCTCGTGCCTTCTCTGTATGAGAAGAGGCCTTTGCCCAGCAGTGGGACAGTTATAGGCTGGTATTATTATTATTATTACACACATCAAAAGTGTCTAGGGATATTTCAATTAAACCTAAATAACTAAAATTCTATTAACTTTATGTTAAGACATTTACACATTAAAATAAACCTTGTTTAATAGCCTATCTAATCTGATAATAAACTTTTAGATAAAGTTAAATTTAAAAAAAAACTTAGAAGAAGAGGAAAAACTCAGACAAAATTTAAATCTTAACTTAATTTTTGAAACATCAAAACTTAAACAAAACAACTTTTTTTTTTAATTATTGAATAAACTTAAAATTAATATTCCTTGGATCCACCTAAGACTCTCCTGACACATCTGCAGCGGTTCTGCATACTCAAAACAAGGGTGCCAATATCCTGTTGAGGAATACTATCCCATAATTGCGGTTTCTGAAGCCATGAAGACCAGTCAGAGCGTTATATCCAGGCTTTGGTCATGTTATCGTGTCACGGAGGAAGTGGTGGAACGGCACCGAGGACCTCAACGCATTACAACACATGTACAGGACCGATTCATAGTAAATGCTGCACGAAGTCAACTAAATGCAGCGGCGATGCAATTGGTTCAAAGGCTACAGAGAGAGTATGGTTTGCTGGTAAGCGGCCAAACTTTGAGAAGGCGATTGCATGAAGTCAATCTACGTGCTCGTAGGCCATTTCGGGTACCAGCACTAAGGAGAGGCAATCGAGGAAGAAGATTACAGTGGGCTATTGCACACGAAAACTGGAACCATTCTCAATGGTCACTTGTGCTTTTCACTAATGAATCCAGGTTTGGATTTCATCCTGATTCGCGAAAAGTACGCGTTTGGAGAGAACCTGGACGTTGGAATCGACTGCAGCACCCACAACAAGTTCATGCATATCAAGGTGGCACGATTATGGTTTGGGCAGGAATTCGTCTCGGCGGTAGAACGGACCTCGTTTGGATACAAGGCAATATGACTGCTCTAAAATACCGAGATGAGGTGCTAGAGCCTGTAATCTTGCCCCACAGACAGCAAATGGGGCAAAATTTCCAGCTAATGCACGACAACGCCCGTCCACATACGGCGCGTATCGTTACAAGTTGGTTACAATAGCATGTTATCCAAGCTTTAGACTGGCCTGCACAATCCCCTAACTTAAATTCTATTGAGCATGCCTGGGATATGCTTCAGAGAAGAGGTCTTAGGAATTTCCCTGAAGATATTGTGCATGAAAACCAGCTTTTCTTGCATCTTAGCAGGACTTGGGACAGTATTCCACAACAGGATATTGACACCCTTGTTTTGAGTATCCAGAACCCCTGCAGATGTGTCAGGAGAGTCTTAGGTGGATCCACGGATTATTAATTTTAAGTTTTCAACAATTTTTATTAAAAAAATTAGTTGTGTAGTTGACGGGTTTTGATGTTTCAAAAATAAAGTTAAATTGAAATTTTGTTGAGTTTTTCCTCTTCTTCTAAGTTTTTTTTTTTAAATTTAATTTCATTAAAAGTTTATTATCAGATTATATAGGCAATTAAACGAGGTTTATTTTAATGTGTAGATGTCTTAACAAAAAGTTAATAGTCGTTTATTTATTTAGGTTTAATTAAAATATCCCTAGACACTTTTGATGTGTGTATTTGCATTTCTCGGGACCCTGGGGTCCCGGCCCTTTGAAAGGCGTACGTGGGGCCGAAGCCAACTCGCAGAGGCCCCTTAAATAAAGCTTTATAATATGAAGTGAGGCACCAACCGGCGATTATCCCTATGTGCACCACTCAAGTGCACCTAAGGTCAACCCCCGGTTGGTGGTGGTCTATTGCAGGTCATGGAATAAAAAAGGTATTGGACTATGGGTTTGGGTTGCTAAGATGGATTATTTATCCTAGACTATTGAATGGCTATGGCCCCTGCCTCGCCAATGCTTGTAAACACGGATAAAAAGGCAGGGGGTGACTTGCACACTCAGTAAATGGGCCCCCGAAAACGGCCGCTAGCACATAGTGACGTAGCGACAAGGGGGCAACATATATCGAGGTGCTGGAGGAGTGGAGAGGTATTCTACGGCTATCAGGACAATCCCGGAAGTACGGTCAAGATCCCTACCAGCATCTTACTGGAATACTTCCTTCCCCCGAGCACGTCTGCTCTTGCGATTCTCCACTCAAACCAGCCAATTAAGGCAAGAGTGAGGTGGGAGCCTTGTTCCTCGTCAGTTCTCACTCTGGCCGGCCAATGAAGGCAAGCCAGAGATGAAGAACAAAGGGTCTCCCAGGAGGTCAGGTCCGCGGGGGTCGCTACTGCCCGACAGCTCGCCACAAGCTGCCCTGCGGGATTGTTATTATTATTTTGGATTCGTTTGAATTTCTCGGAACCCTGGGGTCCCGGACCTTTGAAAGGCGTGCGAGGGGCCAAAGCCAACTCGCAGAGGCCTTGATCAAAACTTTTATTATTATGTAATGGGACACCAACCGACGATTATCTCCATATGCAATACATAAGTGCACCTAAAGACAATCGCCGGTTGGTGGAGGACTATTGCTGATCATAGAATTTAAAAATATTGGGCTATGGTTTTGGGTTGTTGAGGTGAATTTGTTACTTAAGTCTATTGAACGACTATGGCCCCTGCCTGGCCAATGCTTGTAAACACGGATAAAAAGGCAGGGGGTGACTTGCACACTCAGTAAATGGGCCCCCCAAAACGGCCGCTAGCACATAGTGACGTAGCGACAAGGAGGCAACATATATCGAGGTGCTTGAGCAGGACAATCCCGGAAGTACGGTCAAGATCCCTACCAGCATCTTACTGGAATACTTCCTTCCTCTTGCGATTCTCCACTCAAACCAGCCAATGAAGGCAAGAGTGAGGTGGGAGCCTTGTTCCTCGTCAGTGCTCACTCTGCCCGGCCAGTTAAGGCAAGCCAGAGATGAAGAACAAAGGGTCTCCCAGGAGGTCAGGTCCGCGGGGTCGCTACTGCCCGACAGCTCGCCACAAGCTGCCCTGCGGGTTTATTATTATTATTTTACGTTTCTCGGGACTCTGGGGTCCCGGACCTTTGAAAGGCGTACGAGGGGCCGAAGCCAACTCGCAGAGGCCCCTTAAATAAAGCTTTATAATATGAAGTGGAACACCAACCGGCGATTATCCCTATATGCACCACTGAAGTGCACCTAAGGTCAACCCCCGGTTGGTGGTGGTCTATTGCAGGTCATGGAATAAAGAAAGTATTGAACTATAGGTTTGGGTTGCTAAGGTGGATTAATAACTGAGACTATTGAATGACTATGGCCCCTGCCTGACCAATGCTTGTATACACGGATAATAAGGCAGGGGGTGACTTGCACACTCAGTAAATGGGCCCCCGAAAACGGCCGCTAGCACATAGTGACGTAGCGACAAGGGGGCAACATATATCGAGGTGCTGGAGGAGTGGAGAGGTATTCCACGGCTATCAGGACAATCCCGGAAGTACGGTCAAGATCCCTACCAGCATCTTACTGGAATACTTCCTTCCCCCGAGCAAATTTGCTCTTGCGAATCTCCACTCAAACCAGCCAATTAAGGCAAGAGTGAGGTGGGAGCCTTGTTCCTCGTCAGTGCTCACTCTGGCCGGCCAGTTAAGGCAAGCCAGAGATGAAGAACAAAGGGTCTCCCAGGAGGTCAGGTCCACGGGGTCGCTACTGCCCGACAGCTCGCCACAAGCTGCCCTGCGGGTTTATTATTATTATTATTGTTGTTTATAATTTTATTACTTTTATATACTATTTTTATTTACTTAAAATTGAATGTAAATGTAAAAAAAAAATTATAACCCACCATTAATTATTAACCTTTTAATGGATTCTTGTGCATGTCTTTAGGTAATTAATTTACACAAAATTGAAAAGTAGTTTTTGTACTATTTTGAGGATGTTTGTACCTAACAACAGGCATGAGATCGCCAGGTGGATAACGTATTACTCGTCAAATACTAAAATCTTTTTGTCATAAAACATCACTAAATATACATACCTTAGGCTTAGAATGCAGCGCAAAAGCCAGAACCAACTCAAATACCCTCATTGTAGATGAATCACCCCACAACGCGTACTCCTGAGCTCTCAACAACACCGACAGGCACCCAATAGCACTCCTCAATAACGCCCCATTCTCACTCTGTTCATTCTTCACAAGTATATCTGTGAAGATTGTTGCGCAGTCTGAAAACTGTTTTCTTAACACTGCTTGTGGGACTGCCTTTATACCCATGGAGAGCAGTGTAAGTGTTGCTACTAAATTCTCTTCCATTTCTGATGATTTTAGGGTTTCCATCTGTAAGTTAATAAAGAGTTTTATATTGAACAAACAATGATTCAAATATAAAAAGCTAAAAATACTTTAAAATTAAGTTTTATTAATAAAAAGCTATAGCAAGTATAAAATGGATAAAAGGTGGACATAACTCGCTTTTTGGTGGTAATAATTGTGAAACTTATAACTAAGGACAAGGTGAGTATGAAATGTCTTCAAATAATACAGACATTTTCTGTTAATCAGCATTACTCCATGATACAGATTTCAGTTATCTGAACAGTGCCATAAGCAGACATCAAATTAATTGCCAGAGTTGTAGCTGCTATAGCTAACATACAACATGCAACAGTCTGAAAGGACTGAGAGCAAAAACCAGACTACCTAAAAATCAAACAAGATGATATTGTGATCTTCTTCTTCTTTAAACATTTAACACATGACTAAGACCCAAAAGAAAGACAATAGTAGTCAAAAGGTTAGGAGGGAGGCCTCTGGGATGTTTAGTTACTGCACTTAGTCCTCATGATATTAAGAATACTGACCAGTGCTGCAAAGTACTCAGTAGTGGACTCCTTGCCTCCTTGCTCTTTTATGACCTCGGTGACCGCTGCCAGGACTGCCAGCATCTCCTTGTGAAGACCGTTGTTAGAATCAAACCTTGTCAGCAGCCTGGAGGAAATTAAGAGTTTAGAAGTTGCAATTGATTTTTAAAGACATGAAAAACATTTGCTAGGAATGTTGAATTGAATTGAATTTTGCAAACTTCGACGCTCAAAGACTTAATATTATGTGAGAGTTTATGTTGTATATTTTTTTTTATTGTACCATAATAAAATTATTTTATTAGACACTAGTCTAATAAAATAATTTTATTAGACATAAATATTAATTTTATTAGACATAATTTAGGATATAAATGTCCAATCCAGCAAGAAACACAGATATTTATGTTCATATTTAGTAGTGGCCATAAAATTAAATACTTACTTGCTAAAACTAATATTAGAGCATTGACTCCAGTCAGATGCAAATGTTTGAAAAGTCTTATATGTGCCTGCTTTCAAAGAACCAGTGTATTCAGTATCTGAGCCTTCGTCCCCACTCTTCATAGACATATTCTCCAATTCCTTAGCTATGAGCAACTCTGATTCAGCATCAGATTTCTTTTTGAGTGATGCATGACCATATGTCATCATGGCATCGTGTTTTGAAACTGCTTGTTGAGTTAAACCCGTGCTTCCTAGAAAATTTTAAAAGTTAGTGTAGACAGATTTGTAATTTTGCAGTGAGATATGCGAAAAAATAAATATTTGAAGAACGGGAAACAGTCTTTTGGGTTTGTTATTGTTTACAGGTTAGGGGACAAGCAAATCATTAATTGAACTCATAGGATGTAGAGTAAATAAAGTTATGGGTATTATCAGGAGGTAAAAACTACAAAATATAACCAGAATACCTAGATTTTCCTGAAAAAACCGGGACTTCGCCATCTCCCGGTATTTCTGTATTTTCGGGTTGGAATTCGACGACTGCCCTTTCTGCCATCGTTTCCCTTTGGATTTTCCTTTTAGTTTTGATCTAAATTTTCCCATTTTTCTTATTTCTTAGCACGAGTTTCGTATAATAACACCGCACGTGGTTGCGTGGTATTTGAAATGAAGGTAGCTGCAGATTGCTGTCAAAGGTGACATTATTGACATTGACATTGCCAAAACACAGGTTAGCCAACTTTTCAACTCAAACGACAAAGTAGAGATGTCCCTCAATAAAATTTTAGAAGACTCTTCTTTTTCTTCTTCTGCATTGCGTTTCTGATTATTTAGTATCGGGTGTCATATGCGGCAAGAGACTGAGCAAGTCAGGTTATTCGGCTTTCGGCGTATTGCCATATTGGGCCTAGTTGGTCTCTTGGAAAGCTGCAATTAATTTAATGAAATCTTTTTATTGCTCATTTTTTTAATGATTAAATATATCCATAGGTACTTAATTTAACACAAAACATCATTGATACTTTAGATTGTTCGCATTATTGGCAGATTATTTGAACTATTTGACTGTATTTGACCCACATTGTCTACGTTCCCAATCATGCATAACGCACCTAATTATTCAAGAACAAAAATAGAAAAAAACACAAACACACAACAGAACATCAAGCGTAACGGAACGCAGTACTAATAATTTTTCTTCATTCACCTTCGCTTTAGTTGTTTCATTGACGTTTTTCTTGTTTGTAAATAATAATTGCTGGAAATAGTACGCGATGTGAAATTGTACGCATTCCTCGTTCTATTGCACATTACGTAAACGTTTTACATCGTTTTGTAGTTGAATTGATATCGCAAGAAATATCCTAACCTAATGTGTGTCTTGTTCTGTTGAGTTGCTGAAGCTATGATAGAAGATAATGCCTCAATTTAGAAGAAAAAAGGCGTCAAAGTCGTTCCCAGTTAAAGTATGTACGCTTGACGCTGAATTGGAATTTAACCTTGAGGTGAGAATTTTGACAAATGTTATAATAAAAGATTACATTGTTATTGTTTATTGACGAGAATGGTGTGTTAGCGCGATCTTTAGCTCACAGTGAGTAGGTTGTGAGTCACCGTCACTCGGCCAACTCGTAAATTACCTTAATAATACACACTAGTGATAATTGGGGCCTTGTTTAGTCATTATTTTCCCTTTTAGTACTGTTGTGTTGTTAGATCGCGAGTTGTAAAGGTGCGGGTTCGATTCCTAGTTACACATACATGTTTAGATAAACATTTTAGAATATTGATTTGTTATGCATGTGGTGTTTTTGTATTTTCAGAGATATTAATTTTAAAATTCCACCATTCTTTGTTATGTATCCTCACTGAATTGCAAAATATTCAAATGACATTGTTATGTGATATTGTACAACAGTCTAATATACTTTACAATTGATGAATGACCCCAGAGGTGAACAGAGGAATGCAGACATTTAAATATGGATGGAATTAGTATGATAATGCAAACCAAATGTATTATGTCAGTGCCAATCACTTCTAATTTAATGTAGAACTTTGCAGGCATTCAATGATTTCATTAATAAATAACTATTCAGAAATCTAGTAGCTATCAATCACTCTTCATCAAGTATTGTCAATTTTATTCCATGGATAGTTTTTTTATTCTAGCCTATACTGTCCCACTGCTGGGCAAAGGCATCTCTCAGGTCCTTCCAGACCTTGTGCCTCTCCTTCTCAATAATAATTATGATGAATATCTATTTGGACACACGAATAAAAACTTTTATAGAAAATATTTTTTATAAATCTTTAACCCACATGCCACCAGTGGCTTACCCTTCATACAAGCTTAAAATCATAGCTTGCACTAGTTAGAACAGACCTGTACTCTATTCTAGCACCATCATACCTATAACTAAAACACTGTTGTCAATTGCCAGATATTCATCATGCAGTGCCTACCTTCACCACATTAAATTTTAGAATTCAAATGCAGCCAATGTATTAAAACCTTCAGGGCTTCAGACCAAGAGCTAGACAAAAGCCTTACTTATAGTAGTATTACTCAGTCTTTGAACATATGTTTTACATACATACAAATAACACATCATACAGTCTACCGTCAGCATACATTAGTCACAGACTGACCAGTACTTCGTACATGTCTGACATTTGATAACAAGTGAACTCTGCACTGATAACTGTGTTATTTGCTAATATTGTTGTGGAGTTACTTCATTCAAACTATTTACATTTACAATAAAATACAAAAAAGCACTATATTTATTCTGTATTATAGACTATTCATAAATGGAAGGAATAGTTTGTATATAAAAGAATTAAGGAATAGGTAACTTGTTTCTATGAGAATAACGTTTAAAGTTTTGCCCAACATTTGCAACTGGCCCTACCTACTTTTGTGGATCAGACCTTGGTTACCAATTTTTTTAGCAGAACATGGTCTAATAACAGAGATGTTTGTAGATTCAATTTATAACACAAATACATGCTTTAACTTCTTAATATCTTTTTTTTTATATAGTAGGTTAAGCTAAAAGACAAGTTCTATTCAACTATTCACTGAGTGAGGCTACCAATGACAATTCCTATACAAATGTTTATAGGTGATATGAGTGACCTAGCGGCACTTCTGGTTCTTTTATTAAACAATTAATTCTTACTAATTGCAGTGGAGAGCAACAGGAAGAGACCTGTTTGATTTAGTATGCAGGACCATAGGCTTGAGGGAAACATGGTTTTTCGGGCTACAGTTCGAAGACACAAAACATTTTATAAGTTGGCTGAAATTGGATAAAAGAGGTGAGTTTTAGATCTTTACGCATAATTTTATTAACTCATGTGTCTCTTGGCCATGCATCGGCTAGATCTCTGGTAAGTGGTAGTGCAGTTGTCTATTAAAGTCACATGTAATAAGTGAGATCTGTGTGATATATGACATTTCAGGGGTATTTTCTGTCCTTTGAATGTGTCTTCTTATTCATATAATCCAGGAGTGGTCAATTACATTTCTTTTCCACTCTTCCTTAACATTTTCTGAAACAGATTTGTACAAAAACGTACGTAAAAGAAGAACAAATACATATTTTAAATTCAATATTGATTCCCATGGTACAAATCACTTTAGAAAGTCAATCTAATTTCTAATCATTACTTGAGTAGATAATCACATTATGTAATTGTCATTCATTATACCTTATCAGGAATCTTATTATTACACTAAAGCTGTTTGTTATTACACTAAAGTACTTGATAAGAATATTAAGTAACTTTTAAGTGTGTAAGTGTATTTATTTTTATGTAATTTCAATAATTTTATTGATAAATATGTTTGAAATTCAATAAAAGTAATTATTTATTTATTTATTTATTTATATATACAGTAAGTTCTTAATTACTATAAAACTGCTATGCTATGCTATGCTATATGGTGCTTGAATTGTATTACTTGAAGTATCAAAAACTACTTATAAAAATAAATCCACATTTACTATTTACAAGTATGAATGGCCTAGATATAAGTGTTTTAAAGTATGTTACATACATATTAAATCACAATACCTACCTGTTCAAAAATGAATGGAATAACATTGGTATAACTATTTGCTATTTACATAAAACATCCTAAAAATGCAGTTAATTTTCAACAACAATGAATAATTATGTTATATGCTATTCTTTTATTGCTACAAATGGAAATTTATTGATTGAACATTTTAAAACATATCGAAGACATTGTTGAGCCGCTATGTGATTGACCGTTGCGTTGCGTGTTGCGGATTCGATACCCACATGCACCCACTTTATAAGACCTTGGAGGTATTGGGAACAGAGTGTTAAGGATAATCCTTCTCCATTGAAAAGAAAAGAATCCTCTGTCGAGACCGATTATTGTGACCGGTGGGCTATTGCAAAGCGAGTCGAGATTTTGTACATAGGTAACGTCGACCTTTTTATGGTCATGCGAGTTTGCGCCCGCATGCGGGCCAGGCACGCGTGCGTGCTGGCCGCAACCACTGGTATCCTCTATGTAAGTTATTTATTAAGTTATTCGTCTGTAAGCCCTCCTAATAAAAATAAATAAATGTCTTTATTGTCTAGCGGGCCCTACGTGCGGGTTGCAGGTGTTTATATGATCTGCGTACGGCTCGAAACAGCGCATACCCGCATGGCAATGAAAAAGCCCTTAAATCGCGACATAGAATCGTCAGTTGTAGTGATGATAAATGTCGCGACAAGACAATTTTCTTGTATGAGACAATGTTTGTCTCTCCACAACAGAACTAGCCTAATAGTACCCTATTCCATTCCAGTACAAGACCAATGTGTCTCTCAGATGCCAGGGACCCCATTCATGTTGCTCTGCAAGTTATACCCAGAGGATGTGGCCGAGGAACTGATCCAGGAGGTGACGCAGCACCTCCTCTTCCTCCAGGTGAAGCAGGCTATCCTCAGCATGGACATCTACTGCCCGCCTGAGGCCTCCGTCCTGCTTGCTAGCTATGCTGTCCAGGCTAAGGTTGGTTATGTAAGCTTGGTCTTTGTTTATTTTTTGATTTTATTTAGTTGTAGTTGAGTTTAGTTTTATTTGTACTAATGTGTAGCTGAAGAGTTTCTTTTTCTTTGGATAATGTCAGGAATTGCTGGTTTGAAAAATTCTTTTACATCAAACTATACGACAAGAACAGCTAGTCTCTTATATCTTTGGGATTGGAACATAGCTTTCTTTACATCGCAATGAACGAACTAGGGTCCAGTGACTGTTTAGTTGCGTGCTTCGTGGTCGGCCCACAGATTGTCCTGGCTTTGTTTGCAATGTTTTCTTATATTTATTTGCCTGTATTTTCTCCAATGTTGTTTCAAAATTTCTTGTTTAAAAAGAGCTTTAATATATCTTTGCATATTTACATGATTTTGACATAATATTTGTTGTATTGATGTTACAGTATGGCGACTACGATGAGAGTGCCTACAAGCCTGGTATGCTTGCGAGCGAGGACCTGCTGCCTCAACGTGTCATCGACCAGTACCAGATGACGCCCGAAATGTGGGAAGACCGCATTAAGATATGGTATGTATCAGTCACTCATACTTAATCATACTCTTCGTACCCTGAGTTGCGGAATAGTTCTTATAGCTACCGCGGCCCTGGAACATAAAGGGCAACCGAAGGAACAAGGGTGGGTTTTAGTCAGTAAAAGTCTGACACTTCCTCCCGCCCCGCCTGGGACTGGAGAAGTCATTTGTGGATTCCCACTCTCAAAAAAAAAAACCATAAACATTTCTCTTCAGACCGAACTATTGACGGCGGCCAATCATAATTGAGATTAATTAACACCTGTTTGCATATTATAGTGCAAACACTGGCGCACACGCTTACTTTCAGTCCCATGGAAATATAATCCCATTCGACGGACCACAGAAATAATAAATTTGAAAGTTGGTGACACCCACCAACTTCAAAGTGTGAAAAAAAATTAAAAAAAACCAAATAGCACACTTTGCCCGACCTGGAAAAATATATTGATTGATGATACTACCCGTGCGAGATAACATGGCACCTGGCTCGAAAACAAACCTCTCCCCGCGACCCCGCGCGGCGCCCCGCGACCGTCTTAACAGTAGCGTTAGCATCACTATTACATTATACGACACAAGTTTAACTGAAATGGCGGATGTGCAGAAATAGATTTTCAGGTGTGCACGTAATTTTTTTTTACAACTTTGTTTCCAAGTATGTTGTTTTGTCACATTTAAAGCGTCGTAGTATGTTATGAGAAACAACTAAGCACAAAATAAATGTTATTATTTAAAATACTAAAATAAAATTCAGAAAGGTTGCAGCACAATGTACACCAAATAAAATTATATATTTTTTATTTTTTAAACGGTGTTAGCGTATACCTGTCATCTGTTATAGTGTTAGCCCAAAATCAAACATCTCCTTTTTTGCACTTAGTACTTTAAATGTCACTCATTCAACCCAGGTGCCATGTTAGCTCGCACGGATAGTAAAATACTCCGAAATAAATGAAAATCACTGTACATACTTAGGCGTAGCTATGTTTCCGTTTCTTTCTTACACTTGTATTTTGCCCGCTGTGCGACAGGGACAACAAAAATAGCCAAAACACGTTGAATAATAATTTTATTCTTCATCGTCATCAGGTACGCAGACCATAAGGGTATGTCGCGAGACGAGGCCGAGATGGAGTATCTAAAGATAGCGCAGGACTTGGACATGTATGGTGTCAACTACTTCGCCATCAAAGTAAGTACATTTTAGTTTTACTGTACTTGTTTATTTAAACTTCTTGCACAAATGTATAGGTAGACTTACTACCTTAGGCATTCTCTATTAGTGAACCCAGCAAATAAGCTATCTTAAGCGAAGGAGGTCCCTATGCTGCCCTGTTGACAATTTCCGTCATGTTTACTACTTTTTATTGTAAAAAAATATTACGTTAATACATGCAAGCTTCTCTAGCGTCATATGGTTCTCAAACACCTCGAGATACGCACTACAACACACTAAAGAAATGTTTTATCATCCAATGTTTCATCTATTTAGTCAGTACTGAATACTTAAATAATTTGAATTTAAAACCTTTGAACACACGTGATTCGAGACACAATAGAAAGACAATAACACGCGACAGCCTTGCTATCGCTTGCTCTTTGAAAAGTTATAGCACATTATGGTCTATTTAGTCAGCACTGAATTCAAAACAAATTGCACTTTAAAACACCAACAATAAGGTTCACATTTCAATAACCTGTCTTCCAGAACAAGAAAGAAACAGAACTGTACCTGGGCGTGACAGCGTTAGGGCTGAACATCTACGAGAAGGACAATAAGCTGACGCCGAAGACCACATTCCCCTGGTCCGAGATCAAGCACATATCTTTCGACGATAAGAAGTTCGTTATCAAGTTTGTGGAGAAGACTACTAATAACTTCATTTTCTTCTCGCCTAAAGGCATGAATAAGCTGGTGAGTGTGGTTTTTGTAACTGATTAATAAGGATTAGAAAAAAGTTTAGAAAAAATGCAGTAAATTTAGATTTTTTCTATATATAAATTGATATACTTCATCATCATTATTTTAGCCTTTTTAACAGACTTCAAAAAGGAGGAGGTTCTCAGTTCGTTGTGTATTTTTTTCTCAACTTTGTTAAGTAAGGTTACCTCAGCTTGCAGTCTTACTGGATCTAGTAAAATACTAGTGTTTTAAATTGAGTCACTGCCTATCAGACCTACACAAGAAGTTGATAAAGATAGTCAATCCTACAGGGCCAACGCCTGCCGGGGTTGCGGAATGTTTTTAATAGTTACCGTGACCCTGGAACATAAAGAACAATCGAAGGAACATGAGTGGGTTTTAGTCAGTAAGAGTCTGACACGCCCTCCCGCCGCACCCAGGACGGGAGCAGTCATTGGATGATTTCCCACTAACCAAAAAAAAAAGATAGTTTCCGGGACATGTGGTGTCCTACATCAACTCATATCACCTCTTAGGTTTTTCCTAAGGAACATTATGTTTAATGTTGGGATCAGTTTCAAACTGACCGGGTTCAGCTGAACACCAGTGTTTTTCGTGAAGCGACTGCCTATGAGAACTCCATCTCTGTTACTGGGCGACACGGCGGAGCGGAAGGGAGTGTCAGACTTCTACTGACTAACTCATCTATGTTCCTTCTTAGCCCTTTGTGTCCGGAGCCGCGGTATATTTTTGAACAACCCGCAACCCTGGCAGGCGTCGGCTCTTTAATCGCTGAGCTGACATAACTTTTATATTTGATTGTCGGATAAGATCAGTCATGTTATTATGTTCTTTATATTATTTCCAGATACTAGACCTGTGTATCGGGAACCATGATCTGTATATGAGGAGGCGGAAACCTGACACTATGGAAGTGCAACAAATGAAGGCACAGGCGAAAGAAGAGAAACAGGTATCTACTCTTTTAAAATTGAGAATTTGTGTACTTTTAAATGTTCAAAAATTACCGTTTTTGTACTTTTGGAACTTTGTACGTTTTTGAACTTTCTGCTCGTGTCAATTGCTTTGCGCATACGCCTGTCAAATTAAATGTGCAATCATAAACTGTTCTATTTGTGTTTGATCGTGATGCGTTTTCTGATTTAACCCGTCGACCGATGTAAAAATATAACAATAGTTTAAACAATGAAACTTTGCACCCGTGTGATATGTAATAAAATCTGCAAAATAATACCACCTAAGACTACCCATTGACCCATTATTTAAATAAGATAGCACCACCGATCCCAGTGACTATAGACTACTCATAACCTAATATTATTTTCACAGCGTCGTCAGATAGAACGCAACAAGTTAGCAAGAGAGAAGCAACTAAGAGAGGCGGCCGAGAGAGAGAGACAGGCGATGGAACAGAGATTAAGGCAGTACCAGGAGGAGATACGACTCGCTAACGAAGCTCTGGTGAGACATATTTACCTACTAGACTGATCTGGCCTGACAAATGCTATGGTATAGTTTATCGACCACAAGCCAGTAGAGTAAACCTCATCCATACCACAGATAAAACAACAACATAACTCACTAGTTCACTCTAATATCACTAAAATAAGGGCCAATTTCGCGTCGCAGTAATAGAACACCTGACATTTATGACAACTGTCACATTTGACAGGCCAGAGCAGCGGCTAGCTGTCCTGACCGTTCTGTCAATCGGAAACAGCATACAACGCCATATTTTTGTGCGCATTTCTGTCGTGATTCAGAGATGGCGTTGATAATATAATTTATTAAAAAAAAACCAAGGCCACATAAAAAGGTTCAGGTGTTCTCGAGTTATAAACGGTGTAAATAGTTAGTTGCCTAACTTTGTTTTATGCAACCCATACGACTTCTGACCGTTTCTCCGCTAGGCACCCATATCCGCCTCGTTCGTTAGTAGCGATAGAGGTACAAAATTAAGTCGTACGGGTAGTACATTTATATGTTTGAAAATACACTGAACTGTGACTAACGGACTAATATTTGTATGGCCTACAAATAATTTACCTATTACTATCTCCAACTCTTCTGCAGCGTCGTTCAGAAGAGACGGCAGAACTTCTGGCGGAGAAGGGCCGCGTGGCAGAAGAGGAGGCGTCTCTTCTGGCGCAGAAGGCGGCCGACGCCGAGCGGGAGAACGCCCGGCTGCGGCTGTCTGCTATCAAGACTGAGGAGGAGAAGGTAAGGGCTTTAATATTTTATTTTATTTTGAAGGAAACAAACAATCGTACATTACATAAAACTTCTAAATACACATAAAGCTATTAGCAAATGTACAATCGACTACGTTTCCGATGTATAAAACTTTATTTTGCTTTAGTGAGCCGCGAGCTTCTTTGTTTATATTCATAAAACGAATCACTATAAATTAAAGCATAATATAATTCGTAAATGCCCAATGTCCTGTATGTGTCTCAAAACAATTTGTCCCGATTTGTTGGTTCTCGTAATCCGTAAATGAGAATGTCTCGTCTTTGTAAAAAATACTCTAGTACCATGTTTTAAAGCTCAAACTTACCTTAATGAGAAGCGCGACCGATGTACGCACGGACGGTCGGATGACCTCTAAAATCGGCCTTATTAATAACTGTGGCTCACTAGAGAAATGTTAATTAAGTGTCAATATAAAAACGGTTTACAGATTTAAATGAAACTATTATTCTCCAGCACACAATTGTGCCGATTCTCTAATTGACAAACTAACCTAAAAAGTTAAATGCATCTTTGCACTCAAATGTATCTTCTGTCGTTGCGGAATGTTATGTTTATAACAGTTACCGTGACCCTGGAACATAAAAGGCAATCGTAGGAACATGAGTGGGTTTTAGTCAGTAAGAGTCTGACACACCCTCCCGCCGCACCCAGGACGGGAGCAGTCATTGGATGATTTCCCACTCACCAAAAAAAAAAAATGTATCTTCTGTCTTTTTCTTTAAGAAATGGTAAGAGACATTGAAATGGAAAGAGCATTTAACTTAAATTTAGTTTGGGATCAAGAGAATTAGTACCAATATCAATCACACACTATAAACAGCACGCCTATTCGAGACACGCGATAGTTTCTATAGGTGTTTTCTCATCGACCGCTACCGATCCACTGATCTAGTTCTGGTCGTTACGCTACGTTGTAGACTCTGTCGATCGCCACTAGGCGGCGCTGGCGTCCCGTTTAGTCAATACAACAACTCATTAACGACATAATGTATGTATCTTTTTTTTTATGGAAAATCATCAAATGACTTCTCCCGCCCTAGGCGGGGTGGGAAGGAGTGTCAGAATTTTACTGACTAAACCCACCCTTGTTCCTTCGGTTGCCCTTTATGTTTCGGGGCCGCGGTAACTATTAGAACTATTTCGCAACCCCGGCAAGCATTGGCCCTAGAGCCCCGTCATAATATATGTATATTACACCTTCGAGCACACGTGATTCGAGACACAATAAAAAGACAAAGCAGCCCGACAGCCGGCTGTCGGTTGGTCGTTGAAAGGCTAAGCCCTAAATAAAGGGTTGCGGAATAGTTCTAATAGTTAAAACATTCAAAAACCATTCCAGGTACACCTAGAACGCAAAACGCGCGAAGCAGAATACCTAACAGCCCGTTTAGTAGAAGAGTCAGAAAAACGGGCAGCGGAGGCAGAAAGGCTAAAAGCGGAACTGGTAGCAGCAAGAGTAGCAGAAAAGCAAGCTAAGGAGAAACTCCTCAACTTCCTCAGTAGGACCTCTACAGGGTCACTGCCGCCAGTGAGTAAACCTTCTAGAAAGTACGAAGAGTCGTTAGAAGGAGGGAAGATGACTGAGAAACAGGCCAATGAGAAGCTGATTAACTTCCTCAGTGATACGTATAATGGATCCTGGGATTTGGGGCCGCCGGTGAGTGTGTTTGGAATATTTTTTGGAAATTCAGGGGTTATGGCGTTGTTGGTTCGCAACTGGGCAAGTACTGGTGTGGGTTTTCAATCATCTTTCTTGAGTTGAAATAAAATTGACTTCGTTTTTTCGTTGCCCAGCTGAAGGACAGCGATGGTCTAGTGTTTTATTAACAAAAATAGGATATCTCAGTATTTAATCATTGACTTTTACGAAGTGCCTTGAGGTTAGTGTATTGATATTGTTCAAATATTGAAGGGTCAATTCACACAGAAATGTCCGGTTGAGTGACATATAATTTTGAAATTTATTTTCATAGCTCTCATGTATGTGTATATATTTCAGGAAATACATACATAGTATATTTTGTCCGTACTACTGTCACTGAATTTCGGTGTAAATTGAATCTAACAAAACTATAAAAATTCATACTTCAAACAGTTAAAAGTGTGTTAAACAGTTTACGAGTTAAAAAAAAACTAAAAGATTTGTGTAACTTTTAACATAAAATTAAAATAACTACCATCATCTTTTTCATTTCAGTCATCAACAGTCCCGTCTAGTCTGTTCCCATCCACCTGCTCGCTACCAGCAGAGCTCGGGGGCGAAGTCCTACAGAACGGCACCGCGACGGTGACGGAGCCCGAGCTCAACTCGTACCAGCTTGTACCGGATGACTCCGACCCTCATATACATCGGCTTTCTTTGGAGATTGAGAAGGAGAGGTGAGATAGTGGTGATTATGAGGATGTTCCCGGGTTCACTTAGGTTTTTGGTTACTGTTCCGCTACTGTAAATATAGCTTATGTATTATTCTGATGTATAATTTATCATTTCTGTAAAATTTCAATAAAATTCGTAAAGTAGTTTATCCATACTAATATTATAAATGGGAAAGTGTGTCTGTCTGTCTGTCTGTCTTTCTTTCACGGCAAAACGGAGCGACGGATTGACGTGACTTTTTAAGTGGAGATAGTTGAAGGGACGGAGAGTAACATAGGCTACTTTTTGTCTCTTTCTAATGCGAGCGAAGCCGCGGGCAGAAGCTAGTATACTATAAAGTTTAGTCTAAATTCGTTTAGTAGTTTCTGCGTGAAAAACACACATTTAACGCTACAAACTTTCTCACTTATAATAGTGGTAAAGCGCTTTAGGTACGTACGCGGTGAGACGAAGGGGAGGAGATTCGAAGTGGAAGCTGTCGTATTTTGTATGGTCCATGCCAGACATAAATTAGATTTGAGACCGCACTGTTTAGAGTGACAAACCTCCCATTAAAATTTTACAATTTATTCAATGCATCAACAAGTCACACTAAATCTTCTCCATAATTCCAGGGTGGAATACCTAGCAAAATCGAAGCACCTTCAGCAGCAACTAGACGAGCTTCGCTGCGAGTTCTCAGTCCTTCGCGTGGACCAGTCCACGGCTACCCTGGACCGGCTGCATGAGGAGCAGGCCCGCGCCGGAGACAACAAGTACTCCACGCTCAGGAAACTCAAGCAGGGCTCCACCAAGACCAGGGTGGCTTTCTACGAAGAGTTGTGAAGTATGTATGAGATTAGCCTCTGCTTTCGCCAAATGTCAATGTGACAGCTGTCATTAATGTCAGTTGTGAAATAACTACCACGCGAAAGGGTTTTCATTTATGATCGGAGTCATCTTGTGTTCTTGGTTATAAGAACACGTGTATGATCTCCACACTATAATTTAATAACCGTACAATTGTCATTTAAACTGAAATATTATTTTCAAACTGGACATTGGCAGAAATCACTGAAAATTCGGTGGATTGCCATACCAAATATAAAAGTTGAAGTTGATTTATGATCATTGTCATTAAGTTGTTTAATCTGTGGTATGGTTGTCGCTCAACTGGCCTGTGGCCGACAATCCATATCTATGGTCAGATAAAATAGGGTGGCCTTCTACGAGGAGCTGTGAAGTACGTATGAGAGTATATTATATACAGTTCTCCACTACCCCAGACCGGCTGCACTAGCAGGCCCGCAGATATTACCAATCGATTCGACAATACGTAATATATCGTATGACAATTTCGATCTATAACTTACTTCTAACTAACTCTATTGAATAACTATTCATAGATTTCAAAGCACTTCGCTATTTTGATTTATTGAAATCAAGCTTTTGCCCGTAACTTCGTTCGCGTGAAATAGTTCCCGTTCCCGGGGGATTTCCGGAATAAAACTATCCTATGTCCTTTCTCGGGTCCCAGACTATATATCTGTACCAAATTTCATTTATATCGGTTCAGTCATTTAGGCCTGAAGAAGAGACAGGCAGACAGAGTTACTTTCACATTTATAATGTTATATACAATTAACCGTAATGTAATTTTCAAGAGGTTATCAATTCATCTGTATGTTTTCGATTAAAATAATTCTTCCAAAGTGCTCTCATATAAATTTTCGTCACAAGAAGTAGAAAATAAAAAACTTTTCACACAAAACTTTGAGTTAACGATACCTTTTGTTAATTGGCTTTCCTTATTTACAGGTACTCAGCGCCAGATTATTCTCAAAGATGCATAAGTATGTGATCAAATCCATTCAAATTTATGTTCATAAATTTTGATTCCGATTAAAGAGAGGTTTTTATAAAAAAATATGGAGAATTCTCACCTCTCTCTCTTTCTCGGATAGCACAACGAAGGAAATTAGAATCGCTTATAACCGCTCCAGTCGTGGTAAGCGATAGCTACCATAGATTATTTGTCTATGGGAAAAGTAGAATTCTATGGACAGTCGTGTAGTTTTGTGTCCTTTTGAACGCAGAACATCTCTTTCTCAAGCGTAATAATACTATGCAGGAAATATCTAGAAATACTGATTCCAAAAATTCGTCTATAATATAAAGATTTTTTATCTGCCAGAAAGGAGCTGCAATTAAATATTAATGAAATTTAAAAAAATCTCTATTTGCTCGTTAATTTGGTGTAATAGTGCGCCACGTTTTTGTCGCCCATTTGTGACTTTGACATAAAGAGCATGTACTCGCTTGTCACGTATATGTGACGCGTTCAAAAGATAGCTGCCATATTACACAATGATTGTTAGATATTGGCACATGATATTTTGTGAGAGAGATGATGTGTGATATTATCAGGTAATGAGACAATAATCATGCGATATTGAACTCTAAACTCATATATATAGGTTCTTAATAAACGCTATAGTTTATGTTTTGATCAAGTTGAGCAGTTATAAACTCTATTTTGTGTAAGATAAAGATCATTGTTGTTGGTTCACACACGTTTTAAAGATACCTTCTAGGTATAACATATTTTTAATTTACGCATATTAAATGTTTTCAGGCTAGTACGAAAATTCAAGAGGTGTATTTATTTTAAAAAATGGCGTTGTTTATTATAGGTTGGTCGATGTTGAGAGGCTCGTAATTATATGATTTAGGTAAAATAAAAATAAATCAATTGATGAAATTGGCTATGGTTTAAAATTTGTCGATGCATATTAACCAATACTTTTTTACGGTTCCCTATCCATTTGCATAAAATTTTAAGACCTAATATAACTTAGCATAATGTTGTTTGGCATAATTATATTTTCGCATAATATAATTACGCATAACAGCTCCTGCATAATTTTTTTAAGCATAATGTCTCTTACCATAATAATGATTAGGCATAATATTCTAAAGCATAAACTTATTAAGCATAAAGTTCTAAAGCATAACTTTTTTAAGCATAAAGTTCTAAAGCATAACTTTTTTAAGCATAATATCCTAAAGCATAAATTTTAAGCATAAATTACGCATAAAAATATTAAAACATATTTTTATAGGTATTACAATGAAAAAAATATATACACCTAGAATATTAGACACTATACACGCATGCAAGCAAACATGCAAGCAGGCATGCAGCATGCAAGCAAGCATTTAGCATGCAAGCAAGCATGCAGCATGCAAGCAGGCATGCAGCATGTAAACAAGCATTTAGCATGCAAGCAAGCATACAGCATGCAAGCAAGCATGTAACATGCAAGCAAGCATGCAGCATGCAAGCAAGCATGCGGCATGCAGCATGCAAGCAAGCATGCAGTATTCAAGCAAGCATGCAACATGCAGCAGGCAGGGTTTCTGTGACGGCTCCGGCGCTGCGGGACTCCGGCGGCCCCACGCGTTCTAATCGTCGCAGACGGCTTTCGCTCACCACCGCAGCTTCGGCTTGTTGGCCGGCTTCGCCGGCCAGCCTCAGCCGCGGCGGCTCGCTCGCAGCCGCCTGCTCCTCAGTCCGCGGGCCGCCTCGTCCCTACGCGCCTACGCGATTTTAAATAACACTCTAGGGGTAAGACAAACAAGACTACGTGGAGTCGGTTTTGCAGCAATTCGGTTCTGTCACTAACTTTTGTAGCACAGCAAATTAATTTTTTAACCAACAATATTATTTGATTGTTACAGAAACTTTAGCAAATTGGTTTGCTTTACATAATGTCAAGTACATTTATAATAAATCATTTGCATGAAAATTGTTTTTGTTATTTATGTTAATTTTATGCCTAAATATTATTATGCTAATAGTCTTTAGGCCTACTAACGTTATGCTAATAGTCATTAGGCCTACTAACGTTATGCGAATCAAATTTATGCCGAAACAAATTAGTCTTTAACATGATTATGCCAACATAAAATGTATGCCTAAAAAAATTATGCCGAAGTATTATTATGCCAAAACAAATTGTGCTAAAATCGTTATGCCGAAGTATATTAGGACAAAGAACATTATGCGAAAAGAAGGGATCCCCTTTTTTACTTAACCTAAATACCAATTCATAAACTCGCGTTTCAGTGACAATAATATAGGTATTTTTTGACAAAAAAAACAAAATAAAATAAGAATGTTCATAAAAATTAAAAAAAAAACCGCCATCTTTATGCATAATACTTCACAATGTGTGATGATGAAATTGTTTTATTTTTCTGTAAGTTCTATTTGAACACATATAATTATTTCAAAAAATCAGTTCTAATATTGAAACTGCAACTTTTTTAAAGGTTCAATTAGTAAAGCTTTGCTTCTATGTATAATCAAAATATGTATTAATGCATTCGTTGCTTGACTCCAGTGTTTTTCAACCTTTTTGAATAAGGGCCTTTTAAAAGTAAAACCGAATCTGGCTTCCTCCAGGACCATAATAAAATATCAGTGATATTTAGGTATTTTTCTGTTGATCCAAGCCTTGTAATACATGTCCAAAGGTTGAAAACACTATTCTACTCTGTAATATGGCATACATTGCGAACTGGGCAATAGACAAGGCTATCCTAGAGCCCTATGGACATCTCTAGTGTATTATAATTATAACGAATAATGTAGGAAATGTATTTTATTTAAGCTTCAGTGTATGAGGCCATAGACAAGCGTCTAGATTCCTAATACCGTGCCTTTTGGCACATGTTCCTAGGAAATGTGTACATAGACTACAGAAAACGTGCCTTATTTTAAAATTAGTTAAAAAAAACTAATTCGTCAATCGATTCAGTCATATTTGGTTAAGTATAAAATATAAAAATATTATTGTTATGTCTAAATAAATCGCTTTGGAATTAAAATATACAATTCTAGCCCAAATATGAACTTATGTATACAAAAGTATTATAGGCAACTGTTCTAATACTTATACACTTTTTATATATGTATAAAAGTTCATACAAAAAAATGATTCGTGTTTATTTTATTAGTGTTACAGATTTACAACAGTGATATTTCTTTACTCTTTTTTATATAAAAATTGCATCACGGTATTCATAAACTATTTTGAAACCAAAAATATTGATCTGTTGTGAAAAAAAAAACAGTCAGAAATATATGTCTATGTATTTTTTATACTATGCTTACAAACATAAATAATTAAATGTTTATTATAAGATCTGTGTAGATATTTTTCCATATTTTATAATTTTGTTTTTTGTCGTAGGTCATGCACAAAATTGACTTGTATTAAAATATTATTTTGTAATTGTGTCTATATTTACTCATAATAATGTGATCAAATAACACCTGTTTAAATTAACTAAGTAATCGTTCACTTATTTATAATCTTTCTTTCAACATTTTAGTGAAATTATTAAAAAAGTTCTGTAAAATCAAAATGATGTGAAAATTTTCCATCAGTAGTGTTATACCATCACTACTCATAGCCTAAAATCTGTTAGGTATAGTTTTTTTTATTTTGGAACCTTCCATTTCAGCAAGTGGAATAACTGGGTCATTGACCCCAATCGGATTTTATATGAACTGTCAAAACGCAAGTTCACGATTCAGAATTTGTACCGCGACATTGCATTCTTTGCAAACTCAATTGACAAACTATTATTGACTTTAAATCTACCATAAAATAAAATCTAGTTATTTAAAGCTACTGTCTTAACAACTTATCTGTGAAATGGCTAAAATTGGAACTACCGCTGACATGACATTTCAGTCATACATTTGACTTCATTTGAGTGTACTCTGTCTCTTTCTCTTTGCAACGCTGAATAGACAGTGTCGCCCTCCTTCAGTTCACAGATAACTTGGTCTGTCTGTAAGTTGGGGTTTTAGGGCTAAACAGCTGTAACTTGGAATGTGATTAAGGTGTCAAATACCTAATTATAAATGAACCACGACGTTATATCTTCTATAGTTTGTAGTTTATACTTATTACAGTTCAAACATTATACCAGACCATTCTATAATGTACCTTTAATTTAGCTTAGTTTATATTTATGTTTACTATACCATTTTTGTTTAATACATTTTGTCTCTGTTCCAAGCTAGAAATGCAGACAAAATACTATTCATTTGCAATTAACAAATTAATTGCGAATAAAAATAGTTATCTGATGAATAAATTATCGAGCATGTATACGAAGACGAAGTTAGGTGAAAAGTAACCTAAATCCTTCCTTTCTTCGAGCTTGCTTATGTGTTTTGAACGTGAAAACGTATCTTCTAACAAAAGTTCAATGCCCTCCCGACCATAATGTATGAAACAGCTGATATTTTTTCGAGATTTCAGAGTTGGTTCCATAATACAAGTTGTTTGTTTTCATGGGTAGAATCATCTCCTAGCGGGTTGTGCAGGACCAAAAATACATCTAGTATAATTATAATGCCATTCAATAGCATGCAGTTAAAGCAAATTGCAAAAAACACAAAACTTTGAAAAAAAAAACAAGAAAAAAATGTCGGACGTGTTTTAACTTTTACCCAGTACGCTGCTAGGTGCTGTAATTGTTCGCTGATATTTCAGTCAACCGTGGCAGCTTGCGTACTGTCACAATAATTTTACGTTGAACCCAGGGACACATAATACATACAATTGTTGAACGGCTAATAGTGTGGTAACATAGTTGCAGTAATAAAAGTGGTAGAATTATGTTCTATCGTCAATTAGTAATACCGCAGTCTTTCATACGGTATAACTATCTTTAAACTTTGTTAGTCATTGAAATGGTTTATTATAGAAGTGGCATATAAAATCACTTTTACACGTCAAATTTTTTAAAACTATGTGTAGTTGTAATTTCCCAGCTGACTACTTCTGAGAAGGAATGCCGAAACAAACTCAGGAATTATCGTCTCTTTTAAATTCCAGACATAAATCAACATTTTTGTGCAACAAACCATGCAGAATAGATTTCTGGACGAGCATTAAATAATTATATCAGCCATTATGTTTATCTACGGCGTGTAAATTACCATTATGAGTGGTTTCAAAATAATCTCCTTACTTGTAACCATATTTTAATTATTTATGTACATTTCTAAACAGACTAGTTTACATAAAAGATAATGAATATATTCTGGAACGACATTTATTAAATTCAATTTATTAAATTTTTAGGTGAACTCAGCTAAAAATTTAATAAATTGAATAGACTGTTGCGAAATCCTTTATGTTAATAATGACTCGCTTTTACAAAATGTTAGCCAGTAATAAGCTTAATTGCTAGCGGCAATACACGAGCACTAATTAATCAATTGATAATGAACTAAAATGCCTCATAAATAGAGTTGAAAATTGTGTACACGATGTATTTGGGTTAATATCATCATCACCAATCTATTGACATTCTTTTATGTGTTGTCAAAATGTAGTTACCTCGTAGTTATTGTACGTCCACCACAAATCTTTTTTTGCAGTTTGCAGTACAAATAATGATAATTGAAAATTAATCGTCTTAAGGCCTAAAATATATTAGTTGAAATGTTATATATTGGAATAACGAATAAACTACTCTAAACGGTTTTGTCAAATCCATGTGGCATATTTTATTTTGTTCGCAATTACGTAATTTTCAACTTTATTCTTGTTGAATTTAGGTTCACTTTTACAAAACTGCTCTAGCATGTACCTATTACATCTGCCTTGGTTGACATAAAGTATCCATACTTTCTATAATAAAATAAATAAAATGCTTCCCTGTTATCTGTGTAGTCATAAGTTCAATAAACTAGATAATAAGTAATGTTATGTGATAGTACACTTTCCCGTTGGTCCCCATACGCTGGATTTATTTATTCTTAAAGTAATGTTCTAGCAAAAAACGATTATAAAGCCCTAAGTCGTATTGGCATGTTTTTTAAAAGGAAAGAAACAAGCAAAACAATATTATGTAAAACTGTTTTATGTTAATTAACAGTACCGGAGATATAGTATCGTGAATTATCCTAAACTACACTTTTAGCATTTGCTATCGTGTCGCACACTATCTGGGTTGTGGAGATCTGATAGCAGTCGCTTCACGTAAAACATTGGTATCCGGCTGAATCCGGTGAGGCTCGAAGCCGACCCCAATATAGTTGGGAAAATTCTAGGGAGATGATGTTGAATTGCTTTTGCTCAGAAACTGTGCCAAAGCTTCGGAGAGCCGTTGATCCCGATTGTCGTTCGCAGATCCCTGACAGTCGTCACGGGCTAATCAGAAGCCCGAACGTCTGTCTTACTAAGAGTTACCGAGTTACATAGGGACTATGGGTTGTGTTTGGGTAGACGCTCTCTTAGACAAAGGGGCTTACAGGGTCTCTTGAACTCTGGAATCTTTTGTTTTTTTTACATGAACAAGCCATTTGTGATCAAGTACAAAATGATGAATGCAAGCCATATAATTCATTTCAATGACGTGACAGCGAGCCCAGAAATCCCTGAACCTTTTTGTTATGATTTAACCATCGCGGAATGGACTAGTAATAGACTGTACTATGCTATATGTATATTTTATGATCTGTCTAATCACTATTTTCCTACTCTAAGGAGTTTGAATGGCAAAAACGAACTATAACGTCTCTTATTTACAAGCTCTAGCTATTGTTTTGAAAGCAAATAAGTATCACACTGAACTAATTCATTGAAAATATATGTTTCTTTATGTAACCGATAGGTATAGATTATACCCAATTAACTACACCACAAAATAGGTTTAGCCGCGTGGGCTAAGTATTCATAACTAGGTCTCAAAGCCCTATATCGTGCGTCCCAGCACCACTTCCGACCCGCCATATGTGTACTGATAGCTTATCAGATAAGCTGATAAACGGTATCAGCTGTATAAAAGTAACGAAAAAAAAGGGCTCGATATACCAGTAGGAAGGAAAGATTTTAACGAAATATTTTATCAGTTTAGATCCGCTACTGAAATAAATAAAACAATGAAATAGCTGTGCATAATGTTAATGAATAATGTATTGCGAATCGTAAACGTGTTCTCAATGTTTGCTTTAAGTGTAAATGTTACACTTAATTAAACATAATTATAACAAATACATGTAAATGATGTAGGTATTTGTTGCCAAGTATTTTTACGGTGAATAAAACATATGTAATGATGGCACTGCCTTTGGAGTTTTTACCCAAATATTCTCGTTATTTCGGTAATACAAAATATACCCTATGCATATTGGAACAGAGTTCAATTTGTTTTAATTCTGAAGACCAATATTGGTACAAACTCTTAGTATGGTGCCAGCATGATGTCATATGTGCCTCTCTGAATAAATGTTGTGATCATAATCAAGTTATAATATTAAGTCTTCACTGTATGTGCCTTGTAATCAAAATTTTATATTTTGTAAATATATTTATAGTGAATTTAAAGACTTTATTTTATTAAAATCCTGCAGCCTCCTGAAATCCCAAAGTGCCTTTTTTTGGGGTGGGAAATCATCAAATGAGTCCTCTCGCTCTGGGCGGAGCGGACGGGAGTGTCAGACTTCCACTGACTTAGACCCATCCATATGTTTCTTCTTACCCTTTGTGTCCGTGGCCGCCGCATCTCCCTCGAACAACCTGCAGACCCGGCAGGATCCCTAACTGCTTTGTTTTATTAAGTCAATTCAGTAAGCTGTTTTTCTTTATTTACAATGGATCCCATTTAAATACCAGTAACTCAACAATGAATTTGTATTATTGAATTCGATGAGTACCTATCGTCTCTCAGAATCCGTAGATAAGTAATAGAAATATTATATAGCGCCTCTAATGGTAAAAAAACACTAAATCCTTCTCCACCTTTTCTTGGTGGTAAAGGCGATTTGGCACACCGATTCCCCAATATTGAAAACCCTTCAAACTTTATATTTGTGAAAATACGTCAAAAATACTCTCGGACTTCGGTAGTTCTGGGTTCGATTCCCAGGTTATTTATTTAGATTGATTTAATTATTACCTAATAAATATTTCTGTCCTAGTGAAAACGTATTTCGTATCGTTGGACACGAGTTATGCTGCAAAACAGATATTTTCAGTTTATCGTATATGTACTGATAACGATAATGCGGTAAGTGCATCATTGATATATTGTGGAAAATCTACTTTCACTAGTATAATAGGAAACAACGACCGATATGAATATAGATATTGTGTGACATCTCAATTCTCATGTTAAAGTTAGTTTAGAAGCCCAGTTTCTTCCCACGGTCCAACAAGAAATGATGGGTCTTAACTGATGGATGTCAAGATTATTGACCAGGTTTATTTGACAACGTGGTTGGCGTCGTGGCTGTTGTTTTTGCCGCCGGTGCGGTCCCCGCGCTGAACAAATATTTTATATGATCTACATAGTTGGCCCAAAGCTTGTATATTTATAGATGAACCCACGACAAATGAGAAATTACTTGTGTTATAACGTAAGCGCCTTACTAATAAATGCTGCATAAAGTTATGACAGGTTTATACGTCAAAAAATGTATGGTTACACAGGCTTTATTCATTGCATAACTTTACACAGTGATTATTAGTAAGGGCATAATAATATAAATCATAGTCGGGCTACATTGTAACGTTTATAATACTCAAGGCCGGCTGAACCGAAGATTTTGTTTCCTCTCGAAATAGGCATTAAAAATATCCGAGAAACGAAAATTCAACGCCATCTCTGAATTACGACAGAAACAAAACACAAAATAGTGATTATTATAACAATGTGCGTTAGTTACGTTTGATAGGACAAGGGTCAGTCTAGTCCTTGCTCGTCAGATTAATCAACAAAAGATTTAAACACAAAATCAACATACAACTTGGTTTTTAATTTCAAAAATATACACCACAATCTTATAACAATATATAAACATACACAATGTAATATGTACAGTCTAACATTGTTTAAGTTCTTTTACCTATTTAAATAAATAAATTATTGCAAATCCATGCAATACAATAATGACTAAGAATTTATTAGTTTAATATTACTTGTGATTCAACAAATAATGATTAGATATGAAAACAATGAATTAATTAAATATGTATAAACACGATTTTTACTCCACAGCTATGAGCAACTTATTTATCGGCGAAGTAGGAAGCTTTTAACAAGCCCATATCAAGCACTTCAGATATTATTCAGACTTCCATATTATTATTTACTGGGCCTAGTACGTATTGTGATAAATTATTTTCGCCCTATACTCAAACAATGGTTAAATAAAATTTTAATACTATAAACAATCACACCTTCATAATTCTATGTCATCACTTCTGCATAGTTTTAATTAAGTATAGTTATTATTTCACGAATATAATAATAAATTATATTCTGAGATCTACGAGTAGTTGTGCTAAAATTCCAAAATAATTAAATTTTTATGCATGAACTTCACAATATGGAAATTGCTAACTAATTAAAATCTTGTTTACATAAGTTGCTTGATTTATTTATTTAGATACACTTTTTTATTCAAAATGTCAGCTACACATTTACAATGATCTGTCTGCTATTGCTGCTCAAAGGAAATTCAATTATTTTACAAACTGAAACAGTAAATATGCCAACAGAATCAATTAAAAGCGAAATGAAAATGAGTGCTTTGTAGTTCAAAACAATGTAAGTAGGTTGTGTAAGTAATAACTCAATGCGTTTGAGCATGTAGTTACCTAGTAACATTCATTTTATAGCCTCCATATCAAACAAAACTAAACATTTTTTTTCAATGATTTTAACAACAGTTTTCCTTCACCAACATAATTATTTTTAGCAGCTCAAGCATCTGTTATAGTTGCATTAAATCAGATTAAAATACTCCTCTGTGACAAACAATAATAACTTGCAGGGTAAAACAGAGTTTAAATATCTGCAAACTATGAATGTTATATAAAACTCCATACGCTAATCAAATAGGCAGTGATGTCTGTAAACAATAGCAGTGTATTGATTACTATTTTTGGTTGATTGTGCATAAAAAGCGTACATATCAGTCAAGCAATGGACAATGATGGAGCACCCATCTAACTAAGGCATTCACACTTCAAGGCTTGTTGTAAAGCCTTCTGTAACTCACTCCGTTGTCGCAAAATTCGTTCATGATTATTCTGCACAAGAATAAATGGAAGACCACAATAAGAACTATAATTGATATCCAGAATAGGGGGTTAAGGCCCCCTAAACTATGCCCATGTTTATGTAAAGCTATTACATGGTGATCATGAGCCGGGGCCTCTACTACTTCTTTTACGTGTATTGCATGTCGGAGATCCTCCATATGTTGCTTATCAGCTGTTACATATAGTATAGCTGTTAGGGGCTCTGTTAATTTGACTGGGAAGTACTTTCTGTAAGGCCCTAATTGCACAGGGGAGTCCAAACATCCTGCATCACAAGCATAGTATGTCTTGTCTGATCGGTCTAGAGCCACAAATATAGCTGCCTTATTATCTTCTTGTAAGATAACACTTATATTCACATGAGTCATATTACCATAATTGAGTCGTCGGAATAAAAAGTCTCGATGTAACTTTGATGGATGAATGTTGTATTCTAAGTGTTGATTGCTAAAACGCAAACTTCCGAAGCTTAAAATCATTGCTTGATTGACTCCACTAGCTCCAGCTTTTAATAAATTATGGCAACCTTGTTTCTCTAATGTCAACAGCCAGACACTGGCGACTGAGTTTAAATTAGTTAAACTATTTAATGGTTTCCATAAATTGAATGCATCTAGAGTTGAATGTCCTTCATAGCAACCTTCTGAGTATGTCAAACTTCTCAAAATATCTGACTTTGTACTTGCTTTTATATTGTCTTCATGTTCGTAACTCCTTACTTGTGAGAGTATGGCATATATTGTGGCATTGATTCTATCACCATTGACAATGCCTTCAGCTTTAGAGTCAGATATATAAAACCCTGTGTACCATAGTCCTTGCCATACTCTAGCATGGTTTTCTCGTAGTTTTCTTACAGCAGTTCTATCACCAGTTAGAGCAATCACTTTTTCCATTTCCTCAATAGCTTTCTTTTCAATAATGTCTTTATGTTTTGCATAATCTGATTTCTTTATTGGTTTACTGTATTGCACTGTAGTTAGTATGAGTAGGTCCAGCCCATCTCTGGCATCCACTTTGATAGTGTCACCCAGTTTCCTGCTCACCACTGAAGCAGCTAGGACATTCTCACTGTCTGGTATTGGTACCATACCAGTTACTACTTCATACTCCTTAGTGTCAACTCCTTGGTGCAACTTAATAGTTTGCTTTACAGATGTTGGCCAATCAGATACTCTTGATGTTGTCAATCTCAACTTTTTCTCAGTATTTGAAGGGTTATTAACCCAAATCTCTTGTACAAACAATGAAGGTATTGTTCGGTGAGCGTAATACTGATATGATACTTGTAAACCTGAATTTGAACACTGAAATCTGTGTACAATACCCTTTTTATACTCAGCTACAGTAAATTCTTTCATTTCATAGTCGTCTATGACATACAAGGGGTGATAGTACAGGGGTAACGAGAGAGTTCTCCCATGTTTTATGTTCAAATGAGGAACCTGTTCAAGTGCCAGGCCTAGTAAGCCATTTCCAACATAAGGCACATAGTTGTGGCTTAGAGAGTTCAATGACGCTGAGGATTCTTGCCTTAGGTACACATCGTAATCTTTCAAAGAAGATTCGAAAGGCTTCATGAAATTCTTTACACAAACATTCTGGTGGGTTGTCAGATTCTCGGAATCAAACATCCATTTCATAAAAGTAGGTCCGATATATAGAACTAAAAAGATAACGACCAGGCAAATGATGACCAGCTTTTTTCTGGTCAAGGGTCCATCAGTTAATCTGTTGATCCGCCTCAAAACATCCCCGGCACGACGACTCATGTCTGCGGCGTCAGAACGGATCCTTTCCATTACAAATCTTCAGTAGCTTTATACTATACACTCTAGCTTTTTTAACGCTTTCAAGTGAGACCAATTCTTATCATTGTAAATCGGTAAATTCACAAAAAAACTGAACTTTTATTTTTTATTCAAATGCAAGGGGCCACGGAACGAACAAACAATCACTTGACTTGCACACAGCAGCACAGATAAAATAATAAATAAATACACGAAAATTGTGACAGATGTTTTTATCTGTGCAGCTGTGGCACTATAGAATAAAAATAAAAAGATTAAAAAGTAAAATGTAAGTTCGGCAGGGTAAATAACGTTCTATGTTAGATTATATTCAAATAGCAGGAATTGCTTACTGGATTAATTACCTATTCCATTAAGGACAGGATACAATCAAATAGCACCAATAATCTCAGCAAGCCAGTAAGTACGGTGGGCTACACATCAAGCTATACATAACCAGTGTAAGCTGACTTCTGATTGTACGAAAAACATACACAATGCGATGTCAGCTAAAACTGGTTTTGTAAAGCTTGATGTGTAGTAGCAGTTTGTACAGCCCGCCTATAGTACGATAAAAAAAAAATCGAGTCATATCAAAAAGATATGATTAAAATTACTCTAATTTTGAACTACATGTCTTATAAAGAAATCGATAATTTGAAATTGTGATTTACAATGAAAACTTATATATGGTATATGGGGGAGCAGTCATTTGATGATTTCCCACTCCCCAAAAAAAAAAAGTATTGTTCGCAAAAATTTTAAAATGTCTGATTAAATAAATAAATAATTTGATTGGCAATGTTAGTACAATAATTTAGGTAGGTACAATACATGGTCCCACAGGCATATGAAATGGCCCAATAGGTTGAAGTTTATAGACGACTACTCTCACCAACTGTAATAAATAATTTTTGATATGGCAACTATATATTGACAACAGCGAAAGCCCGCGAATTTTAGAAATGTGATAAACTACATAATACGAAAGCGCGGGAAACTTCAACTAGGTCGAACGTGATTTTTGATTCATATTATTTATTAAATAAAATATCAGTTTAGTTTAGTTTTTTTTAGTTTTATGTATATATTCCATAAGTGTAGATAGTATATTTCTTCGTAGTGGTAAGTCTTTTATATTTTTATTGTAGATAGGGCGGCGATGAACGATCCGCCAGACCCGGGGGCCGTGGTGCCCCCGGCAGGCAGCTTCGTTACAATCTCTGGCGAGTCCGGTATGGATACTGATGGGTCCATATCGGGCAGAAACTTAAAAAGAAGTCGGGTCCATGTTTGCAAAACTTGCAATAAGAGACGCAAGAAACATAGGCGCGGTTCGGAGCCTTCCGGTTGCGAGTGTTCCGATTCAATACGCGAGATAAAAGATGTTACTCCGGCTACTGTATCCACACCTCCTACCCCTACTTCCCTTCCAAGTCCCATTGGACGTAAAACCTATGAAAAGCACGACAGTGCTCCCTATGTTATTCATATTCAAAAACTTCAAAAGGAAGCCAATGATGGTACCACGCTTCACCCAGTAGTGGTTGGCAAATTTTTAAAAACTAATAACTTTCAGAATATAATTGATGGCAGCGTCAAAAGAATAGGGCGTAATAAAGTATCTTTGTCATTCAGTAGTTATTTAAGTGCCAATAGTTTCATAGAAAGCAGTGCTTTAGAGCAACAAAGTCTCAAAGCATTCATACCAACATTTAATATTACTCGTATGGGGTTAGTTCGCGGAGTTCCTGCAGAATGGTCTCCTGAAGAAGTCCAGGACAACATAAATGTCCCAATAGGTTGTGGGTCTATAATTAAAACAAGACGCATAAATTTCAAAACATTTATTGATGGTACAGTGGTGTGGAAACCATCACAAACAGTAGTGTTAACTTTTGATGGACAGATCCTACCTAAAAGAGTGTTCATGTTTTATAACTCATTACCTGTTGATTTATATGTGTACCCAACTGTTCAGTGTTACAATTGCTGCCGGTATGGTCATACCAAGATTCAGTGTCGCTCAAAAGCTAGGTGTTATAAATGTGGACAAAACCATACTGGTGACAGTTGCAACATTGAAGAGGACAAAGCCTCTTGTTGTTTGTGTTCAGGTTTTCATTTTGCAATAAACAATATATGTCCTGAATATTCAAGACAAAAACAAATTAAAACTTATATGGCTCACAATTGTGTGTCATATGCAGAAGCCCTAAAAGTGCACCCTCCAGTAGAGAAGTCTTTTGTTGATGCTCTTTTGTCCTCTCCTTCTCGAAATACCAGTGATCGCTCCCCCATAGCCATTAATAATTCTTCTTCTTCTAAAAGTACTTCTCACTCTTACAAAAAAACTGTGTTCCTTAAACCACGCTCTCCTCTACGCAAACCTGTCCAGGGTGGTTATAATAAAGAAGCTCACAATGCTTTATTAAAGGATTATCAAATACCACAACCTTCAAATGGTTGTGCCCTAAATGCAAATACAGAGCCTAAATCAGTCCCGTCTATTGAAGATTTTACCAAAGCACTTTTAGAACTTCTTTCCCAATTTAATTTTTCACCGTCCAACGCTGCTTCCTTTACTAATAGTCATATTCCCTCCACCTCCTGTGATGGACAAAGAATCCCATCTCCTACATTGGAACTGCCGAAGCCTAATAAATAAAAAAAGTGATATTATTCATTTAATCAACAAATACAAGCCATTTGCCTTTGCTTTAGCAGAGACATGGCTTAAAGCTAACAACATATTTAAAATTCACTCTTACATAACAGTGAGATCAGATAGATCTGATGGGTATGGTGGAGTAGCCATCCTCATTAAAGATTCTATCCCTTTTACTGTTATTTCTTTACCTCCTCATAGTGAGGAGATTTCTATTGTAGCTATAACTGTAAATAGTATGTGTCTAGTTTCTGTGTATATATCTCATCCTTCTGTTTCTATCCTTCAAGAAATTAATAATCTTTTTTCCTTTCTTCCTAAACCATTTTTAGTTCTTGGTGATTTCAACTGTCATCATCAGTCATGGGGCAGTTCCTTTTCTAATGCCGATGGTGAAGACTTATTACAGATCTTAGACCTTCACAACTTATGTACATTAAATACTGGATCTCCTACTCGCAGATCTGAGCCTCACCAAAATCAGAGTGCAGTAGACCTGTCCATTTGTACTCCTAACTTCTCATCTTCTTTATCTTGGTCTACTCTTTCTTCTTCCTATGGTAGTGATCACTTTCCTATACTCATAACCCTTCCTTCTTTTAAAGCAAAATCTTCAGTTAGAAAATCTCAATTCAAATATAGAGTTCCTAACAAAACTGATAGTTCTTGGAAAAAATTTAAATCCTTAGTTCAATCAAAATTCTCTTCTCTTCCTCCTCTATCTGAAGGTAATGAACTTTTGTGTGCAGAGGCTTTATCCAATGCTATGATTTCTGCAGCAAATGAAGTCTTTCCTGTAAAAAACGGTAACCATTACAACAAAATTCCATCTCCTCCCTGGTGGGACTCATTCTTAAAAGAAAAGAAGCAGAGATTGCCTACAACGAGAACATGTCGCCGACCAATTATGAGTCCCTCTTGAAAATATTGGCTGACACTCGAGAATTGTTTAAAAAAAAGAAGATAGCTGGGTGGCGAAATTTTTGTCATTCAATTTCCCCCAATACTCACCCTACTTTAGTTTGGCAAAATATTCGAAGATTTCGATCTGCATTTAATCAATCAAATTGTTCGCAAATATCCAACTCAGTTGCTAATGATTTTCTAGATAAATTGGCTCCACCTTGGGTGCCTGAGGTTATTCAGACAATTTCGTCCCCCAACACTAATCTCCTAATAAACTCCAATGATTCTGATTGCACCCTAGCTCTCCCGTTTTCATTAAATGAGTTGAAAAATATAGTCCATCACACAGTAGATTCAACACCAGGTAAAGACGGCATTCCATATTCCTTTTTTACAAATGTTAGTGATAGTATTCTCTGTTATTATTTAGATTTAATTAATTCAATTATTACGTCCGGAAATGTACCTCAGGAATGGAGACATCAAGTGGTGTTGCCAATCCCTAAACCCAACAGACTACCATCTGACGCGTCCTCTTTTCGTCCCATTGTTTTGTCGTCGGTCCTGATGAAATTGGCCGAACATCTAATAAAAAATCGACTTGAGTGGTATGTCGAAAGCAAAAGCTTGTTGGCGACTTCTCAGTTTGGTTTTAGAAAAGGAAAAAGTACATCGGATTGTTTAGCCATTTTTACCACAGATATCCGTCTAGCTCTCTCTAACAATCAGTCAGTGGTGGCAGCATTTTTAGATATAAATGCTGCATATGATAATGTTGTATTATCTATATTACAAAGTAAATTAATCTATTTAAATATCCCAATAAATCTTATTAATTTCATTTTAACAATATTGTCCGAACGCTCCGTTAGCTTGTCACTTTCTGATAGGGAGTTAACTCGTCTTGTGTGGCGAGGTCTCCCACAAGGCTCAGTTCTGAGTCCTTTATTGTATAATATATATACTTATGATCTAGATCAATGCTTTACCGAAGATATTCAAGTTTTGCAATACGCTGATGATTTGCTTTTATATCATGCCTGTCAATCTATTGATCAAAGCTGCCTTTTCTTGACCTCAGCTTTGAAATCCTTATCTTCCTGGCTTCACAATAATGGTTTAGATCTTTCTACGTCTAAGAGTGCTTCTATAATTTTTTCCAGAAAACGTAATCTTCCTCCAGCTCTCGTCTTGTACAATGATATTCCTATCCCTTTTCTTGACAAGTTCAGGTACTTGGGGGTTATTTTTGATTCAAAACTTAACGGTGTCGCCCATTGCGACTCTATTTCAATTAAATGTGAACGTAATATTAACATCCTTAGATGTCTCTCTGGTGTATGGTGGGGTGCTCACCCTACATCTCTGAAACTAATGTACAATGCTATAATCAGAAGTATTTTTGATTATGGTCTGTTTATTTTAGAGCCAATAAATGTATCAGCCAAACAAAAACTGGATCGAATTCAGTCTAAGAGTTTGCGCATCATATCTGGAGCTATGAAATCAAGTCCCATTAATGCTCTTCAAGTAGAATGTGGCGATGCTCCTTTACACATTAGAAGACAGTTCCTATCTGATAATTTTTTATTCCGCATTATCCAGTTTTCAGACCATCCCCTTATCCCTAAACTTGCATGTCTTGCTTCTCTCATCAATACTTCTTCCTACTGGTCTCATAAATCTATTCCATGCTTAGTTCAGAGCTATCAAAAATGGACTTCTCTTTCTTCTCCCTCTCACCGTTCTAACAAATTGCCGTTATTCAGCCATAGTTATGATAGTTTAATTTTCTCCCCTTTAGTTATATATAACTGCGTTGATAAGTCTGACCCAAATTGTGGATCTTTATTTAACATATTCTTAGACGAACAAAGCGAAGACTATCACCATCTGTACACCGACGCTTCCAAAAGATCTCCAACGGGTTGTGTTGGAGTAGGAGTCTTTCATTCCGAATATAAAATAGTACAGAAAGTTAAACTTCCTCAGGAGTCTTCTGTATTTTCTGGGGAATGTTTTGGTTTGTTTAAGGCAGTGGAATATGTTTGTATGTATAAACTGAAAAACTCAATCATTTTTACAGATTCTTTGAGTGCTCTTCAAGCCTTAAGTAAATTTCCTTTTAAATTGAAAACATTATTTCCCGTTATTTTAGAAATTAGAGAATTAGTTTATAGAGTTACATTGGCAGGGGGTTCTATTAAATTTGCCTGGGTCCCTAGCCACTCCGGTATTCATGGAAATGAAGTTGCTGACAGGCTTGCCAACGAAGCAGTGGAGTGTGGTGACATTTTCCCATTTAAACATTTTCCACATGACCTTCCTTCTTTATCTAAAATCATTCTACGGGAGTCTTGGAGAGAAGAGTGGAAGGAATCTATTCTTTCTAAAGGTCTTTATTATTCAAAGATTCAACCCGATATCCCAGCCAAACCGTGGTTTTCAAAAGTTAAATTTAACAAAAAAGAAACGTCTATTTTAATAAGATGCAGATTAGGCCATGTATGTTCTCCAGCCCACCTTGCCAAACTTGGCATTGTGAATAGCCCAGCTTGCGAATGTGGATCTGACTTCTCTGACATCAACCACATTCTTTTTTCCTGCCCTCTCTATGATCGTTCTCCTTTCATTTCTGACCTTATTTCTTTAAATGTTCCTTTTCCTTGTTCGACCCTTTCCTTACTGTGTTCTAATAATCTATTAATTTATAAGTGTATAGCTTCTTATATTTTTATAAATAATATTAAGTTGTAAATATAAATTTTTATTTTTTATTCCGTTTAAACTAGTATTGATGTATATACTTATATGTAAGATATTTAACTCTCCTGATTTTTCCAAATTCCGGTTCCTTTTCTTTATTGTATCCCTGTTTCCCTACCTTTGAAATGCTACCAAATTATATAAATTTACTTTGACACTGGCAATGTTTAAAACGGTGCCAAAAGAAGAAAAAAAAAAAAAAAAAACTACATAATATCATTGAGTTATAATGTACTACGTACTAGAGGAGCTATTTTAAACAAAATATGGCGCGTAATTTAGTGACAGCGGAGCATGCGCAGTGCAAGCGGGTGCCATAGATAACACCAATGCGCGCAGATGCGACATATTTTTGAAGTTGACTTCTATAGGCTTCTTTAATATTATGTGCATTATAGGTATCGTTATAAAAGTAGTTATAATATTAAAATAAGAAATGTATAACATAAAATTATGTGGAAAATAATAATATAACAAAATAAAATAAAAAAATTATTGAAAGGGTAGTGAGGAAGTGTAGTGTCGATTGTGTGAGATAGCAGAGGCAAAATTAGTCGGGAAGTCGTGTTTTTAGAAGATACATAGTATTTTCAGTTGCATCACAATATCTTGTATGATATTATATTTATAAATGAAACGAATTTAAACTGTAAAAAATTTAATTCCCATGAAATAATATAAGTACTCTTCTTGACTTTGTGGTGTATTTCTCGTTTTCCTTGAAATGAACATATTCGTGAATATTCTATTGGCAATCACGTGACTTTGCTGCGATTCTTCTGAATAAAAATCCAAAATAATTCTCTAGTACTAGGACACGGCCGACGAAACCTTAAAAAAATATATATATTTAATAAATAAAAAATATTAATATTACTTAATAATTTTTTTTCTCATGATTATTAATAACATTTTCTTGTTCGTAATTGTTTAACGTTACCCGACGTTAGTGTCCATTCTGCGCATGCAACAAATATTTTACTCTTTGATATCAACATCAACATGGCCGCCGTCGAGGTGACTCGTCTTACATAATTACAAATAATAAAATTAGGCATGTTTTAAAGATAATATTTTGAACTTACTGGTAAAAAATCACTCCTTGAATTTTATTTATATTTCTCAAGCTGTTTGAACAGTATCCCAATGCACACGAAGGCATATTTTTTGAACAAAACTTTGCACTCGAAATAATCTAGCTGCTGCAAGCGCTCGACATAGACTAAGCGAGTGCATGTGCAGGGTGCATGCACCCTAACTCGTGTTACAAAAAATTTAGTTGAGGTGACTCCTCTAGTATGAAGTACATTATAACTCAATGCATAATATGTAGTTTATCACATTTCTAAAATTCGCCTGAACGAACAGCAGACAAGAGAACAGTATATTATACTGTTCTCTTGTCTGCTGTTCGTTCAGGTGACTTTACGATAGATATAGGACTGAGGTGAATATAAGGGACAACGCACACCGGAATGGCAGCGGCCGCCCGCGGCGCCGTGAGGCCGCCAGCGTCGCTAAAAACAATAGGCGCGCGCATGGCGCGCGGCCGCTGACGGCCGCTGGCAGTCTCGCGACCTTTTCAAGCTTTTCAAGCGATACTAGACTTTTAAGTATGTAGTTAAAGTTTAAAATTATTTCACACTGAAAGTGCTCGCCGCGCCGCTGCCGGCCGCTGCCATTCCGGTGTGACTCGGGCCTAAGCGTACAGGACATAGACAGAAGCTTGCGTTAGAAGGTCTCCATTTGTGGAATACATAAGAAATCGATATCGCCACTCCATGTTTATAAAGTAATTAGACACGGTGAAAAAGAGGTTGAGTAGAGGTTGTAGGTATAAATAAATAAAACAAAAAAGTAACTGGTAAAATGAATTATTATTTACTAAAATACCAATACGGAACTATCACAATACGAATACATAAAAAATGTACAAAATTGATGAAAAGCACCACAAATGTTTGTCTAAAATGGTAGTAGAAAAAAACAATGACGTATTATATATAGACACGTTATGAACTAACATCGCGGCACTTAAAAACGGCGAAAATACGATCGAATACTTATACGCGTGAAGAAAGGGAAAGAAAATATGACACCGTACGGCAGGATGCCTGTTGTTAGAGAGAGATAAATATACATCTTCAGTTACGTCACAGGAGAAGTAATAGTTATATTGCATGCTCATTGGTCGAGCGCATGAGTGACGTAGCTATTAGAGGCATATGGGGAAAAAAGGACATTCGATTTTCTGGAGTTAATAAAATAGTTAATTTGATTTAATACCGTATTACCTACTTTACGAATAAATGAACAAAAAAATATTATTTTTAAAATTTTAATGCTGTAGTAATTATTGTTACATATTTAATTAAAAAATAAAACAAAATATCTTTATAAACTTATAGAAAACCTTTATTCATCATGTAAAAAACGTTAACACAACATAGGCAATTGAACAATATGCGGTAATCGAAGTCATTATTATTATTTATTATATTATTGACTTATGTTGCAAATACATACTTTTTAAATTCCTTCAAACAAACTTAATTTATTCCTTTTTTGCCTCTTATAATTTGATTCTTATAAATTCTATCAACAAAAAAAAACACTAGTGTAATAGTGTCCAAACCTCCCCTAACGGCACGTGACTACTGACTGCATGCGCCGGCCGCCATTAGACGACGGAGTAGAACAAAATAAAACAAAAATATTGTAGTTTTGTGAACTTAAGCATGAAATGACACATTTTTGTCTTTAACTTTTGGGGTATAATTTGTACATCGTCTGAAAACACACGACGGCATGTTTTCTTTATGTTTTGCACAGGTTTACACACACGATATAAATTGAAAACAAACGTAGCGTCGGGCGAGAGGTCGGTGCGTAACTAAGCGCGATGTGGCCAATTGGCTTCATTTCGTGTTGTCATTTTTGAGTGCGGACAACGTATCTATAGTTTTATACATCATTGGAAAAAAATAAATTCGTTAATATTATTATTGCTGGGCTTAATTAGGAGATTCTCTAAATACCTAAAATTTTCTACATCTATAATTTTTGTAACTTAAAAAGTATTGTCGAAAAATTACCATTTCAATAACACTGTATTTAATAAACATGTTACATACATAAATTAAAAATAAAATAGTCTAATTAGATTGGAAGAAATATTATTTTTGTAAAATAGGTACCTCATTGAAATCTGGTAAAGTACTAACAAAAAGACGCATCACTGTTTTCATATTATAAGTTAATATAAGCATAAATGTGACTTTATTTTGTTTTTAAGTAACGTCAATAAACGTTATGCCACGGAATAGTATAATTTATTAAGAATAAAAATGTGTATATAATCAATGATTTTATAGTAAAATATTATTGCAAATATAATTTAGCACCAGTAAGGTGCATCTTGTAGTTTATCAAAATAGTTTACACTATTCATAAAAAATTCAATTACACAAATTATTTTCGTGGAAACCCTGTATACTAATATGTTATTATAATATTAGGCACTTATTAGATTTAATAAATATTCAGAATAAGGAATAAGATAGGAATGTACAGATATTTGAAGGAATAAATATTTACCTTTTTGTTACAAATAAATACGTTGTTTTTTTTCTTACTACATTAGTTGGTAAAAGGCGTTACTTTTACGACAGCGGAATGTGATCTCATAAGTAATTTTTGTTTTTAATAAATATAGGTATATTTTGATCTAATACTGATTACTTAGAAAAATAGACGTTTCAGAGATCTTTCCAATTGTTAAATAAATATTCTACATATTATTTAAAAGTTAATATTGTCCGTATTATATTAATTTTCTATTAACAACATTTAAAATAACAACCATCTAAGTTAGTAAAAAATAGTAAACAGTATATTTTTCTATAGTAAAAATATTTCGTTTCGTCAGTTAAATTGTACGTAGAGCTATGATATAGTTAGTAATATCGGTCATGAAATACCTAGTCAATACGGATATACAACCCGTATGTCTTATCTGTGCACCTTGCAGGAATGCGAGACATGTGTGTTCGCCCCTTTCTTCACAGCCTGTCAAATGTGACAGCTGTCATATGTCGTAATACTGCTACGCGAAATTGACTCTTATTATCACTGTGGTGTGGTTGTGGTTTACTCAACTGGCCAGTGGTTGACAAGCCATACGATCGGATAAATATTTAATAGCGATAGCATTCCGTCAGCGCTATGTCTCTGCGCGAGATACACAGTTAAGTCGTTATTACCCAAGCTTTAGGGCCGGACACTACCAAAGCGGAGAGGAGAGGAGTGTTTTCGTGTCAGCCAATCGGCTTGCATTATTTTCACACCCCACCGCTTAGGTTTAGCGCAATACAGCATCCTATTGGTTACTAATGAGACTCACATCTCTGCTTTAGTCTTGTATGCCGTAATTAAAACAATTGAAAAACTATTGTGTCTCGCGTATATGTCATGGCAGTCAAAGGGTTAGTGGAATCCGGTCTTAGGATTAGTACTGCTGGCACTAACTGGTCAATATTGTCAAAATATTTTTAATAAAAGCTAAATTGCTAGGAGTTTATTAAACTATTCAATCGAGGCATCAAGAATCTTAATTTTTTTTTAAATGTATTTTTATACAGGCTGAACTTTAATTTACTGAGGACCTTTCTGGGCAGATATTATAGTAGGTACTTATGCATTACAACCAAAGTATAAACCAATAAAAAGTGTATTCTGTCGAAATATATTCTCAGAACAACTTTTATTATTGTGTTGTTCCCATAATTGATATAAAAGACACGCAAAGACGCGCGACAGAAATATGTGTATTATCTTGTGGACACGGCATGAGTTTGCTATGTTTACTTTTTGAGTTTTTCAACTCTGCTCTATTATGAATCGAAAATAATAATTGTTAGCAAACATAAGTTCTTTTTAAAAAAATTAACAGTACATCAAGTCACCTGAATATGTTCTATCAGTCTGAGTAAAAATGTTCACTGGTCAAACTTGTATGAATAAATAAATAACTGTAAATGATTCTAAGTGCCTCTCACTTCAGCGAAAACACAGTTCGTCGCTGGATCTCCTCTACGATTGCTTGATGTCTGGTAGTGAACGATACTTAAACACATAATTATACTCGTGGTGACAAACATCAAGACAATTTTTGGGCCTTTTTTATTACTTAGACTGAATATAATCATTTTTTTTTATCTAACCCAATTAATGTTTTATATTAAATATAATTAATTTATTGTTTACATAAAAACGAACGAAACGAAGTATGATACGGTATGCACGAAAAGAAATTAACTTTGTGTAAGTAGCAGTTATTTTCATGACTCCAATCATGTGTTTACGGTTCGATCACTATTACCACTCACTCCATATAGTATAGTATAGTCTCACTCTAACACCCGATCTCCTAATCCGAGAGTTGTGTATCCTTATTCATTATCCACGTTCTTCCAGTCTCTATCCGTCCTGAGGAGTACGATGTCTTCTTCCGAATCAGTTTCCGAAGGCGGCAGCTCTTCTTCGTCGAAGTATGGTTTGCGAACTATGTCTGAAAAAATTATGAAACTTGAGTGATATTTTTTTCTAGAGGTGTCATTTATTTTATCAATTTTTTTATCCTCGCCACTCCGGGAAGAGTGGAGGGGGTTAGATAGTGGTATTTTTTTTTCAAACTGGGGCGGAAACTTGGTAATGACGCCTGGGCATTTAAGATAGATTAAGTACTTAAAAAATGTGGTTAGCATATTTCGTGAATAGGACAGAGCCTTTGTAGCGCCTTTAGCGAGACGCTTTGTCGAGCTTTTTTTTTATGATTTTGTTCGTAGAATTTCACCGTTGCTTGTCCCTTATATTCAGAGCTTTTGATTTTTATTACTAAATAAATAAGGTGGTAGCTTACCACCAACGTCCTCGCACAGCGGCCGCTTGTCGTCGCTAGGTATTTGAGTGAACATGTACTGTCGGCGCGAGTCCTTCGCTCGCTCGCGACAACTGAAGCACCAAGCTGATATCGTCACCACTGCTACACCCAGTACACCTAAAAATAAAAAAAATACAAGTATTATAGCAATGAAGTTGGCCTTTAGATTATGAACGATAAGACATGGAGGTCCGAAAGAAAGGTCGTGCATATGCACGCACTTTCTTCGTCGAAATAAGGGCTACAGCCTGACAGCTTTTAAAAAATAACAAAAGAAAGAGTCACTTAGCACATACTGGTGCCGATTCTCTTGTGCACAAACTATCGTAAATTTAAGTTAAGTGCATCTTTCTCTTTCCTTTTAATTAAAATATATAACAAACTGCCGCAAGCAATTAAAGACGAAACCAGAATTGTCCCATTTAGAAATAAATTAAAATCCTTTTTACTAAAAAACTGCTATTACTCTATTGAAGAATACCTAAACCAAAAACCTAGATAATTTAAATCCAAGCACACACCATGAACTCCAACCTGCACTTATATAAATACTACCACACACACACTAACATAAATACACCAATCAAAATACACCTACCCACATTTATAAAATTAATACGGCGATCATAAAAAAGAATAAATATCTTGATTTATTTAAATTGATTAATATTAAATATAATTATAAATGTAAAATATCTATTAAAATATTATTAGCCTCTCAAACCTCAAATTTTGCAATGCCTGAAAAAGGCCGCTAAGTTGTAAGGACTACTTGTTATATTATTATTAAGACCACTAATGTACACTTAGTAAGCAAATAAATACATTGATTGATTGATTGATTAAGAAAAGGACAGAAGATCAAACATTAGTTAAGTCCTGTCAAATTTAGACACCCCATAAATATACGTCAATTTTCATCAGGCGCTGTCTAATTTGACAGGATTAAACTAAAATGTATCTTCTGTCCTTTTCTTTAAGAAATGGAAAGAGAAAGATGCACTTAACTTAAATTTACGATAGTTTGTGCACAAAAGAATCGGCACCATATTTATGGGTTTAGCTCGCCTTTAGTACTTTATTAATTTTATTTGTACCATGTATCTTTTCTCTTGTTTGTGTGCAATAAAGAATATGAATACTTTAGCTAAGCACTATACCTGTCACTGTTACACAACTGACTGAGACGGAACATAGCGAAGACGTGCTTAGTAGCTTCTATTTATCTCGCCATTAGATATCTCCTTCAAAAGCTATTAACAATTTCAATTTTATATTTGTTCTATGAAAGGCAAGAAGGCTAAGCTACTGCCTCGGAAAGACGCTGGATCAGTGCAATTGGAAATTTTAGAGTCTCGCAGTTTAAATGATGATTACAAACCATTTTAAATTTGTAGTTGCAATGGAAAGTGAATTCTTTCACAGCGACATAAGGTTCGTATTCCTAAAACCGTAATAATATGCTACAAACCTGCCAACATGACGAACACCAGTCGCGGCATACCCAACACGTAGTCGTCACTCTCCAGTTTGAACAAAACGTTCGGAGTCAGGTTCTCTTTGCCGTTTATCTGTAACAAAATATTTTATATCAATTGTTTAGTATCTGTTCTGTTTGTATTTCATGACCCAGGTGGTAATATTACTCAGTGTAACGAAATGACCGCAATTGGAACTAAAAAGGAATTGTTTATCTATAGCAAGTTTAGGTTATTATAGGGGCTTAGTAGGACTCGTGTCCCCACCAAGACTGCAGCAATGTGAACATTTTTTACTAATTAATAATAAACTACTATCTAATAGCAATAAAATTAAAAAAAGGCGTGATCGCGAGCAAGAAAATCATATTGCGCTGCAGAATTTGTTATTTGAACATGCAAAATTCAAATACCACTGGCCCATCACATCTTATTTCGATATTAATATGAGCATTAAGTCATACAGCTAAGGGTTTGCTATGTTAACTTTTGATGTTCCGCTGTAATTTGGGTTTAAATATTCTTTATTTATTTTTTTACCCTTAAATTGCTGTAACACCCGCAGACCTTGAAAAATACAACAAAAAACATAACTTACCACAATATGCTTTTGCTTGGTAATATAAGAGCTGACAGAAGCACTAGCGACCACCTCCTTAGCCTTATACTCAAGCGGCAGAGTGACCACGAAGCGGCCGGCCGCGTCGCTCTGGTTCTGGCCGATTATTGGGGCCTTCGCCCCTATTGGGCGGATGCTTACAGACACTGAGGGCAGTGGGTTACTGTCGTGGTCTAGAGTTAGGCCTGGGGAACATAAAATCATTACAATAATATAAATTTTGTGAAAAGGTTATATACATAACACTTTTACACGTCAATATTTTGTTTTAGTTTTAGCGAACGATGGGGCCGTTGTTTCCTAGCTGGACTGCTCTGAGAAGAAACATCCGAAACAAACTCAGAGGTCAAAGTATCTTTTTAAGTCAATACAATCGTATTGGTCAAAATGTGCGAGGACCATGAAGGTTAATGTCTGAGGTACTCTCTTGATGGGAGAAGCACAGATTTGAGTGGAATTGTCCAGAATTGGAGGTTTACTAACAGCACACACTTCCATGGGCACAGGTAATCTTATGGTGCGACTTAGCTTGGCGTATTTAGCAAAATATTTGTGTGTTCTATGCAACGTAAAATGACCCTTATTCTGATAAGTATATAGTATAGTTTGTTTTGCCCAAGTAATGCATCTTTTTTGGCAAATATGCCTAGTAAAGTCCACCACTAGAAAATTATTAAAATATATTTGTAAATGATGGGTCAACGAACAACAAAGACGGCAGATTACCGAGCTGCTATACGGGGTGAAAAATTTCGGTGAGGCAGTAATGAGAACTAATTTAAGAAGTGTTGCAGCTACATGAAAATAGTCTTAAGAGGTCGATATTTTACTGTCTAATAATTAATAAATAACAACTCAGGGCAAAATCTTCTATGGCTCCAATTCAGGTTAGATTAATAAAAACGTCAGAAATTTAAAAAACACTTTTCGTTACTACCCTACTTTAGTTACAAAACTTATGTTTCCTACTCACCAGTAACATAAACGACATTAGGGTTGTCATCCACCTTCACTTCAGCGAACTGTCCTCCCGGTATCGTGTCCGTGTTGATGCGCCGCAATATTACGTCCTTGCTCTTGAGCACGCCCTCTACCACTGTCCATGTCAACATCTAGATGGAAATAGTAATTTTTACACGACTGCCCACATTTATTTTCAGGGTTTCTTTTTTCTACTTTAATTTTTAGCGACTGAGCGGATTTAGCTTATGCTTTATGCTAGTAAAATACAAAAATATGTGTAATTATAAATCATCTATGCAGGTGTTAATTTCATTGCACTTTAGTTTTTCTAAACACTGACACACTCTTTACGAAGCCACTCTTCTGATCACTCTTGCAAAGACTTCAAATAAAGTGATTTATATGGTAAGTAAGACTTGTCGGCCTAATTTAGTGTTTTGCATATTGGTGCAAGGATTCCAAAATGCGTTGGCTCGTGCCTTGGCCTTGTATTAATAGACTAGTATTCTTGTAACATTACCTGGTCCTGATAGTTATGACAGCGCACAATAACTTTATAAACGCCGGGAGGTAACATGACGCGGTAGTGTGCTTGGTTGGGAGTGACTCTGTATTGTCGCTCTAAACCTGTGACAGCTACGATCGCTTGACGCATCGGCATGCCGTCTTCGTTCTTTATGAAGCCTACGACACCTGAGGACAGTTTACAAGTATGCAAACATTAACAGATTGTCTCTTAAAATATAGTAAGACAACTAAACGACGAACATACGTTTTGAAGGTATGAGATAAAGGCTCCTCCAATGTAAAGCAAGAAAGATTCGAGCTCACAGATGTTATGTCAAGTGGGCTAGTGAACGACGGCGAATAACATTAATTATGCTATTTCGAAACGTAATTTTTAATAAATGTAGCCACAAAATAAATAAAAACATCATTTAACTCACCAGTATTAGCCAGCTCAACAAACTTCATGAGACCTCTCAAATTATTTCTCCAAACCCACGCAATATCGCTTTCCACCGGCATTTTACAGCAACTGAGCCCCGCCGATATCACAGGAGTATTATATCTCTCACATAGCACATCAATCAGATCTCCATGATTCGCACCAGACCCCTTACATTGATACTTGTCGTCCACAGTCCTGCTATCCTGGTACCTCGTGGCAAACTGTTCATACAAATTCTTAGATAACTCAGGGTACGTAATATCTTCGGAACCAGAAGCAAGTTCAAGAATCATATCGTATTTTTCTTTTTCTAACATGTCTGCGAAGGATTTTTCTCTAGTATAATTTGAGAGGGGATTTAGGTCCTTTTTAGTTAGGTAGCTGTATAAGCTATCGCCAAATTCTTCTTCTAAAGGCTCGATGTCGCATTTATCAGTGCCGTCGTACTGTTTAATAATCTTTTCAGATAGTATATCAATGTTGGGAATAAAATGTAGGACCGCGTTTTGTAGAAGGCGTCTGTGGACAGGTTCGCCGATGGTGTAGGCGGTTGCTATGTGACGCGCGAAGTTCAAGAGCATTTCTTGGCCTAAAGGTTGCGAGCCGTAGAAACTGCTGCAAATGGCGATGTGGAATTTCGTTTCTTCTGGGGAGCCGACCTGTGGAAGAATTTTTTGGAAGGTATAGAACTAATATACTATTTGACATCGCATGATCCTTTTCGCAAGTCATAACAACAATGATTGTTGACTGTCTAAAATCTGTACGTCTAAATTCAGCATGCTGCACTTATAGCACAGTTATAGGACTTATGAAGATTTAAAATAGAAAGAAATATAAATTTATGTCCTTATAGGCTTTTTAATGAAAAATGTGTTTTTTTTTTAATAAAAGTTATTTATCTTAGTTCTAGTGGCCGAGGTAAATAAACATTGCCCTACTGTCAAGAGTAGATGCAGAAAACACGTTGCTATTCTAAAATTTTTGTATTCATTAGTTTTCCTTAAACTTCTAAGAAAAAATGCCAGTAAAAAAAGTCCCAGTCCATCTTACCTCGTCAGTCATCTTGAGCTGGTGGAAGGTAGACGTCAGCATGCTGTCTCCGGCCCTGAACTCCGCTATGCTCGGGAACCGGTTCTCAAGATCCGAGAGAGCCGCGTACAGCTCCAGCCGCGAGTGGTAGCGCGTATTTATTATGTTGTCTAATACGCTGTTGATCAAATGTTAATTTATTTAGGGATTTTTGTACAACACTAATAAGGAATCTTCTACATCGTGATAAGTAAGTTGAGGAACATATTTAGGGAGGCGATAATATGCTTACATCCATACTAATATTATAAATGGAAAAGTGTGTCTGTCTGTATGTTTCTTTCTTTCACGGCAAAGCGGAGCGACGAATTGACGTGATTTTTTAAGTGAAATAGTTGAAGGGATGGAGAGTAACATAGGCTACTTTTTGTCTCTTTCTAACGCGAGCGAAGCCGCGGGCAAAAGCTAGTATGAATAATAAAACAATAGAAAATCGCAAATAAAACTGTAGATAATTATCGTAATAAGGCTCACAAAGTCTTAAAAAAGGACACCCTAGCGCTAGCGGTTGTATCGGGTCACTAATCTATGATAAAAGAGTGAAGTAGGTACAGTCCGTTCTTCTTTCGCCTATCAACAATCGCGTGTCTCAACAATTTATCACTACATAGTATAAAACAAAGTCACTCGCGTCTGTCTGTCCCTATGAATGCTTAGATCTTTAAAACTACGTAACGGATTTCGATGCGGTTTTTTTTAATAGATAGAGTGATTCTTAAGAAAGGTTTATATGTATAATACATGCATAATATAGTAGAGAAAAGCCGAGATTTTTTAAGATTTGTAACACCAGTGCGACGCTGGGGCGGGTCGCTAGTTGGTTATATGATGCATTTGGTAAAAAAGTAATCTGAGAATCGAATATTGACTAGCCTCCTTCAATATGTCCCTCGTCTTACATAACACGGTTTATAATCACTGACTCTATGATATAATACTTCAAGGATATTTACAAAGAAGTCGCTTAATTACTTTATATTTACATTTGTTATACTATACTACATTTCAATTATATTGGCACAAGTCTAAAACTTTCTATAATAGTTCCTAGCACACTATTCAGTCTATTTTCCACTTCTGATTAAATCCAAAATTGAAAATTATTTGGCATACAACTAATTTGTCAATACTTCACGTAAAATGATTTAATATTCTATATACCTACATAATATATTTACAAAAGGTTCAGTTTACCTGTATGTCTGTCAAAAATCACGTTTTAAGCCATGCAGTGTTACATATGGTGGTGTAAACTTCCTTTGGGTACATACATTTGTCAAATTTGACAATATATTGTGTAAAAAACTCTCTCTTATGCCCATTTCACACGAGGGCAGAACAGTGAGGCAGAACAGTGAGCTGCCCACTGTTCTATCTCATGTTCTGTGCGTTCAAACAGTAGCAGTACTGTACTGCCCACTGTTCTGCCTCACTGTTCTGCCCTCGTGTAAAATGGGCATTAATCAACTTGAAGTGCGCTTGAGGTAAGCTATCATCACATTATTATCAAGAGCAAGGCATCAAAGGCCCTCAGCAGGTTAAGCGGGATTAAAAATTATATTGAGAATGCCCTAAATATTTATCAAAGCAAGGGCGGATCTAGGAGGGTCATAATCCCCATCCGTCCTTTATATGTGTTTAACTTGGAATATATAAAAAAATGATAAATTCAATACGTATTCGTGACTGTGATTTTAACCATAGATTAATATTAATGAGTGTTCATGATTGCAGGCATGGGTTTCACGAACTCAAAAATTATTAGTAAAAACACACAGTTAGTGCAATGAACAACACAGATGCGTGCAAATATATTTATTAATAAAAGGTTATAAGTAAGCAATATTAATACAATGTGACATACAAATAAACTAATCATAAAAACTAATGTTAAGTATCAAGCCGTAGAAAAATTAAGAGAAAAATAAACGTAGAAAAAATTGTGTAAATTATATTTAGCTGCCTTTGCATAATCTCAAAATACTTAATACTTTTCATCAATAGCAAACATTTTATAGAAAATACTTCAGTAATACCCAAATTAACGCCGAGATAAATAAACACAGCAAAGCAAGTGTTTCGCTTAAGCAATATTATTATCACTGTCGCACAATTGTCAAACTACTTTGGCAAGATAGAGACAGCGAATAGCTAAGCTAAAGTACCTTCATATAATAGACGGTACTGTATGTGCTTTTCCTAAGCATTATTCCTGTCTTTATCAGACAATTGTTAAACTTATGAGTGCAGGAAAGAGACGGAAATAAAGCTAATTTAAAGTATGTGCTTAGTGTTTATTTATATCGACAGAAAGTGTGAATGTTAAATCAAAACGGAAAAATGGATTTTCAGAACTTCATAATCGTGTATCATTAATTAATGAGAATAGTATTAAAAGCTAAAATTATTACTATGAGATTACAAATCCAGTAGCCCAATTCACGTAATCAAAGGTCTTAACGACTAAAGTCGCTACGATATCGCTACGGTTTTGATTACGTGAATTGGGCTACTGTATGTTGAAACCTCAGTAATAATAGCATGCTATCCATACGGAGCAAGAGCATATAAATAGCCAGCAAAATATACTGTAATATTATGTATGAACCATTGTACCATATATATTCGTCTCTGTTTCAGAGTTTAACCCTAATGGACGGTAAATGCGACAAAAAGACATAATGCATTTTCAAGCAGTATAATAGAGTAGTTGCTTAAATCGTTTCGCAAAAAATATGTGTTAATATTAGATAGCATCATGTGAAAGGCTGTTTTTTGCTGATGTCTTTTTATAAGATTAAATACATAATAATACTAATTGTTCTTCAAAATAATAGTGACTAAAAGCTATATTTAATTTATTTCAGAGAGCATCCGTCAAATTGTATTGTAACTATAGCGTAATTGAGTATTTTAATCTTGGAAATACACCATAAAGATGAAAATGAGAAATAGAGAGCAAAATTGTTTTAAAACTATCAAAATAAAGCTTTAAAAATGAGGCAAAATCTTTCAGAAATGTTTGAGTATTCTGCAAAAAAATTTTAATAAGAAATTATTTATCAAAATTTTGTTTAGTGCTTTCTTTCAAAAGGAAAGATAATAAAAAAAATACTAATATAATTTCAAGTACGAAATATAATACTTAAATAAAATCTGTGAAATTATTTTGTAAACGCATCAAGAACAATAGTTATCTAAATGACTGTCAAATAATTTTATAAACGGTCGTATAATAATTAAAAAGTAACCGTATAAGTAATTTTCTTAACATTTTCGTACATGCTTATAGAAAAAATATACATTAAAGATAAAAAATATACTAAATAAGCAAAGAGTCACAAACACGGTGCTTAGAAAATAAAAAGGGTGGTTTAAAAAAGGAATGTCATTCATAAATCCATTTTCAAATTCTCAAGTACGTAAGCTGTGATTGGTTGTAAAAAATTCGATCAACCAATAATAGCACTTTACAGGTTTGACAATGACAAATGACAAGATCTTTTTTTTGTTGTTACGCGTATGAGCGAAATTTCTTTTGACTAGTAGCTCAACGTTAGCGGGGTTTTGAGTTTATTTTAATTTTAAAGCTACTTCTAAATGTCATATTTGCTTATTTCACGCCGAGCGTCTTAATATTACTTATTAATTAGATAAATAAATTTGTTAACTGAAAATGTCATGTATGTGATTAACAGATACTGAACTTATGTATGTTACCATCTTGAATGACAATCTTTAATAAAACGACCCTTCTAAACGTTCACATTGCTTAAAAAACATATACCAATCTAAAACATTGCGTACAAGCGTCGTGAGAAGCGTGTGACAGAGCAAACTGGTGCATATTGCCACAGGATAAGGTTGAGATTCGTGCGACTCACCGGAAGTCGTATGCTGAAGACCAATGCTGGGGGTCATCGGCCATCAGAGTGAAGTTGACGCTGACGGAGCCTTCAGCTGGTACTGTTACTTGTTCTGTTATGCTTTCATAGCTAGAAATAAAAGGTTACAGTAATAAGTAGAGGTAAGAAATGAGAAAGATTTGCGTAAAATATTGGTGTGAATAGAGACTGTTTCTGCCGCAGAGCAAGGTCACTGTGTTTCAGTGTGAGTATGGGTGTCAATGTAATAGAGCTACACGGACAAATCATAGTTGTTTCTGGGATTGATTTGGGTATGACGGTCTTGGTATTGCAGCAGTTGCAGGAAATAAATAAATAATAATAAAATTACCCTCACAAATTAATTATCTTTTAGAATAACTGTATCGTATGCGAAACGACAATTTGATGTGCGTCTGTAGTTGATAGGCAAGCATGGCAAGGCAGATACGCAATGAGAATTTATTGCCAAAAAAATTGAACCATCCCTTTTTCATAGCCTTTTTGGGTGACCTTGACACCTTTCTTATGAGACTTATGGCCGAATACTCAAATATCACTTCTTTAAGACGCTCTCTAATGTTGTTGTCCTTACTCTACCCCTTTAAAGTGACAAAGACAGCAACAGATTTAAAAGCGTCTTAAAGTTAAGTGACGGATTATTCGGGGGTTATTTACTCTCATGTCGAGATAAATAGAAGTTACTAAGCATAAGCACGTACTTTGGCTTAGCTGCGTTCCGTCTTACCGTACACTTGACGTTTGGCAGTTGTGTAACAGTGACAGGTATAGTGCTAAGCCGAAGTCAGTGCTTAGTATCGTCTATTTATCTCGCTATCTGGGGCCCTAGACTGCTATTACAATCGTGTCTCAATGATCGATTTTTGACGTGTAGGGTTAAACTTTTGACACATTTCCCATACAAAAACTGTCAAAGTTGTCAAATATCTGGCCGATGATTGGTCGTTGAGACATGATTGTAATAGCAGACTAGGGCCCCAGGTCTTGGTTCTATAAGTTTGCCATTAATATAAATGTACTTACCCCTGTTTAACAGCAGTGACATTATAAGTGCCGGGTTCTAGAAGCCTCCAGAAGTCGCCGTCCCTCGCCGTCTTCACCGTGTGAGTGATGCCGCTCACTCGGATGGTCGCGTTCGCGAGTGGGTGGCCAATGTGACTGTGCACGAAGCCTGTTACGCCGGTGTGGACCTGGGATTGTGGGGATTTGTTAGTAGTGGTTACATTGAGAGTTGAAGTTCTCACAAATCACAGGAAGGGACCCAACAGTGCCAACGCCTGCCGGGGTTGCGGAATGTTTATAATAGATACCGTGACCACGGAACATAAAGGGTAACCGAAGGAACATGAGTGGGTTTTAGACAGTAAAAGTCTGACACGCCCTCCCGCCGCACCCAGGACGGGAGCAGTCATTTGATGATTTCCCACTCACCAAACAAAAAAAAGTTCTCACAAATATAATAGGTGGATAAAGTAGGTTTGATTACCTAGAAAGCAAAGTATTATAAAGTCGAATTATATGTATTGAATACTAGACTAACAGAAGACTGCGCTCACAGTAGTGAGCGATTCAAAGTTTTGCCTCCTCTACTCTGGGTTGACTGGTAGAGAATGCCGAAGGCATAAGTCCGTCCATGTATATTTGTGCATGAGTTTAAATAAATAAAATAATTAAAGTTCGGTATTATACTCTAATATAAAATTCTGTTGCTCCCGAAGTGAATACTCTACTTTTTATCACCTTCTAGAACAAAATAAGAAAGGGCCACGTATGAGTAACAATAGCTGATTCTACTCGTGTCAGTAGCACTATTAGGAAAGACACAATTTTTTTAGTCAACAAATAATAATATGAAGATGAAATTATGAAGAATTCTTAATTACCTGTTCAATGAACTTCAGCAATGCCTCCTTGTTATCTTCCCAGTAAGTGGGCAGGTCGGAGGCGGGAGGGTACTTGAAGCAGCCCAGTTCCAGAGTAATTTCCATGTCGTTGGTGTATAGGTAGTTCCAGTCTTGCATACCACCTGCTAGGACGTACCTAGAAAGTGAAGGTAGTTTGATTTTGGGCTCTATTTTGTAGGTGGTAAGGGTTACGTTAGACAGTCGATAGTTGGACGGGTTGCTTATGTGGGCTACCGGCCTAAGGATAATTTGTGTTGATACGAGACCACAAATATTGATTTAGAGTAGAGATGAAACGTATTTACTAGACTAGATACAAGTACTAGGTATTTTACAATACTAGGCCGCACCTAATCCAACTTTTAAAATACGCGATCCACCTAGTCCCTACGCGGCGCACGACGCCGGTCTCCTAAGAACTAAAACCCATTCACGTGCCATTCGAATTTGAACCGTATTTTAATGCATATAAAAGTAGCGCGACGCACCCTCGGTGTTGTGCAAGAAGTCAAGAACGTATTCTGTCCCTATTTAACTTCACTATTTGTAATCTCTCCATCTTAGTCTGATAATACTCGGTACTAAGTGGGACTTGAAGTCCCGACTAGTACGCGATACTATGCGGGACGTCAAGTCTCGCATACTAGGCAGACTTTATATACTAGGTACGCCGTACGCGATGCGTATGAAGACAATACTCGGGACTAAGTGGGACTTGACGTCCCGACTAGTACGCGATACTATGCGGGACGTCAAGTCTCACATACTAGGCAGACTTTATATACTAGGTACGCCGCACGCGATGCGTATGAAGACTATTTGTAATGGATGGCCCGGTGGACGCGGGATCGCCGTGCCTGCTGAGTGCTGTATTGATACGATACCTACCTACTCAACATCGAAATCGGATGTACGCTTATCGGAATTATTTTAGTAACGAACTTCTAGTTTTAATATCAATTGTTTTAAAAAAATAATGGCTTTCTAAATATGTTGTAGGTATCTTTTTTTTTTTGTAAAGTTGGAAATCGTCAAATGGTATCTTGGGAACCCCGTGTGTTATTTTTATCTCTCCGTAAAAAATATTTTCTGTTTATTATTAGGTACTATGTGACTAAGCTGAGAACGTAAAAATTCAAATAATAAAAGTCCTTGAAAAAAAAAGTATGAAGGAAGGATTGAAATTCATCGTGGTTGCGGAATGTTTATAGTAGTTACCGTGACCCTGGAACATAAAGAGCAATCGAAGGAACATGAGTGGATTTTAGTCAGTATAAGTCTGACACGCCCTCCCGCTGCACCCAGGACGGGAGCAGTCATTTGATGATTTCCCACTCCCAAAAAGAAAAAGGATTGCAATTAATTACTTTACTACGGATCACACTAAGAATATACTAAGCGCACTTTATAGTATACGTACTTCATGGACTAAGTGGAATAGGTATTTGGACCTAGTATTTTTACGGACTCGAACTAGGAGTACCTAGTACAAAATTTACCTAGTACGACTCATCTCTAATTTAGAGCCTATGTTAATAAGTGACCCTTATATTTTGAATTAGCCTTTACCCGTGATCTCGTACGAGTCCCGACTACAATATTATTTTACTAATTTCTAAACTTGGATGTCATGATATTGATGGCACGACCGCTTCGCAAAGTTCGTAATCAGATGAAAAGTCAACGCAGGAAAAAAACTCAAACAGTCATATTGATGTTTAAAAAAAAGGAAGAAGGATAATGATCTTACCATTTAGCGCCATTAGTGATGCCTCCCGGGAATCTCTCTCTGGGTACATTCTTACAAGGTTCTCCGAGGTGCATTTTAAGATGAGCCTGAAATGATCACAATGGTCATTATGTAATTACTCAAATATGCTCGGAAATTCTTTAACGACATTATTGTGCTCATTACTCTGAATATGTTAAAGCGAATATTTGCCAAAGATTTTATTGACCAAATTTACACAAATTTTCTATATCTTTGGAGTAAACTTAGTCCTTCATATACTCACATCGGAACAAACATGCGCAAGATGCACAAACACAGTGTTGTCAGGTGTCAGATGTTCGTGTCCGTTCCTCATTTTGTCATGTTAGGGTTGCCATCGTACGGGTAGTTAGCTACGAGGGCTAACTAATGGCAAATATATGGTATTACACGGTGGCCCGTGTAATACCATATATTTACATAGAAAACTCACTATTGCCGTGTTATTTAAAACTGACCTTGACCGTTGTCCACATTTCACGTTCGTCCAAATGTGATTGTTTTGCTGGCCTCTGATACTACCTCATATATTTTTTTAAATGCATATCAATAAAAAAATATCTTACTCCTCCTAGTACTTACATCAGAATAAACATGCGCAAGATGTACAAAGACAGGGTTGTCAGGCGTCAGATGTTCGTGTCCGTTGCTCATGTCAGGGTTGCCATCGTACGGGTAGTTAGCCACGAGGGCGCCACCATGCAGGTTAGCTGATAGCACGAACGGCTCTGATAGCGACCAGTTCATCACTGCTTGAGTCTCTGGTTCCGGGATTCTGTTGTCCTAGGAGTTTTGTGAAAGGATAATATAGATAATTAGTAAAAGAGTTGTCATAATTATTATTAGTGGTGTGATAGGAGGTCAAAATTATGGCATGATTTTAAAAGAATAAGAATACATAAGCAAGTAAAAATAATTTATTTCAGCCCTGAAAACTCGATTGTTGTGTTTTATTGTTCCTTTTTTGTTTTTGTTTTGATAAATATTATATTTTTATAAATAATAAGTCAATTGTGCAGTCAGCATTTCAGCAAATAATCGGTTTGAGAGTTTGCCACTTTCAATGAATATATTTTTTAGGAATCACATTTTGGCAGGTTTACAAGGTTAATGTCTCTTAAGCCTCGATGACACTGGGCTAGTTTTCAAGCTGCTAGTCGGCGAGTTCACGAGTAGCTTGTAAACTTGCTCCGTGTCATTGAGCTTTTTACAATCTGAAGCTCAATGACACGGAGCAAGTTTACAAGCTACTCGCGAACTCGCCGACTAGCAGCTTGAAAACTAGCCCAGTGTCATCGAGGCTTTACCATCTTGTGTATTGCCAAATATTTAAAAGACACAAACTTACCTCCGTCTCGCCGAACTGATCAGGGAAGTTTCTGTTAAGATCAATATCGTGTGCGTTAGCTCGTCCCTTGACACTGCTGAAGTCACCTGAAATAATAGTATTATACAGTTAGGAGGAAAAATCTTCAGAAAAGAGGATCGAAGAGAGAGGAACTGTCTTCAAACCTCCTTTATCTATATAGGGTGACAGATAGTAATCGATACGACTCAATTGATTGTCCCAAAGAAAATAATACCAATTTTCTATTAATTTATCGTATCAATTTTTAAGGGTAAGGCACGTTTCCGTACTCAATTTCAAAACAGATAAAAATAATGATTTCACACAATACCATAGGAGCAAAATATACTTAATATGAAAAGTTTTTTTTAACAAAATTGTTTGTTTTATGAGTACGTGTTTAAGTATCGGTCAGCCAATATAAAATATTATAATTCTATTAATGTTTTGCTAACCGCAAAACTCAAACAAAGCCGAACCAAATCGCATTAAAAATAATCTTAAAAGTCCTACGAAGATTCTAATTGAGAAAAAAAAAATGGATAAATCGTTTAGATAACTTTTAATTGGATCATAAGTCAGACACAAAAAGCCAAAAGACATCAACAAAATCTTACCCACAGCGGCCTTCTCATACCCATCAGGGTTCATGCTCGGCATGAGATGTATCCTGGTGGAGTTGAGCATCCGCTGTATCCGCTGGTTGCCGCTCACGTACTCCTGGCACAGGTACTTGGCTAGGAGCAGGAGAAGCTCCCGGCCTACCACCTCGTTACCGTGCATGTTCGCTACGTATTTGAATTCGGGTTTGCCTGTTGGGAACGTGTGGTTTTAATATGGCAAGTTTCAAGGCCAAAAGATAGTATTTAAATTCGGGTTTGCCTGTTGGGAAGGGTGTGGTTTTAATATGACAAGTTTCAAGGCCAAAAGATAATTCCACAGTCTTGCGTTTTGATTTTGCTACAGTAATCAAAATTGTTGTAGAAAACTAAGCGATATTCACCTAGTGACTGGGTTGTGAATGCCTGACAAGCAGTCACTTTAAGTAAAGCGGCATGTGGTACCAGTTTTTAAAAAACTGATCACGTGTACATATATGGAAGCTGCACTAGTAGTAAATGTTTGGTATAATTTGACGGGCTTGTTGGTCCAGTGGTCAGTGACCCTGACTGCTAAGCCAGAGGTCGTGGGTTCGATTCCCACCCAGGACAAACTTTGTGTGATGAGCATAATTGTTTGTTCTGTGTCTGGGTGTTATTTATCTATAATATGTATGTATTTAAAAATTATATAAGTATGTATATCAGTTGTCTGATTACCATAACACAAGCTCTGCTTAGCTTGGGATCAGATAGCCGTGTGTAAGATGTCCCAGGATATTTATTTATTATTTATTTATTTATTTATTTATAATATTATTAATTTACAATCACATTCAAATGGTTTTCGAAGATATTGTATCATCACCATTTTAGAGGTAGACGAATCTACATCAACATATACTTCTCTACTCTTGCGCCGCGTTAGAGTTAACGCAATCAGAGAAGCAATATCTGCGAGCAGTTCCACATGTCATGGCCATATACCTTAAGGGGGTCTTAGTATTCACAGGCATATGAGACAAATAAGCTTCGCCTCTGAAACTCATGCGACGCCTCGAATATTGCAGATATTCATAAGCGACGGCAACGACTTACAGTAGACCATCAGGTAGAAAACCAGCAATAGAAAATCACTCACCAGGCTTATGGACTCCAGGGTTCTCAGTAACTTCAAGCACATACAGCTCCCTTCCTTCCACAGACTTCCCAATGCTGCTCAGCTTCGTGATGGTAGGGTACTGTTCGTGTAACTCCACGAGGAAGCTCTCCATCTTCAGGTAGTTATGGTGCGCGAAGTCTACTGGGGAAATACCGTCGATGTCGTGACGCTCGCGCCTCTTATGCACTGGAGATTTGCCCGTTTAAATTTACAATTTTTTGTTGTGACGTTTTGTTTTTCTTTTGTTTTGTTTAGTGTTGTGTATTAGTTGTGTTGTGAACTCTTTGTTTAGCTACAATTTACATGTCGATATTTTTTTGAAACAAAAGAGGGTTTAATTAAAGTTTTGTCAAATAATTATTCAAGAATCGATCGATCAATCGTTTCATAATCAAACGAATTTTCAAGAACTTTTCTAAACTAATAAATTATTCATATTATGTACGTTATTGTTATAAACTTGTACACTTAGCTGTTCCGTTACTTACTATGTTTGAATATTTTACTTTATTTGTGAACTACTCCATTTCTTTTTACTCTAATCATAGCTGTTGGTTTTTTTTTACTGTAAAAAACAAGGACCTTCTTTTGTGAAGTAAGTGTACTGTGTTAAGTCGATATGGTTATTTTTTTAAAGTTAATTATTTTCTATATTAACTATGTGTGTTTTACACTAACTACATACACTGTGGTGGTATTTTTTAAATCACAATTTAAAACTTATTAATGGTGTTTTGAACAAAAAAAAGGTGTATTTAGGAAATCTTAAATTTGGAACTCGCACTAAACAAAAATTTATTAAATTAATTAGCAATGTTATCATGCAAATAGTTTCTGTTTAACACAGTGATTTAAAAACAATTTCTGTGAGCACAATAATGTTTTTGACTACTAGGAATTTAGGATAGCGAAGAGGTGGCTCTACGTACGGACTACAAAAGCATATTTCGAAAAGATACGGGCAAATCAACAGAGCATAACAGAAAAGTATCATCCACAACCAAAATAAAAACAAATGAAAAAAGTAAACCACCACCAAATAAACAATTGAAAAAAGAACACGATGAAAAATAAAATTAAAAAGCCACCAAAAAAAAAGGATTTGTAAAAAACACAGGTGGAAAAAAGGAAAAATAACACCAAAGAATAAAAAGGTTTTTTTTTATAGAACGTAATATGATTCATCTAGCATTTAGTGACCATGTGTTTGAATAAAAAAAATCACATTATTTTTAGTGTGATATAAATTAATGTGATATTATTTTTTATGCCGAACTGCAAGATGCGTATATGCGATATTAAAAAATAACTGTATGAATAGGTATTTATATTATATTAAAATAAAATTACTAAATATTGAAACTATTTTAAACTAAAGTTCACTAAATGAATCGAACTACGTGAAAGGTGTTAATTAAAACAAGGTGTTAGACAACTGTGTACCTGTGACGTTTATTGTTCATATACAACGCTCTCTGGCCATCTATGTACAAACAACTCATTACACATCGTTTGGTAAACAGCTGCAAACTAATGTCAACCTTAACATTATTTAAGCAATGTTTGTTTCAGAATGCCAGAAGGATGAAGGGCACTGAATAGTTTTAGCTGCAATAGATAATTTACTTAAAATTACCGGGTTTAGGTTTCGTACCTAACTTAATACATAATAAAATCTAGTTTATATTGATTAAACTATCTGTGTGATGTTTATAATTATTTTAATGACGTAATTTACTAGTATATATTATAAACAACTCATTTAACTTGAAATTGTTTTAGACACTATAGAAAATTTTTGATGTAAGAATTTTGAATTTTGCCACCGTTTATAGGCCCTTTCAAATCAGATATTTTGTCTGTATAATTAATACTTCCTAACATGAATAAGCATAACCAGCTGAGATCAACAGTTTGCAACAATTTACCAAAATCTAAAATAAATATAATTGCATTACACAACCAATTCCTAATATAAATATCTAACATCACAATTCATTTGAGATTTTTTCTAATAATTTAAAATAATTAATTACAATCACTGAGATCCATTTTTGAATTTATAATTGGTCAAATAATTTATAATATTGGCACAGTAATACTCACTAACAGTCTTAATTTTATTTATTTTTATATCAAATATGCGTAAATATAATTTTGTTTATAAAGCTAAGAAATAATATTATAAATCTGAAGAAAATTTCCTATTATACAAGGTTATAATTTTTAAATAAATTAGTAATTGACTATTGACTAATTATAAAAAAAATGTAAACCTAAGGTATAAGAGACCATTTTTTGAGTATCAAACAAATACTTTTTTGCAACGCTTAGGTTATCTTAACAATAAATTTTAATTTCTGCAAAAACAGAAAATATTGATCAATATAATTTGGAACTTATCTCTAACAAAATAAGGTAAATATTTCCTTGTGTAAAGTAAAATTATGCTAAAACAAAATTCGACGTATTCACTGGCTGGTCAATAGACCATTTTATCTTATTCTAAATTGAATTTTAATTTAATTTGGGCCTTTGTGCTTATGGTCCTATGTTAAATACAGGCAGTACACTAATTTCAACGTTATTGCTTTGTTATTAAGGTTAATATTACGTCACAAGCTACATTAAGTGCTAAATGTTAGTGGAATGGATTTAGGAAGCCCGATGGAATGAATTGGATGGTTTACACACATGAATTGACGTTTCAACTAAATATTTAAGACTAAATTGAAAATACAAGATATAGTTATTAAAAACATATGTTATGGGTATGAGAAACAAAAGGTATGTGGTATAGTTTCTCATCCTCCATTGAAAGTCTTTCGATTTGACGACGGGCGCAGTACTAGGTTGTTATAAAAATTTTTGTATTTTTCAAATTTTAATTGCGCGATTTAGAATGTCAGTCCGTATTGTGGGCAATAGATTTCTCCACATTTTTAATAACAAGTTAATACAATAAAATTCATCATAAATTATTGAAATGAAAGAGTGCTCATTTAGTTGAAACATCTCTAGTTAGATACAAAATATGGCCCACTGATATATTATGTAGTAAGATAGGTATAATTTATGAATTAAGTTTGTCGATATATGTTGCTATGTTTATTATATACCCTTGCTTGTATGTTAAATTCAACATTAATGGTAGTAACAAGGCGCACGAAGCGATAGCCTATATTTTTTTCATCACCATTATTTTGAATAAATTACGGAAGTTATTCCAGAATTAATCAAGAATCTCATGAGATGAATAGAAGCGAATTAATATACAACCTTTTTAGGACTAATATTAGTTAATTATTGTTATTTATTGTTACGTTATTCACCCTCAGTTTCACAAATGAAAATTAAGTTTATCAAAAAGCTGTTGAGATTCTATTCAAATTTTATATAATGGCAAGCAATGCGCTATTGTGATTGGACCATGAAAATTGAGTCAACCAATCAAAGCTTACGCGCCCTTAAGTCCTTAAGTTACTATAACATACATGTTATGTTGAAAAAACCAGGGGTAAAGTTACTTCGGATCGTGAACCGAACATTGCCGAAGACACCATTTGTCCGTGCAGCAGGCAACAATTGACCTTACGACTAAGCTTTTAAGTATATTATTGCTCAACATTGGACTTCAAAAAGTTCCAGAATGGCCCCTTTAAATGTGATCGAAGCACAGTTACAAAAGTGTTAGTATACAGTGATGAAACCGCCAGTTAAGTACATATGAGATATAGAGTAACTACAGTGAAACATAATGAGATAGTTCTATGTGAACCAATAATGTTAGTCTATAAAAGATTTATACGTGAGAAGATTAAAACACAGATTAAGACTCCTTGGTGTACGATAAAGTGAAATAAATATACGCTACGGTGGTTGTTACGCATTGTTAGTTATAAGAATGTTAACTGACGAAAATAGTGAAATTTCATGGAATTCAATTTGACGGTCGCCAAAAAAGACTCCTTTATGTACGATACAGTGAAAAAATGTGCCCTAAGGTGGTTGTTACAATTGTTAGTAATAAGAATGTCAACTGCCGAAAATAGTGAGATAACATAGGATTCAACTTGACGGTCACGAAAACGCTATCCCTCAATAATTGACAACTGCTTTTTGCAAATGTTTGTCAATGTATTCTTGGTTAGCTCAGAGATACGATAAACACAGTGTAAGTATAGTTCCTCATTTTCTATTTAAAACGGCTACTACTGTTCGAAGGTTATATTCGGGATTCAGTCATGTTATGCCGGGTCAAACTCTGAAAGCGCGATGTAGTCAGTTGCAGTTCACAAATTGAGCGATAGATGGCGCTAAAAGTAGTCCCAATCGGGCGATAGATGTCGCCTCAAACTGACCACAAAAAAAAAAACATTTTATTTCACCAAACTCCACTGGCAACCGTCAAATTGAAGCTTACGATCTCTAAACCACGACTAACGTAAAGTCAAGCCTCGACCAACGCCACAAGCAGTAGGTTCGCGAGCAGTACCGAGAAGTGTGTGAGCGCCGTGACCGCGGAGTTGTCGTGGTATCGCAGCTGCGACTTACCGGCTGTCAGCGAGCGGGGATGGCGGTGGACCGTCATGTTCAGCTTGACGGGAGATGTTTGGTTCGCTGGGATTGTGATGGACGTGTAGGGGGGGATTGAGTAGCTGGAAAAGATATTTTTGCTTAAGAATTTTTTATACTGTCTCTCGACTGGTGATTGTGAGGCTCTGATTTCGTTTTCGAGTTGGACAAAACGTTATCATTATTTTATATGATTGGACGGCAAACGAGTTAATGGTTAACTGGTGTATTCACATTGTCATCTGAATGTGAAGGTCTCACAGCAACTCCAGAGAAAAAGAAGAACTTTAATTTGTTTTTTAAATACCCTTTAAGCTGTCCGGCTTAAAGGGTATTTTAAAAACCAGCCATTTTTATTCGTAAAGTATACGACAAAAATACATAGTAGGGTTTATCCTTTTTTTTTTTTTTTTTTAAATGGGACAATCCCACCACACTATTCCCAACTACTGCAACTCCTGAAAGCCAGAATCAACAGTGGAGTCCGCCAGAAAAGCGCCGAGCAATGAAGCTTGACGAGTCCCGGAGAAACGATTCAACTGTCTTGGATCCCGCAACGAAATTAATCAGAAAAGAACATCGGAGGAGTAAGAAAAATATATTTTTTCCACTTCCCTCCATAACAAGCAGGAGACAGAACAGAACTAGGCCGATAGGCACAAAGGGGCAATTACAACTGGGAGAAGCCCAGATTGCCTAGCACCACGGAATATGATCTGTTAAAAATTAATGGGTCCTAAATTGTGAGCTGTTACGAATGATTCCAATAGTAGGTATGGCAAAAACGCTTGAACGCACGGAAATTGGTTCTGGTTTCCACAAGGTCCGTATAATAAACAACACCGGATGTAACCTGTAAACTATCCAACATAACATTGCGCTCATTCTGCCAAAGAATACACTCCCATAGGATGTGATGTGCAGATTGTTCGAATTCACAGTTCGATGTGGAACATTGACACAATGGCGAAGCAACAAGTTTGAAAGAATATAGTTTACTTTTAAAATTGCCATGACCTGTGAGAAATTGAGCAACGCAATGATCAACCTCCAACCATGTCTTAGCCAGCCGCTCACGAACGGATGGAAAGAACAGATGGAGGTGACGGCCCTTCATGGAATTATCCCACCTACTTTGCCATTCGGATAAGAGTTCCTCCCAGACTTCAGTCTGCGGTTTAAATAATCTAGAAATTTTATTAAAGTCGCGTTGTGGTATAAAGTTAGTGTCCATGGTTTCCCGCGCGGAATAGTACATTGAAGCACGACGCTGTACCTCAAGATCGACTGGAAGTACACCTGCGAGTACCGGTAGGGCCTCAGTACTGACCGTTCTATACGCTTTGCATAAAAATATCAAAGCTAAACGTTGACTTTGAAGTAGTTTACGTCGTTCCGCCCCTATTGTGGCCCTATCGGCCCAAACAGGTGCACCGTAGCACATACAACCTAAGTAGGTAGCCCCATATATAGTTTTTAAAGTTAAAAATGATAAACCCCAAGTTGCTTTGGATATTCTCGTTAGGGCATAAAAGTTCCTTTTAGCTTTTTCACCTACTGTTTTTATATGATCGACAAATGAAAAATTTCTTTCTAAGACCATGCCAAGGTAGCATACTGCTTGTTGTTTTTTGACGGGAACGTTATTAAATTTAATACTAGGCCATGATTTAAGATTCCCTTTTAGTATAAGTTGATATGTTTTTTGCGGTGCGAAGGTAAGACGATTACGAGCACCCCACTGTGATATTAAACGTAGGCATGTGTCAGCCAAGTTCTCAAGTCCTGCTCGAGTACTTGACTGAATGAGCAGTAGGCCGTCGTCCGCGTAACCGGTTAGGGAACAGCCGCTTGGAAGCGGAATCGCGAGAAAATCATCAAAACCTAGATTCCATAGATAAGGACCGATAACAGAACCCTGAGGACATCCCATAGTTAGCGTTTTAGTCATAGAAAAATGTCCAAGCTTAAGTATCGCGGAACCGTTAAGAAAGTACGAGTAAATGAGATTATAGATGTTTTTGTAGCAACCACGGGTTTTTAATTTTAGTAAAAGCATGGGCCACCATGCGTTATCAAATGCTCCAGAAATGTCAAGAAAGATCCCAATTACGTATTTGTGTACGGATAGATTAACAGTTCTTCTGACGGAAAGTGCCGCGTCGACTGTAGATTTACCTAAGGTGAAACCGTATTGATTAGTATGAAATTTTGGTCCGTCCGGTAATAAGCGCGGAACGATGAGGCGCTCCAGAAGTTTTCCCAAAGATGGTAGAAGCGTAATGGGCCTATACGACTTCGGGTCGTCCGGAGGCTTGTCGCCACTCTTTGGAATTATTCGAATAAATCCGCGTCGCCATTTGCGAGGAAAGACGCCTTCGACAATGCATCGGTTATATACAGTTAAAATCGCGTCACCCGCTGTTTTACATGCTTCTTTAATCATCCTATTAGATATTTTATCTTCACCTGAAGATTTGTTAACCGGTAGCTTTTTAACAACATTTATGAATTCGTCAGTGGTTGGTACGTCTGACGTTGGTGATTCTGGCGGCACAGCTGCCCACGCTCTGATCTGTTGGTGGTAGTCGCTGTCATTTACCGGTGAATCATCAGGGATAAGAGTATTAATAAGTACTTCAGTTGTTTCTTCTATGCCAGTGGTATGCTTATTATTGATTTTAATGTTTTGAACGTACGCAAGGTCGACCGATCTGTTGGCTTTAAATTCGTGATATAAAGGAGACCATGGACCCTCCTTGTCTAGTTTATCCACAATTTTCCGCAGTAAATTGCCCTTCGATTTTTCAACCGATGCTTTGTAACGTGACTTGGCAACTCTAAAAGCATTTAACGCGAAAATAAGTGGATCTCCGGTAACCTTACGTTTTTAAGTTTATTTAACTGTCTACGCGCTTTACGATAACTTTTGCGCTGTTCAACTAAATAATCATTCCACCAATCACATCTACGAATATTGGTCATAGATCCGCGACCAATGGCGATGTCAGCACAGTAGGTAAAAGTTTCTGACATAATATCAGCACTTTCTTCAGCTGACAGCCCGTCTCGAGTGAATTCCTTGGCGTGACACGCAAAAGCGAGCTGAAAAATTCCCAGTTCGCGCCTTTACATTTATATCTAAAATTACCAGAGATATGGGACGGACCTTGTGTAAACACAGGAACAAATTCGTACACGATCAGGCGATGATCACTACAAGACGCGTCCGGTAGGACACGCCACCTATCCAAGCGTACGTCGGCACTAGAAAGTGTGACGTCAATACAAGATTCGCCCATTTGGCTGCAAAAAGTAGGTGGTGCATCTGGGGTATTATGAATCGATAGGTTCATCTCAGCAATGAAATCCTCAACAGCGCAGCGTCGTTCGGTATCAGTGGCCCGAACCTTGCCATACCATAGGGACGATGACGCGTTAACATCCGCGCCAACGATAACTTTGCAGCCCGCGAGCGACCGCAAGACGTGACGGAGGTTGTGTATATGAGGAGCGACAGGGTCAGAATATTGAAAGTAGCAGCTCACAACGTAGACTTTAAAAGAAGCCGATGAAACTTCAGCAACCGCACAGTGAGGCGTCATGAGATTACGCAAAGATGTTACAGTAAAGTTATGAGAACGCGCAACATAAATTCCGGCTCGTGCTTTGCAGTCCAGCTGTACTACCTTGTGACGTAAGCGCGAGTTTTGATATTGCTCTTGAACAAGTACAAGGTCTAAATTGTGATCTAAAATTAATTTATCTAACTCAGATGTCGCCACCCTATCGTTGTGAAGATTTAATTGTCCTATGTTTAAACTATCCATCCTAATTAATAGTTAGTGTTGAGTATAAGTTGCTCGAGTTTAAGTTTGTATGTTGCACATTGTTCAGACCCGCAACGATGGTCAAACGATTTTTTAAAACGTTTACACGCCGCACAAGTCGGTGTAAAATTTAATTCATCCTTATGCGGGCAATCCTTGGTTTCGTGGGCTTCGGAACAATTAGCGCAGGTGGGTGATTTGCTAACGCAATGTTTTTTAACGTGACCGAATTGTTGACAGTACGCGCAACGAACTACCTCAATATCATCAATAAAACGGCAAGTAGCCCAATCAATAAATAATTTTTCCTTAGTAGACACAAGATGTTTACGAACCGCAGATTCTATTTCAATACCTATCCATTTCCGGCCGTTTTCAGTAGAACGCCTACGAATTATTTTGGTCGATTTTATGAAGTCATCTTCTTTAATTGGCATCTCATTTTTAATGTTTTGGCGGTATAACGCATTCAAAAAAGCGCTGTCCTCCATAGAGGCGGGAATGTCTTTTACTAACAAGCGGGGGCGGCGGCCTTTTGGTTTCTCTAAACGAAGTCCCGCGGACTTTATTGCATCGACCGATTCCAACTTTTTCAGTTGGTTTTCATTCGCGACACGCAATACGACGCCCGACTTAGCAGTTTTTTTGACGCCGACAATTTGGAACCCGTCGTCACTGGGCTTAATCGCCTTCATAAGGGCTTGTTTAGTCGCGGAGGATGACGCGAAGTCAGCCGACCGTTCGTCGGTCGGATACGCGACAATACAAGGTGCTGGGGCTCCCATTCGCCGGGAGGCATCCACCGCGGGGGCGACTTTGGGTAAACGTAGTTTTAAAGAGTCCGCGTACGATATTTTATTCTCGACATTGTTTACAGTTTTAACGCCGGGATTTAATTTTAATCTATCTAATTCGCGCTCGGTATTTGCAAGCTTAGTTTCATTACAAGAAGATTTTAATGCCAACAATGAGACAATACTTGTAACGCGCTGAGTCATATCCATAATTGCAGATTTATTCGCGACATTAATACGGGAACCCTGATCGTTGACCAACTCATTAATCTTGGTCAGATACGCAGACGCCTCGGAAACTAAGTCACAATAATCACCGCTGTTTGCATTGCTTACATTGGAAATATTTAATATGGGTGAAGATTTTTCAAGGAATTCGGATGTTTGAAGGCGTTTAGACCTATCATCGGGCGAAATGTATGTAGGCGACATTTCACTGAATAGCCGTTTGGAATTAGCGGAGGTCGGCGCGGGCGGCGACCTGAGTGTTTTTGTATTTCTACGAAAAATGTCTCCGCCACGATCAGGCGGGTCATCATTATTAGATGACATGTTTTATGCAATAAACAAAAAAGGAAACAAATGTAAAACACTAAGAAAAAATAAATAAAACGGTTGCAAAAGTTATTTCGCGATACCCTCACAAGAAAAAATAAATGTACTCACCGAATAGCTGACGAAATTAATTGATTACACGTAAATTACAGTAGCAAACACTAATAAAAACTTACGATACCAGCACTAGACACAATAGCACACAACCTGAAAGAAATCACGAGCCGAAATATCGATAATCGAACGCGATATGTGTAAACAAAACAGGAGCGTATTAAAACGATCCTTCCAAGGCCGGCGCGCGGAGGGAAGTCAAGTAGGGTTTATCCGTTAAGACGTTGGTCCCGGTTGTCATTTGAAGATCTGTGACCGTGGTTAAGACTCTATATCTATATAACCACAGATATTTAACTTACCCAGAAGCAACAGCAGTGATGTTATATTGTCCTGGCAGTAACATGCGCCAGAAGTAGCCCTGGTCCGTTGTACGCACGACGTGTTCATTGCCTTCTACTTTGATTTGAACGTTCTGCAATAAATGTAAAGCTGATATAAATAATCTTTACTTATCAAGTGTGCCAGCTAAGCAATATTGCTGTCACCGTCGCACAACTCTCAAACTACGATGGTAAAATAGAGACGGGAGATAAAATAGAACAGTTAAGGTGCGTGCTAAGTATATACATAACCGTAACCAAATGCTTTAGCTAAGCAATATGGAGAGCATTCATGCTATGCTCTGCAGCATTGTGTTTTTTTTAGTTAAATGGAATGAGTTAAAATGTGTTTTTTACTGAATAGACGAGACGACGAAAAAAAGTTATTAGCCCTTCAGTTAGATCATCACGTAAACGAAAAATTACGACGATGATGATGACTGATACAATTTATGCAGAACCGTGAAGTAAAAAGCCCCCACTCCAATAAAATATTTGTATATTTTTAATTTGATCAAGCAAAAAATACGTGACCCGTATTTTTGGCCGGCCTATCAGACGGACTAAACAGAATGCCATTTTTAAATGTTGTCGTCATCTCCATTCAAATTCAGAACCCCATCTCAAACTCAATTACCTTGACAGGTTCCCCAGCCTCATCCATCACGACACCAGTGACGCCAGTGTTCGTCTGTTCCATGAAGGCCAAGAGGGAATCCTTGTTCAGCTGCCAGTACTTCGGCAGTTCCTCCGCGGGAGGGTACTTGCAGCACGATAGTTCGAAGGTCACCTCGAAGCAGTTGGAGTGGACGTAGTTGAAGTCTTGCATGCCTCCTGGAGAAGGAATGTGGGTTAGGTTTTGAGTCTTTGACTAAAGTGCCTCTCAGCTAGCTTTAGGTCGAAGGAGTCTGAAGAGAAAATAAAAATTCTAATCGTACAATACTTCAAAAAGTATTCAGGTTTCAAGGTTAGCCTGCCGGGGTTGCGGAATGTTTTTAATAGTTACCGTGAGCCTGGAACATAAAGGGCAATCGAAGGAACATGAGTGGGTTTTAGTCAGTAAGAGTCTGACACGCTCTCCCGCCGCACCCAGGACGGGAGCCGTCACTGGATGATTTCCCAATCACCAAAAAAAAAAAAGATTTCAAGGTTAAAATAAAGACTACTTTTTTAAAGTAAAACTCTATTCTTATAATTGTCCCTTTTTGACACATGACACATTTTTTTTACTTATTATTTGAATTAAGTTGATTAACATCTTTTGTTTCATAAATGTTGTGGTAATTATTTCATCACCATCATCAGCCGGCGTCAAAGTAACAAGAAATTGATATTTTAGACAAAGCCGCCATACTATTCCTAACCACTGCAACACCTGAATGCTAGAATTAACAGTGAAGTCAATACTCAATACTCAATAGTCCACCAGACACAGGCCTGTCCCAAGGACCCTTTCCATTTAATCTCTCTCTCGCTCCATTCAAGGGAAGGTTTAAGAATGTAAAGTATGTATATATCATAGTAGAGAAAAGCCGGGATTTTTAAACATTTGTAACACTTGTGCGAAGTTGCCGGGGTTCTAGGTAGTAATAAATATATAAACTACCAACCTTGTACAGAATACCAGTTCGCCCCATTGGTGAGCCCGCCATCAAAGTGCTCAGGCGGGCAGGTGTTGCCAAGTCGCATCTCTTCGTTACGGGACGCGTACACGTTGGCCAAGTGTTTGAACAGCGAGTCGTCTGGCGAGCGACTCTCTTCGCAACACTCTTTGCCAATACTGAGGAGGTTATATTAAAACTACTGACCTTGTACAGAATGCCAGGTAGCTTAATTGATGAGTCAAGTTGCCAAGCCGCATATCTTCGTTTTGAGACGCGTACACCGTTGGCCAAGTATTTGAACTGCGAGTCGTCTGGCGAGCAACTTTCTTCGAAACACTCCTGGCAGATACTGAGGAGGTTACACTAAAACAACTGACCTTGTACAGAATACCAGTTCGCCCCATTAGTAAGTCCGCCATCAAAGTGCTCAGGCGGGCAGGTGTTGCCAAGCCGCATCTCTTCGTTACGGGACGCGTACACGTTGGCCAAGTGTTTGAACAGCGAGTCGTCTGGCGAGCGACTTTCTTCGCAACATTCTTTGCCGGTACTGTTGGGGTTGAATGTAAGAATCAGCTTTCTATTTTTTTTATCTTATTTACTATTTTTGTATATAAGCTAGTCAAAAAAGTGACTATAATTTACTGAAATCGGTATGGGTTGAATTTTAATTTTCATTCACAATTTAAACTTTTTATAGGGGGCTAACGAGCTCGCGTGTCGTCGAGATAAACACCGCTGCGTCTCTATCAAACACTGGTAATACCATGGAAGTCGCGGTTGCATTGCTGGCCTTTTAAGCGGGAATAGGATTTAAAAAATCTTTGTTAAACCATGTTTTTATGTTGTTGAATGCATGGATCCATGGTAATAGAAAACTAGATAAGTATCACTTTTTGCAATGACGTTCAAAAGTGCTTTTAAACGCAGTCCAATGACAATAATGACATGGAAATATTTTCTGCTTAATTTTAACAATTTCTTCGAAGATTAAATACTTATCATACTAATTTTCTACAAAGGCATTAAATCAATAATCATAGTCCACTAACCTGGAATCATCATAAGGATAACTAGCAACAACAGCGCCTCCATGGAGGTTCCCCGACAGTACAAACTGCTTGCCAGTGACCCATCTCATAAGCGCCACTGTCTCTGGTTGCCGACCCCCGAACAAATACTCGTCTTCATTAGACTTATTCTTATCAAACTGGTCGGGGAAATCCCTGTTCAAGTCTACGCCTTTAGCGTTGTTCCTTCCTAGGTATTCTTTTAAGGATTCGCAACTACCCTCCTGAAAAAGAAAGGGTTTGTTAAATCGACTTTCATAAATATTGCAAAAGTTTGTGAGAATGGGTGGATAAGTTTTACAATATCATAGGGGAAAAAAACATTTTGTTTCGCCCCAATTCACTCAACTATTTTGAATTGAGCCGAATGATCCAACGGAGGCGTCACCATCAACAAGACATTTGTTTTAAATAACTTTCTGGGTAGTTACTAACATTCAATATTCAACAAGTTTAATATGTACTACCTAATGAACTTACAAAAATAATAAGTATGGGCAGTAACTAACATTTCAATTAAGATTTTAGGTAGTTTCTGTTATTCCATTTTCAAATAAAACTGCGCTGTGTGTAGCTCTCAACACCTAACTTTCGCACTGGCATGCCAGTATAATATCGTAAGATTACAATATGGTAGTCTGGTCGTCACGAGAACTGTATGTACTGTGCAAACTCGTTAAATGAACGTGACGTATGTTTATCAATGTCGTTAAACAAATGAGAAAAGGAATATTTTACAGTGTTAATAAAAGCATTTTTTTTTAAACTTTTAAGATTTGAGCAGTAAAGGGATTGATAATACGAGCCTAATATTGTGCCACGGCAGGGTCGGCACAGAGTTTTTCTCTTACAGTACAGAGAAGGCACGAGCATTGATCAGTGATCAGGAGATCACCCCAGAAAACACGTCGCACCTTTAGAATTATTGAGACCTAATTCAAAAAATCATGATTTTGACTTTATTTCAAATAACTACCTAAAAGGACTGTCACTATCGACTTTCATTAAAACATGGACCGATTTTGGCGTAGAAAGCTACAAAACGTATACTTGTGTCTCTCTCACTCCCCTCCGCTCGCCGCGTTTGTTCGGTTTTAGACGGACGCAAGCAGTGACGTGCCGCGAGTGTCCAGAGCAGGTCGTTGCGTGTTCAGTTTTACAGTGACCTAATCCGAAATAAGCCGCTACGGGAATAAATGTAAAGGTAAGTACAGGTAATACTTTTCAACATTATAAAGACTTTGTTCATAATTGAGTCTATATAATATTATAATTTCTTGAGTAACTTGTGACCTATTTGTCATTGACACCCTCTTTGATTGAAGAACGGTAATAATTATAGACCTATTTTTAATTCGGTCTCTTAAGTTCTGAAAATAATGGCTAAGATAAAAAATCATCACTTATTGAGTCCCTCTTATAATATTTACCATTATTATTTACTGCCCGTATTAGACATGGGTCTGTATATGTACTAAACTATTCTGATGTGTTTATAAATATGTCTGAACAAGTTTAACGTATTTTATATTACATTTCAGATTCTCAGTTCCAGTATTTATATTAATAGGAAGTAACTAGTAAGATGAAGAGACGCGCCGATTACATTTTAGAAAAATTAAAGACTGATACTAAAAATTGTAATGAAACCGATAAAGAAAATAATATGAATGTGCCATGTAATTTATCGCTTGCAAACAATTCCGAAGACATCCTTGGGACCCCAATGCATAAACATATAATAATTGAGAATACGCCTGAAAAACAATGTAACTTCTCATCAAGTTCTTCAGTTATAGAGAACTCGCCTAATGTATCCATTCCAGACTATGACCCGAAGACGTTTCCTCTATTCAGTACAAAAATAATCGAGGTATTTATAAGTTTTATTTATTCAGTGTAGTTGGTTAATTTATTTGATTATTTATTTAATTGTTCCCTATTTTATTGCATACTCAATTTTTCTATTTTATATCAGGTACAAACTATAAATAACACTGACAAATCAATCCAAGAACCAGGAACTTCTAAGCAAGCTATTCTATCAAGAAATGTGTCCAGCACTAGCAGTTCTTCGTCGAGTCGATCATCGTCAACTTCATCGTCATCCTCTAGCAGCACTTCTCACGTAAGGAGGGCAAATACTTCTAATGTAAAAAGTAATTACTATCAGTCACCAATAAACTCGGACGAAAGTGACGTAGATTTAAGTGACAACGACCCAACTTATGCAGTCGACAGATCTCTATCACATCTTACAAAAGCATCTACTTTATCAGCCTCTAGTTCTTCACTATCTTCGGATAACAATTTAAATACTAGCTCTGTTAATAATAATACTCTTCCGGAATCCGCTAGGAGATCAAGAAAACGTACCCGAGATCCAACAAAGTGGAAGCAAAATGTAGCAAAAATTCTAAGAAATTCTGGTAAAGCTTACTTGTCATGTACTACAAAAAAAAACGTACCTGCCCGTTGTATGAAAGAACCATGTAAATGCAGACTTCAATGTTCTGAAAATATAAACGACACAGACAGACATACACTGTTTGAGAGATATTGGGCTATTGGTAACATTAATTTGCAAAGATCTTATATTAGATCATGTATGATGGAAGTTCGCCCAAAATATAAGTACACTAATGCAGCCAAACCTAGATTACCAAATAATGCATTTTATTTTACCGTTAATAGTAATAAAATTCGTGTTTGTAAGACATTTTTCATAAACACATTAGGCATATGTGACCGCCAAATTAGAACTATAAAAAAGAAAACTGATCCTCAAAATTTCGTCAGTGAAGACAATAGGGGTAAGCACGTGTCTAGGAAGCCAATAGATGTGAATCTCATCGAGAGTATTAAGGGACATATAAATTCGATTCCAAGGATTGAATCTCATTATTTAAGAGCGTCTACGAGTAGAGAGTATATAAGTGGTGAGAAGACAATTATGGATCTTTGGAAAGATTTTGACAAGCTACAGAAAGAAGAAGGGAACCCTTCATGTGACTACTGGTTGTATTACAATATCTTTAACAAAGAATTTAATATAGGTTTCTTTCAGCCTAAAAAAGATAGATGTGATCTATGCTTAGATTACGAATTAGCCAACCCTGCTCGAAAAATAGATATTCAAGCAAAATATGATGATCATCTAAAAGAAAAAGACTTGTGTCGTCAAGAAAAACGTTTAGATCGACAGAATATTGACGAGACAAATATTTGCGCGGTCTATGATTTGCAGGCTGTTATGCAGTGTCCCACTGGAGAAACGTCATCCTTTTTTTATAAATCGAAACTTAATTGCCTTAATTTTACCATCGTGGAAATGATGAAGAAATCAGAAGAAGTAAAAAAGGGTAAGAAGAGCGATAAAAAAAATGTGGATGAGATAAGGGCTTATGATAATGTTTACTGCTATTTCTGGGATGAGGTTCAAGGCAAAAGAGGCGCTAATGAAATCGGCTCATGTATTCTAGATTATTTGCACCTTTTAAATGAGCAAAATCCCAACAAAACTCTTCACATAACTTTTTTTTCCGACAATTGCTGTGGCCAAAATAAAAACAAGTATATTACAACATTATATTCTTATGCTGTTTCTAAATTCGAAAATATTCACACTATTACTCACAAATACTTAGTGAAGGGCCATACCCAAAATGAAGGGGATAATGTCCACAGCCTCATTGAAAAAGAGATTAAAAGAAATAAGAAATCGGGACCATTATACGCTCCCTACCAATACATCACGTTAATTAAAAACTCTCGCAAGACTGGTAAACCTTTCAACGTGAAAGAGTTGACTTATGATTTTTTTACAGATTTAAAGATTTTGCAAGAAAAATGGGGCTACAATTTTAATGAAGACGTAAACAAACAAAACATCTCATGGAACAATGTAAGAGTTCTTAAATTTTGTAAAACAGAACCATTCGTGTTTTCGTATAAAACTTCATACACTCAAAAAGAATTTATTACGGTTAATATGAGAAACAAACGAAAGAAAATGGAAGGTATAGATGCCATTATGCTAACCAAAGCATACTTACAAAGATTAGAATTAAGTGACCGTAAGAAAACTGATTTACGTGATCTCATTAATAAAAACTTAATTCCTAGTTATTACGCAGATTTTTATAATTCTATTATTTAATTATTTACTGTTTATTATGTTTTAGTTTATTTTTAGAAGAGATTTATAAGCTAGTATGTTTTGTATGTTTCATACCATTTTATATGTTTTGTTAAACTCAGAGTCAGTTGAAATATTGTTCAAAGTTAATAATTATAACTTTACAGAGAATGCGTAATTAGAATATAAGTACCTAATACTAAAGTGTATGATTCTAATCATTCCAAGACTGTTATAGTTGACTATTATTTTAGCACCCAATACTAAAGTAAAACAAGCATTGTGATTTAATTATAAGAAATTATGAGGACTAGAATTTATTCTAAGAAATGTTATGTTTAGGAGTTATAATTTTGTTTTCTTTTACAATCTGTCCTGTGCGTTTGATTATAAACTACTATGATTATGGTAAAATTCAAACCTGTACTGATTATTTAATAAGTTCAGTTTCTAATAAACCTTTTTTATTGTTTTTAATTGTTTTTGTTTAACGCAACTCTTAAAAAATATCTAAAAGTTACTAATACAGAGACACACTTACGTATAATTCAATATTTTGGCAGAAAATGCAGAAATAGAGAGACCTATATTACAAAGAGTCTTTTAAAAAAACTGGGGCTTCAGTATTATAAAGACCTAATAATGACACCAATTTTTTAAAAATAAAAAAAAATATTTTATCAATATCAATTAATGAATTTTTTCATAATACATGTAGACAACTAAGTTAAGAAACAAATTCAACTATTATTTGTAAAAGTTGTATGCAATTTCATTGTAATAACCTTCATTTACAAAAAAAAACTTACCTGTATAAAACTTCATTTAACGTTTCCCAAAAATTTACATTTTTGGAATAGGTCACTATAATTCTAAGGGTGCGACGTGTTCCATTGGTTTCCATTCCATTTCAGGATTTGTTTAAGATTTCCTTTACAGTTATCAGTGATCTCCGAGATAAACTTAAAAACAACTTTTGAATTGGGAATCGATAAGATGCCTGATCATCATATTTTAGGCACTATAAGACTATAACCATCTCACATCATTCCCACAGAAAAGGCACAGAAAAAAATATCCTATTGGTTGGGACTTAAGCCTCTTTTCTACAATGGAGTGGGGCATTAAGACGCAATTGGCCCTGACAAGGGTTGATCTGATCGTTCCCATTCAAAGACCAGGGTTAGAAATTCCCCCATTCCTTTCCTAGCACTCAATCCTGTATACATCTTTGGCAAAACTTGATGATCGCACAAATTCGCCTACCAAAGCTTGCCCATTATCTATCGAAAATATTCTTTAGGAACCCATATTTAAAGGAAGCGGATATGAATACACTGTATAAGTAATAAGATGTGCATCACGTGATGTTTACAAAGTGCGTTACTTATAATTAACTTAATTAATTTTCATATGACACACGATTGATGACGTTATTACAAATACATTTAAGGTTTATTTTAGATTATCCGGTTATCCGTTTTACATTGCAGAGTAGGTGGAAAGTTTCAGTGTTTATATGGTAAATAGGTATGTAGTATTGTATTATCTGTAGAAAGTGAATGACCTATGGTCATGTAGTTGCAATGTAACAATTTCCTAGTGCCAATCAAGTCAATAAGCGATAAAATAGTATTTACTGTGAGAGTACTTTAATGCACTAATCTATCTATCTATCTATATATATAAAACAAAGTCGGGTTTGTTACAACACTTATAACTCGAGATCGGCTAGACCAATTTTCATGGTTTTTGGTTCGTTGGATTTGTCCCCGCCCCGAATAGCAGAATACATCTTAAAAATAATGAAAAATCGACGAGAGCATAATTATAAAAGATGAATCATTTTCCCCTATAGTTAATTCTAAATTCAATCAAAGATTGAAAACTTAAGAGAACAATAGTACTAGGAGCGCAGAAATGTGAAGTGATAATGTGAGAAAATTTAAAAAAACCGGCCAAGAGCGTGTCGGGCCACGCTCAATGTAGGGTTCCGTAGTTTTCCGTCCGTCACAATAAGTGTTCCCACATAAGTTAAAAAAAAAGGCTATTTGTTACGTTGACATACTAAGTACGCAGAAATTATTTTGTACAACCTTTTTGTCTTTTTTGTACAAAAACTGTTCTTTCTATCAAGTTCAAAATAATTTTCCTAGAAAGTACTTATAAAGTTCTACTTTCAAGATTTTTTTCATATTTTTTAAACCTATGGGTCAAAAGTTACAGGGGGGGGGGACACGCTTTAATTTTTCCTTTTGGAGCGATTTTAAATACCTATCCAACAATATATAACACGTCAGCGTTGAAATTAAAAAAAAATCACTTCCCTCTTTACATATAGGGGGGCTACCCTAATAAAACATTTTTTTCCAATTTTTATTTTACCACTTTGTCGGCGTGGTTGATATACATATTGGTACCAAATTTCAGCTTTCTAGTGCTAACGGTCACAGAGATTAAGCGAGGATGGACGGACAGACAGACAGACATGGCGAAACTATAAGGGTTCCGAGTAGACTACGGAACCCTAAAAATGAGATACTTAGTACTTAAATCAATCAAAAGTACTAGGCGCGCAGTTGTGTGAAGTGTTTATGAACTTAAATAATATCCATCCATACTAATATTATAAATGGGAAAGTGTGTCTGTCTGTCTGTCTGTTTGTCTTTCTTGCACGGCAAAACGGAGCGACGAATTGACGTGATTTTTTAAGTGGAGATAGTTGAAGGGATGGAGAGTAACATAGGCTACTTTTTGTCTCTTTTTAACGCGAGCGAAGCCGCGGGCAAAAGCTAGTAATCATATAAAAATACCAGTCTGTTACTGTCCCACTGCAGGGCAAAGAGTGAGTATTGATCACCACGCTTGCTCAAGGCGGATTGGTGATTTATGACACCTACTTATTTTGTTATAGAACAAAGTCCATCCCTCATGACGACTCACCTCTCCAGCATGAGGATACGGGTTCAAAACCGGGTAGTCGTTCTCAAGATATGGCATCACTAAGGGAAAAAGGGTTTTATATAAAAAAAAACTTGAATCTAATCTTGCAATACAAGTTGCGTATCATAACTTGTTTATAAACAGTAGCCATGCACTGCATAAAATACACACACATAATAATTATTATTGTAAAAGCAAATTGAGTGTTAATTTTCCGATGCTTAATGGTTTGTTTAGCACCGGGCTGCTGTACGTTCTTATCAGAAAGTTGGTTATTTTAACTCTACCTCTACGTCACTAGTTCCTAGTTCTAAGGCTGAGTTTAGACTTTAGAGTCGGCTACGGCTGTTTTACTGCTGCAGCGATACGACATGAAACGCATAAATTGAATGTGGCCTTAAGGCCTTAACCTTTCGGCGACCAAGCGACAGCTGGCTGTCGCACTCGCACTGCTATTTCCTTTTTATTGTGTCTCGAACCACATGTCTTCCAAGGTTTAAAGCAAAAATAAACTCCACAGAGTCCGAATACTTTGATATCATTGGATAGACGAGACAAAGAAATGGAAAGAACATGTGGCAGTCCACTGTCCACCTGAAGTTATGTGAGATATAGAGGTCTTGCAGATGTGTTGGCATCCCAGAGACAAAGATGATGATGATGTTTCACATGTCTGAACACCCGGCATATATACAGAACATACTATCCGAACGTACGACTTAACTGTGCACCTCGCACTGTGGTCTGAGACATATCACGTATCGTGCCTGTATACACCTTCAATACGGAACATAATTACTATCTATACATACGACTTAACTGTGTACCCCGCACTGTGGTCTGTGACGTATCACGTATCGCACACGGAATGCAATCGCTAACCTTTTAACGATCAAGCGACAGTGACAGCCGGCTATCGCGCTCTATTGTCTTTCTATTGTGTCTCGATCACGCGTGTGCGAAGGTTTAACCTATCAACGACCAAGCGACTGCCGGCTGTCGCGCTGCTATTGTCTTTCTATTGTGTCTCGAATCACGCGTGTGCGAAGGTTTTAATCAAAGTGGCGGACACGCGCGGAGAAGTGGAAGAGGGTTCGTATTCCAGCGAGGTGCTCAGATAAGTCGATTGTTCCCGCGCTGCTTTGCAGCAAAAAAGAATTTGGTCGTAGGAAGTACATTCCCGCCCGGTTGAGCTCCTTCACAAAGAGCTCTACTTACTACAAGTATTAACCCATCGAATGCCGGTATAAAGGAACCATTAAAAAGCATTGTGCTTCGAGTGGATCTGCGCTTCCGGCAGTGCAAGGGTTAATTTACCCTCCCTCATATTAATAATCGCTGTGCGAGGTAGAAACATGATACAAAAATTCAAAAACTCTGCAATCTTGTAAGGAACTTCCGGACAGTCTACGGAGATTTTTATAAAATTAGTTATATGCTGTTTAGCGCATATCTTATTGCATTTACGCCAGTGTCCGATCGAAACAAAACAGACAAAATCGAAACTAGACAAATGACAAATAGATGTTTTGGCTGAAACTGGTCAAAACTTAAACAAATATTTACGAACGGTCACTACCGCATAGAGATATAGATAGGACTAGTCCACTACTGTGGCATGTAGATCATAAGATAAACAACAGCGGTGTGTATTTTCCATTTTACACAAACTACACAAAGGTCACATGAGAACGCTTCAATGAAAATTACCGTGTTCATGCTTGTTTGTCATGCTAATTTGATGTAAGCTGATTTTATGGATTTGAATTTGAGTTTCTAGCAGCTTGACACTATTGTTCTTATTTTAGTGTTTCTATTTGGTTCATCTAAATTAAATGCATATAAGTATTGTAATTGCAGAAGTAATTCTGTGGGTTTGTTTGTCTGTATGTTTCTGGTATACCTGCTACGTTTTCAGGACTAAATCACAGAACCGATTTTGATGAAGGGAATAAAGTATTTAAAATTTTAAACTTCTTTTTTTTTAATTTCGTAATATCTGATTTTCTTTTCCAATGTATCCGCAATGAGACGTGTGACGTGATGCATGTTGCGCCGGTGTGCGGCCTGGCCTGGTATACAGATAGACACAACTTCATAGTTTTTAGGGTTCTGTACTAAAAGATACGGCTTTTTATGTTCCATTTATATTGCATATTTAGGGCCGAGTCACACCGAAATGGCAACGGCCCCGCGCGACCTCCAGACCCCGCGCGCCTGGTATCTTCTTGACGAGTTTACCGGCCCGCGGTGCCGCGGGCGGCCTCGCGTCGCCGCTGGCAGATGCGGGCGGAAACACCAAAAAGGAGCGACCTTTTCAAGTATTTCAAGCGATACTGGTCTTTTAAGTATGTAGTTAAAGTTTAAAATTATTTCACACTGATAGCCGGCCCAGGAAAAGGTGGCGCGATGACCTTGACTTATGAGTCAAGGTCATCGCGCCACCGCCACCGCCCACGAGGGTTGGTTTAAGGCGGCTAGGGATAAAGATGTCTGGAAGGAGTTGGGGGAGGCCTTTGCCCAGCAGTGGGACAGCACAGGCTAGGAAAAAAAAAAGAACAAAAATCCTTTTCCGGTCATGTCGCAATATTTCTTATTAGATGACTGCCAAAAACAAATGAACTCTCTGCCTGCTAAAGGTCAGCTACAATGGTCAAGCATTTTCCTAAATTTTATGTTGGCTTGGTAAAATAATGACTTGTTGTTTTTATTTTGTGCGATTATTTATTGAACACGGGCTACCCGCTCGAGCTTAGCACGGGTGTTAGATATCTTTAAAAAATTTGGCTTTTCATTACACGCCTACTTTTCATTTGAATCACTCTATCTATTAAAAAAAACCGCATAAAATCCCGTTTTGTAGTTATAAAGATCTAAGTAATCTAGTAATACATAGGGACAGACAGACTCCGGAAAACAGCTTTGTTTTATACCATGTAGTGACTAGATTATATTTATTTATCTAGTAAGTAGTATCTTTCAATTCCCGTCCTAGTTACAGTTGTGACAAATATTCAACTTTATAATCTGAATCATATAATTGACAAACATAAACAGCTAAGTCCAAATAAATTTATCTTTTAAATAAACATTATATAAATAAAACATTTCAGAATAAAGAACATATTTTCCTTTTAATTGTAAGGAAAAGGTTAACGAAAAACTATTCTGATTGTAGGAAATATTTCTTAACCTTGAGTAGGTCACTTTTTTGTTGCCAATAGTTGCCATTGTGATTAAACTGGATGAATGTAACACTTTCTTGTTAAGTAAATGTAGAAAGGCAACAATATAGCTAAATAAACTGGTGGCTAATTAAAACTGATAATAATAACTTTATTTTAATGACAACAGTGGTCCAATGGTTAGTATCACCTTATAACTAAAGGGTTAGTAATACCTAAAACCTAAAAAAAAAAAAAAAAAAAACACACTGAAAACAAAATGATTAACTACTTTTACTTTTACAATTATAAATTAGACACAATATTCTTTTTTCTAATAGTTGGAAGCGCTGGCTCACACATTATTTTTCATTTTTTGAGGAAGGTAATTTATTTGTAAATGTGTTACACTAAATGTTCGTGAACTTGATTAGCTTCCATTTCCTAATTAATTTTAATTTTTATTATGTTTATATACTCTTTTGACGGAAATGGTTTTGACATTATATACATTCTTCTCTTCACATTTAACAATGTACAATTAATAATATTGTAACAACATTATTTTAAAAGAGCAGGTATGGAGTTTCTTGCCCATTCTTCTCCATACGTAACAACATTTCCGAATGGGCGGTAGATTCACTTTTGTTTATAAGTATGACGTTTCAAAGTGCCTTTCTTGGCCTAATGGAAATAAATGATTTGACTTTGACTTTGATTGGATCTGAAATAACTTGACCATTGCAACAATTTAAATCAAAAATTTCATGATTCAATGTATTCATTATTTTGTGGGAATAATAAATCATAGAATTCATATTGACAATATTATACTTGTGGTTGTAATAGATGTTGTAAAGTCAAGGTAGTTAATTAATCCTTCAAACACAGGTGATTCAGACACAATAGTAAGACAATAGCAGCGCGACAGCCGGTTGGTGCTTTGTTGTCGAAAGGTTAAATTTATACAAAAACATGTCTTTTTATCTAAAAATCGCTTAAAACATACCAACATTGTTTTCATTTAGTTTTTTACTTAAACATCAGTTTAATATAAAATATAACATTACTCTACAACCCACAAAAGCAGAGCAGATAATTAGATATGTAACTAACATCATCAGAATCTCTTGAAAATTGCAAGTAGAAAAAAATGCAAGTGGCCTCATATTATTATCTTTTCTCACATTATTATTATACATCACCGAAGATTATAAGGAAATAACATGAATAAATGAATCTGTAAATCAGAGTCAATGTAGGAATTAAGTAATTGTTTTTCCCTAAGCAGCTATTAAAAATAATACATAACCATAAGAAACAAGTTCTTGCCTATATGTATTTAGGTATTTCTGAATATGTTCTGAATGTATCAATATGTAAATTTACTGTGATACAACTGAATACATATGACACAAACCTGTTCAAACTACATGCTCTGCGGAAACTTATTATGGTTTCTCATAAGAATATTGGTAGGAAAGTAGGTCATATAGTCAAAATTAATTATAAATGTAATAATCCTTACCTCACTGCTCTCATAACCATCAGGATTCAAAGACGGCATTAAGTGGATATCAGTGGTATTCACCAGCTTTGTCACCCTGTCGTCTTTACCATAGTTCTCTAGCAAATATTGGGCCAGATATACCATCAGTTGGCGACCCACAGACTCATCACCATGCATATTCGCCACATACTTGAACGACGGCCGCTCATAGTGCGGCGTTTTAATATCCTCGGTGATTTGCAGAACAAGCAGTTGCCTTCCTTGCACCGACTTCCCAATAGAATACGACTTCACTAGATCCGGGTACTTCGACTCCAATTCACTGATTAACTTAACCAAATCATCGTATTTTGTATATTTTGGAGAAACAAGGAACGGCTCATCATTATTCTCGACAGATCGGGGCTCGCATTCACCAATAAATAGCACAAATAACACAAATAAACACGTGTGAACAAGCAACATGTTTGCTCCTTTAAACAGAGCTTGTCATGTGCGCGAGGGTATTTACCGCTAACAGCAGATGTAGCAGATGTAAACAATACTATATCGCAGTAAACATGGTAAGCGGTACGACGATATTTGTAAATTAATTACAAAAAATGATAAGGCGACAAACAATAGGTATTTGTACGCTTTGACAGCTGACTGACTGGCTGACGCATTTATTGTTCGTTTGACGTAAGGACGGGAAACGGGGAAAGACTGTGTTGCCAAACATAATGTCTTTTTCCCATTATGAAAAGCCCTCATTTAATATTAAACCCAAGTTAAAAGTTCCATCCCAAGTTTATAATGTTATTATGATTGCCCTCGACTTTATCCACATGATAATTGATGAAAAAAAATCGCAGATTAAAAAATAGTCCACTGTTGATTCTGGCTTTCAGGAGTTGCAGTGGTTTGGAAGGATGTGGCGGGATTGGGATAGTCCAAAAAAAAGAATTAAACCCTACCCTATTAGCCTCAACAGCTCAACCTCTCACTAAAATAAAGTAAATTATAATAAGTTCATTTGGTTATGAAAGTATTTATTTATTACAACCAATCTAACATACCCACTTTCTCTTTCTAACTAAGACAACACGTATCTTGCAGAAAATAAAATGCCAATAGACTATGCAAATGTTAAAAAATGGTTTGCATTTGTAAAAAAAAACAAATCTCCAAAAAAACAATATATTTCTTTGTCCCTGATTTGAGGTAATTTGCCTTCTGTTGGTATCATTTTATGCAGTGTGCTTTGACGTGTCATTTGAAGTTGCGTTTCATTCAACGCAAAAGACATTAATAAGATGTTAAATAAAAATATGCAATGAGAAAATATGGAATGATACGGGTTTCTTCAAATATCAGTATCGTTATTTCAGTTTTCTGGTTAACGTAAAAAAATGACGTGTCATGTTTTATACAATTATATTACTGAAAAGATCTACTGCTATTATTGGCCTAGTAAAGAAACGTAGCTATTTTATGAATGATGTTGATTATGACCCCTTTTGCTGTCCTTGTCATTCTAAAGGGAAAAAATAAGGACAGCAATAAACTTGAGAGCGTCTCAGAATTGAGTGACGTGAACGTCTATTAATACAGGCCTAAGTGCACGCGCACCATAACTTGCAGTTTTGACCAATAAATTTTTTTTTAGGATTCCTTAATATCCTGTCCGTGTCCGTCAGCGGTTTTGTATTACATGAACCAACCAACCTGCTGTAATAGGTTTGTGTGTAGAGAATTTGTGTACCTATGTGTATATTTCTATAGCCGCAGTAAAAACAAATAAAAATAGGTAGAGATCGGGCAAAGAAGGCTTCTGTATAGAGATCCTCAAAAAACATTTTTGCTCTGTCGTAATGCTGCTATGCTGTATTATGGTGGTCCTAGTATGAAATTTTCTGTGTGCGACTCAGGGATGTCATGGATATGTAATTTCGGATCTGGATACTGAATATTAAATCAGTTTCGGTTAAGTACTTCCGGTTATTTTGCATTTTTAGGTATTATTGGTAGATAAATTATAAACAATGCAAGAGACGTCCCAGGGGTCATTTGGACTCCGCCCCTATACGATTTTTTAGGGATATTTTTTTTATTTCGCATACTCTAATGTTTCAGTTACGGAGCTCTATAAGATTCATGGCCGTATAATATTTTTTCTATAAATTTTCTCACATTTGGTTTGTTAGTATCGCTTATTTTATAGTGGCACTTCATTTGGCGTATTTGGCAAAAAAATCCCGTTACTTGGGTAATTAGAGTAATTTACAAACTATACTCTAAAATTATTAAGATAAGGTTCATATTGCGTTGCATCGAATAAAAATATTTGGCCAAACACGCCAAGCGAAGTATCACCATAATGTTGCTACTTCATTTGGCATACAATATTTATAAGTACATTCTGGTTTTTTTTTTGGTGAGTGGGAAATCATCCAATGATTGCTCCCGTCCTTCGTGTCAGATTCTTACTGACTAAAACCCACTCATGTTCCTTCGATTGCCCTTTATGTTCCAGGGTCACGGTAACTATTATAAACATTCCGCAACCCAGTACATTCTGGATGTTTTATCCAGAATGTATTTAGTTTTCTTTTATCAATAAGAAGGACTTTAAAATAAAATACAGATATAAAAATAAGGCTGTTTATTATCTCTTTCCTTTCTACCGTCAATAATCTAAAACCATACAACAAGTAATTAATTGTGCAAATGAAACAGTAGGTAGGCAGACACGGCGGCATATGAAACTGTATATTTCCAGTTTAAGCCGTCCTCGTAATATATAGGGTGGCTTTAACGACCGACACATAAACACGTGAGTTAGCTCATAATAAAAATCAATTTTCCCAATTTGGATTTTTTTGGCGGTTTTATTTCTTTAACAGTATACAATAATTATTTTTATTTAACCCGAAACAATGGTTTAATTAGACATAATTTATTTTGTTAAAAAAAATACCAGCAAAGTAAATAAAAATAAGTATGTTCCGGTAGGTACAATCGACAAAATGGAATCATGACCCACCATAAGCTTATTTTCCTACAGACATTTAAATACAATTAGGTCGACAATCGCGTGAACATGTATTAAAAATGTCACACGTCTAGTCTTATTATTTTGACAGCCTCAAACGATTTGTCGCCGAAATGGTCCATGACTCAATTTTGTTCATAGTACATTCAATAATTTTGAAAAGTAATGTTTTTTCGGGAAAACTGTTTTCATGAGCACAATCACGTATTTACGTAACGATCACTAAAAACCAGTGACCCTATTAAGGCAAACTATTTACAAAGAAAGCAGCTTAAACTGGAAATATAGAGGTAACATATTTTCTCGCGGTACAGAACAACACAGGAACTTATTCTAACAAATTCACTTAAAACATAAATTCCATATAATATTGAAAATATTTATAATCTCAAGGTACAGTACTTTATGCGTATTTTTGGAATATTATGTAGCTATTAGTTTTTTATACTTTTGATCATAGCATCAGTATTTGGTATGTGGTTTAAAGCAAAAGGAATTCTGTTAAAACTATCTTTTATTCTTTTATGAGCAAAAATAAACCTGAACTTTAGATTTCAATACTGATTTGAAATAAAATTAAAAAGAAAAAATAAATAAACTTGGTCAGAATTTATTTAGGAATGGCTAAGAGTGTATCGGCCTCTATTTTTATTTTATTTTTGTAAAGCCAACCCCATATTTTTGGTTACTTTCAAATTTCTAAGTTATTATGGCGGAATAACTGAAATGAGCCATTCAACATATTAAAGAAACATTGTTAACTCCTAACATAATAAATACAATATAAATACTAACATGAACACATTAAAATCTCTTGGCTTGTGAACCTCTTTGCTGACATAATTTTGTTACACTTTTTTTTATATTATCATGCTACTTCAAAATTTAAATTTAGAACAACTAGCGATATTGGTAGATAAAGATGGATTACTGATAGCTAGTGAGGCCCGTATTAATAGACGTCACTCAATTCTGAGACACTCTCAAGTTTATTGCTGTCCTTATTTTTTCCTTTTAAAATGACAAGGACAGCAAGAGACTTGAGAGCGTCTCGGAGTTGAGTGACGTCTATTAATACGGGCCTGAGTCTTCTTATCAATGCAGTTACTTTTGATAACACTGTAAATCTACTTCATATTTTTGACAAGTGCTATAAATTACAAATTTATATCATGAAATACTAAAAAAAAGGATTAAGTATAGATAAGACACTGACTTTTAAATTATGACCTGATATTTACGAGAAAAAATTCAAACTCATTAACATTGACCATTGTGCAAACTACATTTAAAATTTTAAATTAAGAACGAAGTTCACAAACCACACATCGACATACCAAAGTTAGCGTTCACGCGAATATAAACTTTCTTTTTATACAACTCAAGTTCCTATTCCTATGCAACGTTCCCTTGTTATCACACACACACAAACATCACTATACATAACAGACATAAATAATATAATTTAATGGCAATTACAAGACATCTAGCAGCTAACAATTATGCTCAAATTCATTTATAACTAAAAACAATAACACCCAACACATTGGAAATATACAAAAAATATTACATCTGTGTACACAAAATATTAAATGTAGAAACATCGACAGTAAATGCATAGAAACTAGTAAATATGTACAATTTGTTTATAAAATAAGGCACGTGATGTGTTTAGTTCACGTTCATACTTTATACGACTAATTAGGACTTCGTGTTCTACTCGACCCCGATTATCGTAGCTATAGAAACTTAGATGGCCGAAGAAGAATGTGAAGTAGCTAGCATTTGTTTTTATGAAACAAGTAGGTAGTTATAAACAAGTAGGTAGTTATAAGTTACCAGACATTTCAAATTTGGAGCCACAGCGGGCGTTGTACTTACTATAACGTCACGTGCGTCACATATTCAATCGATGCATCAAAGAAAAAATACACAATGAAAAAAGAATATTACAATTTTACTTTCTGGCAATGAAAATCCAAGCTAAAAATAAAAAAAGGTTATCCCTGTAACTTTGCCACCAGGAAAGCTAAAAATCAAAACTCTAAATCTCTGTGACTTTTTGGCTAGACACTTTAATTTCATCGGAACGATATTGGTTGCCGATGCCAAAAATTGGGTAATGTTATTAAACGAAAAAGAATTTAATAAACTGAAAAAAAAGTTTGCGGCTTGTGAGACAGGAGATTCACCCACTTTCTTCTTGGCTGGAGTTTCTATGACCAAGATTATCGTGGCCAAGCAGTTTGCGAGGTTACATAACATTTATCATACATACGTTAAATAAGATTCGTAATATACCGAAGTTACGGGAAATACAATTCCAAATTACTTTTAGGAACACATTAGGAATCTTATTATTTTGACTACGAGAGTCAATAGTTTGTGCGGTTTGACATTACTTAGATTTTCTTAAACAAGGTCAAATTAAATAAATTGATGAAACTATACAGATGTAAGAAGATTTTTTTTTTACTTTTTCATAAGTATTGGTTGTAAGAGGTAAACTCCAGAAGTACTTGGTCCGATTAAAAAAAAGTTTTACTGTTTGAAAACTCTACACTCTACAATTACTGAATATAATAGAATTTCTAATAGTAACACCAGACGAAGTTGAGGGCATAAGCTAGTAAGTTTATAAAAATATATTTTGACATTAATATACGCCAAGATAGTGCAGTTTCACAATTGAATTTAATGGTACCCTGCATTTAGACAAAGTGTTATTAGCAACATTACATTATAACAACAAAATATATTATATTTCTAGCCTAGCAGCTCTTATTGTAGAGAAACTTAAGCCAAGCTACAAAATAATGTCTTTAAATATAATTCGTAGAATAATTAATACTCTTTCAGGCTTTCATTCAAAACATGTAACCTTTCTAAACACAGATTATTCCGATCTGCCACCCCGTTTTGTTGCCACCCAATCTTAAGACAAGCGGTTTTTACTACATCAAGACCAATTTAGTACCTACTAAAAGTTAAATAAAATGCTTTCATATAGACAATCATTCACATTCTTATATCTATTTACATTCAAGACTTAGCAGCTAGTATCGTGTCTATGGCAACGCTAAAGGACGGCACAGAACAATACTGTATACTGACGTCATAATACATGTATGCAGTATAATGACGTCACATTAAAAAAAATCACAAGTAACATATTTTTTATAGTATGTAAAAAGCCAGGAGAGAAAAATTACGTACAAAAATACATTCATGCTGAAGTACTAGAAGAATATTTAAAATCTTTCAAATCAAAATCAAAAGGCACCATCTTTTAAATAGAAAAGGCAGTATTGGTACAAGTCTAAAGTTACTTATTTTTTATAATCAAAATTCTATAATAATCTATTTAACTGTTTGTTCGATAATATTTTCAAATGGGTCAAATTCTGCATCTTAACCGATTATACATAAATTATTATGTCCGTATATCTTTATGCGTATAATTGAAAAATTGTAATGAAAATACCCACAAAAATATTTTAGGGTCTTTCTTCATTTTATGTAAAAATAGTTCAGTTTATTATGCTAAATATATGGGACGTTCATAATACTATTTAATAATTGTCTTATAGAAAGCTCTAAAAATAGCAAGATTAGGTACTACTATTTTTCTTATAGGTATAAGGTACTCCAGGCCAAAATGTTCGTTTAACAAAATCTGTCAGAAAAAAAAGTTGTTAAAAAATAGAAAAGCATTCCTTTTTTTAATTTGTGCCATGTAGTAATAGTAACTGTAAAGAGATAGAGCATTTAAGAAACTTTTTGTATGGTTGTAACAACGTTTTTAATCATCGTGCGTTCGTATTTTAAAAGTTTTTTTCATGGCCAAGAGAGCAAAATTATAATGTATTTATACAGCTCTGCTAGCTATTTCCAAAGCCCTTTACATCTATCTAGCTTTATAATATACTTAGATGCAATGAGTCTTACATAGTAAAATTTAAGGCCCATTTTTAATTGAAATTTTGGTTATAAAGCTCGAGCAGCGCAGTTCGTTCTAATCGTACGTAAGGCTGGAGTTTTGACATTTAGCGTCTTCTCGTTAACGTCATAGAGTATATTTTTTAATTTTAGCGTTGTTAAGAGCCCATTACGATCATCTGACGACTTATCGCCTGAAAAGTTTTCGATCTGCAGATGATCTTAGAACAATTTACACACAAATACAAGAAGCCTGTGACCCTATCAGGTACCTAACAGTTGGTTCAGACTTACAGTGATGTCTAAAGCTAGTGGACACTTGGCTGGAACCTCTCAGTCCAGAAGATATTGGCCAGGATGCCGCCAATCATGAGAGAGCAGTACAGCAAGACAGCCGCCCACCATAAGCGCTTCTCCCATTTCCTTTTTTCTAGGTTACGGAGTACTCCGATGCCTACTAAGAGACCTGAAATGGAAAGTGAAATGGTGTTTTATTGTTTTAGAATGTAGGTTTAAAATCGTTTGACAGAAAAATCATAGTGATTATTGGGTTGTTTTTGAAACACTAGTTCGCTAGTCTCTTAGCTAGATATGATTTTATAAAAACAAACATCATCCTCATCAGCTTCGCCATAATTTGTTTTTTAAGTTATTCTGTATAGAATGGAACATGCCGCCCGCTGATGGCAGTCCAATACCTACCGGGGACGAGGATCACGAGAATGCTGGACCTTCGACACATTCGTAGCAGGAAGAACCGTAGGGTTTTAATCAGTAAAAGTCCGCCATAACCTTCCGTTTTTCCGATTAGGAGTAATGTAAACATACCGGCAACGGCTCCAGCTAAATGCGCCACATATCCGATGTTCTGGTCCAGGTGGCGCCAATAGCGGTCGTACACCGCGATTCCAATGTCCACGCCAGTCAGCAGTAGGAACACCAGTTGCTGATTTATTTAATGAGTACGTACCAGCGACAGCCCCAGCTAAATGCGCAACATATCCGATGTTCTGGTCCAGATGGCGCCAGTAGCGGTCGTACACCGCGATTCCAATGTCCACGCCAGTCAGCAGTAGGAACACCAGTAGCTGATTGTCTAATGAGTACGTACCGGCGACAGCTCCAGCTAAATGCGCCACATATCCGATGTTCTGGTCAAGATGGCGCCAGTAGCGGTCGTACACCGCAGTGCCAATGTCCACGCCAGCTAGCAGTAGAAACACCAGTAGCTGGATTATCGCGAACTCCATCTCTGACCAGTTCTGGAATTTATATGTGAAAATTAGGTCTTATGTTCGTTGGCTTAGGTTCATTCTACTTCGCCGCAATTAAATTGCCCGAAGCCATGTTTTATAGATATAATGATCGTGAATATACACGCGATACATCCTGATTAACATGAATACAAACACTCATTAAATAAATGTCAACAGTCAAAATTCAAGGTCCCTTCTACTCTAGAGATTCCCATTTGAAAGTAATGCTACCGCATCACATGTACGATGTTTTTATTCGATTAGCTGTGTGCATAATTATTATTGTATGACCTAATTATTATTTTTATACAACGATTATGATTTCATCTAGGATATAATAATGTAAACAAACATGCCAGCAAAAAAACAAAACACTGGCCTCTAAACCAAAACTAACGGTCAACTCGTGCAGTTTTTATTGTTTGGTAGACAATCCTTACGTATTATAATTACATACATATTATAGTAGATAGAACAAGTATAAATAAGAAATATAAGAAACCCTCGCCCCCGAATTTATGAAGATCACAACTTCAGCTATAAATAACTTCGAAACTGTGGAACCTATTTTGATGAAACATTTATTGATTTGCTTGAACATGATTAAGAATCACCGCCAGATAACCTGCTTTCAATTAAATACGCATCCAAATCTGATCACCCGTTTAAGAGCTACGGAGCGACATACAGGCACACGGATGGTTTGAAAGGCGAGAATATGAAGAATTGAAGATGTAACTACCAACTACCCCACTGTCTTACAGGGATTCGTTGTCTGCGAATTCCTGTAAGCCATTCGGCCCCTGTAGCTGCCATCGACTGGGACCCTCTGCTGGCCGAAAGCCCTTCTTGATCTGCCCGTTTCATCATTAAAGGGTGACTACCACGCCACCAACATTTGTAAAACATGTCAACACAAGCGAACCGGGAACTATTAGTCAAAAACTTACCATGATAATCGTAGCAACATGAGCGGCGATCAGCGCATACACGCCTCCCGAAGCGCCCGCGAGGTAGACCTTAGGGTCTGTGAGGCTGGTCGCGAGGGACCCCGCGGCCACCCCAGCGACGTACACCAGGGTCACTCGCCACCATTTATGCACCATCTCTAAGGGAACCCCGAGGAAGAGTTGCACCAGAAGATTGACTAGAAGGTGGACAACTCTGGAATGGAAATTATTGGATGATGATCGCTCACGTCAGACGGTTGATGTTGTCTTTTGTGTTGGGGAAAAATATCGGGGTTGGGAAATCATCTAATAAATCCTTCACTCTGTGCGGAGCGGAAAGGAGTGTCAGACTTCTACTGACTAAAACCTATTCATTCATTCTTAGCCCTTTGTGTCCGGGGTCGCGGTATCACCTTTAGGACAACATGAAGCCCCGGCAAGCGTCAGCCCCTGGTTACCCCTGCATTTTTGGACGATTGATGTAGGTTGGAACTACCCTAAGTATTTTGTGAGGCAGTAGTGCTCGGACCTCACTCGATTGCAAAAAAAAACCGTAGAACTAGATTTTTTTTAGCTATTAAATAATTCAAAGAATTCAAACTAAGAATTTAAAGTGGGCACACTTATAAGGCAATGCTAGGATGTAGGCAAACGCATTTATTTATCTTATTGTCCTTTTTTGTTTTATCACGATATGAATCGATCGATTGTAAGAACTCATTGGCAGTGGTGCAAAATATGATTATTTCTTTTTTCTACTCACCCAACATGCACCAGCATATACGTGATAAACCTCCACGCTTCGTGCCTCTTGTGTGGGTTGTAGATGAACAGCTTGGCGATGGTCCCATTGGCTTGGGTGTGGCCTTCAGCGGCATCGTAACAGAACAGCACAATCTCCACCAGGGAGATGATGATCATGCACACGGCGGGAGGCCAGCAGCTGTACTCTTCCTCGTACGTACCGTCTGGATTTGTGTACCGGATGAATGATTTGCTAGGGACGACTGGACAACGCAACAAAACAAAGGGGCGAGGCGGGGTAAATGGTACAGGGAAGGTTTAGGATAAACGAGGAATCGTTATTTAAATTGATAGAATATACCAATGAAATTGTGCCATTTAAAATGGATCATCATTTTCATTGCCAATGATTCATTCATATAAAATTGGTCAATGGATGAATACACAAAACCAATTTATTGTGGAGTTATAAATAGTTTCCAACAATGATGTGACGACAATAATCGGATAGAGAGCACGCAACAGCCGAATGGCAGCCATTAGACATTGCGACAACAACGGGACGTATTAACCAATAAGGAACGTGTTACGTCAAAGGGCAATGTTTTTGATTAATCGGTCAATATAAATGTTTGTTTTTTGTAAAGACCATGACAGCATTTTATTATTTGAATTAGGAAAAGGAATAGTAAAAGGAAATGTTCGAATTTTAATTGTGGGACAGGAAAGACAAACAATAACATAAGGATAAGGAAAAAAAAAGTATATTGTTAGTAAATTGCATTCAAACTTATTACTAAAGTTATTCACTTAGCATAAAAAGCTGATACAGGAAAGCTATGACACAGATTTAAACACAAAAATAAAAACAGTTGCCAACATTCAAAAAGTGCTTTAAAGAAAATCTCATATGGCACCTCAATGTAAACAAACGTCCATTAATACGTCACATACCGGTAAATTTTATAAACATTTTTATCTGTATCATAGCAATCGTAGTATCGATCCAGAGATAGCAAAGCAACTACCCAGATGACAGTTAATTGAGAGCACTTGCGCAGGCTAACCAATAACCCCTTAACCTTGGTAGACAAAAACATGCAATGGTGGTGATGCAGTCTATAGAACACATGATACGGGCAGATTAAGACCAAGGGCACCAGCATAAATAGCTAGTATGTATGGACGCTAATGCGAAAAATATACAAGCTACTGAACAGATTATGAAGGCGATAACTTATGGATTGTACTGAAGTACAGATTTAGAACATGTGTTTACAATTCTTTACGTTAGTAACTAGAGGAAAATCTACCTTTTCAAACGAGGAAACTATTAAAGAAAATGTTTTCAAACTAAGCAGGTTTTTTCATCTAATAAATAAAGATATATGTGCAACATAAAGTAAAACATACGGGTTGAGATATAGAGATTACTTTTGTTATTATGGGTCAGAGCCCGTACGTCCCCTAAGATTCGCACCCTGTGCCCATTCGTCCCCTGGAACTTTTGAGGGGCCTATTCGCCCCCTGAAGAATATTTATTTTAATTCATTCTTCTAATATAAGTACATGTATATAGTCCTGGTACAGTCGCGCAGAAAAGGGTAAAATAAAAATATAATAATTCCTTAAATATCATGTTTAAGTATTTCAAATAAGATTAAGTTTAATAAAATGCCTCTAGGCTCTAGGCATAAAGTCAGTCTTCAAAATAGTTAATCGATTCGGCGATCGATCGTTTTCTATTTACCACTTCACGTTACTGCGCGCCTAGTACTTTGCATTGATTAAGGTGATCTTGTGAGAAAATTAAGGAATACAGTGAATTTTAAATTTTCGTACATGACTACTTCACGTTACTGCGCGCCTAGTACTTTGAATTGATTAAGGTGATCTTGTGAGAAAATTAAAAACACACTGAATTTTAGATTTTCGTACATGACTACTTCACGTTACTGCGCGCCTAGTACTTTTGTTCTCTTAAGTTTTCAATCATTAATACCCGTTTTTTAACAAGCCATTCGTAAAGAGACAATATTACATCGATACCTTTGGGTAGAAAGGTCGTATAAACCATTTTGGCCAAATTGAGTTATATATACCAATTTGCTCAGAATTTTTTTCTCTATCGATCTGTATATTTGAAATGTCGAAATTCGCACAAAAAGGTTAATACGACCCAGAAATTTTAGGACGTACACTCTTAAAAAAAGTAAATTTTCAACGTAAAAGCCAAATGTTTTTATTTTGTAGTTTTGTTATGATGTAATGACCATGATTTATATTAACTCAGGGCGTAAAAACAGTCGTTACTTGTAAATGGTTTATACGCCCTTAGGTGTTAAATGCATTACTTAAACTCAGGTTAAATTCGACGTCGTAAATCCAAAGGAATTGCCTTAGGAATTAGGATGCGTGAGGTTGGTGTATAAACCATGTTTAAAAAAGATTGAGGTAATAAAGACCAAAAAGCAGAGAGATACACATGAAAATGTGATGAATATGTCCCTAACTGCACTTTATAATAACTTATTGTAAATACCAAAATGTAAAATATCGATACATTTGGGTAGAAAGGTCGTATAAACCAAAACCAGACTTTTCAGGATTCATAACTTTTTTGTTTTTGAAGTTATACAAAAATGATCTATGAGAAAGGTTCTTAGAATTTGCAGATGAAAAATGTTAAATCATCAAAACCTACCTATCTTCTATAGTTTTAAAGTTAGCTTGGATTTACGACTCAGAAAATATCAATTCTTGGTTTATACACCCCATGAAAATGAACTTTATAAAAACTGTATAGGTCGATATACCCATATTTGTTAAGCTTATGGTCACATTTACGGTCGTAAAAACCCATATATTTAGTTTTATTGTATAAAAACCATTTTTATACTCATAGATTAATTGAATTCTGACTAATACACAATCCTGTTACTCTTAGATTTAGTAGTAACTCAGTAATTATTGTTCTAATACCCATTAAGAGTTTATTCAAATAAAATAAAACTACCTGAAATACGTAATCAACATTAATTTAGTATTACAATACCTTTTAACCAACATTTACTATTATTTCAATAATAATTATAAGAACTTAAACTTGAAAGTGAAAAACGAAATCTACACGTTTTTTGGTCCTACCAAAAAACTAAAAAAAATGTTAAACTAATTATGAATACAATTTTATATCACAAATAACTTACTTATAGTGCAAAAGTGAAATAAGTTAAGTGCTTGATCGTTTTTTGTTTGATTTAGTTGTGATTTAATAAATAACTTAGTAAGTAAGCCTTAGTACAAGGGCTAAATTCAATAATTTATCTAATTATGATTGCTTCATTTTAGAAGAAGTTGTGTTTTTTTATTCCTAAGTAGATTTATATTTTATTTGACTGTTTTGTTTAAGTTGCTATCATTTTTATTCAATTAAAAAATGTTAAACCTGTTAGGTACCATTATTGAAATAATAGTAAATGTTAATTAGAAGGTATTATAATGCATTATAATGTTGATTTCATATGACAGGTAGTTTTATTTTATTTGAATCAACCATTAACCTTTCAACGACCTAGGGACAGCCGGCTTTCGGGTTGCTTTTGTCTTTCTATTGTGTCTCGAAGCACGTATGTTATAAGGTTCAAATCGAAAATAATTAGGTGTAACGTTTAAAATAAATATTGATACCATCAATATGGTTAACACCCCGACTCAGAGCACCTCGACTCAGAGCACCCCGGCTCAGAGCACCCTGACTCGGACATGATAAACGTACACGTATCTAACTTATGTACCATAAGTAATTTATTTATGATATTAAGTTGTATTCATGATTAGTTTAACAATTTTTTTAGTTTTTGGTATGACTAAGTAGATTTTTTTTCACTTTTCAGTTTAAGTTGTAGTAATTATTATTGAAATAAAAGTAAATGTTGATTAAAAGGTATTATAATACTTAATAAATGTTGATAAAGTATTTCTGGTAGTTTTATTTTACTTGAATCAACCATTAATGGGTATCAGAATAATAATTACCGAGTTCCTACTAATTCTGAGAGTAACAGGATTATTTATTAGTCAGAATTCAATTAACCTATGTCTATAAAAATGGTTTTTAATACAAAAAAACTACATGTTTGGGTTTATATGACCGTAAATGTGACCATAAGCTTAACAAATATGGATATACAACCTATACAGTTTTTTTAAAGTTCATTTTCGTGGGGTGTATAAACCAAGAATTGATATTTTCTGAGTCGTAAATCCAAGCTAACTTTAAAACTAAAGAAGGTAGGTAGGTTTTGATGATTTAACCTTTTTCATCTGCAAATTCTAAGAACGTTTCTCATAGATCATTTTTTTATAACTTCAAAAACAAAAGAGTTATGAATTTTTATGTAAAAAAAAATTTGTTTTTCTGCTCTCCTGAAAAGTCGGGTTTTGGTTTATACGACCTTTCTACCCAAAGGTATCGACATCGTAAGCCTATCGACAGGTTACATTATTATCATGACGGATTATCATTCATCGTAGCTCTTTTTTCAATGATCTGTTATGATTTATTAAATTAATTGCGTTAATAAACTGTTCACAAGTGTACTATGTTAACCGTTTTTAGGTAAAATATAGGTGATTTTATCTCAGGGGACCAATAGGCACCTGAATAGGTGCCGAATCTTTAACTTATATTGTGTATATATTAGAGGAGACGAATGGGTACCTTAAAAATAATATATTTATTAAAATATTAATTGGTCCCCTACCAGGAGACCAACGGGCACCTATATAGGGGCCGAATCCACAACTTTTATGCTGGGGGACAAATCTTAGGGGACGTACGGGCTCTGACCCGTTATTATTATATTAGTTGTTAACATACCTACCAAAGTACTCAACAATCTGTTTTATATACTTCAACGTTTCATTCCAGGAATATTTACACACACTGAACCCAAAGTTCTTTTGTTCATTCAACAGTTTATATCTACACCTAGTCTTTTTACACATTCTTTGCCACATTTTAGGACCCCACTGACACCGACTTCGCTTCGACTGATAGTAAAAGCGACTACATATTTAAAAGTGCATTAAAAAATAATTAGATAACTTTTTTGTTTACTTCTATCAAGGTCACAATACACGGAAAGACACATTGTACACTTCACCTTGATATCCCCGGTTTCCCCTTCATATCGTTTTGCCTAAAAAGTTTTCTTACTAAAGGCGATTTTATTTAGATGTACAAAGATAACTCGTGAGGTCGCACAGGCGTGCATCTGAATGCGACGTGTATGTAATACTATGGAAAACCTTCGGAGTTGAGTGCGGGCCACGCTATGCACGGTTGAACTGTGACGTAAGTAATTCGAATGGTCTACTAACTTTGCTCTAACAAGTGGACATTGGCTGGAATTTATTTATTTATTTATTTATTTAAACTTTATGCACATATGTACAATGGCGGACTTAATGCCTTAGGCATTCTCTACCAGTCTACCCAGGAATTGTATAATTTGAGTCTTTTCCATAATGATAGATTGCTCTGAATGGCTCGAATTTATTGTCACAAATTGATCTGTATTAGCTAGAATTTTAGTGAACGTTTGCTAAGGCCATTTACTCTGCATGAGATGAGCATTATGATATAATCTACAGAAACACAATTAGGTACTTACTACTTTAAACCTAGAATAATTAGAGTAAAGTGTAGTAAACAAACAATTAAGACTAATTTAAATATAATTGTCTACCATGAGAATCCAAAAAACAATTGCGCATCTAAAGGACAACAAGTCGCTAGATTATATTTAAACAGTGATCTTTGACCGAAAGGAAAATAACACAACAAGTGCCTATGACAGAAATACCCTTCGGCGTAACAAGCTAAATGGGTACTTTTATAGCCCTGTGAGATTATGATAGTCCGCAATTGTGTGTCATACAATTTTCCTGTTAAAGTCGAAATGGGTAGTCAGAACATCGGTGAATCTGCCATCATTTTACCTAACCTGAAATACTTCAGTCGAATGACCCGATTAGAGTAAATATTAAATGGTTGCGGTTTTGTTTAAGCTTATATATTAGATGTAATTAAATATTGCTTTGTAGAAGGTATTCGTTTGAAAACAAGTTCTATTTTTAACATCTCTGAGTACCTATTGTTTCAATTTCAAAGTGTGTAAAGATTTTTTTGTGGTTTCCTTTTCTGTGATTTTCCTGGTAAATAGACGTACGTAAGTCATAAGTCTAATAAGTACCTATCGTTAGAGACTAGCTGTCCTTTTCTATTTTTACCGGACTCTTTTGCTAGTACTCCTCTCCTGAGGGTCGTAGAACAGCGTAGCGTGGTTTTTACCGGATTAATAGAGCGTTTAACTAACCAAAACAAAGATATTTTTACTTGTCGTATTATACATAATTACATACATGTATTGAAGGTATTTAGTGTTACATAACAATAACCTAGTTTTGGGTAAACTTAAGAAGGCACTTGACCAAAATATATTTCTATGAAACAAGCAGATAGCGAAGGTAATAATTGACTGATAACAAGTTGAATCATATTTAAGAATCTATATTTACAGGCATTGGTGCACCCAGCTCTTGGCTCAATTATTTTACATTTGTAAATGACATTTCAAAGTGCCTTTCTAAAAGGTCTAATGTAAATAAAACAATATGACTTTGACTTCAAGTGTCCTTAATAATATGCTACTCTGATTATTCTTTAAATGAAAATGCCGTTGATCTCATTACGTCATCAAACTGACTGATGGGTGATGTATCAACGCACAGCCCACCATCAAAGCACAGCTAGAGACTTGAAACTTGGAGGGTAATAAGAAAATCTTCTTAGTAAAGAGTCACTTAGAAGAGATTTTTGGAAATTCCAACCGCTAAAGGGAGGGAAATGATGGGGGTTGAAAGTTTCGACATTTACGCGGGCGAAAGTACTCTATAACTCGAGCAACCTTAAAAAGTCTTTAACGCATTACGGTTAGACAACACATTGCTAGACGTTTATGTCAGGCGTATGACGTATCCTATAGTACAAGTTGATACTGTAATCATATAGTTCACTATTATCTTTATCATACATCAAACATGTCTTTTATCTATGACGTCACGAGATGAGTAAGAAAGTAATTAAAAAATATTTACTTCGTAATAGAGGAGAGGGTTAGTCATCAAAGCTAATCAATTAATGAGTACATACTGAGTCTGTAGTATAATTACAAAGTAAATGAACATACAAAGGAAAATCTCTCTTAAGAAAATACAATGTCAGTTCTGGAAAACATCCAGTGATATCCTTGCATCTGGCGGTTGGTATGGTTTGTCGACCAGGCCAGTTGAGTGAACCACAACGTCCACAACCATACCACAGATAAAACAACAAAATGACAGTGATCATAAGGGTGAATTTCTCGTGGCAGTAATATGGCACCGACAATAATGACAGCTGTCAGATTGACATTTCGCCAGACCACAGGATATCGCGGTAGACCCGTAGGACGAGCTTAACTTTGATAAGTAGGGTTGATTTCAATTAGTTCAAGATAGAAATAGAAAGAAAGAAAGATGATGACGGAGACAGTGAAGCCGTTGCTTCGCGATGACATAGCATGGGCTAAAAATAAATGTAGGGAATTCCCTCATGTGTTTGTAATTATGTGGTTCTCAATGCAATGGAATTGAGAACCTCCTCCTTTTAAAGTTGGTACGGAAAAGGAGACGGAGAGGCTCTTCAAACTACAAATTAAAACTAAAAATGAAATAGGGAATTCCTTGTTTCAATACTTTAGTTCAGTAACCGGCAAGGCGACATCGAGGTCAAGAGTCAATTCGATGTCAAAAAGCAAAAATTGTGTGGCTTCCAAATCACTAAGTATTTGAAATAATTTAAGACATTGTTGCTTTTTTCAGCGTCCAAAAAGCATTAGAAATTATCGAGTCAACTTAATAAATTGTAAAAAAAAAGACATTATGACACTGTGACTAGTAACTATTTAGTAATCTGTGCTGTGAAAAATCTCTTATTTAAAAGCATGACATGTGCTGCTTTCTTCTGTGCACAACGCGATTTATAATTATCCGTCTGTACTTTTTTTAATATACTTAAATCTTTGTCTACCGTTATGAAACCGACTTGAATGCTAAAATTTCGTTGTTTAACATCGTGGAATTCAGTTCACGGTAATCAACTGAACAATGTAACATCCTACTTCGTTTCCTTTTCCTGTATTTTTTAATCTGCCCACTAGGTACTTGTATCATGCCACGGTATACACGAAAAGAATCATGACACGCTCTTCTGCAAACTCTGCTGTATCCTCTAGATTTCTCAGCGTCTAATATCCGCGCATAACAGTTTTAGTTACTGTAGCATCCGCATGTCATATCCGTATGCTTCATGATTACACAGTCATATGCCACAGTAGTAGATATAGATAAAAATTTTCGTCTATTGAAAATGTACACTGGTGCCGATTCTCTTGTGCACAAACTAACGTAAATTTAAGTCAAGTGCATCTTTCTCTTTCCATTACAGTAGAAAAGGACAAAAGATAGATTTTAGTTTAATCCTGTCAAATTAGACAGCGCCTGATGAAAATTGACGTATATTTAGACGCCATGTTTTTAAATTGCGTCTAATTTATCTATGGAGTGTCTAAATTTGACAGGACTTAACTAATATTTGATCTTCTGTCCTTTTCTTAATTAAAAGGAAAGAGAAAGATGCACTAAACTTAAATTTACGTTAGTTTGTGCTTATTAACAGCTAAATGTTTTTTATAACAGATCGCTGTGTAGGCGGAGAAACAAAAAAAAAAAAAAAAAAAAAAAAAGTTTGTGCACAAGAGAATCGGCACCATTATTTCCCGATATCCCCCTATGCCTTTTAAACACCACTGACCAATTTATACTGACTATCACGTTGTTGACACAAACAAAATACTCTTGCCGATTAATGTTTACGGGCTCTGCCTGGAACGCAAGTGTTTTTCGGTGTCAGAACAAAATGAGTAATCATAACTACAATTCATTACAAAAATATGTTCTTGTCTGAAACATGTCTAGAACGGCCATTCTATGATATGGTGTAGTGGCCCACTACACCATATCATAGAATGGCCGTTCTACACACATGGCACTACTAGTGGGCAGAATCCTTCATGTGCTAGTTCTCTTCGTACATTCATTCAAAAACTGTTTCAATGAATGTTGTAATTCTAAAACAGTATCAGAACAATAGGTGCCGCTGCGTCTGCGATTAACAATGAATCAATCATTATAAATTCTGCTATGACGCGCGATATGATTGATAAAACAATTAATAACAAATGATATATGCTTCTGTTAGATAATATTCAGGAAACGTTACTATGGGCTCAAAGGTATGTCCACACTGCTGTCTGTAATGTAAGAGAATTCTTATTGTATGGCGGTTTGCGAGCACAAACCGAGCACAATCAGAGCGTCAATGTGGACAGCAAATTCTTTTACTACGTTGTCCATTACAGCAGTCTGGACATGCCTTAGGTGTTTTAACAATAGCAGTAGACCTCTTTGTGAAGGGGCTAGTCCCGGAAAGTACTGTCATACCTATCTCTACCGCAAAGCAGCGTTGTAGTGTTGCGGTTTGATAGGTGTTGGTATAATTACACGTCCATGAGACGGCGGCGGGAGACGACGGCGGATCACTTAATATCAGGCGGTTATTAGGTGATACTGTGGTACACGCACATAAGAAATATTATATTTGTGGACTTGGTTTTAGTATTGGTAACCACCACTTAATATAAGGTAGGCCAACATCTTGATTGCACACAAAGAGATTAAGAACAAAACAAATAATAAAAATATAATGAAATATAATACCGAACTACTTCGCCGAAATTACAACTGAATACTCTAAAATAACTTGAACTAAGTTACTTTACATCAGAAACACATTACCTACGCCTTCTTGCTCTTGTTATAGTCTGTACGCTTCTTGTTTTATATAGATCTGTGGTATGAGTCGACACGTCATGGGTTTGAACGGAAGAAAAATTCGCGCCAACATCTAAGCGGTATATTTCAAAGTGTTGTCGCCGATATTTCTTGTTCCCTACGAAAAAGATCATACTAAAAATCGCTTTTCTACCACCACTACTGTAACTAACCTAACCTAGGAATGCAGCAGACCAAAAATATTATTTCTATTGAAGAAATTAACCGTTCTGTCACGGACCAATACCGTCCTGTGCCATGCACGGAACGTCAACCAAATATGTCGAGAACATGTTACTTTTGTTACAGTTATAGGTATAACGCAATGAGGGTCCTGCCGGATACGTTCCTGGTATGAAACAGTGTAGACCTCTATGAAGATTGTCGCATTAATCGGTATATCAATTGAAATAAATATGAAGAAATTATCGATCGGTAATTGGTTTTTCCAACTTATATATAAATATAAGGTGAGTAATGTTTTGTTCCAATGTACCTTTATTACGAGGAGAGGAACATAACTGATTTTTACATTAAGGGTGAAAGTCAAGGCTAGAGGTTTAAGTGGCTACGTTTTAAACACCTCCTCCTCCAGGCCGTTGACGCTCTATTTTAACTGATCCAGCCAAAGAATATCTAGACTATATTGGCAGTCCTAGGAATTAGGTCATAATAATGTCAATGTTTCCTTCAATAATTTGAGAGCAATGACATACCATAGACACGGTCGAGTACACGGTAAACACAATCGATTTTATTTTTGGCGCCAGACATATCGATCTAATTCAATTGGTGGCACTTGTAGGCGCCAATGTGGAACGATGTCAATTAATATGACTTGCGACTGTAATCAATTGAATAGATAACTATGAACTGTCACATTGGGGTTTCCTCAACGACCTGAATTCCAGACTGTTCTGATTACTAACCAATCATCTCCCTAGCCTTTTCCTAAGTATGTCAGGGTCGGCTTCCAGTCTAACCGGCTCGAGTTGAATACCAGTGTTTTACATGGACCGACTGCCTAGGAGATGTTCCAGTAACTGGGTTGTGGATGTGTGGTAGGCAGACGCTATCTAGTCTAGCCGTGAAATAGGATACCCCTTGGTTAGACTCATTGTCAATACTCTCCTATTTCTGCCAACCCGTAACGACTGTCAAAAAGCTACCAATGACAATCAGGACCAACGGTTTTACGCGCACTCTGAGTATATACACACAGAATATCAGTGATGTCCTAGATAAACTTGGAAAGTAAATATTATGAAATAAAAAAGGAACATTGCTACTTGCTCAATTTCGAACACTTTAATTACTAGGTCATCACATCACGAGTCCTTAATTGGTCTGTCTGATTACTAATATTAAGGTACATTTTTTATCTGTCTCCTCTACAACGGATAGGAAATGGTGAATAATATTTGCGGTCATTTATGAGGCGAGTACAGCATAATATAAATCCTAATAAAACATGACATTGTAATGAGTTCATTTGACCCTAACTCACTCAAATAGGCTGACATAGGCCAGTAGGCGGTTTAGGGGAGTGGACAATATAGGTCTTATACAATTTTCTATTGTTCTGTATCTTGCATGAATTTCGACTTTGAATTCCAATTTCAGGCAAGTACCAAATTAAATTTTAAATGTTACCTTGGACAACACTGGCATCCCGTGTTTCGAATAGCACGTCAAGCCGTTGGTCTCGGTTATCATTCGTAGAACTTTGACAGTCTTTACGGGTCAGAAGCCAAAAAGTGTGATCAGTCTAATCAAGAGGTGGGTGCCGCTCGGTCACTGGATTGACGGAAGTCTGATAGGCAGATACTTTATGTATAACACAGGTATCAAGCGGAATACGGTGAGGTTGGCCCGTAGCTGGTGAAGCTTGTTGGGGAGTTAGTAGAGTAAACACAGTGATGCAGTAGAATAATATAATGATAAATAGTTAGGAAATAATACAAGACATACAAGCAGACATTATCGTGAGTATCTACCAAGTAACACACTGACATATCAATCGTATATAGAACATACAGATATTATAGTCAGCCAGCTTTATATCTAAGCATGAGGTGATATATCCAACAAAGCTGACCCCAATATAGTTGGTATAAGGTTAGGGACAAGATGATGGCGATTATTCTTTAAAAATCTGGCTATCGCACTAGTTCCAGCGATTAGCGAGTTTACATCATCATCTCCCTAGCCTTTTCCCAACTATGTTGGGGTTGGCTTCCTAACCTAAACGGATTCCTAACCTAACTGGATACCAGTAACCATTGTTTTGTGTGAAGCGACTGCCTGTCAGGCCTCCACAGCCCAGTTACTGGGCAACAGCACTTTGATTAGCAACTTAACATAAACAAAAAATCTGTCTTCATTATATTAGTAAAAATTATGCCACACATCTTACAAAAAACTCTGTGTTACCAAAACATTTTCATAAATAAACATTACGCCTCGATATTATTTCTAGGCAGGGTGTGGTGACTAACGAACGTACAAGGTTGAGATAACAACTGTATCTGGGATAAGATACGGATTTGAGTGCAATTTTATCGCGAATTTATCTAATTCATCAGAAATTCTGATACCAATTCGGATAGCAGATTATTTTTGGTCGAGAATTGCAATTTTGTATTGTGATGTCATAAGTGTGAAGAGTTGGTAATTATTTTTGTTTAATTTACATCTTTCTGCTTCACCGTTGTCCTACCTACTCTGTTAGTTTATTTATTTCTGCCACTATATTATGCTCATTTCTACATTCTTAGCATGAGCATTCGTGTTAGTCCAGATTCATAGGAATCGACCAAATGCACCGGTATTACCGGACATTGTTAAAAACTTATAAACTCTTCCCGTGACTACAATTTCAAAACCTTTAGCGCTTACGAAGTTAGACCTGTGAAATGTGTATTTTTTTATAACATTTAACTATCCATCGTCAAATTTTTGTGCCTGCTAAATGCCGAAGGTACATCGGTACATTATCAACGGTTTACCTGAACTCTCCACCTTGCTGATACGAACGGATAAACTTCAGTATCTAAATAAACCCTAGTTTAAGTTATCTCTACAACTGAAAAGCTTATACTGGCTTGAAATATACAGTGTGTTCCAAAAATACAATTTAAGAAGCGCGTGCGTTCGTAACGAAATTGAAATTCTGCACAGTAATGACACTGATTGATGGATTTTTTACAACATACCCTGAAAAGCGTAACCTAATGATATTCTACGTGTGTTAAACACTGCGATTTTTTGTGATATCAGTTTTGTTACTAAAAGTGAAGATTATGTGTGCGTATACCAAGGTGTAACTGGTGAAAACACAAACACTAAAACATCAACCCAGAGTCTGTGAAAACAAATAAGCCACGAGTCTCCCCCTACCCTAAAAGAAAACACGTTTCTAGTTTGGTCACTGAAATAAAATTGAAATTACCCCTCTAATTTTTACTTAATTTTTAATATTTACCGGTTGTAGCGGCAATAGCACCATGTAAATATTTAAATTCTTTACGTGTAACGGCTCGTGATATACAGGCTGACAGACAGCCGGACAGCGCAAACTTAGTAATTTGATCTTGCTGGCATCTTTCAGATACAGAATGCGGATACATATATCAGCAGATTTTTGTGTTTTCTGGATTACTAGGTACACATTGACCACAAAATGCGACCTTTTTTCATGTTTTCAGTTATTTCGACACCTTGCATATCTAAATACTTGGATTCATTAGTCATTACACACATCCTGTGTATATTAAACTGGGGTTATAAATAGCTATCAACAAGGTATTTAAGATAGCGATATGTTGTGTAAATATCGATATTTATCGATAGGATATTAAAATGAATCAAGGGCACGAAATAATCTTGATATTTAGAGCGTTTAGAAAATTTGGTATTGAAGATATTTGTATGATTGATTTTTTATTTACATCATTCTAAAATACGAGATTTAATGGATTGTGTAACACGAATATTTTGTCAATTTTGCCAAGTGAAGTACTCACATTATGCCTAAAATTGCAATTATAATTAAATTGACTTTGATTTTGAACAGATTTAGTGTAGGTAGGTAAGGTACTGACGCCAACACATTCATGTTTCCCGAAAATGACTAGTTTACCAACCAACCCTGGACCTAATTCTTCAACCATAAAGTTGAAAATCTATTAAAGAAATAGGTATGACGGATAGTAGTATTATGATATCTGCATCTTTAACGTTTGATTACCGCAGAGTTTCCCATACACGATATAAGTTTTTTAGTAGTACAGGAAAATTGAACAATATGTCATTTCATATAATTTAGGTTCATTAATGTCAAAGTCATGTATAATAATGTTTACGACATTACAGGCCACGGCAGTCACGTATTGTTAGATAGCGCTAACAAATGATAATAAGCCATTTGGTATTGTCTTGTTTAAATAACGAGAAACGATTATCCTTGGGTCGCATCGCCGTATGCAGATGACCATAGAAGTGAATAAAAAATCTTTTGAATAAGTAGTACTTATCTTGTCTGAGAGTGAGGGAGTATGAGGGAGGAGTTGAGAGGATTAATAGTGTTAGTAGATGTCCCAATTTTAGAGAGATGTACCGTTTTAAAACTCTCCTAGGGTGCGACCTCGCATCACCACAATGAGGTGAGCTAAGTGGTACCCCCAGATGTCGCTTTTTTACCATTATTCAAAACGGGTGAAAAGTTTTGCATTCTAGCGTCCCGAGTTAAAAGTTAATGAATAAGTGTTGCGGAATGTTTATAATAGTTACCGCGACCCTGGAACATAAAGGGCAATCTAAGGAACATGAGTGTGTTTTAGTCAGTAAAAGTCTGACACGCCCTCCCGCCGCACCCAGGACGGGAGCAGTCATTTGATGATTTCCCACTCACCAAAAAAAAAAAAAGTTAATGAATAAGTGAAGTTTTCAAATTAAAGACGAATATGGTCACCCTACTGTCATCTTTTCCATGTAAATCTCATATGTTTACATTAGACACACAATACATGTCGCTGTAGTTTCATAAATGAATTTAAAGCATCTTGTATAGATTCATAGGACTTTGGAGAATAACAAAGGCTGCTTTTTAATCCTCGAACATTTCATTCACATTTAGTTAGTTGTTAATATGCACCTACAGATTATCTAAACTATCAATGCACATTGCAACCTACGTCTTTATGAAGGAGAACAGAAGTATTATCATTTTAATAGGAATGATGATCCATTGTATGAAAACATTCATCTGCCTTTTGAGTAACTAAGTATGAATTAAAACGAATGATAGACCACATTGACACAACAATGAATTTGGAATGAATTTAGAAGCCAATTTTTAAACAGCTGTCCCCAATTGCTGTTTTCAAAAAGATTTAAATACACATACTGACTGAAAAGTTTTATAGATCTACATTTTTCAGTTAGAAAAATAAGAGACAATTTTAACAGTAAAACAATGTCTACAACTTCAACAATCAAGAACATACAACAACATGTTATATTGCATGAAACAGTATGCATATTTAAACTTTATGGTTTTAAAACAAAAATAAATAATAAAAAACAAGTACCGCCGCGATCGCTTGACGTTACAGGCCGGAAACCTGTCCATGGTCCTAGCGAAGAAAGTTAGTCATTGGTGCCGATTCCCTTGGTCACAAACTATTCTAATTTTAAGTTAAATGCATCTTTCTCTTTTCATTTCTTAAAGAAAAGGACAGAAGATACAATTTAGTTTAATCCTGTCAAATTAGACAGCGCCGGAAGAAAATTTACGTATATTTAGACGCCATGTTTTCAAAACGCGTCTAAATTATCTACGGAGTGTCTAAATTTGACAGGACTTAACTAATATTTTATCTTCTGTCCTTTTCTTAATTAAATGGAAAGAGAAAGATGCACTAACTTAAATTTACTTTAGTTTGTGAACAAGAGAATCGGCACCATTATTTACCTATCTTAAAACAACGCTAATAACACTATTGTTAGATTTATTAAATTACACATTATAAAGCGAAAATTTACATAAATACAAGAATGCATTAACGTTTTGTCTATGCGACCTTTAGTTGCCATTGGCAAAAATGAAGCATGGATTCAAATTCTGCTAATTGTCTATGAACCTCTCTACCAAAAAATATGGCGGAATGTCTTGTTAATTTTAGCCACACTAGCGTTAATTGTTATGGCGAAAAACAATTCTATAAAATTCACATGAAAAAAAAAGGTAAGTTTTTTGAAATTTCAGTTTTCCATAACTTCAATAATCCTCCTTCCGACAGTCGGCAAAAAAAGAGATAAATATCGTTACTTAGCACGTACGTTGGCTTAGTTATTCCCCGTCTCTATCTTGCCAACGTACAGTAATATCTCCTATCTAAAGCAACGTTTATTTATCTCGGCCTGCGATGAGAATTTATCCTACTTAACTAAAATTTAAATAATTTAACTTTTAATTTGTACAGATTAAAAACTGCCGAAATCCACAAGCTTGTATTCTGTTTACATTCCGCAATCAAAATCAACTAAATACGGTTATTAAACACCTGTTTACGCGTTAATTAGTGCTAGCGATTAGTCAATTGAAGAAGCACACGTGCCTAGACCAGCTGCATTCAAGTTTCATCATATTATTTTTAGCCGGTTAATATTGGGATGCTAATATACACTTGTATTTTTCCTTAAAGATACCATTTTTGGTAAACAAATATGTAATACGAATATCACGTTTTGTATATAGATCTCTTTTTCGATCGTGACTTCGTGAAGGGTCAGCGCAAACAAGGCTAAGTGTTTATAAATTAAAAATGAACTATGAAACTATAGCTGTATAGTTGAAAATTGCTTGGAGGGGAACAAATATGTGGAATTATACATAGGTATCAATATTATAAATGCGAAGGTATCCAAAGTATCTATCGGTGTGTTAGTTTTTGACGACTAAACCACAGTACCGATTGTAATAAAGGTTGACCCATAAATAAGAGTATGCTTGAAGCCCAACGAATTTACGCACACGAAGTCATGGGCTCATGCTATAATCTTAAACATGAACATTATCTCAAAATCGAATTGTTACCATATTTTTTTAATTAGGAAAAGTAAAGAAAAACACATTTTTGAGATGATAGCAAGCAAGATGGTAGCAAAAAAAATGTGACGAACATACTAATTTATTGCTAGCACTTATTAATGTGTAAACAGGTCTACGTGTTTAAATTTATTTCTGCCAAAATGAATCAACCCACATCGATAGTGATATTGCACAAGTTTCGGACTTACACTGATCATGCTGAATAGAATGCTAATGTAAGGCATACATAATATAACACTCGTTTACTAAATTAAATTGTGGGTTGGCTCGCTTTTGCAAAACTAAGCTCATAGCATTTTGTACATGCTGTGCACAACGTAGGTGTAACCTGGAGCTTGTGCCTGTGAAAATGGTGCAAACCTTTAAAACAAACTAAAGTACACGTCCACGGTAATTCTTGTAAATTAAATAAGTAAACAATTGAACAGTGATAATGATAAAACACGTGCTGTCTTTGTTTATATTTTATTAATTACCATGGAACTGCGAAAACTACTGAAACCAGACCACAACACTCCTTTGCAGTGAGTTACATTTTTGAGAGAAATATTAGTGAAATTTACAAAATGTAGAGTACAATTCCTCCATAGTTAGTTATTTTATAGTTGTACTATCTTCAATGGAGTTATGGTTTCTGTTCATGGCAAACTTTATACTTAGGTAGTGCATTATTACGATAACTTAATCTATTATTACACCATGCATACAATGTGGCATGCATAGAAATCCAGTTACACCCACGTTTGTTCAACAAAACTACTTCTCAATATTAACTACGGGTGGTCAGAATATTTTGGCAGTTCATAAATATTTAATAGGCTTGCTTCCACACATACAGAGTAAGTTTTTGTCACTGTCTGCCAAGATACACCAAACACAATATCTATATTATACAAGTCCGTAGAAGTCACCAGTCAGGTTTATTCTAACTCTACTAATGTGACTATCTTCAGATCCTGTTCATCAATTACCTGTAGTGTCCACTGGTCCTCGATGAGGGATGATGGAGTGCACGTATCTGCCCACGAAATGCCCGAACACAGCCTTCAAGTCGGGGTTTTGCATCATAGCGACAAACTCGTTGAAATCCAGGTACCCTGAGTTATCTCTGTCTGCGAGGCCCATGATCTTATCCACCACATTGTCGGGCAGGTCGTGTTCGTACTCTCTGGATTCGATGATCTCTTTGAGTTCCACGTAGGAGATCCGGCCATCTTTGTCTTTGTCGTACTGGAAATAGGAGAAGTTTGTCTTAGTAAAGGGTGTTTTAACACTAGAATTATTGAACGGAAATTTTGGGCTTCTTGGCCTTAACTTAAGTACTTATTTGGGACTTTTGATTTGTCAAAGATGCCAGACAGTTAGAAAGATAAAGTTGCCCTTCCAAGATGAAGGTCTGCATGGAGAATAATGAGCAATACACTCAACGGACACTCTGCCTAATCAAATTTCAAAAAAAGTCTGTCAATTCGTAGTACTTTGTAGCAGAATTTGTGGAACTAGATGACTAGAGCCAGGACAGTGTAAGCTTTAATTTGTAAACAGCTTCAGCCTATTTGAAAATGGAATCCGAACGATGCGTATGGAAGGTTCTTTGACCGAAATAGATTACATTTCGACAGCATGACTTAAACCTTACCGAATTTATGACGGAAATGAGGTAATGTTATCAAACGAATAAGTACTGATTCATTACACGGAGTTTTATTCCTGATTGAAAGCCAGTAGTAAGTGCATATTTCAGAAGCGAAGAAAATAGAACACATTCCATCAGTACTATGTAGCAGTTTGGTATACCAATGTCTAATAACAGAACCCGGAATATAAGCATGATTTGTGAAGGAAAATAAACGTAATTCTATTTTGAGCAATATTTTTTTATAATTCCGGGTTTTACAAGGAAACAGTAAGTGTTAATTATTAGTAAAATGCTTAAATATTTAGTTATAAACGTTTTGTCGCAAACTATCTTCTTTAATGTAAAAATGAATCGCTAAATGTGTTGCTAAGCGCTTATTTTATGCGCTTTTAATTGGTCCAGGCGTTGTTGAGTTATTTCAACAACGCCTGGACCAATTAGGCCAATTCTTTTTTTTTTTTTAATGTTCTTTGAAGTTTAAGGATGGTTTTTACGGCGAGAAAAAATTGAATAATTGCCAGGAAAGTCCTAAAAACAGCCCTTTTCTTTTTCCCATACAAAAGATTCGTAACACTTAAAACTTTTTTCAAAAAAAAAATAACCGCCTTCAAAAACTAAAAACCCAATAATAACTAAAATTTCGGAAGTCGGTGGCAACACAAATTGAATGGCAGAAGAGAAACCACCGACTTCCGAAATTTTAGTTATTATTGGGTTTTTAGTTTTTGAAGGCGGTTATTTTTTTTTGAAAAAAGTTTTTTATTTATTACGTTTTAGTGTCGATTCCCAATGTTTGACTGTGTATAGTATCTTCCAAAGTAATTTATTTTCAAAATAAAACTACTAACAATCTTATAAAACGAAAATAGAAACTTGAAGACAAAGCACACATCGTCTATGAAAATTTCGTCAATTTTTTTTTTGTTCTTGGTGAATTTTTCGAGAAGCACTGAACCGATCGCCACAAAATTTATATGGGACCACCCCTGAATCATGACTTATCAAACAAAAAAAGAATCATCAAAATCCGTTGACAATTGACGGAGTAATCGATGAACAAACATACAAAAAAAAAAAAAAAAAACATACAAACAGCCGAACATAGTACCTCCTCCTTTTTGTGAAGTCGGTAAAAAGTCAATTTGAACTTTAACACCATACCATAAAGTTCAAGTGTTAGTCGAGAGGTTTCAAAAAGCCAAAAAAATAAAAATCCCGTGACGTTGCCCGCATAGATCGCGTTTTTCTTTCTTGGATTGTAGATTTTCAAAGACGATTGTATGTTTGACCGCGATTATCTCCCATGTGACGTTGCGCGCATGGAGCCGTTTTCATTTTATAAGATTATAAGTAGTATTATTTTGAAAGTTACTCAGACATTGGAACTCTAACTAAAAAGTAAAAAATAAAAAGCTTTTCCAAACAAAGACAACCAACTTCAAAAACTAAAAGCACTCAAATAACTATTTCGGAAGTCGGTGACTTCTCTTTTGCCGGTCGATTAGTGTTGCCACCGACTTATCTTTTTTTTGGAAAAAGCTTTTTTTCTAAATTCTAGCAGATCTACCTATTGAGATTCTGTGTCAGATGGTATTGATTCAATAGTTTATGGTCCATGAGTACACGACCTCATTTTAGTACAAAAGTCGGAAGCGATGACAGTTGGTTTTAGGCTAGTTGGTGATAATTTGTTGGACAGTACCGATTTATGTACTCTCTATACATTTGAATTGCGTGAATTATCAGCTGCTTTTTCGATTCTGGTTAAATTGTGTGAAACGATTTAAGGAAAATTGTTCGATTGGCTCGGGTGCAGCATACACATTGAAAATATCTGACTTCTAAGCAACCGGTCATTCCTTTTTTCGAAAATTCCCTCTTTGGGGATGCTTTAAAATAAAAGGCATCAACTGCATTGTAAACCAAATAATTTTGTAGCCTCAGACTATTCATTATTCTGTGCCCTAGCGGTTAAAGCCCTTCGATGATGAATCAGTCAGGTCAGGATAAGTAAAATAAGTTTTTTTTTCGTGGGGAGATCCCCATGGATACCTACCATAGAAAAACAACGGAAAGTTATGTCGGTCTCTTAAAGGCCAACCCCACGGTTCTTCTTGTTATCATGCGTTGCGCCGGGGGTATGGCGTTCGCATGACGCATAATCCGTTCGTTCCCCTAACTGGTGAGTCCCTATTAGCCCACCATCAGCATCTGTGTGTGCGGCTTGTCCTTGGGCCGTACATGTGGTTCTATTTACATATAGAAGCTTTTTACACAATAACCTACATCAATGAATTGATTGATTGTTACTTATTGGCACTAATCAGTTTGGAACAACTTCTTTGGACTTTTTAATCAGTGAAATATCGATCAGTATAATCGCAGAAATAAAGTCAAAATACACCAAACCGAACAACGCAATATGCGCAGATAACGCTGTGTTATGTAATTAATTAAATTTTGTATGCAATTGAAATGTAAAAAAACGCGAAATATTTCCATTGGTGCGGGTTTTATACAAGCTAGTTCTTGATCTTTTGTCAACCTCTATGTGCGGATACAATTAATATTACGTAACTATAATTCAATTATAATTATCATTGATAACTTTTTATTGACCTGAACGTACTCTAAATATAAATATCAATTAAAAATACCTACATAGGCTAACTGTGTTACTTAAACTGATATTTTGGGCATTATCTATATTTGTATTGGAATCAAACTAACTTCGTCCGTCCAGTTAAACAGTCAATCATGAATCATATTAAGACCTTGATATTATTCATGGAAAAGACCTTAATCATACTTATCAATTACTGTAAATATGATCAACAAAGTTACGAACAATCATATAACAACTTTAAATATATCGGTAGTAAGGCTGATAGTTCATGACTCATGAATGCTTGAGTCAACCTGAAACGTTATTACAGGTGAATATAATAAAACAGTAATAAAGTCTCATGTATGTAAGTGTGTTTAAATAATAAGTTATCAAGCTATTCTTATCTTTAATTGGGAGTTCGACTTTATTTAAATTCGATCAGTAATTGAACAGGAAGATATAAAGGAGAAAGGTTATCAAGTGATAACAGGTATTGCCGGTCAAGTAAGGTTAAGGTGAGGTTGAGGTGAGCTGTCCCTAGCTTTATTTACCGTCTTCACTATATTAGCTGTATGTAGAAGGTTTTATTTTACCAAATAGACCAGTTTGATATTTACTCGATCCCTCTTTGCATGATATTCCATAATCCTCCTTATCTACTAGTTTAATAATACAGAAGGACTTCTCTGCTGCCTGCTTATCGCTGGAAATATCAGTAGGGTCTAATAAAATCTGCATGTGATAACAAAAAATATCAGGCACAGTAACATAGTGCTATATAACATCACGCTATACTTAATCCACAGAAGCAAAGGCATAGGAAATAGAGCGGGGAACAGATCCCTAATCCAATGGTCACGCCATAACTTGAGAACGACTTAACAGATTTCATTAAATGTTCATACGAAAGAAAAATTTAAACGCAGAAAATAGGAAAGTTAACCTTTAAAGACGCGGGTGAAGCCACGGCGAAGAGTTAGTCTGTTATAAAATACAACAAGCCCTAACACATTAACTTTAGTCACAATCACAAATCAGACTTTCAAGTTAAAAATCTACATAATGGTTTACTGAAAAATGCCTAGGCATATAATATGAGTCACTTGAAACAGGAATGATTCCTAGATGTCACGATAAGAATTGAAACAATTGGTGACAAAGTGGCAGCACAAATGTACAATGACTAAGCAGTCTAGACTGATTTTATAATGCCATGTGTAACAGGGACTTTTTATAAAGAGTTGAATCAAACTTATGAAACAGGGCAGATGTTTAACACTAATAACAAAGATAAGTAATATCTAGCCATTACTTAATCTGTATGGTAATCTATCGTCTAATCTTGTTTTTCTGATACTGTCGACTACATAATTGTGTTTTTACGGCAAAACAAATTGGTGTAAGAAGATTTTTTAGTAGATGAATGTGGCAATGGTTAGGGAACCTTTATCGACATCCTGAACCATACAAAAGAGTCTAGTCATATTTTGGTGCCCTTAAGCTACGTTACAAAGTTCTTTTAAACCATAGAATTTTTTTTACATGGGAATAATGTCTGAAACAACGTAGCTAAAGCAGAAGCAATGTTTAATGAGAATCATACGTTATTTATATAATAAGAATGTAGGCCTTGTCTTACAATACAAATTAATATAGAACCATGAAACTTGTGACAAGAGACTTAAATGATATGCCTTGTTAACTAGAAGACATAGGACACTCAAAATATTATTTATTGTGTCCAGATAGTAAAGTCATTGTTAATTGAAGTCTTAATTAATACAATCAGTATGAATCACCATATTTTAAATAGTTCATTGACTAAAAATAAGTGACATCATCATGAACAGTAAAATTGCAGTTATTACCATATCTCATCAGAAATAGAAACGGTCCTAAATTGGGTCCCTAGGGAAACACATTATTTTTTCAGATAGACATTAACTTCTAACCAATTTCCCTAAAACCATATTATTAAACAGATAGAATCATCATCAAACCAAGTAGTATTAAGTAAAAATAAATATTATAACCCTGAAGAGTTTGTTTGTTTGTGTTTGAACCAGCTAATGTCCAAACTACATGGTCTTAAAATTATTTAAGGAATAGGAAGCTACGTTATCGGTTATACCTAAATATGCTATGTATTATACAAAGTATACTTTCACACAAAGTCGTGGGTAGAAAATACTTCTAAACATTTATGTAAACAGAACGGTGATGGCAGTGTCAAACGCTTTAGTTAAGACACAAATTGTCTTGACAGGAAAAAAATTTGCAACATGTGCAAAGAATGATCCGAATGATATCTTGCTTTGTGTATTAAATAAAAGTATACTTCTTACTATATGTTACAAGATTACAAACCCGTGTAACTGGAAATGTATGTTAACGGCTGTATATCTAGATTGTAATCTGTCCATAAAGGCATTGTTTATTTGTAATGACACTATTTCCCGGCATTATATCACTAATTACTGTTACTGATCTGCTGACAATTACATCGCGATTATTTTATGCAACTCTTTTACGCTTTCTAGTTTAATTGTTGTTGTAACTGAAATAATGTCATTTGCATGGTAACCAACGGAAGATTTTATTAGTAATAAAATATTAAATAGCCTCTGACCATGAAATTACGCTTTTAGAAAAACTACATCATCAACACCGGGGAAACACTTTCCGTCACTTCTTTTTTGATCATGAATAGTTTAAAATATTTCCCAAAAGTGATAACTACTCAGTTAAAGCATTCTTCAACTTCGCATGGTATCTCGTAGTATTTCACTAACTTTCAAGTCCAAAATTGTGGAATATAATAGCCGGTTGTAATCGATAGGCGATATAAGAAAAGCATTTTCTACCTAGAGTAGAGCAATTATATGTTTTGAAATAAAAAGGCGGAGATGATTAATCAAATTATGAAAAACGTAGCGAACTAGGAATAAATCGGCGTAGTTACATAAAATTGAAAATCAATTTCACAGTTTCAGTACAAAAGTAATGTAGTTTGACCCGAAATTGTTTGGCTAGTTGATTGTGTAAATATTCGCTGAACGAGTTTGCTGTAAGTCATCATGTTTGGTTTGTGACATCATGCATTCCGCTGTAATTACCGCGTGCCTACCTGGTTTAAGTAGATTAGTGAAAAAATCTTACATTGATTTATTTCAATTTTTTTTTTTATTAGGGTCTTATTAATGATGATAGATCGCACGACAGTCGCTTCGGAAATGCACCTAGCATTTCCACAACTTTTCGACTATTTTCAACTTTTTCAAAAGTCGTAGTGGAACTAACTAAACCGTAGGAAGTCCTGTTGTAACAAAAGGAGTTTTATTAGAAGACCAGTTAATAAAAAACCTCATATATCGGAATTCTCATAATTAATCTTCAACTTGAAAGGTCGATCTAAAAAAGGAAAACATACTGTAGGTATACAGTTCTAATTGATTATGAAACCGCGTCATTCGCATGAGTCAAGCGGGAAAAAGGTTTGTGTGTATCGACACCAATCACTTTTGTCTTTCACACCCGTACATAAGTCATGAACGTGTCTTGGCATACAACCAATACCAATGTGGGTTTCTGAAGATATTGACAATCCAAAGTTTAGTGACCTCTTTAGAATCAAAGTAGGTGAGAAACTTGATTAAGAAGCCGAGGCCAGAACCAGTTTTAATAAGAATGTCTAGTGATGTCTTAAAAAGGAATAGAAAAATATTAAAAATTAATTTATTATTCAGTCGACTAAAAACACTTCTTTATGACATAACAAGCACTATTTATTACAGCTATTAAGAAAACATCTAAAGGAAGGTTTAACATTAATTGATATTTGCATTAATGAACTATCGTCACAAACGCATCTTGTACAACATATGAAGCTTAATAACATAGATAATTATGCAAATATATATAACAAAGAGATCTTAATCTTCTTTACACAATGTAAAGCAGCAGCCATAAAATAATTTATGATAGAAAGGCTCATAAACAGTCTATTATTCACAAGATTCACCATCTGAAGTCCGTCACGCAAAAGTTACGATAATTTTAATAATATCAACCAGACTTTGTTCTGCATAACATACGTTGAAATTCCAGATTATACAGACCAGCGAAAACAAGCGATAATATGCCCACATGTTGTGTCCTCCAAAGAAACATGGAACCCGTTAAAACTGGGGCAATCTGTCGGACAGGTGGTAGCATAAACTTTAGCCTTTTCTTACCATGCTTTGAGTCCATTCCTTAAAAATGTTTACTTTCAATTTTATTTCTAGTATTGGACGTGCATTAACAGCATTAAACGCCTTGTATTTGTATCATACCGTACTTGAGAATAGTTTTCATTTTATTGCCGTGATCTTTTCTTGAAGACATGGAATTTACTTTCAAAAGCATTGGAGAGTCTTGGATTCCATACGTAGGTTAGGCATGCTCGCCTACATTATCTACGCTAAATCAATCATAGCAGCTCAACTTCTATAACGTCATAGGGAAAATGTTAATCGATTAATAATTATTATAAGCTTGTAATGGGACAATTCCGGTTCAAGAGATCACGAGCAATCTACATCATGTTGAATAACCAGGATATTAACATTACGTAGGTACATCCACACGTGATCTTTTTTGCGCGAAAGTAAGTGTCTTAAAGCTTTCTTGACTTAAGCATAGAGACGGTTAAAATTTGGTACCTACAGACTAAGCTAGAACCCGAAGGGAGAATACACGAAATCAGGAGAAGTATTTGACCGAATCTGATTTATTTACAATTCTGAAAGGGCTGGGTGTCTATGACTTTCGAGCGTACAAGTTCCATAAAACAGAAAAACAAAGGGAAAACCCCAGATGAAACTGATACCGTCTGACTAAAATAATGCTATCGAAACCTAATAAAATTGACAATGAGCAAAATGTATTGTTTAAAAATACCAATGATCCGTCAATACCAAATGGAAATACCCATTGAATAAATCATATACTATTTATAGTATTTGGAATAGAAAATAGGACGAATGTACGTAACGGTAGCGTTCGTCTTACGTTTCTTGGTTTTGTTAGCGCTTGTTTTACCGACGAAATAAGGTCGAAGAAAGCTTGCTAAATCCAGTCGGTCTGCAGCCAACATAATCGTGAGTTTAACGTGTTCCTTCACGCATGGTTAAGTGAATTTCAAATATTTAGCAATTTCACTTATATCGAAACTAAATTGGGCTCCTGCTAGACTGTGTGGTCTTTCAGATAAAGTTTTTAGAGTTATTTCTCTGAATGTTTCTGACATTATTCTGGGTGTATTAGCCTCGCTTGGCAAGATTAAGCCATATCTCCGGTCTTAAAACCTATGTCCAATTTAGGATTTTCCCGACCTCGTTCCGGATAGCCAATAAGAGTACTGTCTAATAGTTACTACCAGGTGTTCTACCCTGCCTTTTCCAGATCCGTATATAAGACATATCAATGTCCTGATAATACAGATTGATAACTGAACTTGAACTCACGTCACATAGATTCACTGAAAGAGTTTCAAAGCTTTTAAACATATTTTATCTTTGGTCAATTAACAGGAAGTCCTTTCTTGACTCAAAAAGGACATAGTGTGATTGGGATTTGGTAGAATTTATCATGATTGTTTTTGTCATCTGACTCATTTCTTCTTTCTCCACCTTTACCCGCTCTTTTAGCTATGTTATCGGTCATGAAAACACCGTATTATGCATAACAAATATTTAAATACGCAACGCGGACTATGAATGAAAATAATCGTGTTCTTGCATTAAATTACGTTGTAAAAACGCAGTTATTTATTGCTCGTAAATATTTTGTAGATACTTGAAGTAGAGAGCAGACTATTAATATGTAATAATGGCGAATAACCTGTAACCCAAATAGTGATTTAAAGAAGTCTGAAATCGACTGTTCGCCTTGAGCAAACGGAGTAATGCCTCCTCCTATGTATGAGAAGAGGCTCTTGCCGAGTCTTGCCGTGTTGTGGGCTGGGCCAATAATAGGCTAGTATAAGTACCTATTTTAATATTACATTTCTTTTAGGCATAGTCGCTATCCAGCTTAAAGAATGCGTAGTAATTTACCAGACTTGGGATTTGACACACGATCGTAAAAAACAATTCAGTGTGAGGGGAATCCTTGAAAAAGTTATGGGATTTTTCGACTGTGATAATAAATATCCACTTACAATATTTATGTGACTAATGTGGGAATCCCCTACATTTGATTCAACAATCGAAGTTATGCAGCCGCGCTGATAGCATAACGAGTGATAAAGTCAAAAAACTGCTGAATTTTTGTGAATGTCCGTATACTTCTGGACAAACACATTATGACCATAGACTAGGGTAAGTTCGCCTGTTCGCGTCCATAGACCAATTCGCGTCCATTTTACGGATCTCCTTCAAAAAATCCTCGAAATTAAGAAAACTTACACACCAGTCAAACGAATAGTCATTACCGGTAATACCTCAATGTATAAGAGACACGCACATAAGTTCAAAAGGTCCGTGCGACAAACCAATCCTGTTTAAAAAAATATTTAGTCCCGGCTGTTTAACAAGAAAGCGCGAAAGCGCGGTTTTTTAGATAAAAAATAGTGTGCAGCGGTGCGTTCGATGGTAAGTTTTTTATTGTTTTATGTGAATTTTAGGATTAATAGCTGTTTCTAGACTTTTATAATGAAAAAAGGAATAATGTTAATCATAAATTTGCTTAGGTTTTTTACATTTAATGATTAAAATAAGGTGGACGCGAATTACTACATCGAATTTACAAAACTTCCACTTTGCGTCCGCAATGGACGCAAACTGTACCTACAGTGGATAATAATAAATCCAATTGCGTCCACTAAGTTTTTAGTTAAATATAATTGTCTTCCCGTTCCTGGGGGTTTCCGGAATGAAAACTATCTATCTTATGTCCTTTCTCGGGTCCCAGACTGTATCTGTAACTAATTTTTAACAGACTTCAAAAAAGGCGGAGGTTCTCAATTCGTCTGTTTTTTTTTGTATGTTTGTTACGCGATATCTCCGTCAATTGTAAACGGATTTTGGATGGTTCTTTTTTTGTTTGATAGGTCATGATTCAGGAGTGGCCCCATATAAATTTTGTGGCGATCGGTTCAGTGCTTCTCGAAAAATTCACCAAGAACCAAAAAACTTGAGATATGCACACATCGTCTATGTATATTACACAGACGAAGTGTGCGTTTCTTCAAGTTTCTATTTTCGTTTTATACTGTTATACACAGTCAGACATTAGAAGTCGACACTAAAAAGTAAAAAATATAAAACTTTTTCCAAAAAAAAACCGCCTTCAAAAACTAAAAACCCAAAAATAACTAAAATTTCGGAAGTCGGTGGCAACACAAATTAACTGTTAGAAGAGAAGCCACCGACTTCCGAAATTTTAGTTATTTTTGGGTTTTTAGTTTTTGAAGGCGGTTTTTTTTTTGGAAAAAGTTTTTTATATTCAAATCGGTTCAGTGGTTTTGGCGTTAAGGAGAGACAGACAGGCAAACGGATTATTGATCAAGACTGATATTTAGCAAAAAGAACAGAACTAATTACTGTTTATTGTAAAACGTGCAATCATTATTTATGTACTACTTACAATCAATGTTGAGATGAAATATATTTATTTTTATAAAGTAATTTTTTAATTAAAATAATGTTAATTTTTAGGGTTCCGTACTTCCGTTCCTAATAAAGGTAAAAACGGAACTCTTATATGATCACTTTGCTGCCGTCAGTCCGCCCGTCTGTCAAGACCCTTCTTCTCAGAAAGGCGTCGTGATACATATGTCTGCTAACTCTAAAAGAAGTGTTAAAATCGAATTTCTAAATCAACGCAACAAAAATGTATGGCTGTTTACTTTCCATTTATATTGCACATTTAGACATTTGCAAGGGAATCAAAACCTATAGGATTTTGATTCCCTTGCAAATGTCTAAATTCCATCAATTGACCTAGAATCATGAAATTTAGCAAGAAGCATTGTCATGTGGCACAAGTAAAGAAAAAACTCCGAAAACCGTAAACATGGATGTATTTTACAAAAAAAAATTACAGAGCCCTCGTTGCACGAGTCCGACTCGCACCTGACCATTTTTTTTATAAATTATATTCATAAATAAAGCTTCTTTTTGTAATTCAGCTTATTTTTACAAATTCTTAAAAATATCACCCCTTTATTCCTTTTCTAAGTGGTTGGACGCAAAATGGTCCACGGGTGGACGCAATTTGGATTTTTTGGACGCAAACTGGGTAAAACGCCTATTTCTGAAACTTTCCTATTTAAAAAAAAATCACTAAAGGTTTCGAACAAAACTGCAAGTAAATCTTAAAATAGACTAATATACCTAACACATCACATATTTTTTTCATAAAAAATAGTTTTACAACAATTTTATTATCGCCGTCAAAGTTGCCAACTGCACTAAATGGACGCGAACAGGCGAAATGACCCTATATGGCAAAATTTTGATTGATCGCAGAAAAATATTTCCCAACATGGATAATCCGGTTAAGAATCTTTACGAAGTCATAAAATGTTAATGGCTATTTGCAGAGTTAAAATATTCACATAATCGTTAGTCACAAACCAGACTCACATAGAATGCCAAATTGACGCAGAATTGTATGCAAATTTAGAGGAAAACCGGCAAAATTATTATAAAAGTTGGATAACACCGATCTTCAGCTATTAACCAGTCTGCGGTAATACCGATTGGGAATTCCTTCGTGGAATCGATAATGGTTTACTCAGAAATTTCTTTTGCAATACTTGACCGATCTTGGAAATGCCATAACTAGATTAGTTTTAGCGAGGGCCGAGACGTTAAGTTGATCCAAAATCGCGGTTTAGGTAAGCGTATCTTATGAAAATCTTTAATTGACCATATTGCCCTTAGCTAAGCTCTTCTATCTCATTTTCGTCTACAAAGTATGCTATATTTCCCGTTTCTAGACCTTGACATTAAAATGTCAACAATCAGAAGTTCATTCTAATCTTCTATAACTACCTACATAGACACTCAGATATTTTGTGATGTGTACGCCCAAATTTTATTACCCATTCTGTTCAATGAAGACTAATTTTTACGAGCTAATTGTTTATTATTTTGCTTCATTAGCATTAACTGACCGCACTTTATGGAGTCAATGGTTAATTGATTAGCTTTTTAGTACTGGTTGCGGGTTCGAACACCGGATTCAAGATGTTTACTCCGTATGAAATTTATGAAGCACGCATGTTTCGATGTTTTATTTCGTAGGAAGATTTATTTTCGTAAACGCATCTACGATTCTGCATTTAAATGCGCTAAAATGATTTTTTTTCCGGCAACCTTAGCTAAAAAAATAGTTTTCACTTTAGCTGGTTTCAAGGAACCGTGACGTAATATTGTAAATAAATTGCTCCAGCCTTAATCACTATCAATTTAGATAGTGCATAGGTAATTGGGGGTGAGTGCTCCCGTATCGTAAAACATATGTCAAGAAGATACTCCAATAAATATTTCATGGCTTGAGTCTGTGCCAATATTGCTCTGTTGTACGAAAATAGAGTGCGGAAGACATTGAAAAAAAGTGCAACTAGATTTGAGTAACCACAGTGAAATGTGTCTTTGAAAATAACAAAGCAAATGTAGAATTAGATAAATAAATTCAGACTTTAGATAAATAGGATTACGTTATAGTATTGTCCTTGCCTTGCAGAAAAATACCATTTGTGTTCAGCCATATTTAATGCTTAATTAGTTTTAACAATTTTCTTTCTATTAAATACTTGAGATATAACTACTAGCAAGTTTTAACCAATAACTGTGTGTATAGGTACTTAAGTATTTTTATACCTTCTAAAAATAAATGAATAGTTACATTTTACTGAGGTAACAAGAAAAGTAACAATGATGACTAACAAACATTTTTATTCTTTAAAATCTTACTTAATTACCTATTACTGTTTTGTTGTGAATTTTAATTGTGCAATAATTTACTTAACATTTACATTTTACCTACACCTAATTTTATTTTTAAGTTTAGTATTTTACATTTAGTTGAGGAGATTGCTTCGTAACCTTTTGTCAACCAAGCGACAGTCGGCTGTCGCTCTGCTATTGTCTTTCTACTGTGTTTTGAATCATGTGTGTTCAAAGGTTTAAGGGTATAAAACAGCTGTCTTGATTTTCACTCTAGTCTTTACCTCAAAATTTTATTATCAGGCAACTGAATAGATCATGATGCATCATAATGTATGCTTTAACTAGCTGGTAATAAGTCCTAATTTGTGTTACGTCACATTTGTTTTAAAACAGGTCTAGAATAGTATGACTCTGTCTTTTGTATTAAAATTCTGTAAAAAAATTATGAACATTATGAGGAGGAATACAAACGAATCTTTGTTTTTATTTAAAACTTAATAATTGTTTGAGAAACCGCTCTTCTCAACCGGTAGTTTTTATTCTTAGTGCAAATATTCTTCAATATTTTAAGAATGATGTAAAGAGACAACTGTTGACTGGCTTTAAACCAAAAATATTTAAAGTATATTTGAATTGGGCATACCATATTTGAGAGTGATGATCATGGTGTCATAGACAAATATTATGCTAATGTAATTTTTGTGTTACGTTTTATGGTATGTATAGAAAATATAAATAGCTAAAGACTCAATATTTATCAGATTTTTTATTTACAGGTACCTACTACTAAATAGGATTGTTATTTTTTTATATCAAATATTTTAATTTATTTGATTGAATTATTAGCGACGATCTGTTATGAGCAGCGAATTGCCAAAGATCGGTTTAAGTGGCGCGCTTGGAAGAGGCTCATCTCTTATGATTTGTTTAAAAACCGGCGCAAAATGTAAACATAACACGTTGCGTAAGACTGCAAAATAATTACACAAAGAAACAATAATCCTATGTTTTACAACTTATATGATACTATACAACCTCGGACTCGCATTATGAAGAAAATCGCCACGAAAATAATAACAGTAAAATGTAAATAGTAGGTAGACGTATAATAACAACTGGTTTTGCACCTGTGTTGTTTGACTTGGTCCATGTCGAGTTATGAAAGATATTTATTACGTACCTTTTCGAAAATCCTTCGCCAATACAAATCGGACCGCGACGGCGTCAGCGGCATCGAAACAGCGGTCTCTCGTCGAGGCATTTTCACTCAAAAAATCAACAGTAAATAACGATAAATGTTAAATAATTAAGCTAAGTAGCACATCATAACACAGCCATAAATAAGGCACAGTGTTGATTAAACATGATCGATTTATCCTCCACAATGCAAGATAAGATAACGGTAGCAGGTAAAACTAGATATTTCGCGATAATCTTTATTATAATCGAGTTTATTTTAATAAAATAAAGACAACAAACACTCGCACTGTACCGTTAGCGACTGATACAAAAAACGGGAAAATAATTTAAGAATGACTTTATTGACTTTGATAGACGCTTTGTTTGACACTGACATTGATTCGGATGTATGAATGAGTAGAACGAAATTGTCAAAGAATGAATAACGTTGGCAACACTTGGCTGCAGTAGAACAAGAATTTTAAATAAAGCTGGATACTGCACCTATAAGAAATAATTGAAGCCAAATTTATTCACCCCTCGTATGTTTTTTATCTCGCTCACACTTAAATTATGATATAAGTGTGAGCGAGATAAAAGACACACGAAAAAAATGTTTTTTATCTCGCTCACACTTCAATTATGATATAAGTGTGAACGAGATAAAAAACATACGAGGGGTGAATAAACTTGGCTTCAATTATTTCTTCTACGTTCAGTATCCAGCTTTATTTAAAATTCTTGCAGTAGAATAAAGTGCTTATATTTTACACTAGCTTTTGCCCGCGGCTTCGCTCGCGTTAGAAAGAAACAAAAAGTAGCCTATGTTACTCTCCGTCCCTTCAACTATCTCCACTCAAAAAATCACGTCAATCCGTCGCTCCGTTTTGCCGTGAAAGAGAGACAAACAGACAGACAGACAGACAGACAGACAGACAGACAGACAGACAGACACACTTCCCATTTATAATATTAGTATGGATAACTAAGGGCCGATTTTTCAATAGCCAGATTACTTTTATCTGAAGAGTATGTTCAGTTTGACATTTTGTTTTGATAGCTTTTTATAGAAAATAATGTCAAACCGTCATATTTATTCCTCAGATAGAAGTTAACTGATGATTGAAAAATCAGCCCTTAGGTAATAAATTGTAAGGGCAATAAGAAAGGTAATTAAATAAATATATATATATAGGTGCAGTCGTGTCGTGAGTCGTGACGAACAATTGTAATCTTCTTGGGCGCGACTTTAGTTGTCTAAATTGTGAATGACACGACAATAGTACTCTGTGAGTCTGTGATGACACGTAAAGGTGAACGCAGACTTGGCCGCACCGCACGCGCCGCAGTCTTCGCATTCGAATTCTTTATATGAAGTTCTATGCCACCTCGCACACCTACCCGCGTCGCAGTTGCCGCAGACCCGGAAACGACAAGAAAGAAAATGCGATGACTGCGGGGACTGCGGCGCGTGCGGTGCGGCCAAGTCTGCGTTCACCTTACCTTGAACGCGTTCGTAACAAATGTCATCGGTTGCCATGGTTTTCGTTGTTGGCATACAAACAAAATAACCTACTAAACTTTATAACTATCAATAAAAACTTGGATGAGGATGAAATGAAAGACAATGAACGATTTCAATCGTTGTAATAAAGTTCCAGGTGTATACTGGCTAAAGAAAGATGTTAGAGATTTGCAAATAAAGTGAGTTTAAATTACTTATATAATATTCCTCTTTGATTTTTGTTACATACTAACACAGACTTAACTTCTAAAAACATGGTTTTAAGTCTCTGCTGAATTACTAATTTAGGATTAAGAATATGACGGGCGTGTTGGTTTAGTGGTTAGTAGCCCTGACTGCTCAGCCGGAGGTCGTGGGTTCGATTCCCACCCAGGACAAGCTTTGTGTGATGAGCATGGATGTTTGTTCTGTGTCTGGGTGTGATTTATCTATAATATGTATGTATTTAAAAATTAAATAAGTATGTTTATCAGTTGTCTGGTTACCATAACACAAGCTCTGTTTAGCTTGGGATCAGATGGCTGTGTGTGAGTTGTTCCAAGATATTTATTTATTGTTAAGGATAACCCGTTTTTTATTATTTTTTTCTAACTACAAAGCTACAAAGTGTTTTTGATACAAAGTTTTCAATTAAGTAACAAACACAAGATGTCATTAAATCTTGTATCTGCACTTTGTTTATATATAATCAAAGGACATTGACCGGTTCTGGGCCATATGCTGCCCAGACATGGGAGTACTTCCAAATGATTACTTGCATTAACATATAGTTTTAAAAATTATTAAAAAAAAACGGTCCCAGGGTTTTTTTTAGTTTTGTTTTTAAGATTTTCGGGATGGTTTTAGTTAAAACTATTATTTTAATATAATTATTTCCGATATTGACCGCTGAACAATTGACCCTTTTCGCTGTAGGCACCTACCAAATAAAACTTGCGCCCAGTTATTACAGTGAACGTGTACGCAGCAGTGGATCATTTCTTATCCAACAATATAACGGAGATCTTAACGATTTGTCAGCATTTACTATGCCTTCCAGTAATGTCCAACTTATACGAGCACACATAAAGAGTAGACATGTTTTGTCGAAAATGTACTACTTCTACATCAGGACAATCGTGGAATAGAGTGCATATAAGAAAGTATTGCTGCTTATGTAGATAGATAAATAATACATTTATTTGGTACATTCTCACAAGACATACACAACACTAAAAAAAGAAACAATGAATAAAAAACAATTAACAAACTACGTACAAAAACCCAAATGCCACAGTGAAATAATAACAAAAATTAAAAATAAAGAAGGAAATAGAAGTACAAAATAAAAATGATGAACATGTTTCACAGATCGCAGAACAATTGGCAGTTGTGCCCACATTATGTGCTTAGTTTGGTTTTAGGATGGGCTAGGCACCAAGACGGTAATAAGTTAATTGACTTACTGATTAAGGGAATTGACATAAGCTTTCGCTAAACAATTTAACATCTTCATACATTTGACAATCGATTCGTTTTCGCTATCTATTCTACAATGCTAATGCTTGTCTAGGGGGGCTGATCGTACGATGTAAACGAATAATGTAATATTATCAATGTTAGAACTTCATTGTTAAATGTCAAGTAGATAACTGTAAGTACTATTAATGTAAATCAATTCTGAATGTCAAAAATCATGAAATACTTGATTGTTATTATAAAGTGAGCAATTGTTTAAAATAATTACTGCGGTACGTACCATTGGATGTCATTCTTTACCAATAAAAAATCTTGAAAAAAAAATTTTTTTTCTTAAATCTCCTCGAATAGATTTTGATGAGCTTTCGTTTACAGACTAGTATTAGCCTAAGGTACATAATGCACTATGTGTTCATTCTGGGCAACACTTGGCCCAACTCCCATACATGGATGGTCAATGTCCTTTCGCTTTAGAAACTTTTTCTTCGTATCCTATCCAATACATTTACTAGGATACCCATCAACATCTTACATATTTAGCTGTTATTCAATTGTGCCATAAATAAAAATATACACACATCAAAAGTGTCTAGGGATATTTCAATTAAACCTAAATTACTAAAATTCTATTAACTTTTTATTAAAACATGTACACATTAAAATAAACCTTGTTTAATAGACTATTTAATCTGATAATAAACTTTTAGATAAAGTTAAATTTAAAAAAAAAAACTTAGAAGAAGAGGAAAAACTCAAACAAATTTTTCAATCTTAACTTTATTTTTGAAACATCAAAACTTAAACAAAACAACAACTTTTTTTATAAAAATTCTTGAAAACTTAAAATTAATATTCCGTGGATCCACCTAAGACTCTCCTGACACATCTGCAGGGGTTCTGCATACTCAAAACAAGGGTGTCAATATCCTGTTGTGGAATACTGTCCCATAATTGCCGTTTCTGAAGCCATGAAGACCAGTCAGAGCGTTATATCCAGGCTTTGGTCATGTTATCGTGTCACGGAGGAAGTGGTGGAACGGCACCGAGGACCTCAACGCATTACAACACATGTACAGGACCGATTCATAGTAAATGTTGCACGAAGTCAACTAAATGAAGCGGCGATGCAATTGGTTCAAAGGCTACAGAGAGAGTATGGTTTGCTGGTAAGCGGTCAAACTTTGAGAAGGCGACTGCATGAAGTCAATCTACGTGCTCGTAGGCCATTTTGGAACCATTCTCAATGGTCACTTGTGCTTTTCACTGATGAATCTAGGTTTGGATTTCATCCTGATTCGCGAAGAGTACGCGTTTGGAGAGAACCTGGACGTTGGAATCGACTGCAGCACCTACAATAAGTTCATGCATATCAAGGTGGCACGATTATGGTTTGGGCAGGAATTCGTCTCGGCGGTAGAACGGACCTCGTGTGGATACAAGGCAATATGACTGCTCGAAAATACCGAGATGAGGTGCTAGAGCCTGTAATATTGCCCCACAAACAGCAAATGGGACAAAATTTCCAGCTAATGCACGACAATGCCCGTCCACATACGGCGCGTATCGTTACAAGTTGGTTACAACAGCATGTTATCCAAGCTTTAGACCGGCCTGCACAATCCCCTGACTTAAATCCTATTGAGCATGCCTGGAATATGCTTCAGAGAAGAGCTCGTAGGAATTTCCCTGTTGATATTGTGCATCAAAACCAGCTTTTCTTGCATCTTAGCAGGATTTGGGACAGTACTCCACAACAGGATATTGACACTCTTGTTTTGAGTATGCAGAACCGCTCCAGATGTGTCAGGAGAGTCTTAGGTGGATCCACGAATTATTAATTTTAAGTTTTCAACAATTTTTATAAAAAAAAATTGTTTTGTTGTTTAGGTTTTGAAATATCAAAAATAAAGTTAAATTGAAATTTTGTTGAGTTTTTCCTCTTCTTCTAAGTTTTTATTTTAATTTAACTTTATCTAAAAGTTTATTATCAGATTAGATAGGCAATTAAACAAGGTTTATTTTAAAGTGTAGGTGTCTTAACAAAAAGTTAATAGAATTTTAGTTATTTAGGTTTAATTAAAATATCCCTAGACACTTTTGATGTGTGTACTTAGACGTTTTTTTCCAGAATAAAATTGAAACCCCAAGACGGAATCTTATCATTGCCAAAATTCGAAGACTGTACCAAAGGAACAAATCTTTTAAAATTAGAAAACACTGCTGAAGAGTACTCATTCAAATGGCAAGAAAAACTATTCAGCTTGTGGGAAGTACAGCGATACACAGAGATTCACAACTGCATCACAGATCAAGAATTAAATTATCATGAAATGGTTGAAAACATAGAATATAAACCTTCTAAAATATTCACTTATGTGGATGATGACTGTTACCTACCTTTGCCTATTGACTGTAAGAAGAAAAAAACTGGGCTTCTAAATTTGGATTCATATTTAGAAAAGTTGAGTTTGAATGATGCGGTTGGTAGAGTGTTTGGAGGTGATACTATTTCAACAACATTTTTGATGAAGAGTGACGAAAATGTCTCAATAGATAAAGAGGAATGGACTGCAATGCATGTTGTGTTTGATAATTCTGATTATAATGAGTAAGTTTGACTTTTAATATTATGTCTTACAGTCAGCACAAAGAACACAGGAATGTGCTGTAGCAGTTTTGAGTAAAGAATTGTATTTGTCCTAAGGACCTAAATAACAGGTCACCTAAAAGATACTTATTTAAGTGATTAGTACTTCTAGGATGTTGGACCCATTGGTTAAGCATTTTGTTTTATGTTATTTCAATAGTTTATGCTTTCACAATAATTAACCTAAGCCTAAATAAAATAGAGTTGAAAATTGCATGCAGGATAATTTGATAAGCTGATGATGCATTTAAGACTTGTGACTTGTTAAATTTTCGCAATCAACTTTAAACCTAACAGTTCAGCAATAAAGTTGAAAATCTATTGAATAAAGGAACATTTCAGGGATTCCCATTTAATTTACAAGCAAGAAGTGGTCATCCTGTCTATATACCACAACACATCCCACAACTACATGGTAATGATGCCAGATATCAACAACTGGGAACTGAACCCGTATTCAGTGGAGACAGCGGCGGGAGTGCCGTGGGGATACCAATATGCTGTTGAAATTGAGTTTGATGATGAGCCTGGGGAAGAGTTAGTAATGTTGGTATGACTGTTTGTCATTTTTTTTTTTATTACCTGCTATCACTTTGTTCTAAGTTTAAGTGAGTGAGTCTTACAAGTCAGGGGTCATAAACTTGAACTCCGAGCTCCTCAAGGAGAGGGGGGAGGGGTTGCGAAGTTGAGTTCAAGTCCTTAAGTCAAATCTGCCCTTGGCTAGGGAGGGATCCCCATATTGCCTATGACTCTGTCTATGTTTGCTGACAGTGGTGAACAAAAATCATGAGTAAATGAATACCTACATATAAAATTGATTTTGTTGATTCTCTCTTGAACAAGCGGGATAGTTAAGGCACAAGGGAAACGGATGAACCCGCAAAGATACATCTAATAAGTAAATAGTAAAAAGTGTCACTGTGTCATTCGGAAGTTGTAATATAATCAGTGGCGTAGCGTGGCTTTTCGCCGCCCGGGGCTCATCGGAAATCCGCCGCCCCTTATTTTAACTATAAGTTTACTAATGGGCCTCCTAATTCACATTTTTTTAAATTCATATAAAAATACAATTATCATTAATTATTATTATACATAATCGCATTTGCCAGCGAAGGCATACAATACATTCGTACATCCTACACCTTATTGCAAGTCAAAATATACCACCACGCATTGCTAATGCATGCTTCAGGTGGAAAATAGATCTAAGATGAGAAATGCCGCTAGAAACCCACATTTTTTGTTTGTATGTGTCAACCCTAAGGACATCTCAGGTTTCTGCGGAAACTGTTCATTGAAAAATAAAAATATATACGGATTGAACCTCTACTAAAAGTGACCGTTTTTAGCAATTTCTAAATCTCTAAACTTGCAAAATAACTTTTAAAAAAGTATGCACACTTTTAAAAAACCATTTTCAAACCACTTTTTTGAATTTCGGTCTATAACAAGAGAAATTTTCGGTGGTACTAGTTGTAGAGGAATACGTCCAATTCTATATATCTATACTTACTTATAATAAAACTGCAGAGAGGTCAATTCTGTACATTGAATATCTATTAAAATAATTATTGGAGGATGATTGGTGATCGATACTGATGCCAAAAATGAATAATTAGTAAATTTGTCTGTCTGTATGTGCACGCATGGGCTAAAAACTACTGAAGGGATTATAACCAAACTTGGTACGATTGTAATCCATACTCCTAGGCAGGTTATAGGCTATATAACAGGGGTGGCCAACCGGTCGATCGCGACAGCTAGTCCAGTCGATCATAGCGTAGCCAGGCAAAAAATATAAATGTTATCATTACTGCAGCAACATCTTGTATCATTTTTAAATCAATTTTGAATCTACAAGGCAAGAATAAAACATAAACAGAAACGATGAGTTCTATTGTAGCCTTATTGCAGCATTTCAAAATCAAACAGAATCTGATAGTTCATAGAGAAGAAAAAATTTGAACAATTTGTAAACATCAAGGATCATATGGAAAAACATCCTAACCTAAAATTTCATTTCTGAGAAGTACACGACAGAAAATAGGGCATAGCAGACTTCGAAATTCGCGTTAGTGATTTCAGAAAAATTTAACAGTTGATTCATAAGTTATCCGTTTAATGATACCATTGATCATAGTGATATCTATGAATTGGCTACAAAAATTATTTGCAGGTACATTTCAAATGGATCACATAATGTTACAAAACGAGAAATGATTACTCTGCGCTGCGCTGCGAGATATTTAAAAAAGCAAGGTAATCCGCAGGTAAAGATTTCTGGGCATTAGTTTCCAACGAAAAATATCCAAACTTGAAAAAATGTGTTGAACAACTTCATTGGTGTTTTGGTTGGTATGTGTTTGGTAGATCGCACAGGGTTTCCTTAGTAAACAGTAGAACTTGGTCTACTCAAGTTGGCCACCCCTGCTATATAACATAATGCTTAGACACCTAAGAGCCGAGCAGTAAATGAAAGTGTGAGAAAAAACGGGAAAAAATATTTCCTTAGAGAGATTCAGTTGCGTGCGCTTAGTAAATGGTGGAAATTATGTACTAAAGAATTGTTTCTCTTAAAACGTTCAAAAAAACTGCGACAGCATATATGTCTAATATTTATAGTTCACTCACTATAACCATTTTTATAGCAATGAAATTAGTTCTAAAATAATGCATGATTTGCCAGGAAGTTTTAATGAATATAGAATTAATCCTTATCAATATAAATACGTTATCCAATACAAGTGTACAAAATGTACAAAATTGCCGTTTACATAATCTATATCTTTAGAGATATCGCGGAGTGTTAAAATTACTCCCCAGCAATATAATGATGGTACGTACGGGCAGCAATAAAGGCTGGCCGATGGCTTTGCAAGATATTCGTAGCTTATACATCAGAATAACACATAATATTGTGCTACGCTACATAACATTGCACCATGAGCCACGGGAGCCGATCAGAACCAAAAACCTAACATAACGTGGGTACGCGAGGATCGTGCGGTCCATGGCCCTCTACGGGGATCGAACCTGACCCTGGCTCCGGCCCAGCTACTGAGGGCGTCCCAGAGGGAGCACGATCTCCTGCGAGGCGGCGCGCCTTCCTGCGGGCATCCTGCCGTGGGATTTGGAGACTATGAGACTGTCGCAACCCAGTGCTGGGCACGCCTCTTTGAGGAGTTGGCTGACGAGGCGCCACGGCGCTCTCACGTATCGGCGGACACAGGTTTTCACCGGACACGGACATTTCGGGAGGTTCCTGTGTCGGATTCAGGCGGAAGCGACGCCTGGGCGTCACCGGCAATGGTCGCCTGGAAGTATACCTCGGATGGGCAGGCCTTCGCTGTGTCCCTGCAGAGGCGATCGGCGAGAGTGACCAAATGGGAAGCCGTTGCCGCCTTCTGCGAAGCAGTCATGCTGGAGAAGTATGCGGCTGCACGCGTGAGGCAGCGTCAGCCCTCACACCCCGGACAAAAACCCAGGCGTAGGCGTCGAGATTGGCAAGACGACTACGCGCCTGCGGTAGCTCACCGCCCGATAAGGACCAGGCCCGTGTCGACGGCGCGTTTGATCCTCTCGCGCCTCAAAGAGCGGAAAAAATCGCGCGGGACGCGCGTCGCCGGCGCTCGCCGGCCGCCTAAACCAGGCACGCGGTTATAGTCCTCTTTTTCACACACTTGCGGTAAAGCTTTCGCGGGTGCTTTTGGTACCTAACATATTGCGAACAGTAGGTAGGTAATTTGGAAAAGTGTTTTTTTTTTTGGCGATCTAATATTTTCGTCATATTCCTCAATTGCCGCCCCCTTTCATGTGCCGCCCGGGGCCATGGCCCCCCCGGCCCCCCCCACGCTACGCCACTGAATATAATGACTATTTATTTCCAGCTGAAAAAGTTACACAAAAGATGGGAAAGAAAACAGAGACATTTGTTGAACTTCGTGATGCCGCCTGTCGGAAAAAAGCAGTACTATTTAACATTAGAGATACTTACTGCCACACAATTCGATATGGACAACTTATACATTGACTTTGATATACAGGTAAATATTCTGTTATACCTACGTAAGTATGGTGCAATTGAGGACAAAACTACATTTAATGAGTAGCCTAAGCAGGGTATGGCGGGGCACGGCACGGCATGATTTGGCATGCTGAAGATCTTAGGGCCGAATACTCAAACGCGACTTAACTTTGAGACGATCTCAAATTTGTTGCTGTCTTTGTCACTCTAAAGGGATAAAGTAAGGACAGCAATAGATTTGAGAGCGTCTCAAAGTTAAGTGGCGTTTGAGTATTCGGACCTTAGACGAGTTATGTAATAAATTAATCTCATATTTTGTTTAGCAATCATAGGCGAGGGGGAGGGGGCAATAAAAGGAGTTGACCACCCTTAAAACTTAATGGAATTTCTTTAGTATTCACAATATTTATTAGTCTAGATTTGGCTACTTCAATTTTACTGAGAAGTGAAGTTTTGTTCACTTCTCTCTCAGTAAAATTGAAGTAGTTGTTCAGATGTTAATGATGTTCCTAGACTAAATGCCTAGCTACGCAAAAGCAACTTACCCTTGTAAAACTCAAACATTATGTAGAAATGACTTCTTTTTAAACTAAATTATTTTTCAGGTGCCAGAAGACATCCAATGCACTGACACTCTTCAAGGAAAGACACACACTAGTGAAGCTGTGACGATAGATGGAGAGAAAGAATGGAGTTATGGGCACATTGTGGAGCTTAGTTTACTCATTAATACGGGAATAGGTAATCCTAATATATAATTCTTCTGTACGTGTATATCGTAACCTAGTTCCACCTAAACGACAGAACCGTTTCGGAAGTAGTTTTTAGAGTATTTCAATTGGTTCCCGGATGGTTTGAAAACAATTGGATCCGGTACGTAGGCTGTTACCGGTTATCAAAATCGATTATTGCGCTGCTTTTCTGGGCAGGACGATGTCTGTCAATTACCAATTGCCGATGTAGACAGACGTGTGCCGCTTGTTAATGATAAAACATGGGCTGTTGATTAACACATTCGATGCATTGTTTCTCCTTATCAAAAATTAAAACAATAATTTCGCATACTAAGGGCATGTGAGCTAGTTCGAGGAAGCGAAGGAAAAGGGAGTCTGGAAGGAGTGAGGGAGGCCTTTGCCCAGCAGTGGGACAGCGTAGGCTAGATAATAAAAAACTTTTTTCAAAAAAAAAAATAACCGCCTTCAAAAGCTAAAAACCCAATAATAACTAAAATTTCGGAAGTTGGTGGCAACACAAATTGAATGGCAGAAGAGAAACCACCGACTTCCGAAATTTTAGTTATTATTGGGTTTTTAGCTTTTGAAGGCGGTTATTTTTTTTTTTGAAAAAAGTTTTTTATTTATTACTTTTTAGTGTCGACTCCCAATGTTTGACTGTGTATAGTATCTTTCAAAGTAATTTATTTTCAAAATAAAACTACTAACAATCTTATAAAACGAAAATAGAAACTTGAAGACAAAGCACACATCGTCTATGAAAATTTCGTCATTTTTTTTTGTTCTTGGTGAATTTTTCGAGAAGCACTGAACCGATCGCCACAAAATTTATATGGGACCACCCCTGAATCATGACTTATCAAACAAAAAAGAACCATCAAAATCCGTTGACAATTGACGGAGTAATCGATGAACAAACATACAAAAAAAACATACAAACAGCCGAACATAGTACCTCCTCCTTTTTGTGAAGTCGGTAAAAAAAAGGGCATGTGCCACATAATTGTCAGTTTCAAAATAAAACTGCCTTATTATTTTTTTTAAAATGGATAATGAACAGCTTTACAACCTTAGAGGGTTTCATGGCACCTTATTTTGAATACAAACCCTACGCATCAGATTAGTAAACTTATATTATTTGCGCTGTAGCATGGTGCGGGTGACACTTTCAGTAACATTTCATTTCACTTAAGAAAGTTGCAGTGTTTTATAAATTATGACTTTAGTAGTTCAGCTGTACCACATTCCTAATATACTAAATCAATAATAACTGTAGTAAATTAATTTCAACCCAACCAGAATGTGCTAGTCCACAATTAAAATTAATTTGTAATAAAAATTAAGCAAAGTGTTATTCGTATAACGTAACGCCTTCGACGTAATTAGTGATGGGTTGTACTGTTACGGTGGAATGTCGATATTTTATAGAATACTAGACTAGCCGACCCGTGCCCACTTCGTTGGGCGGTAAACATTTTAACTTGTGATGAAATTATGAGTGTGGTTCGGCTGGTACTGAGTGCTACGAATTATCTCTTGACTACCAAAAGGAGGGTTTTGTTTTTATTGCATATCAGAAAGATGCTGCGCACGTTCAGCGCTAAATTCATGAACACGGGCCTGCGATGTTCTCACAGTTTGGCTAGCGAGCCGCTGAGAGCGCTCAGCTATAGACTCCCTATCCCTTGTTGCAGAGACATACTGTCTTAAAAATAGGTCAAAAATGTTGTCACGAATAAAAACGTAAGCCCGATGGTCCCATATAAATTTTATGGCGATCGGTTCAGTGGTTCTCGAAAAATTAATCAAAAACAAATAAAAGACAAAATATACATTGACGATATGCGTTACTTCAAGTTTCTATTTTCGTTATATATGTATCACTTTGAGAGATACTGTAAAACACAGTCAGACATTGGGTCTCGACACTAAAAAGTTTAAAAAAAATATCTGTTTTCAAAAAAATACTTACCGCCTTCAAAAACTAAATTTACAAAAATAACTAAAATTTCGGAAGTCTGTGGCAAATTATTTGGCAGAAGAGAAGCCACCGACTTCCGAAATTTTTGTATTTTGTATATTAATGATTTTTTATTAGTACAAAGATAGTTATGTATAGCCATAAAACATTTAAATTTACAACTTTGTACACGTAGTAGCACAAAATTGAATAACACTATAATTTTCGTAGTATCGATAGCGATAAAGTGACTTGCATATCGTCCCTAGTCTTGTGGTACTGACTGATGTCAACGTCATTCAGGCAGGTGTCACCCGCACCTTGCTACAGCGCGCAACATATAAAATTCAACTAAAACCATTGATTACAGATCCGCCTCCCATTAAAATATTCCTGGAAGCCATATCCTCAGACTGGTGGGGTCGCCACCGAACTGAGGGTTACTGCTACCTGCCTCTTACCCTGGTGCCTGGCAGCTACTCCCATGAACTGGCCTGTTCCCGCCCTGAAGAGCTGGATGTAATGGAAGGAAAGAGTAGAAGGTTCTTTTTAGGAGGATGCCACCTTCTAAAGGATCTGAATGTGCTGGTTGAACCACAACAGGTGTGTTCTAGTGACCTTGAGATATATAAGTTCTTTGAGTCCAGCATGACAAATGAATGGTATGTTGGTTAGTAGTTAGTAATCCTGACTGCTAAGCTGGAGGTTGTAACCGATTCCAACCCAGGGACCTAATTCTCGGTTTATGTGATATAATATCAAATTCGATAAGATATCAAGAGTCTTATATCAATCAAAAATGTCACAAAATTCAATGACAAATGAATGAAATGGTTGGATAATTATCTCACTCGATAAACTGAGAATACCGATTTATCCAAATAACTCGATATTCGCCATTTTAATTTGATAAATATCGATTTTGATATTTATCTAACGCACGAGAATTGGGCTCCAGGAACAATATGGGTTATGAGCATGATTGTTTTGTTTGTTCTGTCTGTGTCTGGTTGTACTATCGACAAAATTGAATCATGACCCATTTCGACGACAAATCGTTTGAAGCTGACAAAATAATAAGACTAGACGTGTGAAATTTTTAATACATGTTTACGCGATTGTCGACCTAATTGTATTTGAATGTCTGTAGAAAATTAGCTTATGGTCATGATTCCAATTTGTCGATTGTACCTTGTTTTTAATAAATCATTTAAGTTGATATTAAACCTTCGAACACATGTGATTCGAGACAATCGAAAGACAATAGCAGCCCGATAGCCGGCTGTCGCTTGGTACTCGAAAACTTAAATTAAAATTGTATTCTTATTTTCACCTCAGAACGCCAACTACACATACACAACAACAGGCTCTATCTACCTTCGGTGGAACATCACATCTCAGGCGCAGGTCGGTGGCCTGGTGGCTCCGCCTCCTCAGCCAGGAACCAGTACAGCATCAGCACTGCTCTTGGGCGCTGAGGCTGCTCTCAGGAAGTATAAGAAAGCGAGGGCTAGGCTTGCTGCAGCTACGAAGGATCTTAGTGATGGGAAGTATGGGATGAGTGGCGATGGGTGAATAAGTAAAATGGGTTTTTTTTGGAGGGATTCTGTAGACAGAAGAATAAGGAATAGTAGCGAACTTAGTTTTGTATCAGATAGGCTGTTTGTCCACCGCCGCCGTCACGATCACGTTAACAAGATGGCAATACGTACGATTGGTGAATTTTGACATATCTGTCCATGTCATGTCATTGTCAGATATGTCAAAATTCACCAATCATGCTGCAGTTGGACCTTACGCCTACGTATTGCCATCTAGCAGATTTCTCATACGCAAAAACCCTCATTGTGACGTGCGGTGGACACGCAGCTATAGTCAATGTATGTATCGCCACTTGGTCGCTGTCATGTCGTTCTCGTTGACGTGACGGCGGTGGTGGACAAACGGCCATACGGACATATAACGTAGAAGGGAGAAAGCAAGAGGGGGGATTGGTGAGAATCAAGATGGCGGGATCAAGACCCCAAATCAAAATTGTTTGTTCTACATAAAGTTAATTATACCCTAAACAAGACATTTGTATTTTTGAGTCAAAACTATTCTGGTCTCGAATATGAATTCTGCGATAACATGAATTAAATTGGTATTTTATGATTTATATTATTTTAAATTGGGAACTCGCAATCTTGCTGCTCACGAAAGATTCTCGTGAGTTTAAAAGCGATCTATGATTTCCATACATGTTTGACAAGCTTTGAACGTAGATTGACTATGACGACGATGTTTTTTATGGTGCGACTTTAATTGTCGTATTTGGCAAAATATTGGCGTTACTGTAGTTACTGTTAACTGGGTAGTACAAAATATACATTAGAATTATTAAAATAAGGTTCATATTACGTTGCATCGAAAACGCAAATATTTTACCAAATACGCCACATTGCATTCTCAGTTGGACGTGTGGTGTTGTACTTTAAACCAATTCAATCGAAAAACAAACACAAGTGTATGTTTGAATGTAAATAATTTATTAGCAACTAATTATTTATTAAATATAAGTCACACAACAAAACTGCTTTCTTTTAATTTTACCTACTGAATAAAGTCATAACGAGGTAGTTAACACTATTAATAAGAAATATTTAATTTTAAATATTTTATTCAAAGATTTTTGTTCAATCACTTTTTACATTCTTCTAAACCGGTGGTCAAGGGTCATATAGTTAATTAAGGTGATTTTTATGTTAATTATAAAGTTCTAGGTACCTACTAATGTATAGGTGCTAATCATAAATTAAGAGGTAAAATAAATAAAAAATGTGCACGCGCCGTGCTGCGTTTTTCTTTTTCTTCGTTTCTTGTATGTAGGAGCAGGAAACTATACTAATATACAGGGTGTCCCACGGATATGCCACATGGAGGGAAAGTACCTTAAATCTTGTAGATAGAACGTTTTACTGAAAGAAGACATTATATGAATTTTAAAAACAATTTAAATTGCATTCATAGATTTTTAAATAATTAAATGGTTGGGCCGGGAATCGAACTTGTTCCACGAGGAAAAATAATCACCCTGTTGTTTAATCATACCAATCAAAAGGTTTCATCATAAGGATTATTTTTTGCTAAATAACATAGTGTCACAAATAAAAGGAAGACCGTGAATTTTAACATTTAATGTAAAATTTTGTTCTGAAAATTTAAAAGCTTACATTGCCGTAAGGACATACATTTGACAATCATAACTACTTATTACTAAAAAATCTACCCACTTAAGTAGTACACATCATTTAAATACAAAAATATCCACCACAACAAGACCAAAAAATCGTCAGGGAACGAAATAATCAAAAGCTATCACTTTGTATTCAAGAAGAAGTGACTAGTTTTGATCATTTGAAAAATTGACTAATTTTTTATTAAAAATGTTAAAATTCATGGTCTTTCTTTTATTTTTGACACTATGTTATTTAGCAAAAAATAATCCTTGTGATGAAGCCTTTCGATCAGTCGAACAAAACTACAGGCTTATTAATTTTCTCGAGTAACAGGTTCGATTCCCGGTTCAACTATGTAATTATTTAAATATCTATGAATGCAGTTTAAAATGTTTTCAAAATTGAAATAATGTCTTCTTTCAGTGAAATGTTCTAATCTACAATATTTAAGGTACTTTCCCTCCATGTGGCATTGCCGTGGGACACCCTGTATAATGTGCTGCCGTGGATATGTTTTATGGTATACGCGTACCAGTTAGTGGCATCAAACTCTTAGTGCTCTTTAGTGTCTGTTGGAGTATCTCGCCGTTGACAGTACTCCGGTAGTTGTTGTAGTAAATGAAAGCACCAAACCACTATTATGTTCAAATGTTTATTATGTATAGTTCAAAATTATGTATGAGTCGCACTTATTAGTTACGCACTACAGTTCACCGCGTGACGATGGTTTTGTAACGACTGAATTAAAATGATTGAGGTCGCATGCAGAACGTATTTTGCTGTATGAGCATTATTGGCTCGTACATGCTCCCGAGGGAGATATATAAAAACAATAAGCAAAAAAACAAAGTTTAAACATAGTTATAGTTCGAATCTCGTTCCTATTGCTGGTTGGTGCTGACGATGGTTCTTTGAATGTCGTTCCCCTATCTCAGCGTAGGTAGCAATCTCCTCCAGTTCTATATTTTCGGTCTTCTCTCGTTGTTTTGCCGAACGTGTCCGTTGGGTCTTGTTCGTTGTAGAGGTATTGCTTTTCTTACTCGCGGAAAGATATCGTCTTACTTGCCATACTGTAATAGCAACGATAATTCCTCCCACCAGCAAAGTGCTTATCGTGTAGTTGCCGATGTCGTGGATACTTAGTTCGTTCGGTAGGCTCTCTCGTTCCTTTTGTGTGGTTATTTGTTTGTCCAGTGATCGGTGTTCATTAGATGAGTATAGTTTAGGAAGCACAATCTTTGTATTTTTCAGTGAGTTCCACATATCATTTGGTGAATCAATGGTTGGTACCTCCAAAGACATTCCAATATTCGTATAGCTACTAAAAACGTTATATGAGTATATAGTAGCGTCTTTATGCTGTAGTAAACAATCCTGACCTAGGGCCAGGAGTCCTGACTTAGCGATTGTCAGCGTTGTAATTTGATTCTCGCACACCATACGTGGCGCACACTCATTAATGCAGTTATACAGCCATATGTTTGGTCTCTGTAATTTTACCCATTGGTCAGAGCATTGTTGCGGTATCCAATCACATGTGATATTGTTTATATTTTGGCTAAGCATTTTCGCTTCGCATGATGCTGTGACTCCGTGCAAGTTGCTAATCGTTGTGTAGGCGTGGCAGATGTAGTTGTCCGCCCTCATTGTTGTACATTGTTGAAGATCAACCTCTTCCAACTGTATATAGGTATTCTTTACGAAGTTTACTCCTATATACTTTGTTGCTATCGCTATCACCTGACATTGGTTACTCGTATACTGTCTAGGTATAGGTATGTTGTGATACAATGTATATTCGTCATCGCTAAGTAATGGGACATGTAGTTCGAAGAGTAGGTATTGTTCTGTAAGCCGTGCTTTGACATAAATGATATTGTAAATATCTTTAATATTAGCTCCATTTCTGTTGACGATAGGTAACGTTAGTCTCTTCGATATAATGCCGGCAATGAAATTAAGTTGTTCGGATAGTTGTGCCGGTGTAAATAGTTCCATATCCAGATTACCTCTGTAGATATTTGTTAATGCATTTAGAAGCATTTGTTGGTTTCTTCTCAATACTGTGATTAGTAAGCTGGCTGTTAACGCTCCAGCGTTGATGTCGTTCATTGTTTTCATGATTTGGAATCTGTTTTCTATCACAGCTGTATTGTATTGTGTTTCATTCATGAATTGCTGAATTACTTCCAGTTGCATTTTCACAAAGTCTTCATTTTTCGTGATGATGTTGTTTTCTGCCTCGATAATTAGTGTTTGATTTCGTATCAACTCTAGTAAATATTGTTCGTTCGTTTTGATTTTTTGAATGTCCTGAGAGTATTTTTCGGCGAATTCACTATCAAGGACACCAAACAGGGCTCGTGCAATATTTCCTACGCCGTTGACGTAGCCGCGACGCCTTCGTTGTTGTTGTTGTTGAGAACGTAACAATACGTTATATTCGTTCAACTGGTTTAGTTCGAACTTAAGTTGTTGTGTTGTAGAATGGCATGGTTCTTTAGGCATCGTGTTGCATAGCTGTGCTAAACGATTCACGAATTTCTCGACTTTAGTGGTGCTTTGCCAGAATGTTGTCAGATTGTAATATACTAGAAGTTTCCATTCGTCGTGTATAAGTTGTATATTTCCAACCCGGTCGAAGTAGATCGGTTGATTTTCAGATAGTCGTGTTATTTTAAATTGTTGCAGGGGTGTGGTTAGTCCGGATGATAGTGTTGTAAACATAACGAGTAACACCAAGAGCAGGCTGTGAGCCCCTCTCTGGGTTTTAATGCCCCCTTTATTTTTCTTGTAGTACTTAGTTTCAGGACTCTCTTTCTGTGAATCTGTACTCTCGCATGCCTCGTTTATAGGTAGCGGAGCTAGTTTTATTATGGGTCTTTTTAGTATTCCATTTTGTGTCTTAAGAGTTACTACGCGAACTAAGTTGTCGCTGCCTGGGTGCAGTTCCACGACACGGCCCATAGCCCACCTACATGGAGGTAGATTATTTTCCTTGACGAGAACTAGCTGCCCTTTCTGTACATTTTCTTTAGTACGTTGCCATTTGTTTCGGTTTTGCAGTAAATGAAGGTATTCTTTTGACCAGCGATCCCAATAGTGTCGGCGCATAAGCTCTATGAGTTTCCAGTTGTTTCTGATGTCTATAGATTTCATTTCTTCAGGTTCATTGAGTGGTAGTGTGAGCGTCGGACTTCCCGTGAGAAAGTGACCAGGTGTAAGATAGTCTAGGTCTTCTACATCTTCGGATAACGGACTCAGTGGTCTGCTGTTCATGCACGCTTCGATTTGTGTAAGAAGCGTTGCAAATTGTTCGTAGGTTAGCTTCTGTTGTCCGATGACCCGTTTCAGGTGTGCTTTCATTGAACGCACAGCGGCTTCCCATAGTCCTCCTGCTGATGGCCAGGATGGAGCATTGAAATGCCACTTGATTTGAAGCTCGTTTATCTCTTTGAAGAACTCTGAAGATAGCATTGTTCTGTATAGTTGGAACTCCTCATTTAGTACCTTTGCCGCTCCTACGAAGTTGGTTCCGTTGTCGGAATACATATGTTTTGGGGTGCCTCTTCTGGCAAACATCCTTTTTAGTGCAGCTATGAAAGTTTGTGTTGATAGGTCCGAAACAAGTTCAATATGTACTGCTTTTGTGCACATACATATAAATATGGCTATATAGCCTTTGCAGGTTTTAATCCCGCGGCCTTTGTTTATCTTTATATCCACATGACCTGTAAAGTCCACGCCAGTATGTGAGAACGGCCTCGACGGAGTAATCCTTTCTTTAGGAAGATCGCCCATCAACTGTTCAGTTTGGGTTGTTGCGTACCGACGGCATCTGACGCATTGTCGCAGAGTCTTCTTGACTGTTCGATTGCCGCTGACGATCCAGTATTTGTTTCTGGTGTAAGCTAGCGTTAATCTTGCTCCACCGTGCAATGTCCGTTGATGTGCATTTTCAATTAATAATTGGGTGAGTCTTCCCTGTCCCGGGATCAGGATTGGATGTTTAATTTGTACTGGTAAGTTTGAATGGTTTAGACGGCCCCCCACGCGTAGAACTCCATTCAAGTCCAAAAATGGGTTAAGTTTCAAAACGGTGCTCTTGTTAGGAAGTTTTCCACGAACGTTGAGAGATTTTATTTCGTTTCCAAAATAGTTTTCTTGTACGGACTTAATTATTTTTTCCAAAGCGTTGTTTATTTCATTCAACTGCAGTTCATTACACTCATTTGGCCTCCTTTTGTTTCGTAGCGCGTCAGCAAAACGTATTACCCAAGCGAGTATTCTTGTAATATGATCTATGTTGCTGTGCCGCTCAAGTAATAAATCGATTAATTTATTTTTAATCGGCACGGGTTCCGTACTATTAGTCGTGTAACAGTTTGTTAGAAAACCTTCAGTTGTTGTATAAGTTTTCTTTGGGTTATCGGCTCGGTTTTCTTGTTCCTTAAGCCATTTAGGACCCTCCCACCACAGGGAAAAGTTGACCAGTTTTGATGGCGGAAGTCCTCTTGTTGCACAGTCGGCAGGGTTTTCGTTGGTCTTCACGTAACCCCAGTTTATCGCAGGCACGATGTTTGTTATTTGAGTTGTTCTGTTTGTTATGTATTTCTCGTATTTAGTTTGACTTCCTTGAAGCCATGCTAGGACTACTTTAGAGTCGGTCCAACAATGCATCCTTAAATCGTAATCTGCAAGTATCTTAGTTATCCTTTCTAGGAGTTTCGCCAGCAAAACTGCGGCGCATAATTCCAACCTTGGTATTGAAGTTTTCTTTTTGAGTGGTGCTACCTTAGTTTTTGCTGCAAGTAGAGTAGTTACGTAGTCGCCTTTAGGTGACATAGTACGACTGTAAATAACGCATGCGTAGGCTTTCTCGCTCGCATCACAGAAGGCTTGCAATTCGATCGTTTTATTGTTTTCATTTTTTATCCATCTTGGTAAACTGATGTTGTTTATGTTTGGTAGCTCGGATATAATTTTCTTCCATTCTTTTGCTATGTTATCCGGTACTTTTTCGTCCCAGCCAATGTTTTGACAGCTGTCGCTCCATAGTTTTTGAAACAGCAGTTTTGCTTGGACGGTCATTGGAGCCAACCATCCAAGCGGATCGTAGATCTTGCTTATCTCCGACAATAACCTGCGTTTAGTGTATGGTACATTTTGGTTACTGTCAGGTATTTCGCTAATAAAATGGAATGTATCGTTTGCGTCATTCCATGTCAGTCCGAGTGTTTTGCTGAACTCTTGCTGCTTGAAGTTAAAATCATTGTTGTGACTTTTCTCTTCCGCCTGTAAGTCTTTAAGAATAGATGGTTCGTTTGTGGACCATTTCCTTAGAACAAAACCGCCCTTACGTAGTAGTTCGCTGAGCTGCTTTTGGAGAAGTTTTGTTGATTCAATGGTATGGTGCCCCGTTACGGCGTCATCCATATAAAATTCATTTTGTACCGCTTTTTGGGCTAAGGGGAAAGGGTTTCCCTCATCTTTAGCCAGCTGTTGGAGAGTGCGCATCGCAATAAATGGTGCGACTTTGGTACCGTAGGTTAGAGTACACAGCTGCATCTCTCTAAGAGGTTCTCTCATGGAATCTCTCCAGATTATTTTTTGTAAACATTGTTGATCTTGATGAATAAGGATTTGACGGTACATTTTCTCGATGTCCGCCGTTAGAACATATTTATAGCTCCGCCATTTAATGATCAGCGATAAAATGTCCTTTTGAAGGTTAGGCCCTTTCTTCATCAAATCGTTTAGGCTGTAGCCGGTGTCTGTCTTCATTGATGCATTAAATACTACTCGTAGTTTAGTAGTTGTTGAACTCGCCCTTTCCACGCCGTGATGTGGGAGGTAGGCTTGTGTACGACTCTCGGGTTCTGTCACTTGTTTCATGTGACCTAATTCGATGTAGTCTCGGACGAATTGTTTGTACAATTTAGCGAAGTGATCTTGTCTTGCCATTTTCTTTTCTAAATGAAGGAATTGTGCTATGGCTTGAGGTTTCGACTTACCAAGGTTTTGTTCATAGTTAGTGTTCATTGGCATTTTCACTACATACCGCCCGTTGCTTAATCGCTCTGTTGTTTCCGTGTAATATTTTTCACAGAATTCGTCATTCGCTGACGTTTCGGGTTCTGAAGGAATATCTTCTATCTCCCAGAACGTTGTTATTTTATCTAACTCTGTTAGAGTAACTAGACAATTAAAGTGTTTTGTAGCGCCGCACAGTATCCAGCCCAACTTGGTCTGTTGCGCCACTGGCGAGTTGCTGTTGTGCTTGAGCACCCCTTCTAAGATTGCATCAGAGTAAATATCTGCTCCGAGAAGTAAATCGATGGGTCCTGAGATGTTAAAGTCTGGATCAGCCAACTTTATATTTTGCAGATGTGACCAGTTCGTACTGTTAATTGTAGAGTTCGGCAGATTGTTGATAAGTTTACTCATCACTAATGCTTCCGTTTGGAATGTATAATCGGAGTGTATAGATTTACATTCTAATTTAATCATCCCTTTACTCGAGCCCATTATTGTGCCCACGCCAGTGATAGCGGCGTGCATTTTGTTTCGGGGTAGGTTTAAGCGTTGTGCAGCATTTTCTGTAATTAACGTTACTTGAGAGCCTTGATCTAGTAACGCCCGAAGGATGACGTAATCTCCTTCTCTGTTCTTGACCTTGAGTTGAAGGGTCGTTAAAAGTATCTCTTGTTCACCGTTGATGTGATTAGCTGTTCGCTCAGCCGCTGTTGATGTGGCTGGCTTAGATTGTTGTCCTTTTAGATTATCATCATGAAGAAGTGAATGATGTTTAAAATTACACGTGCGGCATCTTTTTGTTGAGTTGCATTTGCTTTCGCCGTGACTGAACAAACAATTTTTGCATAAATTCAATTCCCTGAAAGAGACCCAATTGTTGAAAGCTCCATTGAATTCCGGTAATTCCATCCGCGGTGTTGTTTTTTCGAAATGAGATGTTTCAAAGATTTTTCTATTCAACTGTGCCTTTAGGTCGTCGTAGACTTGTTCCCAATGGTCATATTTTGCTTCGTAATCCTTGTCGTTTCCTTGCAGTAAATAACTTAATTCCCAGTGTATCTTGTCGATGGATTCCCATTTAGTTCTTAGTATGTTTAGTTGATCTTGAAGTTGCCATTTCTCTTTCATATCATCCAGATTAGTTTTGGAGACCGCTCGCTTCAAGGCGTTGAAGTTACATATTTGATTACGTAACAGCGTTGATACGTGCTGGTTCGTCTCATCTCCGACTTGTTGGTGTGGCCCAGCTATATCAACTTGCGGTGTTTCCTGTGTTTTTGATTTTGAGCTACCCGAAAATTCAGGTTCGTTTAATAACTTATCTCGTAGTTGTTTCATCGATTGCATCGTTTCGTTGAACATGCTTTTTGTTATTTCGAAAATATCCTGTTCGAAGTAGTCATGGTCTCTTTTAGCAGACTCATACTTCTTTAAAACCTCATGATTTGACCGAAATTCATCCCAGAGTGATTGTAACGCTTCAATGCGTTTGTTAAGATAATCTATGGATTTTCTACTCACAGAATCCTTTTTGTAGTTAGTTTGCAGCGCCTTGATTTTCTCGTAGCTGCTTTGCTGTTTGGTTATAAGTTCCACAAATTCGAAGTAGTTTTCTGTGGACATTGTTATTAGCTAGTGGTTGGTCTCAAGATGTTGAATACTCACGTAAGTTACGGAGTTGCAATAGCAGTACACGTTATGTCTGCTAAGTTGATAGTTAAGTGTAATTGCAATCGCCGTGGATGTTATCCCCGCCGATTTTGTTAAGTTGTTTTGTAGCAGTAGACGTAATCTCCGCTGGTTTGTAGCAGTAGACGTAATCCCTGCTGGCTTGTAGCAGTAGACGTAATCCCTGCCGGTTTGTAGCAGTAGACGTAATCCCTGCTGGTTCGTACTGTCCCGTAGATACAAATGATGCTTTGACTTACCCCAGTCGGTTGCCAAACCTTTGATCGCGGGACGATGCTCGAAGGACCAAAAGATGTTGGAGTATCTCGCCGTTGACAGTACTCCGGTAGTTGTTGTAGTAAATGAAAGCACCAAACCACTATTATGTTCAAATGTTTATTATGTATAGTTCAAAATTATGTATGAGTCGCACTTATTAGTTACGCACTACAGTTCACCGCGTGACGATGGTTTTGTAACGACTGAATTAAAATGATTGAGGTCGCATGCAGAACGTATTTTGCTGTATGAGCATTATTGGCTCGTACAGTGTCATACGTTTTTATTTACAGTTATCTTTGTGTTGTCAATTAAACATGATTAAAAAAATATCTGACAAAATAAATTCTAAACATGAAGGATCAAGATAATCACTGTGATTTTAGATAATTAAGGGATGAAAGAAATTATCTGCTCGATCTAATAGCATCTCTAAGTTGTTGCGTAACAGCAGCCATTCTCTTCGCGCGGCGCCTACGCGCGTCTCGAGCGCGCGTGAGACGCACACTACGCGCGTCCGTGAGCGCCGCGTGCGCCGCGTACTGCACGCGCCGCGCTGCCTCCAGCGCTACCACTTCTTGACGGAGCAGTGATGACTCCCAGGAGGAGAGGGCGTTGTTGATTGCGACACGCTGGGAAGGGAAGAGTTTAATGAATTACGATTAGATTAAGGTATCGTGTTTTTTAGTAACTTCTTCGGTCAGCGGTTTCCTGGCGGAGTCAACTGTTGATTCTGACTTTCAGGAGTTGCAGTGGTAGAGAATAGTGTGGCGGGATTGTCTAAAAAACTGGATTGTGGAACTCAGATAGGCGATCGCTCCAGCCGTATTCATTAAGACTGGGAACCGACCCTTACATCGTTAAGAAAATGCAACATATATGGTGTTGTTTTATCCTCTCTAGCTATAGTTGTGACATCAAGAGGAATCGAGACTTCACCGTCGAAGTTAAAGCTTTTAAGTCAGCGATGGGGGAAACATATTCGAAGTCAACTGGACTTCGAATATGTTCCTCCCATCGCAGATATCATCCCCAAGGATGAAGGAAGAAGATTATAAAATTAATCTAGTAGTTGACATTATTAATATTGTAATGTGTCTGTCTTTTGTGTAAAAAGATCACTTCCATTTATCTTTTAGTTACAGGCAAATGATTATAAAGAGCTTTGATTAAACCTTTAAGGGAGATGATTACCTAAAAAGTCTGAAAGATACGAAGATACCCAAGAAGGAATTTAGGTAGGTAAGAGGTTGTTCAGCAGTGGACTAAATAGGCTAAAATGAAGATGATGGTGATGAGTAGTATAAGTCTGTGTTGTACCTTAGACGCATCATTCAAAATCTTCGCACGTCTCCTCATAGCGTTGTCAGCTTTTCTCTGCGCATCAATGAGCTCCAAGTGTTTCTTGTACTGTTCTGATTCGCCTATCCGCGCGCGACGGTCGGCAGCAAGCTGTGCGCGCGCAACGAACTCTAATGCCTTGTCTATCAAGTAGCCTGTCTGAGGATATTAAAATGAAGATAATGTATTAGTGGGAGATTGATCTGGTGGTGGACACCAGTTATAACAGGGGTATCGAAGGTGCGTTGTAATTTCAGGCTTAAGATTGCAATATCTGAACTTTCTGTAAGCAATGTTGCTTGACAATAGAAAGTATGGTAAGTAGCAAGTACTCTTATCATAATACCTCTAGGTAGATAAGCAGTTAGCAATAAATCGAACAAGATGAATCAAATATCTATAAGAGCCTCAAGATATCCCGCTGGTTCGTTTTGACAGACGCACCTACCACGACTGAAAATTAAAACGTTTTAAGGCCATGTTAGACAGCCTAAACAGGCGGGCTGAATTTGAATTTGTATGTGTAAGTACTATCGAGGACGGCCCGACACTTTAAATTTTCTAAAAACCCGGACTACAAATGGAACGGCCCGAATTTCTCCGCGCGTTCCACGGACGCCCTTTAAATTAGGAAAAGTTTAGGTTACTGTACTGCTCCTTCAACTACAGTGATGCCAGTTTCAAAGCAATTGAGTAAACCCGCTATGAATTTGCATTGTTAGCTTTTAGTTACCTTTTGATGGTCGATACTGGCGAGCAGGTTGGCGCTGCGCTGTTCCTTGTGCCGGATACAGTCCATCAGCAGCTCCCGTTCCAGCTGCGACTCCAGCGACTTCTGGTACTTCATGTACTCGTGCCGGGACTTCTCGCCGCGACGTTTCTCAGTTATGTAGCGCTTGTACTGGTCTAGGGTTTCGGCTTCGACCTGGGGTTTTATTGTTTGTTGTGAGCTGATTGATGAAGCGAACTGATTACGAGCCAATGGCTTTCATGATTTCGTCTATACAGAATCGTTGTATCATCATCATCATTAAACAAAGTCGCTGGCGATGTCCGTCCCTATATATGCTTAAATGTTTAAAACTACGGAACGAATTTAGATGCGGTTTTTTAAGAGGAAGGTTTTTAAGTATTATCTATGCTTATTTTAGTAGAGAAAAGTCGGGATTTTTAAAGACTTGTAACACCCGTGCGAAGCTGGGGCGGGTCGCTAGTTAAACATTAAAAAGAACCATCACTTTTAATCATTTCGTTAAATCTCTTAGATTAGAAGTTTCCCAGGCGTTTTGAATTAGACGATTGATTTCCTTTTCCTGCCTACCGTACATAGGCGATAATGCGCTAGCGCCGTAATAAAGCAAAATTGTTCCGCACAATTGTTAGCTATTTAAATATACAAGGCGCTTAAAACACAATGTTACATAAAACTCACTACATACAATTTCTCTTTCTTGTTTCTCCTTCTGCCACAGCTGTCGGAACTGGTCAGCAAGTTTTTCCCTCTCAATATCTTCATCTCTCTTCCTTGCGAGGGCTGCTAGAAGTTTCCACTCCCTCTCGGGAATGGAGTCTACCACGTCATCACTACAGGCTTCGTAGTCTAACGAGTGGATCAGCTGGGAGTAGGAGCTGGATACTGTAACAATAAGAAGTTGGGGTTACGCAGTGAATTTGATTAGTTTGTTCTTGTCAACAGAGTCGCCCTTGATCAGGGTAAATTGAAATTCTCTTTCGCCGCTCTTAGGTCAACGTTTTCTCATTACATTAACTTTTATGATAATTATTTAAACCAAAACCTTCTTATAACGTAATTCAACTAAAGTAGTCCGTGTGGTTTTTTTTGATCGTTTAATATCTAATATAGTAGGTCTGGAGAGCCATCATTTGCTCTACTCCAGAGCCGGTGATACCCGCTCGCTAGGGTTTAAAAAAGTCAACGTGCGCTTACGCCTGATATTTTATGTTTGTAAGTACTGTTAGTTTTTGTTTCAGTAGTGTTATTTTACTAGGCGCTAGCAACATAGATACCAGATTTCAGTCTAAGACCTAAATAATTGTGACTTATATCTATTATTAATTGGCGTAACAATAAGGGGGCCCGTTGGCCAGATGGGCAAAATTTCACGTTTATTAACTTTCTTTGTGTAGTAGGTACATAGGAAAAAATATATAAAGCTCCTGACATACATGCCGCACTGCTACCTATGTGTGTTAAGGTGATTATGAATGAGTATGATTTAATTAACGGGTAATTCAAATGTTTAAAAGTAAGTAGTGCCCCGCTGAAAGTTTTCCATTCTGTATTATTATAAAGGTCACATCTCACCATTAGCAGTCTTCTTCCTCGGCGACAGGCCGGGCCGACGCGGGCTCTCTGTTATTATTTTATAACAAAACACCATTCTTGCCACTTCCTCAGTTTGTTTCGATTGTGGGAAAACCTTTATTGACACTTCTTAACGTCTGTTTATAAATTAAATGAACATTTTTATGTCGCTGTTAAATGATATTATTAAAATGTAGGTTTGCTAAGACTTAAGAAGGTAAAATGTATTAAAGATTAAAATAAAAAAAAAATACCAGGATTTTACAAATATCGCTTTGTACTTAAACACTCAATTTTGGTACAAATCAGCCACATTTCCCCCAACTTCTGCAAGTCCCGAAAGCCAGAATGACCAGAAAAACACTGAAGAAATAAAGCTTAACGATGTCAAAAACAACGAATCAAAGAAAATAATCATTTTTGAGCCATACTTGAGGAACAGGAGTTAATTTTTTAACCCAAAAATTAAATTCGGTTTTCTAGCAATTCACTTCTTCCTCTACAGGTACACAAAAGTAAATGTACCTGTCTATGGTTCTACATATCCACCGAAGAGGTTAACAAACGAACATAGGCGTTAATATCCTCAGCCACAGATACCATCGGACTGCGGTCATCTGCTACCAACCGTGGTAATGCCATTACCCCCAGGACCATTCACTGTAACGGCCATATCGTCCATGTTTACCAGTGGAAGATAACAGTTCAAAAGCCGATGGGTGCAACGAAGGAGAACATGATTCATGAGGAAGGATTTTTGAAACACAAACTAAAAAAAAATTGATGTACAGGCGTTTTTGGTCGCTGAAAGCTCTCTCTGACTGAAAGGTGAGAACACCCATAATAAGTCGTATATCGCCGTAAGGGACAAGTGATAATAGCGAAGCTTGATATGGAGGGAAGTGGAAAACATATTTTTCTTACTTCTCCGCTGTTCTATCTGATTAATTTCGTTGAGGGATACAAGACAGTTGAATCGTTTCTCTGGGACTCACCGAGCTCTAATGCTCCGTTTTTCTGGCGGACTCCAGTTTTGCAGTGGATAGGAATAGTGTGGCCGAAAGGTACTAGCCAAGTATTCGAACTTCGAAGTATTTTAACCGTTAGGCTGCTGATACGGTACAGTAAGCAACAATCCTTTTCGTTTATGGTCAAAATTTACCACATCACATACTCAAGAAGACATTATGGGAACTGTACCTTTTTAGGTTCAGCAGTTTAGTAGAGTGATTTTACGTACATAAACTGCATAAGAATAATCCTTTTGGCTTTGCTATGGTAAAAAGAACAAGATACCTAGCTGACTAGAAAAGAAAAACTGATAACGAAGCAAAACTAATAAGTATGAAAATTCTCTATGAATACAATTTCGTCATTTTGACCCTATACCACAGCCTATACTTCCCACAAAACCATAATTAATTATGTTTTCAAACATAGGCTACTATAAAAGGTACAAAGATGAAGGAGAAGGCAGATTAATATGCTCCTAGATCAAAAACTGCGCCCATGTGCTTAGCACGCACTAAATAACCTTATCAACCTTTGCCCTTGAACCTAATTCAAGGATAACACGATAAAAACAATTTATGTAGACAAACAAACAATAGTTAAGTGTTTTTTGCACATTTAAAGCACACTTTAAGCACTTTTATTCACAAAACTATCACATTATGCTTTTTTGTTGTGGACTAGTGACTACAGACTACTTGGCAATCGTTGCCAAGTCTTTTATCGATTTAACAATAACTTGTACTTGTACCAAGGTTAAGCTGTATTAGATATTAGTGGTACCTAGTACCTAGTGTCAGAAGAAATTTATTGTCAGACTTAGAAGGGAGAAAATAGTAGTGAAAAATATAAAATGACTGCAGTGTGAATTGCTGAAATGCACGAAACTTCTACTTTTACTTTTTGGTTTTAAAGTTTTTACGTAGTAACAAGTAAAAGTTTTAAAAACCTAAAACCCAGACTACAAATACTTGTCTCGCTTAGTTTAATAATAATGTTATAGACAACAGGTATTTTAAACTAAGAATTTATTCCTGTTTCTTTTTGACATAGCAACTTTAAGTCGTTAGTTTTATTCGTACAATTATAAAACTACGTCACCCGGATTAATTAGAGATACATTGGTGCCGATTCTTCACCAAGTTCACAAGTTCACAAACTAACGTAAATTTAAGTTAAGTGCATCTTTCTCTTCCCATTTAATTAAGAAAAGGACAGAAGATCAAATATTAGTTAAGTCCTGTCAAATTTAGACACTCCATAGATAATTTAGACGCAATTTAAAAACATGGCGTCTAAATATACGTCAATTTTCATCAGGCGCTGTCTAATTTGACAGGATTAAACTAAAATGTATCTTCTGTCCTTTTCTTTAAGAAAAGGAAAGAGAAAGATGCACTTAACTTAAATTTACGTTAGTTTGTGCACAAGAGAATCGGCACCATTGTCACCTCATTCATGATCGGAAATCTGTACAATAAGTGCTTATGCAGAGCATACACACAAACTGCAATCAGCATAATATATTATATTCTTTTTCACTTTGCTGCAGTAAAAAGTCTTTTGTCTTCTACTATCTAAGAAAGAGGAAAACAATAAAAACTGTAGGTACTTATAGTTAAGTGTGATAATTCTCCATAATTACAAAATATCTCTTTATTTAACCTTTTACATTAAACAAAGTTGCTTTTAAAAACCCTTTTCCCGATGCATAAATTTTCTAACATATTAAAGTCAAACTTTCTACTCCGCCGATGTTCCCTATTTATGAAAATGTTCCATGTAGGTCTGTAACTCATTTATCATTGTCAACTACAACTGACGTTTTAGAAGGGTCACGAAGTAAGTAAGGAAGGGTAACTTTGTTGAAAAGTATAGGTATGAAAAAGTGTTTAATAGTAGGGTTTTTAGGGTTCCGTACCTCAAAAGGTAAAAACGGAGCCCTTATAGGATCACTTTGTTGTCCGTCTGTCCGTCCGTCCGTCCATCCGTCTGTCAAGACCCTTTTTCTCAGAAACGCGTCGAGATATCAAGCTGAAATTAATATCATAAATTCAGATGGTAATCAAACCTATAGGGTACTTCTTCTTTTCGTCTTGTTGTCGCTGTGGTAAATTTTGATTACTGTCATGTCTTTAGTGACACTCGCAAGGTTAAGACGAATCGATTGACGTAAGAATGATCAAAATGGGCCTACGCATTCAGTCTCTAGAACGCCACATAGAATCAAACATACATACATAGACTGATAAACACATTACCCTTTGCGTCGCGCAGTCGGGTAAAAATGAATCAGGCACTATTTCGCTACAACTATATGGCTGATGACACACGCATTATTACAACAATAAACTTGCGTAAAATCAACGCAACTTACCACATTATCAAACATAATAAAAAATACAAACGCATTGCAATATGTTTAAGAATTTCTACGTTTATATCAATCACCTTGAAGTGTGAGTACGTTTACCTAAGTGGCTTCATTATACACACTGTTACACATATTTTAACGTCTGTTAGCGGATGTAAGTGAATTATTATTTTACTCGCATTTTATTACTTTAGTAGCCATAGCCAATGACTTCCTAGCAATTTCCTTAATTGCACTCTTTACGACACACGGTGGGCTGAAAATCGGCTTTCATAGACTTAGGGATTTCAATTTGCAAGTGCTTGTTTTTATGCCGGATATCGCTTCTATTAGTCATTACTATGTACAAAAATGACACCCGAGTTAATTCTACCCAAAAACGAAGGAAATATAATTTTTTTACGAAAAATTTGTATGAAGCTAGTATGAAAAATCGAATTATCTCCTAAACGGCATGTTTAACCGTAATATCCTTGGAGATGGTCATAGTGCTAATTATTTATGATTTTTTGGTTGGCGATAGGACGAAAAATTTAATGCCGTTTTTATTTAAAAAATCGTCAAAATATTTTTATTTATTTTTACATGTAAAACGTTCCCTTTTAGTGTCTAAGTTAAAAAGTTCGATATGTTATTAACCCAAATATTAAGAACACACGAAACAACAAAAACAAAATAAAAAAATTGCTGTTTTTGACACATTTATATTAATTTAAATAAAAAAAGATTTATATTGAAGTAACATAATGAAGTTATATTTTATACAAAATAAGTTAATTTAAGGAATTAATACTAAGCATTCGTAAAATAAAGTAAAATAAATAAAAAAAATAAAACATATCATTAAATATTACAAAAAAACCCAAACACACTCAAATACAAATTTACAAATATGTACATATACAGTCGTCGTCAACTAATTAGGGACAAACAAAAATTTAAGCTGAATTTAAACTTTCATGTCCATGGTAGATCAGATTATCTAAATTATTTAGTTTAAGTTTATGAAATACTAACTAATATTAAGAATACTTGAAAATTATGAGCATTGCTTTGAAGTTGAAATTATTTTGTAAAAGGTAATTTAAAAAGAAATCTCATGCAACCAAATCGCGGCGTGTTCTGGCTGGCCATCTAATTAGGGACAAAAAGAAAAGCAGTGTATTATATTCCTATTTTTAAAAAAATTGATAGGATTCAACTTTTTTCTATATTAATTTAGATTGGAGTCTTTACGTTGGCTTTAAATTTGTTGAAACATTATCGTAATATTTAATTAAACATGGGGCGAAATAAAAGTTCTAATACAACTGTGCGAAAAATAACCATTATTGCTTATTATAGTAAATAGCCATATCGTAAATTAGCAAAATGTTGAAATTGTTCCATAATAATGAATTTCAGTACAGGACAATCGTAGTCTTAATTAAGAAAATATACATTTGAATCTATAAAACAACTAAACGAGAACTTAGAATGAAAATACCAAGAAATATACTGTGCAAATAAAAACGCAATACGTTGATAGCGGCGAAAAGAGACCCACTTATGGGCTTTGTTTTGATTATAGGTCTGAATACTGCTGGTATTTGGACTAAAATAAAGCGCTGGAGTAGTTTATAACAACTTTTTGACGTCAACTTGTTGAAGCTGAGCTGTTTGGCATGGATGTACGAAAAGATCCTGTGTTGAAAAAAATTACAGACTTGCTACGGTTGGCCTTAGTTATGAGGTACCGATATAGGGACATATTTTCAATGAATAAATGTTTTATTTTTGAACTAAACGAAGGTATATTGGTTTCATCCGATGGCAGACAGTATTTACGACGCTCAAAAAAAGTATAGACATCCAAAGTACACTAATAAACAAGTTAAACGTTGAGGGGAGAACATAAAACCATGGCGTTGGTTTTTTGGAAATGGTGTGGGACCTTTAGAGCAAATTGAAGATACACTAGATTCAATTGAATAGAGAGAAATACTACAAGCAATCACACTACTTTATGTTAAGGATCACACGATAACTACCCTAAAAAATACTGCACTATCTGTTAGAACATTTCTCACCGATGAGTAATGTATGAGTTATACATTGGCCGGCCTAGAACCCAAATCTGAATGCTTGGAAACACTTGGTGGTACGATATGAAAGAATACCTCGGTTTAAAAAATGGTGCAAATGAACTGGCTATTAAAAACTGACTGTAGTAACTTTCAAGAAGGCTAGAACAGTATCACTTAAGAAAAATGTGTCATTTAGATTGCATCGATTACAGACCTTTGTTACATGGTTACTGCAAACCTTAGCAATCACTCTGGATATTGATTTGTATTACTGTATGACGCATTAAGCTTAATTGAATAATAAATAAACATATTTTATCCTTTACTGATCTCTGCAATAATTATTTTTAATTTTGTCTTAAGTGTCCCTAATTAGTTGTCCAGTGTACGAATAGAATAAAGAAGAAGTAAAGTTGAATTTTGTTGAATATTTATTTTACGTAAAATGCATTCCTTTATTAACTATGCCAATTTGATAAGATATTGGTTTAGTTTTATATTAATAGTAACTAAACTGCCAAAGTCTCGAGCAAACCTAACTTATGGGAAGCAGAATCAAATGTTACTTATAGTTTATCATGTTGTCCCTAATTAGTTGACCACGACTGTATATCTTTTTTACAAATTTTCCTTATCACTCTCGTTGTCAGACTCCAATTCTGAGTCAGCATCCAGATTGGATATATCCAAAAATTCGAACTCAGTTTCCTGAAATTGAATTAAGTCGAGAGTTTCAGCAAAAAAGCTCTGCTTTTTCTTGGCATCTAACTTAGGCCTTTGTGCACTTAGCAAAGGGTCCGAAGAAACAACAAGCATATTTAAAATATCTTGATTGGAATCCTGCCTGCTTCTTTTCCGCGAATGATGTTCTCGAAAACTCCTAAAATCTTTGTTTCGAGACTCTGAGGCTTCTTCCGAGAGAGTCCCAATCGGCACAATATTATTTTTCTCGATTATGTCAGCCCCATGGATTAGTAACTTATGAACGGTTGACGACATGTAGAACCAGTCGTATAGTAATACGTACTTTTCTGCTGTTTTGCGAGCATAATCTCTAAATTTTATTATATCGATCTGCTCTCCAGATGTAATTGCTTGTAAAATTACAGCAAATCTTTTGATGAGGTCTTCATCCAAACCGGTTATAGCTGCGGTTTTATTAGAAAACTCAAAGAATTTTCTTGCAGTATTCCCGTCATTGGTGGTTCCCGAGCCTTGTTTTACTATACCAATCAACAGATTGAGCTCATCTTTGAATTTATTTTGAATTATTTTCTTTCTTGTCTGTAGCATTTCTTTGTGCTCATCACTTCTCGCTGCCCACCGTTTGAAGTCCAGTCTGTATGCAATGTGTAACAGACATTCCATACAATTTATACGGGCGTGTAGGGATGACAAGCCAAACTCATACAGGTCCGAACACACAATTTTTGATGTTACAGCATCTAAGCGGTTCATTTCTGTAGGCTTTGCTAAGCACAGGTAGCACGATGCATTTGATCTAGCTTCAGAAAGGTAAGTACAGACTTTAGCGTCGATCATCGTCATCATTAGTTGATGAGTCACCCTATTATTATTATTGCACTCTGTGGGGATAAGGGCCTCAATTTCTTCATCCATTTGTTTTTTCAGCGCAAGGACAACTGCTTCACTCTCCTTTACAAAAGTAAACTGAACTGGACGACAATACAAAACTGAGCATGGTTTTGGGTTCGTCCATAAAATGTTGTCTCCATCTGTCAGTTTTAGTGGCACCAAGGAGGTCATGAAAATGCTTGAATCATCTTCCTCACCCTCAATTTTCTGCTTGTATCGGCTTTGGTTAGAAGCACCGTCAAATCCCCACTTGGATATCAGCTTCAACTGCTTGTTATGCTCTTCGTTAGAAAGGCTTTGAAGGATTCTTGTAACCGTGATATCAAGTAAAGCTTGAAGTGTAATCCTAGCCGATGAATCAGTAACTGTCACTGATTGCTTCGGAGGGTAGCAATCAAGCTTAGTTTGTTGCACTTTATAGTAAGATGGATAAATATCTTTAGCACCTTCTCGAATGGCAGCCTCACGCAACGTAATATATTGCCACTTTGAGAGTTTTAGCGAAAGAAGCAATCCAAGCGCCTTTTCTGGCGTAAATATGATTGTTTTCGCTGGTTTCTTAAGCGTTTCATTTAATTTAGCGGCTGCTTCAGGATTTTTCATCATGTATTCGATGACAGAGGCGATATCTCCATGCCCTTCTTCTTTTAAACGTGCTGCAGCTGCATATGCCAATTCACTGGAACCTTCGCCTGTGTGTTCATCAGATCTTCTCTTTTTTTGTTTACTTCCCAGGTCTTCGAATGGTTTACGGGATCTTTTCGTCATTGTTCCAATGGACGTTGATGTCGACGGTTCTGGAGAGACTGAGGGCGCTCTTGGTATCTCATCAACACTTGGTTCTTGATTAACTAAAGTTTGCACAAAACTCGGCCAATCAATATTTGCTCCCAACCAATTCTCGTACTTTCTCCTGAAATTATCAAGGAATCGGTTGGATTTCCCCCACCTTTGTAAAGCGGCTCGCGTAAATCTCCGACAAAATTCTTTGAGAACAACATAATCTTCGTCAGACAGGCAATCGCCTATGCGGGATACAACTGCACTAAACAATACTTCATGATCAAATGAAGTACTCTCACTTCGTAGAAGAACAAACAAGTCTAAATTGGTGATTAAACTTTCCATTTTAAGATTTTATAGTCGCAGATTTAGTGTTAGCAGTTACACAGTTGTGAACAAATTAAATTATAAAACAAAACTTTAGCCCTTTTATTGCAAAACGACAATAATTAGGTAACTACCCTCATTAGTTATCTCCTCATTAGCTAATGAAAATCTATAATTGTCACTAACTATTCTTAGAACTCATAGCACTGCTAATTAACAAATTAGCTTACTTATCAGGAAATGTTAAATATAATCCATTGTCGTGAGATATTGAAAATCATTAAATCACCTATTAAGACTCATTAGAAGACCTAATCAGTGTAGTTACTTAATCACTTCTTTTTGGACTCATTAGAAGACAATTGGTAATTTGGTTGTATGAAAAGTTTTAAAACTCATTTTGTGCTGATAAATATCTAGCTCAAACATAGTTGACTACGTGTGGGTGTACTATAAACCTCTGCCAACTCCTTCGGAAATATAGGAGTGATGCTATTTTATGTTATGTGTAGTTAAAAGTCCGTGTTCTTCAACATAAACACCAAAAGGAATCGTTTCATACGTAAAAACAAATAAAAATATTTTGACGATTTTTAAAAAAAAACGGCATTAAAATTTTTGTCCAATCGTCAACCAAAAAATCATAAATAATTAGCACTATGACCATCTCTAAGGATATTACGGTTAAACATGCCGTTTAGGAGATAATTCGATTTTTCATACTAGCTTCATACAAATTTTTCGTAAAAAAATTATATTTCCTTCGGTTTTGAGCAGAATTAACTCGGGTGTCATTTTTGTACATAGTAATGACTAATAGAAGCGATATCCGGCATAAAAACAAGCACTTGCAAATTGAAATCCCTAAGTCTATGAAAGCCGATTTTCAGCCCACCGTGCGACACCCCGCGCACGCCGCGATTATTTCAAGTGCTTATAATGGACATTGTTTGTCAAAAACATAAGGGTGAAACGTGCCCAGAAAACATACTAACTACCCAACCACTAACTATGGTGTAAAAACGGTAATTTATCATACCCGGTTGTCCATTAATGTTGATGGAAAATTTGTAAGTAATGAACTGTGTGTTTTCCTCTTCATTTTTCATTCCGACAGATAATATATCAGTTCTAGGTCATCACCTTGTTTGTAACACTAATTAAAATGAAAGTCATATGTAGTTACAAGTTAATTAAAACGAAAGTAATATGTTTGTAACATGAAGTAACTTTAGTATCAACAGAATTAACACTTTGTTTAGCGTTCTACGAAAAATCGAACATTAAAGTACCCACATTACAAGTTACCTAAAAATAGAAGTTCCAATAACGTGCCGCTAGAGAAACACGATTTTATCGCCCAGCTGCCACGTAAACTACTAAATCTAATGATTCTATTCAACCCTGAACCCTATATAAGGTGTAAAAGAATTAATAGCATTTCCACATCTAAAAAGCGAAATAAACTTGCTACCTATAGATTTTAGACATTCAACCTTGTGTAAACTTTACATTTTCAGACCATTGTATTGTGATTATTTCGCGCAGGTATCAAACAGTAACATTAGTTAAGCACACAAAACACGAGAGAATATTATCAGCGCTTATCAGTTTCGAAGATACCGCAGTCGATAAGCGTCAGTTGAAAACACACCGCGGGCCGGTGATGACGTCCGATATGGACAAAGATAAACCCAAGCCTATAATCAGAAGACCTGATGTCTTGAGGAAACTCAACGCAGATAGTTTGCTCATGATAGAGCGAGGTCTGCTCGGAGATATCCCAGACAAACTCAAGCCACCTCCGTTAGTACCATCTAGAGCACAATCTCATGAACTCGTCGAAGCAAAACCGTCAGGACTCTTATCTGCATGTCTGCCCATCCCGGATTCACCAGTGTCGGACAGAGTATCGTCATCCGACGAAGAAGGTATTTCCAGTTCACCACTGAAAAAATCGTTTAGCTTCCGCGACAGACTCTCCAGAATAAGTTTCTTTAACAAAGACAAAGAAAAAGAGAAGCCAAAATGGAAAACCATAGTAGAAGAAAAGAAAAACGAAGAACCAGAAAAGGTCCAAGGATCGCCGAAGTTAACACCAAAGAGATCCGACACCAAAGCAGAACAAGACTACAAAAGCAACAAACGGTTTTGGTTTTTCAGAAGCAAAGAGTTATCTGAAAAAAGGGAAAAGGGTCATAGGCCCGTCTACACACGCAGCAAGAGTTTTGAATTCCTACCCAGAGCTGCGATACAAGAAGAGGATGAAGAGCTACCCAGAATAAAGAAGAACAGTACATACGCGTTCGGTAGTAATGATACTATGGGTGATGCTTGGACATCCAACGAAAGCCTCGAATACATAGCCAACATATACCATGACAGTGACGACGGAGTGTGCCTTAAAAGTATTAAAGAATTGGCATCAGACCTTTCGCGTGACAATTCCAGTATATCAATTCCTACCTCTGGATCTAGTGTTCAAACTACTCCTAACCATACAGGTAAGAGCATATTGAGGACGGAATCAGTCGAAAACGTGTTCAATGACTTTAAGAAAGCCGTCGAGTTATTCAGTGAAACTTATCTCAGTGACTGTGAGCCGTATACACAATCGAAGGATTTGTCAAAGAAAGAGAAGAGAAAGAGTTCCTCTTTCACAACGTTACCGTCTCCGAAAGTGGTGCAAGTGAATAAAGTGAGTGAGGCCAGTGAAGACTTCAAAAAAGAGTTGTCTAGAGTGTTAAATATTAAGCGTGAAGTGCGGACAGCCAGGAGAGGTTCTGTGACAGACTGGTTTGTGCTAGAAGATAAGGCAGCTGCCCCTACTTCTGCCGTGACTTCTGTCCCGGAATCTAACAAATACAGAAGAGGAAAGAAGAAGGACGTGAACCGAGTTCGGAGAATCAGCTCTACGAAATATGTAAGTGGACCTTTTTATCTGATTGATAGTATCGTGCTGCACTAAAGATAAGGACGTTTGAACGCTTTAGCAATATTATCTTTGTTAGCTCCTATTTGTCATTGTTTTGTGTTTGTTGAAATAGACAGTTCTGAAGATAGAAAAGATATTTTAACTAAATGATTATGATATAAGCAACTATTATTTCGTCGTCGTTACTTAAAATTCAAAAACCATTTAAAAATACGCCAAGTGTAACAACGATTAGAAACCTATCAGCACTAAGTACGTGCTACCTGTTCCATGCGTAAATACTTCAAATTACAAACGATTTCTCTTGACCAATTTACAGGATTTCCTACATTCTTAATACTACTGAAAAATGTATGTTCTTCATGCCAGTAAACACCGTAATCAGAGCACGCGTTGCCCTATTTTTACCAATTAGATTACTGACTTCTTATCGACAGTTAGTCGATAACGAGGCGGTATGAGTCGATCGATAACTGATGATTGCTACACTTGTGCGAACCTTCAGTTATTTATGGTATTGTGAAATGGTTTTCTTTACTTTTGGTATATAAAAATGGTCATAGGAACGTGTCAGTTGGGTAATATACAGTCAATTCATACATACAACATAATTCTATGATCCGACAAAATACTTTTGAAAGATCGAAGCGTAAGTTTACACTGAGATTGAGGTTATACTCATTACTAAACAAGTGCTTTGAATTATTGAATAAGTATTATATTTGTCATACTTATTACTCCTACATTCGTTAATAGATAAATGTACGTTACTTAGCACGCACTTAAGCTATATAGCTATTCCCTGTTTCTATGTTATCATCTTAAATTAACAATTGACATAATTGTTCAGCCGAAGGACTTGCTAATATTGTTGGTCGATCTTAGCCTTGCTTGCTCTGTTAAGTTATTAAATTGAAAGGAAAAACCTTTAGAGAGTAATATCTTGAATACATCACGGTGATAACGAAGTACCCAAGTTTTGCAGTAAGTTTAAGTACAAAGTTACATAGAAACTGGTGTATTAACATGGTTGTGCACTTAGTAAAGAGAGCATGACTTGCGTCTGCAAAGGGGAACCTGAGACCTGACAAAAGGTGGTGAACAACGGGATGCCTACCAGATAGGTATCTAGTTCTTGTTCAACCATTATTTGCCAAGAATTGTAAAGTATAAGGCTACTAGTACGTATAATCTTACGGCAAAAAGTTTTTTTCCGACAACGCGTTCAATAAAATACAGTCTACACAGATAGCTTAAAAAAATTAAGGCTTGATAATTTCCTGCCAAAAAACCGAATCTAATTTAACTTTCGAATATACGATAGGGGCGAATAAAGAGACATGTTTTTTCATAATCGTTTTTAACACAAAGCCAGCCCAGCTTCCAAAGGAACACGCCTTAGCTCTATAAGCCATAATTTGCCAAATTTAACACGTATGTCAAAATATTATACTTTAAAGTTTCGCGTTGCATATTAAAAAAGGTACGTGCGCGTTAAATCCCGTAAAACAGTAAAATATTATGTCAAAATATGTGGCTGAGTCATTTGAAAAATTAATTCAGTGCACATTACTTTTCATTTACACAATAGTTTTGCGCTTCACTTGGCTAGTGTTGACCCCAGACTAATAAAACATTTTCTCTGATAATTCTTGGCACCAATCTATATTCATCTCCATTACAACTAGAAAATGAGACAAATAACACACTGTTATATTATGTATGTAATTTGTCTAACCCTTATCAAATCCACAAAGGTCGAAACACATTATAGCTAAGACTCCACGAAAAGCAGTCAAGCCAATGATCAACCGCTCTTTACGTGTCGCGATAATGTTTTCCAAACGAGCAGGTTCAGTCTTATCGAACAATAAATGAAATTAAATGACGTGGGCAATCTATCGATATTTTTGTTACTGACTCATCCTTTTACAATTTATCTGGAAATTCTATAAATTTACGTCATTATCTATATTGTTATTAAATGGTATTGTCATATGGCTAAATGGTATTATCAAATGTATACTAGAATCTGCCTTTTAATGCAGATTCTAAATTAAGTCAAAGGTCAAAATTAAATTATAACACAAACACTTATGATAAAAAATTAATGAACAGGATATTTTATTTCAATGAAATTGTAATTGTTTAGCATAGTTTCGACCGTTTAAGTGTAACAGGGGTATATAGTGTGGGTTGAATGTGCCAAAACAATCATCAAACTGTCCATTTAATTATCCTCAAAAACTTTCATGTTAATAATTTTAAAACTAGAACTTCATCCGCGTTAAATAAAAATAAATTTAACCTCTCGTAATTAGTAAGGTATAATTGGATTAACTTTATTTTTAAAATACATAGTTAGACTCTTTATTGTATTAAATTTAGAAACAGCAGAATCAGTGTAATATAAAGGTAAAAATTGGAAAAAGATAGGTTTATATGGTCACTACCTACAAGTTTAACTTCATCAGAAAGTTTGATTGAATTATCAGACACTATAACTTTGGTCATGATTGTTTTGCGTTTTTCTATGATTTGTCATTTATTTACCGATGTTTTCCGTGTTGATACTTATATGAATATATGTTGTATTCAATGACACTCGCCACTGATAAAAACTTCACTGATAACGCGTGGATTAAAACGTTAAGTGCGAAATTTCAATGGCGATGGCGCCTGAACGAGGCCAAACTGTCATTGCATTTTTGCTGCTTTTCTTTTTTTTCTTTAGGAAGTAGGAAACGTACTAAGTAGGAATCTTCTCGACTTGTTTCCATGTTAGAATGATCAGATAATATGAAAATTTCTTACGTTTTGACGTGACAACGTCTTATAAATTGGTTTGCCGGGTGACACTTCAAGAAACTGCGTTACGCTCCGCTCACGTTATGCGCTCACAATGAGAGCGAGTGAGAGGCACGCGTCCCTTCCACTCGGGCATGGTTAGCCCGCCTAAGAGCGAGAGAGACAGACATAAAAAGTGAAAGGCACGCGTCCCTTCAAAGCACTCAAAGTCGTTGTCACGTAAAACTTTCGCCCGTATACCGACTTTACAGGCAACCAATTTTTTATGTAAGCAAGTATTGTAGTCCTATGTTTATCAACATTCTCATGCGGTAATTATCACGATGCATGTTGAATTATCATTTACTAGCTGAACACGGCAAAGACTTATCCAGGGTGTGGTCTCACTCACTCAATGATTCCTCAAATAAAATTGGCCAAGTGCGTGTCTGGCCCCGTACGTTTGCTTTTTCCATAATTTAAAATCTCTATATCTGATCGAGTTTTAATTTCTTTCTCTTGACAACAACCTTTTTCAGGTTTTAACACAATTAAGGACTATTTTTTTTATTTATAAAAAATTTATAAGTACATAGATAACAACATTTTAGCTTGAAGCTTGACGGTTTATGCAACGACTAACTTTACGAATATTAAAAATAGTTTTAAACAGAACTACGAAAGAAGAAAAGGAACATTGAAACCCTGAACCCTTGAGTTTAAATAATTAACAATAGATTCCCTTCTTTATAAATACACACTGAAAAGCAGAGCATGTGTACCCATATCAAAACCTTTGTGTCATTCTAGGATGTGGCTTTTGTCAAGGTCGCCAAGGTCATCAGATAATATACTAACCAAGGTCACTTATGTGTATCCTCTAGACGACAATGTATGGATCTAGTGTCGATCTAGCATTGTAGTGCCAATTTTATGTTCTGCTATGGCTATTGTGGTTGTACATATATGATTAGACATGGTCAACAAATTGATCAGAGGTGTGGCAACCTTGTGTTGGTTTGGCGCTAGCAACGTTAGAATAATATAACAGCCTAGGTGTCCTGTGGTGGAGAAACAGTCGTCAGTCATCGCTTGTGTACAATCGACAACATGGAATCATGACCCACCATAAGCTTATTTTCCTACAGCCATTCAAATACAATTAGGTCGACAATCGCGTAAACATGTATTAAAAATGTCACAAGTCTAGTCTTATTATTTTGACAGCTTCAAACAATTTATCGTCAAAATGGGTCATGATTTAATTTTGTCGATAGTACATCATGCTATAGATCTAATAAATCTCTACATGAGCAGGTTTTCCTTGCTTCGACTATTGTCTGTTTGAAGACTAACAAGGCAACTCATATTTTTTTAGCGGGTTGGATCAAGTAGCAATACAGCGGTCACAAGCGTCCATTAATAAAATTACCAAAGTAACTGTGAAGATTTTTCCAACACACAGCGTCTAGATAGCGGCTGATAGCGATAGAATGTGAGATGTCGACAGTTTATCAGTCGATGAATGAGATTGACGATAAGCAGCATCGTCTCAGCTGATTGCACGTTTTGACTGACAACGTAGCCGGTGGGGAGGGGGAGGGGGGGATTGGAAAACTGCGCGGTAGCAACGATAATGCAAAACTATGGCATGATAAAAGCATTTGGATTTTTAAGAACACAGGGCAGCTACCCTTATTTGTTATTTATGCCGTTTACTTATTACATCTGAAAAAACAGCTAACGATATTTTATTTTTATTATCAAAATTGTATTATTTAACTAGCCGTTTTCTGCATTCATCTTCTAGCTGTTTCGAATGCAAACCGCGTTCCTTAAAAGCGCACCTCTACATCATTAAATAAAAAAATTATGCGTCTGTCTAGCTTCAATGGGTTATGCATTGATTTTTAAAAAGTCTGCCTAACACATATAAACATTTTGTGGTTTGATTTATTCCAGCACCACCGAACCCAATTTGACTAACGACAGTTTCACAATCAAACGAATTCGAGCTCAAACCCCAGTACATAATGGTCACTTACGCCTGACATTTACGTTGTATTGTATTGGCACAGAAGTGGCGGAGCTCAGGGGTCGTGAGATCAAATGGCGCTGTTTGACTCCGCGCTCCCTTTGTACGTACCATGTCCGGTGGGGACACAGAGGAATGAGTCAATGGAGTGCAAACACGGAGAGACAGTTTTATGTCTTCACTGTTTTTGTAATACGCCACGGGCTCTGTTATGTCTTTCGTTTTCTAGTCAAGTACGAGTAGGATGTTTCTTTATAAATACTTTATTAGTCAAAGTAAAATTTATGAGTGGCAGGATCGAACGCGATCGTGGATGCGGTCAAATATTGCAGTATTATGCTTGCAGCTTCAGCTTACTTCTGCACTCAATTGCACCGTTTTTACTAAGTCGTAGTTTTACTTAGATGTTGTCCGTCTCTATCTTAAGGTGCTCCTAAACGGGCAATTTTTTACTGCAATTGTGTTGCTGCAATACATTGCCGGCATTGCCCGGCAATGTTTCCGAACTCTCTGCAAAATTGACGGTATTGCCGGGCAACACTTTTTGTATGACAAAAATATTGCCGAGCAACGCCGGCAATATTGCTGGAGTTGCCGGGCCATGCTCAAAAAATTGCTGCAATAAAATTGCAGCAATTATGTTGCCCGTTTAGGAGCGCCTTTAGTCACCGTAATTTGACAGTTGTGAGACAGTAATATTGCTTAAATGTTTAGCAAATCTCAGCCTAACTCTATAGGAAAAGAATCTGCCGCTGATAAACTGAGATATTTGTTGACTATTAATTTACCTGCCTATCCTGGAGCGTTCGCAGACGGAGTTCGGCAGTGTATTACGTTAGTGCTCCATTTAATCCTATTCCATGACTTAGCACAGCCACGCCCTGTGTGTTGTAATACTTTGAGATAGTTAGCAAAGGGCATAGTGTATGAGACGGTTGCATTGGTTTCCATTTGTAGAACACAGTAAATAAGGAGTTAATGTTAAACGAATAAGTGCAGGTTGCCTTTAATTAACTGTTTGGAAAATACAAGTGTTTTAATTGGGCAATTTATGGATAAAACATTAAATTGCTAACGTATCCATAAGTCAACTCTTTTTTTTGGGTAAGGGTTTCTATGGGTTTAATAATAAGAACATTAATCCTTCGAACACACATGATTCGAGACACAATAGAAAGCCAATAGCAGCCCGATAGCCGACTGTCCGTTGGTCGTCAAGAGATTTTAGAAAGAAATAGATCGGACAAACAATAACTTAAAAATATGGCTTACTCACAGGCCCTCCAAAATGTTGTTCCCGGCGGCTCAAAAACAAAAAGCAGCATGGTAACAAATAAATCTTCACTAAGAGCTCCAAAAAAGTTAAAGTACAAATTGCAAAAAAAAAATTAAAATAGATATTTCACCTACTCTTAACTGTACTACACAAAAATATTCTACTAAAAATTACCTTTTCATTATTACTTCTCTTTCATCATGAAAGCTTGCCCTTATTTCAATCTAAAAGGACGAACTAACCGTTTATGTATGCAGATTTGATAGGCTCTATGTATGAGCAAGTGAGAGTCCCAAAACTCAAAGGCTTTCAATATTGGATAGTTGGGTCGGGCCCATTTCCTTATTAATGATAAAGGGATCATCGTATGGCGTTAGTTATTAATCAAGATAAGGTTTGGCTCCAGCTTTGTTGCTTTATCACGCGTTTAGAAAATGGAATATGCTTTATATAATAATGATTAATTAATAGTGCCTTTAATATAGGTACTGTTTTCGAGAGCCCTTGATGTAATGTAAAAATATATATTTAGGACAAGTTTTTTTTAGTCCTTAGCGTAAAGCGAAGGATTCCAAGTATGTCACTCAAGGTTGTAATAGTATTGCTCCCGTAGTAGTCTAAGTAAACATACATTATCACATCTAATGTTTTTATTTTATTTACTAACAGCCTCACGTTATTATTGGGCTTTTCGCCTCGTTTAAAGACGCATTCATCTAAAGATATACCTAGCTCAATGACAGAAGGATAGACTAAAAAGCTGTGTCTTACTAATACATACGCCCCCATTTGACTTTGCGTACGCAACTAAAGACCAAAGAGTATCTCTTATTTGGTCTTTATGGTCCCTAATCAACTCAAGTATTCACGAAATGTTATACTAGAAAGTAACCACCATTAATCACCCCATAACCATACCATAAAGCTTCATTATGAGCCATCAACATCAACACATCTATTATGGCTCTCCTACATACAAGTTGCTTGGTGTATCGTATGCCCTGAGCAGGCTCACCGGACGGTGAAAGGCGACAGCGTTCCGCCCTGAATGGTGCGCCGACGCAAGCCTACAGTTTCGCTTTTACTAGCGAAGAAGGTTTAGCAAAGATACGACCTTAACAGAAGGGTCAGTTTTCGTAAAGATGACGAACAAAAATTGCTTAAGCATTGGCGTGGCTGGAGGTTTTGCCTGGAATAGCAGTCGTTTGTAATCAATGGATTCGCTACACTTGGTGTAATATGACAAATCAAATCGGTTGTTTTTGATTCACAGGTCCACAAAGATCTTAATTACAAAATGTAACCATTCCGTGATCAGTCGCATGGCCATACCAATTGTGATATTGTCACTCCCACTATCTGGCAATTATACTTTGGAACTTAGAAAGAGAATTTGGATGTAATAGACTTATATGGAGCCCTCGCTATTGCGACTTTGCTGTCAATTTCAGTTGCGGGACCGTGCTTAAATCTTTTAAGTCATGAATAAGTAAAACCTTAGGCAATTTCCCTAGTGAGGCTTTACTACTTTTCACGTTAACATATACCCATGGTCTTCAGTCACACCCACAAAATGAAAGGACTTTCCATGCCCTTCTCTACCGCCTATTATGCCAGCAAAGAAACCAAGCAATTTCATTCCATCACCACCACATTATCGCCATTGTCACACGCGGTTAATTTAGTAGAAAAGTATCAATTAACTGACAAACAGACCTTCACGGGCTCGACAGCCGTAACTAATACTGGCTGACATTAGTACTCATAGTATCTAGGCTAGAAAGCTATTGTGCCATCTGCTTTACAGCTTGACGTCGAAAAATGAGGCTAATATTTCATATCTATACTCTATGCTTGGACTTGTATACTTGGACTCTGAAATTATAGTATTTATATAAAAAATTGTGTTCAATCATCATCTCCCTAGTATTTTCCCATCTATTTTAATTGGATCCAGGTGAATACTTTAGCGTTTTACGTCAAACGACTGCCTGTCAGATCTCCACAATCTAGTTAGGTACTAGGCCTTTTTGGGCTTTATTCTTGACTGATTGTCACACTTTCCCACAAATTGACAATCGAAAATAAAGATTTGCGAACGATTTTCGGGATCAAAGGCTTTATGTGAAGCACGAGAATCTGTGATATATCCTAGATGAAATCAGCATATTAATTTAGAAGGCACATGCCTGGCAAAAAGGCAAAGGCACTTGCTCATCACAACATTTTTTTATTCAATTCTGTTATTAGGAAAACTCTACTTTAATATTATTATCTTATTCTTATAGTAGGTGTGTCTGCTTGCGTGTTGTTGTACCAAACTGGGTTATTTATACTGACTGCAATAAACTGCAATTGGCCGAGTTTGGGCCATTCATTCAGAACCAGGCCAGGTCATCAATCATAATTAAGATGCTTACAAGTATGATGTTTGGTGCGTGCTGCATGCCTTGTAATCGCGTTGATTTAGCGAGTGATAGATCATTATAAATATCAACATTTTTAACACTTTGTGATTTATTCTTGACTCTGTTAAAGTGACAAACACGTTTAATTTCGTGTTCTTTGGTTGATTTAGTGTAAGTACTATTAATTATCAAAATGGCTTTTTTTCGGTCTGGTTTTATTTACCCAACTGCGTTACATAAAAAAAGGAAATGCATTTGTCAGTATAATACAAAAAAGTATTTAATTTTGATCCTTTTTGCCGCTTTAGAGACTGAATGGGCAAATTTGGATGATTAAGAATTTCCACAAAAGATTTGTCGGCAGTCGGTCGCTCACCTTTCATGCAGTAGAGTTTTTAGATATTCACTTGTTATCAGATGTATCAGATCTATTGTATCAGTACTTCTACGTATGCTAATATTATGTAGGTACATGCTTTTAGTTTTATTGAGGTTAGTTTGTTCATTGAAATTCGTTTTTCTTATAAGTAGATCTTCATATAATTTGACGTAGTGGGCAGAAGCAACCAATGAAAAAAAAAAGTAATAACATTGGTTTATTTTGACGCTATTTTTTATTTGTCACTGTGGACAATCGTATTAACTAATCTATACTAATATTATAAAGAGAAAAGATTTGTATTTTTTTATGATATGAATGAATAAACTCAAAAACTACTGGACCGATTTCAAAAATTCTTTTTTTTATTAGAAAGCTACATTATCGCCGAGTGACATAGGCTGCATAATATCACGCTATCCACCACAAGAGCAAAGCAGTAACCACAAACCTAACTTAACGCGGGTGAAACCGAGAGGAACAGCTAGTCATTTATAAATAGATACCAATCAAAGACTTTTTCATCCCACCACCTCGGAAATGGTAGTTTTGCTATTCAATATCTGAGCGCAAAAGCTGTTTTTAACCTCTAGAGGTTAAAGTAAATTTGAATTTAGAACATCGCGTGCACTAGATATGTGACTTCAAAACATCATTAAACCTATTTACTTCCATCTCCATGGTGCCGAATTTATCATACAACTTTTTTTAATTTGTTAAAAACTCAGTCTCTGAACATCCTTGGTGTACTTTTTTTTTTTTTTTAATTTGCTTTGCGCGCGCCATTTAGTTTTGACGTCGTATTATTTTAAATGAAACTTGAAAACAAGTAAAAAAACGAAAATGAGTGATTTCAGCGACGAAGAAATTTATTTAATGCCACCAATATTTAAGTGCCTAACAAAAATATTACACTCAACATTATGTAACTGTAGCAACGTAACAACGTTACTTTAAATTTTTCTTAAATATAAGTATAAATATTTTTCTGTAATACTTACTTATGTATATCATAATGTTGTATAGTAGTAAATATGTACCTAAACTAAAATAAATTTATTTTGTGATTGTAAATGTTTTATTTTGCATTTAGTCATATCCGAGGTGGGGGGGATGAAAAGTTACGTGTTGCACTCGAGTGCAAAGATTTTTCACCTTGTGCTCTTTTGATTCCCGCGCTAACGCTCAGGATTCTAATTTTTGAACCACTCGCTGCGCTCGTGGTTCAATTTTAGAATCCTTCGCTTGCTCGGTCATCAAAATTGAGCCCGCGGTTAAAAAGCAACTTTGCACTCATGTATAACAAATAACTATTAATTTGGCGCGGATAATTTACGGTCATTTAATACTCAATATTTTATTGCTTTTCCATAAGTAGTTTAGGTGATAACAATATTTATGTATTGTGATCGTTTTGGACCCTGTAGGGCACAGCAAAATAGAGTAGTAATTATTAACTCTGATTTGCAAACTGGAAGCTACCTATAAATCCTAAAGTGCTAAGTTAGCCAGCTATAAAGCGCTTTAAGCCTTAAGCTTCGAAATTCAAATTGGAACGTGAGAAACCTTTACCGCGACGTCCCAAACACACCTTTAAGCAATTGCCCTAAATGTCAAGTATGACTGTTGAACTACGAAACTAATATTAGTCGTTTACTATCCGTACTAAACCGCATGTCACACCACAAAGGATGCGTGCGATATCAAGTAATTTATGAACTGCTATCAAAAAATAAATATTGGCTCAGGGAAACAATGGCGGCGGATGTTTATTATTTAAATATAGATTATAAATAGATTATTAGTGTAGTCATAGGTAGTAGGGATATAGTCCTGTGAACAGATGATGGAGCAACATTTTTTTTTATCTTATTTGTAAGGCTTGTAGTACTAGCTCAGAGGTCGGCAACCTTTTGAGCTGGAAGAGTAAAAAATATTAATTTACATAATTTCAAGATTTTTCAGAGCCACATAATTTTTTCTTGCCTACAATTAATGGACGGGTCTGTTAGTTTAGTGGTGAGTGACCCTGACTGCTAAGCCGGAGGTCGTGGGTTCGATTTCCACTCAGGACAAACTTTGTGTGATGATCATGATTGTTTGTTCTGTATCTGGGTGTAATTTATCTATGATATGTATGTATTTATAAATTATATAAGTATGTTTATCAGTTATTTGGTTACCAGTACAAGCTCTGCTTAGTTTGGGATCAGATGGCCGTATGTGACTTGTCCCAGGATATTTATTTAAATTTATTAATTATACTACTTCGTATAGGACTAAAGAGCCGTAGCTTCACATCCAAAGAGGCTTGCGAGCCGCAGGTTGCCTACGACCGAACTAGCTAGATAGAAAGGTTTTAAAAAAATGTATGTACTATTTTTATTGTAATAAAAAGCCAAGTGCCTCTTCACAGAGGAGATATTCTAGCCAATGCACAGAACAGCACGCCTAGGCTTCGAAATTCAAAGAGTTTTTTTTTAAAGTTTGTCTTTGTGCTTACAAAGGATAACTTTGTTTCTGGTAAGGCATGGTAATAGTAAGTTATGATTCATTGGTAATTTTAGACTTTTTCGTTTAGTCAATGTTAATAGTTACTTACTATGTTTCTTTTTTATATTCACTTGCCAGTACGAAGGTGAAAGTCGCAATCAATTGCGGATGAGTCGAGATGCAAGCGCTTGCATTTAGCGTGGTCGTGTTGCTAAGTGGGGGGGGGACTATTGTTGCTCTAATTTGACTCGTTCTGGCCTTCGTGGGAACCGGAATTGTAATTTACTACCTCAAATAATCGCACTGGTCTGGTTACATACGATAAAATTAAATAAATCAGTTTATCGTTGATTAATTGTAGGTACCTACAATTAATCAAAATTAAAAATTACATAGTCATGTGTGTAACACTGTAACTATACCTACTCGTCGAAAAATACAATATTTTTAAAGTAGTTTCCGAGGTTTCACCTTTGTTATACGTTGAAGTTAAGCTATCTTACAGTAAAGTTTAAAAAAAATTTAGTCTTTTTTATTTATGAAATGTAATCTAAATAAGTTTATATTACCTTTCAACGACCAACCGACAGCTGCTGTTGTCTTTCTATTGTGTCTCAAATCACGTATGTTTGAAGGATTAATAAGCCACACGCACAGGTTTATCATTAAACTTTGCCAAACTTGACTATCAATTTTGCAACAAGAGAAACATAATGCTGCCATGCAACGTTGGTTTTCTCTCGTAATGATGATTTTTCATATAATCGCAACAACCGATTACAGTTACATAGATCACCTACTCTCACAATCGATTACAAAATATCGATTAAATGTACACAGACCAGCCAGTCATTCGCATCACTACACAGATATTCATAAATGGAAGACAATACGCATAGAAAGGCGGGAAACGTAACGTGTTATGAAAGCGACAGTGATTTTGACAACAGTTGATTATGAATTGTGGCAGAAATTGCTTGCATTCGGACGTACTACTTTAAATTTAAACTATATTTAGACTACAAAGTTTTACGGTAATTTTTTATAAGTTGGGTCTCGGAAAGGTAATTATTTGATGACTGTCAACTTGAACACTAATCCGTTGCATGTCCATAAAAGTAATTGTTAGGTGTTAGGTTATCTTAAAAAAAAAGCAAAATGTTTTAACCATAGAAAGAAGGTTTTAACAATGCATCTTTGACTGTATGTGACAACAGTCAAATGGTTTTTTTGCGGAACCATCGCCTAACCAAGTAACTAATTTCACATAATAAATTAATCTCAATATACTGTTCGTCTATTTTTTGGTAAATTTATCTTATGTGCAGAAAAACATCACCATTCATTCTAATTCATCTCATATCTGATGTGTGATTGACATTTGACAGTTCGCAAAAACTTTACTGAAGATTTTTTTACAGGATTGATTTATTAATTACTGGCTGTTTCCCTCAGCTCCACGCATGTTGATTTACATTAAACATGACAGACTTTCATTAATTGTTCATCCCTTATCTTCCATTTTCATTTCCAAAAATACTTCTTTCATTACAGCTTATGGCGCAATCTGTCAAAATTTCAAGTTGGTAACCCCAGGTTTATTAACGTTTATTACAGTTCATTCGTTCACTTATTTATTTATTCATTCAGCAAACGTAATTTACATGTTTAGATTTTCTATCAATTAATTCATGCAGTTTAATTGATTATATTATGCAAATGTGTCCAACTGCATATCGTCCGCATTGTAATTTGTAAAAGAATAATTGAAAATTTTTCCTAGCAACAATTAACGGGAAATAGATTTCTAGTCCGCTAGATAATATAACGTAGTTTAATTTTCTTCTACATATGTATTTAGATAAAATGGTAAATTGACTGACTACTGACTGATTGTGCGTTGATATTTGATATATCAACGCACAGCCTAAACCGCTGGTCCTGGGACATGAAACTTGGAGGGTATATGTTCTTTGCGAAAAGTAAGTAACCCCTAAGAAAATAATTTTGGAAATTCCTACTCCAAAAGGGGTAAAATAAAGAAAGAAAGAAATAAAGAAAGACAATTTATTCGCGCAATGTGCGCTACAAATAAAAAACTTATATACTACAACCTTAAAACTAAATACAGCTAAGTAGCGTCACTACTGCTACTGTAAAGGATAGAAGTGACGACATTCATGCGGGCGAAACCGCGTGCGTATGCTATAGTGTGTAATAAAATGCGAATACTGAGTACCTGTCTTGAGATTGTGATCTTAATAAATAAATTCAATAAAAGTACAGTTTGCACGGCTATGTTAGAATCTGAATTTATTATTAATGTGCATTTGTGAGGAAATATGGAATACATTTCAATAATTCAATTGTCAATAAAATTGCAAGCGAAACAGCCTAAAACTGACGTAATAATTAACGTTAATCGTATCGTAGTATCGGTACAACAAGTTTTGACCAAATGTGATGAATAGGAAGTTGCCGATCTTAGTAGTCCTTACGGTTTAAACCCGCTTGTATAAAGAGACGTTATATGCAAGTTTTTAAACAACATATAATATACTAGCTTATGCCCGCGGCTCCGCTCGCGTTAGAAAGAGACAAAAAGTAGCCTATGTTACTCTCCATCCCTTCAACTATCTCCACTTAAAAAATCACGTTAATTCCTCGCTCCGTTTTGCCGTGAAAGAAAGACAAACAGACAGACAGACAGACACACTTTCCCATTTATAATATTAGTATGGATAGTTACCGTACTCACAGTCATCGTTTAACATCTAAGTGTTAACAAAGATGCAATCGGCAGCAAAAGAGTTACGCAAATATCACTTGACTATGAGAAAATATTATGAGCGAGCACTATTTACATATTGTATTACAATTAAATAGTTCACATATTGTTATCAATAATAGATTCTCTAGTCCCCTGGGAAAGTATCAAATAGAATGAAAAACATATTCAAAGGAATTCCGAATGAACACAATAAATTGACGTTACTGTGATCCCAGAAGGAAAGGAAAATTCTTTTGGAAATCAACGTCTTTGTGATAAAGCTTAACCCTTTCCCATTATGTTACAATAACTTCAAAAGGTCACGATTTTATTGAGTTTCTTTGAGTCTATAGAGAGAGGAAAGTTTCAGAGGGACAGTATGGGGAACTTACCACTGTTGCAGTTACACGAAAATGGTCTTTGGAGACTATTAATTACATTATTTTTATAAAATACGGTCTAATTTAAGAGCTAAAAAAGATATAGGTAGGGTACAGTTAGTTCTTTACGAAGAAAATAGTCATTTTTTGTTGCCATTTGTATTAAATTTTTGTTAAATCTTCGAACACACGTGATTCGAGACACAATAGAAAGACAATAGCAGCTTGACAGCCGGCTGTCGCTTGGTCGTTGAAAGGTAACAACGATCCTTTTTCTAATACTGATCAAAAACTTAGACCACACCCCAATTTTGAGTACTACTAAAAGAGTTAGTACATTTGGTTGACATGTACTTTAATGATGACAAGGAAAAAAAGTGAGCCGTCACGGGACGCCTGGCAGGTGTGAAACATCGACATTATTTTGTAAAAGTAATAAGATTGAAAAGAAAAAGCCTGGCGACGCGTCGCCACTACAAGCGTCGCCACGCCAGAATTTTGTTTTACGTGCGGCTACAGATGTTTCACATCAAAAAAGTGAGCCGTCACGGGACGCCTGGCAGATGTGAAACATCGACATTATTTTGTAAAAGTAATATGATTGAAAAGAAACAAAAGCGTGGCGATGCGTCGCCACGGCATGCGTCGCCACGCCAGAAATTTGTTTTACGTGCGGCTATAGATGTTTCACATCAAAAGCTAATGCAAAATAGTTTAAGTATTCGTAAATCAACTACTGGTGAACTAATGATAAAATAAGTCCTAAGATGTCTTGAGTGTAGTACTTAAGGAGACCACACAAGCATTTGAGAGGCTTCTAGCATTGCAGATTAGATAGCGGCGGAAACCACTTAACATCAAGAAGGCCGCCAACTTGCTTACCATCCAATTACATAAATAAAAAATAAAGCAAAATGAGGTATACAAGATACTAAACCACATGTGCAATGCAACGTAAATGAGTTCTACTTTTCTCACATATCCGAGGCATAGACAAAAACTGTGTCATCATTACAATCACATAATGTATGCAACGTAACATACTCTGTAGCCTTCTAAGTGTGAATTCAGTGTTGCCAGATCGAATCCACAATTGAATAATATACTTTGATAAGGAAAATTTTCTTTTCTGTTTCATTCTGAAAAAGCATTGTTAATTAACCCCGTTAGGGTATAATATATGTTCTGTGTAATTAACACACGCGTCTGCCTTCTACGCCAATTACAAATTTACCACAGATACCAACAAATAAAAATAATGATTAAGTACTTCGTTAACAATATTATTACAAAATCTCTACAACGTGATCATATTTTTTTTTGTATATTTTGTCATATTTGTGTCGTTGCCGTTCATTTTTTTGTTTAGTACAATGGCGTCCAGTATAAAGTACATAAATTCTTCATCCTGAACGTCTTCTTTCATAAAGTTCGGATAATCCTCGCAAACCCTAACGTAATTGGAAAAAGGCTAAGCGAATATTAACTCCGATGATCCCTTTGATTATCTACAGATCGCAAAGATAATCATTTACATTGTGAAAATAGAAAACGGTCCACCACCGGAAAATTCAGTCAGGAAAAAAACAATTTCGAATTTTTAGCATGGCAACACCAGCCGGCTTCCAACAATGACGTGAAAGTAAAAGCTGTCATTAGTCGTGTGATCGAGTCACGGAGGCGACATGAAACAATATCACGAGCCGTTCAATACCGGTTGCTTGCAACTTGCGACCATTCATAATGCCTCGCTTACGTTTGCGTTCGGTAACTTTTATAATTCTTGATGGGTATGATGTAATTAAAGACAGGATCCAGCCTAAATTTCAAGGGGGGGACCGATCACATAGTCGAGGGTTGAGCCTTTGTGTCATTTTAAGTTAAGTCGATGCGTTAAGACAGTGAGGGATGTCACAAAGTCGAATTGTAGTTAAATTCGGTCAACAATTCGATTATATATATATTTTTTTATTACTTAAGGGCTTGCTCTTGGTCCCAGACTAGCCCGAGGGCATAGATTTGTGATCGAACTGACCCTGAACTCCTGATAACTCTTTCATAGAAGTTTTTGATCAGTATAAGAAACAGGATCGATTCAATCAAAAAAAGTTTTGTGTTAAATGCCCAATTTTTGCTATCTGAACTTTGCTTTGAATTTGAAATTGTGGGTAATCGGAATTAAACACGACATAGTATGTACCGGTGCTAATTCTCTTCTAAACAAACTTAACTAAATTTCCTTCAGCCATTACGCAATAAACAAAATGGCGGCGGAAATTTGACTACTACCCCAAAAAGAAAAACGTACGAACATCCGTACTAATATTATAAATGCGAAAGTAACTCTGTCTGTCTGTCTTTCTGTCTGTCTGTCTGTCTGTATGTCTCTTCTTCACGCCTAAACCACTGAACCGATTTGAATGAAATTTGGTACGGATATAGTCTGGGACCCGAGAAAGGACATAGGATAGTTTTCATCCCGGAAATCCCCCGGGAACGAGAACTATTATTCCACGCGGACGAAGTCGCGGGCAAAAGCTAGTAGATTATAAAATTTTACTTTTTTTAATTGTAGGAAATTTATCCAAGAACGTAAATAACCAAACTTGTTCATACAAAAGTAGTCTGTAAGTAATAAAAATAAGGACTACAATGAAATGGGATACCCCGACAGCCGGCGGTCGGTTGGGTGTTGAGAGGTTAAGTAAAGTGCATCTTTCTCTTTCCATTTCAGGAAAGGAGAGAAGATACATTTTAGTTTAATCCTGTCAAATTAGACAGCAGCGCCAGAAGTAAATCGACGTATTTTTAGTCTCCATGTCTTTAAATTGCGTCTAAATTATCTAAATTTGACAGGGCTTAACAAAAATGTTATCTTCTGTCCTTTTCAAATTGAAATGGACAGAAGATAACATTTTAGTTTATTACAGTTTATTATAAAATAAGATAACATTTTAGTTTATTATAGTTTATAATATATTTAAAATTAACTTAAATTTACGTTAGTTTGTGAATAAGAGAATCGGCACCAATGTCTCCTAAAACCATTTTCGTGTAACGATTAAGGTAGCTCCCTTTACTCGTTTCAAATTTCCACCCTATATACCAGTGGTTCCCAAACTTATTTTGTCTACTGCCCACTTTGAGAATAGACATTTTTTTAGCGCCCCCATTTTTTCACCTATATAAAAACCACTATAACTGCAAATTAAATTAATTAATTATTGTGACCTATATATGTATATTAATGGAGAATTGTAAAAGAAACTTTTACTACAACCCGCAACTTGAAACCTGAGCGCAGTAGGTAACATACAACGGCGCTTAGAATTATTACTCAAAGGAATTTTTCGGATAATATCTGCGGCCGGTTTATGAAGCACAGTAGTTATTATTAAATTTATTGCTGGCAATATTAACTCTTCTCCGATGTTATGTGGTTTGCCTTTTTGAGCAATTAACAAAGAGATATTGTACGAAGCTCGAAGTCCGTCGTCATCTTGCTTAGCACCCGCTGAAAATAGTTTTGCTACACTTGGCTGAGTATTATGCTTCTTCTCTAGGTCTTGAAAATATGCTACATTCTTGTCTTTCTTCTCTGGATGCATTTTATTTAAATGATCTTGCAGTCTTGAAGGCTTCATTGCTTCATTAGAAAATGTTTTTAGACATAGAAGACACAAAGGCGACGATAGGTTTGTGGGATTTTCAATGAATCCGAATTTAATTATGCTTAAGCAGCACGTACCGACAGGAAAATAAAACAAACATGCATAAACTTGGTTATCTCATTCGACGCTCAATCGAACTCAACAAGTCCGAACAAGTATTCAATGAACCAGCGGACTGATACAGGAATGCATAATTCGGGTTATTTTACAAAAACTTGTTAAAACATGATAGATATCTACGAGTACTAATAAAAGTGTGTCTGTTGCCTTTTTATTTGTTTGTATCTACTTTCATTACAAAAAGGAGCGACCGATTGAAATGATTTTGATTTTTTCTATATTCAATAAAATAGGACAGATATATGAACTACGCGGAGAGAAATAAAGAACTGAGTTTGAGCAATCTTTTAATTCACATTAGTTGATGTTCACAAGTTGTTGTTGAGAGTTAAATTACAAATCACCCCCCACCCCCCCGGCCTCTACACAACGCCCCCATTTTCTTTCTGGGTCTCTTACCGCCCCCCTAGAGACCTGCAGCGCCCACAAGGGGGCGTTATCGCCCACTTTGGGAAAGACTGCTATATACAATGTGATAATGACTATCTACCGGTGAACACAACTGCGTTATGTTAAGTTGATGATCAGTATTAGAAACAGGATCGATAGGCACCAAAAGAAATGTGTAATTGGGAATCGGAATTACACGACAAATTAAGGATAGTCTCCTAAAACCATTTTCGTGTAATGGTTAAGGTAGCTCCCCATACAGCCTCGTTTCAAATTTCGACCCTGTGTACAATGTTTTAATGACTATTTCCCGGTGAACACGACAGTGTTGTCGTGTGTTGCACGTGCATCCGGGGCGGCGAGCGCACGTGCACTGCCGTGCGCTGTCATCGCGGGGGTTTGGTGATGAGCGGAGCGGGGACCGATTTTTAGACGACGCTTGCTTGGAAATAGGTATTGAGAATTTTGTAAATACATTGAACCGAAACAAACCCATAGCATTTTTATTTCATTTTCGCGCCAAGTTTTTGATCAGTATTAGAAACAGGATCGATAGGCACCAAAAAAAATGTGTAAAAGGCCCATTTTTTTAAATGTGTAAATCGGAATTACACGAAAAATTATGTATTGTCTCCTAAAACCATTTTCGTGTGCAACGGTTAAGCTTCCCTTACTCGTTTCAAATTTCCACCCTATACATATAAATGTGATAATGACTATTTCCCGGTGAACACGAGTGTTGTCGTGTTGCACGTGCATCCGGGACGGCGAGCACACGTGCTTACCGTGCGCTATCATCGCGGGGGCTTGGTGATGAGCGGAGCGGGGAGCGATTTTTAGATGAGGCTTGTAAATTGCTTGGTAGTATAAATTTGGAAATTGTGGTAAGTCGAAAAGAGAAAATGCGTTTTAAAATTTTAATATTTCTAATTAAAGAGAGGTAAGTATTATAAATGTTAGGTAAACTCTACAGTATGTGATAATAAAGCATATACATTTAGACACAGCCTACCACATGTATCATAAGGATAACACAAAGACCGTATCACATCTTCTCTATCAGATCTTGTGTAATTTGGTCAAAATATAACAATACGTTGAGATACACAAATCCTGTCGTTTGTGAAGTTGAGGGCAACGCCACGGACAATACCTAGTAGCTATAGATTTCAGCGATTACAAAGGATTACAGCCTCACACTTGTTTGTGACACGGGGTCGCGTGAACACTGCGTGAACAGCGATAGCGGCGAGATAACTAGAACAAAGGGTAAATCTGCGCGAACCAATCACAAAGCCGTGTAAGCCCCCACGCACAACTCATGCACATGCTGCGCTCGCTCATATCCACCAGATATCATACGCTGGTAAGATTTGCACTCAGAACCAGGGATGTGATGGAGCTCCGTAACCGATTATTTCGGATATCTAAAATTAAAAAATATCTGAAACCGTAACTGAATCCGGTATAAAAGTTTAGTAAGTAAAAGTTCTAGGTAATTTCGGATTGCGCAGAGTTTAATGATACATGCAATAAAAAGTTTTTGTTTATTCACGCACAATGGTCGAACTTTACGGACTAAGTGCGGAAACTAGCCTCCCTGGGGAGGCCCATAAAGAGAAAGAAGAAGTATTTTGTTTTTTTACACTAGTCACACACCTCACTTGTCTCGTTAATTGTGTATTATATAAAGGGTATTCCGAAATAGCTTCATATCTTTAACCGTATCCGAAACCGATAAAATAATTATTTTTTCCAACTAACTGTTCCCTTAGATCCCATACCCGTGGCATTCCCGGGATCCCGATTACTTCATGTCCTTACCTGTATCCGAAACCGATATAATATATTTTTAAATCCGTATTCGTACCCAGATCCGAAACATATCCGTAACATCCCTACTCGGAGCATTGACATCTTCCCTCAACGCTTACCTCAGATAAATGTATCGTACGATTATGCCAATATGATAAATAGAATAGACTGATAGCGATTATATAAATAAAGATATAACATCTAATCTTCGGAGCAAATGTTACGATTTGTAACTAACAGAGGATTGTCACGTATTGTTAAAAGATAAAAGATAGGTGTGACTTTTTGTTTTAAATAGAGTCTTAAAGAGTTATGAATGTAAAGGGATGGAGGGGGAGAGAAGGTCGAAGAAAAGGGGTTTGTTAAGCCTCAGGAAAGACTTAGGCTCAATTCACACGTACCACAACCACACCACAGCGACAACCACATCACAACGACGCCACGTGGTCGGGCGTAAATTTTGTATTGAAAATGAATATTACAATTCACACGTACCACATTTTGCCGCTGTTATCGACCACCTGTGTAATACGACTACATCGCAACCACATCGCGACGGCAACGCCACCACCGGCGGCGGCAGCGCGGCCACATCGCCACGACATGACGTCATCAACAGCGCGCGCCTAGCTGGCCATGTATAACTGCACATGACCACGTGGTTACCACATCGCAACGACAGTGACAACGCAACCACATCGACGTTTTGTCGCTACCACAACGCAACTGCAAAAAGCCGCTGCGACACTATTCACACGTAACCACATACAGCTTGACCACATTTTGTCACTGCGATGTGGTGTGGTTGTGGTACGTGTGAATTGACGCTTACAGCAAGTTCCTAGTGTTTATCGGTCAACATGCTAAGTCTTCCAAGCTCACATCTTTGTGACCAGAGCGGCAACTATCTATATAAACTAATTTATCTCCAAGAAATTCTCCCAGAATAGTGTCAGCCAATAAAAGTAGTAAAAACTCATTAAAATTCGCTTTGAAAGAAAAAAAATCTTTTATAAACAGTTTTGAATTGTCAAAGAGATAGTCCCAGAAAAATATTGTTATGGGTGACGTTTGTCGCGCACAATGAACTAAGTATAATTGATACTCTACATCGCGCAATGAGAGTTTAACACCATATTAACATATATAAATAACTATACAAAATTCACAATACAGGTACTTAGTACTCCACCAGATGCAACACCTGTTTAGTCGGAGCGTCCCTAACCTCCCTTTATGAAGGAGGAGGAGGAACTACGAAACGCAGTTCCTCAAACATTTAAAAAGATATTTGCCCATTTCTAAAACGTAGATACATCTTTTAAGCAAAAACGATACGAAAATTTATCACTAAGCAGCAGCACATCACTAAGCCCGCAGCCTAACCAGTAGTCCAATTTGTACGGGCCACGCTATGCGTGACATGCATACTAATGAGGAACCGTTTATTATGTCTCTTATTTACCTTCACATAGGTGACATGCTCTTTATAATCGCTCCATTGAAATATAATTCAATTATGCCTCAAAGTAAATGAACTTAAAGTACCGGTTGATTTATTATGGCTCATCTTAATTAAGACATGTGCGTATAGTTTTTATTATTTGGAACTTAAAGATTTTGTTCGTGTATTTGATTAGTGTTTATCGATAATCCTACTGATGTTATAATTGTGAAAATGTGGGAGGATAGATGTTTGTTTCTCTTCCACGCAAAAAGTGCAAAACGGATTTTGTTAAAACTTTCAATACAGCTAATACATCAGAATAACATATAATCTGAACATTTACTCTATGACACTTGGAGAAGGGTAAGCAAGAGCCTAATATAAAGCGGGTGACACCGCGGGGAATACTTACCTTATAAAAGGTAGGCTTATATATGTATTTTGATTATTGTCAATAATTACAGTCATTGTTTTGGTTACAGTCACATACTTAATTTAAATCTAATGAAGAACATTAATAACAAAGCCAGCCAGGGCAAAAACGTATACTCAGCGAAAACACACAAATACCGTGCAACCAATCAATTTCAATACTTATACGGATTCGATCTAAAGGTGAAGGTTGATTCTAAGGCTTCCTTTATTTATACTGATTAATTTTACGTTCCAAAAATAAAATAAAACTCGGCTTGTCTGACGTCATTGTCTGAAATAGCATACTTTTTGTCGAAGACTGTCTAGACAAAATAAATTCTGTGTTCGGTTGTATGTAAATAAGGTTGCACATCTGTTGCTAAGCATACAATATGTATCGGTATCTTCTATGTCATTAATAACTGGTTTTGATTTGTTTGGATTGTTTTTGATTATGCCGAGACAGAAATAATTAGAAATTAGAATAAGACTGTGATTTAAAAATCATTGACTACAAAAATAAATAAATGTCTTGGGATAACTCCCACACGACCATCTGATCCCAAGCTTAGCAGAGCTTGTATTATGGTAATCAGACAATTTATATATACATACTAATAAATATTTTATACATACATATTATAGTTAAGTTAACCCCAGACACAGAACAAACAATCATGTTGATTACACAAAGTTTATGGCGTACCAACGCGTTGGTGGGAATCGAACTCACGACCTCCACAAACCACTAGACCGACAGACTTGTCAAAATAATATGGATATTAAATAGGTATCCATGCGACTTCGACTTCGTTCGATTACGTCAAAAGGTAAAAAACAAAATGTAAATACCTATCTTATTGAAATATTTTACTAATAAGTATACAGACTATTGGATACTAAGTTTTTCCAGTGGATTATTTGATTCCCAAGAATGTCCATAATAGTATCAGTTTTTTGTTAAAAGTATACACATAATCAGTATCTTCGATTAAGCTTCGATTATAATTAAACACATCGTTACATTGTTTGTTAAGGGAAGCAAAACCAAATAATGGGTGCGAGGGAATAATAAACAGATTCTACGGTTTGTAGACAATATGGATAAAAACAGATTTTTTTAAAGTTCAGTCTACCAAAACTAGTATTCTATTTGATGAGCTTTATAATAGTAGAATTTAAAAGGTATTTTAATTAGAAGATTACACTTTATAATTTAAAAAAAAACAGTAATGAGAAGGAAGTGATTGTCCAGTTTTGTTCGTGATTAGATCATCGTAGACTTTGTCTATGGTTAATTGTCAAAGATCCCGTAGACAACACAATAATATTTTTTCAAAATGGAGCACATCTTTGCGTTCAATTTAAACACACAAATCACAGTTTAAAGTAAATATTAGCGATGCAAGTATTTATTATAATGGTTTTAAAACTATAACGTTAACCTACATACCTAATGGCATTGTAATCGCACTGTGTGGGCTGCGAAACGTTGAAGCTATTGTGATTTTACTTTTTAGTTTAACTATAAAATAGAAAGTGGGCTCTATGGTTCGATTACAGATTATACTTGTGTGGAGAAATGCGTGGTATGTATGTCTATGTATGCAGAAACTACGTGGATTAAGCATTGGCAATTAAAAAAAACACAGATTAGATGAATATTAGAAAATATATTTTTTTTTAAATTTTTGCTGGTTTGGCATACGTTTGTCTATTAAATTAATATAAGAAGAAGAATATTTAATGATATTTGAGGATTGTGTGGAACACAACACCTAACAGGAATACACTTTGCTTGCTAAGGGAAAGGATGACAGTTTTGATAATGTCTAAAGTTTCTCCTATTGAAGTAATATCCCAGGAAATTAATATCGTTGAAGAAATAAAACAGTTTCTGAAAATGAGGAATTAACTAGTATGTATTTGCTCGGATACAGTCTTAGTCCGTCAGGGTCGCTCGGCTACAAAACTGTACAAGAAAAATTGATACCTAACAAACAAAACAAAACTAAACAACTTGCAGCAAAGCTGTTCGTAAAATATAGTCATGTCTGATAAAAGCAGGTCTATCCATACTAATATTATAATACTTAATACTAATATTATAAATGGGAAAGTGTGTCTGTCTGTCTGTCTGTTTGTCGTTCTTTCACGGCAAAACGGAGCGACGGATTGACGTGATTTTTTAAGTGGAGATAGTTGAAGGGATGGAGAGTAACATAGGCTACTTTTTGTCTCTTTCTAACGCGAGCGAAGCCGCGGGCAGAAGCTAGTGAATAAATAAAAGGTTGGCGTTAATTAAAAAAAACTGACAGATATATAGGACCTTTAAACCTTCGAACACACATGATTAGAGACACAGAAGAAAGACAATTGTTGCCCGACAGCCGGCTGTCGCTTGGTCGTTGAAAGGTTAAATAAATAAACATCAAAAATTCTTTAGTTTCATTCCCTATTATTAGTTTAGATTATGTTAATATGGTAAAATAATATACTCCCCACGTTGTTATTTTCTCTTAACCTTGGTTTATCTTATGAAAATGACTGTCGTTGACAAATTAAGTACCTGACGAAGTAATGCTTACAGCATTTATGATTCAATATACGTCATGATTGTCGTAGCCTTTTTGAATTGAAAATACCATACATTTTTAAAGTACAATTTTAGTCAATATCAGGAAGACATAACAACATTTCCGTCAAAATTAAGCGAAGATTGCAACAAACGGACAAAAAATACGTGTTCCGGCTTCTACGTCTAGGTCAAACTATTATTTAATAACTGCCAATTAAATGTAAGGTACCTAATTAAAAAAAGGATTTTTGGATGATAAGATACTGATGTCTAAATGAGATGATGTCTGATGTGTAAAACTCAAGATCGAGCTCCATACCCTCTGAGATGACATTAAATGAAACAACTGCAACAACAGGCGATGAAATATGCCGACTTTTCGCGAATCAGTTCTCTTCTACGTTCTCTGTCGCTAACGGCAATAACGGACCACCAACAACCAACTTAATATTTCCTCAATTTTCACTTGCCAAAATCTCTTTTACTGAGAGGGAAGTTCTTAAAGCGCTTAACCGTATCGATGTGACCAAGGGTGCAGGTCCGGATGGGTTACCTCCACTCTTTATAAAAAAATGTGCCCGTAATTTGACATATCCTGTCACTATAATTTTTAATAAATCCCTTGAAACGTCTACTTTCCCTACAGAATGGAAAAAGGCCAACGTGATACCAATTTTCAAAAAAGGTGATTCCACGGATGTCAAAAATTACAGACCAATTTCTATTTTGTCTACTTTTTCAAAACTCTTTGAATCAATGATCTGCCCTATTTTAACATCGCATGTTACAGCACAACTTTCCCCTCAACAGCATGGTTTCTGCAGCAAAAAGTCTACCGTTACCAATCTGATCTCATATGTAGATGAGATTTGTGCGAACATCGATTCTGGCCAACAGATCGATGCACTGTACACAGACTTTAGCAGCGCTTTTGATAAAGTTGACCACGAAATCCTGCTGCAAAAGCTAGATAATCTTGGCATACATGGACCTCTGCTGGAGTGGTTCAGTTCATATCTAAGCGGGAGAACACAAATGGTGGTTGTAAACGGCTACAAATCTCAGGAGTATACTGCAACCTCCGGTGTGCCCCAGGGATCTCTTGCCGGACCTGTCCTCTTTGTTGTGTTCATTAACGACATAGTGAATTGCATCAAACATAGCCAGTGTTCCTTGTTTGCCGATGATTTGAAAATCTTTCGACCAATAAACACTCAGGAAGACATAGCTTTGTTGCAATCTGATCTTGACTCATTGCAAAACTGGTGCGTGGCGAATGGGATGGTTTTGAATGCTAGTAAATGTCATCACATAACATTCACGCGCAAGAAGCTCCCCATACCATCAACCTACACCCTCAGTGGAACGCCACTGCAGCAAGTTTATAACATACGGGATTTGGGTGTAGTGCTCAGCAGCGATCTCTCATTCACCACACACATCAACAACATCATCAAAAAAGCTATGAAAATGGTTGGCTTTATTGGCAGAATTGGCAAAGAATTTAAGGGAACTTTGGCCTTGAAGGTGCTGTACAACAGCTTTGTGCGCAGTGTCCTCGAATATGCATCTCCCGTTTGGAGTCCGACCTATAACACTCATATAGACAGGCTTGAACGCGTCCAAAAAAAATTTACCAGATTCCTAAGGTTTAGAGACCCCAAATGTCCTTACAGAGCTGAATACGCCGAGCGGCTAAGTTATTTCGAGCTTGACTCACTGAAGCGACGAAGGACTTTAGCCGACCTAACGACGCTCTATAAAATTGTAAACAGCGTAACGTCAACTCCAGACCTTCTTTTCTCAATAGGCCTAGACGTACCTCGTCACTCTCACATGCGGTCCAAGCGCACTGCTAGGACTTTTGCTATCAAATCATGTCGCACAAACCTGGGCCGGCATGCTCCCCTAAATAGAATGTTGGGTTCTTATAACAAAGCGTGTTCAATCGACAAAAATGTCGATATATTTTCTGACAACCTGCCCAAATTTAAAAATAAAATCAAAGAAATTGACATGCTATGACTTCCCCGTGTATTTTACTTATAATTATAGTTATAATTTTAATTTTACTTATTATTTTAATTTTACTTATAATTTAATTTCACTTATAATTATAATTTTAATTTTATTTATTTAACTTATAATCTTATATTATTGTAATTTAATTTCTTAACTTTTTAATTTTCAAAATAATAATTATTAACTTAAATTGATATGTATTTTGAGTTGTGACTATGTTTTATGTCAGTAATATTGCGACTGTATTTTTATTCATAATTCTCAATTTAATTTCCGTTTTGACATTGTTTTTTATTTTATTTAATTATTTTGCATTTTAATATCTGATATAATTTCAATTTTAAATTTTAATTTATTTATTTTCTTTTGGTTAATATCTGTTTTAAATTATTTCTAATTATTATTTTAATTCTTTCTTGCACGTGAATGGTGTGCACGCCTCTAAGTGACTTGTTCACACAGGACCTACGTAAATGTGCAATATATGTGAATTTTATAATTGTGAATTAGTCGTTGGTGTGCCTTTTTAATAAATAAATAAATAAATAAATAAATGTCAGATTTGGATAAGATTATAAGAACCTAGAATATAGATGGGATAACACTGAAATAAGTAAAATAAATCCAATTCAATTGTGAATCCTCATATCCCTTGCCTTTTTCTAACACAAGCTTACACTAATCTCGCAGAATACCAGTAAGTATTTTACATGGAGGTACTGCCTTTCGATAGTTTCGTAATTTAAAAAAGGAATTTTGAATGATAAGATAGATAGATAGATAGATTTAAGATTTAAATAAGATTACAAGAACTTAGAATATAGATGGGATAACACTGAAATAAGTAGAATAAATCCAATTGTGAAACACATCGTGTAAGTTTCATGTCTCCTAGATGTACAAAAGCCTCATGGTATCATCTCCTCGGATTTCAATATACAAACTTTTACATGAGAAGTCTTAGCTCCTTGGCAATCACGAGATTCACCTCTATTAATAATTGCGAATATTACTGATGAAGAACTACTTATGATGATTAGGGTTAGTAGGAATAAAGTGATGACTTCAGACTGTATGTGTCGTCGGTCGATTCGCCATAGTTTTGATTGTGTAGGCGAGTTAAGGCGATGACACCGATATGAAGACAGTATTTTTTTTAAAGATAATGGAACAGAAATTGTAGAACCCACAAGGCACAAATGTAAATTAAAAATAAAATAGTTCATAGTTTCGAAACGGTTGTATCGATTTTGATAAAACATGTCTAAGAACCACCGTTAAATTAAATATTTTCAAATATAAACGCATCCAAATCGGGTCACCGGATATGCGCTGTTATGTATTTCTTTTGTTGTGCCCATCAGGGTCCATGATTGTTACTTTTTTCAAATGTTTAACACCTAAGCCAGTACATTGGGGAATGCAACAAAGAATTGAGAATTAACCGAAGCAAATTTTCTACAAAACACCGATCAATTTTCTTTATTTGTATGAAGTATTACCAAGAACTAAATAAAACTACAAGTACCTTTAAATCTATTAAAACGCATAGTATTTTCAAACCACCAAGGTTGAGATTGTTCTCACGCAGACGGGGCAATCACTTTCTTTAGAACGACATACATTGCAATTTAGATTATAAGAGCATAACGACTCACTGACGACCTGCAGTAAGAAATACAACTTGCTATGTAAACATACTAGCTTTACCTGCGACTTGGTCCGCGGTTAATTTTAGTACTAGTCTATAATAACACTCAGAAAGGATTGTTGAATAATGTAGCTTTCTATGTTTTTAGGGTTCCGTAGTCAACTAGGAACCCTTATAGTTTCGCCGTGTCTGTCTGTCTGTCCGTCCGTCCTCGCTTAATCTCTGTGACCGTTGTTAGCACTAGAAAGCTAAAACTTGGTACCAATATGTATATCAATCACGCCGACCAAGTGGTAAAATAAAAATTGGAAAAAAATGTTTTTTTAGGGTAGCTCCCCTATATGTAAAGAGGGAAGTGTTTTTTTTTTAATTTAAACCCTGACGTGTGATATATTGTTGGATAGGTATTTAAAAATGAATAGGGGTTTACTAAAATCATTTTTTGATAATGTCAATAATTTCGGAAATAATCGCTCCAAAAGGAAAAATCAAAGCGTCCCCCCCCCCTCTAACTTCTGACCCGTAGGTTTAAAAAATATGAAAAAAATCTGGAAAGTAGAACTTTATAAGGACTTTTTAGAAAAATTATTTTGGACTTGATAGAAAGAACAGCATTTGTACAAAAATGATAAAAAGGTTGTACAAAATAATTTCTGCGTACTTAGTATGTCAACGTAACAAATAGCCTTTTTTTAAACTTATAAGTGGGAACACTTATTGTGACGGACGGGAAACTACGGAACCCTACATTGAGCGTGGGCACACCCTCAATAGGACTAAGAAACAAACTTTACATCTTTATTATTTTCTTTTGAGGTTTTAGCTGATATGCAGTAATGTTTATAAATATTATAATAATAATACATCATTAAGTCTCAAAACATAATTCAGGTAAAGTATTAAATGATCCAGAATGAGAAGAACTGAATGAAACACCTTTTTGCACCTTCCAAAGTTATCATGGTTGGGCTTTGCAGAGTGAACATATACAGGGTTATTGGTAAAACACCGACATCCTCTCAGGACTATGTTACTAACATCATAATCAACAACTTTTGTTATACGACATTTTAAAAATTATCATATTTTAGTTCATTACATTTTCATACAAAATTAAAAATATTAAAATTGAACACTCTAAATGTGACGAAGTCTGCGTAGCATACGAGGACAGTGCGCGGCAAGCGTGGGTATGTTGTTACGGCACAATACAGAGTTGAAATGTGTTAGATAGGACAACGAAATCTTGAAGATTTGTTTTTGGCGAAATGTATAACATTTTGTAAAAAATCATAGAACAAAAGTTGTTGTTTATGATGATAGTGACATAATCCTGAGAGGATGTCGGTGTTTTACCAATAACCCTGTATTATTTTTAATTTGAATTTGTGAGCGCAACTAATGGATGCGCTTTAAGGAAAAAATTTGTTGCACTTAGTTAGTTGAAGCGCATCTAAATAATTCCTCAAAGCGCACCTATTAGTTAGTTGAGTTGTGCTTTAAATAAAATAGATGCGCTTTGAGGAATCGCTACCGCAAATCCTCCTCAAAAAACCCGGACACTGCCTAAATTCCACCATTACGACCCCGCAATTTAAGCGTGATAATATTACAAATAAACAGACTCACGGATTAATATACTTGTGCTATTACTATGGATTACATCCACGAAGATCAGGAAGTAAAGATACTATTATAGTAGTATCTACATATTTCATATCATCTACATATTAGTATCTAATATGTAGATGATATGAAATATAGTATCTACATATCATACATATCTAGTATCTACATATTTCATATCATCTGTATGCGATCATAGCTGAACGTAATTACATAAAACATACGTAATCGTGGACGTCCGCAAATCACATAACGAATGATCTTCAGGGATACTGCTGTAAATACTATGATCGAACTGTGGATTAAATCGTGGTGTGTTATGTTTTGTGTGTATAATGAAATAAAATGGATACCTAAAAAATGGTAAACTGATCCATTGTTAGGATGTGTGAGCTCAACTGACGCGGAAAAATGACCGTCAATCATTTTTCCGCGTCAGTTGAGCTGACGTCCATCAAAAATTTGATCGTCGTGACGTGAGTGTCAAATCGTCACTCCAGAGCTGAGTTGTAAGGAGCCATATGGAGTGACTTCACAGTTTTACGATTAGTCTGATGCAAAATATGACCGTCAATACCTAGCTTTAGAATTCTAATGTCGTAAGTCACAATGACATGACGATGGAAATTTAAAATTCCAGCCGTCATCAACATAATTATGAAACTTAGACATTTGACAAAGGTTCGCTGTAAGTAAGAAGTTTCAGAAATTATGTGTAATTGCTAAGACAGAAAAAAGATGCAAAAAGTTTGTAGAGGATAATGACATCTATAATAATGAGTTATGGAGTACGATGATGACGAGAGATTGGAGGAGGTACAATTATTGATTGAAAGTTATTTAAGACAAAATATAATTATTTTAGTTAAGGACATGGAAGATTGGCAAGAGAAGGCTATGGGGGAGACCTTTGCCCAGCAGGGGGCAGGGGTACAGTATGGGTTGATAAAAAATGAATGTGGCTTGAAGATCCTGGATTTTTTTATAATATTTTTCTGGGAATTTTGAAATTAATACTGGAATTGTGCATCAGAAACGGAAAGCAATGAGAGTTCTTTGACAGTCGTTACGTGTTGTCAGCCAGGCAGGGGTCGTGCGTCAGCTCGTCCCAAAACACACTCGGACTATTGGGCCGAGATAAGCCAGAAAGTGACAATTATTAGTCTAATGAAGGGGTATCGCGTTACCCATTAACTAGATTCTGGAGATCTGATAGGCAATCATCCATACTAATATTATAAATGGGAAAGTTTGTCTGTCTGTCTGTCTGTTTGTCTTTCTTTCACGGCAAAACGGAGCGATGAATTGACGTGATTTTTTGAGTGGAGATAGTTGAAGGGATGGAGAGTAACATAGGCTACTTTTTGTCTCTTTCTAACGCGAGCGAAGCCGCGGGCAAAAGCTAGTTCCATATAAAATACTGGGTTTCAACTGCATCCAGTTAGACTGGCAGTCGTCCCATAGTTGTAAACAGTCTTAGAAGAATAGGGTATTACACTCTTTTTTTTTAAGTATTTCAAATAACTCCTACAGTACTAAGAAACCACAAAAAAAATCCTAAATTTTTATTTAAGCGCTAAGTACCCTAAAAACGCTTTTAAAAATTGTATTTTCAAATTTCGCGCGGAAATTTCCAAAAACGGAAAACGCCGTGGGCGTGGTTTTGCTTTGGCGATATGACGTCCTTACGTCATGTAAATAAACAAACGCGCTGTGGCCTGTGACAGTTTACATAATTTTTATTGTTTTTATCTCAAAAATTAGTTACTGTTCGACTTACCGTTGGTGTGCGTTTCGGAATGCAAGAACACAAGTGTGAAAACATCGGAATAATTGTGAATTCTAGTGTTAACTGATTCAAATTTAAGAAAAACTTAGTTAAAAGTTGTGGGAAGAGTATTCCAACTATTACACCATAAAAACCCGTTTGTACCGTTTGTACTGTTGTTGTAAATATCACTTTGATGTAAGTACACATGTGCATTAGCCATCTAAAATATCTTTCACAATAACTTCCATGAAAAAGTATATTTTTATAATAAAGATCGTATTAGGAGGTTATAAATAAAACAAATAGTGACGTCTAGTTGACACTGTTGACAGTCGACAGCTGTCACTGTCTGAGGTCTGTATTTCGGTGTGTTCAAGAACAGGTAAAAAAAATGAAAACTTTGAATTGAATTTAAAAAAATATTTTCTAGTTTTATGAACTAAAACTAACACTGTTCGGCTGCTTTTTGCTTAAGCTACCTCAATAATATATTTTTATACTTTTTCTCTTATACAGTGTAATACCCTATTATTATGGTGAATGCCTATAGTTTATTTTCAGTGACTTGTTCTATGCTCAGATCATTTCGAAGGCAGAAATACCTATTAGCATATTCTGCGCCTTAAATGCAGTTTTTGTATGTCCTCCTCGTAAACATTAGTTACCGTTACTTAAAACGTCAGTTCAAAACAAATATGGCCAAACACTGACGGTTTCCAGATAAAATTCGACACAGAAAACTGTAGGTATGTGTACGACATGTGACAAAATTTGTCATTCCTTTGTTAGTTTTAGCAAATGAGTGTAGACGATATGTGGGGTACGAGTGTACGAGTTACATCTTCCATGTAGTCTTCGTAGTAAGTATTATGTTGATCATTGTAAGTGTCAAGGTAGTATTTTGCTCGAAATTTTACATGAAAGAGATTACGTGATAGAGAAGGAGAATCAGATTACTTGATAGGGATAGGGACAGAGAAGAAGATTCAGAGATAATTACATTTTCATATACCTAATTATATTTCCACGTTAAAATAGATACGTTGTACTGGATTCATGACAGATGTAGCCGATCAGGAAATCTTGTTTCATAACCTTAGTTACGTACAGTTCAAATAACATTTATGAGCTAGAATCACGCGTTTTACTAGCATTACTCGACAAAATGTACGGATCAGATTTTTCATCATTTTTAGACTGGTACGTAGAAGTTATTCAACATAATGAGTACACACTTTTCAGGTTTCTGGTAAACACGACGAAAGCTTTTATGTTAACGTATACCTACTACCTAGTCATATTCCAAAATTAAATATAATCAACGATTTTATAAACATTTTAAGATTAGGCCTTCTCATATTTTCAAAATAACAAACATGCTTCGAACATCGTTGTCTCACAGAATAACTCCTTATCTACAGATAGTCCACCAACTACCGTAACTAAATCTAATTCTAGACTTCTACGAACTGCTGACAAATACACAGTTGGAGGCAAACCTAATACACAATAGTTTTCATACGATTAAAGTCCATATACATATGACTCACGCTCACCTAACTGTACAACATAACAAACATGAACGCATTAATCTTTTAAAAAATCACAATAGGACAAAATGTCCGACTCATCGCGTCATTCGATACTTCCGCTAAACGCTTTATTAAAGCCCCATCAGCTAACACAGAAACTGCAAACAGACAAACTGTCACGGCATTCTGAACTGTAACACGTTCTAATAAGAGACTTGTTAGTGGTATAAAGACAACAAAGTGCCGGATGTAGGCAATGGAACGGTTGTCGGGTTACCTGACATGCGGGTCTTGAGTAGGTAAACCACAAAACGTATTGTTGCTTACATTGTATGGGTCCCACGATCACCCTCTGTTTCCACTTTCCATAAAATCTATTCAATCATGTCAAATCCCTAGATCATTTAGATGATTGGTCGTTGGGATTTCCGTGTCAACCAATCAAAAATGCTATCAAGATTACACAACGAATTTTTTGAACAGTTTTTTTGGCACAATGGTATGATTTGTTTTAAAATGTGAGAACATTTAAACCCATATTTGATAGATAGAAAAAAAGATGTTTATCGAAGGATTACAGAATGCAAGATGAAACAGACCCTGAAGAACTAAAATACATTACACTTAAATAGTATTGTTAATTTCATCAAAATGAATCCAGTTGTTTTCGATATGAGCATTAATTTACGCAATTTAAGATTTCATATACATCTATTAATCATAATAATATCGGTCATTTCAACGTATCAATGTTGCTCAAATTACATTGTGGTGTTACAAATTATTGTAAGTATTCTATGATGAGTATATTAACGTTATTACTCCATACTTACAAAAGGAATTTGTGTAATAAGTACCTAAATGAAGTTACTTTGAATTCTGAATTGTACGGCTAATAGTCGAATATTATTATGACTTAAGTAACTTGTCTGTTGTGGAGTAATATCATTGTTGGTTGGCCCGTTGGTCTCATGGTCGTTAGTGCGATCGATTTCAGGTTGGCAGTGTTAAACTGTATTTTCTCAGTAGCAGTCCAAATTTATGGAGTTTGGGAGTTCAACTCCTATTGTCCAAGCTGTTGGTCCTGCACATGATCTCTGTCCGACTTTGTTGAGCATGAGAGTGATTAATGGAAGACGAAGAATCTGTATTGGCGCACAAATCTGTGCACAATACTGACTGTCCGCGTCCTTCGAGATTGACCACCGTGACCAAAATTTCTTTGCGAAAATATATCAGTCAAGAAACTGTAAGGACAAATCAATCGATGTGAAATTGGTCCACACTCCACTCCATGTATTTCTTATTCTGTGGTATAGGTTTTCACAGAAATCAAATCTCTTTTTCATAAAGCCTTGGAAGAGATAATAGCTTTTCTGTTTTTGAACTAGCTAGTTATATAATATTATCAAACAAGTCTAGACTGATTTTATTGAATTCTATAGGTATTCATACTGAGACATTATTTTGGACTCCTAGGTTCCTCGTTTTAGTTAAATTATTATTAGGCCTGGCAATTTCCAAAAGTTTTTGTACAACTAGTTTAATTTGGATCAAGTTCAACTCCATTTATGTCAGTCAAGTGTACCGATTGATCTCTGGACCACACAAAAGTAAATCCAGTTTTTCAACAATAAAACGCTCCCAATTCGAGGTTTTTGTGGGAAATGTACCGTGAAATTGATTTTTTATGAAGTTTAAATATAGGCAGCGGATGAAGTGACAGTTATGGTATCGAATTACGATCAGAGACTTTTTATTGGGTTCCAAAGTTAGGTAGAAATTGATTCTTTGGTGTCGGTACGTGGTGTACAAAAATAGCTTATGGAATGGTGGAAAGATTAAAGACAGAAAGAAAGAAACACTTTGTGATTTAAAACAATTCAGATTCAAAATATGGATAAAAAATGCAAGAGCAGCCAGAAGTGCCCTTATTATATCGTTTGTCACAATCATCATCAAATCGGCATTTTGATTTTTGTCATTTTTCATAGGTAATTGTTTTTCTTTTATTTCCGGGATTTCCGAGATGAAAACTATCCTATGTCCTTTTTCAGGTCCCAGACTATAGGTATCTGAACCAAATTTCATGCAAATCGGTTCAGTGGTTTAGGCGTGAAGAAGAGACAGACAGACAGAGTAACTTCCGCATTTATAATGTTAGTATGAAACTATGGATTACTTTAAGCAAAAATTTTCTTAGTACCTTTTTAATATTCAGAAGTGATCGATTTCATTAACTCAAGTTCAATCTCAGATAACTTTTGAATACACCAGATCCATTTGACGTCACTGTCTGACGTAGCTATTGTCAGTCTTTAAGACGTCGAAATTGACGCAGAAAGGGGTGAAGACGTCAGACGCGTCTGACCTTAACCTGCTTTATTGTGGGAATAGTGACGCGGAGAACTAAAAATAGTTTAGGGCTGAACTGGGGTAACCCCAGTCCCCAAGTTAGTAAAGACCCCAAACGATTGTGGTAATGGGTTGCTATAAACAGATAGTGAGAGGGAGGAAAGGTCATAGAATTTCTACAAATATTTATGTACTATTAACATGATCTCTAACAGGCATTCTCAACAATTTGTGTATCGGCAGATTTTACTACTAGAGATAGAATTTTTTTACATCATATTTGAAGCCTATGTGAATTATCTGTATCTAGTAACGAGTTATCCACCAAAAAATTATTAGAAATTACTCGTACCGGTAGTTGCTAGATGAATTAGTTTAACATGCAGTTGCTATGGATGGCGGTGAGATCAAATCCCTGTGATTGAAGACTTTTAATATTTAGTTTGGTATAAAGGCGAATTGGAGAAGTCAGGAAATTAATTAACCCTAGCGAAGGATTTATTAACTGAAAGCCAATAGGATTAACTATAAAGCCCTACTTTGCAAGCCCCCCCTTCCCCTTTTGTTAACGATCTCATTTTCCTATCCAAAGATACTTCCTGTCAAATTCCAAGGCGTAAAGCCTAGTGTACGATGCCTATGACATAATATCAACATATCTGCAACATACCTCGTCACGTTCACGTTTAATTAGACTGCGCGAGCGCAGTGAAAGCGAGCGGAAACGCACACAAGATGGCGGCCAGAATAACAATGGTGTATTAATATCTTCTGTGGATGATTATGAAAGATTAATTTGTCGAATTATAATGGTGGTTATAAAACCGTATGTCTTTTGTTTTGGTAGGTGTTGACGGCTTGTGTGTTTTGGTGATGGGAAACTTGAGGGTAAAGAATTTGAAGTGGAAATGAAGGGAATTTCGGAAGAGTCGGAAAAGTGTGCCAAGGTCTTCTCGCTTTTGGCTAACAATGGGTAGAAATTTGCCTTTGACTTAGTCTAGACATATTAGGAAAACATTCATTCCTCTGTGGCTTTCTTATTAAATGTTGTGATGTCGCGTCTATCATGTGGTCAAATGTAATAATGATAATCGAGAGCATTGTTTGCATGATAGCAAAATTCTAACGTCTACATCTTTATCTTACATCCCTAATGAATACTATATTATTTATTTATATTCTTTAGTCTTACCTAAATGTTGTACAATATAATGTGTATCGTAGTTTAAAAGCGAGGCTTGCGCAATGTGCATGTGGGTTATCAAAAATGGCTCGTAGCCAGACGAAACTATTATCAATTTATGTTTTACATTGCCTGTGCAATCTTGCGCGTTAGTCTTGTAGTTTCAGTTTCAGCTTGATATTATTTCAGTCTTTTATATTACTAACATTGAATTAGTAGGGGTCCTCCTGGTATGTTACATCATTGTTATTCTAAAACGTGGGTCTAATCATAGATGTGTGTGTGTGTGTGTGCGTGTCAGAGTGTATGTAATTTTGAGTTTGGTATTAAGTAACACACTCTATCTGTTGGAAACAGGGCAATTTAAAAGTTCATGTCACGTACTATTTTCTTTAGTTATATATTTCTCTAGCCTGTATAAAAGGCAGCACCGTCTAAGGTTCTGGTCATTGGCCAATCGTAGTTCTGTCAACATTCCAGATAGATTGTGGTAAACTGAAATTATCTACAAAGGTTAATGGGTCAGACTGGATGTAGAAGGCAACGAGTCAGGTGCTATGGCGAAACTTAGGACAGATTTATGGGTCTAGAAGTGACGAGCTGAATTTATTGTCGTAGATTCAACAATTCTAGGTGAAGTTTTAAACATTATTCAGCAATGTTATTCTATAAAACTCTTGACGAAATAAAGTGGAATTAAATTGAGGTAAGACGCTAATTCACCTGAGGTTTCCAGAACTTATTACATAAAGAGAATGATAGAATAGACGCAGATTTGTCAATAGCAAGATAGAAGAAAGAAAATCGGTAAAGCATCAGATTTCCATGAAGGCATAATAATCATGAATTTCTATGTAAAACTAAAACCAAGTTAAGTAGGTAGCTAGCCATTTTTAATTACAGTTTAAACGCCTTTCTTTACTCATTTCTTAAGGCTTACGCGGAAATCAAGTCAATGCGTTGTAATTACGTAATTTTCCGTTCCATGCCAAGAAAACACACGCGACCTCGAAATGAAACATATTTTTTGTAACCATTAACATTTGTAAATAACGTTACAGTAATTAATAAGTAGCTTGTGCCATAATTATAAGATGCACAACAATTATTCTGAGATAGCGATCGAGAGACGGCGATAATTCAGAGTAAGTAGGGTAGGGAAAAGGGCTACGAAGACGGCGTGAAAACTAACGATTGTGTTTTTAGTTGTATAGTGGAATAATGACTCCTTCTTCTTCTTAAATTTCATTTAAGGTTCGCACAATATTTTTTTTTATTTTCTTCTTGTTTTCATGTTGTCCAAACTAGCATTCACTCCTTTCTTCTTCATATCTTTATTTACACAATCCATCCAATAAAATTGCATAACTTCTTTCAGTCTTGAAAATAACTATAACCAAGCAAAGTTTTAGTCGTAAAAAAGAAATCTAATCTAAAATATACGTGAAGAGCAATCATTGTAGGTTTGAGGGTGTGAGATTATATTGAGATTTCCCAACTAATGTAACGATCAGCACTTAATTTATATCTCCTAGTCTGGGAAGAACAAAGAAACTTAAGGAAATTAAAGATAAGCCTATTTGGGCCATCCAAATTCCATCTAATTAAAACAGAGAAGCGCCGACGCTAGGCATTTTAGTTATTTCTTCGTTACCAACCGCACAATTCAATATTACCGCAAGCGTAGTAAACACAATTCCTCGTAATGAATCCCCGCGGTTCTCGTGGCCTCAGTTATGAAACCATATTGCTGGTAATCTGGTATCACGTATCTTTGTTGTCATCGCTATACGTAATAGTTACTAACAGAAACTAGTAACAATTAGTTATAAACTATTATTTATTTGTACTTTCTTACAAAAATCTACCTGGATTTAAGATGGAGCTATTGGTGCCGATTTCCTTGTTCAAAAATGAAACTAATTTTTAGTTCAGTGCATTTTTTCTGTCCATTTTATTAAGGAATGGACAGAAGATAAAATATTAGTTGAGTCCTGTCAAATTAAGACACTCCATAGATAATTAAGACGCAAATAAAACATGGGCACTAATTACTTCAGGCGCTGGCTATTTTGACAGGACTAAACTGACATATAATATATCGTCTGTACTTTTCTTAACGAAAGAGAAAAATGCACTTAACTTGAGTGGTTTAGTTGGTGAATAAGAGTTTAACAGTTGGCAGGTGGTACGGTAAAGGTATTGGTTCTGGTATTGAAGGTAATGGTTTGTGGTTCCTGGTAATGGAGGTAAGTTGCTGGTCTATGTCACTACAAGAGAATCAGCACCGTTTTCGAATAGTTTCAATACACAATTTATTGTTGACCAGAAAAAGTAATTAATTCTTAAAACAGTGATATATTAGATTTTTTGCTGCTTTGAAATCTATATAGAATCTGATAAAAGACACGACACCCGAAATGACTGAAGCTGAAAATATAAACTCATAGTCGTTCCTTTTTACAACGTTGTATGAAAATCCGCAGGCGAAGCCGCAGACATGTAGTTGTAAACAGGTATTTATGTAAACAGGTAGTTGTCAATTGAGATCAATAGGTGACATCAGACGTAGCCATTTGACAGCTCATCCATACTAATATTATAAATGGGAAAGTGTGTCTGTCTGTCTGTATGTCTGTCTGTTTGTCTTTCTTTCACGGCAAAACGGAGCGACGGATTGACGTGATTTTTTAAGTGGAGATAGTTGAAGGGATGGAGAGTAACATACTTTTTGTCTCTTTCTAACGCGAGCGAAGCCGCGGGCAGAAGCTAGTACATTATATTATGACAATTAATGGCTGGTGTATGTAGACTACCCGTTTTTTTGCTCCACTTATTTCCGAAAGGATCAGAGCAAGAAATCTTAAGGACAGGTGCACGTAAATCGATCTGCTGGCATTGAAGAAATCGGATCAAAAATTTCTTAATGCACCTTTTCTTTTTCATTGGAGGTTATATTTCAACATTAACATTAATATAACGAGCCAATTACTCGTCTTTCTGAATCATATAAATAAATAATGGTTTATGAAATCACAACTGATACATTTTGAAAAGTTGTTGAAGATTTCGAATGTGTTCACAATTACGAAACGATAATGCATTTGGCAAATCTTAAAATATCAGCTGATATCTAGATTGTTTTATGTATAGTAAGAATTACTTAAGTTTTTAAATCCAAAAAAATATTTGAAACACTAAAAATCATACTAAAATGAATTACAAATGTGAAAGTTTATGTGGGCGAATGGATGGACGTTTGTTACTCTTCCACAAAAGCTACAGAACGGATTTTGTTGAAACTCTACTCTCTACAGCAATATAGCGTATAGATTTAAAAACACGGTCTACATAACATCAACAGTGTGGCAAAAGGGAACTAACCAGCAACCACCCCGCGGATGCAGATAGCCTTATATAGTATAATTTTCCATATTAAGTCATTTAAAATAAATATTTTTAATATTTAAGTAATTCTGACTGATACTTAAATCATTCATAGAAACATTTAGGAATTGAAGCAGTAGTTTTGACACATCACTTCCAAAATAATGCTATTACGATGAATGCTCTAGTAACAATTGGATTGGGTTCGAAAGTGAAAGGCGCGAAGGGTACCCGGTACAATACTGACCTACCGCTATCACGTCGGGCGTGCACGTTACCTGGAATGTAAAACTATGACTGTTTTCTCACTTTACTATGGAATTCCTTGTTTTTTTTTGGGCCCAGGATACTACCCTGAGTGACACCTAAGTGATTTTAGGTGATTTGTTGGTAGCAAGGTTATATGCAAAGGTTTAGTTTAGAAGAATTAGGTGTAAATTCAAAGAAACAAAAAGAAAAGTTATCGTAAAAATTACACGATGTAAAAGTGTGTTTTTTTTCCAGTGCTATCGATCGTAGCCTAAAATTGACTTGTTATGTTTTTGGAAGTATTAAATATTATTTGACTAGCTTTTGCCCGCGGCTTCGCTCGCGTTAAAAAGAGACAAAAAGTAGCCTATGTTACTCTCCATGCCTTCAACTATCTCCACTTAAAAAATCACGTCAATTCGTCGCTCCGTTTTGCCGTGAAAGAAAGACAAACAGACAGACAGACACACTTTCCCATTTATAATATTAGTATGGATGGATATTATTTAAGTCCATAAACATATATTTTCTTAAAATTGCGCTCACATTTTTTATTAACCACTTCACACAACTGCGCGCTTAGTACTTTTGATTGATTTAAGTACTTAGTATCTCAGTATTTTAAATTTTCTCACATTATCACTTCACATTACTGCGCTCCTAGTACTATTGTTCTCTTAAGTTTTCAATCTTTAATTGAATTTAGAATTAACTATAGGGGAAAATGATTCATCTCTTATAATTATGTTCTCGTCGATTTTTCATTATTTTTAAGATGTATTCTGCTATTCGGGGCGGGAACAAATCCAACGAACCAAAAACCATAAAAATTGGTCTAGCCGATCTCGAGTTATAAGTGTTGTAACAAACCCGACTTTGTTTTATATATATAGAAGAAGATAGAAGAAGATGTATACCATATTTTGGGAAAATCATAATTTGGAAATACATACATGCGAAGGAAAGCAAATAACTCATATTAAAAGTGCTGTACTGCACTACTTTTACCGTAACGTAATCTGTTAGGACATCGATTTTAACAGCGATCTCCAATCTTATTCCTCAGCTACTGAAATCTTGCAAAAGTGTGTAAATGACAGCACACTGGGATGAGAGTCCTCTATCATAAAATTAAATGTCGTTGGGAAGCACTTATCGTTTGCATAATATATTTTCGAATTCGTCAGACCACCGCAGAAGGGAATTAAAATCTTTTTGATTATTTCGAATTATTACTTTTCCAATTTCATGGATTATGAGTTTTATGTGGTCAGAAATCAGAGATTCGGATTTTCTTTCATGTTTTATTATGTAACTTCGTTTTATTATGCAGCTATGGAATTTAAATGATTTTGATGTTTGCTTATTTTCATTTGCTACACAATATTTAGGTTTAAGGTTTTTTTACTGTTTTTGTTTGTAGCCAGGTTAAAATATTTGTCTTCGTATGGTGTCGACGAATCACGTGTGTTCGAAAATTTAATGGAGTTAAAGTAGTAGTTAGTTATCAATAGGTATCGTGTTACCCAGAACCTGGGTTGTAGAGACAATAGGCAGACGCTTCGTTAAATAGTGGTAGTCAAATGCAAGGCTGGACCTCATCCTAACGTTTGACCACCATGATGTTAGAGGAGAGAGTGTAGTTTAAATGAGTAGCTTGTCGTGAATTGCCATACACACAGCATTGGGTTGGATGAAAATCTTCGCAAACTTAATTTTCCTTGTATTCACATAGCTAGATTTTTATAAAAAACTCGACTGTTCAGGTCAGTAACTTCTATCCCTGTAAGTTTATATTTACTAAAGTGAGCAAAGCAGAACTGGTTGTTTAGGTGCTCGAACACAATAGGCTTGCAACCTGTTACCCTGTGCAATTAATAGCTTCGTTGGAAACACTAACGTTAGAGCTAATGCTTGTAAAAGATACTGTTTCCAAAGGATTTCCTGGTTCAGGTTCTTCATTGTCTTTAAGCTTTGGTTTTACTGTCTCTTGTACAGACACTAGCATATTACGCTACCTGAAAATGTCATATTTTCGCAATCAATCTTGAACCTAACGCTTTAGTGATAAGGCTAAAAATATATTTAAATTTGACAAATTGTAGTAGCTTGAAGTGCTAGTCTGTTCCTTTATGTAATACAAACAAGTACACACAACATAAGTAGTAAATGTTTTAGATATCTTTGTAGTTTTTATCACTACGTTTTGGGTTAAGTTATTTCTACCTTTCCATTACAAAAAACAGTAAGAATTTCTCGAATTCTCACCGTCGGTTACGTTTCAGATCCGATATCCATTAAGATTATCTTCTTAAGATCTGATCTGTTAGCGTTCTCTGATGTAACGAGTATAGAACTATAAATACAGGTGTAAATTACTTTATATTTATATTTAACTCTCACATAATATAACGACGTCCTCCGAGTAACTTTTACGTAACACGTAGGAAATGGCTTTGGGCTCTTGTCAGACTCACGAAGAATGTTCGCAAGAAGTAGATCGTAAGTGCAACTACAGGCAAAGATTAGTTCTGCAGATATTTTTACTGTTGCACTATTTTGTTAGTTAGTCTCATTATTAACAGTTATATCTTCAAAGGATATACGAATGTGTTGTACTGGGTAAATGAGTGTAAAGTCTATCATAATGTAACCAGCTGTATTAAATTTATTTATATCAATAATGTAATAGTAGCATTTGCTCAAAAATATAACGGAAATACCGACTTCGAGGTTAAAAACCTTTAAAAACATTTCAAAGATTTTATTTTCGAAGTTTTATTGTTTGTGGTCAAGTAAGTACACTTTTTAATTGTACTTATTAGCCACTTTTAAAATGGTGTATCCTCTGAAGCAAACGACGGTTTCATCAGCAGCAGTAGTAATTAGACAGACAGTTTCGTCTCTTTTAATTACCACGCCAGCTTCATGTGGCCTGACTATAAAATTTAATTGCTCTTTGATTTCGCCTCTAATTGCATCAAACTTACTTTTAGACAAAGCCCTTTCTATGAAATTTGGGACATCTATTAGGGCATCTGTGGTTATCTTTGTTTGGTTAACCATAAAACCTTTAGCCTTGATAAGATTTACAATGACATAACTGTAGCTTAAAGTTATGGACTCAAAGTATGCTCTAATCTAGATATTAGCAGTGTTTACCTAAAACCATAATAAGGTCGTAGCCGATTAACTTTCTACGAATGTTTACTCTATGACCGCCGAACAGCGCAGCCGTCACGCCGCGCTCAGCAGTTGCGACTCGGCTATGGCGCGGTACACACGTCGTAATTACTGCGCGATTTTCACTGAATTGTTTACGTGATTAAGCCTGTTTCCTATGTCATTGTTACTACCGACTATTGTTGACGCGAGTGGTAAATAATCAGTTTTGAGTGTGCTTGTGTTGTGTGTAAAATGGCTAACTTGACGCTTCGGTACCTGGATGAGTTGTCCTATGTTTTGAATAGCCGAAGGCATTTGGCGAATCAGGCGAAAGCATCTTCTGTTGGGGATTTGCTTAATGCTGAGGAGGAACGGTTCTCACCGGTACGTAATGGCACTGTCGCACTAACATTTACATTACTTAGTTACAAAGAATTTTGATTCAAAGATCGTGATATAAACAGCAAAACTGACACTGCTGACCACTGACGTTTAAAAATAATTCCGTTTCACAAAAAAACGAATAAGTACTTTTTTATGACGTTTACGTTCAAAATTCATTTTGTAATGGGAACGTATTGTTAAGGTGAGATCTTAATGCTAGCGAATATTAATCAGTATCAGTTATGCGACTTGTCGCAGAGATTCAAGGCCATATCAATATTTCAGTCACAGTATATAATGCGCTTCAGGGAATAGTTTTTCAAAGTTAAATCGATAGAATGAGCAATTAGGTATGTGACTGGAAGAGAAGCGATTAATGGATTGCTTATAAATAGATATAACAATCAGTCCTATTTGTGTAGTCACGTGTCATGATGATATTTCTGATAAAACTAATATAAAATGCATTTTATTATTATCGTTTATCGGGCTTGGTCAATGTTTAATAATATAAATGTCAGTCGAGCATCAAAAATCGCGTTCGACATTGATTCTGCTAGAATATAAAAAACTCGATTCGTGAAAGGAAAACGAGAAGTCAAAAGTAAAATGAGGTCGCAACGGGCGGCGCGCAACCTTTTAGATGCAAGTCAATAAATTAATTAGGTATCTTGAGTCTAATGAAATGCAACCTAATAATTTATTGCACTTTGATTAATTGTTGATTCTAATAAATTACTTGTGCAGTAATGTTACAAAACATCGAGTATTTAATGATAATTTGGTGAAGATCTACCGGTTAGTTAAATAGCTATCAGAGGAAGTTAAAATCGAAGTTAAACGTTCGAAATCTTAGGTAGTCGTACGTAATGGTAGTTACGCAGTTAATGCCACTAAACTAATCACCGTCGTAATTAATATAATCGTCTCAACTCATTTGTCAACACGCTTCTCTTAAGCTGAAGATATAATAATAAAAATTTCAACCGTATACTTTTTAATAAATACATCTGCATGCGCCATTAAACAACTTTAGGAACTCCCCTCTTACTTCAACAAAGTAACCAGAGACAATTATTCACCTATTTGCTAGCTGCAAAAAGGTTCTTATAGAAAGAGTTTGCATCGGACTCAGATATCGGATACAATGAGAACGGGTCGCGTTGTGGTTCAACGCTTCGGCAGCCATTCATGAGAATCGGCTATGTGACCGTTTTGTGTTTATTCATGAAACTATTTGCATTGAACAAGTTTACAGATTACTACAGCATTATTATTAGCTTCCGATGATAATTTTGGTATTATTCAATGTTGACTTCCGACGATACAATGCGATTCGACGCATGGACTCTTATCGGTATTTGAATTTAGTGTTTCATGATTCTCGTGACGGTGTACCTATTTTGTATTAAATTCATTTGGTGAATTGTATGGGCATTTTGGTAAAGTGAACTTAGACCTGAAGTTCATTTCACATAAATTAACCTTAGGGTAGCCTTAAATAACTACTTACGTCTCTCTTTTCATTTGCGGATTCATTTACTGTTGTAATTTCGGCATTTCACATCTTAGAATTGATGCTTCAGAAAAACCTTTCTTCGCTAAAAATTTCTACACTGAAGATTCATTTGATGAATACCAAATCTGGTGCTACTAGTTTTTACCTGCTAAATTCTATAAAATGTGGTTTTCTATTCTTCGAAGTCTTAAAAACTACTGAACTGATCCAACTTTTTGTTCTTCAGCTCCGAATTCCGATTCTGTATTCGTTTTTTTTAATGACGTTTTTTTATTATCTTTAGGAAGACCTAGTGCCAAGAATTGCATGCTTGTTACACTAAAAATAGTTTTAGATAGGTCTGTTCAAAACCGTGCTTATTTTCCTCAAAAACATCGGAAACCATTCGAGCACCGGCAATATGTTAAAATTTTGCAATATTCGGTGTGAAAATATAACAATAATAGCTTACAACATGATTAATCCGTCGACTTAATCAAATTTAGACTTTGAATTAACCGTTTTACAGTTTATTTTACCACAATGGAAGCTTGAAGTGAATCTTGTCGTGTCTGGAGAATGGATTGACGATTTTTATTGCGAGACACGAACGTTTTCGCTTATTTTTTTTTAATGTTCAACGGTTTCCGAGATAGAAATACGACTTCATACTGAGTGATTTCAATTTGACGAAAACCATCGTTGAGTTGATTTAGTTTATTTCTGTTGTAACGTTCATTCTGTTAGAACGACTGTTTAAATTGTTTAATTGATAATTGAACTACCTATAGGCCAGTCATCTAAGACATTTAGGTCGCAATAAATTGCAAGGTCCTGATTTTTTGTGATGTTGTTAGGATAGATACCAATGGTGTAAATCTAGATTTGCAACCTCGAAAGACCTGTGCTAACATTGTGGTGCTCGAAAAACCTCGAAATTTTCGAACTTTTTTCAGTTTTTGGCTTATAACTTCTAAAATATGCATTTCGCAGCAAAGTCATCTATGAAACTTTTAAATAAGACAAAATAAGCAACAAAACGAGTGTAACTCCAGCTCTGTATGTTTAATAGATCTCAAGATATGACATTTCGAAAATGGGCAATTTTTCCCAAATTTTATCAAATTTGTATTTGGCTAGACTTTAGATCGAAATACTGTCTAAAATACTCATCCTACAAGGAAAGTCAATAGAAGTTAAGTTGTAGAACAGTTATTTAGCTTTAATTTAAGTGTAAAAGGAACTGTTCAGGACCAATAGTTCTCATATTATGAGGTAAATAAGGAAATCAGATTTTTTCCAAAATTTCTCTAGTTAATATAAATATGACTTTAAAAATAAAATAAAACAGACAATTCAGTAAAAACTGTTTACTGAATAAAATAAAATTACAACTATATATATATAAATTATATATATATATATACATGTATATATATAATAATAATTAATATTCGTTGATTCTTTTATTTTAAGTATAAAAACCAAAACTTCAACTTTAGTTATTTGTTAATTTGTTATGTATCTGTGAGGGCTTGTCATTAGCAACATCATTATATATTTTTGTTACCCATTATTATATTATTAGTCTGGAAGCCTTCTTAAAATTAATAAAATAAAAAATAAATAAAATAATATATATATACCTAGTCAAGTCATAAATTCTGTCAAAAACTTTTAATGTACTTAACGATATAATTTTTGATAATTAATTGAAAATTATATATGAAATGAAAGATAATTAAATGTACAATACAAATTTATTTACATTATTCGAAATGCCCCCCTCCATTTTTAATACATGCCCTTAATCGACGCGGCCAGTCATCGATCGCAGCACGCACCACATTCATATCTATTTTTGCCGCTGCTTTAACCAGAGATACTCAGAGAGACTCCAAATTCCTATGAGGTTTAGCGCAGACTTTCTTCTCCAAATATTGCCATATCTTGTAGTCCAGGGGGTTTAAATCTGGACTAGAAGAGGGCCAGTCTTCATGCCCGATGAAGTCAATTCCATGGGCGGTCAACCAGTTTTTTCGTGCATCGTGCCCTATGAGCTGGTGCAGAATCTTGTCGGAATATCCAATGTCTGTTTTTGAACATTGCTTGAGAAAGAGGTTCCACTATATTCGATAGGACAGTATTTTGGTACACAACGGCACTGGTTTTCACACCTTTTTCACAAAAAAAAAACACCTCAGTTAAGCCTGAATATGAGACTTCAAGCAACCATGAGTGAGGAAGGATAATACCCACGCTGGACCCTCGGAATACACGCGCTCGCTTCTTCTCTGCTGTGGGCATACACCTAATCATGTTGTTTGTTATAACTTTCTTCAATAAAGTAATTGTTTTTTCATCTGAAAATAAAATTTCGCGATGTTTATTCCCGCGTACCGCCGTAACAAGGCGCGGGATCTTTACAGCCTTATTTTTTTCAAACGCTCGTTCAAAAAATGTCCGGCTTTTTACGATAAACTCGTAGTCCCAGGTCTTCGTTTAACACTCTTCTAACCGTGGTTCTGCTTAGCCCCATCTGAAGAGCTAAGATTTTTTGTTTCTCGCGTAAACAAAAAATCTTAGCTCTTCAGGATAGATTTCGTTGAATTCGCGCCTTCACTGCTTTGATGACCGCTGGTGTCCTAACTGTGCGAGGTCGGCCGCTTCTCTCACGATCTTTGAAGCTTGAATCTTCAATGTATCGTTTGATAGTGCGATAAACAAACCGTAGTGTTAATTTCAACTTTTGCAGAATTTTGAAAATTTCTATTGGCGCGTAACCATAGCGGTGCAACGCGATAACCGCGACTCTATCTTCCTTCTTCGACCACTCTATATTTAAAAATGAATAAAAATTCATTTCTTTTTTATTTTCGGCAAGTACAAATGTTCTATTTTATTTAAAAATTAGTCAAAGTATATCTGGCTCGTACTCGAAAGTTAAAATAACAAGGTTTTGACAGAACCTATGACGCCATCAATCATACTTATACTTAATATAAAGAGAAAAGATTTGTTTATTTGTTTGTTTGTTTTGTAATGGATAAACTCAAAAATTCTTTCCTCGTTAGATAAGTATGTTATCCGTGAGTAACATAGGCTATGTATGTACCACGGATGAAGCCGGGGAGGACTGCTAGTATTGTAAATTCCATTCAACAATGAATAAGAAAAAATAATTATTTCTTGCGAAATCCGATTTCCTTTTTATTTTATTAGTTTTAAGAGGCTTACATACTAATAATATAATAATAGGTAACAAAAATATATATAATGATGTTGCTAATGACAGGCCTCCACAGGTACATAACAAATTAACAATTAACTAAAGTTGAAGTTATGGTTTTTATACTTAAAATAAAAGAATCAACGAATATTAATTAACGATTATTATTAACGAATATATATATAGTTTTAAATTTTATTTTATTAAATAAACAATATTTACTGAATTGTCTGTTTTATTTTATTTTTAAAGCAATATTTATATTACTAGAGAAATTTCGAAAAAAATCTGATTTCCTTATTTACCTCATAATATGAGAACTATTGGTCCTGAACAGTTCCTTTTACACTTAAATTAAAGCTAAATAACTGCTCTACAACTTAACTTCTATTGACTTTCCTTGTAGAATGAGTATTTTAGACAGTATTTCGATCTAAAGTCTAGCTAACTACAAATTAGATAAAATTTGGGAAAATTTGCCCATTTTCGAAATGTCATATCTTGAGATCTATTAAACATACAGAGCTAGGGTTACACTCATTTTGTTGCTTATTTTGTCTTATTTAAAAGTTTCATAGATGACTTTGCTGCAAAATGCATATTTTAGAAGTTATAAGCCAAAAACTGAAAAATGTTCGAAAATTTCAAGGTTTTTCGAGCACCACGAAGTTAGCACAGGTCTTTCGAGGTTGCAAATCTAGATTTACACCATTGGTATCTATCCTAACAACATCACAAAAAATCAGAACCTTGCAATTTATTGCGACCTAACGCGATTTTTATGTCTTAGATGACTGGCCTACTACCTCCAGATAGTTTTATAATCAAGTTTGATTCACTTGGACATTTATCAAAATCTTTATCATGATCTGTCTACGACATAAGCTTCGCCAATCTTACACCATTTTAATTTGCCCAATCTACGTGGCGTCTTTCGTCCAACTGACAGAAGCCACCCTAGTGAACATCATTGTTTCTTCCTTCGATCTTGGTTTGTACTAAAGAATGAGGCTATTAAAGGATTCTTAAATAATTGGAATTGGGAATACAATACAGATTATTCTTTAAATCTCTGTAATCCATTTGTTAAACCCATAGAACTCATTTTTCCATTAGCAAACTTCAGAGTAAATAGTTCTGCCGCAGAATAAACTAATGAAGCAACATTTGTTAAACAACTGGAACGCTTGCCCCATTTGTATTTAATTCTCATACAAACAAAGAAATCTAAATGATGTTGTAATTTACGCAAACATATGGACAGAAGAATTAAATGTTGACAATGTAGGACAGCTTGATGATCGTAATTAAAAACTAGTTGATTAAGAACTCGAATACTTATAAACTTTCTTTAATATTGCTTTAATTATACTGTTCCTTTAGCTTGAATGATGTTTTAATTATCGTCTGTAATTTGTAATTCATTGTTTATTATATTGTCTACTTATTAAGTAGAACAGCGGTTAAGTATTATATCAAGCTCACTTTATTAGATTATACTGATGTTCTTACAATTATGTATACATTGAATGAAGTTCTTCCTTGACCAAGTCCTTAAAAACAAACATTATAATCAATAACAAAGTAATAACATCCAAGATACTGCGGCTTAACTGGACATAAGTGAAAAGATTCCCCTGGGCATATTTTATGCTCCCTAAGGCATGGCCAGTCACAGTCGATGACTGCAAGTTGAACGGTAGGACGTGTGGTAAGGACACAAACTGTTGCAGAATTATAAGCAGACCATTCGTTAGGATTTTCCTGCTTTCCCAGCTCAACATGCAATGAAGATTTAAAGAGAACTTTGATCATGGAGCGTGACAAACATGTTTATTCAACTTAGTAGATGACAGAGAAAATGATGGTGGTGTTTCATCTCTTTGAGGTACGGCTATTTTCAATAATCTGTGTGTCCGTGGATTTGGCTGTTGGCTACTAGAGATAGAATTTTGACAATTTATGTAGCTTATGTCATAAATCTATCTTCCATAACGTAATCCATCGTTATATATTATTGAAAATTACCGATAGTTGCAGATATTTTCATCGAAAGTTAAATGATATTATGTTTTGACCATGAACTGAATGAGTCATGAATGTATCCTTGGGGTAATAGTTTGAGTCACGATTTCTACCCTTTGTGTGATATTTTTCTATTGCATTTGTACTTTCTTAAACTTATCTTGGACATTTCAGATATTGGTAAAGGCAAATATCGAGAGATATCTTAGGGGTTCTCCGTTGAATCGGTACTGATGATCAATGCTCTGTATGGAAAAGGATTTGGCTTGCAGATAATTATGCTTAAACGTTGTAATGATAAGGATTTTTACTGTTTATTTGAATTTATATTACCGTCGTAATAACACAAACATTTACAATATCGTTGGAACAATAATTTCAATATAATTTATTTTCAATCAGTGAATTAATTACTACTATTACTAGGGAAAAATCCTGCATAATCTGTTTAGTCATTTGTTGTTATTCGTTTTAATATTGTGCGATTATTTAGTTAGGTTTCTAGTTTAGTCAGAATAGATTATTTATATTGCCTTTGTACTTTGACCTGTGATGTTTTTATTTTTATACGTAGGTATTTGGAATTCAAAAAGTGGTTCAGGTCTCTGAACGATGTTTTTTACAATTTTCGGCCCCATTTCCCAATATAATAACCAATAAATAACCAATTTTCTTAATTTTTGTCCCGTAGCCTTTGGGAAAGTTTTTAAAAACATAAAAAAGTTTAAATCGGTTAAGAGTTAAGACGTTCTCAAGTTATGGCGTGATCAGAGAATAGGGATTCATTTCATTCCTATTTTAACGCTTTTAGAACTAAACTCAATAAATCAAGGCTAACGAACAATCAGAGTCTAGCTTTCAAAAACGATTCTTTCATCAATTTCTATCGACTAATGGACAATAACTAATCGAACGTTAAATTTTTATAGACAACTTTCATTAGTGGGCGTCCGGCTGACTTCCCAACCCTCCATAATATTACGATTGTCTATGGCTTGACTTGCATAATCTGTGGCGTCAGGAGACATGTTGTTACGACTATCAAATGTTTTTGGTCCATTCGTGTTATAGTAGCACATAGTAGCGAAGCGTAAGAGCAGTTTCGCACGTACCGGTTGCCCCATATTTGTCACTGGTATTAGCGAGGCAGTGACGCGGACGTGCCCTTCATACAAGACGAAAAGCCCGGCTTGCAGTATCTAATAAAATCACAACCTATGGCAGAATATAAAAAAAAATACAAAATATATAACTAGTATCAAAAAGTTAATAGCCATTAGAGAAGTGTTTTAGCATAAAGGTCATAGCTCGGATCGCCTCGGTTATAAGGCGAGTCCGCACGACTCGGAGTGGCTGCCGGGTGGCTGTAATGAGCTATGATGACCTTTATTGTAAAAATCTGTCAAAGTCAAAGTCAAATCATTTATTTCCATTAGACCAAAACAGGCACTTTGAAACGTCATACTTATAAAACAAAAGTGAATCTACCGCTCTGATAGGTTAGGTTAGATTTTGGCCTTTAGGTACGCCACTTTGGCGTAGCTGTGTGTTTACCTGGGAAGCCCCAGGTAAACACACAGCTACGCCAAAGCTGTGCAAAAATATAAGTATAATATCTAAGCTCGCCATTGTACATATAACTCATATATTTTTGCTATTTTATATGTATTGTTTTTCTTGTGCAATAAAGAATATGTTAGGTTAAGGTATTTTTTTATAGTCATGTTCAGCCTGACAATGACATGAAGGTTTTAATTATTTTTTATTTAAAACGTAGAAGGAGCTTCCTACCTACAAATAATTAGATTAGTATGAAGAATTATTAAATAATGCATAGGTATCTACTAGCCGATCTGATACCCGGTTACCAGCACGTGTGAACATGCACCTAGATTTTGTATTTACTATTTGTTTTGTTTTTAGTAAAGTTTTGAGTTCAGTGTTTGATAATAATAGATGGACGATTGAAGTTGTTTTTAAATACATATAAATCGCATTGTCAAAAGCCTTTTTATTTATATACACAAGTAGATTCCCACTGTTTTACCTGCGGATACGTTATAATCAGACTATCATTTATAAAAAAGGTTTTCCTATCAGACAATAGTATCAATCTGGGACAGCCATGTTCCAGATTTTTTATTATAAAATTTATTTGTCAGGATATTTTGAGAAAAATAATACAGGCTGTACTGTAGTATAGTTCATGTTTATTTTATTTTTAGAATCGGTTGACACACTGTTATGAAATTAATTTCTCGGTGTAAACCCACTTACTTATAAAACCAATATAGTATGTAATGATAAGACACGTATGAATGCGTGAACAATGTCGTTATTTCTTTACCTTCCTTTATCTATAATTCAATGCGTGCCATAGCGATTAACTTAGACATTAGATTTTTCATTACCTACACTTTTATGATGCCAATTGTTCCTATTTCTAATACTGATCAAAAAGTGCTACAGGACCTATCTCGTAGAAAGTTTCTTGTACCTATAATTTACGTGAAGAAAAAGATTTTTACCACACATAATTATGCGCTCAAAAAAACGTTTTTTGATCTTCAATCTGACAAGGACAATCAAGCGAAAGTTTGTTGTAAAATAAGCGGGCAAACCACAAAAAAAAGCTAATCCTGAATAAAGCTGCATTTAGTTTGAATAATTTACACAGAAGACAGCTAGATCTGCATTTAGATTTATTAATCCACCCATTAATTCATCAACAAACCAAACATTTCAATACATAAAACACACCTAAACATAAACAAGCGAACTGTCAAACTAATGTGACAGCATCCGCGTAGAGATTTACGCAGTAGCCTTTCAGCTGATGAAAATTCAACCTTACACGTTCGTGTTAAGGTTGACAAGGTAGTGTGTTTGTCGGGTGACAGGAAACTGAGGGGAGCGACAGGATGGCTGCAATTGAATGAGTGCCCTTGCTGGAAGATCATCCTGTTCGTATGATTGCGTCTCGGGCTATTGTTTGCTGGCCGTGAGTGACGTAGACATGTCGTGTTGACTGATGTTTAATTAAGCATTTTTAAGTAGGCTAGTGAGGTAGGGACTGGTAAGGGGGACAGGAAATCATAGGTCATTAGTTTATTAATTATGATTCCTCTTGTCAATTAGAGTACTAATAGAACAAGCGTAAATTTTAATTTAAAAAAGCCAGCCTCCGTAGTTATTAAAATCGCGAGTAGCTAACAAAAGAAATGATAACTACGAAATGACTGAACCGATTTTGATAAAACATATACAAGACCATCGTTGAATAACCTACTTTCGTTTAAGATCTGACCTGTCACAGATAGACAGACAGACAGACACACACATAACGTTGCGGAATGTTTATAATAGTTACCGTGACCCTGGAACATAAAGGGCAATCGAAGGAACATGAGTGGGTTTTAGTCAGTAAGAGACTGACACGCCCTCCCGCCGCATCCAGGACAGGAGCAGTCATTGGATGATTTCCCACTAACCAAAAAAAAAGACACACATTTTTTTTTTGCGGCGGGAGGGCGTGTCAGACTCTTACTGGCTAAAACCCACTCATGTTCCTTCGATTGCCCTTTATGTTCCAGGGTCACGGTAACTATTATAAACATTCCGCAACAAAAGACACACACATAACGGTTAGACTTATAACATTCCTCTTTTTGCACATTCAACAATCGACGTAAAGACATTGGCATTATAGGAACTCTTAAATGGATTTATAGTCATATGAATCCATTTACCAAGGGTGAAAGGGATCACCAAGAACTGACAAAAGGGAATCGATATAAAAGCATACACAACGGGATTTAACAAGTGGTTTCACATTACGGGTGTCAACGTATAGGTATTATAATATACCAATGATCACAGAGGACTGACAAACGAGAATCAATGCAAAGAGTTTCACGTAACGGGACGGTAACGGGAATAGGGATGACGACAGCATTAAAGAAATGGCATTCTGTTTAGTCCGTCTGATAGATCCTCCGAAAATACGGGACACGTATTTTTTGCTTGATCAAATTATTAAAAAAATAAAAAGATAAAGAGTAACAAAGTTCCGGAGTGGGGGCTTTTGACGTCACCGTCCTGCAATAATACGGTAGTTTCCACCATTATCAATTGACGTACTTTTTATGAGCTGTCAAAACGCCATTCTCCAATAGATTTTGTATGGCAATGGTGATTTATGACGTCACTAAAATAACAACTCAGTTGACTATCTATTTATTGATTTCAAAACAACTAAAAATCTAATTTTATAGCAAATTGAAAATGAACCGAATTTATTAGGCTGAAATTAACAGAGGTTTTATAGGAATTGTGTCTAACATTTATTGGTTAATGGTGGAAACTACCCAATTGTATCAGATCGTGACGTCATGCTCAACTTCAACGCCTCAACTGCATCGTAGTCATTCTTAGTTTACGAAAAAAAAATACGTATACATTTTTTTTTTGATAATCTATCTGACGGACTAATTACTTTTTTTTTGTCGTCTCGCCTATTGACATACAAGGGCTGATGGAAGGGAATTTATGGATAATAAGAGATGCATAAAACGGATATCAACTTCAAGGGATTCACATAACGGGAATCACACAGGGAGGGACTGATATAAAGAGAATCAGAAGGAAGAATAAGCCAGTATTTTTATAGGCACGTAAGGATTTTAAACGGACGTTTTGCGTCTTCTTTAAATAATTCTGGATTTGAAGCTTATTTAACTTTTCAACGACTAAGCGACAGCCGGCTGGCGTTAAAATCGTTGAAAAGTTCAACAAGAGTTTGTGTCTCGAATCGCGTATGTTCGAAAAATAAACAAATTCTATAGATCAATTGAACTACTTTATTATGTAACAACATTATTAAAATTGTCCAAAGCAGGATAGTTTTTGCATTACTAACAATAAATATTGTTATAAAATATTATGGAATTGTGTTAGAGTTTATATTTAGAACAAGCTTATTAAAAATAGTCCTGCTGCCATAGATTGTGGTTATAAAGAGATTATTTTGTATTATATGTTTATTAAAATGTGCTAGTTACTTATGTACCTACTTATACATATAGTTATTCTATCACGGTTATTTACAATCCGTTAGGTTTAACCATACTTGGTAAAATCATAATAATAATTGTCCTGATTTTATTAAACGTGTACATATTCATAGAAAAATATAATTATTAATTCTGTCAAATTTGTAATCTACTATATAAAAATAAGTCGGGTTTTCCTTCCTGACGCTATAACTCCAGAACGCACGAACCGATTTCCACGGTTTTGCATTCGTTGGAAAGGTCTCGGGTTCCGTGAGGTTTATAGCAAAGAAAATTCAGGAAAAATCCACGCGGACGAAGTCGCGGGCAGAAGCTAGTGACTAATAAAGTAAACTAAAGCTGAAAATTGTGGTTTCATATAAATACGATCAATTAACATAATAAATCTAAAGATTTATTTTGGGAACTACCTACCAGTGTTATTGAAACAATTTCGTTTTTTATTTTATAGCTCGATTCATGAGGAATAATGTCGTTATGTAAACTACGAGAAAATGAAGACAACTTTAGCGGCGTACGGGAGCGGAGTACTAACTTAAAACGCAAGTGAAACCGCGGTTGACAACTAATCTTTTAATTTACTAAAAACCTTTTTACCCATAAGTTTGACCGCTATGTTTGTGTCTGTTTGCCTGCCTGACTGTGAAACGCTCTTAATCCATCGAACACACGTGATGAGAATGAGACACAAAGGCAGACAATAGTAGCGCGACAGTTGACTGTCGCTTGGTCGTCGAAAGGTTAGGTTAGGTTAGGTTTATGGTCATAGCTCATTACAGCCACCCGGCAGCCACTCCGCACCGACTCGCCTTATAACCGAGGCGATCCGGTGTCACTACGGAGTTGATATAGTGAGCGCATGCCTATACAAGTCCATATAAAGAATACTAGCCGCAGGAGGCGAGGCGGTGCGGAGTGGCTAACGGGTGGCTCTAATAACCTTTAAGGTTATCTAGCGATGGTAGCATGATTCATCAAAATCGGTTCGGCCGTTTCAAAGTTATCAGCTCTTTTGTTACTGATTTTTTACACTTGGTGTAAAATAAGAGATGACATATTGTAGGTATGTTGAAACAAAACCGTGTAAAGGTGCATGAATTACAACACAATAATCTTAACAATATAATAAATAGGTTAAACACAAATATTAATCTAAGTACTAGATTTAACAACATCCGTAATTATCAACTTTAACTACATCTCGCAAACGCAACAAATAACAAAGCAACTTCACATTAAACAAGGAATCAAATTTCATTTTTTAATCTGCAGGTAAATAAGGAAATCGTTTATCAAGCTTTTTCGCGTGCAATCGCAGATTTTTATATTCTTTTATTGATTCTTAACATGTTACCTCCGTTATGTTCAGTTATGTAATAAATTCTAGCGTCTATAGTAAAGAAATCTTTGTTAATATGCTTCATGGTACATTGGGTAATTGTGCGGTGGACCTCGGACGTAAGAATCGTATGATAGCTATATGAGTTTTACCGTTAAAGATTATATGTTCTTACTTAATCCTTCTTCTTGTAATGTTGATACCTTATTACTTTTAGTTCATAATATGATCCTAGTAGGTCGAAGGGAGGCGAATGATCGGTGTTATTTTGAACATTGTATGTGTGTCTGTCACTATATGTGTGGCATTGAAGCTCTTAAACGGGTGATCGGATTTGGATGCGGTTTATTTTATTTGATAGTAGGTTATCTAGCGGTGGCTCTTAGGCATGTTTGTGTATGTCAAAGTCATCAATACTTCTGTTATCTGCAGTGGCGATCTTCATGAATTCACTCGATCACTTCAGTTTTCAAAATTTTTATTTGCACATGTGCCGTTATACTTTATAATTATGTTCTTACCTACTTAATCCTTCTGCTTTTGGTATTGATGATACGTTACCACCATTGACCATTTGACCCAGGTAGGTCTACTTCTAGTCGTTATTTCATTTTAGTCCAGGTTGGCGGCGCCACTCAAACGTTGTCGTTTAATAACCACCACGCTGTCACTCACTCTTTCTGTTCTACGTGTATCTTTTTTTGAGCTTCAGGAAGTGGGAATGAAATGGGGGGTTTGAACTACATATTCCTGGTCCAGGCTTTCGCTGCCCTGAAGGTTGGAGGAATTCGGGGTTGCGGAATGTTTACAGTGGTTACCGTGACCCTGGAATATAAAGGGCAATCGAAGGGTGCACATGAGTGGGTTTTAGTCAGTAAGAGTCTGACACGCCCTCCCGCCGCACCCAGGACGGGAGCAGTCATTGGATGATTTCCCACTCACCAAAAAAAAAAAAAAAATGTTGGAGGAATGTCCAGGGTCAGGGGTACTAAAAGTAACAAAAGGTGCGTAAAATTCCTTCAATTTGGGGGTTGAATTGGTCCTCTAATTGACATGGTGTAAGACTAGGTCATGATATATTGGTGTTTTAAAATTACTTTGTATATTACGAAGCAGTCGTTAATCGCCAGAATGCCATATGCTCAATATAATATCATAATCAATGAAATGCGATGCCATTGTAGTTAATGATATCGTATTTCGATGACCTTGTGCCTTCAAACAGGAAAGTTTCGCAATAACCCTGGCTGTGTCTATTATTGTATTACTGATATTTCTAGTTCCCATGATAAAGGTCGCAAATATTCCTGTTTTGATAACAACAGGAATGGTCGTTATTTTTCTGGTTGAATATTTGATATGGGAGACGTTTCGGTGTCAAATAATCAGATGATGACCAATTATAAAAGAAAATATAATATATTTAAATAAATACATATAGATTAATTAAACCCCGACACGAATAAGCAATCACTACTGATGTGATCTACTTATTATAAGCTATACATATGTAGGTATATTACTCTAAGCGTTCTTCACATTCTTTTTAACCGACTTCTAACAAAAGGAGGAGGTTCTCAATTCGAATGTTTGTATGTTTTTTTTTTTTAAGTTTGTTCGCGCATATCTCCGTCGTTTGCCAACCGATTTGAACAATTCTTTTTTTGTTTGAAAGGGTAGACTTCCCAAATGGTCCCATTGTCATCAGGTCCAGGATCTGATGATGGTATCATGCCGAAATCGAGGGAACTCCTCAATTTTTTTATAGAAAAACGTACATTTTTTTTTAAAGTTACTCTGAAACGTAGTTGGGACTCTAACTAAAAAGTAAAAAATAAAAAACTTTTTCCAAAAAAAAAAGATAACCGACTTCAAAAACGAAAAGCTCAAAAATAACTATTTCGGAAGTCGGTGGCAAGGCAACACAATTCGACCGGCAGAAGAGAAGCCACCGACTTCCGAAATAGTTATTTTTGAGCTTTTCGTTTTTGAAGTCGGTTATCTTTTTTTTGGAAAAAGTTTTTTGATAAGTTCTGATTAAGTTATCTGGCAGATAAATTCATACAAAATCTGCTCCATTTTTTGAATATATCTTGAAGATAAGGACTATTACGAGGTTGTGTTTCCCTTAGACTTCAGCAAAATCCTTAGATTTTATGTGAAAAAGTGACTTCCATGGATCTATCCTCACAAACTTTTACATTTATGATAAACTAGCTTCTGCCCGCGGCTCCGCTCGCGTTAGAAAGAGACTAAAAGTAGCCTATGTTACTCTCCATCCCTTCAACTATCTCCACTTAAAAAAATCACGTGCATTCGTCGCTCCGTTTTGCCGTGAAAGAAAGACAAACAGACAGACAGACACACTTTCCCATTTATAATATTAGTATGGATACACCGTATAAATAACGATAGCATCAAAAATTGCATCACTCGTCTATATTATTATTACTACATTCTGATTGGCTCCACCTGGACCATTTAAAATTACTCGTTTTGAAATAAAGTATTTTGATCCTGAAAACATTCTTTACGATAACTATTTATTATGATATTAAACACAAGAGCCATTCGAACTTCCTTATTTCGATACATTAAATATTATTTTATATTTTAATACAATTAACAATTATGAAACTTACTCTTACAATATAGACTTAGAGTTAAAATACACTCTCAGACTTTGTAAACGATTATTATTATCAACGAATGACACAACAAAAACAGTTCTCAATCGACAAAGAATTAAAAAAAAAACGAAACGACTTCAGCAAGACTTTCGTTGAGCGTTCTGAAAGTACTCACAATTACACTTATGCAGATATGGCATGTTATTTGCAAGTGAAATGTGGACGACTCGGATTCTTTCACGTCCATATAAATGACAACAGTAATGATGATTTCTTGACGTCAAACTTCAAATGGTATACGAATTAGAGGTATAGGGAAAGGAAAATTGAAAAGTGTTTTTTTTTTGGTGAGTGGGAAATCATCCAATGACTGCTCCCGTCCTGGGTGCGGCGGGAGGGCGTGTCAGACTCTTACTGACTAAAACCCACTCATGTTCCTTCGATTGCCCTTTATGTTCCAGGGTCACGGTGACTACTATACACATTCCGCAACCCCGGCAGGCGTTGGCCCTGTTAGGCCCCTTCCTGTGCTGACTCCTTCTCTTTGAGGCGCGCGTGGAACACTAACGCGCCGTCGACGCGGTCCTGGGTCCTAGCCGGGCGGCGAGCTACCCATCGCTCGCCATCCGCAGAACCGCGCCTACGGTGGCCGGTAGTCGTCTTGCGACTCTCGACGTCTTCGCCTGGGTCTTTGTCCGGGGCGAGAGGCTCGTCGTTGCCTCTCGCGCGCCGCCGCTTCCTTCACTAGCATAACTGCTTCGCAGAAGGAGGCGACGGCATCCCATTCCGTCTCGCCCCGCAGCATGGCCTGAACCAGCGCTAGCCGCGAGAGGTCACCACCGCCGATCGCCTCTACGAGGACACGTCTATGGTCCGCCCATGCGCGGCACACCTCCACCGTGTGCTCGACCGTGTCCTCCAGGCGACCGCTGCAGTGGTGACACCCAGGCGTCGCTTCCGCCTGAATCCGATACAGGAACCTCCCGAACTGACCGTGTCCGGTGAGGACCTGTGTCAGGCGAAACGTGAGAGCGCCGTGGCGCCTCTCCAGCCACTCTTCAAAGAGGGGTCTTACCGCCGCTATTACGGCGTGCCCAGCACTAGGTTGCGACAGTCGCTGTCTCCACTCCGCCATGAGATCCCGCCGGAGCTCCGTGAGCCGCGCCGCGATAACCCGCGGCAGCGGGACTTCGCCCCGGCGTTGCACTTCCACGCGCCACTCGTACGTGTGTGCAAGGACTGTTGCCTCCAGATCCCACGGCGGAGTGCCGGCAAGGAGGCACGCCGCCTCGCAGGAGACCGTGCGGTATTTCCGCACCATGCGAATCGCCATGACCCTCTGGGATGCCCTCAGAAGCCGGGCCGGAGCCGTGGCTAGGTTGGGCGCCCACACCGGAGCCCCGTAGAGGGCCATAGACCGCACGATCCCCGCGTAGAGCCTCCGGCAGGAGGCGTTTGGGCCACCGAGATTGGGCAGGAGCTGTTTGAGGGCAGCTCCAGCCCTCGCCAGTTTGGGGCCAAAACGTCGGAAGTGCTCCGTGAAGTTCCATCGGTTGTCGAGGACAAGTCCCAGGTACTTTATCGTCGACTCGACACCGATGTGAATCCTTCCTACCGCTATCTGAGACCCCGGAGGTGGCCGGTGCCGAGGGCCATGAAAGCACAATTGCAATGTAATAAAATTTTAAAATATACACGGTATTCATAAAAGGAAAATTATCTGTTTGCTTGTTGCGTCTAATCTCCGAAAGGGTTAGACCGATTTTAACGCGATTATCACCGTCAGATAGCTAATTTTAAAAGGAGCAGAGGAGAGAAGTTAAGCATTATTATTGGCAGAGGAGAGAAGTGGAGCATTATTAATAAAAAAAAAATATTTAGGTGTAGCGTAAAAATCATTAAAATATTTGAAACAATTTACACGCTTGCGGAAATTGCAGGAGAATCTGTTTAAAACTTTATAGCTAGATCTTAGACCAATAACCAAGTCAGTAACACTGGATCATCGAGCGACGTGGAGAAGCCAAAAAAACAAGATGTCTTATTTTTTCGGTAATAAAATATGTGACTAATTTTGATTGAATTCAAAAATACCCATCACATCAGGAAAATTATTCATTGCACCTTAGTTGGAAGAGTTAGAAGGTAGGTAAGTTTTGTTACTAGGGCCCCTCTAGGACCAGCAACGTCTCTGTATTGTGAGCGGTCCCGTTTTGACCAAGCTTTGTTTCACAAAGTTCCACACAGCTTAAGTCCTGGTTTCCATCAAAGCGAAGAGAAGCGGAGATGTGTCACACAACCAGCTTGCGTCAATATCCTGTTGGTTAATTACGAGACATCTCTCCGCTTTGGTGAAAACCGGGCCTAATTCCAGCTCTCTTTCAATCACCGTAGGCACGGTTTTGCCGATGGCGAGCGATGGGTAGCTCGCCGACCGGCTAGGACCAGGACCACGTCGACGGCGCGTTTTGTTCCACGCGCGCCTCAAAGAGAAGAAGTCAGCACCAGAAGGGGCCCAACAGCGCCTCGCCTGCCGGGGTTGCGGAATGTTTAAATAGTTACCGTGACCCTGGAACATAAAGGGCAATCGAAGGAACATGAGTGGGTTTTAGTCAGTAAAAGTCTGACACGAAGGGACGGGAGTAGTCATTTGATGATTTCCCACTCACCAAAAAAAAAGCTCTCTATCAATCCTATAAATAAATGTAAAACGGATCACTAGAAATAGAAGCGCGTCACATAATGTAAGTAATAAAACCAATAAGTTGAAATAAAGAAATCGAATTCTAAGACGTGATCTGAAAGGTGTATTCAAAAGCTAGAGGTACTTTTACAGTTACCATTTTTATTGCCAAAATTCTTTCCTTTTGCAGAAATTTAAAAGGACCGTTTTCGAGATGGTTTCTCGCTACAGGCAGTTCACGAGCTATGTTAGCTGAATTTTCATTAAAATCGTATACTATGGTTCTATTTTTATCAGTATTAATTAATTTCATTAGTATTTCAAGGTCATTTTCTAAATCATACTTCATTAGGTCTATTTCTCCGTAAATTTAGGTCAAAAGGTTGCGATGAGACTGTCTTAGGGTCCCAAGTTTGATTTTTGGTTAAGCTTGTGTCGATTTGTGGTTTTGAGTCGGATGAGCAAGTTCAGAGTTTGGAAGTTCACTCATAAATTAACAGTCTTACAAGAGGTGTCGTATAATAATTTAGTGACTGGGCTGAGGAGTTCTGATAGGCATTTGTGCCATGTATGTTTGGAAACCGATCCTAACATTTGCGAAAAGACTTGCAGATGATGACTTTGACGTGGACAACATTTAACTTGCTGGAATTTGGCAGCTCTCTCACTTATTCTATATGCCTGTCTCCTTCTAGGTAATCTAGTCATCATCTGCTATTGTGAAGATCTTAAAAACAGTTATATTAACCTTTTAAGTTAAAACCGTTGTCATTTACTGCAGGAGTATAATATATTATCTACCCTAATATTATGAAGAGGTAAAGTTTGTTTTTTGTTTGTAAGAAAAACTTGACCAAAAAAAAAATTACCTACGGGAGAGGAGTGGTAACCAAATATGAGAATGAGTCCGCAAGAACAGCTATGGTTTTTAGTTCTCTAAGCATCCTAGAGGAATTTGGTTAAAAAAAAGCCACTACGCTTTAAATTTTCACACCGAACGAATGCTGAAATTACTGCCATCACTCGACAACCATATCATTACGTCATAGCGTAACATGAAAACACTTTTATGTGAATATAGCAAAAACACTCCTTCACAGAATATTACTACATATAATATTACCCTCGCTATTTTTATACGAGTGGGAATAATTCATATGGAGCCGAAAACCTCATAATCTTTTATTTTATTTCTCTTGCCGTCTTTATTGTGGGACTAGCTTGTGTGCGTGTGTTTGTGTGTGTGTGTACATAGAATAAAACAAAGTCGTTTTCCGTTGTCTGTCCCTACGTTTAAGCTTTGTTCTTTAAAGTACACATCGAATTTTGATGCTGTATTTGATTCATTCATCCATCCACACATTCAGACCAACTGGCCCGTCAAATGTTAAAGTTAGTGGAGAACTTTAACATTTGACGAGCCAGTTGGTCTAGTGTTTAGTGACCCTGACTGCTAAGCCGGAGGTCGTTGGTTCGATTCCCACCCAGGACAAATTTTGTGTGATGAGCATGATTGTTTGTCTGGGTGTAATTTATCTATAATATGTATGTATTTCGAAAGTATATAAGCATGTATATCAGTTGTCTCGTTACCAGAACACAAGCTCTGCTTAGCTTGGGATCAGATGACCGTGTGTGAGTTGTCCTAAGATATTTATTTATTTATTATTTGTATGTCTACTAGCAACCCGCCCCAAGCTTTGCAAACGGATGTTACAAACCTTTGAAAACCCCGCCTATTTTCGACTATTTTATGCACATTATATACATAATACAAACCTATTAAAAACCGCATTCCTCTTGAACACTATATCTATACCTTTCAACGACCAACCGACAGCCGACTGTCGGGCTGCTATTGTCTTTCCGTTGTGTCTCAAATCAAGTGTGTTCGAAGCATTAAGAACCACATTTAAATCCGTTGCGTAGTTTTAGGCCCGTATTAATAGACGTCACTCAACTCTGATACGCTCTCAAGTTTATTGCTGTCCTTATTTTTTCCCTTTAGAATGACAAGGACAGCAAGAGACTTGAGAGCGTCTCGGAGTTGAGTGACGTCTATTAATACGGGCCTTAAAGCTCTAGCGACAGATAGACAGCAGGGAGCCATTTCGTGCTATATTATGTTGTGAAGACCATATGCTCAACCACAGAGACCGGTCAGTACCATACCAACTGTTATATTATTTAAATTTCTGCATTCGCATTCATCAGCATTCATTCTCATTATGTCCACTAAAAACTCTAGGTTATGGTCAATATATTCAGATTATTCAAAGAGAAACACAGCTAAACGAATTAATGGTTATTTAAATTCGTCTAAAAGCATTTGAACCTAATGTTTATACATAAGGAGTGACCTTAAATTTGCAGTTGAGAAGTTTCTTTTAATAACACGTGTCTGAAGTTTTTATTATTAAAGATTCTTTATTATTAAAGTATTAAAGTTTATTTTTATTTGAAATCGGTCCCCCGATGTTTCACCCGCGTAGTCCCCGTTCCCGAGGTGTTCTTTTTAGGGTTCCGTATCCAAAGGATAAAACGGAACCCTATTAATAAGCCTCCGCTGTCTGTCTGTCTGTCTCCAGGCTGTATCTCATAAACCGTGATAGCTAGAAAGCTGAAATTTTCACAAATGATGTATTTCCGTTGCCGCTATAACAACAAGTACTAAAAATAATAAAAATATAATATTAAGGGGATGCCCAGACAATAAACGTGATCTTTTCGTATTTGTACGGAACCCTTCGTGCGCGAGTTCGACTCCCACTTTGCCGGTTTTTTAGGCTATGGACTATCTCTGTACCAATTTTCGTTTAAATCGGATCAGTATTTTAGCGGGAAAGGGAGACAGACAGACAGAGTTACATTTGTAGTTATAATATTTGTACCTATATAAAAGTATGGAATTGTGAATTTGTGACTTTTTCCGTGTGAATATCGATAATACAGGATGACTGTTAGTTGGTGACCGATACTTAAATCAATTGTCCTCATCATAACAAACAAGCATTATCCGTATAGACGCGCAAGACTGGCAAACCATAGATATATTAAAGAAGTTCTGTGAGCAAACCCTCTTACGCTGCTTACGCAACAAAATGGTAAAAGTAGCTTTTACCCACAACTATGTCCATGCGTTTTATAGTTCTAAGCACTCAGTTCTTAGCAAGAATACTGTAGATTCTAAAAAAAAATATAATTTGACCATACGCTCGTTCGGAGTTCAGCCTAGGTAACTATACAAACAAAATAACAAGGATTACAAACTTTACCTCTGTACATATTATATATGTACATACCTACATATTATATTAATGTAGAAAATATGGTTGAAATTACTAGTTTATTATTCACAGCGTGTACTTAAATAATATTTCATTGTCCTTGAACGTAATTTTAGACAACGTTTTGTGTTCAATCTGCGAGTTGAAATTGCTTTTTGCAGGCGTCCGTCACTCGCTCAAGGCCACGCGTTTTATGCCTACCGCTTCGCGTATCGTCGACGATACAACGAACACCGGGCTGTCGCGCGCCCGGCTGAGTGTTCGCGCGTCACGGGTACAGCGCTGACTATCAAACTGCCGAAACCACGTAATTATTGCGTTATTATAGTGCAATTCCCCTGTTTCCCAATTCTCCTGTTTCCCTTTTAATTATTTATTACAATTATTCACGCGGTTTTGGATATTTTCGACACTAAAATATAATAATCGGGAATTCAAGGAACGAACAATATGCAACAGTCATTTTATTAAACTTTAAAATATTTGATCAACAAATAAAAAAATAATTGTTTTTCTAAAACATTCGTTTTATTACCAATATCATCATACGTATAACCCTAGCACATTTGCCGGAAGACACACACAAACGTTAGTCGGGCGGCGGGCAAAAGAATCTCAACTCTCTTTGTGCGTACTTATGGTTCATTTCTCCTCGCTGCAAACAGCTGGTATTATTATTATGATTTTGTAGGCTATTATAGCGTAGGTATTTTAGTTTTTGTATTGGAGTGAAGTATCTGTTACGTAGTAACTATTTATTAATCTGTGCTTTTTGCTCATATTAGCGTTGCTTTTTTCAAGATCGTAATAAAGAATAATTTTCTTTACTTCGGTGAATTATTGACTTTTATGTTTTTGGAGAAGATGACGGTATTAACCTTTCGACGACCAAGCGACAGCCGCCTTTCGCGCTGCTATTGTTTTTCTATTGTATTTCGAATCTCGTGTGTTAGAAGGCTTAAAGATTTCCACCAAAACGGACTGGAGAGGAGATGTCTCGTAATTAACCAATAGGATATTGTATGTACTGAAGCTAAGTGAGCTGTCAAAATTACGCAAGCTGATTGGTTGTATGAAACATCTCTTCTTCTCTTCGCTTTGACAGAAAGCAGGCTCTAGCAGCACGAAGTAGTGTCTCGAAGCCTATTTTCAGTAAGCATAGCGCCTCACAGGGCTTATTGATATGGTACCTACTTGGTATGCTTAAAGGAGTCAATTTTTTTTGGTCCCACTATAAAACGGTTACGTTTATTAATAATTTTACGCATGAAACAAGTCATCACCTTATTATAACTAACCCACTAAAAATTATATAGATATCTAACGGGAATAATGAAATAATAGTAAAAAACTATTACGGAAAAATGCATGTTGAGGAGCGTTTTTACATTTATTTCAACGTGAATTTAAATATATTATGTGAAACGAAACGTACCTAATTAACATTCCGTTGTAGATGCTCTGTGGTACAGTTTCAATCAGTTTGACACTGACAGACTACATTATTAAGCTAAGTTCATACGACCGCGCGAAACCGCTCTGTACCACTAACCGCGCGGTACAAGACCAAAGTAAGCAGCAATTATCGTAGACATTACCGCGCGTTCTACGTTCGTTGTTTTCAACGAACGTAGAATGCTTTTGCATTCTTGCATCCTATTTTAGTGAAAGACTTTCATTTAAAATAGGATGCAAGAAAGCTTTTTTATTGTCTTTGTCATTTTCTGCGACGACTCAGCCTTCGGTATAAAATCCATAAGCAAATTGCCCCCTCCTCAAGCAACATTGACATCCGGACTGGTATGCACATCATCATGCGAACGCCTCAACCACGCGGCGACGCGCGGCTTCTCGCGGTCATGTAAACTTAGCCTAATAGTTTCCAACAGTTTTCTAGATAGTCAGATAAGTGCTTCTTCTGTTCTTTTCGTATTTTTATTCAATAGATGTTAGAAAAATGGCTTCTGGAGTTACAGTGCATAATATATAAAGCTGTTGTAACAATTGTACAGCTCGATTTCAACGAAATGTGCAACAACTTTACTTATAAAAGCATTGGCGTCCACAGTAAAAGAATAATCGAAAAAAAATCACACCAAAGCCAGGTTTTTATGTCATTTACACCTATATTATTATTGAAAGTGCACTATTCTAACATAAAATACCTAGGAAACCTATTCACTCATTAAATAATCGCTCTTGTGAGATTTTAGGTCATTATGAGAGTCATGTTTTGACTGTCGTATTTCCCAGTATTCCGGTTACTTAGAGTTTTGCTAATATTGCCACTGTAATCTAGAGATTATAAGGAATAAACTAACGTGCATTTCATTAATAAATGCCACAATTTGTGGTGGGCCTAATCCCCGAACAAAAAAAATTGTCTCCTTTCATAAGAGAATATTATATATATACAAGCTGCCTCCCGCGGTTTCACCTGCGTTAAAAATGTCAAGAGTGAACAACCCTTATCACTTAGGAGTTTGAAAAATAGATAGTAGCCGATTCTCAGACCTACTGAATATGCATATAAAATTTTGTAAAGATCGGTTTAGCCGTTTCGGAGAAGTAAGGTAACTAACATTGTGACACGAGAATTTTATATAGGTACTAGCTGGTCCTCGCGGTTTCACTCACGTTACTTTAGGTTTTTGGTTACTGCTTCGCTTCCGTGGGACATAGCGTGATATTACATAGCCTATGTTACTAATTTTTAAAATCGGTCCAGTAGTTTTTGAGCCTATTCATTACAATCAAACAAACAAAGTTTTTCTCTTTATAGAAGTATAGATAGTGTAGATAAGATTATTCCACGTGCTTGCTTAGGTCATTAGGTCCGTGGTTCGGTCTGGAACCACGGACCTAAGCAATAAAGACATTAAATACGAAAGCGAAGGTGTTTTGCCGCAGCAGTATAGTTAAACAGATTTTAATGATTCAAGTAAGTTAATACAGCAATTTAAAGTGAACAAAATGAAGACCTTTCTCCTGGCACGACTAAGTAATTGCAAAATGATACGTCTGGTATCGCAGATACCTGTGAACCTCACACAATGAGTTACGGTAACAAGCAGTAAGATAATGCATACTTATTTGCTCAACGTTACAGAGGAGTAGTAAATGGAGTGATCATGAGAGAATCAAACTCAAACTCCGCCAGTAAACGTCAGATATAAGCCAGTTGCTCGTTAGCTAGTTGCTTGTCGAGTAAATTGCGATAATTATGTACTTAACCGATGAAATTAAATCGTAGTAATTTATGTAACTTGCATATGTTATGCGAGTTGCATAAAACAAACATTCATAACAGATACTAACAGTGTACAACGGGTGAAGAATGCTGAAGATGAGATGTTTTGTCTCTCGTGGATCTACGCTTCTGGCATTTTAAGCACTGATAAAAAATTTGTTTCAGAACTTTCTTCCATGTTTTGGTAGTTATAACTAATGTTTATATGAATACGTCTAAGAAGATTACTTTATATTCTAAGCAGTCACTGTCGTCTGTCCGCTGTTGGCAGATTATAAGTTGCGTTATAAATCTTGATAGAAGTTGGAATACTATACTTCTATTATTTATTTCACCTATTTACATAGATGAGTTATTTTCTAAAAATACATTATCATACTAATGATGTAACGCCAAATGTTTAATAAATTTAATTCAACATCGTGCCTTGTTGCCATATTTTTCTTGCAAACATTACATTCCATTTGCTCATCTTCTGTGGTTAACGCCGACTATTGTTATTTTTGTATACTTTGCGCAAAACGGGAATTGAATTACTGAATGTTACAGTTAGCTGAATTTTAATGCCAAGGTGTCCTTAATGACATTCGCAAGGTTATGGACGCCTGTTGTCAAAACAAATCTATATATATAAAAGAAAGTCGTGTTAGTTACTTCACTTATAACTCAAGAACGGCTGAACCGATTTAGCTGAAAATTGGCAGGGAGGTAGTTTAGAGCCAGGAGAAGGACATAGGATACTTTTTATCCCGTTCGACATCATTCCCGTGTGACTTGACATGTAACGTCAGTCACTATAAAACGTGGTATAACAAAAAAGAATCAGACTTGGAATAACAAAATTGACGTATAATGACAGCTATGTAATGACGTATGGATGATAGGTGGTAGGTAGGTAGTAGGTAGGTAGTAGGTAGGTAGTAGGTAGGTAGTAGGTAGGTAGTAGGTAGGTAGTAGGTAGGTAGTAGGTAGGTAGTAGGTAGGTAGTAGGTAGGTAGTAGGTGTAGGTAGTAGGTAGGTAGTAGGTAGGTAGTAGGTAGGTAGTAGGTAGGTAGTAGGTAGGTAGTAGGTAGGTAGTAGGTAGGTAGTAGGTAGGTAGTAGGTAGGTAGTAGGTAGGTAGTAGGTAGGTAGTAGGTAGGTAGTAGGTAGGTAGTAGGTAGGTAGTAGGTGTAGGTAGTAGGTAGGTAGTAGGTAGGTAGTAGGTAGGTAGTAGGTAGGTAGTAGGTAGGTAGTAGGTAGGTAGTAGGTAGGTAGTAGGTAGGTAGTAGGTAGGTAGGTAGTAGGTAGGTAGTAGGTAGGTAGTAGGTAGGTAGTAGGTAGGTAGTAGGTGTAGGTAGTAGGTAGGTAGTAGGTAGGTAGTAGGTAGGTAGTAGGTAGGTAGTAGGTAGGTAGTAGGTAGGTAGTAGGTAGGTAGGTAGTAGGTAGGTAGTAGGTAGGTAGTAGGTAGGTAGTAGGTGTAGGTAGTAGGTAGGTAGTAGGTAGGTAGTAGGTAGGTAGTAGGTAGGTAGTAGGTAGGTAGTAGGTAGGTAGTAGGTAGGTAGTAGGTAGGTAGTAGGTAGTAGGTAGGTAGGTAGTAGGTAGGTAGTAGGTAGGTAGTTAGTAGGTAGGTAGTAGGTAGGTAGTAGGTAGGTAGTAGGTAGGTAGTAGGTAGGTAGTAGGTAGGTAGTAGGTAGGTAGTAGGTAGGTAGTAGGTAGGTAGTAGGTAGGTAGTAGGTAGGTAGTAGGTAGGTAGTAGGTAGGTAGTAGGTAGGTAGTAGGTAGGTAGTAGGTAGGTAGTAGGTAGGTAGTAGGTAGGTAGTAGGTAGGTAGTAGGTAGGTAGTAGGTAGGTAGTATGTCAATTCGAATTCAATATTCATACTTGACAAGACAACGTCTGTCGGGTCAGCTAGTAAACATTAAAAAACCTGAAACCTGAATATACATTAGCGAAAGTGGTCAACTCAGGTGTATTTTTATTTTTTTAAATATTTTTTTACGCCGTATTATCATACTCTTAACAAGTTAATGGGATCTCCTTTCGTTAATTAATTTTATTTTATTCTACGTTTATATATATAGTAGCTGTTTCTTGCATTTTTGCATGTCCATTTACATAATTAAAACTTTAATCACCGATTTACCCCATTATTAATCGAATTTTCAAGAATTCTTTTTTTTAGTGTGCCTATATTATACAATGTGTAACTAAATTAATGCACTTTGAGAAAATAGTTTGTTCAGAATCGTTTACTGAATCGATTTTTGTAATTTTTAATATAGGTAATATTTTATCCCAAAAATAATTAAAACTACGTAAACTGCTGTCACTCTTCCGCTGTACTGTCAAAACAAACTAAAATGGATGTACGCTAGACCCTTATGCAAGTGCAACTGTGTGCATGCGTGGATTTGTAATGTGACTATAATTTTCTCCCACAATCTGTACAACTAATTTATAAAAATAACAGTGTTTTAAACATAATAATGAAAATTCAGTGTATGTTTTATGATTATAACATAATATTCTAATTGGGGTGTCTGGCGGTGTGCGTTTATTCCGGGACATGTTGTATAAAAAAAGCTACTGTGTAATTTTCACGTTTCTATCTACAGTAATTTCCAACAAAAGCTTGTCTTTTATATACTGGTATAAATGTTACGTATTGAATGTATGCATTACAAAATGCATTACTCAACACCGACGCACTTAACTCCTCTCACATCCTGAAATTAAAAGCAGAAACTTCATTAATATGCTCGTAAAAGCGCTCAATAAATAAGATTACCGCTCGACGTCGAACCGTACTCTTATTTACTGCATTACGTGAAAATTACATTATCGGAAAATTCAGTAGCAACCCACACAGTATAGACACGTATCTTACTTCTATTTAAGTCTATTTCTAGGTGTTGTCTATTTCATGGCCTTTTTCTATAACGTATTTGTTGGCGGATAATGTTAATAAAAGAAATATATTATTTTGACATGAGCTCTGTACATAATGTGTTAAAATTCTTTAGTAGCCAAATATGCCTGTAGATTGAGAATGACCGTGTGTTAATTCAAGTTTGATTAAGTATTAAATATTAGTTAATAAGAAGTTCCTTAAAAGCCAAAATTTTAAAAATCAAATGTTAGACAGGACTAGGCCTTCCAATGTTTAAGAACCTCTTACAAATAATAATAATAATACCAGCCTATAAGTAACTGTCCCACTGCTGGGCAAAGGCCTCTTCTCATACAGAGAAGGCACGAGCATTGATCACCACGCAAATAAAATAGAAAAATAAAATTATAATCTTTCTACTAATTTTGTCTTGTCGCAAGTTCACCTGTTTAAATTTCAGTTAAGTACAGCAGTAGTCCCTGATTCAAAGCAGCCTTGAGGTTCTATCAATATCGGTTCAATGCTTTTGCCATTAGAGCGTTACAGACAGACATAAATAATTTCGCATGTATGTATAATATTAGCATAGCTAATTTTAGATTTTAGTATATCTGGAAGTTGTATAATTACGTCATTCTGCGGTAATAACACGGGATATGGTGGGATCTCTTGAAATTTTTCCTTATGCCGTTACGTCAGAGTTCAAAGTTGCGTAATAGCGTGCTAGACGATAAATTGCAGCGTGTAATTATTATCTTGATTACGATTCTCAACTATATTTGTAATAAAAAAAAACAAGTCTTTTTAGGTGGGTATAAATAAACGTAATTTTATATCCAAAAATATTAAGTGCTCATGAAAATTTTACAATTAGTCAAAGACTTCTAGAGTTTATATACTTCCTAACTAAAATAACAAACTTTTCAAGGTTCCGTACAAAAATGATACAGAAGGAACCTCTATACTTTCGTCATGTCAGTCCGTTCGTTCGTCCTTGGCCTACCGTCCAAACGGTTAATGCTAAAACGATGAAATTTTGCATGAATATGTGTATTTACAACGTCTACCAACTGCTAGTCAAAATAGGGCGTCCCCCACCCCGCTAAAAGCTAAACGGCTGGTTTGAAAATTTTGAAAAAAATCGTGTTGGCAGTCCATGTGTTTAAAGGAAAACTATATGTAACAGCTTAGATAATTTTGTTGGATCAGGAGTTATAAAGGCCTAATCTGAAAAAACGCAGATAATGCCGAACCTCAACTTAACCTTTAACCGACAGCCGGCTGTCGGGCTGCTATTGTATTTCTATTGTGTGTCTCGAATCACGAGTTCGAAGGATTAAAACCATAATACAAACCGGCATAATACAAACGGCATAATGCGAAGGCTGTTTTGCAAAATGATTCTTTACGGAACCTATTCTATGCGTGGCTTGACATGCACTTAGCAAATTTTTATTATTATACTAGCTTTTGCCCGCGACTTCGTCCGCGTGAATTTCAGACTCGTGCAAAGTCGCATATTAAAAACCAGTAGTCCGTGGGGCTTTTGCTGGCAAGGGGTTCAGTGGCTTAGCCATAAAAGTGTAATAGATACTAGATAGACAGAATTTAATTTCGCATGTATAATATTAGTATGGCTAAATTTAGATTTTAGTATATCTGGAAGTTGTCTAATTACGTCATCTTGCGGTAATAACACGGGATATGATGGGATCTCTTGAAATTTTTCCGTATGCCGTTACATCAGAGTTCAAAATTGCGCAACAGCGTGCAAGATACTAAAATTCAGCTTGTAATTAAATCCTGATTACGATTCTCAAGTAATTTGTAAAAAATAGTTTATTAGTAAAGGACATCCGGCAATTTTCATAATGAGCTGGGCAAAAATTGCGTGGCTAGATCTAGAATTATTGCCAATTGCTAGGCCACACATACAGTACTTAACCCTTTAACTGCTGTTTCTTAGAGCTAATAAAATGAAAGACATAAGTACTTTCAATACTGTTTCACAATTTAGTCACCATTAAGAAAAGGCAGTCACAGTAGGTTAAGATACGTGTGTCAAGCGTGTGTCCTAACTATTGCAAATAATTTTAAGTCTGGCTACGCCAATATTTTTTTTACCCCTTTTGTCCCTTAGCATCAATTTGTCAGTTTGTTAGCTATTAAACCTTCGAACACAACGTGATTCGAGTCGAGACACAATAGAAAGACAATAGCAGTGTGACAGCCGGCTGTCGCTTGGCCGTCGAAAGGTTGAATGATATACAAAAAAATACTGATTATCTTGTCACATTTTAGTATACATTCGAGGCAATCAAAAGTTTCCGATGTCCAGATAATAATCGACCAATACATACACTAGGAAATACTAAGTAACAAAACAAAGAAACAAAACACGACCAGGTTCAAATTCCCTTTCTTTTTCTTCACAGTACTATTAACATTAGCACCAATACACCATTCTACCAACATATGGTCATGTATCATGTAGGTACATAGAACTGGCATTGTCCATTGTTCACGCTTGATCACCCTACGATTTATACCGTCTAGATCAAGTTGCGATATTAGTATTGCGAATTCATTTAAACTTTATTGTGTTACACCTTACTGACTTGGCATCGATCCTACAATTCTTCTCTTTGATCAGCTTTATATTTTTGCTGTGTGTGGTCTGCTTGTCTATGGTGTACTGTCACACCAATATGATTGAGTGATAGCTCGTATCTAGCTTACTTCACTTAAACACAAATCTAGTGACACGATATGATTAATTTGTCTAGGATTCGGTTCATTTTCCGTCCATAGATATATTTTATATTTCTAGGACTTAGTCAGTCAGAAAGTCAAAGCTTTGTCATAGGTACGTCTACAGAAAAGAACGACCAAGCTACCCTTTCTCCTTTAAATCGATTGAAACTCAGGACATTGTAGGATTGCTAGGCCTTCGCCATCCAAGAAACACCTTCCCTTTATTAACTTTATCGACTGCCGACAGACGAGAACCGCTACATAATAGTTTCATTTTCAATATCGTCAAAGCCGTGAAAAATTAACCAGACTTTGCTATAAATAACAAAAGATAAACAAACTAAAACATAATTATTTAGTAACGAAAGTCAATTTGCGTCAAAACAAAAAGCCGTGAGCCTGTGCATGTTATAAAAACTAACCAATGTGTTTACTTTCACGTCGTCGCGAGCGCCACAAACGACTTCCATAGCTTGTTCAGCTGCCACAGATTGCGTCTCGCTCTTACATACGCGATTTGAAGAGAAAGACAAGGATGGATGGAGGAGTTTATGACGATTTTTTTATGGAATGGAATGCAGCCTTTTGCATTTCCGTAAACAAAAGTGTATACTGTTTCACATTTGACTGCTTTGAAGTTCATAGCTGTGGCTAATGGAGACGATATATTTAAGATTAGAGCCGGGGTATCGTCCGTATCACCACACAATAATACGATACGATCAAGCAAAAAAATTGAAAAAGAGAAGGTAGCAGGAAGATTAGAAGGTGTTTATAGTAGTCCTTTATCTCTATTCTCTACCAATTTTAAGAGATTACGAAGACTTATTCAGCTCTATTCTCTATTCAGCTTATGTCCATGGAAAAAACGTTTTTGTACGAGAGGGGAAGAGTCCCGAAACTTCGTGTTTCATCCTATTTATTTAAGACATCTTTTCTCTTAAGGCATTGTGGCGCCAGATTCTCGACGTTTGCCACACTTCCTTTTTAATGCTTCGTACATGAAAAGGTGCACAAAGATAACTCTCTTGTAAGTCTGTTGGTGTGCCACCACCGATTTCTTCAGGAACGGGTGGACCTAGCATTTTTTTTATAATTGTGTGTCCACAAGTTGACAGTCCACCATATTTGACATCATCCGTGCTTCTTAGTTATAGAGCTTTTGGCTCTCATATTAGAACTCTTATATAAAACCTAACACGATACGTGCACTCCACCTATTCGTTTCGTGCCGGAATCGAAACGACACGCAACTGTCACAGTGTTAATTGCATTGTCACTATTAACTGTCATAATTAATTTTTCAATTCAATTTGTTCTCACGATCTCTATCGCTTGATAGTAATTCTATAATTCAGGAAATAGTAATAGTTTAATAAGCTTCACGTATCAAATTATCAATGAATCACCACAGGAATAAAGACGGTTTAATAAGATTTCTAATTAGCATCCGTCCGGTAAAGGAAGCGAGTTAAACTGCTGGTAACAAAAAGGAAAGCAATAAAAACCTCATTATGTAACCTAATATAATAAATGATTTATAAAACTACTTGGTTATTAACATAATTTATTCCATCTTCTTATCTTTAGAGGAAAAAACATTATTTAGTTAACGGACATAGGTTTTTTAGGTGCCCCTTAATAAATTCGTTGTGGATTCACGAATTATAATGGAGTTGAATTGGTCACACTCAGCGGAAGGATTCCAATCACATTCCTAGACAAGCTGTGGATTGGGATCCTTGAAGATAATGCATGATCCTCCTTTTAGGGACTATGCACACTTATTCAGCTCTCCTCAGCTACTAAAACAACGATTCTGAATGAACAAGAGTACACGTCCGTTCAGCTTTCCGCATCTGTTCAACTTTCGTCATCATCATCTCCCTAGCCTTCTCCCAGCTACGTTGGGGTCGGTTTCCAGCCTAACCGGATTCAGCTGGATACCAGAGTTTTACGTGAAGCGACTGCCTATCAGACCCTCACAACCCAGTAACTGGGCGACACGATACCTTTTGGTTCGACTGGTCCGACTTTCGGACTTCTGAATACCCGTAACGACTGTCAAAGCTCTACGAATGACAACCGGGACCAACGGCTTAACGTGCTTTCCGAGGCACGGGATGTCAGTGATGTCCAAGATAAGCTTTAGAAAGTACAAATGAATTGAAAAAGTCACATTGGTACTTGCCCGGATTCGAACCCGGCAACCTCTTACAGGAGAGGCGGGCGCCTTATCCACTGGGCCATCACGCACGACACATTCACGACATCTGTTCAACTTTCGTACAAAATCTTTGTTTTCTATGGACATAAACTGAATGGAGCTAAATACATGTGCGTAGCCCCTTAGTCGTTTTAGAGATCTTTGTGATGGAACTTGTCTGAGGAAGATCTAATAACGAGATAAATAGACGTCCTAAGCACTGACTTTGGCTTAGCACTATACCTGTCACTCATACAACCGCCAAACATCAAGTGCACAATAAAGACGGGGACATGGCTAAGCCAAAGTCAGTGCTAAGTAAAGTCTATTTATTTCGCCATTAGTATTCTTATTACTGCCGCCGAGCAACGTTCTGTGTTCCGGTTTGAAGGGCATACAAGTGCCGAACATGTAATTTTTTCTTGGGGTGGTCAGCTTAGACAGTCTAGATATCAATCTGATATGTGGCCGGCTGGTTGGTTTCCGACAGTTTGTGTGCCACTCAAAGAAACAAAAACATCCTTTTACCGACCATACCTGTCCCTCAAGAATTTCATTTCCAATACAATTTCCTTTCAATCTATTTTCTCTTTGAACGAAAGTGCTTCTTTTAAGATAGGATAGATAAGAAGCCTGTCTATGTATTCGATGTTTCTCGAACAGATTCTTCACATCAATGGTTTTATTCAAAGAACTGATAAAGAACCTATGTTTTTCTATGCTAGGTGTATTTTTCTATGCTAGGTGTACCCGCTAGGAGATGATTCTATTCATAAAAACAAACAACTTTTATTATGGAACCAACTCTAAAATCTCGAAAAAAATATCAGCTGTTACATACATTATGGTCCGGAGGGCAAGACCAAAAACACACCTAGTATAAACCCGATTAATGATAAATAAATGAAGCATTTTGCATTTTAGTAGCCAGTTTGTTTGCGTGAATATTTTTTCAGATAAAAGTTGTCTATGTCTGTCCTTGCAGTTTTAAGCTTACCCCTTAAAGAAATAAATTTGATCAAACTCGGTCCAGTAGTTTAGCTGTGAAACCGACACAAACAACTGGATAGAAAAGCAGACAGACGGAGCTGATTTCGCCTTATTATAACATAGGTCATCTGCCCTATCTATGAAGGATCACGAATTAAGGAATACCACAGGACAGATAGAAGAGGTAGAAGGGCCAGCTGAATCTGGTTAGGCTGGGAGCCCAAACATACTTGGGAAAGGCTAAGGAGATGATGACAGAACAGTTAGAAATTTTACCATAAATCTAAGACACTAATGGCGAGATAAATAGAAGTAACTATGCACTGACTTTGGCTTAACACTATACCTGTCACTGTTACACAACTGCCAAACGTCAAGTGCACAACAGAGACGGAACATGACTAAGCGAATGTATACGTGTTAAGTAAAGTCTATTTATCTCGCCATAAGAAGACTAAGGTTTTACTGTAAAATTACCGTAGCTCAAGCTTTTCCTAATACAAACATCCTGTGTAGATGTATATGTGGTTAGCGAGCGATGCGAGGGGGATAAGGCCGAGTCACAACGCTTGGCAGACGGATTGGTAAGTGGTAACCGCTCGCTGGAAGATTGTATCAGTGCTACAATGTTGCCCTAGTGCTCTCCAAGATTTTGCAATGCCTAACCACAAAGGTGTGAAGAATAAGGGCATTCTTACATGAGTTACCATTGTTGTGACTAACGTTTTATGGTCTATGTTTGAGATTGGATTAGTAAAATTATCAAAGACTAGATTTAGCTAGTTTTAGAGCTGAATTTCCAATAAGTGTTCCTTAGTATTTATCAAATCTTAACAAAGAATACACCCTGCAAGTTTCATGTCTCTAGGACCAGCGAAGTGCATTTATAATTATATCAACCAACAGTCAGGCAACCAGTCAGTCAGTTGATTTACTAATAAAAAATCTCTTCAAATGCATCACCTTCAGACGTAAATATGCACATCTATTAAATTGTAACTGAAAACTTAACCGTGATCAGAATTCTGGTTAGGTGAATCCTTTTAACATAATAATAATTTATTATGTTCTTGAAATTTGGTTTTCTTCAAATCACTTGTCTGCATTTCATCTTTATTGGCCTTGGCTTTTATTTCTTTCTCAGTAATGTCATCTTCTATACCAGTCTTATGTTTTACTTTAACTGCTCCCTATGTAAGATTTATTAAATATAACCGAACGTTATTATTTATAACAAAATCTTAGTAGTTTCAATCCACTATCCACACTCGAGGCCGTCCGTTCACTCGCTCTTTAAGATCCCGCGCTCCATATTGCACCACAGTCTACACAATATACTTAATACACGTATTATTATTTATTATATTGCTGCTTTTAAAAGTTATTATGCCAATTAATGTATAATTGATCGAATTAGCCAATCAGGCCGCGTCTGCAAAGACTGTTCAGTACGTATTTTTAAACGATATTGAGACGAATATGAAATTTGAACTGAGATATTTGAATACAGCTGGCCAATAATTCTATGTTAATTGACCTTTTGACGACAAACCGACAGCCGGCTGCCGGGATGCTATTGTCTTTCAGTTGTGTCTCAAATCACGTGTGTTTGAAAAGGATTACGATTTTAATTAAAAGGTCTGATGTGCATCATTGCTATCTCTGCGATATTAGATGAGAATTTAACAAAAAAAAATTATAAAGCCCTAAGTAATGTTTAATTTATTCGGTTTTGTACATTTGGGTATCCTTATAATAAAAATAATGTATTAAGTATTCTTAAAAATAATTATTTGTTAAATGAAGAATAGTAGTACTCGCCTGCAGAATTTTAAAACACATGAGTTAAGTCTTTCAGTGAATCGACTTTTATAATCTGCGCGCGATAATGACGGGCTATTTTATTTAGTTATTTAAGATTTAGAACTAAACAGTGATGATGACCACGACTCTCAGACATAAGGGGCCATTCCCAAAGAGAAAGAGGTAATAGCTACTAGAAAAGGCCACAAATTAAAGCAGAAGTACGAAGATAAAAATAAAACAATGTGTGATAAATCATTTCCACTGCACATGGTTCTGTAACATCATAATGAGATAAAGACGGTTCGTTGGCCAATCTTGTCCGGCCAATCTTGGAAGCCATTTTCAAAGATAGCGGAGATAGAAATATTGTGTGGCGTTAGGTGATGTAATTTTATAGAGTTTATTATTTTTGTTACATGTAAGTGAATAAGAATTGGCGGCTTTATTCCGATGTCTAATTCAGGTCTTTTTGCGACTTTTTGCTTCGCAGGAAAGAAATGCTTGAAAATAGCGAGTTTGGTCGCGTGTTACGCTTTGCAGGACGTTGATTACTTTATACGAAATTGTGTCTCAAGATTTTCGAAAAAAGAAACATCTTATTTTTTAAAAACCAACGAAAAAAGAGGATTGTTATAAGTTTTACCGCTATGTGTCTGTCTGTTTGTCTGTGGCACTGTAGTTCTCAAACGGGTGAACGGATTTAGATGCGGTATTTTTATTTGAAATTAGGTTATTAAGCCATCGTTTTTGCACATGTTTTATCAATATCGGTTTAGCCGTTTCGAAGATATCAACTCTTTTGTTAACTGAAGTCGAGCTTGACAATAGGGTATTACACTCTTTTTTTTTAAGTATTTCAAATAACTCCTACAGTACTAAGAAACCACTAAAAAAAATCCAAAATTTTTATTTAAGCGCTAAGTACCCTAAAAACGCTTTTAAAAATTGTATTTTCAAATTTCGCGCGAAAATTTCCAAAAACGCAAAACGCCGTGGGCGTGGTTTTGCTTTGGCGATATGACGTCCTTACGTCATGTAAATAAACAAACGCGCTGTGACACTTTACATAATTTTTATTGTTTTTATCTCAAAAATTAGTTACTGTTCGACTTACCGTTGATGTGCGTTTCGGAATGCAAGAACACAAGTGTGAAAACATCGGAATAATTGTGAATTCTAGTGTTAACTGATTCAAATTTAAGAAAAACTTAGTTAAAAGTTGTGGGAAGAGTATTCCAACTATTACACCATAAAAACCCGTTTGTACCGTTTGTACTGTTGTTGTAAAGATCACTTTGATGTAAGTACACATGTGCATTAGCCATCTAAAATATCTTTCACAATAACTTCCATGAAAAAGTATATTTTTATAATAAAGATCGTATTAGGAGGTTATAAATAAAACAAATAGTGACGTCTAGTTGACACTGTTGACAGTCGACAGCTGTCACTGTCTATGGTCTGTATTTCGGTGTGTTCAAGAACAGGTAAAAAAAACTGAAAACTTTGAATTGAATTTAAAAAAATATTTTCTAGTTTTATGAACTAAAACTAACACTGTTCGGCTGCTTTTTGCTTAAGCTACCTCAATAATATATTTTTATATTTTTTCTCTTATACAGTGTAATACCCTATTTCAGGGCTGGTTTTTTTAATAAATCCTTAATTTAAGCTTATTAGAATATTTAACAGTGTATAAACAATCTGAGTACTTCAATAATGTGTCCGTAATTAAATGCGTAATACCAAGGCGTTTGCTTTTCACGCGTGTTCAAGTATTTTCATAATCAACATTAATTATTACACTTCTAACATAATTTCGTAACAGCTATTTCTTACAAATATGCATGAGACGTGCCATTTTTTCAAAGGAATCACACGCGATTATAGTGCTTTAGTTGACAGAATAAAGGCTATAATCGAGTGCTGTGAAAAGACTTACAAAACGGTAGTTTCCCCGTTTTTTTATGATGATTATTATGTACCGAAAAAAATATCTATTGTATGCGGTTAGGTACATCAGTGGTTTGCGGTTTTCAATTTCACCAAAAATTTTGTGTCATTCTTTGTATAAGAACTCTCTGCAGCTTGCCGTTTCGAAGCTATTGGCGCTGATTCTCTTGTTCACTCACTTAATAACAAAATTTAAGTTAAATGCATCTTTCTCTTTCCATTTCTTAAAGAAAAGGACAGAAGATACATTTCAGTTTAATTCTGTCAAATTAGACATCGCGTCAAGAAAATCGACGTATTTTTAGTCGCCATGTTTTTAATCGCGTCTCACTTATATATGGGTGTCTAAATTTGACAGGACTTAATTAATGTTTTATCTTCTGTCCTTTTCCTAATGAAATGGAAAGAGAAAGTTGCACTTAACTTAAATTTAGGTTAGTTTGTGAACAAGAGAATCGGCACCAGTATTTAGAATCGTTGATATAATTTTTAATCTCATTGTGAGAGCTACATGGCCTCCCGTGACTAGAAATATTTTCTTCATCATGGATATCCTTAATTCAATTATCTTTTACGGTTAAGTACTGAGAAGTTCTTATTTTTTTGAAGTGAAAACTTCTTTAGCGGCTTTGAGCACTTTTTCTGTAATGGGTATAAAATCTTAAACTCGCGTCAGGACACGTGACCTGATCGAAAAAGCGTAGGACGGATGGATAGTAGACAGCTGTCACCATCCATGGATGCGCGTGGCACGCTGTTAAGAGGACGAATTGGAAATTTTGGCATCAGTGATCTCTATTTTTGTCAGTAATTACGAAACGAATAAAAATATGAGTTGGTGATCTGAACAGTTCATGATGAAAACCTTATTTTGTTAAAGTTCATTACATGATTAAGTAACTTTTGTAACAGAGAAAAAAATATCAAACATACCTCTTTTTAAATAGAGTTTCACATTTTATGGGCAAACGGGACCGATTTTAGCCTCTCAACTTGCTCTGTAGACAAGTCTATAAATACTCCTTAAAATTGTAAGAGGAATTTCTCAAGTCATCATTTCCGACTAAATAAAATAAGAAAAAGCATTTTGTCGTTTACGTCCTTTTGTTATAAGCTAACGCGCATATGCAATCCTCGCCCCGCTGAGACGCTCAGTCCCCTCTTGACCATTGTCAGCGACGGGTCTGTGCTAGTCGGCTTTCGGACTGCATCGGCGATTGCGTGATCAAATTTAGCGGTTTTATTGAATAAAAATGGGAAAAATGAAAGAAAGATATTCCAAAAGGAAAAGAAGAGCATGTCTTTTAGAAAAATGTGCAAATATGACGAAAAGAAAGTAAGTTTTCATAATGAATTGTGAAATGTAAAGTTTACTAAAAAAGATGACGTTCAAAAAGTCACTTTGACTTCAATGATGTTTATCAATGTTCGGAGAGCGAAACTATGGAGTCGTCAACTTGTAACAAAAATAAAGAAATGACAGCTTCCTTTTTAAGGTATGTATGAAAAATTCCTGAACCTCCTAACGTTTTGTAAAAGCTATAGGTAGTATTATTATTACTAAATGATAATATTGATTATTGTAATGATAGATGTAAGATGGAATAATGAAATAAAACCTTTTTTTTTTGTAAATTCTAGAAATGTAAACGACGCTTTACCGAATTATGCAGAGTTGCAAAACGTGTAGCCCGCTTAAGTTTTTGTTGCTATGTATTATTCAATATTACAATCAATATACCTAATTCAACGATGAAGTTAAAATCCTCTTTTATTCCGGGACCTCTTTTATTTTAAAAATGCTGATACTAATGACACTAACATATCACAAAACGAGGGCATTCCCGCAGCTACAGTGAGTATATTAGACAATTTTGTTCTTTATACATAACCGACGTATTAGTTAGTACTAGGCCCTGAATTATTTATATTTTCAGATTAGCGGACAGTGTTCGAGTGATAAAGTTTCTACAGAAATGATAATTCGACGCCCTACTGAAGCACTACTAAGTACTCGGTTTATAAAACACAATAGATTGTCTGATTTTGTCGGAAAAGATGGAAGCAGTTTTCAATGGTTGCCTAGATATGAGAACCTAATAAAAAAAAAATGATACATAATCAGTATCTGTGAAGTAAATAAATAAATAAATATACAATGGGCAAGAAATCATTTTCCTGTGCCATGCTATTACATCCCATTGTACGATATTGATACTTATTTTTTATATTAGTTTCAGATGGAGCCGGAGGTACTAGATATAGGCCATAGAATAATTTAAGTGAACCACTTTGTAACAGAACTTTAAAGTTCTCTAAACACATTTTTTTGTTTAATTGTGGATTATAGCCACATTAAAATTTGAGTCTAAACATCACGTAGGCTTGCAATCAGAATTTACATGTGTTTTTTAATTGTGTGGTTACAAAAATAAAAAAAAATCGTCATTGGCTGATGTAAACAAAGACGCCGTTGCTGGAGTTATGGCTGCTGGTTGTGGTCAAGCACAGCTCAATCAATTTTTGTCTGGAGTAGGTTTACCCAAAATGCCCGATTTTACTTACAATAAAATGCATAACGATATCTGTGATGACTGGGAAGAGACTGCATGGGATGAGATGGAAAAGGCTGGCGATAAAGAAAAAGAAGCTGCAATAAAGGAAGGGAGAGTCAATAAAGACGGTATACCGCATACATGGCGTGCCTTTTAACTTTTGTCGTTTGAAGGAAATACCACATCTAGAACCATATAGTATTTTTTATTGTTTTTAAAAGTATTTGCGACGTAGTTTCATTGACTTTTGCATAGGCTCGAATCAGCTTAAAAATATTCATTTCACTCCAAAGTAGGAGTCTTCGATATGGCTGGTTTGAAGGCGACGACTGTTCCTTCACCTGACTGAAACCTTTGACCACATAGGTTTTTCTTAATTTTAGTAAATGTAAAGAAATTGTTAGGGCTTAAGTGAGGGCTCTTTAGAACATCGTCAAGATCTTTTACGTTTTTCTGCTTCAAATACTTAATTGTTTGACAAGCGCTTTGTGAGCTTGCGTTGTTGTGGTGTGGGATGATGCATCGTTTTGGAGAGATTTTCGAATTTCAGCAATGACTTATGGAAAATAAACTGTGGTATACCAGTTTGCATTAACTGTTTTACGGTTTTAAAGTATAATTGTCGCAACGTTATCGGTTTTCTCAACGAACATGGCGACTTACTTCCTTGAAATGCTTCTGAAGCGAACAACTTTAGTAGGCTTTGGTTCGTTTTGGAAGACCCAGATTTTAGATTGATGTTCAAAATCAGGACCCTAGGCATAGATCTAAGATGCGTCACTACTGATGATGTGTCACCTCGGTTGAACTTTTGAAGAGTTTTCTTACATCATCCGACGTGGGGTGCCTTTTGATTGTCGGAAGGAAATGTACGACAACCCAACGGAAAAATAGCTCTATCCCACCAAGTGCCACATGCTAGATCATAGCTGTCCCTGAAATGTCCAATAATGCCTCTATCCCTGTATATGCTACATTTTGAACTTCGAGATTTTGTTGTTTCTCAACGAAGATATTTTTCTCAGTGAAGGCGTATTTTAGACATCTTTCATGAGATTTACCGCTAGGGCAGATATATCGACGCTAAAATTCTAAATTTTAGAAATCAACACTCTGCCAAGATGGATCATTATCCAGGCATACAGATATTATCTCTCCGAATCACTAAAGTCGTGGTAGGCTTTTTCGAAAGTTATAGAAAATTGTAGCACGAACATTTTCCTTAGTGAGATTCATTTTTGTATGTATCTTGACAGATTCAAATTGACGTTGTGACTAAACAACTGCGTTAATCCCAGGTAATACTTTAAATTTATAATAGTTTTTGAAATAACGCTAATTCGAATATTGAACACTTCCAATTTCAAAATTACCCGTAAATGTATAAACGACAAATTTTAAAAGGCATCCCTTGTAGATGTCATTGCAGTTGGCTGTTGGCGTAAGCGATCTTACCGGAATAAATATGCGGCATTAACAGGGTGTGCAGCTATAATTGGTAGACGTTTTTGTAATTATTTCTTATTACGATAATAAATATTGTATAATAATAATACCTTACACACCTACACCTTAGGTTGACTGGGAGAAAATGCCTGCGGCATTAAGTCCGCCTGTGTACCGTTGTGCATAAAGTATAAATAAATAATAAATAATACACACGAAGTGTTATATGTGTTTTATTGTAAATGATATCAATGTAGAATAAATTATGTTCCTTGTTAAAATAAATAAACACACACACACACTCACAGTAATTTAATACTTACAAGGAAAAGGTTCCAGCCATACAATACTTATGTAAAAGTAAACAAAGATATTTTGATCGTATAAAATATGATTTTTTTAAACATTCTACTGTAAAAAAGAGATCTATCTGCTAGTGTTTTTCAAATAACGAAAATCTAAATTACGTTATTTGAACTAACACGTGCTAGTGTTAGCACGTGTTAATTTATTTCCGGAAAGACAATCAATAAAAAAGACAGGAAAATTCATAAAAAAATTGTAAGACAACTCCAAGGTGTCTATGTTCCGAGCCGCCACCGCCGCGCACCGCTCGCCGGCGCCCTCTGTTGCAATGCATACGTTACTTACCGGGGTGTGTGCGGGTTGCGGGGTGCGCGCGCCTGGTTTTTAAAATTATTGTTAAACAATTCGTCGCCTTAATAATCAAGTTTTCACTTCTGCCGGCACTCCCGGAGTGCAACCCGTCTTTTTTTTTTTATTACACCTGTGGTGTACTGATGGATTAAGCGCGGGAAATAAGGACTTCTTGGGGAGGGACAAAAGGGGGCAAACTATATCCCTGTATTTTTAGCCGACTCAATAGAGTCGTGTAATTTTTAAGCGTGTCCTGTTCTGTCTCTCTGTGGCTCCGGTGAACCAATTGGTTATCATCTCCCTAGCCTTTTCCCAACTGTGTTGGGGACGGCTACCAACCTAACCGGATTCAGCTGGATACCGGTGTTTTACGTGGAGCGACTGCCTATCTGACCTCCATAATCCAGTAACTGGGCGACACGAAACCTCTTGGTTAGACTGGTCACAGTTTCTGGCTAACCTATATAACGACTGTCAAAGTTCCACAAATGACAACCGGGACCAACGGCTTTACGTGCTTTCCAAGGCACGGGATGTCAGTGATGTCCAAGATAAACTTTAGAAAGTACATATGAATTGAAAAAGTTGCGTTGGTACTAGCCTGGATTCGAATCCACAACCTCTTACACTAGAAGCGGGCGCCTTATCGACTCGGCCATCACGACCACCGGTGAACCGATTGGTATATAGTTTTTTATTTGAAAGTAGATTATCTAGCGATGGTTCTTAAACATTCTCATCATCATCATTCTCTTTATTAGTGACCGATGCATGTACCATTAAAATCAGTTCTATTCTATCGTTTCCAATTTATCGATTCTTTTGTTAGCTGCAGTAGTGATCTTAATAACTTCGATTGTGTTTTTTTGTTAATTTTAATTTACACTCGTTTCGCCTCATTAATTATAGCGGCTTATTGGACGATTCGCACGAATTTTACTCGCACAAAACGTGCGAATCGACTCCTTTAAAAAAATATTATTTTTCTGTAGTCGATTCGCACAAAGTTCATTTATTGGCGTGCGAATCGACACCTTCACAAATATGTAGTAGGCTATTCGCACACATATGGTTTTTAACGGAATGCAGTTAAGATAAAGTACACTTGAGTACAGAAGTAGTAAGGTCAAATGTGTTTTACTACTCGTAATACATAGAAAGTAAAAACACAATCTACACACATCAACATGGTCTAGGGATATTTCAATAGGCGAGATGACAAAAAAAAGTAATTAGTCCGTCAGTTAGATAATCAAAAAATTTGGGACACGTATTTTTTCTTTTTTTTCGTAAACAGAAAATGACGACAATACAGTGAGTTGAAGTTTCGTGAAACGTCACACCTTTGTATAATTTTTACTGAGGAGTGACGTCACAAGCCCCCTCTCCGGAACTTTGATGCTCTTTATCTCTGTATTTTGTTATTAATTTGATCAAGCAAAAAATATTTGTCCAATATTTTTGGACTGTCTAACAGACGGACTAAATAGAATGTCATTCTTTTGATGTAGTCAACATCCCAATGTAAGACACCTACACATTAAAATAAACCTTGTTTATTATCCTCTCTAATCTGATAATGAACTTTTAGATAAAGGTAAATTAAAACAAAATTTTCAGCCAATGCACGACAATGCAATACAAGTTGGTTACAACACAAGCTTTAGACTGGCCTGCACAATCCCCTGACTTAAATCCTATTGAGCATGCCTAGGATATGCTTCAGAGAAGAGCTCTTAGGAATTCCCCTGAAGATATTGTGCATGAAAACCAGCTTTTCTTGCATCTTAGCAGGACTTGGGACAGTATTCCGCAACAGGATATTGACACCCTTGTTTTGAGTATGCAGAACCGCTGCAGATGTGTCATGAGAGTCTTAGGTGGATCCACGGATTATTAATTTTAAGTTTTCAACAATTTTTATAAGAAATAGTTTTTTGTTAAGGTTTTGATGTTTCAAAAATAAAGTTAAGATTGAAATTTTATCAGAGTTTTCCTCTTCTTCTAAGTTTTTTTTAAGTGTATCTTCATCTAAAAGTTTATTATTAGATTAGATAGGATATTAAACAAGGTTTATTTTAATGTGTGGGTGTCTTAATAAAATGTCAATAGAATTTTAGTTATTTGTTTAATTGAAATATCCCTAGATCATGTTGATGTGTGTAGTAGATTGTGTTTTTATTTTCTATCTATTTTTTTTGGGAAGTGGGAAATCATCAAATGACTTCTCCCGTCCTGGGTGCGGCGGGAGGGCCTGTCAGACTTTTACTGACTAAAACCCACTCATGTTCCTAAGGTTGCTCTTTATGTTCCCGGGTCAAGTTCACCCAGGGTAACCCCCCGTCCCTGGGCAAGAGTAAATTTATAACCCAACCAGAGGGTCCACCAGTTCCCTGGCTGGGGGTGCGCTAGAGACTGATGCGCCATCCATTACTGCAAACGCAAGTTATAAATGACACTACTCCTCAGCCATTCGTATCTTCACCACGCACCAGAACTTGGTAATTTTTTATAGAGGTTGTCTTCCTCGCGGCCCGGGCGGTCAAGCCAAGGCCCTCGACCCCCGTCGAAAGTCAAAGACATGAACGTAACAATCTTCGGGGCTACGAGAACAACGGTGACAGGAGGAGGTGACGACCCCCAACTGCCTGCTCTGCGGCAGGGTGAGTGCACGCAGAGCCCGTTCCCCGACTCCAACGCACACTGCCCTCTGCTACATTCAGAGGGACAGGTGGTGAAGTGCACCGCGACAGAACATTCGCAGGCGGGCAATGAGACCCCCCAGGCACACCGTACTCAGTGACGAGTCGTTGCCCACCTTCCAAAGTGCACCGGCCCGAGGACTAATCTTCGGCCCGAAAGAATCCATAAGCGAACTCCAGCCCTCGGGCACACGAGGAGGTTTTCTGTCCAGGCACCCCATTTTCTATCTATTACGAGTAAAACACATTTGACCTTACTGCGTCTGTACTCAAGTGTACTTTATCTTAACTGCATTTCATAACAAAAAAAAAACAATATGTGTGCGAATAGCCTACTACATATTTGTGAAGGTGTCGATTCGCACGCCAATAAATGAACTTTGTGCGAATCGACTACAGAAAAATAATATTTTTTTAAAGGAGTCGATTCGCACGTTTTGTGCGAGTTAAATTCGTGCGAATCGTCCAATAAGCCATTATAGCAAATCCTTGCTAATATTATAAATGCGAAAGTAACTCTGTCTGTCTTTCTGTCTGTCTGTCTCTTCACGTCTAAACCACAGAACCGATTTGAATAAAATTTGTGCAGATATAGTCTGGGACCCGTGAAAGGACATAGGATAGTTTTTAACCCGAAAATCCCCCGGGAATTATTATTCCACGCGGACGAAGTCGCGGGCAAAAGCTAGTCATTTATATATCATTATTCGGGTTTATATAGTAAACATAGGTTCTTTATGAGTTCTTTGATTAAATTAATGTGAAGAATCTGTTCGAGAAACATCGAATACATAGAACAGGTTTCTTATCTATCCTATCTTAAAAGAAGCACTTTCGTTCAAAGAGAAAATAGATTGAAAGGAAATTGTATTGGAAATGAAAATCTTGAGGGACAGGTAGGTTTCGTTCCGGAAATCCCCCGGGAACGGGAACTATTATGCCACGCGGACGAAGTCGCGGGCAAAGGCTAGTCATCAATAATAAGATTCATAATAATATTATGAAGATTATTTTCTAGTAAATTTTAGTCTCGCCTTGATCTTACCGTTTCAATTATTATTCTAAAATTATGTATTTATGCACAAATGGTGTGTCATGAAAAAACTGGTCTACCATAAAAGGGAGACACGGTTAAATGCTGATAACAGTTACTGCCCAGTTAAAGCGTTAACAGTAAAGAAAAGTTATTGAATATTGAAACCTTGTTAATTAGAGTTGAACCGACCGGTTGGTTGTATAACATACGCGTTCAACTTGATCTTGATAGTGTTAATAATTGCTGTTATCTAATAGATAAATAGATAGATAGCCTTTTGTTCAAGTTTCATTTTGTTAACACTTTCTATGGGAATTTCATATAGTTTTTTTTCTAATTTCACTTTTATTGCTGTCTAGAATAAAGTTTTACGATGCTTGCAAATTGCTTGCGCTGAAGTTGAGTTTTAAGTTTTTTTGTTTAAACAGTGTTTTAATTGGGTAGTTAATCCGTGTTTCAAATTAAAGAGCTTATTGTACACTTTTTACATTGACAATAAAGACAACTTTGAGCAAGGTGGTGATAAAAGCTCGTGCCTTCTTTGTTTGAGATGACGCTTTTGCATTGCAATAAGCCTTACTATATCTTCTGGTTATTGCTTTCCTCCTATAGGTCGTAGTGTGCTGTCGTGGTGTATAACTTATAGCTCAATAAACTGACTAACGTAACTATGTAAGAAAATCATGTCAAAATTATATCGAGACTAATATTTTCAAAGAAATAAATTCTCTAGCTCTAGGTACTGCTGCCGCGCCCCAAGTTTTGTATGAAAACAAACGAACGTACGTCTGCCGTACGGAAAGCGTACCGCTGAGGCGCTGCAGCCGTACGACACAAAACGTCTAAATTGTAAGAGCCCTAAGTAGTAGTAGAAGTTTCATTAGGGTAAAAGATTACTACTAAAGGTTCCTATATTACTGGTATCTTACACTTGGATCTCTCTGTAAAATTCATGCTACCGTAACTTTAGCACACGCTGTATAAATAAAGATTCGCCGTCCCGCTCTCTCCTATACGTTGAATCCCTAATTTATCGCAAATCGATAGCGCTATCCTAATCTTTACATCTTTGGGGCCTTCATTAATCAGTTTTGCGGGCAGGCCTCTCCAATGTCCTTTTCTTTTTAGTGCTTAGTCAGCTTTATCTAAAGCTAGTCTTCATTTCTGTAATGTTTTTATCTTTATTCTTTCGTTGGCTGAATAAGGTTTATTATCCGTTGTCTGAGTAAGCTAAAAATAGGCAATTAACTTTATGATCCTTTGGAAAATGAATATTGGATTTTTTGAAGCACTATTGGGGGGAAAGTACTTTAAATACTAGATTGCAAATTTTATTAAAAGTAGAGATCCTTAGAAATATTTTAGAAAAAGGTTCTCAAATACACATGCTTCGTCCGGGATTCTTAATACTTTTGTAGCACCAATTGATAGTGTAAATAATAAGGATGTCTAAAAGCAGGCCTATTTAACCATAAAAAGAGAGCGTCAAAAAATTTAAGTAAACCTTAGACACATTTTTAGCACGTATTTTGGCTTGGCTAATCTCTGTCTCTATCTAATCTTCTGTCATTTTTTTTACCTCGACAGTAAGCAATAGCTGGAGCATTTGTTAAATATCGTTAATTTATTTCTTCTGTGGCGCTGCCCCAGGTCTAATTTTTATTTTACAAAGGACATTGCTATGCGTCCATACATTGTTTGCCTAAGAACCGACAGGGATGTGTTTTTTCATTTTTGGTTCTAAATAATATATGTATTCGATTGAAACTAAATTAAAACTACGGACACTTCTAAAAGCCATCAAAATACTTTAATAACAACATCATGTCACATCAAAAGTATCATCTATATTTTCGACCAATATATTAGCAGCGGCAGAAGTCTTTCCAAGACACTTATTTTAGGCCTAGTCTTCCTGTGAGCATCGATGGGATAAGTGACCTTGAGGAAATTGCCAATGTCTTTAGGAACCATTTTTCTGTCCAGTCCCCTTTGGGACCAGCTGGGGAGGTGCACAATGCTGTGTCACCAAATGAGGCAGTTGGAGTAAAGTTCACGGCAAGAGAGGTCTCTAAACTTGTTAGGAACATGACGAGAGGCAAATCTCCGGGGCACGATGGCCTCAGCATTGAGCACTTGCAGTATGCTGGCCCGCATATTTTCAGAATATTGGCAATGTTCTTGTCACTAAGCGTGAGCCACTCTTACCTGCCATCGGATCTTATGAAATCTGTAGTTGTACCTGTGGTGAAAAATAAATCTGGTGACCTGGCTGATAAAAACAACTACAGACCAATCTCCCTTGCCACGATTGTGGCGAAAGTGTTTGACGGTTTGCTTAATACACAGTTAGACAAACATGTGAAACTGCACAGTAACCAGTTTGGATTTAGACCTAAGCTGTCCACTGAAAGTGCGATACTGTGTCTTAAGCATACCGTCAGATACTATACGGAGCGTAAAACTCCTGTGTACGCGTGTTTTCTCGACCTGTCCAGGGCCTTCGACTTGGTTGCATATGACCTGCTGTGGGAAAAGTTGGACAGTATTGCCTTACCACCTGAGTTGGTCAGTATATTTAAATATTGGTATATGCACCAGGTTAATACTGTCAGATGGGCGGGGGCAATGTTGGAGCCGTATCGGCTAGTGTGCGGGGTGAGACAGGGCGGTTTGACCTCGCCGACTCTGTTTAACCTGTACATGGATGCACTAATCGTCGCGCTCAGCAGTCAGCATGTCGGCTGCCATGTTGATAGCGTTTGTGTTAACAATCTTAGTTATGCGGACGACATGGTGTTGCTCAGCGCGTCGGTATGTGGGTTGAGGAAGCTGCTACAGATCTGTGAAGAGTATGCCTGTAGACACGGACTTAAATATAACGTTGCAAAAAGCCAATGCATGGTTTTTGAGGCTAGGGGTGGCAAACACCTCGAAACTGTGCCACCTGTCTCTCTTAACGGTTTGCCCTTAGACTGGGTGGACCAATTTAAGTATTTAGGGCACATAGTCACTACTGACCTCAAGGATCATGCTGACATCGAGCGCGAGCGGAGGGCCCTGTCTGTAAGAGCGAATATGCTGGCCCGCAGGTTTACTCGTTGTTCCGATCAGGTAAAGATCACTCTTTTCAAAGCATATTGCACATCACTTTACACGTGTAGCCTGTGGGTTAGTTATACGCAGGCTAGGTACAGCGCTCTCCGCGTACAGTTCAACAACGCGTTCAGGGCATTGTTGGGGCTGCCCCGTTTCTGCAGCGCCTCGGGCATGTTTGCAGAAGCGCGCACCGACTGTTTTCACGCCACCATGCGCAAGCGGTGCGCGTCCTTGGTGCGCAGGGTGCGGGGCAGCTCCAATACAGTTCTGGCTATGATTGCCGGGAGACTTGACTGCCCATATATTAGGCATTGCTGTAGCAGACATACTGCTTAATGTGTTTGTCGGTGTCCTAATATTTGTATGCGTTTATTTATTTATTTTAAATTCTTATTATTTGATTTAATTTTATATAATGTGACTGATTTTATTTATTATTATTTTCTTTTACGTTTTCGTATCTCGGGACCCTGAGGTCCCGGACCTTTGGAAGGCGTACGAGGGGCCGAAGCCAACTCGCAGAGGCCCCTTGAGGAAAACTTTATGTGGAATGGGACACCAACCGGCGATTATCCCTATATGCACCACTCAAGTGCACCTAAGGTCAACCCCCGGTTGGTGGTGGTCTATTGCAGGTCATGGAATAAAGAAAGTATTTGACTATGGGTTTGGGTTGCTAGGATGGATTACTTATCTGAAACTATTGAATGGCTATGGCCCCTGCCTAACCAATGCTTGTTTACTTACACGGATAAAAAGGCAGGGGGTGACTTGCACACTCAGTAAATGGGCCCCCGAAAACGGCCGCTAGCACATAGTGACGTAGCGACAAAGGGGCAACATATATCGAGGTGCTGGAGGAGTGGAGAGGTATTCCACGGCTATCAGGACAATCCCGGAAGTACGGTCAAGATCCCTACCAGCATCTTACTGGAATACTTCCTTCCCCCGAGCAAATTTGCTCTTGCGAATCCCCACTCAAACCAGCCAATTAAGGCAAGAGAGAGGTGGGAGCCTTGTTCCTCGTCAGTGCTCACTCTGGTCGGCCAGTTAAGGCAAGCCAGAGATGAAGAACAAAGGGTCTCCCAGGAGGTCAGGTCCACGGGGTCGCTACTGCCCGACAGCTCGCCACAAGCTGCCCTGCGGCGGGTTATTATTATTATTATTATTTTAACTTATTTCTATTTTTATTGATTTAAATGAATTGTGATATGGATCTTAGATATCCGAAATAAATGAATTTTATTTTTTATTTTATTTTATTATTTATGTTCCCTTTCTCTTATAGTGACATGGAGTCAGAAGCTGATCCGCAATTTACACAAAATATTGGATTATTTTGGGATTCCATGTTAAATCTGCAATGTCCGTTTAATCTCTTGACACCCACCGCCATGCCAGGTCGTCGTTCTTAGTAGGTTCGTACATCAGTCAATCACAGCCGGAGGTCGATATTTCAAGAGGAAATCACAGTCCGTAGTTTAAGCCAAGTAGGTAGATAAAATCGGAAAGGAATAATAATAAAATGCAAACAACCAGATTACACAGAACCTGGTCAAATGTTGGCATCTGTCAATTCAATTGACGAAAAACAATAGACTAATATGTTGATCTTTTTTTCTTAACAAATGGCTTGTTCATTTCACACAGCGCTTTCAATCGCTTTAATGCCCATTTCACACGAGGGCAGAACAGTGGGCAGAACAGTACTGCTACTGTGTGAACACACAAAACAGTATTGTCTTGACAGTAACTGGGCGTTCCCCACAACCAAACTATATGACGAATGTAAAGTTTTAACCCTGAGACAACTCTTTATCCTCCTACCTTTCTACAGAAAACCTTCTCACATAAGGCTCTTAAGCTGCACACATACAATGGATTACTGTAACTTACCAATTTTTACATATATAACACCTAATATACACACACTGACAATCACAAATATGCACACAACACACCAACACACATACACGCACATGCACCCACTCATGACTCGAGAGTTTATATGAATATAATAATTCAAATCGACACTGTTCTCACTTGTTAAATCTTATTATATAATCAATTTAGTTTAAACCAATGGCTGAACCCTGTCTCTTAAGATACAGGCTAAACCTAGTTTAAGAGATAGAGTCCAATAATGTAGTTCTACATAATTATACAATATAATTCTAAACTGTTTAGTGTAAGCCTTTATGTATAGAGTGCACTGTTTCATGTTTTTATGAAATAAATACTTATTATTATTATAACTGTTCTGCCTCACTGTTCTGCCCTCGTGTGAAATGGGCATTATATATTCGTATTTAAACCTTATTCATAGATCAAGCGCTGGGAATATTGAGTTTTTTAATTTCGGTATACATACTTATTTTAATACTTGGCTGCATGAGCTACGATACCTTAGTCTACTACTAACTTCAAATTAAACCAAAATATCTGACACCGGAGATTGAAACGAAATTGAGTTACTTTTTATAATGTTTCTGAAATTAACACCTGTCCATTATATTGTAATAGTCGTAAAGTACTTTATAAAAAAAATAGGAATTACTGTAAAGGTTTCATGCCAGATTATTCATAGGCTATTTTGAGCAATCTTCTTTCATGTTAAACAATCTGAACTTCTTCAAATCGTTCTACGACATTATTTTACTTGGACAGCATGAAACTCCGCTTTATTTCGACATTATACTAACATGAAACATTATGTCGAATTCCAGAATACTTGTAGCATGGAGCATCTGATAATGGAGGTCTGTCAGACCACAACCATCCAGTTACTGGGTGTATGAATAAAACAACAGATCCAAAACGCAAATACCACCAGGGGCATCCCAGTAATTAAATCTGTATTAAAGTATAGTTTGCCGCACGGTGAGCGATGAGTAACGTGTCGATTACCAGCTAAATGAGTGTGATGACCTTAGGCTGCTCGTGCGCTTCCTAGTGCGACGCCGATCGGTGCGCGGTGCGGGTAGTCAGAAAAAGTTGCGAATAAAGATGGCTGCGGCATTTTGTTGAGAATTCTCGATAGATTAGTTTTTTTATTGTGTGTCAAATGTATATTAGCTATGTTACGGTCAGCTTGCGTATTAACGGAACCTGAATACCAGTGTTTTATATGGAGCACATTACAATCACAAACAGATTAACTGACAGACTGATTGTTGATATAAACGTATCAAATTACCAACGTACAACTATAAGCATGATACTTCTAGGGTGTGTTCTTGGTCAAGAGTAGGTATCCATTCACTAAAAAAGGATTTTTGTTTACTAAGAAAACAGAATTATATTATTATTAAAAAAAAAACGAATTTTCGTGATTATAATTATAACTCTTAAAGACTTGCAAGAAACTTCCAGTTTTTTTAATTTTAGTAAATACAAGCTTCTGCCCGCGGCTTCGCTCGCGTTAGAATGAGACAAAAAGTAGCCTATGTTACTCGCCATCCCTTCAACTATCTCCACTTAAAAAATCACGTCAATCCGTCGCTCCGTTTTGCCGTGAAAGAAAGACAAACAGACAGACAGACAGACAGACACACTTTCCCATTTATAATATTAGTATGGATAAATGTTCCAATAAAAAATCATTGGATGACAGTATATAATTATTCCGTCTTAAGGTATATTCTTTAAATAATAGCTACCATATTGTTTGTATTTGTATATCTTTTATGGTCTAAAATTAAATTTTATAAAATAGTTTTAGGACTTCAATAATTAGAAACCGTACAGAAACCTGTAATATTTTATACCGCTGCATAAAATATTATCTACACGTACTTTCTTGCAGTACAACCTTTAAAATTTATCCTGGTCTAGATACAAATTCAATTTTACTTAAAGCTATAAATTCAACTGATTTCTTCAGGGATTTTCTTAGTACCAAACTATAAACTTTGTAATTTAATATCTTTGTATAGTCGTCTGCTATTGAATTTATATTTTCTTTTGTTTTATTCAATACTACTATTGCCCGCGACTTAGCGTGATTAATACCTCCCGTTCCCGGGGGATTTCCGGGATGAAAAGTATCCTATGTCCTTTCCCGGGGCACAGACTATATCTGTACCAAATTTCATTCAAATCGGTTCTGTGGTTTAGGCGTGAAGAAGAGACAGACAGACAGAGTTACTTTCGCATTTATAATATTAGTACGGATTTTTTTAGGATTATGTCCATTGTGCTTCTTTGGTACTCTACTCCCGTAGATCGTAGAGTAATGTTATACAACTTAGAGTCTTCCTCGACAAATGGGCTACATAAATAGTTGTTTTCAATTCGATCTAGTACTTCTTGAGATTAGCTCGTCCCACCAAACAAACTTACTTGATTTAAGATTATGATTCGTCTTATTCCTCGACACTTTCAACAGTGCTTTCCTATAAAAAATCTCTAATTTAATTGAACTAATATGGTTATATTAATATGGTTATATTAGTTCAATTAAATTAAAGATTTTTTTCATCAAGTTCACTCTATTCAGCGATATTTTTCATAGATCGGAGCCTCTGTTAGGTGTTTCCTGTCTACACTCTTTCTAGAAAATTATAACAATTTTTACATCGTCATTACAATATTATCTTTAACAATAATAAAAGCGTTTCAACAACCCATACTAAAACGACCCTTTTAAAAAACCTTTAAGTACAATATTTTCGCACCGCGGCCTTATCAGACATATAGGAACTTATGTTGTTGTGGAGGGATTTCCTCGGCGACCCGCTAAATGTCAAGGTCGGGGCGACCTTGGCGTGTTGCAGCATCCACCCGACTCCCTCCCTCCCCAATTCCTCCTCTAACCACAACCGAGGTCGGGGTTGCCAAAAATAGAGCCATGTAAGCATTTAGTTTTAATGTAATGTTATACTGAACATGGAAGATAATTGTTGGCGTGGTGGACTGTTTTTTGTAGTCTTATTTTGTAAAAAAAAAATGGATTTCTTTACAACGAATTTTGAACGCTTTTGGATATCTGCTTTTCGCCTAACACTGAGAATCCCTTTATCACCCTGGGTTGGTTGGTAGAGAGTACAGAGGTATCGTTAGGGCAAGTTAGCTCTTAGCTCTGATATCTTGGTGCATAAAGTATAAATAAATATAGGAGAGATAAAAAAATTTTGCTTAGCCAATACCTACTAACCAAAATTTCTGTCGCCGTTTACAACTGACAAAGTACGTTGGCACGAAAGAGACTCTTAGCTAAGCCAAAGTGTGTGCTAAGTAACGTATATTTTATGTCGGTCTTAGTACTACTCAACAGTCGACAATTATATAGTAGTGCTATTATCAATATTTATTTCCATATTTTTTTTGCAAAAAAAACCGACTTCCCTCGATTTCGGCATGATACCGTCATCAGATCCTGGACCTGATGACAATGGGACCATTTGGGAAGTCTACCCTTTCAAACAAAAAAAGAATTGTTCAAATCGGTTGGTAAACAACGGAGATATGCGCTAACAAACATAAAAAAAATACAAACATCCGAATTGAATGAAAAGGAGGTTCTCATCCTCCTTTTTTTAGAAGTCGGTTAAAACGAGGAAGTTACTTAAACCAATTTGAGTTTAAGTACCTTTTCGCCATGTAAGTTCCTCTTTTGGGCGACATGAATTTGTTTGTCACCCAAATCATAACTAATTTAAAAGGAAAATATAATTATCATCAATTGTAATTGCAAAATCTTACAGTTCCTGTAGTAAATTTTACTAAATTAGTTATTGGGGTTTTCCAATAGGAATTTCTTATTTTTTCCTGGAGTTTGGAAGTTAGTGGACTGTAAGCACGTAATCCTGGATCCTGGGGTCCTAGTCTGCTATTACAATCGTGTCTCAATAACCAGTCATCGGCCGGATATTTGACAACTTTGACAGTTTTCGTATGGGAAATGTGTCATAAGTTTGACGTTATACGTCAAAAATCGATAATTGAGACACGATTGTAATAGCAGACTAGGGCCCCTGATGTCCGCAAGTCTAACATTTAGAGCAACCTAAAGGCACTGTGTTATCCACTGACTGGGTATTGAGGCAGATAGTAAGTAATACGGCACATAAAACACTAGTATCCATCTCCTTCCGATTAGGCTAGAAGGCGACTTTGATAATGAAACTCTTAGTCTTCTATTAATGTTGACCTTTTGACCTTAAAAAAGGCTAGGCCTGTAGATAATCATGGTAAATTCTTGGTATAACGGCGGAACAATTAGTGAACAGTAGCTAATATCCGATGAGAATGACTGAATGACGCGTGAGAAACTGAAGCGGAAATGACTGTTCCTCTAAATGTCGTTGTCCTATAGTTAGACAGTACATTAGAATATATTTGAATTTAGATCCTAGGAATTTAGCAAATTAAACCTTGACCTCATTCGTGGAATCCATTTAATCATAAGGATGGGAATTTGAACAAAGGTTTTTTTTACTTGCCACTGAGTGATAATGACTCAGATGTAGGTGAAAAATATTTTATTTTGTCTGTTATTCAATAACTGTGACTAACAATTTCTTTTCTAGTAAGTACTTTTTTCGGGAATAAACTATTTAATTTTTTCCTCCTCCTTCCCATTAATATTATAAACGTAAAAGTTTGTGGAGATGCCTGTTACTGTCTCGCGTAGAAAAGTGAACTAATTTTGCTGAAACTTTATAAAAACACATTGGTTACATAACATTCTGCTTTGACCCACAGGAGTGGAACAATAATCAAAGACCTAACACAACGCTGATGAAACTGCGGGGTGCAGCTAGTATTTTTTTTAATAAAACCTATGTAAAACAGCAAATTCATAATAATGTAACAAGACGTTTATTTGATCAACAATACAATATCCTGATAGTTCTTTTGTAAAAAAGATGTCATGGCAACACAATTTGCTAGCGATATTTTTGCACGCTTTATTTCTGCAGCTGGCAACATCCTCCCGCCCGGCCGCTGTTTGGGGCATGATGGATGGCCCCCACCTCCAGTCATTTGACCTCTATTTTGAGATCTAAAGGGGACTTTTTAAGAGACATACAATAATCAGTATTGTTATGATTTTGTTTGTTATCCGTGTGCATTGGTTTGATAGATAAGAATAGGTTTGGTTTTCAGGACCCCAAAAGTTGTCCGAAACGATAAGTTCAATGTTACATTTTCGGATTTGGAAGTTTAAATAAATTGATGTTTAAATATTTGTCGGTTAACACAGATGCAGATGCAGGCTCTATTCAGTTCTATACAAAATTTTATCAAAATCTGAACAATGGTTTAGCCGTGAATGCGTAAGAGACAGACAGTGTTACTTTCGCATTTATATATATTATGGGATGGGCTGACAAATCTCGGACCACCTAATATGGCCAGATAGCTTTCTCAACAAGTCGATACATCAGATAATGTATGAGGTTTTCTACCTATCTTGAATCAGCATCATCATTTGATGTCTACAGGTCTGCCCACATGAACCAACGAACAAGAGTCGGTGTTTTCCCAAACCATAATCAATGGCTGATCATGAACTCAAAACTATTTATGGTCATCATAAGTTTAATGCTACATGTATAGCATATCAAAGATACTAGGTGTTAACGCATCCCTCTTATGGATTGCATGATTGATGCCTCACATTGTTAATCGTAGATAGGAGGAAGGAAAAAAACAAATATGACAACGTACCTATTTGACTAAAGATTTGACGGCACTATTTTTGATAAATCTACCTATGTACGTAGCAACATAGCTATTGGACCAGTCAGACCCTTCATTGTACTTACATCTGTATCTGTATGAGTTAAATTGGCAGTTTCACATAAACTGCCAATATAAGTAGGACTTTTTCATTTCAACATTTTCGTTCTATATTCAAATCTCTAAACTCCTCTGATTGGCTGTGTCGCCGCCATTTTCGCGGTAACCATTGTAATGACCTTTGCTCCACAATTACATTGGCGCGAAAGCAATAATAGCTAACGGTGATCACCGATCGACCTTGTTGTTTAATAAACTAGTGAATAAACGGGTAATCTTATTACTGGTCGGTTGAGGTGAACTGACTGGTTCAGGTTTTGCAGAATACGGTAATGAAAAAGAGGAGAGACGAATTAAATGGGTAAACTAATTGTTCAGCGATGACGATTCAAATATGTATATTGAGACTAGAATTGATAGACTGATTAATGGATTGACTGAAGACATACAAGGAAGGAATAAAAGAAAATGAAATTTGGCTAATGAACAAAGCAATAGAATCATGTAATAGGTTACTCTTTTGAGCCCAACGAAGTCAATTATAAAAAAGACTACTTTGTTTTAGACGTTCCTATTACGGCAGTGAAATTCAATTTAACTGTATCAAAGCGTTGCTTTACCCAATAGAGGTTCTCAGAACATTCCATTTATCTACAGTACAAGATACCTTTCAAAGAAACTGATTACAGAAAATCTGAGAGAAAAGTAATACGGAAAAATTTAATTTCTACACTCAAAAGATAAGACGCAAGGACCTACGTGAGTGGAATTCTAACGTAATGAACCACATTCAAGTGATGTTCTTGCATCTAATACAAACGTTACGCTTCTATTTTATACAAATAGAATATGGCAGCATATAAGAAAACGATATTAACAAACTGAACAGAGAATAATTAACGCTGAGAAGGAAAAAAGTCTGTAATGAATGAGATTTGGGGATTGAAGTGGGTTGTAGATTCCTGTTTATTAACACTTCATGCATTAAGGTTTACACTAGAATTAATTCTTTATAAATTGTCTACCATTTTCAAGGGTTTCAAATTATAATTATAATAAATTCTTCTATTTATTTATATACACTTTATGCACAAAGGTAGAAATAACAATTATATTCAAAGAACAATGATTTTACTTAAATCGAGCGAGGTAAGAGATTTTTCTCCAACTTCAACTTTGTCGCTATAATCAACCTCTTCACAATTCATCATCTCTTCATTACACTTTTTCCTCATGATCCTAAGGGGTCAGAGCCCGTACGTCCCCTAAGATTTGTCCCCCAGCATAAAAGTTGTGGATTCGGCCCCTATATAGGTGCCCGTTGGTCTCCTGGTAGGGGACCAATTAATATTTTAATAAAAATATTATTTTTAAGGTACCCATTCGTCTCCTCTAATATATACACAATATAAGTTAAAGATTCGGCACCTATTCAGGTGCCTATTGGTCCCCTGAGATAAAATCACCTATATTTTACCTAAAAACGGTTAACATAGTACACTTGTGAACAGTTTATTAACGCAATTAATTTAATAAATCGTAACAGATCATTGAAAAAAGAGCTACGATTAATGATAATCCGTCGTGATAATAATGTAACCTGTCGATAGGCTTACGATGTAATATTGTTGTTGTTATAAACGGGTATTAATGATTGAAAACTTAAGAGAACAAAAGTACTAGGCGCGCAGTAACGTGAAGTAGTCATGTACGAAAATCTAAAATTCACTGTGTTTTTAATTTTCTCACAAGATCACCTTAATCAATTCAAAGTACTAGGCGCGCAGTAACGTGAAGTAGTCATGTACGAAAATTTAAAATTCACTGTATTCCTTAATTTTCTCACAAGATCACCTTAATCAATGCAAAGTACTAGGCGCGCAGTAACGTGAAGTGGTAAATAGAAAACGATCGATCGACGAATCGATTAATTATTTTGAAGACTGACTTTATGCCTAGAGCCTAGAGGCATTTTATTAAACTTAATCTTATTTGAAATACTTAAACATGATATTTAAGGAATTATTATATTTTTATTTTACCCTTTTCTGCGCGACTGTACCAGGACTATATACATGTACTTATATTAGAAGAATGAATTAAAATAAATATTCTTCAGGGGGCGAATAGGCCCCTCAAAAGTTCCAGGGGACGAATGGGCACAGGGTGCGAATCTTAGGGGACGTACGGGCTCTGACCCATCCTAAGATCGTTCTTAGATAACAGACGAGCTGTAACTGCATAATGTTTTGCAAAGCCGTCACGACAGCAATTATACTAACAGCCGGCCGACATGAAAACCTCTTGGCAACTTGGAGACAGTTGCAATACAATTGTCTTTAACGGTAATCGTACGGTCGTCGCCGACTCGTAATTATATAATTAGGTCATGGAAGATCAATTAGTTAGGTACGAAGGAAAATATAAATGGTTTTAGACCACTACATGAATCTAGATTTTAAGATAAAGTTAGTAACAATGCAACTGTTCTAGAAATGGTTGAAGGCGAACAATTAGTAATCGTTATCGATGGCGACGAATCTTTTAAAAATAATCTATAGAAATTAGTTAGGTACGGTTAAAATAAAGATGATTTTAGACTATTAAATGATGCTAGATTTTAAGATGCAGTAACTGACAATGCTGGTGTTCTAGAAATATTTTTGACGACGATCGGTTTGCTGACGATGTCATTGGCGATAGATCTTTTAAATATAAATAAAAGTAATTAGATACAATGGGAAATAGAGATGCAGGTTTTGAAACTAGTAATAGGTATGATAGAAAATGTAAACACTTTAAGAAATGCAGCTAGATTTGAAGATAAAGTAATTCAAAATCTTTTTCTTAGATCGGTGAAGACGAAAAGATAGCTATTATTGTTATATGTTATAATGTTGATGAGATTAATCTTGTGAAAAATAATGAGTACATTTTATACATCTGCATGACAGAAATATATTTAGATAGCTATAAATAAATATACCCGTTTTCGAATAATGTTCAATATTGGTTTTCCACTTTACCGAACATTAAATTCTCTTGATTATTGAAGTGAATACGATGAAATGATACCCAACGTCTACAAAAAATTATTGGAATATATTTATAAGGACTCGTGAATAAAAAAAGAGCTTCCGTCATATAATAACACATGTCTGAGACATTCTTATTTATTTATAAAGAGACTGAAAGGTAATAATTAACCTACAATCTAAACTTCTCAAGCTAGAAATATGAAAAATATGCCATGTAAATTATTTTTCTGATAAAGGTGCACTAAGAATCAGTTTTTGGAAATCCAATTCCAAACTATGTAAAATAGGCAATAAAAGTCTATGAGAGTATGAAAATGGACGGGTGACGACACAAGCAACCAACAGTTTTCGCTCTACAAAATACTCATATTCTTCCTTTCAAGTAAATCCTAGACAAATTCTCAAGGGATGCAAGGATCCAATCGCTTTCCAAGAGAAATTCCCATTGGTATTAACGTAAAAGCATTCGAGTTGCCAGCATTACCGTTTAAACTAAATGGAACTTCCACTTCCTCTAAGGTACCTACATACTTGTGTATACTTACACTTGCTGCCCACCGTGGTTTCACCTCCATCTTTTGTTACTGCTCCAGTCCTTGTGTATACTTACACTTGCTGCCCACCGTGGTTTCACCTCCATCTTTTGTTACTACTCTAGCCCCGTAGGTCGTAGTGTGATGTTATATAGCCGAGTCTTCCTTGATAAATGGGCTATCTAAGTCAATAATATTTTTTTTTCAATTCGATCCAGTACTTCTTGAGAAGAGAACCAAAAAAAGTAATTGAAAAAATTACCAAATTATTTGATTTACAATTCTGATTAGTCTAATTCCTGGGCACTTTCAACAGTGCTTTAATAAAATAAAAACCTAGTAATGATTTATTGAACTGATTAAATTAACCTCAAGTTCACTATATCGATATATACTTCCTGAGATTAGCGAGTTCAAACAAACTCTTCAGCTTTATATTATAATATACTTACATTACCAGTATACTTCTAACATTGCACCTTGCTTCCAAACAGGTTGGTCTCGTCGCCAGGGTCCCGTTAGGCACCCATGTAACAAAATATACTTGCTATAGTGAATAATACAGGTTTTAATTGATCGCCTCCATCATGGTCGACTTTCTCTTCATGTGTATGTGCTGTTTTGATTAGTTTCCGATGTGTGTTTATGCGGGTTGCCTTGACTGATTCTGGATTTGATATGTTTGTTCTCAACAGTTAAATTTTACGTATTTTTTTAAATACTGCTGCTGCCTCTGCGGCATCGTCTGCGTGGACGCTGTAAATCTCCAAAAATAATCTGCTTGCATCACTGTTTTGTTCATCCTACAAAGGCGATAGTGATAATATTATTATATATATAACCAATGCATTGACCCGTTTTCTTAGTAATATTCGTGTAAAATTTGAACAAAATCTATGCAGTACTATTCAAGTTTATCCGTACAAAAATAAAGGCCAAAATTCTAAATTTATATATATGGCTTGGCCATCCGTTGTGGACGAAAAAAAAACAATAGAAGAACATGTTTTAACATTATTTTTATATTATATGTACAGTTTTGACTTCGTTACGATTTTATAATACGCATAGATAAGAAGCAATAAACAAAAAAAAAGATTCTTAATATTACTGGATCCGTCTTGAGGTGTTGATATAAGTTAACGGTAGTGAAAGATCCAGATTGAGGTATCCTAATATGTAATTATTTTAATTATACAATGCTGATTCTTTTTCTTTTTTTATTTCAGGTAAGTCATCCATAAATCTTTCTGGCGGATATCCGGTAATGTTGGTGAGAACTTAAATTACAGTTTTATCTCTCATTTTAAAATTAAGAATGTGAAATAACATACACTAAATTCATGCATTTATTACACTAAAAATAATGTTGCTCTTTATCAGTATTTTTTATTCTGTTTCGGAAATCGCCTCTTACGTTAAACCAAACAACAAACTACCTCTTTCTCATCAATCTACAAAACTGTGCAAAAAATTTTGTTAGAGATATTACGAATTTACGAATGCATACAAGGGCCATAACATTTTAATATCAGCTCGTACGTAAGGAGTTAAAACAATGTTGGAATTTTCGTATCTGGATACTAGGATCTCTTTAATCGTTTTTTTAACAACTCCCCAAGAAAAGTAGAAAATCCCCAAGGCCGCCTTTGTACCTGTGCTCATAACGTATAAATAAATATCTTTCTATCAAATTGATCTATCCCTAAAGAAGAATTCGGTATAAAAAGAAACAGGTGTAATAAAGGAAATACCATTTACGAAGAAATGTGCCATCCAATTGATATCAACGTAAAGGTCAGTGGGGTGCTTGGCGCGTTGTCTTGTGGCATCCTAAAAATGTCGGCATCCAAGTGGATTCCCGACATTTGTGGGATTATCGTAATGTTAGGTACGCTTCGGACTTTCGCCGGATTATGGTTATGATGTCGGATACAATCGTTTTGTTGGCTAAATAAGAAATGAAATATTGTTATTTCGAGTTAAATAAAACCTAAATTCTCTCTACAAGTGGAATCTAAAAATAATGATAGAATTGAGACCTCCTCCCTCCTACCTACTCTTACAAAGAACACACGCTTTAAGTTTCATGTCACTAGGACCAGCGGTTTGGGCTATCTGTTGATAGGTATATGAACAGTCAGTCAATCATTTAGTCAGTCAGTCAGTATTTTTAGGGTTCCGTTTACCTCGAAAGGTAAAAACGGAATCCGTATAGGATCCTTCGTTGCCCGTTCATCCGTCCGTCCGTCCGTCTGTCAAGACCCTTTTTCTCAGAAACGCGTCGAGAAATCAAGCTGTACCTAATTAATATCACATACTAAAGTCTTCTATCTCTCAGAGCAGTGAAAAATCAAATTTCTAAATCAATACAATAAAAAGATACAGCTGTTTATATTGCATATTTAGACATTTGCAAGGGAATCAAAACCTATAGGGTCATTTCCATTGACCTAGAATCATGAAATTTGGTAAGAAGCAATGTCATGTAGCACAAGTATAGGAAAAACTCCGAAAACCGTAAATTTGTAAATAACACAACAAAAAAATCAATTTAAGGAACCCTCGTTACGCGAGTCCGACTTGCATTTGACTGGTTTTTTTAAATATAGTAAGCATTTGACATGGCATTTGAGATGTTTTTTTTTGGTGAGTGGGAAATCATCAAATGACTGCTCCCGTCCTAGGTGCGGCGGGAGGGCGTGTCAGACTTATACTGACTAAAACCAACTTATGTTCCTTCGATTGCCCTTTATGTTCCAGGGTCACGGTAACTATTATAAACATTCCGCAACTATAAACATTCCGCAACACATTTGAGATGATGGCCAAGTAATTTTTAAAGTCATTATTAAGTGAAGATCTATAAGTGGTCACAGAAAATTGCTAACACAGAGAAACAACACAAACGGGGAACCTTCATTAGTTGGAGAGCCTCTCTGCAAACAGAAGAAAGTAAAGTGCTACAGCCCAAGGTCGGAAAATACGGTTTTGTTTTTTTGCCAACAAAACTGTTTTAGGTAGCCTGGTGGAGGTTTGAACTGGATCATAGGCAATTACGTAGATGGATGATTTAAGGACTAAAGTTTTAGTGACCAAAAAGACCTGAACTTGTTGTAATATATTATGTCAAGTATGTAATAACTAGGCTATATGTGTATGTCGAGTAGGGTAAACTTTTTTGTTCTTTTGTTTTTTGCACAATTGGGATTAGTTTAGTTATGCTATTCTTGAATTTTCACAATATTTCGAAGTATGTGAGTTTATTATTAAAGCTAAAGTTTTTTATTAATATTTCTGGATGTCACTACCTATTTAAATTGATTTTTGTTTAAGGAAGCAAAATTCACGAGTAAAAGTAGAGTGGTATAGGTAATAGTATGATTATATCATATAGAGTTGTATATTATTTATGATGATTATCGCAATAAATATACTTTTGGATGCACGTTAACCATTTTTGATAAATCGTAAGCTACTCATATATTACACATTCTTTTGGTTTTGGTATAAGGAAATTGTATTATTTGGACGTAATTAGGTAATTAAATTATTGTGAGAGTGTATTACCTCGTTCTGAAGTGACCTCAATACTCCTTAAATTGCATTTTTTTCACACAATGGATTATAAATTATTGGATCAACCAATCTGCATTGAATGGCGGTAAATCAATACAAAGTTATCTCTGTCCTACTTCCCAGCGTCTGTCAGACTGCGTGGGCGCAGATAAACACCAACCAATAGGTATTATAGCGGTGCTTTTGATAAACAATGCATTTGTTTATTAATTGTTAATCCGTTTTGCGTGCCGTGTATAAACGTTGACGGAAAAAAAACTGATATTGTTGGCGTTATGGTGAGAAAGGCGTTGGTTTGCGAAAAAAATACTTTTGCCCGTGACTTTGCCTGCGTGAGTGAAGGTTATAGGACTACGCACGATTATTCAGCTCTATTCAGAGTATATCCATAGAAAACAACGATTTTGTATAAAGGTCATAGCTCATTACAGCCACCCGGCAGCCACTCCGCACCGACTCGCCTTATAACCGAGGCGATCCGGTGACGGTACGGAGTTGATATAGTGAGCGCATACAAGTCCATATAAAGAATACTAGCCGCAAAGGGCAAGTCGGTGCGGAGTGGCTGCCGGGTGGCTGTAATGAGGTATGACCTTTACTATCCTTTGTTTCGCTGGTAGTTGCCCTGAAAAAGTTTAGCTACTGAAGGTTGATAGCAACATCCAAGATTAAGATTAGCAGCCAACTTCGAGTAAGTCTTAGTGCTATACATACATATATTATACTCATAAATCAGACTCAGATAAAGATAGAGAAGTAACGTTTCCAATCAACGTTCGTTTCATCTAACTACAGGCAGAATTTCTACTTAGTGCGAGCGAGTAAGGATCTCAACTTAATGAGTAAAGAGTTTTCATGGGACGTGTTTACTACCAAAAGCCTATCAGTGCGTAAGCAGCTTAACCTTAATTTCTTCAAAACCTAATAGTTAGTGTCATGTACTAGTTTCCTTTTGATGTCCATTAGCGTAAGCATTATTTTTAGTTTTCATGCTTTTCAAATTGTGTTGTGCTATGTCAGTGATCCTTTAGATCCTCTATACTGTGTACTGTTTCTAACCGTGGAAACCTATAATTGGCTTTATGTTACTTAATCAGCTGTTTTCATTATTTTAAGTATAGCTGTTGGTTTTTCATCTGAATAAATAAATTAATAAATATTACAGCTAAAGCGCGCAAAAAGCAATTAATCTCTTCAGCTTTATTATATTAATAACTAGCCGTCCCCCGCGGTTTCACTTGCGTTATATCAGATTTTTGGTTACAGAAAAGAAGATAAAAGTATTCTATGTCCGTCCCCTGGTCCTAAGCTATCTCCCCACCAATTTTTAGCCAGATCGGTTCTGCCGTTCATAAGTTATAAAATGTGTAACTAACACGACTTTCTTTTATATATACATATAAAGATATAGACACTGAAGTTATTTTTTTTAGAGGAATAGCTAAATGGTATCACGCTACGATACACAGGAGCGGATCAGTAACCAAAGAAGCTGCTGAAACCACATATCTACGATTTTAAACAATTAGAAGTTTATTTTTATATATTATTTAACTTCTGACATTTCTGTATATAACTATGACCCTATTTACAGTCGTACAACACTAATTTTGAAATGACAAAACTATTTTAACTTTCCCTCGTTAAACTGAACATTAAACTTTATTTTATGCATAGTAAAGTTCACTTTGCTGTGATGTAATGTGTGGACGTAGAGTTTATTTTTCCTTGTTTTACTAGAGTCAGTTCGTGTGGTGCTGTTATACGATTGTAGTCTTTATTATCCTAGTTTTAAGGTGGGGTTTTTATTGAAACTTTCAGGATTAAGTGGTTAGGGTAGGAATAAACGGACAAGTATTTGGGACAGACAGTTTGGCGCCGTACCAAATAGACAGCCACTAGTTTCCGAATTAGAAACTAAATCAATCAATTATTTTAAGAAGTTCTATTTTCTGCGCCTTTACTGAAAATGTCGAACTTTTGTAGATCTGCAATTAATTCACATATATTTTGTCATAATAGAGCATTTGATATTTTTTAAAGTAAAGTAAAATTTTATTAGCATAGATTGCAGGTATTTTAGATCTGTCGTTGTGTGATGTGTTTGATTTTCTTCTATAACTCTATTAGTTAATTAAGTTAGAGGAGTAACTCAATTAACTAACTATAATGTATATTAAAATTCCGTTGCGTAGTTTTAAAGATCTAAGCATACATAGGGACAGACAGAGGATAGCGACTTTGTTTTATACTATGTAGTGATAGTGAGGTTTATGTATTTGTATCCATATTTATGTATAAACTTCCTCAGGACTTACAGTCCCACGCATCTGCTTTGCAGTTGTTCATGTACACATATAGGTGTTATATATATGTAGGTAAACAAAAAGGTGTATAAATAAACCTTATAATCAAGGCTTTTGGGTCTCAGGCCATTGACCGTAACGATACACATGACTGCCTCTGCTACCTCCATGACAAGATAAATTTTTGCCTGTGTGTAAATTTTAAGAACATTGTTTCTAATAGAAATAATGTTCTTGTTATTTAAATTATAAACGAATAATAGTTTAGACAAAACGCTCCATTTGTAATTTTTTGAATTGAAACCTTGGGACGGCCGCCATGTTGGATTTAGGTCACGAAATATTTTTTTTCCTATTCCATTTAGCAAACTCTTTCATTTAATACCCATATCGTGGGGGTGCATTTCAAATAGCAAATCCGCCATCTTGGATAACCGCCATGTTGGATTTAAGTCACGTGACTATTTTTTTTTCTTATTCCTGACAGCAAACCCTTTCATTTGATACTCCTAACAGCGGGGTGCATTTCAAATAGCCAGTCCGCCATCTTGGGGAGGCCGCCATATTGGATTTGTAATGACGTTTCTTAGCTAGCCATGTATTGTCATCAGAACTCAGAGCGTGTGCAAAATTTGATCCTAATCGAAGACCGGGAAGTGGGTCAAATTAAGATTCCAAGATTTTCTTACATACATAGTTACCAGTGGAGCAAATAGAGGCGTGTTAATAAAAAAATGAGATTCCAAGAGTAAGTATGTACATCGATGTCCTACCAAAATGTTGACTGTTAGCAATATAATTATAGGTACTACAGATTTTATTTGAAATAACAATATAAATAAAAAGCATTAAACTGGGTCGTATTTCTGTTTAAAAATCGACTCAAACTCAAACTTTTAAACACGCTTAGACCCTCAAAATTAATTGCTTTAACGTCGAAGTCGTCAACAAACTTTTTAAAAGCCTCCAAAATAACAGTGAGTAATCTATTAAATGCTGATAGCTACCGGTTCTGATATCGGTGGCGTTCGTGTGACCTTCTGACATCCTTGTGATCAAACCAGCTGGAAAGTGCTGCCAAGGCCACGCACAAGGCCGAATAAACAAGCTCAGGGCTTATTATAAGGCTTACTGGCTTTTGAGCAACTTTAAGTCTAGTGTCCCTTGAAATAGGCTTTATTTTAAATGGCATTTGGCAACAGTGTAGCTTCTACGAGGGAAATATTTTTTGTGATCGGATCAGAGTGCGAGATTTTTAAATAATTCGATAGCCTCAATGATAAGTGAACATTTACAGCGATATTAGATTATGTCAACTTATATAGGAAAAAAAAATGTGATTCCAATTCATCTCCCTAGCCTATTTTTCTCAATTAGAATGACAGTCGAGTCGGGGCCAAAGGCTTTATGCGCTTTCCGACGCTCGAGATTGTCAGGGATGTCCAAGATCAACTTTAGAAAGTACACATAAATTGAAAAAGTCATATTGGTACTTGTACGGGTGCCTTAACCACTAAGCCATCACGACATTGCGTTTCCAATTCTTGTTCTATAAAATGGCTGAGCTAACTCTTACTTTGTACCCTTGCATGATGTGCGATGGGTCAACCCGGTTTGCCAAACCGAATCAATTCGGTTTGAGGGCAACTCGCATCAAACCGAGCTACAGTCTATCCAACCCGGTTCAGTTTGAAACCGCAATCGCGTCAACTCGTGTTCAGTTCGGGCGAGTACGAATGCGATGCAATGCGAATAAGCTGATGCGGGTTGAACGGGCTGAACCGAACCGAACCGAACCGAATGAATAACGAACTGAACCGAGTTATCCCGAATGAAGTTGCTGACGCCGACCGGTGACGCGACGCGACGAGTTGCATGTCAAATGGTGGCGCCAAATTTTCATTCCGTTTTATAATAGGCATTTGTTTGTTATCGTATATAATTATATTTTAATTAACATCGTTTTTTCAGAAAGTATCCAATTTTATTATTTTATTATAATAATATTAAGTATATAAATACTTTAACTACTAAAAGTAACAAGTGAGTATTTTTATCATACGGTTTATAATTTATAATGGGGTTCATGAACGAATGAATGACGTCACACAGTACTGGATGATTCGGTTTGGTTGAATCGGTTTGTGAGTCGGTTTGAACAAAATTATGATTCGGTTCAACCGGTTTGAAAAAATTACGGTTTGACCCATCTCATGTAACCTAATTTTGTTGTACGATTCTATTGATTAAGGGTGTCCATAGAGTTTGTTGTTGGATCTTATCCACAGTGATCTTCTAAGTTTTAAAACGTGTAACTATTAGCTTTAATTTTTACACTGACACACTCCTTGACGATTCAAAATCGCCTGTAGATGATTTATACATACATAAATCTAGATCAAGCATTAAGCTAAATGCTTGATCTAGATTCTGAGTATTAGTTTTCTCATCTTTGACAAGTTTCTGAGGTCATTGACATGGCATTCACGTTTATTCTGACTCTGAGTTCCATTTGAAATTGTCTGTGTCTTCGCCGTCTCACATTACTCAAACAAATCACGTACACAAACAATGCAAATAACCTGATTTGGAACACTGCGCTTGTTCTGTGGGTCACACGAGTATTCGGTTCACGAGAGACCTGTTTTGAGATTCTCGATACCGGTAGAGGTTTAGTAATCATCAAATCAAAATAATCAATCAGAAAATATCCAAATTACACGTTGTAGCTTAATAGCTTAAGGGACTACGCATACTCAGTTCGCTTCACTACGCATTCTCAGTACGCGCCACTACGCAAACTCAGTACGCGTCACTACGCATATTCAGTTCTTTTCAGATTATGCCCGTAGAAAACAACAAGTGTGTATGAAGACGCGTATGTGACTGTTCCGCTTTCCACGTCTGTTCAACTTCTGTACAAAATCATGGTTGGTGGACATGAGCCGAAAAGAGCTGAAATAAGTGCGCAGTTCCTTAGTGGGGTACAGTATGCTCTAGTCTACCTAACGGTATAGTCCCTACTGCAAAAATCACCTTTACTAAATTTTGTTGTTAGTTGAAGAATTTGGCAACTCATTTCATTGTCTTATCAGCTTGTCTTCCCCTGGTCAACGCAAGCCTCGCCCAAAGATTGCCAGGGATCCTAGTCTTAGGCAGTTCGCATACACCTGCCTCTTGCCACTTTTATTTAAGTCGTCGGTCCAGCGTTTATCAGGACTATACGTGGTCTCCTCTCTGTCACCTGTCTGCTTCACTGACAGTCGATCTTTGAACTCTACTAGATACGGTTAATAAAATATAATCAGTTACAATCAGAAAAATGTATCTTTATCGACTAACCTTTTATTGATCACCTCTACTCGACCAAGAATTTGATAGTGTATACCTATACAATTCTTATACACTTACAGTTCTTTTTTTACTTCTCATTACTTCTTTATTAAACTAACCTCGAAAAATAGAAAAACAGCCAACGTTCGCTCACATCGATTCTTTATTTAAAAATGTAATTCTTTTTTCCATTTTTGTAATTTGGGTGGGTGGAAAACCGTTTGATAGGCATCCTATATGGTATGTGGTACTAGGATTGACTATCAGTGTCGGACTACCCACAGCTACCTCCCACTCAAATCCTACTAATCTAGGACCGACAAATACATCAATATTATTGTTAATTAATTAGCTAAAGTTCGCGGATGCAGGATGTCCAATTGTCCATAAACTAGATTGATTTGACGGGCCTGTTGGTCTAGTGGTCAGTGACCATGACTGCTAAGCCAGAGGTCGTGGGTTCGATTCCCACCCAGGACAAACTTTGTGTGATGAGCAGAATTGTTTGTTCTGTGTCTGGGTGTTATTTATCTATAATATGTATGTATTTAAAAAAAATATATAAGTATGTATATCAGTTGTCTGATTACCATAACACAAGCCCTGCTTAGCTTGGGATCAGATAGCCGTGTGTAAGATGTCCCAGGATATTTATTTATTTATTTATTTTTATTTATTTGACTCTTAAAAAAATTGATATATTTTGTCTTGGTGCGGTAGTAGGTTTATTTTTTTGTAATTAGATTGTAAAAAATGTCTGGCTTCTATATTTGCCTATACTAGAACCCTCACTGCGATTTAGGGACTACGCACATTTATTCAGCTCTATTCAGCTTAAATGCCTATAGAAAACAACGATTTTGTACGGAAGCTGAACGGACGCGGAAAGCTGAACGGACGCGTACGCGTCTTCATACAAAATCGTTGTTTTCTACGGACATAAGCTGAATGGAGCTGAATAAGTGTGCGTAGTCCCTTAACCGACACCCATATTAAAAACAGCAGCTCAATTTTGTTGCTAAAATATTAATCGCCGGACTAGTTCCTTCACAAAGAGCGCTACTGCTCCCGAAACAAACATTTGAAAACGATAAATTATCTAATTATTATAAACATCGAGCTACATTTAATACCAATTTACACTTCAAGAGCGAAAGCACGCAAACATGCGAATATCGTACTGCCTGCCAATCATCGCACAGATCCAATTACAAGCAACTCTTGCGCAACAATAATTTCATAAATCACGCTTTGCTTGCGCCTGCGCACCGGAACGTTAGATCGGCCATTGTACAGTTGACCTAGCAAGGTCGATGATTTATTTCTTAGAAAGGACCACATTTTGAGGCCAGAGAAAGCTCTAATATCTGATGAATGGAAGTCATTTATCAGCCATTTTGTATCTAGATATCAAGGCGGGTTCGAAGGATGAGATGTAGCTTGCCAAAATTAAACACATTGAAGTTTTTTTACCGGGAATTTTGTAGGAAGGTCAAATTGCTAGTAGTTTCTTACTAATGTATGTAATATTGGTCAATTAGATTATTGTTTGAGGAAATTTGTTTTTTTTTTTATATAGACGGTGTTGTTGAATTCGTGATAAAATAATTTTGTATTTTTTTATGTCCTTGGAAGTGTACTCTGGTGTGAACCTTTGAAACATTTACAGCTAATTATTATTTTCCTAACTGCGCACGAAAAGTAAGTAGGTACCTACCCACTCAATAAATTACGCACGTAATCTTTCATTACATTATTTGAATAAATTAAGTCCTAAATATACTGTACAATTTTGTTTTGAATAGTTATTTACATAATAGTGCATTTATTTAAATATCTACTTAGTATTTTCATTGACCAAGGTCGATGTGTGAAAAGTTGCATTAATTAATTTTAAAAAAAAATTAATTAGTAGTACATAAGAGCCTGAAATAGACAGCTAATGAATTGTTAGCGCCATCTAGTTTAGCCGTGCGTAAACGAAAGCATTAACGCCATCTATATTGAGTCTTGCGATTCAAGCTTTCGTGAAGTTAGTTGAAGCACGACTACATAGATGGCGCTGCAGGTTACAAAATTATAAAAACAAAATTATTACAGCGTGTGTTTTGTACTACAGATAACAAATATTTGTCCTTATTTTGATTATAAAACTAATTATGTTATGCATATCTTATCGATGCATTATGATTGTAACGATCTATTTTTGAAAATAATTTATTTATCTTACTAGGTATATAATTTTAGTTTTAGTTAGTAATCTGTGGTTTTAGTAACAAACATTTAAGTATCAATAAAACGTTACTATTAAACGCACAAAAGTACATAATACATTGCCTTACACTACTATTGTTTTCGCATTTAGGTATTTAGTCCTGCGATAACCAAACCCTCCCAGCAAGGGGTCCTCCATGAACAAAAAATTAACAATATCAATTAAGACATATTATAATAACTAATATTTATTTCTACAGGAACTATAAATTTATATAACAGAAGAGCATTTCATCGCCCACCCAAACAGATGATCGCCACATCCTCCATTCATCCCCACCGATCGATTCCCATGTTATAAGTATAGCAGGGATGTTATGGAGTTCCGTAACGGTAACCGAAACTATCTGATATCCGAAAAAAGTACCTATGCGTAACCGTAACCGAATTTCAGATAGAGGCGAAGTTTGAATGATACATGCTTATTGCGAAATTAGTTTTTGTACTCTAGCCACGCGCTTCATGCATTATTTATTATTTATTCTTACTTGGGTTTTTCCCATAATATTAATATTATAAAAAACGGATAGGTAATCCAAAATAATTTTGGATCCTTAACCGTATCCGAAACGGTTTTCTTCCCGGAACCGTAACAAGATCCGAAAATCCGATAAAAAAAAACCGAAAAAAGTACTTAATATCCGTAACATCCCTGTTCTATGGGGGATAAACCCCATAAATTATATTAACACGTGCCTAACAGCGGACGTGGGCTAATAATAGAATATTTTTAAACACAAATAGGGCGTCTGATGGATTCATTGGTACCATTCATTTGGTGTTATGGTAATACCAAATAATGTTTTATGTTTATTCATGATTTGTAATGTGTGAACGGCTTTCGGCCAGTGCAGGCAGAGAATATTGATGCTAAAGTTGATTTCTTTAAATAATGAACTAAAATTCGATTGAGGTAGGGTTGAAAATTACGTGTGACACTTGTATAAAATTCAGAGGAAATTTTATTTTATTTGTAGAAAAGAAAAGAAGAAAATATTATGTAGTACCTACTACTAGCTTTTGCCCGCGATCGTGTGAAGTAAAGCGTGCAAAAACGTATAAACAAATCGTTTTTTTACCAATATTACTTTAAAGTTAGATCAAAATTCATTCTGAAAACTAACTAAGTAACATTCATCCGTCCTCAAAAACTTTCAAATGTTTAATATTAACTTTGCCCACTGCTGGCCAAAGTTCTCCCTCATAGCCTTCCATTGCTCTCTATGTGATGCCTTATGTTGCCAATATTCCATTCCGCCAGCATTTTCTAGGCCTCCCTCGGTGACGACTGTAGTAGGAATAGTAGAATGTTATTATTTAATTAGCGTTACTTTGCTTACTAACCGACCGACTCTTTAACCAAAAAAAGAAGTACCTGTAAATAGTCTAAGTGAAATAAATGTCTTAAATCTTGTTTTTTTACTTTTAAGTGTGATTCGTGTACTTGTATGGATACACAAAATTGTACCTCATTGACTAGTGTCATTTTTTATGCGTCGCAATCGCAGTCCACGAATTCATTATTGTGTGCAAATGATTTGCAATTGCGTCATTTCGCACACAATAAGAAGAATCTGTAGGTGGCCAACTAATTAGTTAAATGCAATGCAACTCAAAATCTTACATTTGATTTGCCTTTGCTATTTACGTAGGGGAAGTCGCGGGTAAAAGCTAGTGAGACATTTTTTTTTGGTAAGTGTGAAATCATCAAATCACTTCTCCCTTCCTTGGTGGGGCGGAAGGCGTGTCAGACTTTTACTGACTAAGACTAAAACCCTACTCATGTTCCTTCGTTTGCCCTTTATAAAGCTAGTAAGCATTTACTTAAGGAAGGAAGCACAAAGTAAAAACATTGTTTTTCACAATATTGTTAAAGATAGATTTTGTTTTATTATTTTAAATGTAAACATTGATAAAAACAGTTGACTTTATATTATTTATCTAAAGTGGATGTGGTCGCATGATTTTATGTGCGTACATCGGGTCTTTTGGGACTTTATCCAAAAACTATATGTAGTATCTTACTTACTTATCTCAAAAAAGTATTTACCGATACCACGGAGTGATTCAAGACGTATGTTTAGATCTGTTTAAATATGCATACCTATTATAAAATTAAACTAACTAGATAATGAATTAATGACGTCTTGCAGTGGAGTTATTATTTTCATAACAAAACATAATTTGCAACACTAATTATTTTTCTTCTTTTTTCAGGTAAGTGATCATTATTATTGACGTCTAAACTCTAAGCTGCAAACCTGGTAAGAGCTACAAAAGTCGGGGATTTCTCTGATATACTAATCTCGTTAAAAGAAGTTTTAGAAGTACTAAATCCATACTAATATTATAAATGGGAAAGTGTGTCTGTCTGTCTGTCTGTCTGTTTGTCTTTCTTTCACGGCAAAACGGAGCGACGGATTGACGTGATTTTTTAAGTGGAGATAGTTGAAGGGATGGAGAGTAACATAGGCTACTTTTTGTCTCTTTCTAACGCGAGCGAAGCCGCGGGCAGAAGCTAGTAACTTCATAAAAGTGGCACTAAGTAAGAACTAATTGACTCAGTGCAATTCCGTAAAAAATCGCGTGCGAATACTAAAAGTATTTGGTATTCAATGTCAAATTGGACAACTTTTCACTAAAAAATCACCTACATTCTCATTGAGTGGCGCTAGCGTAGTTTTCATTAGGTTATAGAATACCGAAAACAGTTTTCACCGCGGAATCAGAAGTGAGCACTGAAGTGAGATCTTACAGACTACTCATCAGATTTTGTTTAGAAATCATGGACTAGGGCCCGTATTAATAGACGTCACTCAATTCTGAGACGCTCTCAAGTCTTGCTGTCCTTATTTTTTCCCTTTAGAATGACAAGGACAGGAAGAGACTTGAGAGCGTCTCAGAATTGAGTGACGTCTATAAATACAGGCCTGGGTGTCCAGTCATACTCGTCAACCGATGCAGTCATTTGAAACTTGATGGAAAAAGAGTGGAGTTTGCTATTGTTTTTTAAAACGTTGCCACACAATCCACCCACTCAACATGCCGACTTAAAACAAATAACCATAGGCCACACAATTATTGGCTCTGGACGGGACTCGAACCAGCTACACGCAGTTCAGTGGTCAATCGCGCTAACCATGCTGTTGAAGTCTCTTGCTTGTTCGTTTTCATAAAGATCTTAGTAATAATTAATAAATCATCAAGATCTTAGTAATAATTAATAAACAATCCGCTCTAAATCATGTAATAATTTTCCCCTATTTTTTATATTAATTAAGCTATAATGCAACAGTTTATGTTTTAATTCACCCCCGTATAGTGATTAAAATAATAACTATGATGTTTTAACTCTATCATGCGGGCGATACGAATACGATATCATTTCGAATCTATTAAAAAACCCCTTCGTTTTGTTACCCTTATAGTGTTATGCAGGTATGCATGTCAATTTATTTTATTGTCAATAATGAGTAAATGTTTGAATGGGTCTACTATACTAATATTATAAAGATACATACAAATCTTTCCGATTTGTATGTAATGAATAAACTCCAAAACTACTAAACCGATTTCAAAGATTATTTTTTCATTAAGCCACATTATCCCTGAGTAACATATATTATATATAATATCACGCTATGTCCCAAGAGAGCGAAGCAGTAACCAAAAATCTGATGTAACGCAGGTGAAACCGCGAGGAACAGCTAGTAAAATATATTATAAAGCTAAAAAGTTTGTTTGTAGTGTTTGTTTGTAGTGTTTGTCTGAGAAAGAACTCGTTAGAATTGAAAAAAAGTTTTGCATAAATACATCTAAATTATCTGTCTACTGTGTATTAGGTTTTTTCTCGAATGGGATTTGTATTTCATAAGAAAAGTTGTTCGATATGACGGGTAGAATCAACCCTCTGTTGGATCATCATCAGCCCATAAGGGCCGGACTCCACGAAAGAGGGGAGGAGACATGTCTCGTGCACTATCAGCTCGCATTATTCATCTTATTGCTTAACTTTAGCGCAAGACACCATCCTATTGGTCGCTTGCGAGACATCTCTGCTTTGGTGAAGTCCCGGGCCTAAGCGTCTAAGCCTAAGCCTCACTAAACTTCTTCCAGCGCACACGGTTCATTCGGTCCTTAGCTTCGCTTGCCAAAACGGCCTTGCCAGTACCTTTATACCACATCGACCATCTCGGTTCTTCGAGCCGGCTCTTCCAAATCGCCTTAAATAGCTCGTCTAAATCGCCACCTATATAAAATTGGTTTGCCCAACTGCATTCTCTCTCTTTCACTCGTTATACTTGTAAGTGAAAAGGCATTCTGTCCTCTTTCGTTTCTTAGCGTTGGTTCTATACGTTGTCGTCAAAGAAAATAATTAACTATTCATATCAAGTAGGCTCACTAGAATACAGAAACACATAATTACAGTATTTCCGTGCAATCTGATATACGAAGTCTAGAAAGCATATATAATTTACTTTTTACATTAAGCACGGTGTTCACTGTTCATCTACGATGCGTATCGCGTAATGATGGTGTGGGTTCGATTCCCGTGTAACGCATACATATTGATAAACACTACGCGTCGATAGGCGTCGTGTTCTGTTTAACACACGCAAAACATATAAAATAGACATTAAAAAAATGTTTATAATACACGAGACGGCTAAAAAAAGTAATTAGTTAATCAGATCGAATATAAAAAAAAAATGGACAAATCAATAATTAACTAATTTTTGTGTCATTCAAGTACTTCGTGAAATATAGGTTAAACATAAATAAAAATTGGTGCCGATTCTCTTGTGCACAAACTATCGTAAATTTAAGTTAAGTGCATCTTTCTCTTTCCATTTCTTAAAGAAAAGGACAGAAGATACATTTTAGTTTAATCCTGTCAAATTAGACAGCGCCTGATGAAAATTGACGTATATTTAGACGCCATGTTTTTAAATTGCGTCTAAATTATCTATGGAGTGTCTAAATTTGACAGGACTTAAATAATATTTGATCTTCTGTCCTTTTCTTAATTAAAAGGAAAGAAAAAGATGCACTTAGCTTAAATTTACGATAGTTTGTGCACAAGAGAATCGGCACCACTGTTTCCAAAAGGTCCACCTAGAAACCTAAAATAAGTAACACTCTGTATTTATGATACATGTCTAAGTTCGTCCATTTTATGAACGTAGATAAAATATTTACGAGCTATCGAATTGATCCGTTAATGGTGCGCCTATAAAACTCTAACTTGGGCGTGCAGTCACTTTGATTGAGTACTTAATAATATTGGTACTTGCGGGTTTATTTAATTGAGAATACCTATGTTAGGTTTTTTCAAGAGGGTAAGTGAGTAACTATCCTCCTTACCTCGCTCTAGGTTCAAACAATTTGTTTTTCAAGTTGGTATACGAACGGCGCCTATGTACTGACAAACTTTTGCGACTATGGGACTACGGTGTACACTCAATTTATTTAGATTTTGTTTACACATAAACAGTTCTACTTTTATCAACCGCTTTCAGCGTCATAAGAATAAGGGTCGGTTCATATCTGACGGAAAATGCGTCGCGTATTATCGGTGGCGTAACGCCAGAACAGACAAAGATATAATAAAACATTAAACCTTTTTTTTTTTGTTTTTGTGAGTGGGAAATCATCCAATGACTGCTCCCGTCCTGGGTGCGGCGGGAGGGCGTGTAAGACTCTTACTGACTAAAACCCACTCATGTTCCTTCGATTGCCCTTTATGTTCCAGGGTCACGGTAACTGTTATAAACATAACATTCCGCAACCCCGGCAGGCGTTGGCCGTGTTGGGCCCCTTCCTGTGCTAACTCCTTCTCTTTGAGGCGCGCGTGGAACAAAACGCTCCGTCTACGCGGTCCTGGTCCTAGCCGGGCGGCGAGCTACCCATCGCTCGCCATCCGCGAATCCGTGGCTAGGTTGGGCGCCCACACCGGAGCCCCGTAGAGGGCCATGGACCGCACGATCCCCTCGTAGAGCCTCCGGCAGAAACATTAAACCTTAACACTCAACCGATGATGCGTTAGTGCGAATAGACGCGAGCGATGATACGCTTAACGCATTTTCTGTCAGATATGAACCGACCCTAAGAAAAGCAGTCAAGCTTAAGGCAACTAACTACGCACGATATTATTCAGATTCTATTCAGCTTGTGTCGACAGAAAATGTATCTGAAAAAATGTTCGTAGGTAGTACCCTACTCCGCAAGTAACTTTAGTGCTTCCTTTAGCACTCTGACATGATGTAACATTCAGATCATAGAACAGAGGAAGATTCTGATAGTGAGTTTTTAGAACTGAATCATCAGTTTCGGAGATTATCCCTTAGGAATAAATGATAACGGCGAAATTTTACTTTAGACATAACTAACTATGTATCAATCCTCTATATGCTCTTGAATGTACATGACAGACAGCTGTTCGGTCCAGTCACCCGTCGCGACTAAGAGCCCCCGCAGACCACAGACTTTTTATCGGCCGATAGTTTAGTCGGGTTGGCCTGCTAGTACGCACACCGAGCCAACTAAACAGTTCAGCCGGTGATGAGTGCGCAAACTATCCAACAGTCTGCCGACTATTCTCTATTTGCTAGTTTAGTTTTTACGATCAACGATTCCGAAATAAGCGACTGAGAATTGGGCGACGCCATTTTACAAAACACGCGCGGCCGACCATTCGCTGTCAAAACTCGAAGCGAACTGAACTATCGGCTTAGTCGGCCGACTAAAAAATCGTCGTGTGTGCGCGTGTGGTAGGGAGCCAATACTGATTATACGGTCGGCCGATAGTTTGCCGACAGTATAGTTTGAATTGAATCGGGAAGCCCATCAAACTTGTTTATCGGCCGATACCAAATCGTCATAGTGTGCGCACTTGCTTACATCTGCGTACTGATTAAGAGCCCGACCAAACTATCGGCCGATAAAAAGTCTGTGGTCTGCGGGGGCCCTTATTCAAACAATTTAGACTCGCCACTGCTATACTACTAATTGTGCCAATATAGCTCAATTAGAACTTGTATTTTTGGACACATCTGTAGATAAAAACATTGTGGACTGTGTTATGTTTATTACTTTGCTATTTTAAAGTTTTTATAGTGATACTTGCTGTCCCCGCGATTTTGTACGCATTTTTTGTTTCTACTTTGTTCTCTCTTAGATCGTAGCGTGATAATTATTGTAAGCCTATAGCCTTCTCATCGAGGAACTTCCTCGATAAATGAGCTATCCAACACAAAAAGAATTTTTCAAATCGGACCTGATTTATATTATTAATATGGATATTGGTCCTGAGTCTAGCGCGTTCAACTAAACAAATAAACTCTTCAGCTTTTTAATATTAGTATAGGTACAAAAGTATAGGTTTTTGTCTGTTTAAACATCTTCACTTCCCTAGCCCTTTCTCAACCAAGTGGCCAGCTTCCAGACAGGATTCAGTTCAATACCTGTGTTTCTCATTTCGCGACAATCTATCGAAGATCCACAAGACCACAACCCAGTTAGGGGCGTCACGGTACCCCTTTGTTAGACTGAAAGACTTTCAAGTTTCTGGCTAACCGTGACGACTGTTAAAGATCTGGGGCTCTAGTCTGCTATTACAATCGTGTCTCAATGACCAGTCATCGGCCGGATATTTGACAACTTTTGTATGGGAAATGTGTCAAAAGTTTGACGTTACACGTCAAAAATCGATCATTGAGTCACGATTGTAATAGCAGACGAGGAATGACATTCGGGACCAACGACTTGCTGTCTGAGGCACGGTATGTCAGTAATGTAATAGTAGGTAGTAATGTTCTAGATAAAAATAAAAACACAAACAAAAGCATGGCCAGAACCATAGATGGTTCGAAATAAAAGGTAAATTACATTTAAAACTTCAGTTCGAAATGCTTGTGTTAGTTTAAATGGTTAAGTGAACGTTACACTAACAGCTGAACTTCCAATTGAACTTAGTTCAAGAGTAAAACAATAAATATCATTGTTACAACTAAACGTTTCGTACAGTTACTGTTCATTTTATTTCGCCCATTACTGTTCAGTTTTTTTAGAACCTGAACACCATTATGCGCAATTTAAATGAAGATTTTCTTGTAAGAAAATATCCTTCTTCTATTCCTTATCCTTTTATCTGAATTTTATTTTATTTTATTTATTTAAAAAACTATGTGCACATGTAAAAAAACAATGCACAACAGCTCATATTAATTTTAATATGAGCTGTAAGGAAATCGTGAAAGTAAAAACTATAAAATATTGTGCTTTATCTGTTTAAATATGTACTAAGACACATACAATAAATTCTGTAAATTGTGATATAGCATACAAATTAGATATTGTGTACTTTACAAAACAAACATAAATACACAAAACCGACTTTGTTTTGTATAACAAATTATTTGATTATTATATATACAAAATTAGAGACTTGTAGCGATCAAAAATAACTTTTGCCTCGGATGAAACCGAGGGCTATAATATATACTAGCTATCCCCCGCCAAAAAAACCCGCGTTTTTAGTTAAGTCTGCTCCGTTCCCGTAGGACCTAGCGTATATGTTACATAGCCTATAACCATCCTTGTTAAGTAGTTTCTGAGATTACCGCGTTCAACCAAAAAAGCAAAAGAAACTCTTCTGCTTTACAATATTATAAGTATAGTCACTATAGTCAGTCAGGCTTTGTCTCTGAGATGGTAACACCTGCGATGCCTCTGGTATTGCAGATGTCTATAGGCAATAGTCACCAATAATTAGCACCAGGTGGTCTGTCTTTCCGCCATACGCTTAGTAACAAAGAAAAAACCTGTTTCTGCGTATGAAGCCATATTATTATGAATTGTCTTCTGCCTGTAATTTACTCAGCGTAGCAGTCGACTTTATGTTTTTATCAGTGAAAGAATTCCAGAGATTATCTCATACAAACAAACACTTACATCTTAAAATCCTTGCTAATCTTTACAAACATAGTACAAAATGTAATTTCCTGTCTGTCTGTATACTTTACATCTTTTGAACTACGAAATATTTAATGTGATTTTCATCAATGGGCAGAGTGATTCTAAAGCAAGGTTCACCTTTTTATTCTTCCTTCTTGACAGAGCGTTTAACGTAAGAAGAGCAACGTTGTACCTACATTAAAATAATGCATACTATAGTAGAGAAAAACCAGATTTAATAAAGATTTGTTGGCGTTTGAATTGACTCACGGGAGAGGAACAGTAACTAAAGACAGTTAAAACCGCTGAGTGCTGCTGGAATAACATAAAAATTATGTATATAGAAACTTAGATATACTATTTCAGATATTGTTTAACCTACTTTCAAAAATAATTTGGGTCACATTTCCTTAAGGAAATGAAAGCAATGAACAGCCTCATCATACCATATTGGCATGCACATGCGAACTCCTGAAACAGTGGCCATTCATATGCTTCCAAAACCCCTGCCAATTAACATCCCACCTTCGGGTTTAGGAAATAAAGTTGATATTGCCTCTTGACATATAGGTCAACATCACCCGTGCCCATCCTGTGCCAAATGAAATCACGCTGTATTTTGTGCAGCACAAAGTTGGTATTGAAATGGGAGACGTAATATTGGTATTCCTGAATGGGCTTTGTTGTGCTGTTAACTTTGTTCATTCAGCTTTACAGTGGCCATAATGTTGCGTAATTTTGGGATAAAAGCTCCAATCATACTTTTCGCTTTGGACCCAGCTGTCTGTACTTTTAAATACAGGGTAACTGGCACAAGATAGGGAAAAGTGGAGCTCCTTGGAGGAGGCCTACACCTGCGGAGGGGTTCTTGCAAATTAATTTAAATAAGTAATTAGTGATAAGTTTTTTTTTCTTAGTTCATAAGTACAAAAAAGTAGCGTAGTATTAGATTTTACAGTAATTCATACTTACATTGTAACTTTTGCAAGAAATAAAAGGCTTTTTTATTTTTATTTTTATTTTATTTTTTAACTGGTAATTAGTGATCGATACGTAAACACATTAATGTACAGAATATGAAAAGAAATAATTTTCAAATAAATATTGTCCGAACTGTACTTAGTTTTCTTCAAATTGCAAGTTCTTATCAGAAAAGTAAATAAACAAATCCCTAAAAATATTTTTTGTTATTAATCTTTGTGATTATGGATTATTAAGTGTTTAAGTATCGGTCACTAAATTTCAATCACCCTTTATAAATAAAATAGTTATTAGTTTTTGTCCTCAGTTATAACATTTTTGAGAAGCAAACTTACGCGTGTATAAATTTACAAATTCCTTCACAGTCGTATATTTTCCCGGACATACATTATTTACCATATCTTTACAAGCAGACATAACGAGGGCTCAAAGAGAATATTGTATGTCTAATTAAGTAGCTGTCAGTCATGAGAAGAGCTACATGTGATCTAAAATTAATTGAAGCAACACGTAAGGAATTATATGAGCGAATTTGATAGATCATTTTATAAGCTTTTATTTTGCGTCGACAGAATCTTGCAAGTTGAATTTAACCCACTTCCTGGTTTCAAAACAAGCTGGAATTTTGCATGTTGGTTCAATTTCAATGACAATATAATTATGTGCTTCTGATAAGCATGATCTAATTCTATCTATGCCCAGTATTGGCTCGAGTCTAAGGAATTTATCGAAGACTATAGAAAAATATAATCTGTTTTTATAAGTACGACCAGATTCATTGTTTTACTTGTAAATGACATTTTGAAGTGCCTTTTATAATGGTCTAACAGAAATAAAATAATTTAACTTAGTTGCATATAATTTTGCATTCTTACAAATTAAAAGTTAAGAAAACTGAAGGTCCATCTGAAGTTAAATAGTCACCACCGCCTGTACGCATCTGCAATACCACCATTCCGATTTCAAAGACCTTACATTTGTTGCCCATCTTAAAAGCCTCAAAGATGCATTGCCATCCCAAAGACCTTGTAGTTTTGTTGCCATCCCATAGGCCTCAAAGACGCATTGCCATTCCAAAGGCCCCCTCAGATTTGTTGCCATCCCAAAGGCCTCAAAGACGCATTGCTATTCCAAAGACCCCCTCAGATTTGTTGCCATCTCAAAGGACTCAAAGATGCGTTGCCATCCCAAAGGACTTTAAGACGCATTGCTATTCCAAAGGCCCCCTCAGATTTGTTGCCATCCTAAAGGACTCAAAGATGCGTTGCCATCCCAAAAGACTTTAAGACGCATTGACATTCCAAAGGCCCCCTCAGTTTTGTTGCCATCCCAAAGGACTCAAAGATGCGTTGCCATCCCAAAAGACTCAAAGACGCATTGCTATTCCAAAGGCCCCCTCAGATTTGTTGCCATCCCAAAGGACTCAAAGATGCGTTACCATCCCAAAGGCCTCAAAGACGCATTGCTATTCCAAAGGCCCCCCCCCTCAGATTTGTTGCCATCCCAAAGGACTCAAAGATGCGTTGCCATCCCAAAGGACTCAAAGATGCGTTGCCATCCCAGAGGCCTCGCAGACTTCCCGGTGTTCCCGTGGGCATATGCAGTGGGCAGAAGCTATGCCATACCAAATACATTGCTATTCTCAAGGCTTGGCAGATGTGTTGTTACTACGCATCTTAGCACAAGAATCACGTTAATATGTGTATCTTCTTTATATATATAATTCTGCTGTACGTGTGTATGTCATTGAACTCCTTCTAAACGGTTTGACCGATTTAAATGAATTTTTCTGTATGCGTTTGAGTGGCGGCCTGGATGGTTTAGATTCACAAATCAGCCCGGCAGATGGCAGATGGAATTGCTTGAACAAGCATGTGATCTCGGAAACGACCCTAACAATTTCGCTGAAATTTGATATGTGGGGGTTTTCGGGGACGAGAAATCGATCTAGCTCAGTCTTATGTCTGGGGAAGCGCATGTTTTCGAGTTTTAAGTTAAAATGTTTGGCGCCCAACGAAGTGGGCACGGGCCAGCTAGTATTTATATAAAAAGGTTAAAAACTCATAAATATTAAATTAGCCACGAATACACCATGAAATGTAAGTGTATGGGTGGGACTGATACCATAGAATGTACAATTGTTTGCTATCCCACGGCTCAGAAACAAAAGTCAAGGATGATTAACGCCCCAACCTTTTCCAAGTGTGTCAGGGTTGTATTCCAGTCTAGCCAGATGTCAGTCATTTAGTTTAGTTTCAGTATATTATCAATTGTAACGCGCATTATGTATGTACAGGAGTTATATCTTTACTAGCGGTCCCCCGTTTCTTAGAAAGAATGAAAAGCAGTTTATTCACACATAGTAAGCTACAAATAAAAAAACTTATCCGTCCTAATATTATAAATTCGTAAGTAACTCTGTCTGTCTGTCTCTCCTTTACGCCTGAACCACTGCACACTGAACCGATTTGAATGAAATTTGGTACAGATATAGTCTGGGACCCGGGAAAGGACAAAGGATAGTTTTCATCTCGGAGATCCCCCGAGAACGGGAACCACGCGGATGAAGTTGAGGGCAAAAGCTAGTATACTATAAACCTTAAAACTAAAGACAACTAAGTAGCGTCACTTAGGTCTTTGGTTACTGCTGCATTACCTTTAGTCATTTCGGATGTATCCATACTAATATTATAAATGGGAAAGTGTGTGTGTATGTCTGTCGGTCTGTTTGTCTTCCACGGCAAAACGGAGCGCCGGATTGACGTGATTTTTTAAGTGGAGATAGTTGAAGGGATGGAGAGTGACATGGGCTACTTTTTGTCTCTTTCTAACGCGAGCGTAGTCGAGGGTAAAAGCTATTAAGCTATATTACTTTTGTCAAAACCTACATGGCATTTCTATTAGTTAAAAACTTTTTTTAAGAAACGGAATAAAGCCGAAAAAACGAAAATAATTAAAAAACTTGTAGCGTTTTGAATATAATATTCACGTAATAATATACTGTAACTACATAGTGCAAAATTTTATTTTTTCCCGTTAACGTTATCTATGAGTATTAGTTTGCAAACAATACGTGACTATGAAAATAAATATTAAGCTTCAAAGAACAATTTTTATTATTTTCCTTTCGACTCCAAAAATAATTTATTTATTATAGATGATGATTGATTTTAGTAAAACCAATAAAAGATAAGGAATTTACATTAATTTTGTTAAATTACCTTGATGCAATTAAAAATATAAATATGGCAGATTGTATTAATTTTATTATAGGTAGTTATTTCAGTACTTTCCTGGAAGGTTTTTCATCGTTTTTCCGACCATAGAGGTAAAAGTATATTTTCGATAAATAAAACAGAATATGAATGCATTCAATTGAATTCTATTAATAAATAAAAATGTTTAAATGAAACATTTGTTAAAAAATATTTTTTTGTCTAAATAATACACAGTTAGACATGGGTCTCGACACTAAAAAGTAAAAAATAAAAAAACTTTTTCCAAAAAAATAATAACCGCCTTCAAAAACTAAAAACACAAAAATAACTAAAATTTCGGAAGTCGGTGGCTTCTCTTCTGCCAATAAATTTGTGCTGCCACAGATTTCCGAAATTTTAGTCATTTCTTTTAGTTTTTAAAGGCGGTTATTATTTTTTTGAAAAAAAAAATTGTAATGAATTTACTTAAGATACGTACTTTCTTCTGATTTATTATACGTATAAGAAGATTCGGTGACATTAAACCTTCGGACACACGTGATTCGAGACACAATAGCAGCGCGACAGCCGGCAGTCGCTTGCTCGTCGAAAGACTCTTTTATTTTATACATTTCAATATTATTAAAAAAGCTCTACACATTTCACATTATTAAATTACCATTCGTAATACAGCTGTGATCATTCTCCATTTAATATTGATGTCAAGTCCACAAAGTGTAGTCATCCTAGCTTGCGGGAGGCGACCACATTTAAAGTAAATTTTGAGGAAAACTACGCCCATTAAAGTCTTTTGATGTTGCTTAGTATTGCGAAACAAAGATGCATGAACATTTAAAAGCTTATAACTTGATAGTTTGTAAAATTTAAATGGGTTTTTTAAAGTGGCTTTTCTTTAGAACTTTAACCATTAAAACCAGTAAATTACTAAGACTTAAAATACTTTTTGGTTTTTTATAAACCTCTACAAAAACAGAAGTGTTGAAAGGGCTAAGCATCATCACCGTATTTATTTAGTTATCGCAAACGCATACGATGTCAAAATCAGAAGTCTTCTAAGCTAAATGCACAATCTGTCCTTCTCTAGAGTTCAAACTTACTTCGCCCAAAATTTTGTCTTTGGTCCGGTCAAATTATTTCAGCAGCTGTTAAAGCTTAAATACATACTTAATTATTTTACCCTATTATGTGTTTTTGATGTTCTAAGCTTCGATAAACCGTAGAAATTTACATAAAGAGGAATAAAACAGCCTTAATGTCATATGGCAGTGAATATAAGTTCGAAATCGCCAACCGCCTTGAGCAAGCGTGGTGATCAATGCTCGTGCCTTCTCTGTATGACAAGAGCCTTTGCTCTGCAGTGGGACAGTTACAGGCTGGTATTAGTAATGTCTTAAGCATTCTCTTCATCCTTAGTCATTCCTATGACCCTTGCAAATTGCGTTACATATAACAAAGGCACAGATTAATAAATGCTTAACACTGTTTTTGGCTTAGGTATGTTTCCATCACTTTCTAGCAGTTGTGCGATAGGAATATGTAAGGTTTAATTTATGTTTACATAACTCGGCATTAAATTCTTTCAGAAAAGTTCGTGATATCAACTACACATTGTTTAGTTTCCATGGATTTCATCGTTCAATCGCACTTCACGTTTATCCTGTTTCAGGATTTATCATCTTATTACTCATTCTTATTGTAATCCTTATGACAGACACAATAGAGTCCACAATAAATAAACCCATTCGGCGCCCCCAAGTTCAGTACAGGAAAATATCCAGCAAAACAGATAGGTACATTTAAATTTAAACAAATATTGCTTGGAACACGAACAGGAACACATATGGTAATGAATTTAAATTGTTATGTCCTCCATCCGTCTATACAATCTTACTCTTTAAGTTTATTGCGCGTTGCTCGCTGCTTTATGGTCCGTATCAATACAAATATATGTACAAATAAGATGTGTATGTCTCGGCGCCTGATCTGTCTTATCTAATGCACATTGCATTTAGTTTTAGTGTGGTTGCGCCACGCATGCTCCAGCTGCCACAGAAATAACGTAGAATATCGGTCACACAGACTCGAGCGCAGAATGAACGCATCGAATTAATTGCCGGACGGCGCACCACTATCGTGGTGGACGTGCCGCGCGCGGACGCTTCCGCTACACATTTATAAATTAAAAAAAAAAAAAAAGCGCGCGAACAAACAACTGTCAGTGTCAAACTTTACCGCCTAAAGTATTTTGAAATTTTTTAGATAAACTCTTTTCGTGTTGTGACAGTAAAATAATTTAGAAAATACAGTGATGTCTCACCAAAAATAAGAGCAGCAAAAATATTCGGCTATCAAACAAAGGTCAAATATGTGTTCGTCGTGTATAATTAGGAAAATAATGATAAGCGATCGCGGTCGAGTGCAAATGTCGTCGATATCGTACGCTCGCTCCCTACTGCTATGGAGACGTCAAAGCTTAGTTTCGCGGAATCCCGCGTGTTGATTCATACACCGGTTATCGTGCAGCGGCGGTAAAATGTGTGAACTAGCAAGTTGGATTCCGAACGCAGTCGCGGCCACACTGCGCTCCGACACAGCGCCACCGATTATCGAATGGCTCACGACAATCCGGCTCGCGATCGAGGAGTACGACCCGTTAATCACAGTCATACCGCCAGAGCCCGAGCCAGAAACACCTGACAGCAAGTTCGACGAGATTCTGTCTCAGCTAGGCAAGGAGATCTACAAACTCGACGAGTACCAGCGACACCTGGTGCCCTCTGAAAAAGAAGTATCCCTCAGCATTCTTAACATATTCGACGAATGTTTGGAACGCATGACCGAAGAAAAACAAACAAAAAACAGTGAGAGTGAATGTGAATCGAACCTATCGGACGTCTCTTTCGTGACGAGCACCCCGTCTAGTGTCAAAGTGAATAATAACATAAACACGATCTTCGACAAGGGCATCGGCACACCGAAGCCGCCGCGGCGGGCTCGTTTAAAATCGATGTGCGACAATTCCATTTCAGACATGGAGTCGAATAACCACGAGAGTGATTCGTCGAGTGATTCAGAAAGCACGTGCTGGAGTTACAAAGAGTGTAGTACCGACGACAATGAAGTTAACCCTTACGCTGCTGTATGGGCTCACTCGACCGGCTTTCACAATTCCGACGAAATATTGCGTCGCGTTTTATCGCAGCACCACGCTACTATATCGCGGCTTTCGTTTGACACGGCAAGCGATTTTATACCTGCTCGGTATTCAGTGTACTCGCTTCACGAGGTGGGAGAAAGAAAGGACAGGTGTGTTGACAGTGGCTCAGTAGCAATGACGCCGGACAAGCCGACGGACGACGATGGCTACGAGCCGGTGCGGGACGCGATCACCGACGAAAATATATACGAGGAGATTGAGTATGGATATAGTTATACTGACGAGGGGTGTTCCTGCGGTGGAAGTGTTGAAGTGGAAAGTTGTTCTATCAGTGCTAGTTCCGAAGGTGTAGGGAGAGACAGTCCCTTGTACGCGAATCTGAGAGACCACGACGCATACGCGATACCTCCGGATGTCATTTATTGGAAGAATTTACTGCTGGATCCGTACTTTAATGACGACGAGGAGGACGAAGTAAGTGTTTTGAATTCATTGAATGTTAATGTTAAGCTGAATAGAAAGGCTATCCTTGAATGTAAATAGGTCTTGCTCCACGTTCCGTTTGGACTTAAATTAGAACTTAATTAAGGCTGTGTTGTTTTCATTTCGTGTTGTTTGAAAGATTGGTTTTGGATAAGGAATTGTTAAGAAACTAGCAACAAGTCCGTTTATAAATGGTAAGGTTCTTTAACACTTAGATATTTCCGTTTGCCTTCTCAAGAAAATCAAGTCTTTTGCGCACTAAGATTTAATCAGTGCCTACAACATCCTGTCAGATAAATTCCCTTATTCTCGGCTTATGATACATCGTTAAGGGTAGGGTGAACTATTTATAGCGCAGAGTCCATAATATTATGATAATAGTATAAACAAGGGTTGGAAATGATTAAACTAGATATTTCCTGTGGTTTCACCTCTTTTAAATAAGCTTTTTTATGTACTGAGGCAAAAAGAACTCAGAGTTCAATATGGTATCTGTTTATCAAATTCAGAATTCATGCGTCATTGAGTGCCAAATAAATATTTTAACGCATTGGGAAAGTCCTGAAGCTTTCTTGAAAAAGTCATGTCCCTGCTCATAAAGTTTGCTATGGAAAATAACAGTGATTTCATCAGTACAAATCATTGCTTAGTATAGCTCTATGCCTATCATAAATTAATACGTAAAGCAAAACCGTTGTACTTCTTTTAAGGAAATTACAAAAACACACACACATTATAGTATATAAGCACAAAGTGTGCAGAAACCTATGAAATGTGTAAATAATTTGCAATAAAAATAAATTTAATTAATAAGAATAACATAACGTACATTACCTAACGTTTGACACACACATATTTAATAAATATAATCTTTTGTATATGGTTTAAGTCTAGTTACCTACATACCGAGTGATAAAACTATGAAAGCTTAACACTTTAATGAATAATTGTCAAATTTCGACCACTTGTAGCCACTATATTTATTAATTGCTTACAAAACAACTTTTGTAAAAAAACATTAGTAAGCTGAAGTTATGTGCAACATTTATGATTGAAGACTGACAGCTAAATATTTATAAACATTTTTCTCTATAGTATGTTACGTCAGATAGAAATAATAAACGAGCAATAATAAATGTCTTGGATTAAATAAAACAGCAGTATAAAAAGGCAGTTAACACAGTTTAAATGTTTCTTAAAATCGGAAACAAACTAACGTATTTGCTGCAAGTTTTACATCAAAAGTGTATTAAAAAGAGCAGAATCTACTAAGAGAAATAATGGTTTTAAAAAGAAATCATTGAAACTTTTAATTCTTTTTATATTACGTATATTCTTAAAGCAATTAACGATAACAATGGCGTTATAAAAGAGTTAACAAAAGCTGTACAGCACTTTATAGAACTCGAAAATGTGTCAGATAAACACAGAAATAGTAACAGTAATCCGAGAACGATCCGTAAAATGTTAGCCAATGAACTGTTTTATTTGTTTGCTGGTCAGTTTTTATAGTCCGCAATGGATGAGCTTCCGTATCAATGAAAATCCATTTATTTATACTACTATCTCAAGAACAACCGATAAAGGGCAGGATGTGAAAGAAACATCATGGGAAGTCTTGAAATCTCGACATACCTTGGATTCTGATTAAGAAGTTATTTATTACTGAGGAACAAACATTAAGAAAAGGACGATAACTCGTCGACGAAGAAGAGTAAAACTTATAAAGATGACGATAAAGTTCAATTTTGGATCGTCAAGTTAACGGAAACAATTTCTTTTTGCTTGAGTAATATTTAAATTAAAATGAGTATTATATTAAACAATGATTTTGATAAACATTAAAATACAGAAGCTTGAGTCAGTCATTGTGCTGAAGGAGACAATATTCGTCAGGGAGGATGTAATGACACTCATAATTTAAGTTGATAGTCCAAGTGGGACAAAATTATGTAAACAATGCGTCATCCGTACTAATTAACGCTTTTAATTTCTATTTAACAATAATGACTAAGACTTATTACCGTTGTTTAATAAGTAATTATAATAACGAGATTTTTTTGGAAATTGATAATGGAATGCCAGAAGAAACTAACAGGGTAATTGCAATAAATATAAAAATGAGACATAATGTATATAACTAACTACTATTTCACAATTACCCTAAGTTCAATATTGATTTATTATGCGTCAACCAATTTAAGTTATGCCCAGAAATGGTCTAAGAGACTAGATTCTAAAACGCGATAGACCAAAAATATAGGACCACTTCGACATTGCATACACAATATGGCAATACGGCCAAATAGGACATAAACTACGATGCAAAGAATTTTAAATATTTGGGTATATAGACCATAATTTATACTATAAATGGATTTTAACGACTTTAAAATAGGTACCTACTTGCGAGAATTTTTTTTAGCTAAGTGTTAGTTTTTAAGAAGAAGCTAAATCATAGAATACAAAAATACAAACGGCCTAAGAGATTATCTGTTTGCAATCCCTGGGTAATTTTTTGACGGTACAAAATATTGATTTTATATAATCCAAGGCGAAATTCTTAGCATTCTAAACAATAAACGTCGTTTTAAACATAACATATTCAAGCTGGTTGTATTTTATGAATCATGACAACATCGAGTTTATATCATTACATTCTTTGATGATTTAATTAAACGTAGAATAATTACGTAGGTTTTATGACTAGTAGGCACCTGTACCGTCCTACCATTGCATAAATCACACTTCTATTGCATTGAAAACATCATAATAACCGTTTAATAAAACAAGCATTTTATGGTTTACCTCTTAACTTATTGGATTGTCTAAATTGTCATTACATTGCCATTACAAAAGCTATCGTTGGAACACGGCGGCTTTGATATTGCAAATTGTGGACCAAAAGGTTTAAAATAATATTCGAGGCGTAACATCGACATGAGAAGAAGTTAGGGCTTCGAGTAAGGGTCCATTTCAATAGGTCATAACGCGATATCTATATGTTATGCTTTCATGGCTAAACCGCTTGCTTTTGACCAAATTTGGGCGACTATACCCCTACTATACAGCACCATACACCTCATAAATCTACCTCTAGCATCCAAATAATTTTTTCAAATCCATCTGCTAGTTCTAGAGTTTAACGCGTTTAAACAATGCCTAAAAACCTGTTCAGCCTTACTATCATTGAAAATCTCAGGACACTTGAAACTGAAGATAAGGATCAGAATGTAGACGTAAGAAACTCCATGCTAAATCTAGAGTCCTCGCTCACTTACGTTATGATGAATGGCGTGGGTACCATTCATCTTGATACGAGTGCTCTTGAATAAATTATTAAACGTAAATGTCTCTCGCAAGGCCGAGGACCAAAGGATGTGACTCTTGTCTGTGAAGATTAATGGTGATTTTGGGAGAATTTTACTTTTTGAGAGTTTGACTTCAGTATCCATTACCAAATAATTTAATTCCGTATCATATCAAAGGACCAATTGTGCTTTAAAGTAGACCTTGGTAATCCAAGGTCTAAAATTGATAAATTGTGCAAGAATATATGTTATCAAATTTATACCAAGCACAGTTTGTGGCATTTGCATACCTTCAGATAAAACTTGGCTTTAAATTGAACCCAAAAGATACCAGTTTAGCGAAAACAGCGATAACAACGTGTTATTTGAGTACAAAAATGTAAATAAAGTTAATTAAAGTCGTCCATATGAAATTGCTCGAAATTTTGCAGTCATTTGGAATTAATCGCATCATTTACTTGAATAATTACGAATTAAAAGGCTTACATGACACAAGACTTGTTTTACAATTTCTGTCGAATTAAAGTTGGTAAAAAAGTTAATGTTCTTCTAATAACTGTATTACTTATCTGGCTTCAGTTACGTTGAGCGAAAATTAAGTAAGTGTTTTTGTTAAGTTTTTTTACTTGCATTGTCTGCAGCTAGTCTTGCTTAATAATTGTGTTCATTTAGTAACTATTTATTTAGTTTCGAGAACGTACAAAAACTTCATAAGTAATTAACATTTTGTAATAGTTTTCGATGTTCTACATAGAGCCGTACCTAATCTTTTACAAGAAAGTCGTAAGCACATAATCTATTTTTACATTTTATGGTGAATGATAGAGTTAAATTCTTTGCCTTTTTGTCTAAGAAATATTTTTATTACAAACAGTTCTACAGACCTTTTGATTCCTTCAGTTGTGTTTCCGTAATTTTCTCTAAAACAGATTTGGCCTAATAAACTTCATCTGCTTGGTATACCGCCGTTTACCCGAATTTTATTTGCCCTAATTTCATTTGCCATAATAGTCAACAGCCATAATATCATACGACATAATACTCATTTGCCCTACTCTCATTTGCCATATTAGTCACGTGCCAGAATCATTGTTTCCCATAAAGTCACTTACCATAACATCATTTGTCATAATCATTGTAAGCCCTAATTATCACATGCCCTAATTATCACATGCCATAATTATGATATGCCATAACATAATTTGCCATCGACATCGTGTGTGTAACGGTTGTTTATATCAAGAGAAATTGGATGCAATTGGGACTTTAGGGCACCCCGACTCGGACAGGTTAGGTTAGAAGGGGATGGCGGGGTCGTGTGAGCGAGCGAAGCGAGCGAATAGACCCCGCCATCCCCTTCGTGGTTTTTTTTTTATAAACCACACAGAAGTAGGAGCCCCGCGAAGCGGGGCTCCGTCGACCTAGCCCACCATCAACCATGCACAGAAAAAAAAACCATTACGGGGCTTAAATATTTGTCTAATACTTGTTATGCCATTTAAATATTATGACATTTAAATATTATGTCTAATAATTATTATGGCACATAAAAATAGGGCAAACAATACTTATGGCATTCGTATCTTATGGTATCTAAAATTCGGGCAATTAAAAGTATGTCATATGTCTTTTAGGGCAAATGAAACATTCGGGCAAATGAAATTCGGGTAAATGAAATTCGCGAAAATGATGATTATGGCATATAATCTTCGGGCAAACAATAGACAACCCATCTGCTTGCATGTTACTTATTATGAAAAACCCGTAGATTTATAGTAACCTATGTACCCTATCACAATATACCTTTTGGTATAACTTGTTTACCTTTAGTTCAGTGCTGCTCAGAGGTAACAATCCCACAGACGAAGTTAATTTCGCTTTCAAAAAGAATATAGAATGTCTAAAGGGACCCAGTCACTACGTCACTTCCCATTTTCGCCTTTAATAGTCGCAATTTTATTTCGAACACAAGCTAAGCTTTGTCGCCTGTCTGTGATGTTAAAATTAACTCACGCGAGTGTCATGATGTCATATCCTAAGACGCGTCATTCCGTCATACAGTTGTTGGCTTTTACAGTTCCATTGTTAAACAAATTGTTGATCGTGAAGCATTCTTTGTTGATGTTGTTTTGTTTTTTGACGAATTGTTATAGAAATGGAATGTTAATGAAAGCGTAGTCGTTGTGGAATACGTGGATGTTATGGCATGACAGAGAGACGGATTCAAAGTGATGGATGGAAGATTGAAAGACAACAAGTTACACTACAGAGCAAAGGCCTAACTATTTTCCTTCGAAAATACTGGATTTGAAGTTGAAGATAGATCTCCTTGTGAAGGAGCTCGGTCTAAGAAATAAGAAAAAGATTACATATGAGACAAAGATGCCGATCTCCTTGTTAACAAAATAAACTAAATTATAGCTAAGTGTTAAAAGGACAGAAGATACATTTTAGTTTAGTCCTGTCAAATTAGCCAGCGTCTGAAGTAAATCGACGTGTTTTTGATGGCCATGTTTTTCGAGTCTAAGTGATTTATGGAAGATCTCATTTTGACAAGAATCAACTAATATTTTATATTCTGCCCTTTTCTTAAATAAATGAAAAGACAAAGGAGCACTTAACTTAAATTTTGTTTAGCTTGTGAATAAGGGAATCGGCACCAGTATCATCTTTGTTTCTGGGATGGCAATTTATGGGATAGCAATATTATTATAATATCCGAAGCTTCTGGTATTGTAGACGTTTTTATATGACGGTGACTCATGAACATCAGGTGGGCCCTTAGCAGATTTGCCACCAAAAGATAAAAAAAAAATCTTTTGCAATTTAATACGCCAATGCACACATTAACAGTTTGCCAGCTTCATAACCAGCTGCTTTCTGCATTTTCTTCCGCTTCCACGAGCAAAGTGGGTTATAGAGCATATGGGCTGGTAAACCAGGGATGTTACATATATAAAATTTCGGATTTGAATGCGGAGAAATATTGTAATTTGGAAGAATATTGTATCGGTTTCTGATTTGATTAATATTATGGTATTATTTCGGGTTATTCGTTAGTTTCGGTGACGGAAATTATTATTTTAGGATTTTAAAGTATTACTATTACATTGTAAGTAAAGAACGTGTAAAAATAGACAATAAACAATGCCAGATGCTTTGGTTTAATCATAAAAACAAATTTTAAGTATCATAACATGTATCATTCAAACTCTGACCCTATCTGAAATCATCCGAAATTTTATATCCGATTTGGTTACAATTTTTTTATTTCTGTTTCGGTTATTTTTTTATTCTGTTTATCCGAAAGTTACGGTTTGGAGTTTCATGACATCCCTGCAGGCTACAAATATATTCGTTTAGTGCAAACTTCTATCTGAACTAAACATCTCGCTAGTTGCACGTGGCATTAATATCGGAGTTGGAGTTTGTTTACCTCTCGTACTAACACATAGTACAGTTAGAGGTTTGTGCATATTGATAAAACCTTTGAACTAATGTACGGTTGTAGATTGTGAGTACCTATAATATAATTAGTAGAATAGAGAAAGAAGTATAATATAATAAGGGAGAAGTGTTAATAGAAATTAGGTACCAAAATAAAGCGCTATTTTGGCAAGAACCTATTTTATCTACTTATTAAAACTTTATGCACATGAAAAAAACAATTTACAATGGCGGACTTATGTCCGTGTATGATGCCTTGGGCATTCTCTACCAGTTTGCTTTATGGTGATGCAGAGACAAAACGCTTATTAAGTACTTCTACTGGAAAAAACCAACTAAATTCTATTTCTTTTTTTTTCTATATGACGTTCTAAATTACGTTATTATTCTTTTTTTTTATCTCGGTGTCAGTACTATTTCTCCTCGAGCACTAATATTTTGAGAACTTTTATGACTTTTAAAATGATTACACTTAGTCCTTTTATCCTCATAAACCATGATATTATTTCAGTTTCATTTCATTACATTTTGTCATCCTTCATAGTAACGCTTTCGTTAATTATTAAGGCACATATAAGACAGCCCTTAGCTTAAAATTTAATTATCTGCGTACTAATTTTGTGAGGTTTAAGTGGCACTTTAAAGTCCGGTCGTTGTGAAGTGTAAGAAACCCAACCAATTTTAATTAATTACTTGAAATCATATAAGAAGCCTTTGTAAAGTTTAATTAAGCAAAGAATATTATAGCGTAGAGTATTTTCTTTCAACAATTTTAATCATGACGAACTTGTAGACCAAAATGTTTATATTATTGGTGATTATTTAATTTTCTTTAGCACATTGACTGGCTGTAATTTAATCAAAAAAAAATTTTATTAAAGTCTGGAAATGACTTTTTATGCCTGTGTCAATATAATATTATATAATACATTGCAACAAAGCTTACAATTAAAGCATTGAAAAAAAAAGCTTGCTGCAAAATGATTATTGCCCTTGTTAACTTTTTAGTGTGACCGCTGTCTATTCATATTCTCAAAAACTGCTAAGCCAATTTTCGGGCGTACCACGGCTGCCCAAAATAATCAATTATAATGTCTTATATCTGTTTCACTTTACAACTCATTGTTTTGTAAAATACAAAGAGACTAAGGGCTCTTTCAATTTATGCGTTTCGTGTCGTACGGCTGCAGTGCCGTTCGCGGTATCGACACCCGTACGACTGCCGCACCGCGCGATTTGTATGAAAACAAACGAACGTCCGTGCGTCGTACCATACGGCAAACGTACCACTACGGCACAGCAGCCGTACGGCACGAAACGCACAAATTGAAAGAGCCCTAAGAGGGCGAGTTATTTATAAATAAAATAAAATAATATAACCCAACCTGTGTTCTTCAAAGGGGCTGGGTTTTAGGTACCTATCCTTAACATTTCCTGGGTTTGTGCTTATGTTCCGAATAATACTTAAAAAGAAATACGTTCCTGTTAAAACCTGTTTGCTATTATATAAAATATTTTTGAGTTTCTTCTAAGAAAAAAAAGTAAAACTTCAAAAGTTCTTTTGAATCCTTATTTTTGTTTACCTGGCGCTTTCTTAGAACCTTACGCCTTTTTCATTAGCAGCTTTTTCTCATAAGTAATTATTACAGGTAACTACGTAAAGGGCTTATATTAGAGGGCCTAATTACTTTAGTGGTGATAATTACCTAATTACCTCAATAAGTTAAAGGCTACTTTAGTATATTTTATATCTATTAGCAGAGTTATAAATAATTATTTAAACTCCCCTATCCATACTTAATCCATACTAATATTATAAATGCAAAAGTGACTCTGTCTTTCTGTCTCGCTTTCAAGCCAAAAATACTTAACCGATTAAAATTAAGATTAGTTAGTAAGATTATTTTTTAGATTTTTAAGAGTGGAATTCCCTGCGTCTGTGTTCCCAAATGCATATAACCCGGGTGTATTCAAGAGACGAGTGCATAGTAGGCATCTTTTGGGTGAGCCCGCTCCATTGTAGGCCCCGTCTATGCCCTCGGGCTAGTCTGGGACCAAGAGCAAGCCCATATGTAATAAAAAAAAATTTGGTAAAGAGATAGGTGGTTTGGTAGAGTAGCTTGAAAAAGAATATAGGAAAGTTTTTGTTCCAAAAATCCCACGGAATGGGAACTACGTGGGTAAAACCGCCGGGGACAGCTAGTATTGTATAAAATAAAAAGACTTTCCTGTCTGGAACCAGGAAACAGATTTTTGTGCGGTTTACATCTATGTATATAGTGATTAGTTATTTATTTAAATCATTTAAAAGGAAGATATGTATAATAAATAATACTTAAAAGAACAATAAGTATAATAAATGCTAGAGAAGTAAGCACGAGAAGGAGCCAAACAGGACTAACGCTTGCCGGGGTTGCGGAATGTTTATAATAGTTACCGTGACCCTGGAACATAAAGGGCAACAGAAGGAACTTGAGTGGGTTTTAGACAGTAAAAGTCTGACACGCCCTCCCGCCGCACCCAGGACGGGAGCAGTTAATTAATTAATTTATTTATTTATTATACAGTCATCTTAATGCTAACAGTTTAACCCATGCGCATAAAGTGATTATTATTAGTTAGTATATAAAGTGATTATTACAGTTATTTGATGATTTCCCACTCCGCCAAAAAAAAGTATAATAAATGCATAATTATGAAAAGCAGACGAAAAACGCCTAGATTTTCATACATTTTTACATTCATGTGAAGCTGGCCCGGGTTGCTAGTATAAATTAATCGGCTTTAAGACGAGCTATGAAAATAAACATCCATAAGATATGTGGTGCTGACGCGACCACCCGCGCGGTCGCATCATTATGTTATTCGTTTTTTATACTGGCAATATCCGGTTCCTTGTTTGTCAGAATTGATCTATGACTGTCTGTCAATGGAAAGCAATAAAACATAGATACAATTCTGCAACTTTTAGGCGGAGTCATCTCGTGTTCTTGGTTATAAGAACACGTGTATGATCTCCATACTATAATTTAATAACCGTACAATTGTCATTTAAACTGAAATATTATTTTCAAACTGGACATTGGCAGAAATCACCGAAAATTTGGTGGATTGCCATTACAAATATAAAAGTTAAAAAAAAATCTTTTAGGCGCGTTCACTTTCTAATATTTGAAAATTATCTTTAAGAGCATATTTCACACACAATCCATTATACGGATTTTGCTTTTTATCAATAGAATAACATTAGTCTTCTATTATAAAACACTGGTATTCAGCTGAATCTTTTTAGACTGGAAGCCGACCCGTATAACATTTGGAAAAAAATAGATAAAATAAAGACAGTTTTTTCACGAAAAATTTGGCAAAGTATGAAAATTATTGCGAGCATATTCTTTGCAGAATTGACCTTATGTTTCTCTATGTTGAACTTATAATAGTTTACACCTACCTTAGTTACATTCACAACTGAACATAACAAGTATTTAGTCATATTACTTTAAATTACCGTTATTCCCCTGAAATTGATCACGCGATAGCCATAAAATGGCCGACCTAGTTATGTCAACACATTGTCAAAGATTGGTACCAAAGTAACCAAGTTTTTATTGCATTAATTTCGTAACAAATACATATAAATCAATTATCACGAGCCTTATTGACCAGTAGAGCGCAAATAGGAATGTTTTACACGCGAACCCACTTGCTTAAGTGTTGGTAAAAACGGATAAGTGTAAAAACAAATGGACTAACCGACGAATGAAGGTGAAGATTTTGACAGAGAATTTAAAGTTTAGCAACCTAGACTGGATTGTCAATTTGTCAATATGTGTTGGAAACTTGTAACCTTCAAACTTTATATTTTTAGTACTTAGATATTGTTGTATAGAGTAAGTTTTATGTCGTGTTTTTAGGGTTCCGTAGTCAACTAGGAACCCTTATAGTTTCGCCATGTCTGTCTGTCTGTCCGTCCGTCCTCGCTTAATCTCTGTGACCGTTAGCACAAGAAAGCCGAAATTTGGTACCAATATGTATATCAACCACGCCGACAAAGTGGTAAAATAAAAATTGGAAAAAAATGTTTTATTACGGTAGCCCCCTTATATGTAAAGAGGGAAGTGTTTTTTTTTTAATTTCAACCCTGACGTGTGATATATTGTTAGATAGGTATTTAAAAATGAAAAGGGGTTTACTAAAATCAGTTTTTAATAATGTCAATAATATTGGAAATAATCGCTCCAAAAGGAAAAATTAAAGCATCCCCCCCCCCTCTAACTTTTGACCCGTAGGTTTAAAAAATATGAAAAAAGTCTGGAAAGTAGAACTTTATAAGGACTTTCTAGGAAAATTATTTTGAACTTGATAGAAAGAACAGTTTTTGTACAAAAAAGACAAAAAGATGTACAAAATAATTTCTGCGTACTTAGTATGTCAACGTAACAAATACCCTTTTTTTTTACTTATAAGTGGGAACACTTATTGTGACGGACGGGAAACTACGGAACCCCATTGAGCGTGGCCCGACAGGCCGACACGCTCTTGGCCGGTTTTTAATGAATACAAGCAATAAGGAAACAAGAGGCAGTTTTAGTTTCAGTAAGTTAGTGCTTAAGTAGCTATCGCCGTTTTAATTGTTCTCGTTTTAATACATACTTCTTAGTTGATTTTTTTAAGTTAAGATTTCGTTTTTTTTTTGTGTTCTTAGCAATACCTTAGTTCTTAAAGATTTTCATAAGAAGACACAATTCAATCCATTAGTCTTTCTTTTGTCTTTTGAAACATTTTATCCCATACTAAGAATTTATTTTGTATCGTGCGGTCGTTTATACTGTATATTGAAACAAATACCTGTGTAAACAGGTACGTTTCTCGCACGGAAAAAAAAATCCATTTTATTTTTTATCCGTGCGAGATACGTACCTGTCAATATCAAAATTATAGATAAAACAAGATTTTTTTCACATATTTAACTGAGATTAAAATATGAACGTAAAAATATCACATTGATACCGTACAACAGTGACCCTAACAGACGCACTCGTAATACGTGCTTAAGATCAAAGTGCTAAAGTCCACAATGCACTAATTAGCGGGGTCACTAAATGTCAATCACACATCCAGACACCGAATGTATGTCACGTCTGTGCCGAAAGTATCCAATTGATCTAAACTTAGTACACTATAGGCTGTGAAGGAGCTGGCTAAAGTCTGTCTAGGTACAATTAAAAAGACTCCTGGAAAGCGTTTCCTTTTTCCAACATTATAATTTTAGAGTCGGCTACCAATTTAACCTTTTAACGACCAACCGACAGCCGGCTGTCGGGCTGTTATTGTGTCTCGATTCACGTGTGTTCGAAGCTTTAGACAGATTCTGGTAAAACCAGTGTACTGGTACTTGGAGCGACTACCTATCAGACCTCTTCAACTCTATTAACTATCAGATTAACAATAAACACTAGCAGTTCTTACTGCTCTGGAATACTGGCGCTGTTACCTTGAGACAGACAAAACCTTTTTAGTCTATACTGACCATTCTTCTCTTAAGTGGTTTATGTCTCTCACTAATCCAACCGGTCGGCTCGCAAGGTGGGGAGTTCGCCTTTCTTCTTTCAATTTTGAAATAAGACACCGCCGTGGTAAAGATAATGTTGTCCCGGACGCCCTATCTAGAAGTGTTCCAGTGGAGGCAATTTCAAACGCTGATGTTTCCACTGCTTAAGTACCTGATACTCAGGATTCTTGGTACCTGAAGATCTTCCAGGGTTGCCAGGCTAATCCTATAAATTTCCCAAACTATAAGGTGGAGAATAATGTATTATACAGGTACATGAAGACTAAGGTTGATCTTACGGTTGAGTTTGCTTGGAAGAAGGTTATTCCTAAAGAACAACAAGGAGATATTTTAATTGAGTGCCACTCTGAACCTATTTCCGGTCATTTCGGCGTGTTTAAGACATATAAGCGCTTAGCACTTCGTTTTTATTGGGCCGGTATGTATTCTAGCGTAGTTCAATTCGTTTCAAATTGTGAAATATGTCTAGCTCATAAACATTCTACCCACGGTGTCTCTGGAAAAATGGGTAGGCCTAAAGACGTTTCTCGTCCCTTCCAAGTTCTATCAATTGACTTGGTTGGTCCGTTGCCTTCTTCCCGGAAACAAAATCAGTTTATTTTCGTTGTGACTTGCTGCTTTTCGAAATATTGCCTTCTTTTTCCACTTCGTCGAGCTACCTCGAATTTGATAGTTAAACATCTTGAGGACGATGTCTTTCTCGTTCACGGAATCCCTCAAACTATTATTCTTGATAATGGAAGTCAGTTTATTAGCCGAGATTTAGATAAACTTTTCAAAAACTACAAAATTCCCAACATACATTTTACTCCGAAGTACACTCCACAGATTAATACAGTAGAAAGATACAACAAAACGATAATAACTGCTGTTTCAAGTTTCGTAGATGGGGATCATAGATCTTGGGATTCAAACCTTCCTCAAATCCAATTCGCTATTAATAATTCTGTCAATGAAAGCACTAGGTATACTCCATCCTTTTTGGTACACGGAAGAGAGTTAGTCGTTTGTGGTTCTCATTACCTCGAATATCCAGATCCAACAGACCTAATATTTCTACCACGTGATGCTTATGCTGCAAACCTGGGCCAATTATCGCCAATATTCGACAAAGTGCAGGTTGCTTTGTGGGAAGCTCATGTAAAAAACACACAGCATTATAACTTGCGCCGAAAACATGCAGAGTGGAGTGGCCGAGCTGACGGGACTACGCCTGGAGGACGGGAGCTCGCCAGGGAAGTGTGGAAGGCTAGACAAGTGCGCAAAGACCTAGGCAGAACCTTTAATTTTTTTTATTAATATACCTACATATTTGTTAATTCTAAACCTAGTTTTTTTCCTCTCTTGTACACGTCCTATATACGTGACAATGGCTCTATGCAAGAAAATAGAGTCGAGAAAATTATTAGGATTCTCTGAATACTCTTTAATCAAACAAATAATTCATTTATATTTCTCACCAATAAATACTTATTTAACCTCTTTTAATGAAACCTATTAAAAATATAGAAAAAAAAGAATCCCTATTTCCTTTTAGTCTCGCTATAATTTAGGACGACTTTACAGAATTCATTCAACGTTTGGTTTTATGTCTCTTTCTGGCGAAACGAAAAATGGCGAAAATTGTGCAGAGAATTAGAAAATTTCAGGAGACTTGATGTCTATTTTAACTTTCAAAGGCGCAGATACAACGACGGGGGCAAATAAAAGCAAAAAACCTATTAGGTAAATAAAATGTTTTGTAATAGTTCTCCAGTTACATGAAATAACGAAATCATTACGTTTTCCGCGTGTCCTCTAAAGTTTTCGTGACTGCAACATTAAAAACTATTTATTGCCTTTGACTCAACCGTGTTTTTATTATCATTGTAATTGTTACAAATATAAATTAAGCAAGCCGCATTCCGTTCCGCCTTGTGCACATTTAGTAAAAACTTATGAAAATTTTAGTAACCTAACCTAAAAAATTAAGGTAGCTCTATTTTTTATACAAAAAAAAACTTTTCCTCAACAAGTAACAAAAATAATCTAATCATTGCAACACAGTCATACAAATTCTAGCTTATCTATGCAAGTACCTCTCTCTAACTCTTATCTCTTTGGTCAATAAACACTAAACATGCGTTCAATACCACCATTGTCATTAAAAGTCATCAAATAACTCATTACAGGCCTCGGCCAACGATTTGAACTCATTTACATTGTTGATTAGATAGAAACTGTTCACAACTCAATGAACACGTTGGCAAGAAAAACAGAAAAAAGCAGAAAATAGTAGAAAAAAAAAACAAACACACAAGTCGTTGGTCGATAAATGAGTGGTTTGTTGCAATTCCTCGTACACTGGTATTACCATAATTTATACATGAGAGGTGGTATTACTTATACTTACTAAGTAGTTTAATTGTTGACTTATCGGTACTTGTTTTTTTTTTGTGGCAACAAGGTAATAAAGGCTTAAGGTTACAGTGTTGTACAATGTTGCCTAACTAAAAGAAAATATACCGTTTTTTTGGGAATTTTTCACGGCACTATTTTCAAGCACAGCTTCTTCTGAAAGTTTAGTTTAACAATGAGCATGAGGCGATTAAAAAAAAGAATCAGAACTGAAATACTACCAAGAGTCGCGGAAAACACTATTTAAACTGATTAAGCGGAGAAGTTCGAAAAGTCCGGAATAGATGTATTTAGTCAAAATCTTTTAATAATACTAATAAAATGAAGTTTCTTGCGTGTATAAAAGCTTAGATCTTTTGAAGTTCGAAATGGATTTAAACATTTTTCATTAACAAATGGAGTGATGTAAGAGTAAAGATTATAAATATATATTTTAGCAAAAAATTGACAAGATTTTCAAAGATTTGCAACACCCGTGCGAAGCTGAGGCAAGTCGCTAGTTAACCAATACAAGCAACTAACTTCAATTTTCAAACTAAAAACAAAAGAATAAAGCAACCAATCTCCGCCCGAACTTTAATTTCGTTCTAATGCAGTCTCATAAATCCATCAAGCAGATAGGTATTAATTGGTTGCCATATACTGAGTTACTGCAACTTGGTTCCGTCTCATTGGTCATGTGTGCCCAAGGACAGGAAGCTCATTTTGAACGACCATTGACTACTAATATCCACCTACATGCAAGACTCTTATTGGTATAATTATTGCGAAATTTTAGTATGGGTGACGTCAGTTCGTGAACGTCATGGCACTTAGTATTCAATTCATTTGTAAGAGAACGATGGTTACGGCTGCGGAGCTATTAAATCATTGTAGCTACCTTTTTGTCAAGTTATTACTTTATTATACCTACTGATTACTTTATGAAAATTTAGCAAGTTTCACATTTCTGTACTAATTATTATAAAGTTTGCTTGTTAACTGTAAAGTTTACTTGTTAGTAAGTGGTAGTCTGTGGAAGTGTTTTAACAAAACTTCTACTGATAGAGATGTAATACCTATTCGGAAATGTAGCTACGAGTACATTTGTAATTCATAATGCTTTTTAAAAAGGTTATTACAATTTGGGGACTTTCAAATGAGGAGCCCTCGTCTTTTTAAAGCACCGGCAAAGCAACTAAAAATGAACACGCAGACAGAATTTAATTGTTAAAAATCTCATAAAGAGATTTCCCTAATTTTATCTCATTTCATTTGACATCCTAAATTAAAACAGTAATACAGTTCTAAAATACCTCCATATCTTTAAACTGAAAAATTAAGTAAGCTTGATAAATCTAAAACGCTGCAAACGTTCTTCTGAAGCATCCATCGACCTAATTACTTTATCTAGATAGCGTCTCCAGGTTAAAAGGAGCCAATGTAAAGGTCACAAGTCGTTTTGGTCACGGTTTACGCTTCCCTGGTTATCAATAAATAAAAGCTTTTTATAGCTTACCATGCGCTTGAGTTGTGATGGGTATGGATTAATCGCTTGATTGAGTAAACGGTACAGTTAGTTGAAGTTGCGATTCTGCTGTCATGGAATTCATTATATTTATTATATAAGAAAATGGTAAACTGACTGACTGATTGCCTGACTGTTGATATATCAACGCACAGCTCAAACCGCTGGTTCTAGAGACCGGAAACTTGGAGGTTGTGTTCTTGTTCTTTGTGGAGTAGGTTACTCATGTGGGTGACATAGAGCAACTGCCTTTTTATGTTGTGTTGTTTAATACCTACTAATGGTGGTACGGTTGGGATCCACCACACCACCAAGAGTGTGGCCAATGGTACGATGGGTCTGACACGTATTATATTGTTTTCCGACATACACAAGCGTAGGACTCTGCTGATTGGTCAAAACAATTTCATACCTATTAATAATCAGCGTTTATTTTTTACTACATTTAATATCAGCTTTGCGGTTAAAAACAGATAATAATGTTTTAGAACCGTGGGAGTGGTCGAATGCTTTTAATACTAAATTAAACTCGTAATCGCATTTTACGGCTCATTCAGATGGTTTGTTTTTAGTATAGGGTGGATGTTACGGTATTACGTATTACGAAAATACTATGAAAACAAATCGGCATTATAGATATTTTTTTTGAAGATGGGAAATCATCAAATGATTTCTCCCGTCTTGGGCGGCAGGAAGTGTCAGACTTTTACTGACTAAAACCCACCCTGTTCTTTCGGTTGCCCTTAATGTTCCGAGGCCGCGGTTACTATTAGCACTTTTAACAGCCGCGGCAGGCAGCATTATAGATATTTAGATAACTATTTTACTCTTTCGTGCTAATACACAATTAGGCATTATAGGCTTCTTCCAGCTGTAATTGTCTATTGGCCTAGTTTTCTCCTGTTTCCAGTTAAATATGAAGGGAAGTGGACATTATATTATTCTTATCCCCCTTCTGTTCTTCTCTGAGATTCACTGTCAGTTTAATTGTTTCTCCGGGACTCATCGAGTTTCATACTCGTCGCTTGTCTGATGGACACCACTGTTGATTCTGTCTTCCAGGAATCGCAGTGTTAGTAAAATATGGCAGGATTCTCCCAAAAAGTAAAATACCAACAAAGAGATTGCGTTATTAAAGTGCCAGGCCCTTAACTATTAAAACAAACATAGTGAGTACATGAACACGACACCACTTTATCGTACATTGAGGTCGCGCTGCCATCTGGCAGAGGAGTAGTAAATGTGTGGCTGATATTAATTTTATATCGGCAGTCAGTTGTTTTCAAGCCTATTGAAAACAAATGACTGGCTTATGGTCTGTTCTGTGAAAGAAACGAGGAATGAGGGGTTTTTGCGTATGAGAAATCCGCTAGATGGCAATACGTAGGCATCAGGTCCAACTGCAGCATGATTGGTGAATGCAGTTTTATCGACAGATATGTCAAAATTCACCAATCATGCTGCAGTTGGACCTGACGCCTATGTGCTGCCTAAAAACCCTCATTCAAGTGACTATGAGGTGACTTAAAATCGTGCATTCAGTGGAAGGGAAGGACAATTTACTTCAATCAGACTTTTTGTGGTATCTGGTGTTTTATGGTCTCCCAGGATGTTTAAAAATGCCTGACAAACATTATCATGCTCGACGCATCTGTGATGTTAACTGTGTTCAAGCATTCAAACCTATAACTATTCTTATGCTTGTCAAACAGAGCAGGCATAAGAAATTAAAGTGCTTATCATCGAGTTAAAGTCGAAGTAAAATGTTTTACATATGAGAATCTAGAGCTAGTCAAAATACCAGCTGCTATTCCGTTTCATTGCTTTAAAATTCTTAATCTGCAAAGCACAATTTGTATGACATATTGTTAGTTTCTTGTCTAAACAACTGTTTTTTTTTATTACATATGGGCTTGCTCTTGGTCCCAGACTAGCCCGAGGGCATAGACGGGGCCTACGATGGAGCGAGCTCACCCAAAAGATGCCTATGCACTCGTCTCTTAAATATCGAATGGAATATCGGCCAAGAAAGGGAGGTATCCCGCCGTACGTCTAGATGTCTGGTGGAAAAACGGAAACGAGGGAATAAGCTCGACCATTCGTTTCGTTTTAAGAGGTATCTGTAAGTTTTGTTTTGGTTATTTCAGTCACCGAAAGACCTTAACCAACTAGATTATAGTGTAAAGACCTGTGTGTGAGTAATTATTCTTCGAACAAAGTTTTTTCAATTAACTTTCCACATTGTCCTCGTAGAAATTATTCCTTCTTTGTCATACACGACAACTCTTTAACGCCATTCCTCAGAGGCGAGAATAAATTTACAATTTGATAAGTTCTGTTACGCGCAGATGACGTCACAAGACCTCGTGAGTTACATCTGCATATTCACTTCCGAAACTGAATAATAGAGAGGACATAGATCTTCAGTAAACAAAGGCAGAATACATTTTCTTCAGGCCATCGAACGAAATATATTCTCTTCAGCGACATAACTAGTTCCAAACTGAAGACAGCTACAAATACAGCGAAAACTGTCTCTGAAAAATCATTAAAGTTAGTCAAGGCAGGTTTTTCGTCAATCATTTTCCAAATGACGAAAGTAAAATTCGGATTGTCGACTCCACAATCAATATAATGTTATGACATCAGTAACAGTTCTTGATTGTGTTAGAACTGTCAGTTAAATCTACCGTGTATTAAGTGCCTTAAGCGTTCATTGGGTCCTTGAATTAAAATATCTTTTTTATACTTATCAGAGTTGAATGGACGTTGTTTGTCCGCTTATCCAAAGCCCACGTCATTCGATGACACAGGAAGGATTTCATCCTATTGTTATAATTTTTATACCACTATTATTATGTAAAATAATAGTAATAATTGTTAGTCATGTTTAGACGGTTCATTATTAGGTTTTGTGGTCATGGTTCTCGTGATTGAGAGGACTTTGTGATAGTTTTGAAGGATTCGTTCGGAACGTATTCGTCATTACTGAGTCATGAAGAATTGATTTGTTTTTTAGTGGTTGATTTAATAACAAATAAGTAATAATATTGGCTTCTCGTTGCCTCGATACAGGGCAAAAGCCTCTGTAATAATAATAAGGTTGAAATATTATGTATAGGTATAGCGAAAGTAGGGTTTAATTCAAAAAGAAAATTGCTCACAGAGTCTTTATTTATGATTTGTCAAATAAATAATTATTAAAAATAATTGAGTTAAAGAAATTTGACAGCTTGTAGTAGCTGAGTGTGGTTGTCTGTGGTTTCTTGGGGTTCAAGCTTACACTTAAATTTTATATTTTTTCACACTTAGCTACTACAAGCTGTCAAATTTCTTTAACACATTTTCCATTTCATCACTAAAAGTATAGGTTATTTGGGAAAATTGACAGTTTCAGGAAGCAACGTTTTGATCATTTTAACCAGAGCCGTCTTAACCTATAGTGCAGGGTGTGCGGTACACACGGGCGCCGGGTCTAAGGGGGCGCCGAGCGCCATCTAATGCGATACCTACAAAGATACGTCGATGCCGGCGGCGGCGCGGCGCTCTCAAAGACCCTGCACTGCAATAACTTTTGTTTCAACGTGAAATCAGCCTTAAATTTTTAACCCTACGTCTGTGTAAGCCGGTCAAGAGCCGGTTCTCGGGAAAAAAAGTCTTATTTAAAAACCTCAATCTTATTAGATACCATTTACTTTAGTAGAAATTGAATGTAGATCAGCGATGTATTTACAAAATCGCTCGTCGTATAACCATTCAACTTTTTAAATCACTGAAATAGAGAAAATTATTGTAATTTATGGTTAAATGTTTCACGCTCGCGTTAGAATATAACTATGTTAATAACAGGAGAACTTTGTTTTTATTTAGTTCGTTTTGTTTTTCTTTCGTCAACGCTCCAATTAGATTAGCAAAGAAACATATATTTTAATAAAATATTATTTGGTTGGTTGACCTAAAATTCGAAGTGAATGGAATATCTTTACTAGCTCCTTTAACCTCCTCCTCTCAGTTTAACCCGAGTTATATACGTTTTTTGGTTACTGCTTCTCACCCATGTGACATGGCGTGTTGTTAGCCTTATACTCGCTGATATCTCTGTTTTAGATTACAATTATTCATTACACACAAGCAAAAAAAAAAATAATCGAGACTTGTTTCCCATGTTGACACTTAAATATATAACAATAAAAAAATTGAATTAAAGGGGCTCCTCATACTACGAATATGTTTTGTTTTGCTTGATCGTATTTTTATTTCTGGTCGTAGTTGAAAATCCTTCGCTAGGGATTAGATTTTTAAGTATACGGGTTATTTCTCTTTTCGCATAAGTTTCATGAATCATAAAAACAGTATCTGCATTAAAAGCGCTCAGTAGCCAGTAATTAATCCTTGTCAACTGCACATCTTCGTATGACATTTGCACTGCATATGCATCGCGATCGCCCCAGCTGATTACCGGTTTCAAGAACTGTTTTATTTACTCTTTGCGACGTTTGGGGTCCATTTCCGAGAACACGTTTTGTTCTTGTTTATTGTTTTCGCACTAATATACATATTAATGCTCAGAGTTTAAGGCTCCGGAACCGGTTAATGAGATAGCCGGTAAAACTTTAGCTCGGTTTTTTTTTAAAGGGTTTCTAGGCAAATGTGTTTAATATCTGAGTTTGTTTCGGTTGTTTCTTCTCAGAGTAGTCCAGCTAGAAAACACCGGCCCCATCGTTCGATTAAAATAAGAAAAAAAATGACGTGTAAAAGTGTAATTTTTTACCTATTTACAAAAATAAATCATTCTATCATTCTATCAATACTTTTACAATTTAAAGTGTTCGGTTTGTACTTAAACAAGTTGCAAACCACAACCAAATTTGTCAAATAAATTAAGTAGTTTTAAGTTATGTCCAAACTACTTATTTATTTCCCGGTTAGTTATTTAAACAGGTATAAGATAAGTATAAGAACGCAACAATAATAAAGGTTTTCAATATGGAACCGGGTTCAGAATTTTTACCGGTATCCATGTTTTGTGTTAGAGTAAGATGGGGCGGAATTGTGTGTATGAAGTCAAGTGGTCGGCGATATACGACAGAAGTAAATGTAATAATGAGACATTTATGTAAGTATACTGCGTTACGGTTTTGTAAACGATTTAAAGTGGATCTGATAAGACTTGATGAAAGATCAAAGTGTACTGTAGATAATGGGACTTGCCATTTATTTATTTTTGTATCCAAGATCCTTGAAACTTTAAAGCCAAGGTTAAATGTGCACGCACGTACTTTGGCTTAGCTTTATTTCGTCTCTATCTCATTCTTTTTCATTTCATTCTTTACTCATAGTTTGAAAGTTGTGCGACAGATACAGGAATAATGCATAGCGTTCCAAAACTATTTTATTTTCATATAAAATATTTTCTTTGCGACTAATGCTGAGTATATTACTCCTATTAAAAGCTATTAGCGAAAGCTTATTTGTTGCTCCCCTATTTAAATCTGGTACTGTTTTCTGAGCATCAACCGCAGTCCGTGTAGATTATTTTCGCAGAAAAAATATCGCTAAATTGACACACAACTTTCCGATTCAACATTTCATACCTAATAGCCAAAATCAAAATAAATCAAGCAACACTTGATTAAAATCACAATGTGCATCGTAAAGGCCTGCCGATGGTCACGTAGCTCAATACACAGACTGACGGACGCCATGCAAGGAGCTGACTTAAGTATGTCTCCAATATGGACACTGGACTGCGAGTCATGGGCGGAATTTGTATAAGTTGGGATTGGTGTGAGTGTTAGCGGGTTTGGTTGGATGGCAGTAGATACTTAGAGCTTGAAGTAAAGTTGTTGTCACATACATGGACATTTGGAAAGATAAGTAGCACAATTAGGCATTATCGCTTAAACTTCTTGAAGTTATCAGTGCACTCATAGTTTCAGTAGGTACAAAGACTAACAAAACGAGAGACTTAGGTGTAAAAAAATCGTACGCACGTGCAATGATACGCTTGTTCAAGTCCTATAGCGATAAGAACAGGTACATAGGCAGCTGCACGTTATGTCGAAAGCAGTCACTAGCAAAGCTGTGTGCAAGCAATACTGACGATTTCAGCAGTCACAAAAGTGTATTATATGTGTATACATTTATTACTGAATCAGTCTATTTTAATCTAAAATTTCATACTTGAAAGTTTATATTTACCAGGGCGAATCAAAGCTACAATTATCCTTTACTTCAGTTGATACTACGCAAAATTAGTATCTCATACGCACACGCTAACAGTAGCACCATACCCCATTCTTAGGGACGGGCACACCTAGTCTTTGCAATATCGTTTGAATACTAACTCGAGGTCTTAAGTGATATGTAAATGTTCCCTTTGTTTATTATAATACACTGTTAATGTCACTTCCTTGTTTGATATGGGGTTTCACGTTCCTGTAATGATGTATTTATTAGGCGCTTCGTGCATCGGTACTTAATGCTAATTTAGAAGTAAGTATGCAAATGAGGACGTAAAAAACCTGCTTCGTTTTTCTTTTGTTTTGTTTACTGTCTGTTTTTGGTTTCGAAATTGGAACTTTGATGTTTTTTTGTTTGTTGGTTGGGTATGGACATAGTAAGTACTGACTGTATTAAAATTTGATGTCTGTATCATGGAATGTCGAAGGTCGAAATGTCGACGTACTACTGATTTCAATAAGTTCATGAGATGTTTTCAAATTATCTATCTCCTTAGCCCGTTCCTAACTATACCTATAACGTAGGGTTGGCTTCCGAGTCTAAAAGAATGCAGTTGAAAACCAGTGTTTTGTCGAGCGATTACGTAGTAGACCTCCACAATTCAGTGACTAGACTAATTGTAAGTAATTTTTCTTTTTCTTTTGTGCACGGGAAATCATCAAATGACTTAACCTGCCCTAGTGTTAGACTTTTGCTGACTAAAACCCACCCTTGTTCTTTCGGTTGCCCTTTATGTTCCGGGGCCGCGGTAACTATAAGAACTATTACAATTCCTCTCTCTCCCATTTCTGTTTGTTCACCTTTATTTATTTTTATTTATGGCTCTCCAACAAACAACTTATTCACTAAAACACGTAGTTTTTAATAGATAAAACTTTTCAGAAATATAGTGTATTAACATCACGCGATTCCCCACGGGGGCGTAGCTGTAACCCAAGTCTTAACTCGAGGGATAGCATAACAAAAAATTACAAACATTACGTCTAGTTACGTCTTAATAAGACTTTATTATTGCACTTTCATAAATATCATGTAACTACAATACTTCTTTGTATCTAGGACGTATTCACACTATTATCATAACAATGGCGTATTCGAGATAAATGTCTATATCGAGGAAAGAACAATGAATGCAGAATGTTATGATTTGGGAAAAAAAATGAATTTCTATTTCATTGGGTTAATGGTTATTGTTGGCGGCCTATCTTTTTGTTAAGTTTTGTAACTAAGTAGGTGAAAATGTAAGTAAGTGATGCTTCACACTTTTCTTTGATTGCGTCAAACGGGTTTTGAAAATAAGAAATGGACAAAGTTGGTAATAGGAAATTGCATGTATTTTTTAATACTTTTAATTGATAGCTTAAGTTGCAATAAAACACTAAAAAACAATTTTAGGTTTAATACAGTCATCAACTCATCATTGTTAAACCTCTTGTATGCCGTAATTAAGGCGCTGTCCATAGCGAACACCTTGTAAAAGTCTAAATTTTCGTCGCAGAGTTAGCCGTATCTATACAAACCACAAGCCGGAAAAAAATACAGTGTATAGTCTAATATATAAAGAAAAGACTTACACAAAAACAATTTGCAAAAATGGTCTAAAACTACGAAAAAAAAATGTTCAAAAAGACCACTGAAATAAAATTTTCGTCTCGAAATTCTCAATTTTTTCAGCGACAACCATCATATTTTTTATATCTATAACAAAGAAAATTTAATAAACTAAAGAGATATCTAAAAATTGTAATACAGAGAACTGTATTTTTTTAAATATTTAATTAAAACTGCAAAATGACTTACATTTTTGCGGACATGATATTCAAGTAAAATTAAACGCCAAAATATTTTCGACCTTATTTCTATTCATTCGATGCACTACTGTCGTACATTGTGTCAGTCCACGCCCAGTCGGCAGCTAGCCGTTGCTACGAGAGGTCACGTCCGATTATTACAGATTTGCTCCATTATTATTTCGCGATTTGTTTATTTTGTTGATGATTCTTGGTTTAGATTTTAGTAATTTAATTATAGTGATTCGTGTTTCTAAGCAATGGGAAATAAAAGAAATAAAGAGTTGCAACGGATTTGTACAAGAAAACGACGTAATAAGATTAAAAAATAAAGTATACAAGTAAGTATTCCTTTTTTTATACCCATTATGGCATTATTAGTATCAATATATTATGGAACTCATTTATCTTTTGGTAATTCGTAAAAAATAGGCAAACAAAATACATCAAAATAAAAACCAATTTTTGTCTACAGATTGACCAACTTATCTATGAACTGAAGGAGGGCGACACTGTCAATACAGCGTTGCTAAGAGAAAGAGACAGAGTATACTCAAATGAAGTCAAATGTATGACTGAAATGTCATGTCAGCCGTAGTTCCAATTTTAGCCATTTCACAAATAAGTTGGTAAAACAGTAGCTGCGGCTATGGGGCGCTAATATGCTGCACGCTCCGCGCGCGGCGTACGATGATCGACGAGGCCTAAAATGGCGCTTCGGTAGACGCGCACGAAATTAGTATTATATTGTTACTATACTTATTTTTTGTGCCCGTTTACTGTGTGATATTATTTTTTAAACTATGTTTTTGTGAACATAAATTATTTTTGCAAATCTACATTATGAAAATTAAATTAGTTCAAAAACTGTTTTATTTTATTGGTTTCATTGTTATAAAAGAATTATCTGTGCCAATGTAAAAATTGTGCTTTTTATATTTAATTACAGAGAACTCAAGAATTTTCAACTCAATAGGTCTGAAACATCCCTGTCACTTCTAACTGCAGTTAATCCAACCGCGACAAATAAAGGAACCATTGAAGAACAAAATTACGAATATGTGTCATCAAAGTAATATAGTGAAGTCAAATAATCAACGGGTTTTTTATTGAACTGCCCCCTTACTATGACGTTTGACACGTTGTCTAGCGCCGTCTCTTTCCCACTGAAAGTAATATCGAAGTATTACCAGTATTACTGCTATAAGGGCTTGTGGTAGGCCCCCTGGTCATTGTGATACAATTTTTATAATAAGACCAAGTCCGAAATAGTTACATTTCGACAAGTCACGTCACGTGATGATGTCATAATAGTTTCACCACACCACACATCAAATAAGCATTTTTATACATGCTACATGAAGTTGCCTCTGAAGTTGGTAGTACCAGTAACTCTTTTTGTTGATACTGAAAAAAACTATTATTTTCGTCGTATCTCCATATAATATGCTCTAAAAGACAACAAAATTCCATTATTATTTGAATTTTGTTCTTTTTTAGGGCATTATCCAGACCGTTTTTGAAAGCCACTATAGGACATTTGACTTCGAATACTGTGTCTTGGCCTATCAAACCATCCGGGCGTGGCGCCAATAAAAGGATATTCGTGGTCTACAAATAAACCGCAAGGATCAATGATAACATTGATTAACATTGAATAGCGAGTTGCTGCAAAGCGAGTTGTTCATTTTCTACGCCATGTGCAATTGCCGTTACATTGCTGAGATTAATTAATCTATTTACAATTGACGGAGATATCGCGTAACAAGCATACAAAAAAAAAACATACAGACGAAATGAACCTCCTCCTTTTTTAAGTCGGTTAAAAATCAAATAATTGCCTATTTGAAAAAAGAAATACAAAGATAAGTGGGAATATTGTAGGTGAATATTTTTTTTTGTGAGTGGGAAATCATCAAATGACTGCTCTCATCCTGGGTGCGGCAGGAGGGCGTGCCAGACTTTTACTGACTAAAAGCCACTAATGTTCCTTCGATTGCCCTTTATGATCCAGGGTCACGGTAACTATTATAAACATTCCGCAACCCCGGCAGGACCATTGTAGGTGAATAATGATTATGATGAACTCATTAGACAGCATTAGACACTAATGAGATCCTTATACAGTTCGTCAAAATTTAGCTGTCTGTTACAGCTTTCTTGCTGTATGTTTTCGTTCATTACAGATAGGACCGTGCATATTTCTGATCTCTCAACAAAAGATAGATAGATAGCCAACTTGGTGCAATACTTTTATACTGTAGTCTATTTTTTTTAACAAACGAGTACTAAGTATATCTCTTTTATATTTCCGGTACTGGACAGAGAGAGATGGGAAATTAGTCGAGGCGGAGCCAATGCTTTTAACACCAATGATAACACTTATGCTGATTATGTGGACCAATAGAAATGCAGAAAAATTTTTTGGTACTCGTTTGTTAAAAAAAGCAGACTATAGGTGTATTTTTGGTCTTGCTCACCCTGCTAGGAAATGATTCTACCCTTGAAAACAAACAACTTTTATTATGGAACCAAGTCTGAAATCGCGAAAAAAATATCAGCTGTTTCTAAGACAGTTCATTGCCCTCCCGACCACAATGTATGAAACAGGTGATAATTTTTTTCGATATATCAGAGTTTGTAACTATAATAAAAGTTGATTGATTTTATGGGTAGAAACATCTCCTAGCAGGTTGAGCAAGACCAAAAATACACCTAGAGGTTTCTTTTTTGAGGGTTCTTTTTAGGGTTCCGTAGTCAACTAGGAACCCTTATAGTTTCGCCATGTCTGTCTGTCTGTCCGTCCGTCCTCGCTTAATCTCTGTGACCGTTAGCACTAGAAAGCTGAAATTTGGTACCAATATGTATATCAATCACGCCGACAAAGTGGTAAAATAAAAATTGGAAAAAAATGTTTTATTAGGGTAGCTCCCCTATATGTAAAGAGGGAAGTGATTTTTTTTTTAATTTCAACCCTGTCGTGTGATATATTGTTAGATAGGTATTGAAAAATGAATAGGAGTTTACTAAAATCAGTTTTTGATAATGTCAATAATTTCGGAAATAATCGCTTCAAAAGGAAAAATCAAAGCGTCCCCCCTTCCCCCCCCCCTCTAACTTTTGACCCGTAGGTTCAAAAAATATGAAAAAAATCTGAAAAGTAGAACTTTATAAGGACTTTCTAGGAAAATTATTTTGAACTTGATAGAAAGAACAGTTTTTGTACAAAAAAGACAAAAAGGTTGTACAAAATAATTTCTGCGTACTTAGTATGTCAACGTAACAAAAGCCTTTTTTTTTTAAACTTATAAGTGGGAACACTTATTGTGCCGGACGGGAAACTACGGAACCCTACATTGAGCGTGGCCCGACACGCTCTTGGCCGGTTTTTTTTTGTTTGATAAGTTATGATGCAGAGGTAGTCCCATATAAAGGACATGTTATGAAATGGGCTTAAAATAATTTTGTTTTTGAACAACTATCATGTGCGGTTTTTCTGGTAGGGAACATTGTCCAGGATGGCCATACAAAAACAAAAAAAAAAATTAAATGCACCATTATTTGAAAAATAAAAAATCTAGACATTTTTTTATCGTAATATTATTTTTGTATATGGAAAAAGAAAACCTGCTACAGTATTATTTTTTATAGCATATTATACGCCTTTCTGTTATTTCAAACCGTTTAAATGGCTTTAAAATAAAACCAACTAATTATATGCATGATTTGGATTTATGAAAATGTTTCCTGTGCGTCTCTTTAAAACAATAAAACCTTAGAATAAAACATTACTTGTGTCAGGTTGACGGGTTGTAACCTCTGTAGTTGTAAATGTCACACTTGAATTTGACACTTGATTTGCCGGTTACTATGACAACGACATCCAACAGAACATGGACAACTTTTTAAGGGAAAATGAAATTGTTGTTTTACTCTCTCGTATCTTTCTCGCAATTTTTCCTTATTTGCTCACCGTTTAGACCTACCCTGGACTACGACAAACATTTTAAACCCAAAAACAGCTCAATCGGCCCAACCGTTCTTTAGTTTTAATCAGACTAACGAACATCAATTCATTTTTATTTATATAGATAGATACTAGCTTTTGCCCGCGGCTTCGCTCGCGTTAGAAAGAGACAAAAAGTAGCCTATGTTACTCTCCATCCCTTCAACTATCTCCACTCAAAAAATCACGTCAATTCATCGCTCCGTTTTGCCGTGAAAGAAAGACAAACAGACAGACAGACACACTTTCCCATTTATAATATTAGTATGGATATAGATATATATATACATGTGCCAATAAGTATTGACATCTTAATAAGAAAGTTCTCATTTTTTATTCCAAAAAGACCTAAAATGGTGCTTTTTTTTAAAGTGTTAATTTAATTTTAAATTTAAGTCATTACCAATATCTTAAACAAACCAATTTTTAATTATGAATCACTGTATTCTTTTTACGAATAAGAATCCCGATCTTTTTTACCAAGACAGCTTTCTTTATTGTTGCACTAAGAGGTACCACTAATTGACCCAAGTGTGTACATATACATATATTTTTTTAAAGTTATGTACGATATTAACTCATTACGCCAGGTGGCTCGATTTACGAGTCCGGGAGTATAGAATACAGACGGCTTCAGAATACGGCCGCGCGCTGCCGAAAAGTAGGCGGAGCTTCGCGCTCAATTTCTCCGCCGCTGCTTCACCCCCGCGAAAACCTAAAGATTAGCTACTTACCGCGCCTTAATAAAAGAATTTAAAAGTATTGTGTCTCGTGTATATCAGCGCTTCCGGCAGTCAAAGAGTTAAGCTAAGCAAAACCATAAATGTTACAAAAAAATCCGTACTTAGCAGAACCAGGTTTTCGATTCAAAAAGTAATAAAACTATAGATATACTTAGCATTTCTACAAATAAACCCGACATTTCCTATAAAACCTATATACCCATCTGATACCCTTGCTGAACCAAACCACGATACAAAACAGTCACAATGCTGCGCACACGCATTTGATGACTCCTTCCGCGCACGTCTAACGCCCGTAACTTCCTGCATACTTTGAACAAACAACTCAGGATCGTACCTACTATGAGAAGTCGAAACGAAACGATTTTATTAGGAGCTGTTTACCGCGTTTCCATCTGTATTCTATAGCCATCATTTTTGGTTACTGCTACATTGACGTAGGTTTAACTTGATGTAGTATGTCCTATACTCGTCATCATCATCATCTCCAGCCCACAAGCATCCACTGCTGGACCTAGGCCTTACCCAACTTTTTTCTAGCGGATGCAGTTCTGTGTCGCCTGCATCAAACGGTTCCCTGCAATCTTAACAAGGTCATCCGTCCATTTAGCCTCTAGTTTGTATATATTGTTATACTATTCCTTGTGAATCAAGCTATCATATACAAAAAATCCAATCCGACTGGTACCAGAGATTAACCCGTTTAAAACATTATTTTCATCATCTTCCTCTTCCTACAATTATCCTGATTCACTTGAAGCCCAGCACATCTCTTTCTGCCAAAAATCTCAGCTGCCATCTCATGTAACTATAATACTTTATAATATGTCTTCTACATTTGAGTTTTAGTATAAGCAGATATTACAGTAATGCTACCTTTTGCATTAAAATCATCCTCGGTGAATAAAGATTGTCTGAACTGTCAGGCTAGGTTAGGTGGGAACCTAGCCTAGCTGAATGGGTTGCAAATTTCATGCGCAGCAGTTCTCGTGGCCCATCCACTAAGGCTAAAGCTAAAGCATAAGCGGGGTTCTTAGTGGGTGCAAGGCCCACATAACCAACGTCTCCCCGGAATGGGTTAGGCATTTATTACGCTCAAAAAAAGGTGGGAATGGGAACCTAGCCTTGCCTACAGACAAGTAACTTTTTGTTAGAGTTCATGGCAAACGCTGAGTGCAAAATGTATGGCTACGACATTTCCTGTGGAGAAGTCACGTGACCTTATCTATCTTTTAAGTCACGCGTTCATGCTTTAGCGTGTGCGGAAAAACGAACGGATGTGTTTCGTCTAGACCGGGGACCGAGGTATCTAAGTCCCACAGACCCATTCTATACTTATTCATTTCCTAGGCAGTACTAAGAAATTCGTGGACATGAAACTTTCTAAGGTGTAAATCTCTCCCTTATCGAGATTCACATCAGTCTAGCAATAACCAAGGTGTATCGTGTCGCCCAGTAACTGGGTTATGGAGGTCTGATAGACACTTGTTTCACTTAAAACAGTTGATTCCGGTTAGGCTAGAAGCCGACCTCAACAAAGTTAGGAAAAGGCTAGGGAGATGATGATGATCAAGATTCTCATCTCACAATATCAATAATAGCCAATAGTAGTGGCTAAGGTCAGTTATGTAGGTTATTGCTCTTTTGGGCGAGCGATGTAAACAAGTACTAGCGGGCAGGCCTCTGAATCATACTAATTAAGAGTTAGCACCGCTCTAAACGAGGTACGGTGTACTGATAACGGTAATTATGTATTCTAGGTAAATTGCGAAAGTACGGTAGTGCGTTGTTGTCTGATGATGAGGAAATGTAATGAACTAAAGCTAATAGAGGTTAATTCATCTCTGTTAACTAATTATAAAGAAAATTACTCAGGAGTCAGTAAAGTTTGTAAACTTTCTATATGTTTTATTTGTGTTAGTCGGATAATAGAATCTGGTGATAATAGTATCCAAGTATTATCTCAAATTCCATAAATTCTAACAGCCATTTGATTAGGTTAATAGAGATGTGTTAAAATTCTGTCACAACAACCGAATCCACCGATACCAAGCAAGGTTAGAAAATCTGAATTGTTCAAATTGACTCATGTTCACTAATGGTCAGGAATTCAAAAACATTTAATTAAAGAGATATAATTGAATAAAACCACAGCATCTGAAAGCTGATGTCATCCCGCAAGACTTGTAAATGAGAGAAAACTTGGTGCCTACTTGTGAAAATGGAGACTTGTAGAATGTTGACACACTAAGATTTTTATTCACGCTCTGTGTCTTGGTATGGAGGAATTCCAACTCATTACCTAGTTATTTCAATAATCCTTAGAATGGATTAATGTATTATCCAATCGGTACTTCCATAAAAGTGAGGAATTCGTATTTTTGTTGAACGTGCTAAACTCCAAAACCACTGGTCCTATTCCAATAGGCATCTTAGTCGTAGGCTATGTTTTATGGTTCGCGTGACTTCCAGGTTACGAAATCATGGAGAGAATCTGGTACAACTAAATATAGAAAATTTACGTTTACGATTAATCTTTACTAATTTTCATACCTGACAACACTCAACATTCTGTTCATCTTCATCATCCACAGGCCATTGTTTATTTCAAAAGGTGTGAAATAATGGCTACCAGAATTGATAAATAATTTATGATGATGAAATTATGTTTTATATCTGGACAAAACCAGATCACTTTCATGTTTCTACTCTTACGTCCGTTCTATATTGTGTCTTACGACACCTCATCATAGCTTAAGACAGATGGTAAACAATATAGTAGAAATCGTTGACCTTTTTCGTGATTCATGCAATTTTTCACTGTTGCCTGGATCGGTCTGCCGGGTGGTTTGAATCGTTGCGTCACAGGCTCTTCGGTTCAGTTCAATTGCCTTGCAATAGCAGTCAGTTTTTGTTCTTTTATTTGACTTAAAGGATCATCTCTACGGCTATCTTCTAAATGCTTTATTCTAAAATATTTTTAATTAAGTACATTATTAGGAATGAGACTTTTTAAACTGAAAAGACACTTGCATTGGTCACCGTTCTAACAAGGTAAAGGCGTATTTGCAATTTCCTTACAGTATCTGCCTTGACCAATGACAAAGATGACAAAGATAAGCTTAGCAAAGTATGAATGAATCGATAAAGTCAAATACTTAAACTAGGTAAATGAAATAACTACTGCAATGATAAAAGAAGACTCATATAAAATATTTGTAATAGCACCGGCGCCACGATGTGATCAAACTAAAGTGTCAACTTACGATGACATCATAATTAGGCATAAAATAGATAATTCACGTATTGAAGAAACACGCCTTTGTGAGTCACTCAATTCTTGAAATAATCAAATTCTTACAGTCCACATGGACCTGAATGTATGCAATGAGGGATATTATTAAGTTAATCCCACCAAAAACATTTCATGTTAAATGTCGCCAAGACAACCACATAAGGTTTGTCCTGTGAAAAATATATCAGATCTCATGTAGAGCCAAGCTTCTGAATCTACACGACCTAAATATACCGACCTTAACATCACAAATTCTACATATTAGTAAAAATGTATGGCTACGCCGTTTCGCTACCGTCGTTGTGGAGGTGATGAGAATATTTAGTTTCTGAAGTAAGTAACGAAACAGGGGTCGTGTTACTTTATATTTACAGTTACATATGCGTTTTTTCAGTTGTGAGAAAGGACAGTTCAATGGGTTTATTATTAAATTCCTATTACTCCAATGGGCTAATCAAATCTTACACTCACAGGAAGCCCTATTTGCAAAAAGCAAACAGTAATATTGAGGATGCATTATCCTCCTTCGATTTGATCCATGGAGTTTTTGGTCGTTCTCTTCCGTTGGAAACAGATTTGGGGACGAGTTTACTCCAATTTTCCGTTACACTTTCTTCTTGACTATGCGAAGACCCTGTAAAAGGTCTATTTGAAAAAATGTTCTTAAGTTTGACTATATTATTATTGCTTAGCTATAGCCCATTTTTTCCATAACGTAGATTGTTAACGGCAAAAATAAATAACTATCTCATAGGGAATTCCCCATAATAAAGAATTTACAGTATTCAGCGGATATTTATAACTACGAATAAAATACAAGGATAAATAAAGTATTCTGTGCTGTACACAGTGGGAGCGGTAATTAGATCCCGAATTCCCACTTAATAAAGTGCCAAAGTATTGTATATTTAATTAACCAAAGCGTGACGGGTTTGTGGTATTGTATTTATTTTATTAAAAGTATCTTCTTCCGTAACCTATCCTTATACATATTACAAATGCAAAAGTAACTTATCCCGTCTGCCCAGTTAAATCGCTGAATAGATTTAGATCAACCTGCTCTTTAAACTTTTTGGAAAATACTTTAGGTGGGTTCATTTGCCTTTTTTTTTTTTTTTTGGTGAGTGGGAAATCATCCAATGACTGCTCCCGTCCTGGGTGCGGCGGGAGGGCGTGTCAGACTCTTACTGACTAAAACCCACTCATGTTCCTTCGATTGCCCTTTACGTTCCAGGGTCACGGTGACTACTATACACATTCCGCAACCCCGGCAGGCGTTGGCCCTGTTAGGCCCCTTCCTGTGCTGACTCCTTCTCTTTGAGGCGCGCGTGGAACACTAACGCGCCGTCGACGCGGTCCTGGTCCTAGCCGGGCGGCGAGCTACCCATCGCTCGCCATCCGCAGAACCGCGCCTACGGTGGCCGGTAGTCGTCTTGCGACTCTCGACGTCTTCGCCTGGGTCTTTGTCCGGGGCGAGAGGCTCGTCGTTGCCTCTCGCGCGCCGCCGCTTCCTTCACTAGCATAACTGCTTCGCAGAAGGAGGCGACGGCATCCCATTCCGTCTCGCCCCGCAGCATGGCCTGAACCAGCGCTGGGCGCGAGAGGTCACCGCCGCCGTACGTGTGTGCAAGGACTGTTGCCTCCAGACGGGTTCATTTGCCTGCTGTTGACTGATTGTTAATATAATTATCTACGCACAGCCCAAACCGCTGGAACTAGAGACAAGAAACGTACAGGGTGTGTTCTTGGTAACAAGTAGGTAACCACTAAGAAAGGATTTTTGGAAAATCTTTACCCAAAAGGGGTAAAAAGGGAAGAAGTTTCGATATTCGCAAAGGTAAAGTCGCAGGCGAAAGTTAACAAATAAATAAGAAAGGGAAATATCTCTTCACGAGTTCTAAGTTGCAGGCGAAAGCGAGCTTCTAAAATGCAAGCTATAACTCTGTCATCATTCGTACATGGCATTCTAACAATACTTCACAAATATCCGTCAGTTAGTAACAATGTTGTGATAGATACTATTGTTTGTTTGATCGCATGCTCAGCTAAGTGCTCGCGCGTGGTATTATTGGAATTCTCTTCGATTGTCTTTTTATAGCCATTGTGTTGAGAGAAAAAATAACAAATAATTCGTAACTGCATCGTGCTCTATGACAGGATTGGTTTCTGGTGGTGTTTTATCGTCTTCATTTTGGTTTAGGTTATGCAGGGTTATAAAAAATCATTATGGTTTGTTAAAGAAATGTTGCTAAGCAAGTGATTCATCTAAGCAAAGGTACTGTCATCGTCGCACAAATAATTGATTTGTTTTTTTTTATTACATTTAAATGTCAAACTAAATATTCTCAAGAGCTGGAACTAAATATTCTAAGGATTTTCTAAGACAAAGTACGCGCTGAGTAGGAGATAAATATCGATGTAAATATAGATTCAATAAAAACTCAGCCTACATTTTTTTTAAGTCATAGACATGTCATAGAATTAAATTTATTTGTGGAGTTGATTGCCCTCTCATGTTATTAATCTTTTACAAGTAATTCTGTATAATTTGAATGGTATATTAGTAGCCTATATTTCAAATAGCCTATAGTCAAATATATTTTCTATTACGTTTTCACCTTACTTATTTATATTATAAATATAAAGTGAACGGTAATTGATACTTAAAGAAAAACGCAATAAAAAGATAGTTTCTTTAGGAAAGTTGTTATTATTAAGAGTATAATCATGTGTTTAACTATCGGTCACTAATTAGTAGTCAGTTTATAGTTATAGTAAATTTATTATAACGAAATAAAATTAATAGCTTACAAAATAACTTAAACGTTGATGACAGGTTTTTGCGCATTTTTAGGGTAGGTACAGTAAATTATTTTTTGTTTCGGGTTAGGTCCCATACTGAAAGTTTGTCATATTCATGAATAGTACCAATGAAAGTTTACTTAGATATTTTGTTATCTCGTTATTATATTGGGGTTGATCTAAGCCTAGATTAACTCTATAATAACAAGCAACACCGCGGCCCTCATCATTCTCCTCTAGTTGCAATCTGAACTGTCACAGCTCCTGATGAAGAATCGCCTTTAGGTTTAATCTGAAGAGAAACTACAGAACTGTGTACCTTTGCTACAACAAAAAACAAGTCGATAAGATATTGTAACTCACAGAGAGAATCAGAGAAACTCGCATCGATGGCTAGTTTCTCATCATTCTTCAAAACAAGTTATAAATCATTCCTTTTTTGTTTCAATTGAATCACACTTACCAAGCGACAGTCACGACGACGTCAAGTTTTTCACTTACTCCCAATCATTCCTTGAATTAACAATATCCAACTTTAACAGTATCCTACAGCGAAACCAATTAAGTATCATGGTTAATTGACTCTCATTGACTTTATTTCCTGTCTCGTTTCGCAAGCTGAGTGTGAAAGAGACGGAGCATCAAACTCATGAATGGGAGCTCCATTCGCGTTGACTTGTAAGGTCAATAAGGTGGTTCAACTCTTGATATCATGTTATTAAGGGTTATTAAAATAATGAAAGTACATTGGGTTTAAAAGAAAAAGGTTTGGTATGCAGGACTGAATTACGAAATTAAATCATTGTTGGAGGAGACTTGTCTTGTCTTCTTTAGTTTAAAGCCTATTTCATTAGTATATTCATTACGTTATCAAGCGTAAAGTAAGTTCATTATTTTCCTTACCAGCATCACACAAAAAAAAATACACACTTTAATTTTCAAATCACCTTGAATAGCCATGACATCACACTTCCCCTCAACTCCTAATTGAACGCCCGCATCATCAATTCATTCCACTAACCTAAAAAAGTAATCGCCTTGTCTATGAATAGGTGTCGCTTCGATGCGTTCTAAACTATTATGAACTTAAAATGGCGGACTTGTGACTTTTTGGCAGGTAATGTCTTCTTATTACGTTTAGAAATAATGACCATCTGAGCTTTTAAGAGCAGAAGTTGCTGATTACGCGTCATGTTCGTGAACGGATGCTGTCAGTGGAAATTAGACATCTCCTAATTGGACATCTCCTACATCGTTATTATTTATACTACTCTCAATAGTTTTTTACCTTCATTGCCCCAATAAATGTAAAAGCAAGAATAATATTACAATGATTTTGTATGAAGTTAATTAAAAAAATATGTCCGTAGAGTTTCTCGCTACCGACAAACTAACCGACTTCTGTACCATTCAAAAGCGCCAGTAAATGATCTAATTCAAATTAATATTTTGAATTGACCACTGACAACTCTTTACTTCATAATATCTATCTCTATCACATTGTAAGTAACTAAGTGTGACAGCAACATCAACTCATGTCAATTACAGGAAACAATAACAGTTTGATTTGGTATACTTTATGATACTATGATAGCAAATAATAAATGAGTTCCTGGTAGTTCCTACTCGTAATTTAGTTTCTCTCCAGACTGCTTGATGACAACGAAATCAGAACGCACAATTTATTTGCAAGATTTATTCAGCGTCGTGCTTTGTTTTGCATATCCAACTATCCAAGTGTTCAGACTTTGAGGCGATGAGATTTCTAAGCAATGCTTTTCAATCTTTCTTTATGTTTCTCAGTTTTCTCAAGGATGTATTCTATTTTGATGAAGTGTACAGCATTCTTCCGCAGTTTACCTCAAAGATTTGTCTCTCAAAAGAAGGGATAACCTTCATCAGACATGAACAAACATGGTCTCAATCACATTAATCTCCACATACAATTAATCTCCCAATCATAATCACCGTTTCAATCATAGGTTTTATCATTATTCTTCTAAATTGGTCCTTGGGCTTGTATATTTCCTCCTGGTCCTGTTCTTCATGACTTAATTCTAATCTTTAAAAATAAGTCATCAATAACTAATATACCAATAAAGGTTACACACTCCTCTATTTGTTTCTGATTAGCCTTTAATCTACCAGTATTTTTTTCTCATCGATTTTATCACAAAAGCTCGTAGACAGTCATTACTTAAACGAGACTCTTCATGGCTAATTTTAGGTTATAAACGTCCACAGAAGCGCAATCGTTTATTTTAAAGTAGACAGACTAACCTTCATTATTTTGTACAAAACCAATACAAAAGAAAACATTGGAAACGCAAAATGTGTCTCAGTATGTAACGAAATAGAATTTGAACCAGTTCAGCGATTCGTAAGTTAGTACGACAAAGACACACAGACTCGTATCTCGAAGTTTATTGCTTGCGATACTAATGATAAAGATGATTTATTCTCTTGATTATAATTAATGTTTTCCTTGATATGTTAAATATTTCCCGTCTGACATTGTGGTCGTTTGCTACTGTGTATTTGTTTAGCATTATCTATTAGAGTCATGGTCTGCTCTACGTGAGCGGATACGTGTTATATGTGCTAATTAATTTTACTGGTGGACATTTTCTAGTCTAATATTTTGATAATTACCAGCGACCCGCCCCAGCGTCGCACGGGAGTTGTATATCTTTGAAAGTCTTACCTTTTTGCTATTATAATATTCATACATGTAACTAAACATGTACACCATAACTTTCTTCCTGATTCTCTCTGTCTATTGGTGAAAATGTCAATACTGTTTACGTTTGTCATAAATAGACAGACGGGCAGGCAAACAACTCACTTTCATAATCTAAAAAGTCTAGTTATTAGTATCTCGTCATCCACATCTAACTCAAATTCCTACTTTACTTTATCTGCACAAAATCCAACTCCATTTGTCTAATAGTTTTCCAGTTTCTGTCTTTATTCTGCTAGCTTTTAAAACAGAATATATAGTTCATAATCATATCGTCAGAACGTTTTCATTCATATTTTATGACATCCCTTCACTCCCAATTACTCTACAGTCTCATTTTCTGGAACTAATCGTGTTATATGGTTCTGAAAGGGGAACACCGGTCTTCAGATACTGGGAACTATTTCTGTACTGCATATGTTCTACAATTTTAGGTTAACCAGCTCCTTCGTCAAAATATAAATGTATAAATTCTTGACTTATTTGTTGGTACATTCTAGTATTGTTTAGTTAGTAGTTGTACTCTTGACTTATTTGTTGGTACATTCTAGTATGGCTTAGTTAGTAGTTGTCCAAATACATATATCTGCGTTTATTTTCTTAAATTCTCTGTCACGGATATGCTAAAAAAGATGTTTATATATTTTACCTTCCTACGTACTTAATCTACGTTATGTTATTGTCTGTCTATATGTATTGTGCGTCTGTCTATGTTTGAATATTTATTATATTCTAACTCTTGTTTACTTTTACACATTCTCGTGATGGAGCAAGTCCACTCTAGTAGACAATAGAAGCTTTTTTAACATCATCAACCTAATGCCGTCCACTGTTAAACAGCGCTAGTCATCCCTGTCTTGGGCGACCGCATCCGTCTGCTGCCAACCTTTAAATCGTTAGTTTTCCTTTTGTATCTACATCTCTAGATTTAAAAATACTTGTCTACTAATTCACAGAAAATATTCCTTGTTAAACTTGTATAGGTCGTGCGACTCCATAAGTATGTGTAGACGCAACAAGTCGTGCACATATGATTTGATTGCCAACTCCTAAAAGACTATTAACCTTACACGCCTACGTCACATTAGTATCTATACATCAATCAGCACCATTCATAACTTCAAAACATAATGAAACAGGTTTTAGCTACTATAAGGCAGTAAACAAACTCCCTCGCAAACCTGATGTTTCGGGTCAAGGAGATCTAACCGGTTCCGAAAACGCATCGTCTCATTCATGCCTAACCGTGATTCATGCCTTTAGGTAGTATAAGGAAAAGTAAAGTATAGATAAGATGGATGATTGGGAAAACCTTGCAGCATCATTCATAAGGTCGGATGATGAACGTAATGTCTGATAAGGAGATATCATTGAGAAAAGCGAGAAACGGTTTAAAGAGTATGTAAAGAAGAGATTCTTCTTTCATGTTTTTTTGGCAATCCTTGTTAAGCTATTATATATATTATTATATATATATATATTATTATTAATAAATAAATATTCTGGGACATCTTACACACGGCCATCTGATCCCAAGCTAAGCAGAGCTTGTGTTATGGTAATCAGACAACTAGAATAGAATAGAATAGGTTTTTATTGGTATACATACTTATATAATTTTTAAATTTATGGTTTTATAGAAGGGTGTTGTAGGAGGCTGATGTAATAGAGGTTAAATAAACGTTATTTAGAACGGTTTTGGCTGAGCCATATTCCTGTCTCTATCATGCACTGGCAGTTTAACAGTAGTAGTAATAATATTCTTACTTTAAGGAATGCCATGTTTGTTAGTATGTAATTTGGCTTATTTTTTCTCCGTTTCTTTCTTGCCACCATAGTTGGCACTTGTACGACAGGGACTGTAATATTGTTTAGCTAAGACACTTCCTAATTCAGGTTTATTAATCGCGGCCTTAGAGTCTTAGCTTTAGTGTAATGAATTTGTAAAGTCAGGCTATAAGCTTTTAGCTTTACGTAATGCAAGACCTTTGTCTTACATTGAATAAGCTTAGTCAAGTAATTATTTGCAATTAATTTTCTAAGCCTGCTTGCTTGCGAAAGTAGGACGGCTTTAATACCTGTTCCTGGGTTGTTCATGTATCTAAGTTGTGTAATACTGACATTTTTTTTTCATTTTATTAGTATTTAAGTAAGCTGATTATTTTTTCACCTCTTGTGTATGATTCAGTGTTGTAAATTGCTCGTAGTTCTTAAAGATATTTGCAAAGTAAATAAATAAAACTTCGGTATCTTATACTGATGTCATTTCTAGAAGAGGCGTTGTCCTAACCATTTCGTGTGAGTCACTAGAAACTGCGTCCAATAGGTCAGTTACAAATACCTATATCCGTGTTCCTTTGAATAGGAAGTGGCATCAACGTCAGTTTATATCTGACTAGAAAACTGTCACTTAAGAAAAAATAAAACTAGGGTTATCTAAACAAGGTGGAGATTTTTCATAATTATCTGTTGGCTCCTGGTTTATAATTTTTTTTATTAAGCTTTGATTGAAGTTAAGATGTGAAGAAAGCTATAAAAGCAGACACAGTAAAGAATACCCAAAGGTAATAAAAATTACTTAGAAAATAACTTACGTAAGAAAATGTATGTACAAGCGATTTTCCTGGTTAGTAGGCTGTTACATGATGCAAGACAATAATGAACAATAATTAGGTACCTAATAAGAATTAAATAAAGAAATTAGTTAACTATGCTCTATTTTAGACGTAAGAGTTCATGGTTTTCATAAGTAATAAATAATTAATAACATTTAAATGTACACAATGCTAACCATAATAAAATACGGTTGTGTTATGGGAGCTCTATTTACTACGCGTTAAAATAAAGGCTAAAATTCTCCGACACAAGCGTACGTCAATATTTTTCCAGTGCACGTGTTTTCTACTCACACTCGTACTACAAAGTACCTTCTATTAGTCAGACAGTACGTGCCAGTAGGTATTTCATGTATCTTGTAGATAGGTTATGTTTACTTTAACTGTGTATTAAAAGCATGTTAAATATTTGAGCGTTGATTGAAAGATAAAGTGGAATCTGCAATAGTTATATAGTCACAGTCTTCATCATCTATTAATTTATCATCACAGAATTGTATTATCGTTTGGCAATCAGAAAACGGCCACGGTCAAAGATGTTCTTCACGCGTCTGAGTTGTGCTACCAATCGGATAATGGTATCCGATGCTTATGGAAGCATCTAGCACCTTTTTGCGATTCTTCTTAAGCTCAACGGCTAACCCCTCAGAAATATTATATTTATGACTCACCCTGTCTATGAACCACGTAGACGTGCACAAAAGTACAAAGACGGACCTTCAATGCATAGCTTGCATTCTAGGACATTTGTGCTCCATCGATGAGAGTAATATGCTCAGCTTACATGAACCTGACTATTAATTATTTCTTCTATATCTATTCATTTCTGATTCAATCTCTGAGTCTTGAAACCATCCTAATTATATCTTGGTCCTTATGGGCCAAATCCTAAAACTCTCAAGTACTGATCTGAAAGTTTAAGTTTGATGTATTTCATCATCACTTCCTCCCATATCTCCAAAAGGCTTGAATGTCAATAGCAGTTGAGCAACTTTGATTTCTCTGCATTAGGTCAGCATCTACTGATTATTATAAAACGTACTGTAATCAAGCGCAATTACTAAGCACTTTTCTTCGAAACCGAAGGTTGGCGTACAACACCGGCTATGTCATTAACCAATACATTTTGACACTTGAATATGGCGGTGCTTGCAAAACCAGAAGAGAGAATTCAGTTAATGCAACTCTTGCTCCTAAGACGCTACCCTGGTCTGGGCCTATGGGGACCACCGTACATCCATGTTACCTGGAGTGTTAGTTACCAATGTAGTAAATTTCTCGAGAAAATGCTTTATAATATTGAGCTATGACCCACGGGGGTGGAGCAAAACTAGTAGAACAAAACTATTATTCTTATTTAGAGTCCACGGCTCAAGACTTATTGGTCCGTCTATACAAAGACATTGATTACAGAACGTCATAACATTTGCTAACGATACATACATTACAATCTAAGCGCCTTACTAATAAACGCTGCATAAAGTTATGACAGGTTTATACGTCAAAAAATGTATGGTTACACAGGCTTTATTCATTGCATAACTTTACACAGTGATTATTAGTAAGGGCATAATTGTATTATTCGTAATACATTTTTAAATCGTCTCTAATGGTTGATGTTACGTAACGCAACATGGTATTTCCTGATGGCTAAATGTCAGTAGTCCAAATACTGAGACTTTGAGTAGTAAAAGATGATCGTTACCTATTGTCTAATTTGTAGGCCCGTGTGAATTACTCTTAGAAAGTATGAAACGGACGTGTTACGTATAAAACGGTCTATTGTTAGTAATAAGTTTATGAAGTTGGCTAAGCAGAAGCTTTGCTAATGACGTGGTTTTGCTTGGACCTACTTTGATCCAGGAGAACCCATGGGCATATTTCATGAGCTTATGTAGTTTTTAGCTAACTTGAAAACAGGCTGGTCAATTTAGTTCCAATATTTTCTACTGTAGCCTATTCTCTTTTTCATGACCCTAAGGACCGTTATTTTTAAAGACACAAACAATACATAATATAATTTTATCAACAACATTTAAATGCCACTCAAACTTTAAACATATCTTAACTCGTTCAGATCACAACCGAGATATTATCTAATCTTAATCTGTGATGCCTCGAGCAACTGACAATCAGCGCCATCTATCGCATTTAACCTCAACTAAAAGTACAGGGGCGTCAAGAACTCGAGAGATAGGTACATCGTGATGCGTAACTGAGATGATTGATGGCCAATAGAGTGTGACTTAGCAACCTAATATGTATGTGAAAATATTAGAGTTGTATATGATCTCTTTGCAACTGACTGATCAGATAATAACAGAAGCATCAATTATCAAATTCGTACAATACGGCATTTTACACCACATATTCAAAACGCGATTCCCCATATATTTTTGTATGGCAAGGTCACCTTATCGTCATAAGGTGACCACAGTACAGTAAATTGAAAATGAACTGGATTTTTAGGGCGAAAATGTAGAGTGGTTTAATAGAAAATGTGTAATGATTTTTTTGGTTAATGATGTAAAATACCCAATTGAACATAGAAACAGTAACTAAAATTGTTAAGAACAAAAGTTGAATAACAACTTAGAAAAAAAAAACAAACAACACAAGAAAAATATGGAAACATCATTACGTGGCTACCGTTTAGTTATTATTGTTATTAAGTAGGAAATTAAATAATAAGGTCCTGCTACTAGGACCTTAAAAAGCACATTAAATTAATATGAACAAAAACACTGCTCCTGAAAAAAGCCATACATTACTTGCCAATCTAGGACTTAAGGATTAGGAACCAACCAACCCACCCAATTAGTAAGTACCGCTAAGAACAGAAGCAAAAAGTACCTACTTTAAAGCCTGGTGCTAACTGGCCCTCCATTGACTCCCATGTGGCGCCATGAAGACAGGATGTGCAACAAGGAACACTGTGCAAGCTGTAACACGATCGTGAAAGGAAATCATTGTGTTTCACCATCAATTAGCATCCAGTATTAATGGATAGGAATGCAGTTGCGAATTTTATTCCGGCAGTTCTTGAGGGGTCTGTGTCTATTTTGTAAAGATCGCTTTGAAATTCGAGAAATAAATCGATTGAGACGACATGGTTTGCGAATTGATAAAATAGTAACGGGTGCTTGGATGAATAACACTTATTGGGTTTACCATTTGGTTACAATTGGTTGACAAATTATGTAAGCTGTGTATCACGTTCAAGCAGATTCGCAAATCTAAAATTTTTTAAAAACCGAGTCCAAATTGGTTAGGAATTGACTTTTTATTTCAAATGCTTGTGAAATATTCACTCGAACTTAATTGTTTGCAAGAACCAAAGTAAAATCTTAACAATAAGCCTAATTTTGGATCTACGTCTGGTTAAGGTTAACACAAATCTTTTCTTGTCCGCAGTGGATAACTCCTGAAGAATGTGCAGTGTACACCAGAGACCAGAGACCCCCTCTAGTCATCCCTCGTATCACGCAGTACAGGAATCCACGACCAAGAGCACAGCCTATTGGCCATGGATATCATGAGGTAAGGAAAATTAACTTGGCATTTCAAAGGTCTATTATCAAGCAAGCTGTACGTTTTATTCGCCTGGAAAGACCAAAATTGCAAGATTTTTGTTCGAGCCTTTGATCATTATATTTAGCTGTACACACGTTTAATACAATCATAATGGATTTTTTGTTTGACTTTTGCACGTGACCTCATCTGCATGAAGTCAAGTAAGTATATCACAAAATAATGGCATCTAGCTCTCAGCGCTAGTCAATTAGTGAAATATACCTTTGGTCTTTGGTTCTTAAGAGAGCTCGACCAGAACAAAACTTACCTATGCAAACTTTAGCTCTTTATATTAGATGATGGATGTGCCCATTTATAAAGTCTTTCAAGGACTACACTAAGTCGCCAAACGGAATTCGGTAGAAAGGGGAATAAAGGTGGGGAACGGGACACCTGCCTCCTAGACAAAATCACCATCTATGAAAATCGTAATAGCAAATAAAAGTATTATACATTTCGTTTAAAAGTATCTACCACCTTAGTAAATTCCTACCTAACTGTGTAATGTTAATATAGAAAGAATGCGACATAAACCTAACCATAAATATCCCTGTGGAGCACATTGCAACACATGAATACAACCTGGTATATTTAGCTAAAAATATACCTAGAGATAAGAGGTTCTGATAACGTTACTTCTACGTTGCATTCCTTGTTAACATGCATGCAATTACACAAAACATGTATAATATAATATGTATATTTTATGTTAATAGTCCATAAAACATGCCGTGCATCATTCTTACATAGGATAGGTTCTAGTAATTCATTAAAACACTACTAAATAAAGAATATAAACTACGTCTTTAAGAAATGGGCTCTTTAACGACATTTTTTGGTCTTTTCTCATTTCGGTTTTCGCAAGACCTATACACACCTACCCTATAATACATAGTTTAAAATCTGAAAATCAAGTTAACTTCTATTAAAGATCGACGTCTTCTAAAACTGATGACATGTCGCAATACAACTAAAGCAGTGCTAAAGCATCATAAAATGTCATGTAAACAAATTACCTTCTACACCACAAACTAGAGGGCGTTACAATGGTTTAATTGACCAGGATACTTATCAAATTAAACTAACGAGGTACTAACCAAACTATACATTTTCCTTGTCCAGCAAAACACTTGACTGGAAAACAAAATAGAAGTGTGCCGTGAGTCAGTGGACCGCAGGACCATAGGTCTGTGTTAATTTGTCCGATTACTGCTTGTCGTGCTGTTAATTTATGCGCAAGCGCACAATGTGTTGTTCACCCGTTCTAATATGGCGTCGTGGCAGAATGTAGGAGCAGTACCGTAGGATCAGTTTGGAGAGACCATTTTCTTGCCCATAGACTTTTTGAAGTTTGAAAGCAACTAATCTTTGAAGTTATAAAATGTATTAATAGCTCAAGCATGTGCTCTGTTCTTACGACTTTCTTGATGGTTAGTTTGATGAAATGCTGGTAAACAGGCATAAAAGGTATTTTTCTGCAACCCACTTGTTACATGGGGCTGTAGCATCATCTACATAACTGACGAATCCCCCGACAAGAACTATGACTGCTGTAAAAAAAGAAGTGAAGGATGCAAATACGAAGCGAAGAATTACTAGGAGAGTCGACCTCAAATAATGGGACTAAGGCTAGGCTGAGGCAGAGGAGCATTTGATTTAGGGTGTGATGAACACTCTGATGGCGCCAATTTCGTAGCTAAGTTCAGGCAGCTCAATGCAGATTGCTGTCCCTTTGTAATAGAAGTCTACAGCACAAAGTGTAGTTTTTGTTACCAAGTTAAATTACTGTAATTCATCTGTTCAGTGTACAAAACAAAATATGGCGTCGTGTTCTTGTCCAATCGCGTGCATCCGGCGCGCCCTTCATGTCAATGTATCGATTCAATGCAAGCGATTCATTTGCGAAATTCAAATGGACTTCAGCTTTTAATGAAAACTGACGTCAATGCTTATTTATTTTCACATTTTATACTGGTTTGTAGTGCTGGGAATTGGTTCATAAGTGGGCAGGGCGATTGATAGATATGAGAAATTACAGGTTCAAAAGATTGAAAGTTCAAAATCTTCTTATACACGGTGTCAAACAAATCTACATAGAGGCAGGCATAAAACTGTAAATAATATGATTTAATGCCAGTTGCATGCATTGATTAAATTTAACAAAGCAAAAAAAAAACACAAATATGAAGTAGAAAACGAAATATATTTTTTCTCGTATGCTTTAATTTCTCTGCCATGTAAATTACAAATTATCTGAAAAAGCCTTATCCTTTCAAGAATCAAGATTGGGATTTAAGACTGAAGTTTTCAATAAATTAATTGCGTAATGGCAATGTTTGGTCAAGTAACATTTATAGAAAGCATTAAATACTGTTATCCGCAGTGAAACGAAACCAAAAGAACCTTGCAATAAACGTCTCATGTTGAACCGAAATAGTTAATCTAAAATTCTACTAACAATTGCGCGTAAGGTAGTCACGTTTATAATATAATATTCTTGAACGGCATATTAAGTACTAATGCAACACACTTAGGTAGCAGAAAGCATATTAATGAGATTCAAGATGTTTAAAATAAACATTAACATTATAAAGTTTGCTTATCATGAAGTAATAAGTTTGGTTGTATTTTGTTCGAGATAAATTACATTTTTTTTTATCTAGAGGTATTTTTAATGTCGTACTTTATTTATTGATATATTTGATTTGATTTTTTTTGATTGCACTTCAGTTACTGTTTAAAAATATGCACAAGGTTTTTGGTCCTTTAGTATCGAAGGACCAAAAATGCTTCATAAGAATATCAAGATACGAGCAATTTATGCTAGACCAAAAATTATGTTACCCACAAATAATATGTAGACAACCAAAAGTAACTATATTTTTATTAATATTCGGCATACAGTTTATTTAATATAAATATCTTAACTATGAAATCTAAATATAATGTATACCAAACTTAAATAAATATATACAATTTGTATAAAGCCTCAGGACATAAAAAATTCGTCCGCATCGCTGTCAATAGGACAGGTGCCCAAAAGGCTGGCAGCATTGCCACGTTGTATAGCAATGCTAATTCTATACAACCAAAATATTTGTATTGTGAAGTGAAGATAGTCTGCTAAATGATCCGCAAGAGACCTGTGAAGTTAGCAATAAATCTTGCAACCATTTTACTGGATGTTTTTACTGCACGGTGAACACGTGCTCTGTATCACTGATGTTTACTCGTAATCTTGAAGGTTTGTTTACATAACAAAGGTGTATAGACGTCATTAGTCTACATACACGCAATTTGTGTGCCGATTTTTTACGAAATTCTGCCGGTTTTGGAAGTAAAGACAATGCAGTTGGTTGATTTGTTTCTTACAACTTTTCTTCTTCTCGTCTGCTACGGAAAACTATCCATACTTGCTTATTATTATAAATGCAAAAGTAACTCTCTGTCTGTCTGTCGCTTGTCGGTCTGCCTGTTGGTCTATCATGCCTTCACGACAAAATTCGTCACAGAAATAAATAAATCAAAAAGTTGAATTAAGTCATCAAAGTGGTACAGGTACAGCAAAACGACTGATTAATTTTAGACAACTGCATAGCTATGTCCTTGTTTGAAATTCATCAAGTAGTGTCTCTTTAATCCGCGATATTTTCTGCATCAGCAACAACCAGAGACTAATTCACGCGGGCAGAGTCGCGGCCAAAAGTTTGTAATGAATATAATTAATACATACTATAGTTGAAACGTTACACACAGTAACAGATTTAAACTAGGCTGTTTCCTTATACACGTATATGTGGGATGATGAAGGGCTTAGTATGCGTTTCGACCGCTAAATTTCGTCCGCTTCGGTCGTAACAGGAATTTCATTATCATTAATAGTTTGGCGGAAGATACTTTTAAAAACTAATTATGTACAAACAGGATGAAAAAGTTTTTCATTCAGTTTGTATAAAATTAATCAATTTTACTTTATTTTGTACGGCCAGAAAGAAAAATAATTATTTTCATTCTGACTGCATAAAACTAGTTTAAAAAAGTATAGTACCAAACATCCCTCAAAAATATTAATAATAATTAAATTCCAGTTTCGTCCATATCGGACGAAAATCAGCGGCCGAAACGCCGGCTAAACCGAAGGACTCAGGTTTCGCTACTCCCGCCACAGTGTAGTGAATATGCAGTGGTTACTTTGATATAACAGACATAATGACAGGGTCATCGTACGATACATCACACAAATATGGAGTGACTAACATTCGTATTTACATTTAAAATTAGATCACTAGTCTGATTCCCACATCCTGAGCTGCTTATGTCATTATTACGGTTGATGCGCTTTTGTTGATAACTAGCTTCTGTTCGGGGCTTTGCCTACGTGGTTGAGAATTTTGAGATAGATTAAATTTTGTAACACTTTGATTTATTTATAGATTTCATAAAACTGTATTGGTTTTTACGACGGTTTTCATTGAAACATCCAGTATCCGCGGTTTTTCCAACATTACCATCTTCTTTTTAAATTAATATACATCTAAAAACTTTTCTCCTAAATTACTCTGTCCATTGGTGAAAAAGGGTACGGACCACCTTTTCCGCGTTTAGACAGACACTCAGGGGCAGCGAAGGGCCTCTGTTTTATGACTCCACAGTATGTATAAAAGAAAAGTCGCTTTCCGCCCATTAGATCTTTCAAACAATGCAACTAATTTTGATGCGATTTTTTATAGTAGTAGTAGTATATCAAGAGGAAGAATTCTAAGTAAGGAATCAGTATTTTTACAGGTTTATAACACCCGTGCGGAGTTGGGGCGGGTCGCTAGTAATAATATGATATAATGTTTCGTGGTAAACGTTGACTAACTGTACATAGCTAGGCTGTGTGTCTACTACAGTTCTCATTGGCGCTGTACTACGACTACAGGGTACAGACACAATTATAATCAGTGCAGAGTAATAAAGCGAGATAACAATACACTTCCTAACATCGAATTGACGACCGGTCGGAGATAACAGGGGGTCTACTCTTATTCAACGAAAAACGAAGTTTCGATCGAAATTTCGCGTGTTTCCTACCACGATTTCAATTCGTTCCGAAATTTCGTTCGAACGAAGATTGTTTGACATTTAGAACCTACTCTAATCCTTATTAACTCCGAACGAACTTTTGAATTTGACAGATGATTGTTCGGAATTTTAACCTCAAATTGACGAAACCAAAAGTGTTACCTTTTAATTTTCGTTTGTGTGGATTTTGTAAGAAAAATGTTTGAAATGGCTATAAGAATGCTTTTAATCGAAGCCTGCTCTATGTGAAGAACGTGTAGAGCGTAGAAGAAACCGGCGCCGCCTGCGGAATCAACTTAATATAAGTCAAATTCCCGACTTAGAGTTTGTAGGAAATTACAGACTCAGTCGCCAATTATTTGAGGAGTTGTGCCAAGAAATAGTGCCTTTACTACCTCCAAAGGCACTCCACTAACCGATACTTTTAGTGTTATTAAACAAAAATTATGTATTTGATATTTACTTACAAAGTTTTTAAATCCAAACCAAACACAGTACACTTAAAACACTCCTGTACAACTTAAAACTTTCTTAAGGAATGTGAATTGCGATGGCAAAAAAGCACTTTGAAACATGATTTATTAACACAACACTTGAGATACTATTAAAAACATTTCAAACAAAAACTCGTAAGTTGACTTGTTAATATTATGTTAGATTTCGTTTAGATTATACAGCCAATTTTGGTCGTCATACATATTGTTGACATGAAATAGTACTCTTCAAATTAGTTGGTTAACAATAACTGTGAAAGGGTTTTTTATAGTGTCTCGATGAATTTCGTTAATAATCAAAAGTGTCTTTATATTTATATTTTCTGCATAGAATATTACGAATAATATTTATTAAACCACATGCATAATGTAGAATTTAAAGATACAGCCAGAAAATTTGTAGTTTTAACTTTAAGTAAAAACCGTAATTTACTATAAATGACATCAAAAAGGACCTACACAATATTGTTGATTCCATTCGTTCACGAAAATTATCTATGGATCCGAACTTTGTGTGCGTGTCCGAAAATAAAACAGAGTAGGGTCGTCAACGAAATTTCGTTTGAATTTCGTTCGTTTGCGAAGTTTCGTTTCGAAGAAAGAGAGTAGACCTCCTGGTTAGGGATGGGACATGCGTTGTTCCGTTCACCGGAACTTAAAAAATGAAATTGTAAAATCATTTTTGATTTGCAAACATCGGTAAAAATGTACATTTATGTTTTTCTTCTATTTGAGTGATAAAGTTCTCCGTATTTAACCATGGGTATTTAATTATTGTATCCTAAAATCAAACAAAAGATTAAATATTTATGACAGCGTAATCGATGATGTAGTGTTAGATTTTAGAAAATAACAGTTATTTGTACACTGGGATTTGTATCGTTTTAAAGTATATTTTTGCAAAGGTGCCAGCGTTAATCGATTTTTAGGATTTTATACAAGGACAAAGCTATGTCCTTGTCTGAAATTCATCTGGTAGAACAGTTACTCTTAATTTGCGACATTCTGCATCTGCGACAATCGAAATTCACGCAGGTAGAGTCGCGGTCAAAACTTAGTAATGAATAAATGTTAATACACGTTGTTGAAACGTTACACAAAGTAACAGATTTAAACTAGGCTGTTTCCTTAAACACGTATATGTGGGATGATGAAGGGCTTAGTAGGCGTTTCGACCGCTGAATTTCGTCCGCTTCGGTCGTAACAGGAATTTCATTACCATAGTTTTGCTGAAGATACTTTTAAAAACTAATTATGTACAAACAGGATAAAAAAGCTTTTTATTCAGTTTGTATAAAATTAATTGATTTAAGTAACTTTATTTTGTACGGCCAGAAAGAAAAAGAATTATTTTCATTCTGACTAGTACTGTATAAAACTAGCTTAAAAAAGTATAGTACCAAACATCCCTCAAAAATATTAATAATAATTAAATTCCAGTTTCGTCCACATCGGATAAAAATCAGCGGCCGAAACGCCGGCTAAACCGAAGGACTCAGGTTTCGCTACTCCCGCCACAGTGTAGTGAATATACAGTGGTTACTTTGATATAACAGACATAATGACAGGGTCATCGTACGATACATAACACAAATATGGAGTGACTAACATTCGTATTTACATTTAAAAATAGATCACTAGCCTGATTCTCACATCCTGAGCTGCTTATGTCATTATTACGGTTGATGCGCTTTTGTTGATAACTAGCTTCTGTTCGGGGCTTTGCCTACGTGGTTGAGAATTTTGAGATAGATTAAATTTTGTAACACTTTGATTTATTTATAGATTTCATAAAACTGTATTGGTTTTTACGACGGTTTTCATTGAAACATCCAGTATCCGCGGTTTTTCCAACATTACCATCTTCTTTTTAAATTAATATACATCTAAAAACTTTTCTCCTAAATTACTCTGTCCATTGGTGAAAAAGGGTACGGACCACCTTTTCCGCGTTTAGACAGACACTCAGGGGCAGCGAAGGGCCTCTGTTTTATGACTCCACAGTATGTATAAAAGAAAAGTCGCTTTCCGCCCATTAGATCTTTCAAACAATGCAACTAATTTTGATGCGATTTTTTATAGTAGTAGTAGTATATCAAGAGGAAGAATTCTAAGTAAGGAATCAGTATTTTTACAGGTTTATAACACCCGTGCGGAGTTGGGGCGGGTCGCTAGTAATAATATGATATAATGTTTCGTGGTAAACGTTGACTAACTGTACATAGCTAGGCTGTGTCCACTACAGTTCTCATTGGCGCTGTACTACGACTACAGGGTACAGACACAATTATAATCAGTGCAGAGTAATAAAGCGAGATAACAATACACTTCCTAACATCGAATTGACGACCGGTCGGCGATAACAGCTAGGGATGGGACATGCGTTGTTCCGTTCACCGGAACTTAAAAAATGAAATTGTAAAATCATTTTTAATTTGTTAACACGGTTCAAAATGTACGTTTATGTTTTTCTTTTATTTTAGTGATTTTCCCCGTGTTTAACCCATCACATGGGTATGAATATTGCATTCTAAAATTAAACAAAAGATTAAATATGTATTTATGACAGCGTTGTCGATAATATAAGCACTTGGTGTTAGATTTTAGAGAATAACATTTATTAGATTTGTATCGTTTTAAAGTATATTTTTGCAAAGGTGCCAACTTTTAGTTATTTACCCCTAGCGTCATTTATTTATAGCGATATTTATTTGTTTTGGAATGTAATGATTTTTCCCTATTTCATTATGTTTTTATTGTGGTAATTTTCATAGACATTGTTTGTAAATTGTTAAATTTACTACAACTGTTACTCATTTTTAACACTCATTCTTACACGATGAGTAGTTTTTAATGAAATTATGTCTTCCTTATTTCCTTTTATGGTTTTTTTGCAGGAAAAATATTATAATTACTTAAGTATTTAAATAAAATAAATGTTTGAAAAATCTGCATTTATCAGGGTTATACAACGTAATTTATTTTAAAACACTATTTGATGTTTTAGACGGTAATATTAATTCATATTCATGTGTATGGCTAAAATAGTTTTGATGAGGAAAGTTATACAAAATTGGTTAAGCGTATCCTCATAGACTGATTTAAATTAAACTAGCTACCTATCAGTTTAGTTCTAAATATAAGCAGCAATAAAAAGTTATCGACATAATTAAAGGAAAATATCGACAAAAACCATCGTCGTGCGCCCGTCACTAAATAATATCGCTACAATGACACTACTGCAGTCAGTGTGTCACCCGTTATACGAACAAGACGAATTTATTGTCGTTTTCCTTTAAATGTAACATTATTGAACACATTTACACGTTAAATTTGCCAGTAATGTAACAAATATGTAATCCGGTGGTGTAGTTAGTGTGAAATTTAATTTGATCTAAGTTTAATTAAGTTTTATTATGTTTAAATTGACGAGAGGAAAGACATGGTTCCGAGAGGTAAATTATTTAATATTATTTATTCATTTCAATTGTTTTATAGGAGTGGCTCGATTGGTATACGTGGTTTAGCTTTATACCGGTATATACAGGTATATTATTAGCCGGTCATATGCGGGATGAGTACCGTTTCCACATCCCTAGTGCGATTTAGAGTCTAATATATTGTATGGTAGTCTAAACAGTAAGACCACTGCACAAGGTCATTGGCTACGAGTATAGGTCTTGCTATACGGAATAAACCAAATGGCACATGTCCTGCATCAAATAAATCAACGATCAACTCTAAAGACATATTGTACCGTAAAAACGGTTTTAGGGATTGCGCACACTTATTTAACAAATATTCTGTATGAAGACGCGTACGCATCCGATCAGTTTTCTACGTCTGTTCAGCTTTAGTACAAAATCGACGTTGTTACGGACATAAGCTGCAATAGAGCTGAATAAATGTACGTACTTAGTCCCTTAATCACCACACATGGAGTCTAATAAACTACCTATAAAAACTTAAGTTACTAACAATCAAACAGCAACACCATAAGTTTAATACATTACCTTATAAAGGGGACACAAATGGATAGGGTAACAGTGATTCAGAGTAACTGAACTATGTGTCACTTACAACAACTTATTGTAACAAATAATTGTCATAATTACGCCGTCATCCTCTCCGATAGTTGTTGAAATATGTATGTAATGTTCCTACTTAAATATCTTGCGTAAATATGAAAATATCGCAAATAAATATCTTGAGACAATTTCTCACATGGCCATCTGATTCCAAGCTAAGCAGAGCTTGTGTTATGGTAACCAGACAATTGGTATACATTCCCATATAATTTATAATACATTCATACATATTTACAGATAAGTAACTACCACGCACAGAACAAACAAGCATGCTCATTGTGCAAAGTTTGTTTGGTGGGAATCGCACCTACGATCTCCGGCTTAGCAGTCAGGTTCCACAACCACTAGACCAACAGGCTCGTCAAAAGAAAATAATCAATGAACTGGCGTTGATAGGGGTGATATGACTCATGGCATATCAGCTGTCTTTTGCATATCTCTCATTGAACAGTTTGCAGTCGAATAGCGAAATTAAACATCAACTCTTCATAAGTAGTACTTGCGGTATAATTAAAGACATTAATGAAAATGTTACTCCACTGTTAAGTTTTCACAAACCTAAAAGACGTTTGATAAATGGTTTTACAGAAAGCTTTGTACAAGAGAAATCTTACTACCCAAAAAACTGTGTCCATTTATAGTATTAAAAGTGCCATTTTATTATAAACTCTACATGGTGCTTCACTTGGCGCATTTGGCAAAATAATTACGTGTTCAATGTCACGTAATATTATTTTAATAAGTCTAGAGAATAATTTGTTTTATCCAAATGTTTCGCTCAAATACGCGAAGTGAAATCGCATCATATGTTAACATTTCGACGACCAAGCGACAGCCGGCAGTCGCGCTGCTATTGTCTTTCTATTGTGTCTCCAATCACGTGTGTTTGAAGTTTTAAAGTTAGTCAGAGAAAGAGAAATCCTCTCATCCTATCTTTGATTTAAACACACAATACTTATAAATACTTATATAGTACATTTGCGCCACTTAGCCATCCTACACCTAATATAATTGAACAGCTGATGTTTCTAATCTCATCTAATCATACTTCCGAGAGTGGTCCAGGAGTCAGCAAATCGGAAATACTGATTAGTTGGAACGGATATTAGATGCTTCCTGTTACATGGCATTATTCACTCGCATTTATTCTGGCTGGAAGCAAGAGCTAAAAAAAAGCTCGATGGACCAATAAACATGTGCTGATAAAGTGGGGGCGTGGCTCACGATATAATTGTGTCGTAATATCTTACGCTTTAATTAAATACATAAAATGGTGTCTACGATGACTGACAGCTGATATACCAACGCACGGCCCAAACCGCGGGTCCTAGAGACATGAAACTTGCAGGATCTGTTCTTTGTCAAAAGTAGGTAAGAACTAAGAAACTATTTTTGGAAGTTCCAACCTTAAAGTTTTAAAATAGGGGATGGAGGTCGACATTCACGCGGACGAAGCTGCGGGCGATAGCTGGTTTGATATCATAATAAGTCGTTCAGAACGTTCTTTCTCAACATTAACTATTCTACAAGAATTGCGAATGCCAACACATGTCCCTTAAAGTCCCTTGTACGTAAACATGTTTTATCTGTATCCATCGATGATCACTATCATCGCTTTTTACCCTCATCGCATTGCATCAAACCTTTTATATGCATATTGGTTCAAAATCATTAACAAAAATTCTCCTTACGAAAGGATTTTGTCGTCTGTCATTGGTGTGTTTAAATATTGTTTTGAGCATTGATAAGTTGAACTCAAGTGGATGTAATGCAATGACGTATTATTACGTCATTTATGGTTGTCACAACAGTATTATTGTTACTCAAATTATAATTTAACCGAAGCTGGCCTATCAGCCGGTTTTACTCAAAAAATAAATCATGCACTGCTATTACAATGTTTAAAAAATTCCATCGATGAATTAAAGTGGAAGTGAGCTTGGGGTGAACTGTTTTCCTACCTTACATGCCTAAGAATTGAGTAATCAATCACTTATGGACTACGCACATTTTTTCAGCTTCATTCAATTTATGTCTAAAGAAAACAATTATTAGTTGTTTAGTTATACATAATTATAATCTTTGTTTCTATGGACATAAGCTTAATAGAGCTGAATAGAGGTTATGCGACGTCCCTTACTCACCTCAAAGGCTGAAACTCAAAGGAAAAGGTAAATTTACAAAGTAACACAACAGATTTATGAGTCCATGAACATTATACGCAGAATCAGATAAGGGATTTAGTTGATAGTAAAAGGTAAACACTATAATTAGTTTCGTTCCATATTTCTAATTAGTCCGATATATTACGGTCGGTCAGATAAAATGCTAAATCAACCGAGTCGCGACCGGACGCTGTCATCGACCATTTTTCCTTATTTGCTCATAAACGCCTCGCCGGGTGATATTAGGTAAAAATTAATGGGATCGTTTAAAATTAACCACGTTGACGTCCGTTGAAACGGAAAAAATATTGTAATGGTTGTCTATTTTAATTCGATTTGAATTACACCTGTGTGCTTATCTGTTTTGTCATTTGAATTGAAGCAAACAATAGCAAAATCATACCTAATTAAATAGTAGCATTTTCCTATTAACGACAATACTGTTGTAAATTTTAAACAAAATGTCTCCCTTCAGAAATCACATATGTTTGTATTTCATTACTACGATTTCAGGTGTGTATTAGAATACCTAAAATTGAGGTAATCTTGTATAAACAATAGGTTTTAAAAACAACACAGGGGAGACCTTCATTTTTGCGTTCTTATGTTCTCTCCGAAATATAAATTATATCCCTTTACTGTGATATGTATTAAAATACTAGCTTCTGCCCGCGGCTTCGCTCGCGTTAGAAAGAGACAAGAAGTAGCCTATGTTACTCTCCATCCCTTCAACTATCTCCACTCAAAAAATCAAGTCAATTCATCGCTCCGTTTTGCCGTGAAAGAAAGACAAACATACAGACAGACAGTTTTATTAGTATGGATAGTTTGGTTCTAGCACTTCCCCTTAATAGATAGATACCCTAGATATCATATGTTTTCCAATTGTTATAAACAGTACATTCACTACCAATACATATCATCCAACATTAATCATTATATTCAATAATTCCAGGAGGACATTCCAGAGCAAGGCTCCCTGCGGGGGCGCGGGTACGAGCCGCTCAACAATTGGAGCCCTACGTCGGAGCGATGCCGAGCAGACATCGACATCGGGTACAACAAGGCCAGCTCCGACAGCCCACCCTTCGTCAGGACTATGAACAAGAGATTAGGTAAGTGTTAGGTACCGAAATGTCGACGGCGGCCCACGAATGCTGGAGGCCATTTTCGAGGCGTTTCATGGCGTCACAATCGATGCGACGAATTATTATCATCATTCCGTGAGTCAAATAGACTGCTGCAACAGTCCCAGTCTGGACATAGGCACCTCCAAATGCACACCATTCATTCTTCTCGATTTACGACAACTTGTCTTAACCAACTGCTATCTGCGAAAATTGTCGTTCAATTTAGCTTAACAGCGTCCTACCTTACATTTGCCAATTCGCAGATTCCACTTAAGAACATCAAACTGCCATCGGTTCTACGGATTATATGACTGCGAAATCAGCTTTCATTTATTATTTATTTATTTTTATTTATTTATTTATTTGTTTCAGGCATCAAGGCCCATATAAACATATACAATACAATATTAATAAAACTTAAAAAACTATTACTAACTACTATAATCAAACTTGTCAATTTCCAGGTGGCTCCTCAGAAAATCTTCTAATAAATCCAAGAAGACCGAGTCATCTTCAGCTCCCGGCGTCCTCGTCTGGTGACAGCCTGGACGTAGAGATCAGAGAACGGGAGCCGGCGTATGTCAGGAATAGGAAGTCCAGATCCATGGTCGCACCTAAGAATCGAATGCAGTCCCCAATACCTGCACCTAGATTGACCCTGCAACAACCGTGTGAAGTAAGGATCTTAGAATCGTGGTTTCTTTTGTTTTTTTCATTTTGTGTTGCATGCCCAATGTTCGCGTGAGAGTACATAGTTTTAGAAACTGTATGTAATACCTTGAAGCGTCGCCTGTGTCATTTAATGAGACGATGAATCTTAAACTATATAATTTTGCACAAATTATGCCTTAATGTCTGTTGAAATACTTTTGAGATTTGTTTAACGACATGACGTGTCACACACGAAACATAAGTAACACTATTAAAAAAAAAGAAGTTTCAGAATTCAGAAGTTTGTATCCATACAACATTGAACCAAATAATAAAATATTTCGATTTCACAGGTGATTTTAGAGAGTCCTATTAAACGTACGAAGTTCCTGGAAGGCACGAAGAAAACCAAAAAGAATTGGATAGACTGTTACATGGTCCTCACACCCACCGCTCTAGTCTTCTACAAGGATCAGAGGACCTATTACGCTCCTGTGAGTATTGAACTCCGTGGAATCCAGGACCTCTTTTTATTACGTCGCTTTTACATGATACCTGAAGCCAATTGTAACAAAAAACGTCCGAAATATATTTATTTATTTAAAAAACTTTATGCACAAGTAAAAAAAACAATGCAAAACGGCGGACATATGTCTTATAAAATTTAATCGTCGTCTCATCTCAGGGATAATAATACATTGATTGTTGCTTTGCATTTTAATTTTTTGAGTGAAATTGCCGAACTGACGTGTCTATTGTGAATATTAAGACCACTCTTTGGTACCAGGGTTAGTTACGATTATTCGGTAATTTTAATCCTATAAATTACCTTCCTAAAGCCATATTATTGTTTACAATAAGAATTGTTTTGTAGCGTCTTTTCCGTGCATGAAACACAAACTCCTATTTTCCAAAATCACACATTCCACAATATTTTAAAGAAACGAGATGTGGAATGCTACATTCTTAAATATTAATCTGGATCCGATGGGAATAACAATTTGTCATGAGTGTTGATAAATCTGTGACTTGAGAGTTGACTATAATTCCAGAAAATTTCCCGTCCGCCGGGCACGCCACCCAGTCCATCAGCACCGTTCCCCGAACTGGTGCTGCCGCTGCGGAACGCTCACGCCACTCAATGCATTCAAAAGCACACGAAAAGGTAATAAAATATTTGTATCTCTCTCTATTTATGGCAAGATGGCGTCCATTGTAACAACTTAGCAACCATCTTGCGGTTTGTAATAATTACTTTTGGGTGGGTTTGCGTAAGAAACCAAATAAGGGTTTACCAAAAAATATAGGTAAAAATGTTGTTGTTATTATTATTTAATGTGATTGTCATTAGATATTAAGTATTTAATTATTGGCATGATGTTTTAAATTAATTATTTTTTTCTTTTGTTTTTGAGAAAAATGCCGTTTGTTGCACATTGGGCTACTGAAATGTTACTATTTAAACCTTACAAAATGTAATACAGTATAGCTGTTTATTTTCCAAAATAAATGAAACAAAATGGGAAAATAAAATAAATGTCCCATAATCGGTGTGTTTGGCAGGTAGACCGGTAACAGCAGTTTCTTGACAACCTGCAAAAAAGGGGCGCTTTATTACTTTAATCGTTTTTAAAATTTGAATACATTTTCAGGTACTCGCGATCCATCCTGCTCATAGTGGGATACGATCAGTATTTGATCCAGGATGAAACTGAAGATGGAGCTAGGAAGTGGCTCGGACACATCCGCGGAGTTATATTTAGCTTGGTTAGTAATTTATATACATTATTTGGATATATACGAACTTTCCCTGGTTTTCTTCATTACTTTATCAGCATCACTCACGCTTTTTAATATTTAGAGGAGTAACTTCGTTTCTGGTCCTTAGGTACGAAAAGTTTATTTCAATAGTTTTTTTTTAATTTTATATTTATAACAATAACCTATGTTGAATATGCTACCATTACTCTAATGTCAACTTAACTGACTAACTGCTTATTAATTTCATTGCGATCAATGCTGAACTAATAATCTAATTTTACATTAAAAAGTAAATAAATCGAGTTTTATAGCTAAATAAAGAGTTTTTAGAGTATTCGCATCTAGGAATTATTTGTTCATGATGTTAAATACCCAATGCCTTAAACGACATTAACGTATTAGACGGCTGATTTTTTTAACCTTACATAATTGACGATTTACTTGTTCCGCAGTACCAATGCGGTCTTTCGGGAGAGTCGCCGCCCCCGGCGTTTTCTCAGAGCAGCAACACGGACCTCGAGAGTTTGGGCAGGACCCCTCCAGCTACCCGACATAACAACAGGAACAAACAAAAAGGTACAAACATTACTAAGACCTCTCAAAGAGACACAACAACGCTCTTCATAGGTACCCGGCCAACGACTTGCAATATCTTACACATCTTATATAACAGATGCTGAACACGAAAATAACTAATTTTCATCCATATTTTGCCGCACCAATTTTTATTCTTTAAAGAAAACACAGATTTTCTACGCTTCAGCTTTTGTCTTACATCTAAGTGCGTGGAAATACCAATGTAGTTACTTGGTTTAACCAGTGAAAGTCATCTTAAAAAGCGTGGCCTTTGTGACGCAAAAAAATCTTTGACGTCACAAAAGCATGGTGGTTTTTTGTACCTATCCAACAGCATTCGAACAGATTATTTAAATGGACCTCACATTTACAGTTAATTGTATTGTTTTCCCACTTCTTGGGCTATGACGAATCGCTTCCCGGTAAATCGAGTCTGTTACTGGCTGTTTACATTTTCCTCATTTACTCAGTAGCGTGCAATGGGTTAGGAACTCTGCTGCTAAATGGAATATCGAGCGATACATTCAAGCTTGAGCAGTGTTTATTTAGTGTTGTGGCAAAACTGATTAAAACCTTCGTAAGAAAATATTCGAAAAAAGAATTTTGTTGTGACGTAATCAGACGTTGGTCAACTGCATTTTGTTTATCTGTGGCTTAGTTTGTATTGACAGGCTGGTTTTTTTATGCTGTGACTATATTTAATTTTTATTATAACGATATGTAATATGTGTGAGGTTTTACTATGTTGTGTGGGTGTTTAAATAACGGCTATAGTCGAGTGAGTTCATGTAAGCACATTTTTCATATATTTTATAATCCTTTATTCTCCAAAAAAATCTTCGGTCAGATTTGGGTTATCTGTGCCCTTTACTCTCTGTGGACCGTCCCTAGAGAGATTTAAATTAGTACAGTCAGCAAAGTATATAACTATACAGGGCCGTCATCTACAATTGAGGTTTTCTTGAAAACTAAAAAATATATATTATATTTAAATGAAATTTGACATAATTGAAGAACTAGTAATTTTCTACTATAGTATAAATTTTTATTAGAAAATATCCCTAGGTTTTTTGAAAAAACTTAAACTGTATCTGACGGCCCTGTATACTTATCTACTTTGCTGACTGTACATCTTTACAGAATAGACCGACTGTTCTCAGACGAGAATAAAAAGAATTCCCTATAATGCACAGAGGAAATATAACATCGCCTAGTATACATAAATGTCATTGTAGAACACATACCTAAGTTTTATTAAAATAAGTAAACAACTATATCTATATACGTAATACGTATGTCCTAGAAGCAAATGTGCCTATAACGAGAATAAAAATAATAATAACAAAATACAGTCGAATTGAGAACCTCCTCCTTTTTTTTGAAGTCGGTTGAAAACTAAAGCTATTCATTGAATAATACAGTGGACATCGTAAAAGTTCATTTAAATAAACTCACATAATTTCTAAATCATCTTTGTAATGACTGATATTGGTGGAAAGAAACGCCACAGTGAAACTAAGGCCCGTATTAATAGACGTCACTCAATTCTGAGACGCTCTCAAGTTTATTGCTGTCCTTATTTTTTCCCTTTAGAATGACAAGGACAGCAAGAGACTTGAGAGCGTCTCGGAGTTGAGTGACGTCTATTAATACGGGCCTAAGTTTAAATCACATTCCGATTTGAGCAAGCGTGGTGTCAATACTCGTGCCTTCTTAGTATGAGAAGGGGCCTTTGTTTTGTAGTTAAGCATTGATATGCAGGTACCTACGATAATTAATAAATTAATGCCAGTGTTTGTTGCAAGTCATTGTCTGATAAAAGTGAGATAATTTTGGGTGGTGGTTTGAGTTATGTGATGTAACGTCTAAACCAAAATCTATGTTTACACCGAATTAGTTAGACAAATAGTTGACCAATATTGGGCTGAGAATTTTAACGTTTTTATTCGTATATACGAACAAGGGATGGATTTCATAATTATAATCTCCCTAGCCTATTCCCAACTATGGTGGGACTGGCTTCCAGCCTAACGGGATTCAGCTGGCCTGGATACATGTTTTATCTGCTTATCAGACAGACCTCCACAACCCAGTTACTGGGCGGCACTATACCCCAAGGATAGACTGGTCAGACTTTCTGGCTTCTGACTACTCATAACGACTTTCAAATCTATAGTTATCGCTTAAATAATTAATGAATACTTACCTATTGCTTTCGTCAGCATTAATTGTGTTTGCACTGACTCCTAGGATACTAGAGGTATCAGTCTTACATCAAAAATAAATAATCATGTGACGTCAATCCTTATTTATTGACGTGCCTGGGATACCGATTAGATATTTCGTCACATTTAATCTGTATATTATGTCTGAGTCAGACATATTTGCATAATAAGTAAACAGACTTGCTTTGTAGTAAGTTGAGACCCGGCTCGGCTTTGCTTGGGTGTTACTAAGCAAAATCCTTGGCTTTTCTTCACTTTATGTCATAGTTCGCATATTATCGTCGGCTGATTGTAAGCACAAAATTCAACTATGGACGGCACAGTCACTCTATGGCTGAGTGCTGATTGTCAGCAAGTTTGCGATTGGTGTATTGTTAACTGTGCATAATATATAATTACAAAAGAAATTCTCTAAGTAATAGAGATTTTCTTTAATCTGTAAATAATTCATCTCTATTGAAGGGTTTAGAAGAAGTGTGTAGAGAAACAAATAGACGAAAGTTATCAGGGTTTATAATAATAATAATTTAAGCTTATTACTGTCCCATTGCAGAGCAGAGACCTCATTTCATTCAGGGAAGGCGCGATTTCAGACTGATGTTCATTATTGGTCTAAGTTTGCTCACCATATTTTGATTCGCCGATGTTTGTGATGTTCAATTTTAACGTTAGAACGAAACCAGAGATTTTTTTTATTTCTTTTGATGTGCCATCTCTAAAAATCTGAAATACAAGAGGCCTTGCAGATGAGTTACCATATCAGAGTTTAAAGCTGAAATGTTTGTTTTCATTCTAATAATTTACTTACCCTACTAAGATAAATAGTGTCCAGATGTCAAAGTTCAATTTAAAATCGTCTTCAATATAATATGATCTCACGTTTCATTCTTAGTAATGAACGAAATTTCTATTTTAGTTTCGAACACTCACACTCGATTTACTGAGAATATCTATTTATTCGGATTATATTGGAAACCATTAATGAACTCTATTCTATTTATATTCTATTGAGTTTAGTTCTGTTTAGTTCAGATTCGATGATGTAAACTCTGCGTAACATCTGGTCGGTACAAGAACACATATTTATTTAAAACATTTTACTTACATATTTTATCTTATTTAATCGGTGGCAGTAGTTACATCGTGATGAATTTATTTCAATGGGGGTTTCCCATATGAAGAATCCGCTAGATGGCAATACGTAGGCGTGAGTTCCAACTGCAGCATGATTGGTTTTTTTCGACATGACATTGTCAGATATGTCAAAATTCACCAATCACGTAGCAGATAGACCACAAGCCTACGTCTTGACATCTAGTGGATTTCTCATACGCAAAAACCCTCATTAATAGAGGTGGCCAATTAGATCGCCAAAAAACTGGACGAATATTTTTTGCTTGATCAAATCAATCCAATGTTGAGCATCAAAGTATCGGAGTGGGGACTTGTGACGTCACTGTTCACTGAAAATTCTACCTAAACATGATGTCACGCAAAACTTTAACGCACTGTATCATCGTCTTTTTTCGTCTACAAAAAAAAAAGAAAAAATACGTGACAATTATTAATCCAACTGACGGACTAGTTAGATTTTTTATTCGTCTAGCCGTTTATAAAATCAAAACGATAAAAGTTGTGATAAACATTGAGTGCAGTCAAAACCTACCTGATTGTTAAACGCGGACGGCGTTTGCCGAAGAAGTATGATAAAAAAAATATTTCCTCAAAACAAAACTAATCATAAACATACTTTCACCGTCTGAAAGATGCGTAATAAATCAAAATAACTAGACTTGAGTCATCGAGATAACTTGTGGATTTAAGTAATTGCAGTATTATGAATCACACTTTATTTTAACTTTGTATGAGTTATTTGTTCGTCAATTTTTACTACGTCTTCACTTACGGCCATCTTAATACCCTATCTCTAATATATAACATAATGTGTCAAGTAATATAGTGGACATGGGCACATAGTATTTTGATCCACATAATTTAAAATTACTTCTGACATACAGAAAAGATGACATTGAGAGGACGAATGTCTTAAGTAGAAAATGTGCAACGTATCGTCGATAGCTTAACGCCAGAATAGAACAGGTACGCACACAACCAATCATGCGTTAGTTAGTGCGTTTTGCTCAATAGTCGATGCGTCTTCGGTACAACGACACGAAAACATTAATTACATCACGTTATTTTCAAAATGTCTTCATAAAACCTTTAATCAACAAACACATCCGCAATATTCTACTCAATGTACCTTTCCACTATCAGATAATGGAGTATTGATAACTATAATCACTAATGCGCCAATCGTTTACTGTTAAGCAATCTTTAATGAGGCATTGTCACCTGCATTGCTAGGTAACAAATACCCTTTATCATTCAGTTCTCTTCATACCTGATACAAAGTCCCAGAAAACATAAAACATTCACGCAAAAACAAATTAATATTCTAGTGTGAAATAATAATGAATGTGTATTAAAACGTTGACAATGTCTAGTGCTAAGTGAATTTAAACCTTAATTAAAGTGAAATGGAACATAAAATAGTAGACACATTTGTGCGTTATATACATAAAAAAATGCCTAGTGATACGGACATTAAAGCGAAGAAAAGTCCTACGGATAAAACGAAATCTCCTACGGATAAACCGAAAAGTCCGACGGATAAAACGAAAAGTCCTACGGATATAACCAAAAGTCCTAAGGTTAAAACGAAAAGTACTACGGATAAAACGAAGAGTCCTACGGATAAAACGAATAAGTTTAAGGAGTATTTTGGATCCCACCATGACCTGAGGATATTTGGATCTCATAAATGTAAAGTACCATTTTAAATCTAGGACCTTATCGACGACGTTTTTTCGAACAAATCGCATAATATTTATATTTAGATAAATAACTACATAGAGAATAAACTCATCGGCGAGGATTTTCACTGCAACGTCCTCATATTTTGGTTTATGATAAAATATTGTAATAAATACGCCTAAATTGTTGTTATTGCATCGTCGAGTGTCCTTATAATACCGAACAACAGAGTGCTTGTAGGCTTATCTTTTCTTATCAGATTGTTTTACGCTTTATCTATCTATCGAAGTTTTGTGGTTTCCAAAAAAGGTTTATCACTCAATGTGTGATAATTCGCTATACGCCAATAAAATTTATTGCATTGCAATACATCAATCGTGCAGTTCTTAATTTTAATAGGTGGCATTTTTTTAACGGCAATGTAGTTGTTTTCATTCTTTCCGAAGCCGGCTTCGGATAATATGGATACCTCGCCGTTGTTGCATTGATTGATACCTATAAATATATACCAATATTTATAATCTTGCAGAGATCTATGTTTAGGAAACTTGTTAAGACTGACCAATAAATTAAGTTGGTTGAGCCCGCAAATTTACTCCCGTTTCGATCTTATAAATGGGTGTGGATTTAAGCGATAATCTAGGAGCTCAATAAAATGCAGTTTGCAGTAAATTTAAGCAGTAATTGCCGTACTGCTGATGCTGTGACGCTGGAAAAAAGCGGCTGACGTACGGACAGGACAAACAAGTAATGAAGCTATAACGAATCGTTTGCCAATACATGATTGTTATTACAGTGAGTTAAAAAACAAAAGCAAAAGTGAAGCTTGAAGATGACAATCTTATTACTCATATCGATAAAATATAATAATCACGTGGCGATAACTTTAAACATGCAATACAAAATCTTAGATCTATCGATTATAAGAAAACTTGATCACGAAACTGCGGATCTTGCACAAAATAAAAAGACACACCTTAACAGAATAGTGTAAACGACAATACAGTTTAATCGACATTGAATTAACTATTTGCCGATACCATCTTATCGTATCTACACAATTGATAACTAGCTCCTATCAATTTATCTGTAGCTGTCATGACGAATTCTACTGTTTCTTCTATATAGACTGGACTGTACCTATATCTTGTACATCTAAAAAGAATTGTTTCAAAGTATGGTATTCTATCAAACTGATTTTAAAATTTCGTCAAAATTTCGCATCGTTAGTGGCTTCAGATTCAAAAGCATTAGTTGATTTTTCGATATTATTTTATTTTATGGTGTGAATTCAGGATACAGGCGAAAAAGGTAAATTATTAATAACAAAATTAATACTTCGGAATGTTTTGGTCTCAATTTGTGTTTGTCTCAAATGCCTGTTCCTAACTTGTATCGTCCGTGTCATTTGATTAATATTTTCTAATCCAAAATTCATCTTATTGGTTATAATAAAACGTGGTTCATTATTGCGATGACAGTTATTTTAAAAACCTGATTCCTTTATTCAAAAATGATTAACTTTGTGGTTGTTTTACACTGGTCGTTCTTCAGGTACTTAATCTGTAAATGCCTAATGACCAACTCATGTAACTGAACCTTTACTTCAAAAACTTTTAACTTTTACCTCAACTCATAAAATAAAACTTCTCATAGAAGTCATTAAGTAGGTAGGTACATTACCATAAACTTATTTTAACTTTTGTGTCATAACCTAAAAGCGCGTTATATTAATCCATACATCATTCTGCCTCTCTGGTTATGGCTTTACACCTGAACTTTTTGCTATGGTATGGGGTGTCTTCAAATATGTACTGTTAATAAATATCTGAAACATTGGCATTGGAAATAACCAAGAACACTTAATAAAGAATTGTAAAGTTCTGTTGACAAAAATTATAAAGTCGTCTATGTATGTGTTGAGTCTATCAAATCATTTGTAGAAATTTCTGACGCCAATGCTTTAGAAATCAAGCTGCCATTTGGCATTAACTGGCGGCATGTAAACAATTTCGCGAAACCTCAGGCTACATTATCGTGTCAAATCTGGGTCTAGGTTCCAAAAATAGTCACAAGGAAAAAAAGACCGTAATAACTGACGTCACATTAAAATGTGAACAATACCTTCATTTCATAAAGTTACCGGATTTGTCGCGAACCTATTGTGTGGTACTCTTTTATTTTATTATGTAATAAAATTATCTTTTTTCTTATCTACTTTGAAAAAGAATACTACTCAAAAATGTGGCCTACTTTCTCCTGCTTCACCATTTCAATCTCTTCTGTTTCAACTAACAATTCAATTCTATTTTCAATGTTCTACATTTCAGCTGGAGGAAGCAGCAATGAAGATCTGAGCGACTCAACTGAAGTTTCAAAATCACACGTGAGGAGTAGGTTAAGAAAATTCTTCGCTAAAAGGCCAGCCATGGAGCAACTTGTCAAGAAAGGGATTTACAAAGGTTCGGAATTTGATCTTTGATGGTTTGAGTGGCACTGAGTAGAACTAGCTTTAGAACGTAGACTTTGTTTGGTGTAAAAAAAATGCTAACAATTTTTAGTGAAACAGTTTTCTTCTTTTTGGAGTTAACACTAGATTTGGTGATAAAGTGATTTAATTTTTTAGTTGGATTTTTATTTGTAACACTATCGGTGTTTTTGGATGAAGTGAACTAAAATTGATATAAGTTTGTATAATATTTGGAATTAATTTTTAGTTTTTAATTTGGCTTACACTGCTTAAAACACTTTCAGTGCCCAATTATTATTGTAAAAGGTAAGTGCTTATTTTTTGGAGAGTTGTGTTTATAATGTATATATTTTTGTATAAATTTATTTTTACATTTATGTCTTATAACAATTAGTTGTATGAAATTTTATTGGTGTTTTATTTTTACCTAATGCGCCTTGACTTTGTATAGTTGGCTAGAGTAGATGGGAAAATATGATTTTAATAATATTTTGTACATTTATTTATTAAGGAGTTAGATTAGGTATTTCTTTTACCACGAAGAAAAATATGACGTAACAAATAACAACACGTCGGTCATTTATTTATGGTAATAAGTACGTAGTGACGTAGCATTTACACTAGTTAAAAACAAAGGAAACCACAAAACCTGAGACACTTGGTCAACGCATATTGAATGTTATTTCTTGCGCCATACTTATTCCATAAAGATATAGTGTTGACCAGTGGTTTAGATGCTTTTGAATTGTTGATTATCATGATGTTGTTGTTATTAAAGTGACCATTAATCACAATTTGTTTTGTTGTTGTTACCGTTATATGTACTTTCGAGGTAGGTTCTGTATTGATGACTAAATGGTTTTCAGTATTTCTCGATTGTTGTTCTATGACGTAATAATTATTGCGGTTGACTCCGAGTTAAATTGGGTACAAATAAGCTTTACGGACTTCTTAAGCTTTAGTATTAACTGTCCCTTCTTTGCGATCAGTAATAACTTGTTTCTAATTAATTAATTCTTGGTTTACGGTGTTTGATTTATCTGCAATAATGTCTAAACGAATAAAAAACGTAATGGAAAATTTATTTCGGAATTCTGTAGTTCCTAAGAATCATCGTTCATCATTTTATTTGGGTATATGTATTTTACTTTTTCGGTTGTTTCTTTGACAGTGCTTACTTTCTATTTGGAGTTGTTTCTTTTGGGATTTTTTACTCGCTCTACTAATGGCGGTTTCTTTATCCAAATTTTTGTTTCTTGACAGACGAGCCTGTATTTGGGCGGAACCTAGAAGAGGTGTGTCCTACCACGAGTCCTCGTGTGCCGGAGTTCGTGGTGGCGTGTGTGACGGAGATTGAGAGGAGTGAGGAGAACATGTGCACAGACGGACTGTACCGAGCCAGCGGAAACCTCAGCCAGGTCCAGAAGATACGGTTAGAGGTGAGTCTGCCATTATTCGTCATCTTTATCTTCATAACTAGCGAATCATTGGGGTGCTACGAATCTTTAAAATTCCTGTTTTTTTTTTGCTACAGTGTTCATGAGGTGGATTTCTTTTATAATGTGTAAGGATCTATACTAGTATTATAAAGCTAATAAATAAAATAAATAAAAACTGTTTATTGCCACCAAAACACTTCTACAATTTGTGCGGTAAATATTATGATCACAAAGAAAATGTAAGATACAATATTACTGATACTGAATCCCAAACTAAGCCGGAGCTTGTATCTTAGGAAACAGTTTTCAGACACTGAGATGGTGTACATACAATATACATTATTCGTTGAAGAATTTGAGCATTGCACTGCACAGGATTCTCTATTGGTTTCTAAAGTCGTGAGTGTTTGATTGTTAGGAAAGGTAGGTAAGTAAGTGTAAATTGCATTTTTGTATATTGATTGTGTGAGTATGTGTGTATTGATGATGTAAGTATGTGTGTATGAGTGCGTTTAAGTGTGAATGAGAGTACGATGTCCTGCAATAGTTACATATTGTGTTTATGTTTTTGTTTAGTGTTGTTGTGTTATGTTAACAAATCTTCTGTTTGTTGATATTCTAATTGCTGAAGCCACTCAACAGTTTTGCGTTTTATTGAATTTCTAGTTAATCCTACAATTTGCAGCTGTAGATTTTGTTTCATTTGTTCGAAAACGCTGGCGTTAGGAACTACTCGTCTAGTTTGATAAAATCCTTCGTTTTATTATATGAATAATATCACTACAACCTATAAGAGCGGAGAAGTCACCAAAGAACTGCTCAAATAAAACGAGCTGAAAAAACTAGTCTATAATGTATTTGTCAAAAGAGTCCTATTTTGTGCTATTATCTAGTTTGTATTTATCCACAACTATTAAACGTGTTAAAATAACCAGTTTATTAATACCTGTCGAAGAGGAAAATTTAAAAACGTTATCCTTCCTTATTTATGATATTCATAAGATAATAATTCGCAATAATGTCACTGATTCAATTTATTGGAGAATATTATTCACTTGATCTGCCCAATAGTCTAATTTTCTACCAGTTAAACAATTAATGCAATTAGACTAAAATATTTTATCTTTTTTAATTAAAAAAAAAAACAAAGTTTACTTTTATATAATATTGGTAAAAGTGATTATGCAAAATCGACTTCAAATGTACAACAAATGTATGTGACAAGAAATGAATGATGATGTTATGTGGTAAATGTATGTGACAAGAAGTCGAAAAGTGTGGAAGTTTATCAATTTTAACATAATAGCCACAACAAGACGTATATATAGACGCTTCTGAAGAACATAACTGATAAAACACGTTTAATAGGGGTACTAATACTAAACACATCTCCAGGTGGACCAGAACAAGATGTCGGTGATAGAGAACAACACGGACATCCACGTGTTGACCGGATCACTGAAACTGTTCTTCAGAGAACTGAAGGAGCCGCTGATCCCCTGCACGATGTTCGACAGAGTACTCGCTGCCTGCTGTAAGTATATAATTGACATCACAAATAAAAATGACATCACAATTTTAATAAATTCACACAACACAATCACACCAAACACACACACACAATTTTCACAATCACAATTTTCTATACGTGAGGACTTGTAATTGGCTTTCAGTCGCCTATGTTTTGTTTTTTGTTAAGTTTTTGTATAGCTGTAAGTCTTCCATAGTGTAATAAATAAATAAATAAAAAAATAAATAAAAAAATAGAAACCTTAAAAGCCTTTAAGCAACAGTTTATCTATATTTATAATCGGGGCTCTAGAGAAACTACTTAATAGTTCAGGTTGGATAGAGTTATTTGATACACTTTAAGTTACCCCAAATACGAAACATTATCTTATATATATTATCATCCCAAATAAATGAATGGAATATTTATTTAATATGGCAACAAGGTTAGGGAAAACCCCAAGTAATGTATTTGTGTTTTAAAGTATTTGTCAAACGAAATGAGCCGTCAACCGTGCCAGGGTTTAACGTTGATAAATTATATAGAAATAGATATACTTACTAGTAACAAGCTTTTGGCCGCGACTTAATCCGCGCGTAAATTTATACCTAAGGGTAGCTACCCTTTTCTTTAAGTATAATTTTTTACTTAAATCATTTGTTCCAAAGATTGCCCATTACGAATAAAAAAAAACGAAAAATATTTCTGTTTAATATTAGTCTAGATTGTTGACCGAAATCGTTTCTGATTTATCAATCCTTTCTAGAGTATGAAGGTCGTGCGATGTTGTTGTTGAATACTTCAAGCGTAATATCATTCCTCTGAGAGCCTCTTCAATATTTAATATTGAATCAACAAGGGTTGAAGGGAAGGGTTTACCCGCTTGAAATTGAATATCCGGAAATCGTTACACGGACCAAATAATTGGTTTGTTTGTTTAAAACTGTTTCCTTGGTTTTTGTTAAATAAAAATGAAGAAATTATTACACTTGACATTACTATAGTACTGTCATGACATTAATTGAAGCATTCCATTATATAGAGAAAATTATAAAGTATCGTTTTTACTTTCAGCACTAAAGCCTAAGGAAGCGAGAATAAAAGAATTCCAAGAAATTGTGAAGGCGTTACCGCAGTGCAACAGGGATACTCTCAAATACTTATTAGAGCATCTGCTTAGGTAAGTCTTCATCTAATATTAATTACTTTGGCAATGTATTAAATGTCAGATAGTTTCACAATGTTTCTTCATGCAGAATATAATGTCTCAGCATTTGGATACTTATATAAATTTGTAATGAAAGCCCAAGATTACACTTATTGTTTTCGTTAAAAGTAAATTTTAGTCACCAAGTTTTGTAAAAAGTTGCACTTAATACATATCCCATGCCTTATTATATTTTTCTCTCATTTTATTCAGGGTGACACAACACAAGGAGCAAAACAGAATGCATACGGCAAACCTAGCAATCGTTTTTGGCCCAACTCTACTATGGGCACCTCCGGAGCAAGCTCACAACATCGCCGTCGACTGCATCCAACAAAACAACGTTGTTGACATTCTTCTTACAGACTTCAAAGAAATATTCGTAGAAAATGGAAGTAAAGGGAAGAAAAAAGCGTGAGTCTTAAACAGCCGTTAACTACGGGTAGTATTATGAGACCCAGCATTGGTTATTGTGTTAAGACGCCAAAATATTCAGTTGCATCCATTATTACAAGTCGTTGTGAGTACGAAAGCGTATACTGAGAAACTAGTATCAACATTTCTGTAGTGAAATAATTAATACTAAGTTACTTCGCAAAATAATTTATAAAACGTACGACAAAATATTTCGATCGCTTTTGTATGTCCTAGACTTGGATACAGGATAAATCACCAAATACATGTAGCAATACAAATATAAAAACAATGATTAAAAAAATAAGTGTATAACAATAACCAATCATTCCAAAGGGTTACGTTTTGTAAATTTAAGCGCGCTAGTTTATAATGTGTGTAGGAAAAGTGTGCTATACTACATATTGTAGAGGACGTTCTATTTTGTATATATAGACGATAGTGTGATTGCGAATATATGGAAGCCTAGAGATATTCGGTATGATCTCTGTTGCTTACAGACCTTATTTAATGTATAGCTGCAATTAGTTTAGTCTGACCACCAGTGAAAGAAACGAATATTAGTAGCTAATAAAATAACATCAGCCAGATGAGTGAATAAGCCATATTTTCTTAAATATCGTGCTTCTTTATGATAACTTAATTGTGTAAATGAACGTATTCTATTTATATGCGACTATTTTTCGGATCAAGCCATTAATCAGTCTTTAGACTTATATACCTATGATATCTTTTCAATTCATTGGTAGTCAGATTAAAATTTAAGTTACATTTATAATTCATTTAAATTAATCAAAATTCAATACTGAATGCGAGTTGTGATTGTGAAGCAATATAGTACGGAAAGACTGTCCGAGGCTAGAGATAAATAATATATTCAAATATTAATTATGTAATGAGTAAAAAAAACATTTAAAAAAGAAAAAAAATCTACGTTTCTTCTATTTGTATATATTTGTGGCACATCGCACAGATCAACTTAGATCTGGTCTTGAAATTACCCAATTTTACATAGTTTGAGCTCTGGCATTTTAAAATTCTATTCTAGTAAATAGTAGATCTATGATATCTAGATGGAAACAAAATGTTGGAGTAGCAACTATTAGTAAAGTAGATAATAGAGAAACGATTAAGTGTGATGTAGAAACTATAGTTTTAAATCTTTATCAACAGCATTATTTTGGGGCCAATTATGTATATATTATGAGTCCTAGGGTGATTGGAGCGAACGATGACAATGACGACATAACAGCGAATGATGTTGATTCCCTGTTAAAAGTAAATAAACGAGTTTGATTTTCTTACATCTATGAAAGGTAGTGCCAAAATAGACTATACGTACTCGTATATCAGACACAATGTAGCTTTATAGTGCTTTTAGTTCCTTCCTTCCACCTTGTTTCGACATTGCTCGCTCCATTACTCTTTCATTATAACGGCTTAAAGCCAATTTATAATTTGTGCCTTATGCTATGTAAATATTTCATCATAGATGATTTTCTTTATAATGTGATAATCATTACGTTGTTGTATCCTAGTTTAATTTCGTTGTATTAACTTTTTAAGTGTAACCAATGCTTGCAAACGTGACAGTCTAGTCCTATACAGTTTAAACTGGACTTAATTCAGTAAAAGCTTTGCTTTCGTCTACATACCTGTTTTTAAACCCATTCACATAAGGTTCATTTTGTGATGTGATTTCATCATTCTTATCTGTGCCTAAGTTAACGAATTCAATAGTTTTGTCTGTATTTGTTTGACTTTGACGTTTATCTTCGCACTGTAAATAGTTTTGAAAATAATATCCTCTGAAACAAGTCTTGTATAATTTGTGTTACTGTAAATCTTTTAACAAAATTTTAAGCGTTCATTTGTAAATTCATAAGATTGATAACGCAGACAAAAGCTAGAATAAATACTCAAGGTAGAAACACCAATATTAAATGTAAATTTTCTAATAAGCTAGTAACCAAAGGTTTTGTATTCGGCTGATAGAGTAAAAGAAAATAATTATATTGTTGTGTAGTTATTACTATAATATGTATTGTATGTTACGCCAATAATGCTTGGACATAGTTGAAGTTACATGAAATAAAATCAGATTATTTTAATGATAATTATCTTTATTTTTTATTCAACCCATCCAATAAAGCAATTTGAACATTTAATTTTTCCGGGGTTGTGGAATAGTTATAATAGTTACCGTGACCCCGGAACATAAAGGGCAACCGAAGGAACATGAGTGAGTTTTAGTCACAAAAAAAAAAGATTTTAACTCCTTTTACTAAATAAGTTGTGAATTGATTAATATGTGGCCCATTATTTTATTCGATAGATTATAACTATAGATAAGAACACGATCATCGCGTCAGGAAAATTACCTTCCATGTATTATGTACACAAACCGAAGATTAAGGAACATATCTTTATCTTTCCCCATCGGAAAATATGATATAAATGAAAAACACTTTTTTTTTGACATGGCCACTCGCAGTTCAGCTGTCTAAGGCTGTTTACTGCTCAACCGATCTTTCCTGTGGTGGCCTAAGTTAAGGCCCCCAGCCAGGGCAACAAAATACTATTTAACTACGATGAACGCACGCTAAGGGCGCCCCCTGTGGGGCTCGGACCTCGGCTTAGCGGCGTCACCATGGGGGAACAGCTAGGTTCAGGCTGGGTCTGATTATTTTGGGAATTTAAAGCTACTGTTGGCACAGTGACGCGGGCTGGCTCGTCGAACGAAGGTCGGGGGGGAACTACACAAGGTCGTCGCGACGGGCCTCGACGGCGAGGCCGGAATACGGACGGGCGCATCGGTCTGTGTTTGTGTTTCCTTAGAGTGCTGGTTTCCCTACGGCTCTCTTGGAGGACTGTCGTGGGGTCGTCCGGTTCTATTAGGGAATGCCTTGGACGGCGAATCCTACTGATAGAGGAGGGGGCGTATCGGGCCGCTGACGCTATGAGGGGGTTGGGGTGACGTTCGGCAAATTCGAAGAAACGCTTTGTAAGGCGTTTCATGAACTGCTTTACCGTCGGGATCTTGAGGTCGACATGGAGTCGTTCATTCCTAACGAACCAGGGGGCACCCGTGGCCATTCGGAGAAATCGGTTCTGGAGAGTCTGCATCCTATAAATATGGGACCGTCTAGTGTGCGCGAATACGGCGCATGCACACGTCATGATGGGACGGATACATGTGCTGTAGATGAGCAAAAAAAAAAAACACACACACTTAAAAAATATATATTATATCAGGTAAAAGAAACCACCTTAAAAATTAATAAAGGTAAAAAAAAAACATTATAGCTTTGGTTCTGTTCTGTATTTTGAAAGTATTTAACTTTCATGGAAAACATTTTATCGCCTTCTTATTATAAATCTATTACGAAACGATACCCTTTTCACTGTATTACATGTTGAGAGTTCGAAGTTTTTTATTAATACTTAGTAGAATTGAATTTCAGGAGTAAAAGGTAAGTATTATCAACACCCATCCCAATGGCGAGTCGTACTACTTGGGTTCCGTACGATAATAATAATTAAAATCGCGCAATACACTCCGAAAAAAGATTCTATGCGCGCCTTCTATTGACTGTCAATAGAACTTGAAGAGTCAAGTTGCGCCGTAGCTACTAATAGATGGCCCTTAAATTGATACAAATATTTCGGAGTATACCCGCTTGAGCTATTCACCAGTTCAAATAAACTTGAAATTTGGTGCTAAAAAAATAGGTGCTCCACCAGGAACACTCCAATATTTTTGAGGAATCTTTTTTTAACCTTATTTTATTTTTATATTTTTTTTGTTATAGCTCTAAACTCTACTTATATGTTGCATGTTGCGGTTCATAAAATACGGTACACTATTTGACATACGGACGGACGGTGGAGATCAGTATAGTGGAAACTTTATAATTTCCAAATTTTATAAACAAATTAAACTAAGAACAGAAGAAGATATTAGGTAGTCACTGACATAAATAGGTGCTTTCTGGTGCTTCTTTCGGTAAGTATAAGCACTTACATTGTTTTTAATACCAACATTAAGTATGCAATAAAATCGACGAAATATACATTGACGATAATTATGTGCGTTACTTCAAGTTTCTATTTTCGTTTTATAAGATTAAGTAGTTTGTACTGTAATACACAGTCAGACATTGGGATTCGACACTAAAAAGCATAAAATAAAAACTTTTTCCAAAAAAATAATAACCGCCTTCAAAAACTAAAAATCCAAAAATAACTTTAATCTCGGAAGTCGGTGGCAACACAAATTGACTGGCAGAAGAGAAGCCACCGACTTCCGAAATTTTCGAAGTCTCTATAAAAACCTATCCACGTTTTGAACCAAGCAACTAACGCCACCTTTCTGGCTAACGACTGAAAGACAGAGTTAGAATTTAACCCCCAAAAAAAAAATAAGTCAAAAGAAGAAAAAATAACTGTTTTACAAAAAGACCTCGCCTAAGAGATGGCTTATCTATAGGCAGTGCATGTAATTTTGAATGCTGGGGTCTGTTTTTCAAACTAGTTACACAGTCAAATTTAACGTCGGGTAACAATCTGGTAAAGACTGATTTTCGCAGCGTCCAATCCCCTTTTTTGATACTTGATTCTGCGGATGCTTATCAAAACGATGCCAAATTATGAATGGCTTGGCTCTAATATAGTGACGTGCCTTTGGGTCAAAATTAAGGCCCATATTGAAGTCCGACAGGTCAAAACTAGCAAGTTACTTAGGCATTCCTTCAATATCTATTATTGATATAATTATTATCTTGCTCATTTTAATTTCATCTTACTAGCTGACCCCCTTGGTTACACTCGAGTTATCATATTTCCTTAATCCTTGGTTACTGCTCCGTTCTTGAAAATCATAGCATTATGTTACATTTTCTGTAAAGTTTGGCAATCGAAAACTTAACTTTAATATAAACTTCCATCCCCTAATTTACCCCTGTAAGGTGGAACTGCTGATAATTTTCTCTAAGTAGACACTTACACAAAGTACATACCCTCCAAGTTTCATGTCTCTAGGACAAGCGGTTGAGCTGTGCGTTGATATAAGACATATGCCCGAATACTGAAACGCTACTCAAATATTTAAGAGCTGCTTAAACAATTGAGCAGCTCTTAAACTTTGATTTCATATTCACAAAACTTACTTTTGAGTATCTGTTAAAATTAAGAGCTTTTTAAATTAAGTTGTGTAAAAACGCCACTCAGTCAGTACTAAATTCGTATACAGAAACGCTACTCAACGTTATCTAACTGTCAAATCAACTGTCAATCTGATTTGAGCAGCCCCTACAATGTTTCAAATATAAGAAGTGCAATTTGACGTTTCATACTTTTTATTACGACACAACTTTGTACATGCGTAACTCAAAAATTGACATTTATTTCTTTCGTAAAACCACGTAATTTTAAAGTTATTTTTATTTTATCACAAACTGCACAATTCTTAATCACTTAATTTACATTAAAATTTTTCAAACAAAGCAATATAACCATTGTTGACAATAAATAATATTTTTTCTCGACGTCGTGTCAAAGTCACGTAGTAAGGTACGATACCGTAGTGTTGTGACTCTTCAAATTCACTTGATACCAATATTCGTTAAAAATTACCGAATAATCGAACTTACTAATAACGATCGTTTTCAATGAAAGCGACATTTATTATTTAAATATATTTTTGATGATTTCTAAATGTCAACGAAAAAGCATATTTAAAATTAAACATATAGTTATTATAATTTTAATAAGTTTTTGTAAGCAAAATCGCTCGTGCTCAAGTCTTGACAAAAAAATATTTTTTCTTTTAATTTGGCAACACTGGCAAGTGAGAATTTCTTTCATCTAAAATTCAGAAATTGACAGTCATAAAATAAATAAATCTGTAACTTAAATCGATTATAAATTATAAAGAAATGAAATCAATATCTCGTATAAATCGGATATTGTAGTAATCGGTTTTTTTAACCCAATCCCTATTCTTCATTAGGTTAGAAGTGTCAAATTGCACTTCTTATATTTGAAATACAGTAAATTTGAGAGTGGTCCCGAGGACTCTTAAATGTAGCGAAATCAATTGAAACTGCATTAAAAGAGCTGAAAATGTATCACATATCAGGCGCAGAAAAGAAAGTTGACGCCTTTGAAAAGATAAATAAGTCAAAGTACAGTGTTTCGTGGTTTATGTAGGTACTCAGTACCTACTTTTTTCTTTATCCGTTCAAAGAGCATATCTTTCAAAGATTATTCACGTTCCCGCTTCTTCTCCATTGTAACTAAATTAATAAGAAATTTAGGAAATAGGATGTAAACTTGAATTCTTACTTTGTTCTACGACTTAAGGCTATGCGTGCACTACGATTTAATATCGTTGCGAAAAAAATATCGCAAGTCTGTGAACTATAGAAAAACATAACATATTCACAAACGATTTATTTTCGCAGAGCGCGGATTGTAGTACATTTCTGTTGTTCACAGATTGACGAATTTTCTTTTACAATATAATAATGTTGCAAAAAAATATCGTAAGTCTGTGAACTGTAGAAATATACTACATAATCGTAAACGATTTATTTTCGCAGAGCGCGGATTGTAGTACATTTCATTGACGAATTTTCTTCACAACGATTCATTTTCGTAGTGTGCGCATACCCTAAATATTCGTACGTAAGATGTCAATCAAGCAACTGTAACGTTCCAATCTACGACATTTCTAGCTTTAGAAACAATATTTTCAAATGAAGATTTCTTTTTATTTTCTTTTGGAATTAATGTATTTTTTATGTAAATAAATACATAGTTTCAATCTTAATTCAAAGCAGACTTACGTAATGCCAATACATTTCAAATAATTAATATTTCTAGAAAATATTGGTACAAAGAAGTCCGCGTGAAACGAATACGAGGCGTAAACTAAATAGATTTGTAACTGAGAACGTGCTGGTAAAAAGTTGAGGACTGCTTAGCTAATCATGGTTCCGAATTACTTAAGTGGTCTTTCTGTATACCATTTAAATTTGAGGGATGCTTATATTTAAGTAGCACTTGGATGATTATGAGATTTGAGTGACGTTTCAGTATTCCAGCGCAGTCTGTCATACAATATTTATAGTCATACTAGCTGCCTCCCGCGGTTTCACCCGCGTTCAAAATGTGACCCCATTTTGAACGCGGGTGAAACCGCGGGACCAGCTTAGGGGTATGAAAAATAGATAGAAGCCGATTCTCAGACACGAATATGCATATAAAATTTGGTGGAAATAGGTAAAGCCGTTTCGGAGGAGTACGGTAACTAACATTGTGACACGAGAATTTTTTATATAAGATTGGAAGGATTAGTCCAAGCCAGGCTCCTAAGGTTCTCTCGAATATGACACTGTACTCATGACTTATTGTTATTCATATATCCTCTAGAAGTATATGTGACCCCGCGGAAAATAGCTATTTTACAAGATAACCTACGCAGTTTAATTCGATAATCTTGTCCGAAGTACATTGCAGTATAAACTGGAGTTCACCTCGAATGCCCAGGAAGTTATAATATGTACAAAGAATCCCAAAGTCATTCTATATTTAGTTGATTTTACTAAAATAACTCACGATGCTTTCAGCGCGAACTGTTTCAATATTTCACGTACTTACTTTGCATTACATTCTTTCATTACTTTATACAACTGTGGTACGTCTTCTTCTTCTTTATGAATCTCCCTCTGGGGGGCTTGGTTTCCGCACTTGTTCCATTTTGGACCAGTGTAAGCCGTGGCGGCCGCTACTTCAGCCAGCCCATCTCCTTCCCGAAGCAGATCACCTTCCGCAGTTTCAGGGCTTTCGGGAGTGACCTTGGGGTTTCAAGAATCACTCTCCGGTTAAATCACGCTTGTATATTTGAGAACTACATGCACAATTCTCCTCTCAGATGCACGCCTTGCAAAGAGGACTGTCGATGATACCTAAGGTGTGTAATGCTTTTTCAGTAAACTAAGGTAGGTTTTTAAATTTACCTAAGCGTGAATGAAAGTAATAAAGTGTACATAGTGACTGATGTTAGTGAACGACTGATAAACACGTCTCTGATCATTATAACTAAACACTTTTATAAATCTTTCAGACAAAAGGTCATGGCTCCATATTATTCCGTGCATCTTTGCCTTGTGTATGTTTTAGCAGTAGTAGGCTAGTGCAGCAGCCTGCATCCAAACCGGAGCTAACTCAGGATTATAAATCTTCAAACATAGGTGTAATTTTCGTGCGATGCTTTAGACCACTCTCCTAATTTTGCAGACTCTGTGCGTTTCAGAACACCCTCAGTGTTCTTTCTATCCTAATTTACTATACTTAAGCCCTATTTTACCCGTTTAGAATTGAATTTCAAAAAATCATTTTAGTGAATACTTACTCTTCAGAAAGTATATCCTCCAAGTTTCTTGTTTCTAGGATCAGCGGGTTGGGCTGTGCGTTGATCAACAATCATTCGTCACTCGTCAGTTTACCATTTTATGTCATCTTCATCTCCCTGAGTGTACTACGTGAGCTCGACAAATGGATGGGCGTTTAACGCTTGTGCGACAAAACTGTACAGCGACTCACCATAGTTCGAATGCACGCTAGTGCGACACACTGAAGATCAACATTACGCAAGTGTGACAAACGATTTCGCGACAGTAGATCGACACTACGTTAGTACAACAGTACCCTGATTCGTCAGTACGTTGGTGTAGTATTACAGTAGTTTGACACTGCCAAAGGGATTATGCTAAGTGAAACGATTATGCGACACTGCCGTCTGTAGATATAAGAAAGCATAATCTTTTCATTATCATTTGTCGAGCTCGCGTAGTACACTCCATCTCCCTAGCCTTTTCCCAACTATGTCGGGGTCGGCTTTCAGCCTAACCGGATTCAGCTGGATACCAGTGTTTTACGAGGAACGACTGCCTATCAGACCTCCACAACCCAGTTACTGGGCGACACGATACCTCTTGGTTAGACTGGTCAGAGTTTCTGGCTAACCAGTAACGACTGCCAAAGCTCTACGAATGACAACCGGGACCTACGGTTTTACGTGCTTTCCGAGGCACGGGATGTCAGTGATGTCCAAGATAAACTTTAGAAAGTACATATGAATTGAAAAAGTCACATTGGTACTTGCCCGGATTCGAACCCACAACCTCTTACACGAGAGGCATTAATTGATGTATATATTTTTTATAACATAAAATGGTGTCATGATGGCCCAGTGGAGAAGGCGCCCTCCACTGGGCCATCACGACATCATTTTATGTAATAAAAAATAATATACATCAATTAATTTCACGCTACTGTAAGTGTATTCAAGTTCATACCTACACAAAGCCATATCACACCGATCTGCCCTACGCTGTAATTGCATTACCTAGGCCGTTCCCGTCCATTTACCGTTCATTACATAGACGCTACGTTCACATACATAGACGCTACGCTCACATACATAGACGCTATGCCCACAATACTAATGGAAGTAATGGAACTCCCATCCTATGGAACGCAATACTATGAACAAGGTCTATCAAGGGCATAATAGGTGTTTTGGCTGCATAGATTGGCCCGGTCCGTTCAAAACAGAATTTTCGTTAGGCAGCATTAACGTTTCAAGTCCCTCGCAAGTTGCGCGTATTCCTAGGAAATCTACTAAATAAGAAGGAAGTTCAAAATAATATTAAGTCCAAATTCATACCACAGGCCTCAATACACGCAACTCAAATGAATTCTAAGTCTTAATTGGGTTAACTAGGGGAAAATAATTTAATGATAATTGAGACTTTGATAGGCAGGAAATCTTTTTACGCGTATCTAATTGGAGTTAATCAAAGGTAACACATTTGTCATAAAGATTCAATCAAAAATGTAACATCCACATACTCTACGTTTGGTTAAATGTCTAAGGCCGCGTTTCCACTGACGCGGAGCTGGGCGGAGAGGAGCCGTGAAGAGCGGTGAAAAGCGGTCAGTGTTTCCACTGAATCGGAGCTGGGCGGAGAGGAGCGGAGCTGGGCGGAGAGGAGCGGTGCTGGGCGGAGAGGAGCGGTGAGTGGTCAGTGAGCGGAGTAGAGCGGAGCGGTTTTGTTGCATTTGTAGGTATTCAATCGCGTATCCCATAAACACGGAAATTGTCTAACAGTTTCAATGAATTTCTCATCCATTTTGATACGTATGCACCTAATGACGTAACGAAGACAACTGGCACACTGCGCGCGAGTCACGCACCGCCCCGCTCCGCACCGCCCCGCTGTCCTCCGCTCTGCACCCCAATGCTCGCTGTCCTCCGCACTGCACCGCCTCGATGTATGAATATCCGCTAGGCTCTGCTCCACCCCGCTCGTAACGTTTCCATTGAAGCGGAGCGGAGATTTCAAGCATAGTCATTGGTCAATTTGTGCACCGCTAAGCTCCTCTCCGCCCAGCTCCGCGTCAGTGGAAACGCGGCCTAAGTCATTGGTTCCCAAAGTGGTGTTGACAACGAACTACGAGTATATGGGATACATGACAGCGAAAGGAAAAATTAAGGCTCCATTAAAAAGAAATTAGAATCTATTATAAGCAGAGCTTTTAGAGTGACTTTTGTTTTCACTTTTCATACATCGTACAATCCAGATCCACTTACTTTGATAACATCTTACATAGGTACCTTTTTGGTATAATTACTAGCTTTTGTCCGCGACTTCGTACGCGTGGAATAATAGTTCCCAATCCCGGGGAATTTCCGGGATGAAAACTATCCTATGTCCTTTCTCGGGTCCCAGACTATATCTGTTCCAAATTTCATTCAAATCGGTTCAGTGGTTTAGGCGTGAAGAAGAGACAGACAGACAGAGTTACTTTCGCATTTATAATATTAGTATGGAAGTATGGATAAATTTTATAAATTGAATCATATATATTACTATATTTATTCCTGGAATTTTCATTTTTGTTACTTCAGGAGTGAAACAATATTCGAGTTTGAATTTTCCTAAAACTAAAAAACAGAGGGCAGTAATTAAATTTAATTGCAAACCAAATGCACAATATTTTGGAAACGTTGACAACAGGTTCTTTAAACTTAGATGCCTGTTAACCTGTTATAAATACATGTGTATTTTTGGTCCTTAATCACCCGCTAGGAAATGCTTCTACCCATAAAAATAAACAACTTTTATTATGGAACCAACTCTAAAATCACGAAATAAATGTCAGCTGTTTCTAACGAAAGTTAAAGGCCCTCCCGGCCACAATGTATGAAAACAGCTGATATTTTTTTCGAGTTTTCCAAGTTGGTTTGATAACAAAAGTTGTTGGTTTTTGTGAGTAGAATCATCTCATCGGGTTTTTCAAGACGCCTAAGCGCCTTACTAATAAACGCTGCATAAAGTTATGACAGGCTTATACGTCAAAAAATGTATGGTTACACAGGCTTTATTCATTGCATAACTTTACACAGTGATTATTAGTAAGGGCATATGTATAAAACAAATAATACAAAAAGTTTGAAAAGCTCTGTTCTAAGTTAACGAGAAAATGATTAATGTGCCATTCACGTGCTTCGGGCTGCGATGGAGCTGAACAATTTGATTGTAACGTTGGAAATATTCCTGTGATTTGATTTGATAATACTTTCTCATTAAAAATGTATAGTATCACTTTGAAATGTTTTCAGGCTTCTTCTGGTAATTACAAAGGGACGATAGGGGTATAAAGATAACAAGTGGGTTCGATTCCCACCCAGGACAAACTTAGTGTGATTAGCATGATTGTTTGTTCTGTGTCTGGGTGTAATTTATCTATAAAATGTATGTGTTTTTAAATTATATAAGTATGTATATCAGTTGTCTGGTAACCATAACACAAGCTCTGCTTAGTTTGGGATCAGATAACCGTGTGTGAATTGTCCCAAGATATTTATTTATTTATTATTTATTTATTTAAGTATATATTTAAAAAAACACAAAATCCTGCCTCGAAGTTATTATAGTCTATTTTTTTAACAAACGAGTACTGATTATACTCTTTCACATTTCCGGTATTGACAGAGAGAGATGGGAAATTAGTCGAGGCGGAGCCAACGCTTTTAACACCAATAATAACACTTATGCTGATTATGTGGACCAATATAAACGCAGAAAAATTTTTGGTACACGTTTGTTAAAAAAAACAGACTATAAAATCGCGCACGCCGTGATAGCGGCGGTAAGACCCCTCTTTGAGGAGTGGCTGGAGAGGCGCCACGGCGCTCTCACGTTTCGCCTGACACAGGTCCTCACCGGACATGGTCAGTTCGGGAGGTTCCTGTGTCGGATTCAGGCGGAAGCGACGCCTGGGTGTCACCACTGCAGCAACGGTCGCCTGGAGGACACGGTCGAGCACACAGTTGAGGTGTGCCGCGCATGGGCGGACCATAAACGTGTCCTCGTAGAGGCGATCGGCGGCGGTGACCTCTCGCGCCCAGCGCTGGTTCAGGCCATGCTTCGGGCGAGACGGAATGGGATGCCGTCGCCTCCTTCTGCGAAGCAGTTATGCTAGTGAAGGAAGCGGCGGCGCGCGAGAGGCAACGACGAGCCTCTCGCCCCGGACAAAGACCCAGGCGAAGATGTCGAGAGTCGCAAGACGACTACCGGCCACCGTAGGCGCGGTTCTGCGGATGGCGAGCGATGGGTAGCTCGCCGCCCGGCTGGGACCAGGATCGCGTAGACGGCGCGTTTTGTTCCACGCGCGCCTCAAAGAGAAGGAGTCAGCACAGGAAGGGGCCCAACAGGGCCAACGCCTGCCGGGGTTGCGGAATGTTATGTTTATAACAGTTACCGTGACCCTGGAACATAAAAGGCAATCGAAGGAACATGAGTGGGTTTTAGTCAGTAAGAGTCTGACACGCCCTCCCGCCGCACCCAGGACGGGAGCAGTCATTGGATGATTTCCCACTCACCAAAAAAAAAAAAAAAAAATCTCTCCTGTAGCTAACAAAAACGTTGATAACTTCGAAGCGTCTAAACCGACTTTGATGAAACTTGGCTAAGAATCATCGCTAGATAACCTACTTTCATTTCAAATACAAAGAACCGTACCCAAAAACGGTTCAACTGTTTCAGAACTACGATGCTACAAACAGACACACACGCATAACGGTTAATCTTATAACACTCCTGTTTTAGATTCAAGGGTTGAAATTGTTCAAATCTCGACGATGTTACCTCTAGAGAAATGTCGTGACCTTACTTACCTTTTAACACACGCATTTTTTCTGTACCATGTGCGAGTCTATGCCTGCTGAATTACAATAATATCTCAGCCTTCGATATTATCGACACGTCGATAATAACCCATCTGTCGATTATGGCGAAGCCTTACCTGTGTTTTCTTCACTGCTCGTTTTTGTATTATCGGGGGCATTAAAAAAACAATAACTATAATGTCAGTATGTAATTACGTAATGAAAAATGGTTACAGAAGACAACTGAAACGTTTATTGGCTAACAATTCTTCTTTTTTTTTCATAATTTTTACGCAGTCTTATTCATTTACTGTAATCGTATCGGACAGAATAATTTACGTTTTTTTTTTTCTACACAAAATTGCGTTACGGAATGTACGTCTACAATAATTACAAAATTAATATCGAAATATTTTCTTGTTTACAACTAAAATTATAGTATTACAATTTACAAACTAAAATTAAACATTATTAGTTAATCCTACCTAACTTATCTACATTAACAAATGATTGTAACTAACAAAATTATCATTTTACAACTAATGATAAATATTTTACCTGATCTGTAAAAGTGTACGTTTAAACAGGATCTAGTTGGGACTTCGGCCGCAGAGATTGCCCGATTAGAATTTCTATTCTAAATAATATTAAATTAATTGATTTTAAACAGTAAAAATGAAAATATTTGTCATTTTGACTGAACAAAAAAAACTTAAAAATGCTATTGATCGAAACACCCCTCAAAAATATTAATGATAATTTAATTCCTGTTTTCGACCGGAGCAGGAGAAATCAGCAGCCGAAACACCTTCTAAGCCTTAAACAGGGCTTCTAGGCACGTGCGAAATTCATTAAGGAAGCACGTGTCAATAATCCAATTCCAGTTAGCACGTGTCTACTAATACCATTAAATTACACTTTTACAAAAATTACTATTATTATGAACATTGATTGACATTGTAAATAATAATTATTTGTATTAATTATGTGACGTTAACATTAAAACTAGGATAAACATTTCATTTATAAATGGACAGTGAATTAAAAAAAAATGCACAAATTAAACGCTAAAATAAAAATACAACATTACATTGCGTGGCTACAAAAAATGACCGATTCACGGTGAATATTTTTAATTAATCTGTTTTATTAAAAGAATAGTAGAATTCTCCTCCTATCACAGTCCAATATATATAACGGCTTATGTACAACCAGCGCAAACGTAATAGCTTAAAACGATACAATATATATTAAAATTAAACTAACTGTCTAGTGTAAAAAAGCTATTTATCGTAATAAAACTTACAAAGCTCATGTTTTCATGTTTTTTATACATTTATCGATCATTCGAGGTAAATATATAAGTTATCGGATTTTCTTTACTCTGTATTTAAAATATATGGGATTTATAATGACCAAGTTATTAAAATTCTCAGCCGAATTTTCCAAGTATTTTTATTATAAAACCCTTTCAGAAAACACAGACAAGTAACGAGTAAAGAAAAACTCATAAGAAGAAGAAAATCTCAAGAATTTAAAATAATACTTTTTTGCGTAAAACCTCATTTCAAGTACCTATCTATCCAACCCCAATAAATTCGGCTTTTGTCGGTAAATATCTGATGAAATGAAACTCGATGGATGGACGGGCGGGGGGAGGGGTAGCAAAGATTACAAAGGGGAGACTATGGGATAAATCCCCTCAGATGGGACTTTATAGAAGGCATTCTGTGCAAGCTTTCAACTACTTATGGAATACCGATAACTCTTTCAGCCAATTTATTGATTCTTATATTTTTGGAGAAATCTTCTTAAAACGTAATTTAATAAATGATTTTGACTTTTGATACTAAAACAAAATATAAATAACGATAAAAATGACGGTTCTATACGACTTTTTGCCTACATGATTTTCAAAAATACTTTCCTAAATGTTTTAATTTCGTAAAACCAAAGCAAAGTTTGTAAAGATGTACAGAATTTACGTGTAACAACAGATTTGTATCTTTAACAAATGTTGGAAGAAAATAAAAAGGTTCAGTACCAACTTAACTACTTACAGTTTTTTCTTCGGAACTTGATTCTATCAAGATTCGGTTTATAAAGTTTGCGGAAAAGTGGGTTTGCTACCACTCTACTTCCAATAGGTATAGGTGCAAAATTAGTTTTGTACAAATGAGTTGGGTCGGTTTTATTGAAACACACTGTTTTTAGATGAAAACATGAGACATGAGGAATTAAAATGCTGGGCACGCCGTGATAGCGGCGGTAAGACCCCTCTTTGAGGAGTGGCTGGAGAGGCGCCACGGCGCTCTCACGTTTCGCCTGACACAGGTCCTCACCGGACATGGTCAGTTCGGGAGGTTCCTGTGTCGGATTCAGGCGGAAGCGACGCCTGGGTGTCACCACTGCAGCAACGGTCGCCTGGAGGACACGGTCGAGCACACGGTGGAGGTGTGCCGCGCATGGGCGGACCATAGACGTGTCCTCGTAGAGGCGATCGGCGGCGGTGACCTCTCGCGCCCAGCGCTGGTTCAGGCCATGCTGCGGGGCGAGACGGAATGGGATGCCGTCGCCTCCTTCTGCGAAGCAGTTATGCTAGTGAAGGAAGCGGCGGCGCGCGAGAGGCAACGACGAGCCTCTCGCCCCGGACAAAGACCCAGGCGAAGACGTCGAGAGTCGCAAGACGACTACCGGCCACCGTAGGCGCGGTTCTGCGGATGGCGAGCGATGGGTAGCTCGCCGCCCGGCTAGGACCAGGACCGCGTAGACGGCGCGTTTTGTTCCACGCGCGCCTCAAAGAGAAGGAGTCAGCACAGGAAGGGGCCCAACAGGGCCAACGCCTGCCGGGGTTGCGGAATGTTATGTTTATAACTGTTACCGTGACCCTGGAACATAAAAGGCAATTGAAGGAACATGAGTGGGTTTTAGTCAGTAAGAGTCTGACACACCCTCCCGCCGCACCCAGGACGGGAGCAGTCATTGGATGATTTCCCACTCACCAAAAAAAAAAAAGGAATTAAAATGTAAAATGAAATATATTATTACTTATTACGTTTTGTGATGCGAGTTTTAAAATGAACGTTCAATAGTAATAAATTGTTTTAAGTAAAAGTGGGTTTGTGAATTGCAATGTCCATAAAAATATTTATACTAAAACTGACTGACAATATTTGTAGCAATGCTTTTATTTGTTAAAGGTACCTAATTGCATTAAAAATAAAAAACTCAAATAATCGATAAACATACGTTTTTAATAAGTTCCTACACAACAACACGTTGTACAAAATTTCGGATGTACAAATATATAAAAAAGTGCATAAAATGTTCCAAAAATGTGTCTCAACAATCCATGTCTCGCCACTAATTTCTTTCTACATAATATATTAATATCACTAACAACCATTGCAAAGGAAAATACAAATCTAAACAAAAATAATATTAAGTATGGAATTTTCATCTACTAAGCTCTCTATTCGATAAACATTACTTTATCTTAAAGAAATATTCTGTGATGGATACAATTTCTTTCATTAATATCTTTAAGCGAACCTAAAAGGAAATCAACAAATATTTATAATTTTCAGGACTCCTTCAAAATAACACCTTACTCAATAAAGACGGTAATGGTATTCGAATAAGGTTTGCTTTGCATCGAACCCGCAATGCCCCCGATGAACCCGCGATGTTTGCCAAATCCGCCAAGTAAGGCCACACCATAATAAAATAATTCATAAACGTTATCACGGATATGTGAATACCTGCATATTCAAAGCGGTTTTATTAATCTGCTCAACCTACTTTCATTGTGATTAATTATATTTTCCGGTTCAATACTCATTAGTGAAGCCATTATCGTCATGCCCTATGCAGATACTAGTGGAACCTTTTGTATGTATTTATGTACATATAGCCATGTTTTCAGGCGTTTCAAGGCGTGTCAAGCGTTAATAGTGGACAATCAAATGTTTGACTTGAATAATTATACTTCCATTAGTAAGCCATTGGACTAATTTGTCATTTCTTTTCTGCTGTTAATGATTGATTTATGAAAAATCACATTGTTTTTAGAATTTCCCATAAATTAAACATTGTTTTTTAATAATACGTGGACTCAGTAGTAAAATGTTTGGTATAGTTTTATTTTAGGAGGGGGCAGAAAGCTCAATGAAAAAAAAAGACTTATTTGAACCTTGGAGACACTAGATCTCAAAGTATATCGAATCAATGGTATACTTTACTAATAAAAACGTAGTAATACTCATAATATATCCATCTTTTGAATATTTCTTCAAAATAGGTACACATTACTTATTTTATAACATATTGACCGTGGATTGACATTGGTTTCCAGTCGTACAAATGAAATACACAAGTAAGTAATAAAAAGATTGCCATAAATCTCCAATACTTTTATTGTACCGTTTTTATATCGTAAAATTAATGTGTTTTTGATCGCCGTATCATGGCTGTTTGATTTAAGATATTAATATGACGAATGTGAATATACTTAGCTTTTTATTTTGCATTTTAAAAGAAATTCGCCGCTCTTTAGCTGTCATTATAATTTTGTTTTGACGTGACAACGTCTTAAATTAGGTTGCGGCTGGGAGTCACTTATGAAAAAGTGTAACGCTCGGTAACGTTACGATGAGTCACCGAACGAGAGAGAGGCCCGCCGAATGCCTTGCGTCTCTCTCCCACTCAACTATGATCGGTAAAAGACGTTGTCACGTAAAATCTTCGCCCGTAAAACCGACTTTACAGGCAACCATTTTTTATTGTAATAAAAAGCTTTTCGAGTTTTTATTTAGTGGCTGCACAAATGCTTATTTAGTCTGAACAAAAGCTTTTTAAATTCCATTTCCATTTATCAAACCGTTAATGTTTTTGAACCACGATTTTATCACGTTAAAAAGTAAGTTTTTTCCCTTTTAAGCAACTTTATAGTGCCATCCATTGTGAACTATTGATGGCGACTTTTCAAGCTTAAGTCCTAAAGGAAAAATGATTTTCAGGTAATTTATGCGTCTGAAAAAGTCAAGGTGATTCGTTGAGTGCCCTTGATCAGTAGCACGCGATGCGATTCTCAACTATTTATTACCATACACTCTGTTTTTATTTCGTTTTTTTCCCCTATTCATAACGAACTTGTCGAATTTCGCTGTCTACGTTAACCTTCAGAGTCATAAATATCTTTAGCTATATGAAATTTATTTCGTCTCGGGCATATTTTGTTTTGATTTCAGCCGTTGTAACCGACAGAGGTATTATTTTATCATGTTATGTTATTAGCTACTATTACAGCTACATTGAAAATTATTTCAGTTCTTTGTGTAATGTTGATATCAACATGTGGCCAATTAACTTTATTCACCCCATTATTTTGGTTGTCAGTGTAATGTGTTTGAAAGCTTTTATTGTCTTTTATTTATTATATCTTCGAATTCAAAATGAAGATAGTGTGTAATCATGTAATACAGTATTCTTCATTATGACACAAAATAGATGGGCTTCACCCAGAGGAGTTTAAGAGACTGGTACTCGTTGGTGGGATGGTGGTAAAGAATTAAGCCCATTTCATCAAAATTCATCAACTAGAATTTTTATACTATATGGTAGGTACAATTTTACGGTACATGTTGCAGAATTGCTTACCAAATTTTAAAATCAATTCTCTAAGAGGAATATGTATTTCACCGTGAAAAAGAATGTCAGTCCACAGGTCAACCGCGTCCAAACACGGAATAACAACCATATACGTATACTACTGCTTCTCAAAGCGGGGTCAACAAAAACTCAGTCACAACTAATTAGGAACATTTTAATACAAACAAACTGTCCTTACAAACTAATAACATATTTTCTCTCCTTACAAAGCACAATCAGTCTGTGGCACCATTTTTTACTAAAAATACACTTAGACGATCTACGGGTGCTATATCTCGTCGGAGTCTGACCTTATTGAATCATAGTTGGACGTTTTGCTCCTCAGCATCCTTAGGAAGGAGCCCACCGCGAAGATCGTCCTCCTGTGCCTGTGAAAGATACCCTGGTACAATGCTTCTCTCAGCGCTTTCCTGTCGTCTGACATCGAAGGCTGAGTACTTAAAGTTATATCGGAATGGGCCTGCACCACCACGGCCTTCTGATGCCTCAGACCGCCGTGTTTCTTCTCCAAAGATTTCTGATTAGGCAGACTCATTGTCGATTCTATTGATGAGTTTTTCGTTTTTCTCAAATTTAGTGTCTTCTTTCCAGAAGACTGTGTCTCTGACGATGACCTAGTTGGAGCCAGTTTCGATCTGTGTAGAGGATTGTTAGAGCTTTCTGGGTGAACCATTATTTCGACGGATTTTTGGCTCACAGCACTCGACCTTGTTAATGTTCTTTGTGGATGGGATGTTGTAGCCTCCGGTTTCGGCATCCGCTCCTCGCTCGGGAGTGATTGTTCAGTTTCTAAAGCGATCATTTTGGTTGATTACTTTTTGTGTGATTGTTAAAAGTAGAAAACCTAATTACATCATCGGAGGGCGAGCCTCATCAATGCTATCAATAGCGGGCACGGCTAAATGAACCTCGACGTCCTTATTGTTCGGCAGGTCGCTCCTTGCGTACCCGTCACAACAGTTACTGAATGTTATTGTAGGAACTTTTGCATCACTGTCAATTTTCACAGAATCCAAATTTTGTGCCAAACAATCAACGTTGTTGTCGTTCTGAGAGTTGCGGTCATCGGAGTTTGCGCTCATACTCGGTGCGAGCCATTCCTCCTCGTTTTCTGCGTCTGTCTTTTCTACGTCGGACGACGGCCCGTGCTCCTCGCGGCTTGGAGACAGGCGCTCTCCGTTTATATTCAAGCTAATCAAATCTGCTAAATTAACGTTGAAGTTTTTGTTCCTTGTCTTGTTTTTGTTGATTGCCTGATGGTGATCTTCTACAGTTTTAACTTCCTCTGCAATTAAACTGTCAGTAATAGTTTGAACTTCTTCTCGTAAATCTTGGTCGTCTTCGTAGTATTCGGATAAGCTCTGAAGGTTATCAAACCAGTTCTTCTCAAGAATACTAGGTTGAGGTTTCTTTTCTTCTGAGGTTGATTGACGATATTGTTCTATGAGAGGTTCTAAAGATTCTTCGTGCTGGCGAAAAAGATAGTGATAGGTCTGACTTACGGCGTAGAGGGAGTAGGCAGATTTTGGCCTCGGCAACACAGACGCTGTTCGCTTTTGCGGTGTAACACATCCATGCCACACGTGCCTGCGCACTCGCTCGCACAGTATTGCATTAGAATTAAGAATCCTTTCAAAGTCTGTCACTTGTTCGGCTTCGCTGATCTGCAACAACAGCTTGTTCTCCGTCCCTTTCCCGCAGCCCGCAGTGTCACACAGCCTCTTGTTGTCGCCGACCTGTTTAGGAGGATTACAATGCTTAGTCTTGTTAACATCGATCCGTCGATTGAAAATGTTCTGAGGAGGTTTGGAGGTTGAATGCCTGGGTTTAGGTTCATCCGCGTACTTCATAGGTATGGATAAATTTTGTACGGAAACCGCAAAGGGAACTTTTTCTACTACTTTTCTGTTTTGTTGTTTAACAACAACGTTGCTTTGTCGACGTTTGGTATAGCCAGTGGAGGCTGGCCGTTGTATAAACTGTTTCTCGGCGAAATGTGTGCGGTTATTAAGATCGGCGCTACGAACGGCACGAGCATATTTGGAGCGCGGCCTCTCCGCTAAACAGACACTTTTGGCCCGCAAGGGGATATCGCGAGCCTCCTTAGGGACACCTGCCAGTTTTACGAGCGCGGCCTCGTATCGTAATCCGATTGAATACGTATCAGTGGGGGCGCGAGACGAGCGGCGGCCGCGTTCTCACACGAGTGACTGCTTGCAAACCATGCACCGCTTTCTTCGAAAACTCGAGCAAAAGTAATTTATCGCGGTGGCGTGCCCGACCAATCGATCCAATTGTTCCGAATCAACGTTAAATAAAGATGAGCATAAAATTTGGCGAATGTACGATGCACGATTACCTCCAAACGACGTTTTTATAATCCTTTCGTGGTTCTTTTTTGTTGAGTCTTACGTGATTTGTATTTATTAGGACTGTTCATGTCCTGACCGAGTTGACGTGACTTGCTCGCGAATCCGACTGCCTCTGGTTTGCGTGATCATGTATTTGCGAGCGTGCAAGTTTGTGTATCGCGTGCTACGATGCGTGCATGCATGCTAAATATTTATGTGTAAAGAGATGTCGATGCAAATCTTTGAACGAATGCGGTTTATCTGTTGAATGAAATTTTAAGTAGCTATACAAAATGTATTGGTAAACAATGATTTAGAATGCAAGGGGTGAAAGCTGAACTTTTGAACTCTTTATTGGGTTGTTGTGTGGGCGGAACATTTGAAGATGTCTGTTAATACTATAAGTCAATACTTTTATTCATGCTTATTTTTTATAACATGTTTTCGCTAACGATCAATTCTGAGCAACAAATGTCATATTTGTGTACTTTATTTATAAGAAAACATCACAAACGTCATATGTGTGGTTTATTTGTAAGAAAACATCACAATTTTCTTTTGTATTTTCATTTCTATAGCGTCGCAGGTTGATAGAAGTCCCTCCAAGCAAAAGAAATCTTTAATAATATACGTTACACCCACACTCGTCTGTCAGCAGACCTATTAGAAATATATCGATTTTTTGACAGACCCTCTTTGTAACCGTAACAGGGCTGAGAAGGAATACATAGGGACATTTTAAATTACAAATAACTCGTGGTTTATTTCAATATTTTAAAATTCATTTTGGATTTTTCCTACTACTTTAAATGCAATGTTTTTAAGACTTGTGTAAAATGATTCAGGATTGAAATCATGCTGATTTTTATTTATAAACATTTTATGCCGAAAATATGTTTCATATTCATAAATCTTTGACACGTGAATTTAAATTCAGTTTCAGCATTCTAAGATTAAACATAAAAAACTTTTATCTTTTTTATGTTCAAAGTCAAAAAAAAAATGTTGAAATATCAACGATGTTTATAATCAAGCACCTACTGCGCAGCTGCAGTGTGTGTCGCGGATTCGCTTCCCGAACGAGCCAAATATTATGTAGAACACAAGCATTTAATCCGTCTCTGGTTGTATGAGGTACGAGTTTATAAGTGTATAGAAAACAACAAACCATTTTTGGTACTTATCCAATAATATTGATCTACCACGTATCACTCTCTCGTTACATATTCCAGTTTTTATCACATTTTTTTGTTCCTGTTCATAATTTATGATTCTAACTAAACTGACTGAGAGCACGCACACATCACTATACCCTATTTGTTAATTTAGGTATTTAACTAAAATTATTAGATAATCATCATCATCTCCCTAGCTTTTTTTAGCCCTACTATCTTGGGTTCGGTTTTCAGCCTAACTGGATTCAGGTAGATACCAGTGTTTTTCGTGAAGCGACTGCCTATCTGACCTCCAGAACCCAGTACCCCTTGGTTGCGACTCGGTACCCCTTGGTTGGACTAGTCAGACTTTCTGGGTTCTGACTGCCCGTAACGACTGTCAAAGTTCTATGAATGACAACCGGGCACAACGGCTTTACGTGCTTTCCGAGGCACGGCAAAATCGTAATAAAGAAACAAAGATTTTTTTAATCGAGTTATTAACCTAACATCGGTTTAGCTATTAAGTAGATGTAAACAGTTTTGCAAAACGCATGCCATGATTTTTTACCTTTAATTAAGTACTTAAACAAATAACGTATAGTATAACAAAAATGCACTGCCTTTTAAACAATGTAGCCAAGTGTCCGATTAGTATGTAATATCACTTTATTAAATATTACCTCTTCAGCGTTTTATTTTGATGTAAGCTAGACACGTAAACATTGCTAGTTGTACCAACGACGGTAATAGGTTCAAAGACCATTAACTAACAAAGCGAGTCTAATATTGTCCCATTTCAGGGTAAAAGCCTTTCTCAAATGGAGAAGGCGTTGATTAAGCTTTATCAAAGCTGATTGGCGATTTCTGACTCATATCACTACATGTATAAAAGAATGTCTCTTTTTGCTGTCTGTCCTTATGTTTGCTTAGATCTATAAAACTGTACGACAGATTATGAAGCGGTTTTTTTAATAGATAAAGTGATTTGAAGCACCCCCTTGAATCACTTTATTTTATACAGTTAGTGTAATAGTAATAAGTATAAAGATGTTGAAAAAAAAGTGCATGTTTTGGTAGAAAAAGTCCGGATTTTCACCCGGGAAAAACTGGCACGAGTAGCTAGTAATAATTATAAAAAAATAATAGCTATTGGAGAAGAGTTTGAACGAGTTAATGGGGTTCCCAGAATCGTAAAAATCTGTTGTTCTTGGTTTTATTTAGGCTAAAAGTAAGATAGCGCGAAAGTATTTCGGTGGCTTCTCTCAATTAATATACATTATTTTGGTATCCATTATCACAATTCGGCAAACCCACTTATTGTTCGAAAATTAGTTTAACCTTTCAACGACCAACCGACAACCGGCTGTCGGGCTGCTATTGTCTTTCTATTGTGTCTCTAATCACGTGTGTTCGAAGGATTAAGGCAAGATTTACCTTTGTTTAAATTTCAGCATCTAAGAGTAAGATTTTTTTATTAAAATAAACCAACCCGTTGTATTTATGTATACGATTGTCTAGGAAACTGATTATTATTGATTAAATTTCATCTTTCCTATATTATTGTATAACTGGCAACACATACGCAGGAAGAATTAAATGGAGTGTCAAAACTATATCTGTAAAGGTAGCATATTATTATATTGCGCATAATAAGCAAAAGGCAATCGTTCAGATATGAAGCCAAGTAATCAATTGCCCCTCCTCCGGTCTTTTGAGCGTCGAGTTCTGAGTTTATTTCCCGGGTCGGAAAGAAATATAGAATATTTCAATATGCCCGGAGCTTAAAAATTGGTGAACAGCCCCGTAACGTGCGTCAATAGCACGTCTTTGACAGTTATTACAACCACAGTTTTACCAAGGTAAACATCAGTGAAGGAAAAACATCGTGAGGAAACCTGGTTTTTTACCAAACATAAGCACGAAACCGTCAATCAACCTTGAGCGTGGTGATCAATGCTCGTGCTTCCTCTGTATGAGAAGAGAAATTAACCCTGCAGTGGGACAGTTATAGGCTGGTTTATTATTAAGGGTTAACGTATTACCCCATATAAAAGCCCTCGTCGTTGTGTTGTCCAGTAACTGAGTTGTGTAGATCTAAAAACTCTGTAATCAGTTGTATCCAGATAAATTAGAAGGTCTGTAAGACGAATTGTTGGGAAATGGCTCTTGAGATGATGAATTAAACCAAGAACTTAATGCGATAAAATGTCTCTTAGGCCGATACGTGTTGTATGTTGCGCCGGTGACATACAACACGTATCGAACATTTACGTCGTCGCAATTGTTGCGCCGCAATTGTTTGCTACAATTGCTACAATTATCTAGCAGATAAATTCATACAAAATCTCTTACATTTTTGAATTTATCATGTAGATCAGGGCTATTTCGAAGTTGTGAAAAAGGCCCTAGGGCTAGTGTGCGGGCCCGCAAACAAATATGGGGGCGATAAATGTATCGCGTTGCAAATGTGGCGCTACATTTAACGAGACGCAAATATATGCCCTGATATGCGGCCTGCTTTAGTCTTTCTTTCATTGTATTTAAGTCTACACGATCCTGAAGTAAACACATCTTTATATTTACACCAAGCTTCCGAAAATACAACAGAGAAATTCACAATATCGGAGTTTATCCTCGCATTATGAATCATTTTACTACGCAGTTTAGTTATAAAAAGCTCCTGTTTACTATCAGAACACTGTATGTTTTACATAGTATATGTTGGACGGCTACAGACGCTGAACGGTTGACCTTTGCATATTGAGATATTTTTATTTATTAGTCTTGTCAAGGCCGGTTCGATGGAGCCGGGAGACGTGAGTTTTTTGCGCATCGCCAATGAACTGAATTGAATTTGTTACTGGAATCGAGGTCTTCATACTATAGGTAGTATAGTACTGTAGCATGTTTTAAATTGATGCTAGCTTCTGCCTGTAACTCGATTATTTTGCTAGTAGCTAGTGTTTCTATCAGCATGTTTTTATTCTGAAGTGCTTGTCAAATAAAGCAAGTTTTACAACTCCTCAAAATACAGGTATCAGGACACATGCGCGAAAGACATTTGCGCGAAAGACACTTGCGCGCGGACGTTTGGGCGAATGGACACATGCGCGAATGGACGTTTGCGCCCATAGACATTTCCGCGAATGGACACTTGCGCGACTAGACGTTTCCGCGCCAAACCACTTGCGCGAAGCCCTTTGCGCGACGGACACTTGCGCGCCAGACAGTTTCGCGAGAGACGTTTGCGCCCAAACACTTCCGCGACTAGACACTTGCGCGAACTTTTTTCCAAAGGACATTGGGCAAATTTAAAAATATTATTAAGGGATACCAATATTTTTTTATTTACTTAGTTTTTATTATATGGCGTCCACATACCTACCGAGGGTGGTAAGTCGTCTTCAAAAGCAAGATGGCGGCCATGATATTTTTCACAAAATACGTCATGGGTGTCAATTTCAAGGTTTTTTAGGGTGCTAAGGTCGAAAATGGGGTCCATTTGAGAATCCAAGATGGCGGTCGTGACCTTTTACACAATATGCATCATGGGTGTCGTTTTCATGGTATTTTGGGGTGCTAAGGTCGAAAATGAGGTCGATTTGAGAATCCAAGATGGCGGTCGTGATCTTTTACACAATATGCGTCATGGGTGTCGTTTTCATGGTTTTTTGGGGTGCTAAGGTCGAAAATGAGGTCGATTTGAGAATCCAAGATGGCGGTCGTGACCTTTTACACAATATGCATCATGGGTGTCGTTTTCATGGTTTTTCGGGGTGCTATTAAGGTCGAAAATGAGGTCGATTTGAGAATCCAAGATGGCGGCCGTGACCTTTCTCACAATATGCATCATGGGTGTCGTTTTCATGGTTTTTCGGGGTGCTAAGGTCGAAAATGAGGTCGATTTGAGAATCCAAAATGGCGTTCGTGACCTTTTACACAATATGCGTCATGGGTGTCGTTTTCATGGTTTTTTGGGGTGCTAAGGTCGACAATGAGGTCGATTTGAGAATCCAAGATGGCGGCCGTGACCTTTTTCACAATATGCGTCATGGGTGTCGTTTTCATGGTTTTTTGGGGTGCTAAGGTCGAAAATGAGGTCGATTTGAGAATCCAAGATGGCGGTCGTGACCTTTTACACAATATGCGTCATGGGTGTCGTTTTCATGGTTTTTTGGGGTGCTAAGGTCAATAATGAGGTCAATTTCAGAATCCAAGATGGCGGCCTTGACCTTTCTCACAATATGCATCATGGGTGTCGTTTTCATGGTTTTTTGGGGTGCTAAGGTCGAAAATGAGGTCGATTTGAGAATCCAAGATGGCGGCCGTGACCTTTTACACAATATGCAACATGGGTGTCGTTTTCATGGTTTTTTGGGGTGCTAAGGTCGAAAATGAGGTCGATTTGAGAATCCAAGATGGCGGCCGTGACCTTTCTCACAATATGCGTCATGGGTGTCGTATTCATGGTTTTTTGGGGTGCTAAGGTCGAAAATGAGGTCGATTTGAGAATCCAAGATGGCGGCCTTGACCTTTCTCACAATATGCGTCATGGGTGTCGTTTTCATGGTTTTTTGGGGTGCCAAGGTCGAAAATTAGGTCGATTTGAGAATCCAAGATGGCGGCCGTGACCTTTCTCACAATATGCATCATGGGTGTCGTTTTCGTGGTTTTTTGGGGTGCTAAGGTCGAAAATGAGTTCGGTTTGAGAATCCAAGATGGCGGCCGTGACCTTTCTCACAATATGCGTCATGGGTGTCGTTTTCATGGTTTTTTGGGGTGCTAAGGTCGAAAATGAGGTCGATTTGAGAATCCAAGATGGCGGTCGTGACCTTTTACACAATATGCGTCATGGGTGTCGTTTTCATGGTTTTGGGGGTGCTTTGGGGGTGCTAAGGTCAATAATGAGGTCAATTTCAGAATCCAAGATGGCGGCCTTGACCTTTCTCACAATATGCATCATGGGTGTCGTTTTCATGGTTTTTTGGGGTGCTAAGGTCGAAAATGAGGTCGATTTGAGAATCCAAGATGGCGGCCGTGACCTTTTACACAATACGCGTCATGGGTGTCGTTTTCATGGTTTTTTGGGGTGCTAAGGTCAATAATGAGGTCGATTTGAGAATCCAAGATGGCGGCCGTGACCTTTCTCACAATATGCAACATGGGTGTCGTTTTCATGGTTTTTTGGGGTGCTAAGGTCGAAAATGAGGTCGATTTGAGAATCCAAGATGGCGGCCGTGACCTTTCTCACAATATGCGTCATGGGTGTCGTATTCATGGTTTTTTGGGGTGCTAAGGTCGAAAATGAGGTCGATTTGAGAATCCAAGATGGCGGCCTTGACCTTTCTCACAATATGCGTCATGGGTGTCGTTTTCATGGTTTTTTGGGGTGCCAAGGTCGAAAATTAGGTCGATTTGAGAATCCAAGATGGCGGCCGTGACCTTTCTCACAATATGCATCATGGGTGTCGTTTTCGTGGTTTTGGGGGTGCTTTGGGGGTGCTAAGGTCAATAATGAGGTCAATTTCAGAATCCAAGATGGCGGCCTTGACCTTTCTCACAATATGCATCATGGGTGTCGTTTTCATGGTTTTTTGGGGTGCCAAGGTCGAAAATTAGGTCGATTTGAGAATCCAAGATGGCGGCCGTGACCTTTCTCACAATATGCATCATGGGTGTCGTTTTCGTGGTTTTTTGGGGTGCTAAGGTCGAAAATGAGGTCGGTTTGAGAATCCAAGATGGCGGCCGTGACCTTTCTCACAATATGCGTCATGGGTGTCGTTTTCATGGTTTTTTGGGGTGCTAAGGTCGAAAATGAGGTCGATTTGAGAATCCAAGATGGCGGTCGTGACCTTTTACACAATATGCGTCATGGGTGTCGTTTTCATGGTTTTGGGGGTGCTTTGGGGGTGCTAAGGTCAATAATGAGGTCAATTTCAGAATCCAAGATGGCGGCCTTGACCTTTCTCACAATATGCATCATGGGTGTCGTTTTCATGGTTTTTTGGGGTGCTAAGGTCGAAAATGAGGTCGATTTGAGAATCCAAGATGGCGGTTGTGACCTTTTACACAATAGGCGTCATGGGTGTCGTTTTCATGGTTTTTTGGGGTGCCAAGTTCAATAATGAGGTCAATTTGAGAATCCAAGATGGCGGCCGTGACCTTTCTCACAATGTGCGTCATGGGTGTCGTATTCATGGTTTTTTGGGGTGCTAAGGTCGAAAATGAGGTCGATTTGAGAATCCAAGATGGCGGCCTTGACCTTTCTCACAATATGCGTCATGGGTGTCGTTTTCATGGTTTTTTGGGGTGCCAAGGTCGAAAATTAGGTCGATTTGAGAATCCAAGATGGCGGCCGTGACCTTTCTCACAATATGCATCATGGGTGTCGTTTTCGTGGTTTTGGGGGTGCTTTGGGGGTGCTAAGGTCAATAATGAGGTCAATTTCAGAATCCAAGATGGCGGCCTTGACCTTTCTCACAATATGCATCATGGGTGTCGTTTTCATGGTTTTTTGGGGTGCCAAGGTCGAAAATTAGGTCGATTTGAGAATCCAAGATGGCGGCCGTGACCTTTCTCACAATATGCATCATGGGTGTCGTTTTCGTGGTTTTTTGGGGTGCTAAGGTCGAAAATGAGGTCGGTTTGAGAATCCAAGATGGCGGCCGTGACCTTTCTCACAATATGCGTCATGGGTGTCGTTTTCATGGTTTTTTGGGGTGCTAAGGTCGAAAATGAGGTCGATTTGAGAATCCAAGATGGCGGTCGTGACCTTTTACACAATATGCGTCATGGGTGTCGTTTTCATGGTTTTGGGGGTGCTTTGGGGGTGCTAAGGTCAATAATGAGGTCAATTTCAGAATCCAAGATGGCGGCCTTGACCTTTCTCACAATATGCATCATGGGTGTCGTTTTCATGGTTTTTTGGGGTGCTAAGGTCGAAAATGAGGTCGATTTGAGAATCCAAGATGGCGGTTGTGACCTTTTACACAATAGGCGTCATGGGTGTCGTTTTCATGGTTTTTTGGGGTGCCAAGTTCAATAATGAGGTCAATTTGAGAATCCAAGATGGCGGCCGTGACCTTTCTCACAATGTGCAACATGGGTGTCGTTTTCATGGTTTTTTGGGGTGCTAAGGTCGCAAATAAGGTCGATTTGAGAATCCAAGATGGCGGCCGTGACCTTTCTAACAATATGCGTCATGGGTGTCGTTTTCATGGTTTTTTGTCTTTTTCAAGGTCACGGTCGCCATCTTGGATTCTCAAATCGACCTCATTTTCGACCTTAGCACCCCAAACAACCATGAAAACGACTTCCATGATGCATATTGTGAGAAAGGTCACGGCCGCCATCTTGGATTCTCAAATCGACCTCATTTTCAACCTTAGCACCCCAAAAAACCATGAAAACGACACCCATAACGCATATTGTGAGAAAGGTCACGGCCGCCATCTTGGATTCTCAAATCGACCTCATTTTCGACCTTAGCACCCCAAAAAACCACGAAAACGACACCCATGATGCATATTGTGAGAAAGGTCACGGCCGCCATCTTGGATTCTCAAATCGACCTCCTTTTCGACCTTAGCACCCCAAAAAACCATGAAAACGACACCCATGACGCATATTGTGAGAAAGGTCACGGCCGCCATCTTGGATTCTCAAATCGACCTCATTTTCGACCTTAGCACCCCAAAAAACCATGAAAACGACACCCATGTTGCATATTGTGAGAAAGGTCACGGCCGCCATCTTGGATTCTCAAATTGACCTCATTATTGACCTTGGCACCCCAAAAAACCATGAAAACGACACCCATGACGCGTATTGTAAAAAAGGTCACGGTCGCCATCTTGGATTCTCAAATCGACCTCATTTTCGACCTTAGCACCCCAAAAAACCATGAAAAGGATACCCATGATGCGTATTGTGAGAAAGGTCAAGGCCGCCATCTTGGATTCTAAAATTGACCTCATTATTGACCTTAGCACCCCAAAAAACCATGAAAACGACACCCATGACGCATATTGTGAGAAAGGTCACGGCCGCCATCTTGGATTCTCAAATCGACCTCATTTTCGACCTTAGCACCCCAAAAAACCATGAAAACGACACCCATGACGCATATTGTGAAAAAGGTCACGGCAGTCATCTTGGATTCTCAAATCGACCTCATTGTCGACCTTAGCACCCCAAAAAACCATGAAAACGACACCCATGACGCATATTGTGAAAAAGGTCACGGCAGTCATCTTGGATTCTCAAATCGACCTCATTGTCGACCTTAGCACCCCAAAATACCATGAAAACGACACCCATGATGCATATTGTGTAAAAGGTCACGACCGCCATCTTGGATTCTCAAATGGACCCCATTTTCGACCTTAGCACCCTAAAAAACCTTGAATTTGACACCCATGACGTATTTTGTGAAAAATATCATGGCCGCCATCTTGCTTTTGAAAACGACTTACCACCCTCGGTAGGTATGTGGACGCCATATAATAAAAACTAAGTAAATAAAAAAATATTGGTATCCCTTAATAATATTTTTAAATTTGCCCAATGTCCTTTGGAAAAAAGTTCGCGCAAGTGTCTAGTCGCGGAAGTGTTTGGGCGCAAACGTCTCTCGCGAAACTGTCTGGCGCGCAAGTGTCCGTCGCGCAAAGGGCTTCGCGCAAGTGGTTTGGCGCGGAAACGTCTAGTCGCGCAAGTGTCCATTCGCGGAAATGTCTATGGGCGCAAACGTCCATTCGCGCATGTGTCCATTCGCCCAAACGTCGGCGCGCAAGTGTCTTTCGCGCAAATGTCTTTCGCGCAAGTGTACCAGATCCCCACTTGCGCGAAGCCCTTTGCGCGACGGACACTTGCGCGCCAGACAGTTTCGCGAGAGACGTTTGCGCCCAAACACTTCCGCGACTAGACACTTGCGCGAACTTTTTTCCAAAGGACATAGGGCAAATTTAAAAATATTATTAAGGGATACCAATATTTTTTTATTTACTTAGTTTTTATTATATGGCGTCCACATACCTACCGAGGGTGGTAAGTCGTTTTCAAAAGCAAGATGGCGGCCATGATATTTTTCACAAAATACGTCATGGGTGTCAATTTCAAGGTTTTTTAGGGTGCTAAGGTCGAAAATGGGGTCCATTTGAGAATCCAAGATGGCGGTCGTGACCTTTTACACAATATGCATCATGGGTGTCGTTTTCATGGTATTTTGGGGTGCTAAGGTCGAAAATGAGGTCGATTTGAGAATCCAAGATGGCGGCCGTGACCTTTCTCACAATATGCGTCATGGGTGTCGTATTCATGGTTTTTTGGGGTGCTAAGGTCGAAAATGAGGTCGATTTGAGAATCCAAGATGGCGGCCTTGACCTTTCTCACAATATGCGTCATGGGTGTCGTTTTCATGGTTTTTTGGGGTGCCAAGGTCGAAAATTAGGTCGATTTGAGAATCCAAGATGGCGGCCGTGACCTTTCTCACAATATGCATCATGGGTGTCGTTTTCGTGGTTTTGGGGGTGCTTTGGGGGTGCTAAGGTCAATAATGAGGTCAATTTCAGAATCCAAGATGGCGGCCTTGACCTTTCTCACAATATGCATCATGGGTGTCGTTTTCATGGTTTTTTGGGGTGCTAAGGTCGAAAATGAGGTCGATTTGAGAATCCAAGATGGCGGTTGTGACCTTTTACACAATAGGCGTCATGGGTGTCGTTTTCATGGTTTTTTGGGGTGCCAAGTTCAATAATGAGGTCAATTTGAGAATCCAAGATGGCGGCCGTGACCTTTCTCACAATGTGCGTCATGGGTGTCGTATTCATGGTTTTTTGGGGTGCTAAGGTCGAAAATGAGGTCGATTTGAGAATCCAAGATGGCGGCCTTGACCTTTCTCACAATATGCGTCATGGGTGTCGTTTTCATGGTTTTTTGGGGTGCCAAGGTCGAAAATTAGGTCGATTTGAGAATCCAAGATGGCGGCCGTGACCTTTCTCACAATATGCATCATGGGTGTCGTTTTCGTGGTTTTGGGGGTGCTTTGGGGGTGCTAAGGTCAATAATGAGGTCAATTTCAGAATCCAAGATGGCGGCCTTGACCTTTCTCACAATATGCATCATGGGTGTCGTTTTCATGGTTTTTTGGGGTGCCAAGGTCGAAAATTAGGTCGATTTGAGAATCCAAGATGGCGGCCGTGACCTTTCTCACAATATGCATCATGGGTGTCGTTTTCATGGTTTTTTGGGGTGCTAAGGTCGAAAATGAGGTCGATTTGAGAATCCAAGATGGCGGCCGTGACCTTTCTCACAATATGCATCATGGGTGTCGTTTTCGTGGTTTTTTGGGGTGCTAAGGTCGAAAATGAGGTCGATTTGAGAATCCAAGATGGCGGCCGTGACCTTTCTCACAATATGCGTTATGGGTGTCGTTTTCATGGTTTTTTGGGGTGCTAAGGTTGAAAATGAGGTCGATTTGAGAATCCAAGATGGCGGCCTTGACCTTTCTCACAATATGCACCCCCAAAACCATGAAAACGACACCCATGACGCATATTGTGTAAAAGGTCACGACCGCCATCTTGGATTCTCAAATCGACCTCATTTTCGACCTTAGCACCCCAAAAAACCATGAAAACGACACCCATGACGCATATTGTGAGAAAGGTCACGGCCGCCATCTTGGATTCTCAAACCGACCTCATTTTCGACCTTAGCACCCCAAAAAACCACGAAAAGGACACCCATGATGCATATTGTGAGAAAGGTCACGGCCGCCATCTTGGATTCTCAAATCGACCTAATTTTCGACCTTGGCACCCCAAAAAACCATGAAAACGACACCCATGATGCATATTGTGAGAAAGGTCAAGGCCGCCATCTTGGATTCTGAAATTGACCTCATTATTGACCTTAGCACCCCCAAAGCACCCCCAAAACCACGAAAACGACACCCATGATGCATATTGTGAGAAAGGTCACGGCCGCCATCTTGGATTCTCAAATCGACCTAATTTTCGACCTTGGCACCCCAAAAAACCATGAAAACGACACCCATGACGCATATTGCTGCTTCGCTCCCTGTGGGTTGTTCATGCTATAGATAGGCTATTTGATATCCCGATGTACAGTAAAGTTTTGTAGTACTACTTTCCCGGTCTAGCTTCTTCACAAAGATCTCCACAACTATTCTATTGACTCCTATTGAAACTTTATTAAGTTAGAGCACAGTTAGAGTGTTATCAAAACTTTTCTTAAAAGTGTTGACGTGGTTGGCAACCAATCCAAAGCTACACAGGCGCCAGGATTCTTCTACCAACAACAAAATTGTTACTGAAATCTAACTACAGGTAACCTAGTGACCTCGGTACATATTTATATTAGGAACAGAAAAAAAAACCTCTGCCATTTTTATTATATCTAGCCAGTGTTTACAGCATCAATAATAAAACTTTTTACATCGAATATTTAGGTCGAACTTGCACGAACGTTTATGAATTTCGTAACGTATATTATTACAATATTTCAATGTCATTGTTTCTAGTTTGTTTATGTCTGATATATCATAACTATGGTAAAATGGTTAATTTTGTTGTATGGTTAGTTGTTACTTTGTTTGTTTCAATGTCAGTTAAGTGTTACCACTGAATGGGAAAAATATTTGTGTAAGTGGATATGTGTTCGTTTATTACCAAATTAAACAAAGGTATGAAGGAAGGGTAGGAGTCATCTCGTGTTCTTGGTTATAAGAACACGTGTATGATCTCCACACTATAATTTAATAACCGTACAATTGTCACTATTTTTTAATATTATTTTCAAACTGGACATTGGCAGAAATCACCGAAAATTCGGTGGATTGCCATAATTTATAAAAGTTGAAGTTGAAGGAAGGGTAATAATGTCAATTGACCATAGAGACGGTAGGTTGTAAAAAGGTAAAGAGTTTTTGTTATTTTGTTGGTAGGGTGTAATCTCAGGGTCTGATGAACCCATTTTCATGGATCATAAAACAAAATATGAATTGATTAATAAAATATACCTAAAGAGTTTGTATGGTTTAAAGAGCTAGTTCAAATTGAAAGAATTTCAATCTGCCCCTGAGAAGTAGCTACTTTTTAAGGGTATAAATCTTGTGTACAACTGTACAACATTAAGCTACTACCTTGGGGAGCTGAGTAGCACATAACCAAAGATTCGGGTAAAACAGAAGGCGATAGATGGTTTAGAAAAAAATTCATGACATGGGGCCAAGTAGTCTAAATTGTAGCTAAAGTTAAAGGCACATAAAGTTTTAATAGAAGTAGTCAACAAAAATGTTGTTTCGAAATTCTGTATTAACTGTTCTAAGTGGGTAACAAGGTCATAATTAAAATTAATTGTACCAAGAGATTAAGGAGGCAGCCTTAAGAAGCCCGGGGCGTTAGGTCAGGGCCACAAGTAACTATCAATGTCGAGGTTACACGGTGCTAGCATGCGAGCTGATCTAAAATTATATTATAGTACGTATAACTCAATGTTCGAGAAAATTTATACTAATAATAAAAGGCTGAAGAGATTGTTTATTGTTTTTTTATAGGCTATGTAACATCACGCTACGACTTAGGCGAGCGGAGTTGTAACTAAAGATGCGGATGAAACCGAGGGGGGATAGCTAGTGTTTAATAAAACTTAGCCGAAAACCGATGTTTTCGTTTACTGGGTTTCATATCCTTTTGCCCACCCTCCTTTCACGGTTCTAGCTAGCTTCATTAGCGTCGATTGTGCGTTTACTATCAAAAAGTATGTCTCTTTATATAAAAATGTCATCATAGGTCAAATTACATCAAACTCCACCACTCACTCTACTTATAAACTTGTGTATATTATAACTAGTGTTGTACAAATAAAATATAATTTACCTTCAATTCAAAATGACACATTGTTTCATCGCTGTGTTGTGTAATGACTGCCTATGAACATAAAAAATATAACTTAATCTATGTACCAGCTCGAAAGTGAGAATTTGACATGCCTTGCGTGTTTGACATAGTAAATAATGCCGCCTGTTCCAGTGATAATGGAATTGTCTGCTAACAGTTTGGAATTGAAACTAATGAATATCAATAGGCGTCTATTATGTATTTGATAGCGTCAAACGAATCGAAATGTTGTTGTCAAGGGTAGAAGACATGTGTGAGAGACAGCTTTTGTCGCATGTGATTCTTTAATGTTTGTCCTTATTTGAAGTTTGTAGTTTAGATCATTTTTTTACAGATTTTATACTTAACTACATTGTTTTTTTGCACAGATTTTATACTAGCTGTCCCCCGCGGTTTTATCCGCGTAGTTCCCGTTCCCGCAAGATTTTAAGGATCTTAAAAACTTACTCAAATACTAATGTCCGAAAACACCATAATAATGGAAGGAGTGGTCACAGGAGTGGTATTTTTATGGTTATTGCTTATTGAATGAGCAATTATATTGACATGCCTATTTATGGCGAAATGTGTCATTGGACTAATAAATAGTTTTAAAATACCATCGTTTGTAATACCGCAAAATAATCTTGCTACTTTGATTTAGCTAATATTATAAAAGCGAAATTAACTCTGTCTGTATGTCTGTCTTTCTGTCTGTCTGTCTGTCTGTCTCTTCTTCACGCATTAACTACTGAACCGATTTGAATGAAATTTGGTACAGATATAGTCTGGGACCCGAGAAAGGAGTTGAAAGGACATAGGATAATTTTTATCCCTAAAATCCCCCGGATCCCCGGGAATGGGAACTATTATTCTACCTATCTAACTATTAAAGCTAGGGACCTATAAGTTCGTGTTAAGATAACCGTACATTCCCAACCGTCTATTGCTCATTATACGCCAACAGCCCCGCAGAAATCGACATGATATATAATTTTATTTTTAACCAAAATATACACAATGTCTCAATGAAATTCCTAATACTTTTGACGTCTTCATGCGTTCCTCACGAATCACGTCATAATTTATGAGCTTATTCCAAAAATAGTAAAGCACCAACGCCCCTACACCGTCCAATTAACTATTACTGAGAAACTTACTATTTTTGTCCCAATAATTATGCGATATTGACCTTTCTGTTACCCTAAATACCGGTGGTATTCGTGTGAGGTTTTTTCGTAGCATCGTGTTTACCCAGGTATGCGTAAAGTTTGTTGACATAAGTAATAGCATTTTTTCATTAATTTGATGAAGTGTTTACATGATATTGAAAATGAAAGGAATTTGTGTTGTTGCATAGTTAAATTTTACGAGCTTTTTCGCTTTTAGCGTCCAGAATGTTCGAATAGTTTGTTATTTTGTTTCAAGGCTTCTTTAAGTACTGACACAAGGGCGGATCCAGCTTCGGGGCCAGGGGGGGGTCACTCAGTCGGGGTCAAGTCCAGAAGTTATTAATTAATTTAGATAATATAGATACGGGGAAAGTAGGTAGGTTATTTATGCATGTTAAGCACTTTATTTAAAAATACATAAGTACATTTAAATATCAAAATATTTTTCATCTACTTCAATGGGTTGATGGACGCAGAGAAGTAAGTAGGTGGCTTTTGCTGCAAGACCCACGGGGCCCCACGTGTGCTCGAAACGTGCTCGATAAGTAGTCTAATCTTGCAAATAATGGATATTCAAAGTCCTCAAAATAAGCGTTAGCGTCAGTAATGACTTCTTCATTCATCGTATCAACCTGAGGTTTCCTCTAAAAAGTGCCAGCCAGCCCGCTCTTGGACAGCTTGCATCAGCAAGTTGCCTGCCACCTTCTGTATATTCAAGCAACATTCTGAACGCTGCTTAGTCTAAGCGTATTCTTCTGATCGCCTCTTTCTCGACGTTGTGCAAGCCCAGTTGAATTATTTGGCTAAGATATTTTCTTGCATCATCCCAAAAAGTAGTACCATTTATGGCTATATGGCTCGGGAAACAAGGCACATTGTATATGACGTTCGTAAACCGGTGTGAGATGTATTTGAACGTAAATATTCATGCCCCGTCCTCCTCCGAAGCGTTAGTAAAACTTGAGGTTACAATCCCCTGTCTTACTTTGCCACGGAATTGCATTGGTTTTGTGCTCTATTCTTGCACTTAGATGGTCATTGTTTCGACCTCATACAGACATTATATCAGTTTTTGAGCAACAAATATCGATAAATTGCCGCTGAATTTCGTATCTCAACTTCGATCACTCTTTTAAAGTGGTCACTGTTGCTCATATTATCGAATTTTTGTGAGCGCAGTAGCCATGACGCAAACAGCTACTTCATGTGAAATGTAATATGATACATTATGAGTTGATATCAGCCTCACATCAGTCATCTCACATACGGGTATTCACTAATTGGTCAAAATCATATCATAGATTTTGTCTAAAAATTTTGGTGTTTCGATCTCTTTTTGGCGTCACTCTGGTGCGATCACAACAAACCTTTGTAAACTTTTTCTTGATCATCGAAAATGGCGTTGCAGAATCTCTTAAAGTATACTGCAGTAACGGTCGCCTGGAGGACACGGTCGAGCACACGGTGGAGGTGTGCCGCGCATGGGCGGACCATCGACGTGCCCTCGTAGAGGCGATCGGCGGCGGTGACCTCTCGCGCCCGGCGCTGGTTCAGGCCATGCTTCGGGGCGAGACGGAATGGGATGCCGTCGCCTCCTTCTATGCTAGTGAAGGAAGCGGCGGCGCGCGAGAGGCAACGACGAGCCTCTCGCCCCGGACTAAGACCCAGGCGAAGACGTCGAGAGTCGCAAGACGACTACCGGCCACCGTAGGCGCGGTTCTGCGGATGGCGAGCGATGGGTAGCTCGCCACCCGGCTAGGACCAGGACCGCGTCGACGGCGCGTTAGTGTTCCACGCGCGCCTCAAAGAGAAGGAGTCAGCACAGGAAGGGGCCCAACAGGGCCAACGCCTGCCGGGGTTGCGGAATGTTTATAATAGTTACCGTGACCCTGGAACATAAAGAGCAATCGAAGGAACATGAGTGGGTTTTAGTCAGTAAAAGTCTGACACGTCTCTCCGTAGCTCTCTCTTTGGTCCATTGTTCAAATTGCTCCGGCACTGGCTAGTCCGGTTTCTTTTTCGCCACGATTTGATTTTTCGCAAATTAGAGAAATACTTTTTCCGCTGTTGTTTCTGATATTAGGATACATATCTCCAAAAAAAAAAAAAAAAAAAAAAAATCCTAATTTAAAATAAGGTCAAAAATAGACTGCGGTATGTCCTGACGCCGGCGCCGTGCTACTTCACCATCCACAACCGATATTGTTTTACAACAAGAGAAACGGAAGTATTTATTTAATAACAATATTGAAGGACTTTACATAAAAAAAATTAAAACACTATATTTTATTTTAAAACATAGTCCACCTAGGTCCTGGACTCGGCTCAGGGGGGGGTCATGACCCCCATGACCCCCCCCCTGGATCCGCCCTTGTACTGACAAAGAATTTAACTGAAGTTTTTTCTCTGTGGGACGTATTGTAACAAAAATTGTGGAATATGATCACCAATTCTTCAAAATAAAGTTGTTAATTGTAGTTATGTTGCAGTTATTCATAGTTATGTGGTTATGTGGCTGTTGCCCTGTACGTAGGGATAAAGAAAAAGAAAAATCTTGGACTTATAGTAAGATTTTTGAAACCCTAGAAGGATTTCGAATGGATTTAAAATTGTCTGGACTTTAAAAGAGACGATAATCCCTGAGTTTGTTTCGGCGTTTCTTCTCAGAGGTAGTCCAGTTAGGAAACGCCGGCTCCAACTAGCTTATAAAAAATATGGCATGTAAAAGTGATTTTAAAATCCTACTTGCATAATAAACGATTTCATTTCATTTCATTTCATTTAGGAGACAGCGGAGAAGCAACAAAAATTTTCTACTTCCCTCCATAACAAGCAGGAGAACGAACAGAACTAGGGCAAGTACAAAAGGGCGATTGCAACTGCGAGAAGCCCAGATTCCCTAGCATCACGGAAAATCCTATACAACTATTCTACCATCTTTTCTATAATACCAGCGCAGGGGCCCATGGCATTTTGCCAGTCTTGCCACCAAAACCACTGGTAAAGCTTAAGGGGTAATGGCGCGATAAAAAACATTTTCGGCATCATAGTCAGAGCAAAATTAGAAGTTAACACTTCTAGGTAGGCACTTAAAAACAATGAAATTACAATCGCCTTGTTTAAATTGTCGTTTGCGGCTTGGCACAGCTGCGGTCTCATTCCGAAATGATCGGCAATCGTGAAGTTTGAACTAGAATTCCAATTGAAGTTTATGTTGACCCTATATTGTGAAGGTCCTTTGTTATTTAGACTCAAAGTCACCAGACAGCAGATAGTTAAAGAGTAAATACTAATATTATAAATGCGAAAGTAACTATGTCTGTTACGCTTTCACACCTAAACTACTAAACCGATTTAAGGTTTAAATGAAATGTTCATAGCCTGAGAAGGGACACTAGGCCCGTATTAATAGACGTCACTCAATCCTGAGACGCTCTCAAGTCTCTTCCTGTCCTTGTCATTCTAAAGGGAAAAAATAAGGACAGCAATAGACTTGAGAGCGACTCAGGATTGAGTGACGTCTATTAATACGGGCCTAGGATATTTTTCGACCGATTTATTATAAGAATATTTGTACTTGTAGGTATTGAACCGTTTTTGTTGTATCGGTATAATTATGATGATTTACGTCGATTAATTTAACTGAGCCAAACGAGGGAACGTCTTTGACAATATAAAATTACCAAAGTCAAAAGAAAATATAAATAAATTGCAATATCAAATTAGAAATGTCAGCTAAAGAAAATACAAATGTCAACAAAAGAAATTACATTACCAATGGATTTAATATGTATGTATTATAATGTTGATGCCATTTCAACCGACTTCTTTGAAGTAAGAGTACTCAATGCTATCAAGTGAGAATAGGCGAAAACACGAAAAAAAAAGTAATTAGTCCGTTAGTTAGATTATCAAAAAAATTTGGACACGTATTTTTTCTTTTTTCACGTAAACGTAAAATGACGACGATACAGTGCGTTGAAGTTTCGCATGACGTCACGATCTAATACAATTGTTGCAAGATGGTGACGTCAAAAGCCCCTGCTCCGAAACTTTGTTGCTCTTTATCTATGTATTTTTAATTTGATCAAGCAAAAAAATACTTGTCCCGTATTTTGGCCGGCCTATCAGACCGACTATGCAGAATGCCACGCAAAACGCATAAATTGAAAGATCTTTTAGTGGATAATGGTCCACGCCACGGAGCGAAGCTGCATATACACGCACGCGTATTAAGTATACGCTTGGTGGACAGTTTACTTACAAATCTGAGCGTACTACGCGTACGCTTCGTCGACAGAGTGTCATAGTTTTGTATGTAGGCTGCAAGCAGGCGCGTACACGCGTAAAATGACGCGTATTACGCAACCTACGCACCGAGGACAGTGCTACTTAAACTACACAAGTGGTTTCTCACTATTGAGTTATTCTGCACGGGACCTTATGCTAGCGCACTCACTCATCGTCAAAAGACAGCGATGTAGTTCCGTGTTATATAGCTCTAACTGAAAAACACAAGTGGACTAGACAATTGTGACAAGCGACGGAAGATTAGCAATGAGCTCATCTCCAATGACCGTAATGACAAAACAAATAAGTCGATTAGCCGCAGTTGAGATAATAATCTTTAATTACCATCAATCATGGAGGATGGGAATAGTCACGATATGACAACCCATGTACTACAACAACCTCAGTGGTACCTTCACATTTCACACAAAAAAAATCGTAATATAATATGTAGGAGTTAGACAGAGATAAATTCGGCATTAATTTATCCTAAAAGATTTAACATTAGTACAAGAGTAGTTTAACATTCACTGTCAAGTGAATACAACTACAACTTGCATGTTAAAAGCTTATTTATCAATCGTCGGATAACTCTTACGACAGAAATAAAGATGGTGGTTTAACAAAGTTGAAAAAATAATGAAATTTATAGCTTTTATCCGTTCAACGTCGGTTATCACGATCATGTCTCAGACAAAAAGTACTCCAAGTCCTTCCTTGGGTTCAAATTTATTTTTGGTTGGTTTTTTTTGGTAAGAGGCAAATCATCAAATTACTTCTCCCGTCCTGGGCGGGGCGGGCAGGCGTGTCAGACTTTTACTGACTAAAACCCACCCGTGTTCATTCGGTTGCCCTTTATGTTCCGGGGCCGCGGTAACTATTAGAACTATTCCGTAATCCCGGCAGGCATTGGCCCTAGAGAGTCCCTCCACGTGCTGACTGCTTTTTGAGGCGCGCGTGGAACAAAACGTCTATTCAGTGGTTTAGCCCTGTAACACGTAGTCCTAGGTGGGCAACTCTACGCAAACGGGTAGCGGCGCGGCACGATTGGAACTCTATTGCGGTGTCCTATGTCACCAACCGTACGCGGTTGCGGTGTGGTGGGTGACGATGACGAGTGCAATAGAGTTTTCAACTGTTTGATCTAACTGCACCGCGCCGCTTTACAACTACGATTGCGTTCAATCGCTCACCTAGGATACAGCGTAAGTGTACTTTACAAAGCGACAGACAAAGAACGACATTGATATGAATTTATTTTCATCTCATAAAAATGTAATCTCAATAATGAAATAATCGGCCAGAGCTTTTGTGACATATAATTTCAATCATTAAGTTTGTATAGGCTCGTCCCAAATCTTTTGCTTAAAAGAAAGCAATGAGATTAAAAGTCCCTTGATAATTAAAAAAGGTTCTTTTCGTCCTGCACTGAATAATTAAATGAATAATTAGAAATACGAGAATTAAGCATACATAAGTATTTTGTAATCGGCCTTGAGTAAACATTTTCTGAAAATAATCCAGGCAGGGCTAAAATACATGTCTAATAATAATATAATAATAACCTTTGGATGACAAGTTGTATTTTATATATTGTATTTTTTGGATAACGCAAATCCTGATGATGCTGCATATTGCATCCAAGGCTTGATTTATCTATATTGCTTTGTTTAACTTTTTCAATATAAAAATAATAATAAAATACCTAGTATTATCCATCCTTTTGTGACAAGCGTTGTAACGTTTCGGCGACCAAGCGACAGCCGGCTGTCGCGCTGCTCTTGTCTTTCTATTGTATCTGATTTGTTTTATGTACAAAGGCTGGTTGAGATTTGTTTGTACATACAAACGAATACTCCATTTCATACAAAATTCTTAACAAACAAGATGATACATATCCTAAGACAAACTGAATAAACAAATTGTGTTGCAAGACGTCAAAGCGAGAAGTAACTCAAAGAAGTAAATAAGAAAACTTGTGTAAAGATACTGAACTTCTTGAATATTGTATAAGGTAGCATAACATAGCATAGCATACGCTACGTGTGTCGATACTCTTGCGCCATCCCACCTTCCTAGTACGGCGTCCTGTGCCGGTGCTGCCGCCTCGGCTGCGGAAAACCTCAAGCGGCGAAAGTATAGTAACCTTACTGGAAACTATATTTTCGAGCCGTTTGGGGTTGAAACCCTTGGGCCATGGGGTCCGAGTGCCCACTTATTTTTTAAAGAGCTGTCAAAAAGACTAGTTGACAGTTCTCGTGACCCAAAGGCTGGCTTTTATTTTGGCCAGAGGCTTAGCATTGCCATCCAACGTGGCAATGCTGCCAGCCTCTTGGGCACTTTACCGGTTGTCAGCGATGCGGAGGAGTTTTTTGATGCCATTTTATTTTAATTCTAGGGTTTTTAATTTAGTTTTAGTTTGTAAATATTGTGTATAATTATAATAATTTGTTTTTCTAATTGAATAAATAAAATAAACAGGTAGCATAATAAGTTATAAATATTTCACTAGCGAGTATTGTTCCCGGGTACAAGACAACACGTCACTTTGACGTACGACGGTCCAAGGTCCTGGACTCACTAATCTACGTCATCTTAACACGGGTGAATTTTGAGAATAGGATGGGTAGAAGAATAGTATAGTTTCAGAAGAAGTATTCAATACACGGAGTATATTTATATTCCATCCACGTAGATAATCATCCACAAGAAAGAAAATATAGGTACAGAGCATAATTGTATTTAAAATGTTGACTTATTTTCGGGCTAATCTTCAAACCATCTAAATCAATTTTGTCAATACTTACAAAGGCTATTCTTAGATAAAAAATAAGGATTTGCACTAGAAAAGCTTAATCCATACTAATATTATAAATGGGAAAGTGTGTCTGTCTGTCTGCCTGTTTGTCTTTCTTTCACGGCAAAACGGAGCGACGGATTGAGGTGATTTTTTAAGTGGAGATAGTTGAAGGGATAGAGAGTAACATAGGCTACTTTTTGTCTCTTTCTAACGCGAGCGAAGCCGCGGGCAGAAGCTAGTAAATAATACTTGTTAACATTAGGCCAAGTGGCAGATCAAAGCTTGTAAATTTCTAAGTTAAAATTACTCGTAAATGTACCTTTTTAAAGACAACTTGACGTTTAAGACTATTTTTTAATTAGAGTAACTTGGTTAGGTTTTATCATTATAAATGTTTTAATATAAAATAATACATTGCGACCTATTATATTTTACATATATGCATGCTGCGAGATGGTTCAACTAAAAATTGCAAAGCATAATGCATATTAGAGCCTATAACATTCTATACAATGTGTTAATGAAATAACCCAAAACCTCGGACACCCCAACCGACTTTTATACTAATAAATTGATATGACATATAATTATTTATTTTTATAAATTATAGTAATAGATATTTGAAAATGTTGTTGTCGCGCTACTTCTTACAGACTCGTAGCTCTATCGCCGCGCCGCTGTCAACGAACACGGTAGCACTATCGTTTACATCGCGTTGGACAATAGTGTACAGCGTCGTTAAAAAATATTAGAGGCGGCATGACAAATAATATTTTTTTGGAAAAATTTAACCTACAATAAAAATTATTGTATTCGATTTTGCTGCCGATTCTAAACAAACTAGTTTCAGGTTTTGGGTTATTTCATTAACACATTGTATAAGTATGCTACAAGATGGCTGAACTGAAAATTGCAAAACACATGCATATTAGAATTTTGCGAGCCTTCCCTGACCTTTTTCACCTAAACCACTTATAACTCCTCTTTCATTTCTCAAAAAATAATCTCTGCTAAGACGACGTAAGTCAAGCGCGACAGGGCTCTTAGTCCACAAAATAAATGGCGTCTATACATTCGATTGACATCTAGTTTTGTACGAGATACGGATCAGGCACTTTTGAGATTGGAATCATTTGTCTATGTTAATACAAATAGCGGATAATAAACTTGTACCTATTTATATACACGTAATATCTATAATTTATCAATATTGATTACTTACTATAGGTATTACATGGTTATTACAAAGGCGGGCGCCTTTTTCGCATGAAGTTAGTTATGGGTTGGAAACTGGAGAAGTATAGGTACCAATTTGACTTTTTATATAATTCATAATTTACTTTATGTAGGTATTAGATAGAGTCAATTTCCTCAAATTTAGTATAAGTTGTTATACTATTTAAACATGTAATAATATTGTCGTCTTGACTGTGTTTTTTTATTAATTACAGTCTATTTATACTAAGATTATGTTATTAAAATGTATACTCCTGTTTAGATATTAACACTATTCACTTATTTAAATTAGTGAAAAAAAAATACTAACATGTTTTCCTTTTTTTTTTTTTGGTGAGTGGGAAATCATCCAATGACTGCTCCCGTCCTGGGTGCGGCGGGAGGGCGAGTCAGACTCTTACTGACTAAAACCCACTCATGTTCCTTCGATTGCCCTTTATGTTCCAGGGTCACGGTAACTATTATAAACATTCCGCAACCCCGATGTTTTCCTTTATTACTTTCTTTTATTATTTACTTTCTTACCTAACGTCCGCGTCGTCAGGTTAAAATAAAGTCGAATACGAAATTACTATACGACACTAATATATGTATATAATATATATATTTCCACAAAGACCTAATAAGATTGTTTCCATTTAGTTAAGCACGTAAACAAATATTGTAGCAGAACTCCAACAAATTAGCATAAGAACAGTAATTTAAAATCACATTTTCCTTCACTCATTTTCACAAAATTGCCTACATAGTTACCATTATCGTATCGCGATCGACTAAATGTATAAGGCTGAGGCTACATTAGGCCGCGACGCGACCTGCGACACATGAGCGATTAAAACAAGTAAATTTATGAATGCTCACGTATATGGCTACACCGTACATCGAATATTACTACCGATCTTTGATTTCTTTATGCGATAGGAACAACATTACTGAAATCACGGCATCGGCTACATCAACGTATGAGCGAAATTGAAGCGAATTTATTAGAAAATTTCTCACTTGCACGCCTAGTTCAATAGTGCTGCTAAATATGCGTGTGGCTACATTATGCGTATAGTAAACCGCGATGGATAGTAAGCCGCATGAATCGCTGTTGCTAATTCGTTGTTGAGCATGTGTACTGTAGCCATGTCATCGCCGAATATACGCCAAAATTTCGCTTGTAATGTAGCCATCCCATGTTTTTCTCGTTTCGCTCTTCCAGTCGCATCGCAAATCGCTCCCTACTGTAGCCTAAGCCTTAAAAGTGTAACAAGCCACAAAGCAAACATCGCAGTCAAGGTCAAAGGACACTTTAACAATGACCTCGTAATTATATTTTAATGTGTTGACATATTGAGTTATTTGAAAGCTCGCTATCTAATCACAAGTTATGATAACGGGCGGTAGATAGTTATGTTGTATTAGTAATTGTCCCCAGCAATTTTATTTAGGTCGCGTCTTTAATTATTGCATCGCTCCCGTAGGATTTAGCGTGATTAGGACTAAGACCCAGGCGAAGACGTCGAGAGTCGCAAGACGACTACCGGCCACCGTAGTAGGCGCGGTTCTGCGGATGGCGAGCGATGGGTAGCTCGCCGCCCGGCTAGGACCAGGACCGCGTCGACGGCGCGTTAGTGTTCCACGCGCGCCTCAAAGAGAAGGAGTCAGCACAGGAAGGGGCCCAACAGGGCCAACGCCTGCCGGGGTTGCGGAATGTTTATAATAGTTACCGTGACCCCGGGACATAAAGGGCAATCTTAAGAACATGAGTGAGTTTTAGTCAAGTCTGACACGCCCTCCCGCCGCACCCAGGACGGGAGCAGTCATTTGATGATTTCGCACTGCCCAAAAAAAATTGTCCCTTGCGATTTTATTTAGGTCACGTCTTTAATTATTGCATCGTTCCCGTAAGTTTTAGCGTAATGTAATATAGCCTATTTTTTTTGCGATTTGACTGAGTTTCGAATTGTCAAAAATCTCTTTAGCTACATTTTTAGTGTTCCGTAGCCAAAGAGCTAAAAAGGTCCTTGTCAATAAGACTCTGTCTTATAGTAAGAGTCTGTCTGTCTGTCCGTCTGTCACTCACCAGGCTATCAAATGAATGGTGATAGTTATACAGTTGAAAATTTCACAGATGGTTTATTTTTGTTACCGCTCCAATGTTATACTAAAAAGAAAACATATATATAAGGAAGCTCTAAAACATTTTTTTAAACAACGGCAGAAAGCCACTTAAAACCAGCAGTTATATGGTTAATAAAAATCTCCATAAGAAAACAACAACTGGGTAACCGTCGGTACCGTTTTTATATTAAAAAGCTTTTTTAAAAAAAAGATAACCGACTTCAAAAACTAAAAGCTCAAAAATAACTATTTCGGAAGTCGGTGGCAACACAAATCGACCGGCAGAAGAGAAGCCACCGACTTCCGAAATAGTTATTTTTGAGCTTTTAGTTTTTGAAGTCGGTTATCTTTTTTTTTAAAAAGCTTTTTATTTTTTACTTTTTAGTTAGAGTCTCAGTGTCTGACTACGTTTCAGGGTAGCTTTCAAAATATACTTATAATCTTATAAAAATCTACAATCCAAGAAAGCAAAACGCGATATATGCGGGCAACGTCACGGGATATCTATTAGTGTTATATACTTAAACCTTCCCCAGAATGTAACAAACACTTTGCTGAAAACCGCATCAAAATCGGTTCAGCCAAACGCGAGATAATCGCGGACAAACATACATACATACATACATACATACATACATACAGGTCGAACAGAGAACCTACTTTTTTTTGAAGTCGGTTAATAAATCTAATCCAAACCGGATCCAAGCCGGATAACCCAGGGATAAAAAATACCAAAAACATTTTAAAACCGGAATATAAGAATTAATAATTCATTCAAAAGACCGGTGAAAAGATTTCCCCCGGGACTCAAAGTTAACAGAACAATGTATAATACTGAAAGATGCAGAAAATATAAATCGTGCTTCCAAAATATGTAAGAGATATTGTGGGGTATGAAAAATTATGGTGAATTCTCGTAGAATCGTTTCTTCCACATTAATTATTGTTTTAATTTCAATATATTATGTACGTACGTCATGGATAAAAGAGAATTACGGTACTGAAACAGTAATAATTAATAATTAAAATCAGTGAAGCCTTTAAATGTCAGTGTGCGTGAATTGATCTTACATTGATCGTAGCAATATTTCGTAGCGCGTAGACCCTAGGCTCGTAGGCCGCGTAGCCTTCGTAGCGCGTCATAAGCCTACACGGCGTGCTACGAATGGCTACCAGAACTTTATTAGTGGTTTCTTACATATCGAATAATATTTGCTTAGATTTTTATTATAGATATTTAGTTTAATTTATACCTCTCCTTTACGGGAATTATGTTGTTAATAAATAATTTAATTACAAAACTAGTCAATTTCGAACATAACTATTTGATAAATAAAATAAAACTAAACCAAATTACGAGAAAAGATTTATCTTTTTGTTATGGGCAAACGATTAATCTAACTGCACCGATTTACACAAAAAATCAAATATATAAAGCTATGTTATCAGCGAGTCACATAGGCTATATATTAAACATTACGCCTTGTTCCACGGTAGAAGCAATAACCAAAGACCCAATGCGAGTGAGAGCAAGTGGGATAACTAGTGTTTAAATATATTAAAACCTTTATTATATAAAATGGTAAACTGACTGATTAATTGACTGTTGATATATTTATTTATTAAAACTTTATGCGCAAAAAAAAACATTGCACAATGACGGACTTAATGCCTTAGACATTTTCTACCAGTCTACCTTAAGGTGATTCAGAGACAAAACATGGTAGGTGCAAAGATATTAAAGTTAAAAGAGAAAAAAAATATTATAATAAATACATGAATACATACATACAAAATAAACAGTAGAGAGAGATAAAAAATTATAGATAGAGAAAAATAATAAAATGAAGATGAATCTGCCAATTTCTTGCGTAAGTATTCGCGAGCTTTAACTGTGTATTATTAACGCACAATCCAAACCGCTGGTCAAAGACATGAAACTTGGAGGGTGTTCTTTATGAAGATTAAAGGTACGTTCCATAAGAACTAAGAAGGGATTTTTGAAATTCCAACCCTTAAGGGCTGAAGTACGTAAGTCCGACATCCACGCATTCGAAGCCGTTGGCGAAAACTAGTGCATGATACAACAGAAACAGCGGTTCTGCGGATGGCGAGCGATGGGTAGCTCGCCGCCCGGCTAGGACCATTACCGCGTCGACGGCGCGTTAGTGTTCCACGCGCGCCTCAAAGAGAAGGAGTCAGCACAGGAAGGGGCCCAACAGGGCCAACGCCTGCCGGGGGGGTTGCGGAATGTTTATAATAGTTACCGTGACCCTGCAACATAAAGGGCAATCGAAGGAACATGAGTCGGTTTTAGTCTGTAACAGTCTGACACGCCCTGGACGCGAGCAGTAATTGGATGATTTCCCACTCACCAAAAAAAAAAAATATAACAGAAACATAAAATTTTATATCAGAAATGAACTTTCTATTTAATAAAAAGTAAAAAACACAAACTATTAGACTGCATATAATAAACGAGTACACGAAGGAATCTAATTAATTAAAAAATACTCAGAGCACTTTACTTGACTGCGTTGTAGATACAGTTTGAATAAATTAAGTATTCATGAATAAAAATGCAAAAGATGCAATTTTTAATTAACTTTGTGAATAATGATATTCTATTAAGAGAAGTTCTGTGTCCGAGATAATGGATACTTTTTATATAAATTACTAGCGACCTGCCCCGGATTCGAACGGGTGAAACGGGTAAATTCTTGTTTTTTAGGGTTCCGTACCTCAAAAGGTAAAAACGGAACCCTTATAGGATCACTTTGTTGTCCGTCTGTCCGTCCGTCCGTCCGGCTGTCAAGACCCTTTTTCTCAGAAACGCGTCGAGATATCAAGCTGAAATTAATATCACATACTCGAGTCTGCTATCTCTTAAAGCAGTGAAAAAATCAAGTTTTTAAATCAACGCAATAAAAAGATACGTCGGTTTATATTGCAAATTTGGACATTTGCAAGGAAATCAAAACCTATAGGGTACTTCCCATTGTCCTAGAATCATGAAATTTGGCAAAAAGCAAGGTCATGTAGCACAAGTAAAGAGAAAACTCCGAAAACCGTAAATTTGTAGTTAGTTCACATCAGGCGTCCGTCTGTCCGTCTGTCTGTCAAGAACCTTTTTCTCATAAACGCGTCGAGATATCAAGCTGAAATTAATATCACATACTTAGGTCTGCTATCTCTCACAGCAGTGAAAAAATCAAGTTTCTAAATCAATGCAATAAAAAAATACGGCGGTTTATATTGCATATTTCGATATTTTCAAGAGAATCAAAACTCAAAACCTATAGGGTATTTTCCATTGACCTAGAATCATGAAATTTGGCAAAAGGCAAGGTCATGTAGCACAAGTAAAGGAACTCCAAAAACCGTAAATTTGTAGTTAGTTGACATCAGGCGTCCGTCTGTCCGTCTGTCTGTCAAGAACCTTTTTCTCAGAAACGCGTCGAGATATCAAACTGAAATTAATATCACATACTCAAGTCTGCTATCTCCTAAAGCAGTGAAAAAATCAAGTTTCTAAATCAACGCAATAAAAAGATACGGCGGTTTATATTGCATATTTAGACATTTTCAAGGGAATCAAAACTCAAAACCTATAGGGTACTTCCCATTGACCTAGAATTGTGAAATTTGGCAAGAAGCAAGGTCATGTAGCACAAGAAAAGGGAAAACTCTGAAAACCGTAAATTTGTAGTTAGTTCACATCAGGCGTCCGTCTGTCCGTCTGTCTGTCAAGAACCTTTTTCTCAGGAACGCGTCGAGATATCAAACTGAAATTAATATCACATACTCAAGTCTGCTATCTCCCAAAGCAGTGAAAAAAACAAGTTTCTAAATCAACGCAATAAAAAGATACGGCGGTTTATATTGCATATTTAGACATTTTCAAGGGAATCAAAACTCAAAACCTATAGGGTACTTCCCATTGACCAAGAATCATGAAATTTGGCAAGAAGCAACGTCATGTAGCAAAAGTAAAGGAAAAACTCTGAAAACCGTAAATTTGTAGTTAGTTCACATCCGTCCGTCCTCCCGTTCGTCCGTCTGTCAAGACCCTTTTTTTTCAGAAACGCGTCGAGATATCAAGCTCAAATTAATATCACATACTCAGGTCTGCTATCTCTTAAAGCAGTGAAAAAATCAAGTTTCTAAATCAACGCAATAAAAAGATACGGCGGTTTATATTGCATATTTAGACATTTTCAAGGGAATCAAAACTCAAAACCTATAGGGTACTTCCCATTGACCTAGAATCGTGAAATTTGGCAAGAAGCAAGGTCATGTAGCACAAGTAAAGAGAAAACTCCGAAAACCGTAAATTTTGTAGTTATTTCACTAAAAAACAAATTATCGGAACCCTCGTTGCGCGAGTAGAACTCGCACTTGACCGGTTTTTTTTTTCCTCTGTATTATGCATAGCGATGCATATGTATTGTAAAGCTTCCTCAGCCCCCGTAGACAAGTGGCATTGTAGAATAGATAGTGAAAACGAATAGATTGTCAAATGTATGGAGATGTCAAATTGTTTAGCGAAAGCTTATGTCAATTCCATACATTTGACAATCTATTCGTTTTCGCTATCTAGTTCCTTTTAGATACCCAGAAATTGATTGATCGGTACATCCTAGAAACGAATAATATTCACTACATAGAGTAGGATTTTGATACTGAATCGCGAGGTGAAATGTTGAAGAATGAAGTCTAGTATTGGTGCAATGATTCCTATTACTTATTGTATTACTATTTAGTATAAAACAAAGTGGTTTTCCGTTGTCTGTCCCTATATATGAAACTACGCAACGGATTTTGATGCGTTTTAAATTGATAGAGTGATTTAAAAGGACCTTTTAATTGTATGATACGTGCATTGTAGTAGAGATTTTCAATGATATTAAACTTCCATGCGGAGCTGGGGCGTGTCGTTGCCAGAAAATCGGTCCTACCCTATGTAGCGAATATTATTCATTTCTAGGATGTACCGATCAATCAATTTCTGGGTACCTAAAAGGAACTAGGTCGAGCCAACTGGCTACGTAGGTAGGTAAATAGGATTTGAATTTCCAGGAAACTAACAGGCTTCGAATCGATATTGTCTCTGGATACCAGTCGGATAGGAGTAGTTATTTCTTGGTACATTATGTTGCCATGGCGATATACTATACATAGGATAGGCAGGTTGATGAGGAAAAGTATAGGCTGTATTACGTCACGTTAGGAAATGGAACAGTGACCAAAGAGGTGGGTGAAACTATTATAATAACAAATAATAAAAACCGGCCAAGTGCGAGTCGGACTCGCTTATGAAGGGTTCCGTAGCAGCAAGTAACATAATATAAAGTTCTTGTTATATTTGAGTTGATTGAATGAAAGGTAAATTACGATATACGGTTTATGACGTATTAAAAAAAAACTATTAACTAGATCAATGACAAAAATAGACAATTTTTGGTGGAAGTTTACATGGTAATGTACATCATATATTTTTTTTGATTTATCATACTCTTATTTTGGAAGTTACAGGGGGGGGGGGGACCAACATTTTACCACTTTGAAAGTGTCTCTCGCGCAAACTATTCAGTTTAGAGAAAAATGATATTAAAAACCTAAATATCATTTTTGAAGACCTATCCATAGATACCCCACACATATGGGTATGATGAAAAAAAATATTTTTAGTTTAAGTTTTATGTATGGGGACCCCCAAATTTTTTTATTTATTTTCTATTTTGTATCACAATCTTAATGCGGTTCACAGAATACATCCACTCAGCAAGTTTCAACAGTATAGCTCTTATAGTTTCGGAAAAAAATGGCTGTGACATACGGACGGACAGACAGACGTGACGAATCTTTAAGGGTTCCGTTTTTGCCATTTGGCTACGGAACCCTAAAAATACTATTAGACAACTAATACCATTTGACATAAAGAAGTAGATGAAACCGTGGGGTACAGCAAATCTAACTTAATATTATACTAGCTTTCGCCCGCGACTTCGCCCGCGTGAATGTCATTTCCAAAAAAAATTTCCTAGTGGTTAGGTAACCATTAAGAAAAATTATTTTGGAAATGACACTTCCAGGGTGAGTTAATTGTAAAGAGTAGGTACTCTTTACGTGATAATGCGTCTGTTTGATATGGACGCCGCACGCCCCGCCCCGCTGGACGCTCGATTTGATCGGGCACTCAGGCCCTACACTTTAGGCTACATGTCATCACGTTATGACCCCACGTGACAGCTAATTTGAAATAAATGACTTGAGTTTAACCTGCTTTTAACAATGCATTATTGCTAAGACAACTTAGAAATTAATAATAAATGTAACCGCTAATTAAGTTCCTGGCTTTGAAATCCCGGAGACCGAGATAAACTGTATCTTGTGCCTGTAATTACTTTGTAACATACGTCTAGGGAGCCATGAGATCGTGGTATCATTACAGTGTGCTCGTCATGCAGAAATAAAGTTTAATCGGCCCGTGTGCTTGCGGAGCGGAACACAGCAATTTTGCGGAATGGTAGAAATATATCTGGTTTTGTAGATACGGGCAGGTTTACACAGTGAAGATATTTTTTTATGAAATAACTACTGTTCTACAAAAGATAGGTGGAATGAGACATTTTGTTAGTAGGTACGGTGGGCAAAGCAGATAAGTATCCAGGGCCGTCAGATACAGTTTAAGTTTTCTGAAAAACCCACGGATATTTTCTAATAAAAATTTAAACTATAGTAGAAAATGAATACTTCTTCAATTAGGTTAAATTTCATTTGAATACATTCATTGGTATTCAAGTAAACCTCAATTGTATATGACGGATACTTATCTGCTTTGCCCACTGTACGTATGACTGATTGGCGGATTTTCAAATTATTTATTATTAGTATTTTTTTAACTTAGATACGTTTTTTTAATATTAATATTGCCCCTAAACCAATTTTGATTTAAGAGGATGTAACCGCAGGCTTTTGCCTCCTAGTTAGCTACTCAATAACAAATCCATCCAACGTGATTTACTTAGTGATTAAGGTTAGGAATCGTAACGAACAGACGGACTAACATATTATATTAATTTCACATATAGTACTAGTATGGATTTAACCACCTCTAACTAGGCAAGTGTTCTTTCATTCTGTTATTTAATTCTGGCAGACACTTCTAAACAAATTCCATTTTAATTTATTCGAGTCTGCTAACCTGGGCTATAAAACATTGAAGTTTAGTATTTTCAACACTTCCTTAGAAGAAATAATAAAAGATATACATTCGTCTGGTAACATTGTTTATTGTACTGCGCAAGTCACAAGTCGATGGAGGGTATTGCACTCGGTGATACAATGATAGACAGGCGCTATGCATAGCTTGATAGTGACGTGTCTACGGGTCAAAATTAGAGTAGTCCTCACTGATTTTTAACGGTTAAGAAAAACCAGTAAGTAGCTTATATAAGTAGGTAGGTAAGTAGCTTTTCCATAATGTGGATACCTGACTTTTGAGCTACTGTATTTGAGTGTGGCAATATATTTATTTTTTATTATTCTTCATTTCTTATTTTACTTAATATTTTTTTAATTAATTTATTATTATTATAATATAATACCTTGCGTGGCTGCCCGTAACATCACTTTAGGCCCTGCCAGAAGACCAGCGCTGTAACTCTCTGTCGCAGCTCCATGCTGAGGTAGGAGCCTTTTCTGGCCTCGCACAGGCTTTATATTGTATGCTTCGTTCCTTTATTGTTATTGTTTTTAGTTGTGTGTCTGTGTGTGTCCAAAATAAATGTGTTTTCTTTCTTTCTTACAACCGCGTTCTGTTAGGTCTTTGGTTATGTAGTGATGTTATGCCACTACTATATATCTATAGTGTAAAAAAGTTGCTTTACGCTGTCTGTCTGTCCCTATGTATGCTTAGATCTTTACTACCACGCAACGGATTTTTATGTGTTTTTTAAATAAATACTTATACTTAGTCAAGTTAATTTAAGGTATTTCCAAAGATTTTCGTGCGAAGCTTAGACGAATCGCTAGTAGGTTAAATAACGATGTTATGTAGTCTGTAGATATTTAAATAAGATGTAAAAGCCATTTTACTGTAAAGTTTAACAAAACATGTTCAGGAGATTTTGATGTGAAAGAGTAATATAACTAATATACGTCCATTTACAATATTAGTGAGATAGTAGAACTATAGCGTCTTTAGAGCTAATATAGTCGTTAAGTTTTCTAAATTTATAAAATTGTCTGCACAATTTTATAAATTTTTCGTTCCAATAGAACCTTTAGAAACATGAAAACAAAAGTCGAATGAAATTGGTTTAGTTGCTTTAAGGACCACGGAAACAGGAATTCGTCTTTATATTCATAGCTTTATTATTTATGAGCTGGCCTCGTTATATAAATATAAGACATACCGCTTCTCAATAAGTATTAATAAATAAAATAAATAAGTTGTTTATTACCACCAAGGTCAAGTACATTGTACTATTATATCGATGAGTTGTTAACTAGTATTAAATATACAAATGCAATAGGTTTAACCTGTCCCCCAAACTAGGTTATCTTAGGGGGTTAGTTGTTATGCGGCCCTATAGGCATCTGGGCCAAATACCAGTTACCCCTTTTTTTAATTGTTAGTGGTTAACTGGGTCCGGAATAATTCGGATTATTCCGATCTGTCACCCTGTTTTGTCCCCATAGGGTGACAAACACTTTTTGTTCACTCCTTAACAGTTTCATCTGTCCCTATGGGGAAGTGAACAAAGTTCGATCTGTCCCCTCATTGCTAACTGGGGAATAATCAAACTTTTTTTTCCTATCTGCCACCCTATGGGGACAAAGCGGGGTGACAGATCGGAATAATCCCTTAAAAGTATCGAACTATGACTGTATTGCTGCACAGTCACAGTTCGATACTTTTCTGCTGATAGGTTTAGCAGTATCGTGTCTATCTTGATGGCCAAGGTTTGCACTTAGAGACATGTCCATTTTTCAATTTGTAAACAAAAATAAAAAACTAACTTTCGCCCGTGTGTATATCGAAACTTCCATACCCCTTAGAGCTGGAATTTCCAAAAAATATTTCTTAAAAATTCTTTTGGATATTAACTCTTCACAAAGAACATACCCTCCAAGTTTCGTATATCTAGGACCATTGGTTTGGACTGTGCGTTGATATATCACCCTGACAGTCAGTATACCATTTTATATAATAAATATATTTTTTTAAATGATATTATTTTTTATTTATTTTTTACAATGAAATGGAATTAAATGTATTATTTAAAAAAAATATTTGCTAATCACCGAATATTAGAATTTAATCATTATATATATATTTTTTTTTATTATTTTTTATAAATTTTGCATGCACATTGCTATTGACATTGTTATAATGAAAAGCAAGAAATAAAAGGCTTTTTTTATTTTTTATTTTTTTATTTATTAAATAAAAACAGTCTAAGATTCTTGCTACTTTTCTTATTCATTTAAATCAGTCAAGGCTTGCCATATTTTTGACCCCTAGACACGCCACTGAGACTATAGCTAGTATAGGTATTATCAATGTTTTCTTTTTTTCTATGAAGGGCACGCTACCTTACAATGTACCTAACCATTTTACGAAAAATCCATTTCTATGTTTTCTTACTATTGCTTGAAACAACAGTTGCATAAGAAAGCCATAGTACCTATGACCTATGTGTATGCCCTATACTGAAAGCTAACCTAAATATCTTTAGGCTATCGTTATTAGTTGCCAACCACAACTGTATAAATAAAGAGAAGTAGTGTCTCATAAAATAAAAATATAAAAAAGGGATTTAAAATAGGTATTAAATCTTGCTAGTTTAGAAGTTATAAGCCCACTACAATTACAGGACAGAGAAAAGTTAGGTTTCATAGGTATATAAATTGTAAAAAAAAATATAAAAAAGATTGTTAGCCAGAAATCTTTCATCTTGCTTTTATTGCCTGATTTGTTATGTTGTAAAAAGCGTTGTAAATAAATATACCTACATTCTTAAAATTACAGACATAAGTTACAAGAACAACATCGTATTTCCAGTTTATTAATTATAGATGACATTGTACAAAAACACATACAATCATAATCGTGATACCTAATTGACGTCAAAATTCACGTCATTCCTGTCAAAACACTCAAGGGATTTAAAAGTTGCAATTAAATAAGTCACTCTAACCCTTATTATAAATTACAAATGAGACCTATAAAATGAAACAACAAATTAATCATAAACAATACCATATTTTGTAATAAATATTAGGTACTTAGTACCTAATTAGTCATTCCCCTCTACATCATCATTTTCCTCCAATTAAACATATTATAGTAATTATTTTTAAAACATAACTAGGTATATTTTATGGGTTTTAAAAAGTTTCCATTAAAAATAAATAATAATAAATTATGTAGTTTCCCTTTAGAAATAAATGCACAAATGACGTGTTTCTTAAATGGTTTTATAATTAATATATAAACGATGATATTTTCATGGCCAAGCAATAAATATGTCGTTAACACAAGATAAGTTTTGACAAAAATAATATCAACCGAAGATTACGTGTTTTTCTTATTTTTATTATCAATGTTTTTGATTCATATGTTTTGCTCTTTTAACAAAAAATATACGCGAAGATAATCGTGCATCGTAGATCGGACGCAAATTCGACGCAGTTAATGTTTTGCGAGTTACAAATATATAAAAACCTGGGAGAACATTTCTATTTTAAAATAAAATTAAAATTTTATTTGCTTCATAAATCACACGCATCGTCCATCTCAATAAACTTCGCTTAATAAACCGCACATGATTGATGCTACACCTATGAGTCGCAAAAAAACTCGCGAATAACCGTAAACCCTTGTACCAGGCACCGCTACACAATCAATACCAAAACCCTTCCGTAAACAATAACAGAAGAACCTCCGAAACCTCCTCAGAACAAATTAACCCACCAAATTGAAAACACAAAATAAAATACGACGAAAACATACCAAATGTACACAATTTAAATACGTCGAGTAATCAATATTATTGTGACCTACTTTACTCACCAAAGTTATGCGTTATACAACACTCCCAGAAGGCACTGTGTTTTACTAATAAAATACTTAAAATCACTGCCACATGTTTATTTTATTTAAATTTTACACTTTAGAGTGGATCGATAAGTCTACCATACTGGTACGCCGGCCGTCTGTGATCAGAGCGCGTCCATTCAATACTGGGAGAGGCATGCGTAGAGGGACGCTCGCCTCGACGCCGAGCGCGGGAAAAATGACGTTTTATTTTTTTTAAGATGAAGAGAACAGAGGCATCCACGTTCCAGCCAAGAGATAAACGTGACACTAAATAAATATAATTAATGTTGTTCAAGTAAATATTAACGGTTTGAATTCTCAAATTATCAATTAGTATACACACAGTAGCTTGGAACGTTTATTACTTTGTGAATAAGCAATAAATTAAGTACTTTTGCTATTTATATTGTGTATTGTAATGATCATGTTCATTATTTATTTAATGATAGCTTGAAAGCGATTTTTTACGCCGTTAAAGAAAGGCAACAATGCATTTAACCTTGAAAGGAAATAGATTCCAATGCAAAGAAAAACGTTTTCTCATTGGAACCTTTACCGTGAATGAATTTCAGTTGAAATGTACTAATGCAGCATAGTTTCATAGATTCACGACGAAGTACTTGTTTATATATCCTAGAAAACAAGTACATATGTTAATTTTCCGGCATTTACGGTACATACAATAGTGATTTTCCGAGAATAACACTATCTATATCTGGCATTAAAAAACCGGCCAAGTGCGAGTCCGACTCGCGCACCAAGGGTTCCGTACTATCATCTATAATAGACAAGTTTCTACCTGTTTATTAAGATCGAGTAAAAATTGCTTAAAAATTACGTTTGTTGTATGGGAGCCCCCCTTTAATATTTACTTTATTGTTGTTTAATTATTAATTTTGAAAGGTAATATACAAGTAAATATTCTGTGAAAATTTGAAGCGTCTACCTGTTACCGTTTTTTAAATTAAAAAAAAAAACGAAAAAACACGTCTATTGTATGGGGATTTTTAGTATTTGTTTGTTATAGCGGCAACAGAAATACATCATTTGTGAAATTTCAGCTTTCTAGCTATCACGGTTTATGAGATACAGCCTGGAGACAGACAGACAGCGGAGGCTTAATAATAGGGACCCGTTTTACTCTTTGGGTACGGAACCCTAAAAAACAGAACACTCTATTTTAAACTTTTCAATTATTAACAAAGCTTGCTTCACATAGATTAACCCTGTGGTTATATCACTTTTATAAATGGAACTAGAATTGTGATTTTGAATTGATATATTTTCGAGCTTGAGTCAGGCTTCTATTTTTAGGGTTCCGTAGTCAACTAGGAATCCTTATAGTTTCGCCATGTCTGTCTGTCTGTCCGTCATCGCTTAATCACTGTGACAGTTAGCACTAGAAAGCTGAAATTTGGTACCAATATGTATATCAATCACGCCGACAAAGTGGTAAAAGAAAAATTAAAAAAAAAAGATTTATTTTGGTAGCCCCTCTATATGTAAATTGGGAAGTGTTTTTTTTTATTTCAACCCTAACGTGTGATATATTGTTGGATAGGTATTTAAAAATGAATTGGGGTTTACTAGAATCATTTTTTGATAATGTCAATAATTTTGGAAATAATCGCTCCAAAAGTAAAAAATAATGTGACCCCCTAACTTTTGAACCATAAGTTTAAAAAATATGAAAAATTCTGGAAAAGTATAACTTTATAAGGACTTTCTAGGAAAATTAATTTGAACTTGATGGAAAGAACAGTTTTTTGTACAAAAAAAGCCAAAATGTTGTACAAAATAATTTCTGCGTACTTAGGACGTCAACGTAACAAATAGCCTTTTTTTAAACTCATAAGTGGGAACACTTAATGTGAGGGACGGTAAACTACGGAACCCTACACTGAGCTTGGCCCGACACGCTCTTGGCCGGTTTTTTGTTACAGCATGGGTAGACGTAGACAAGCCAAAATCAATAAATGCAGTTATTTTTATACCATAAACTACATTAAAATGCCAATTAATACAGTTTAAATATAGGAAGACCACCAGGCATGTGTTATATAAGCCGTTCTGTATCAGTATTAATGTGAAACATATTAAGGAAATGAAAATACTTGGCAGCGTAGGTCAGGACGTCTGGCGTCGTCGCTCGCACCAACCAGTGAAAATAAACACCATTAGGCTGGTTGCAGTACTGACAGGTTTCACGTAGATTTCCAATATTATTTTTTCCTTAAATAGAGACTAGGACGTGGCAAAAAAAGAAAGAGTCAATTATGTGCTAGGGTTATTTAATTTTCAGTTTTTTTTTTTCTTTGTACGTTGTGCCTTGTGTAAGGTGTAAATTGGAGAATAAATTAATACTTTTTCTTTACACTTAGTAAGCCCTTGCCGTAACAAGTTAACTTCTTGGTAGGATTGATTGCTGAAAAAAAACTTTTTGCTTTTACACGGCAGCACCCCTGTAGTAAATGAAAACGTTAGCTGCGCTCCTGTTAGAGCCTCCGGTAATAGAGCACGAACATACATTTGGTGTTACAAGCTGTTGTGATGACGGGCCTGTCACCTAAAAATCGGCGTAGAGCGGCCAATATACGCGTGGGTTTGATATTTTAAAAATGCAAATGACTTTTATAGCAAAAAAAAACGTAGGAATTGTTATTTTCGTGTCTGGCATGAAAGAAAAAGAGATCGGGTGACAGAAGTCAGCATTTAGCAAGACGCGAGGATAATGCAGTCCTGGAAATATAAATATTTCAGACTATTTACGGTCTTACTCTTACGTGGACTTTTCTGCTATATACGGGCACTGAGTGGAGGATAGATGGATGTTTGTTATTCTGTTACGCAATTACTACTTAAAGGATGTTAATTATTTTTTGCAATAATAGCTATCACTTCTGAATAACACATAGGCTACTTTTATAGTAACAAATGTTTACAATTCTCCTCTTTTATTTATATATAGTTACAAACTTAGGTTGACGAAAATCGCATGAAAATTCAATAATTTCGTTCGTTTGTTCATGAGCTTTTCGCAAACCAAACAACAGACGGATTATTTTTGGCCGAATCTTGACATTTCGCCGAGTTTATAATTATGCCCCACTAGTTTTCAACCACGTGGTTGTCGAGATGTCGACTTTACCCTTGAGGGTTGGAATTTTCAAAAATAAAATAAAATCTATAAATATTCTAGGACAATTCACACACGGTCATCTGATTCCAAACTAAGCAAAAATTGCCTTAAATGGTTATGGTTTAAGATCTTTATTTCTCAAAAAGAATTACATTCACTTACATGAGAAAAACTTATTTCTAATTGGGATACATTAGACGACGTGACGCGAATACTTAATAAAAACGGTTAAATATAATCCTTTATCAAAAATCTTTTCTTATTGGATAATTTCTCTTCACAAAGAACGTACTCTCCATGTTGCATGTCTCTAGGATAGGGCTGTGCGTTGATATACCAACCATTTGCCAGTCAGTTTACCATTTTATATTATAATAAATGTTTAATCAAATAATTAAAATGTTGTATTATAAGAAGTAGAAACGTAAATAAAATACAGGTAAAAAAACCTTAACACAAACGTTTGATAATTTCCTTTCACGTAACCAACTTTAATAATTTCGTAAAAGTCCCAAAACAAATATTTCTCATGTACAAACAGCCTAACCCGCCATGGCGTATACAGGGGGTTATTACTAGGGCTGACCTACCGGTCGACAACCCTCCGAATGGGGTCAGTGGGGGCGATCTCACTCTCTTTAAATATTCAGTACATTTATTAACCTTTGTGATGCAAGCGGTATTATACAAGAGCTCTAGATAAGTGGGCGATAATTGGTAAGTGCAGTTGAATGGGGTAGCGATTTGGGGTTTGAAATCAGTGTTATGGAGCTCCGAAAACGGTAGCGAAGATGTATGGTATTTGGAATGAAAGTGAAGCAGTGACCGAATGTATAGTCCTTTCCTTGATCACGAAAAATACTTGAAAACGACTTGCATCAAAATGTATTTTTAATGTTTGGTGAACGTTCCCAGAAAGAATAATTTAAAATAAAAAAGAATAGAAAATTTGAAAAAAAAAATCAAATAACGACAATTTTTATTTCCAAACATACGGTTATAACGGGGGATAGTTATTTCGGAATAAATTATTATAGCTACTTTTACATACGTAACCGTGTCTTAAACCGATATATAACACAATTCATATTTCCCATGTACCTAAAAAATTGCGGACGAGATATTTTTAACTAGAAGAGTTTATTTTGTAAATGAGTTACATGTGACAATTTTACACGTCTGTACATGGGGCCGGCTAGGCGGCTGTCGCTGTACTACATGACATACCTGAGCTGACTGCCTACCCTCTGGGGAATACCGGCGTAATATTCTCATTATTTGATATTTCTTATCAGACATACAAAGACGTCAAGAATAAAATATGAAGTACTGAGTTCATTGTTTGTGGAATTAACATTATGTTTGAGAAGCAATTAACAGTACCTAATATTTGCACAAGAACAAAGCTGTTGGCAGTTGTAACTAGGCATGTGGCTAATTTGCATATAATACTAGGTTTTACCCGTTACTCTGTTTTCGTATGAATGTAGGCTGTCTTAAATGCAGACGAATTGGCGGGCTCATAAGCAGTTTACGTGTCTTTTCAAGATAACAATTCTTATTTGTCTTTTAATCTCTCGCTCAAACGTCCAAAATACCAATAATCAAAATTGTTTTAGTGGTTTAGCCGTAAAAGTGTAACAGACAGACTGGTACTACAGGGTATATCCATCCATACTATATATACTGTTACGTAGGTAGGTATTGGTGACGCAAGTGCCGATTGTTCCGGGCACATTTACTAGAAAATTCGGGAAAGTTCCACAACGTTCTAGAACGTTCGATGGAGTTCCGAGGGGTCATTCGAGAAACTTCCAGATCATCGTCGATCATTCGCGATGTTACTGGAATGTTCTCGAATGCACCTGGGTACCTCGGGTTGTCGAACTTTCTAGAAAATGTGACCGGACGATATAAATAGCTGACGGTCCCCGCGCCGTCTCAGTTCTGTTTTGGGAACGAAACAGTGAACATCGCCGCGAAGCGGAACTACGACTGCGATACGAAGTGTGTGTTTTGTGTAGTGCTGTGTTAGTGAAGTGTTTTTGTGTTGGTGAATTCTTAATAAAGTTAATCGTGTTTTTTCGAGTAAAACTGTTATTATTTATCCCGAACCCCAGCTCGTAACAAATTGGTGTCAGAAGTGAGGGATAAATCATGCCGGTTTTACCGAAAGACGACACGGAAGGAATCCGTACGAGGAGCCAACGCCAGCAAGAGGTGGACCAGAGACGATTTGACCCCACGTCGCAGCACGTACCGGGTGGTAGCCAGCCGACGACGGAGCCAGCGTCAGCTCAGGTATCTGGTGTTTCTGCAGCATCGACCACTATGGACCTTTCTGCTCTGATGGTACTGCTGCAAGAACAGGCCCGCCAACAGCAGGAACAAGCCCGCCGTTTGGAAGAACAGCTCAAGCGGGACAAGGAAGAACAGGCCTGCCGACAAGAAGAACAGGCCCGCCGTTTGGAAGAACAGCTGCAGCGCGACAAGGAAGAGCAGGCCCGCCGACAGGAGGAACAGATCCTCCTGATCAAAGACCTACATGCGACGTTCGGCAAAGATATTGGAGCCGTGAAGGAAAAGGTTGAGCTTCACGAGAACCGCATCTTCGAGGCTGAAACCAAGATCGCTGACATCCAGAAAACGTTGGGATGTCTGAAGTCTGGTGGAGGTGAGATTGCGGCCCCTGTTGTTGCCGCACCATCAGTGCGTGGATTTAAAGCGCCTCCTTTCGACGGAACATCTTCCTGGCCCGCGTACAAGCTTCAATTTGAAGCTGTAAGAGAATCAAATGGCTGGACGGATGCGCAGGCAAAGACCGCACTCACCTTGGGCCTACGTGACCAGGCGTTAACAGTTTTAGAGGCACTCGGCAATAATGTCACGTATGGGCAGCTTATTGAAGCCTTGGAGTCTCGGTACGGGGACGCCCATCTGGAGCACGTCTTTCGTGCTCAGTTAAAAGATCGCGTGCAGCGCAGCGGGGAAAACCTGCAGCAGTGGGCCCTGGAGGTGGAAAAACTGGTACGGAAGGCTTACCAGTCTGCGCCTGCTCTCATCGAGGGAAATTTGGTGCAAGCGTTCGTCGATGGCATACGTGACTTTGAAGTCAGAGCTGCTGTGAGACTTGGGCACCATGAGACTTTGAAGGCAGCCTTGGCCAATGCACTGCACTGGAGGTGGAGGCAGTGAGGCAAGACCACCGTGCCCATCGCATCAGGGAGATTGCGGCATCTTCACGTGACCGTTCTAAGTACAGTCCCACATGCTACAATTGTGGGGGAAAAGGTCACATTCGAACGAGTTGCCCTAAGCGAAGAGATTCCAGCGAAGATCAGACCCGGGAAAGAAGTGCGGCTGCTGCCTCTACTCAGCAGCAGGGAAACGAGTAAAAGCCAGAACTGCGGGGTGGGTGCTGGCTGGTGGTCAAGGAGCCCCAAGGATATCGATCTCACAAGCCCATAATGGGAACAGCCTGGTTATCAAAGGTGAAGTGAATGGAAGACCATGTAAGTTGACATTGGACACTGGAGCTTCTCGCACGGTAGTCAGTTCCCGAGTAAATCGTCTTCTTGGGGACTTCTTCAGCAAGTATGACCACATTAATTTAGTAACAGCTACTGGTCAGCACATACCTGTCCGAGGCGAGAAAGAGGTAAAGTTGAAGCTGGGTAGCACAATTTATCGGCATAAAGTCATCGTAGCTGATATAGAAGACGAGTGCATCCTAGGATTAGACTTTATGCGACAGCACTGTTGTAAGATCGACGTGAATCAGGGAGTCCTGAAGTGTGGTTCGGAAGAAGTCTTCATGGAAGGTGCACCATCAGGGAAAGTGCACTGCTTGAAGAAGACTGTTCTTCCTCCCAGGTCGGAATCGATAGTTCCAGTTAGCCTTCCACGCAATACTGGACCGAAAAATAGATGCATTCTAATTGAAAGATTGGACGAGAACCTCCCATGGAAGATGGCACGGAGCTTAGTACGAGCAGTTGATGTTGCAACTGTACGCATCCTGAATCCAAGTGAACAAGCACAAGTTATCCAGAAAGGTACGTTGATGGGTACCTGTGAGGAAGTAGCATGGATGCGTAATTGCCAACATCCGCCTTCTCGAAACGTTGCTCAAGATGATTGTCGCACAGATTTATCTGCGAGAGAAATGGATAGGGCTAAGAAGATGTTACTTCAATACGCCGATATTTTCTCTGCACATGACGCTGACATAGGGAAGACTGGATTAGTTCAGCACAGAATCAACACGGGAAATGAATTACCTATTCGTCAGCGACCTAGAAGGTTACCAGTGGCAAGAGAAAAGGAAGTAGACGCTATGATTGAAGGGATGGTAAAGGATGGTGTTATAGAGCCTTCATCTAGTCCCTGGTGTTCTCCTGTGGTCCTGGTGAAAATGAAGGACGGCAGCATGCGGTTTTGTGTGGATTATCGTCGGCTGAATGACATTACAAAGAAAGACAGCTATCCATTACCCAGGATCGACGACACTCTTGACACGCTGTCAGGAATGAAGTGGTTTAGCACGTTGGACCTAAAAAGTGGCTACTGGCAAGTGGAAATTGACCCTAAAGATAAGGAGAAAACCGCATTCTCTACGGGAAAAGGACTTTGGCAATTTAATGTTATGCCATTCGGATTGTGCAACGCTCCTGCAACTTTTGAAAGGTTAATGGAGCAGGTACTCACTGGTTTGATTGGAGACGCCTGTTTAGTCTATTTAGATGACATCATCATTGTGGGCCGCACATTTGAAGACCACCTTAAAAATCTGGAACGAGTGCTGTCTAAAATCCGAGGAGCTAATCTTAAGTTAAGTCCAAAGAAGTGCACCTTCTTTAGACAACAGGTTAGTTTTCTGGGGCACGTTGTGTCTAAAGAAGGAGTGCAAACGGATCCAGAGAAAATCGTCGCTGTCAAGGAATGGCCAATTCCAAAAGATAAGACGCAGGTCAGAGCATTTTTGGGTTTGTGCTCGTACTATCGAAGGTTTGTCAAGAATTTTGCAGACATCGCCAAACCATTACATAAGCTTACCGAGGAGAAGAGACCTTTCTGTTGGGATGATAGCTGTGACATGGCTTTTGAGGAGTTAAAGAAACGGTTGTGTAATACTCCGGTTTTGGGCTATCCTGATACAGAAAATGAATTCATAATTGACACGGATGCGAGTAATACTGGAATTGGCGGTGTGTTGTCTCAACGAAAAGGAGATCATGAAGTTGTGATAGCTTACTTCAGCAAGTCTTTATCGAAACCGGAAAGGAACTATTGTGTCACGAGACGCGAACTCCTCGCCGTTGTGAAGACTTTGCAGCATTTCAGCAAGTATTTATTGGGACGCAAATTCCACCTTCGAACTGACCATGCTGCATTGAAGTGGTTGCTACAGTTTAAGAATCCGGAAGGGCAAGTAGCAAGATGGATTGAACTGCTGCAAGAGTTTCACTTCTCAATTGAACATCGCAGTGGGAAGTCTCACGGTAATGCAGACGCTTTATCACGAAGGCCTCGTCCGGAGGATTGCAAGCATTGTGTCAGGCAAGAAGCTAAGGAAGCAGTTCCTGTCAGAATGCTAAGAACAGACCTAAGTGATGAGTGGAAGGAAACTCTACAACTTGCTCAGCAGAATGACTCGGATATCAAGCCAATTCTCGAATGGATTAAAGCTAATGCTTCTAAACCAAAGTGGTGCGATGTTGCAGCATTGAGTACAACCACAAAGAGCTATTGGGCACAGTGGGAAAGCTTGGTACTCCAAGATGGTGTCTTGTGCCGTAAATGGGAAAATGCTCGTGGAGACAAGTGCCATCTGCAAATGGTCGTGCCGAAATCGAAGGTACCAGAAACTCTTCGGCTCTACCACGATGGATGTTCCGGAGGACACATGGGGGTAAAAAGGACTCTGTTGAAGATCCGAGAACGGTTTTATTGGATCCATTGTCGAGAGGATGTTGAAGATTGGTGTCGCAAATGTACCAGTTGTGCGGCAGTAAAAGGACCTCAAACACGCAGCAGAGGAGCACTGAAAGTGTACAATGTAGGAGCCCCCTGGGAACGGATAGCACTAGACGTCGCTGGCCCATTCCCTGAAAGTGAAAGCGGAAACAAGTACTTCTTGGTTGTCATGGACTATTTTACGAAATGGCCGGAAGTTTTCGCCATTCCTAATCAAGAAGCTTTGACAGTTGCTGACAAATTAGTCCACGAAGTCTTTTGTCGGTTCGGGGTACCCTTAGAAATCCACAGCGACCAAGGAAGAAATTTCGAATCTCAAGTTTTCCAGGAAACATGTCGCGTAATGGGTACTCATAAAACTAGAACCACGTCATATCACCCACAATCTGATGGAATGGTGGAAAGATTTAATCAGACACTGGAACGATATCTGGCCAAAGTTGTAGCGAGCAGACAACGGGATTGGGACAAGCACATACAGCCGTTTCTTCTGTCCTACAGAAGTGCTGTTCACGAAAGCACAACTGTAACACCAGCCTTTGCAAACTTTGGAAGAGAGTTGCGGTTACCGGCAGATTTAATAACTGGCATCCCCCCTGATTCACCAAGCAGCATAACAGATTATGCCAATGACCTGCGTAACAAGATGAATGACGTATATGAGCATGTCAGACAGTCAGGCCAGCAGATATCTGAGAGGATGAAAACTCGCTATGACCGGAAGATGAACAATAGCGGATTTGATGAAGGTTCACTGGTGTGGTTGCATAACCCAGTGCGTAGTAAAGGGAAGTCGCCTAAACTACAGGCAAAATGGGACGGACCATACCAAATTGTGACCAAAATCAACGACGTCACCTACCGGATACGAAAGAGTACGAGAACTGCTCCTAAAATTGTTCATGTAGATCGTCTGGCACGATACTACGGGAATAATGATGCTCGGGACGAGCATGTCTTAGGAGGGGGCAGTGTTACGTAGGTAGGTATTGGTGACGCAAGTGCCGATTGTTCCGGGCACATTTACTAGAAAATTCGGGAAAGTTCCACAACGTTCTAGAACGTTCGATGGAGTTCCGAGGGGTCATTCGAGAAACTTCCAGATCATCGTCGATCATTCGCGATGTTACTGGAATGTTCTCGAATGCACCTGGGTACCTCGGGTTGTCGAACTTTCTAGAAAATGTGACCGGACGATATAAATAGCTGACGGTCCCCGCGCCGTCTCAGTTCAGTTTTGGGAACGAAACAGTGAACATCGCCGCGAAGCGGAACTACGACTGCGATACGAAGTGTGTGTTTTGTGTAGTGCTGTGTTAGTGAAGTGTTTTTGTGTTGGTGAATTCTTAATAAAGTTAATCGTGTTTTTTCGAGTAAAACTGTTATTTTAATTTATCCCGAACCCCAGCTCGTAACAATACTATATTCTATAATATTTTTAATGCGAAAGTAACTCTGTCTGTCTGTCTCTCTCTCTGTCTGTTACGCTTTCCCGCTTAAACTATACTGAACCGATTTGAATGAAATTTGGTACAGATATAGTCTGGGACCCGAGAAAGAACATAGGATAGTTTTCATCCCGGAAATTCCGCTGGAACGGGAACTATATCACGCAGACGAAGTCGCGGGCAGCAGCTAGTACAATATACATATGCTTCGCTCGGATGTTCCAAATTTTTGAAGTTTCTTCTTTCTTATCATACTCCTACCTCCATCTTAAATCACTCCATCAATGCTGAAACCTGCATTAAAATGTTAGTAGTTTAAAAGGTCTAAGCGAACAGACATCGGAAATCGGAAACAATTTTATTTTTACTATGGAACTAGCGACCCGCCCCTGTTTTGCACGGGTGTTAAAAATCGTTGTAAATCACGGCTTTTTTCTACTAAAAAATTTATGCATCTAACATTATTGAATAGTCAAACGAACTTACCTGTAAGTGAAGTTCGACGGTAATTATGCTTGTTGCTGTCTTGTCCGAAGATGATGAAAGTATACAAATGTAGTTACGGCATTTCAGTCGTCGGCGCCACATAATTTTGAAGGAATAAAATAAAATTTTACGGAACGCATTCCTTTATGTGCTCTGTCCTGTCACTGCAAGCTAACGTCATTAAGTTCACAGCGATTTTATTGGTTTTACAACACAGGGCCCATGCTCATGAGCCCATTAGCATGGTATGTTTGGGTTGGGAGGGACTCATCATCTTCGGACAAGACAGCAACAAGCATAATTACCGTCGAACTTCACTTACAGGTAAGTTCGTTTGACGATTCAATTATGCTTGTTGCTGTCTTGTCCTCGATGATGAAAGTATACAAATGTAGATGTTCAAAGAGCAGTTGTAAAATCAATAAAAAAATATTACAAAAAAAAAAACAAGAAAATAACATCGAAATTTCAAACTTCGAGATTCCGTAGCGGAGTCCAGTTTGATATGTTATTTTTCATAAAAATTAATAAAAAGCAAAGTCAAACAAAAATTTATTGAAGTTAATTACTGAATTGATATCTGGTATTGGTACCTGAAAGTATTTTAATTGGTACTAAAAATTGCTTTGAGGTTTATTATAAAATCTCTCAAAAGTTTTGACTCCACAGTTTTACTAGCCGCTCTCCTCTTGTCATCAATATTTACCCCTTTCCTTTATGCTGCTGATGTTGTTGCAAACATGCAACTATGTGTTATATCAATTTCAATCTCTACCATAACTTCTTTGACCCATCGGCTGATTATACTGGGCCCAAAGCTTTATAGGGCTTACCAGTTGGAACATTAAATAACTACAGGTTCACAGACCTTAAGTTAATTATAAATAATAACTACAACTCTAGCGGAGCAAACTCCTATTCTAGTATGAAAGAAAATACTAGTTTAAAAAAATAGGGGTTGATATGTGCCCGATGTTTTAAATAACTGAGCAATCTTAATAGCAGCCTTCTTCTATCATAAACTTATTAATTATTATCTTATATATAAAATTCTCGTCCTCCAAACAGCTTTACCGATTTTACCAAATTTTATGTGCATATATTCAGTATTTTTCATAACCCTAAGTGATAAGGGTTGTTCACCCTTAACATTTTTAACGCGGGTAAAACTGCAGCAGAAGGCAGCTAGTTATTTTATATTAACGAGATAGTTTAGCCCGTACCTTTATAAAACATTAATAACGTTAACCATTATCTTGGTAACAGTCTATAAATCATTGCAGTAAACATTTATTCTAAAGAATTCAATATCATTAGGTACAAAACGATTTATTCCAATTATTATCGTATTTATATTCTGGAGGTTTTAATATAGAAAAAACTCGAATAAGCTTTACACTTTTTCATTTATACCTAAATGAACTCCTTTAAAGCTAGAGCAGATCTAGTGAAATTTAAGCTTCCATAAAAAACTCCTTGTAACAGGCTTTATAATATTTGTTTTTTGGAATTTACAGTATTTAGCTCATCCTAGAATTGCTTGTGAGTATTTATTCAATAGTTTAGATATTAGACACAATATTATCTCAACTGTTTCATAACTTTTTCATAAAATAAATGTTTTCCTAATAATATTCCTTCCTTCCTTTTCAACTTTTGGTGAAGGCTTTAAAAGGTTGAAATATAACAGGTTCATCTATTAACCATGTTTTGTATGTATACAGCCATGGTTGAACAATTCAATAAGGAACTACTTACTTAGTAGTTCCAGATCCATAAATTATTATTGATCTGTTGGTAATAGCTTTTTCTAGTCTTGATAACAATAGAGATTGGAGGGAAAGCATAAAGTGATGAAATCTTGACCAATCTAATGTAAATGCATCAATTGCTACTGCCTTTGGATGTGGGTTCTATGAGACATAACTAAGGCACCTTGTGTTAGTCCAAGTTGTATTCAAATCAATTGGAGGTTCACCAAAGTAAGGTGTTTGATAATGATCATTATCACCATTAGTCCAATCTTCAGTATTGTTCAAATCCTTTTATACATACTCAAAATCTGATTTATCAGTCTTTATTAATGTTAAAGTATATTTTTACATAAAAGTATGTTTCAAATAATCATAAGTTTCTCACCATTACCAAATTTTGTTAGTGATTAGGAAATAATAGCAGATTAAAAAAAAATTCTTAATATTGGAATATTAAATTCCTCCTAATCTATTAAAGTAAGATATTGCAGTTATTATACATATAATCTTGTAACAAAATTTCACAATCTCTAAAAACTTCCCTCCAAAATACTTTAATCCAGAGAGAGTTGCAATTAATTCCAATGAATATTAGTAATCTGGGCTTTTCAATCAGTCCACTAGTAGTCTGACAGCCACTTCCCATACCGTGAAGCATCAGTAAATGGTTCTCACTTAAAAATACCTAGTCTTTCTAATAGGACTGCCTGAGATTATTATGCTAAGCAATCACCATTACATCACCATTATGTTATCGTCTTATTTACATTGTAGAGCTCAATGTTGTGTTTACGCTGTAATTGTCATAATAATATTTTAATGTGGGATATTTAAAAGGTTGCTCAAGTTCCTTGGCATAAATAAAGAATGCCATATTTAATGGCTGGACAAACTGATATTAAAGTTTCAATAACTAAGAAATCTAACCTGAAGGTTAGACACATTAGATTATAATTAATTAATAATTTTATTAACTCTTTCTATGTGCTTTTGTAAAGATTTTTAACAATGGTATTGTTAATTAACCAAGTGTTGTCTTGGTGAAAAGGTTTCAATATTCTTTCTACAAACCAAACCAAATTTTTTCTACATTTACAAATGCTTGCGTATTTTCCAGACATTGTAAGCAATTATTTCCTTTACAAAGGAAAGAAATTGTAAAGGTATATCACTGATGTGAAGCTTCTTTCTCTTAAGTACGTAGGAAAGCTCTAACATGTTTCATAATCTTTGTAAATATTAGTGGAGCAGTATGCAAGCCAAAACCTAATACCAAAAACTGTTAACACTCGAAAATTTCATGAGAAATAAATCTCAAGGATTTTTTACTCATTTTCTTCTTATTGAGTTGCAGCTATAAAAAATAATCTTTTAAATATAGCTTTACAAGAAAATTGTCTTTAAGTTTCTGTAAAAAAAACTATATCTGTCTTGCAGGTTAAAATGTTCTGTTTTTAAAAAGTATTTAACTTTTTTAAATTTATCTAATAATTATTTATTTAAAATGAAGAGGAATTTTTCCTCAAGGTGCATAATGTGAATTATTGGTGAACTAAAGTCACCTGTGACTTGATCTATATATCTATAGCTTGTATAGACAAAAAAAAATTATATACATATGTATATATGAATTTCAAATATTAACTTTACTCTAAATTAGAGAACTTACTATTCAGAGTTAGCTCTGATGTGGTTTGGTATGAAAAGGTATTTTATACACTAACAACACCCCGTCAACAATAATAGGGTCTGTTGTGATTTGTTTTCAATCACAAAAGTAAGATATAAGTCTGCCCACCTGTGCAGTTACTTGCAGCGTTGATGTTTCCTCTTCCACTCCTCCCATTTCCCGTCCACAGCTGGTGCTCTTAATGTTGCCCCCCCCCCCCCCCTCTGCTCTTCATGTGTGAGGGAGTAGGGTCCCACCAGTTTAAAGCTTTATTTTAACTAGTATTTTGATCTAGAAACATATGAATTATGTCTACGAGTAAACTTAATTTTTCAGTAACTTTTAGTTCCTGACCTGGTTTCTGAGCTGATTAAGAGGCTCTTAATTTTTCAGTGGAATCTTCAGTGAAGAGGTAACTTTTCAACTCTTAATGTTGCAGAAAAAACTTTGCATGTTTTTATTTATTACTGATAGCGGGAGAGCTCTATGTCCCTGTGTCCAGGTACATTATTGAATCGCTCAACAGCGATGAGGCATTATTCACTTTTAATAATTTCAATCTTGTTAATTTGAATGTCTTAGAGACACATTTAAAGGCCTAAGCCTAGATGTAATAGCGCAGCAGCAATCTGCCGTTGTTGTGGGTAATAAAAACCAGCCCTTGAGTTTCTAATGTTTCTTCCTGGGGCGATTCCTCTTCAGTGCGTCTTCCATATCTACTTCGGATTGCTCCTTTTCAACCACCTTTGGAGGGTCAATTTCACTATGATCATGCAAGTCAAGTGAATGAATTGTTAACTAGTTCTGGTGCTCTAGATGCCCATGCCAACAAGCCTTTGCACATTGTAACCACGTAAGCCCCCGCAGGACTTCCCTTTAAGGTTACAGAGCAATATTATAACCACGTAAGCCCCCGCAGGACTTCCCTTTAAGGTTATAAAGAAACAGTCAACCACGTGTGCCCCTAAAGAACACCCCACAGGTCGCTTAGTTTATAACATAGCCATGTTTGACCACGTACGCCTTCGCAGGACGCCCCTAGGTCAGGCCAGTCGTTTTTAGGCTCAAAATGTTCACTCATAGTGCAACTACGTACGAAGCTGCGCGCGCGCCCAAGGTTTCAATTAGCGATTATTCGCAGGTATTGGTCTTTCCATGCTTGGCACGATTATATTCTTGGCATTTAATAAGCCGATAATAGCATAAAACTTCACGTTAAGCGGCAAAAAATCTTAGGTACTTTCCTCGGAATCGGAACTTAAATTGTTGATCCGCCTCACGAAACTTTTAATTTTCTTTATTAAATGAATTCTTCCAATTATCCTTCCATCATTTGCCTATATTTTACACATTTTCACTAGAATTACTAGGTTTTTAACGATGAAACAGAAAATTGTACAGAGAAGTCGTGACGCCATATCTTGACATAAAAACCGAATGACGTTAGCTTGCAGTGACAGGACAGAGCACATAAAGGAATGCGTTCCGTAAAATTTTATTTTATTCCTTCAAAATTATGTGGCGCCGACGACTGAAATGCCGTAACTACATTTGTATACTTTCATCATCGAGGACAAGACAGCAACAAGCATAATCAACCTTATTCTCAAATCACTCTATCTATTAAAGACCCGCATCAAACAAAACCCGTTGACTTTGTTTTATACTATGTAGTGAAGATTAAGTTGTATAGTTTGCCCGCTATTTCTTCTGTTAAAGTCACGTAAGAAGTTACCTACGTTCTTACTTGTGACTCCAAGATTACCTACTCCATGCCAAAATTTATCGAATCAGTTCCGTGGTTTAGTCATAAATGTTAATATTGTGTTTAAAATCTGTATAAATATTACTTCAACAACAATAAACCGGAATTTTCTTTCTCTTTCTTTTTTTTTTTGGATAGTGGGAAATCACCCAATGACTGCTACCGTCCTGGGTGCGGCGGGAGGGCGTGTCAGACTCTTACTGACTAAAACCCACTCATGTTCCTTCGATTGCCCTTTATGTTCCAGGGTCACGGTAACTATTATAAACATTCCGCAACCCCGGCAGGCGTTGGCCCTGTTGGGCCCCTTCCTGTGCTGACTCCTTCTCTTTGAGGCGCGCGTGGAACAATAACGCGCCGTCGACGCGGTCCTGGTCCTAGCCGGACGGCGAGCTACCCATCGCTCGCCATCCGCAGAACCGTGTCTACGGTGGCCGGTAGTCGTCTTGCGACTCTCGACGTCTTTGCCTGGGTCTTTGTCCGGGGCGAGAGGCTCGTCGTTGCCTCTCGCGCGCCGCCACTTCCTTCACTAGCATAACTGCTTCGCAGAAGGAGGCGGCGGGATCCCATTCCGTCTCGCCCCGCAGCATGGCCTGAACCAGCGCTGGGCGCGAGAGGTCACCGCCGCCGATCGCCTCTACGAGGACACTTCGATGGTCCGCCCATGCGCGGCACACATCCACCGTGTGCTCGACCGTGTCCTCCAGGCGACCGTTGATTTTCTTTCTCTTTCTTCCCAGCATGGTTTGGCCAACTGCAGAACGAGTAGAATACGAAACTTCGACGCACAAAATATCTATAAAAATGCTAACACGATGCTACAAAATTGCGATGCACGTTACTGCAAAAGACCGTCTCTGCGAAGCAACTACACTGCAGGGCTCTCCACGATGTCCTTGATGCGGTGGTTGTAGTCTAGGTCGGCCCTGTCGTTTTTTTTTTATATCGACCGACCATCAGGTCTGCCGACACTTTTGCTTGCTGAATACCGGCTGAAGAGATCACAACAAGTCTTGAAATTGCTTTAATTATAACCGTTTACGCGTCCCGATTGCTAAAAGGAATTCAAACGGTTCACAGGTTCCCAAAATACAAACCAGTGACGGACGGTTTGACGGATTCATAATCCAGCTTACACCATTGTTTTACCAATGTGTGCTAAGGTGGCGGCTTTTCATTTACATTAGTGTAGATTGGGAAAAGCCCACCACATTATCCATTCATATCTCCATTCGAATCTGTAACATCCTATTTTATGTACCTGCAATCTATGCAAATAAAATTTTACTTTACTTTACTTTATTATTGTACGATATTTTGCCTTTTCCCCACTCTAGTGGTAGAGAATTTTTAAAGAATTAAGGCTCAATTCACACGTACCACAACCACACCACAGCGACAACCACACCACAACGCCGCGATGTGGTCGGGCGTAAATTTTGTATTGAAAATGAATATTACAATTCACACGCACCACATTTTGTGGTTGTTATCGACCACCTGTGTAATACGACTACATCGCAACCACATCGCGACGGCAACGCGGCGGCAGCGCGGCCACATCGCCACGACATGACGTCCACGCGCGCCTAGTTGGCGCCTGCGCTAACCACATCGACATTTTGTGGCTACCACAACGCAGCTGCAAAAAGCCGCTGCGACACTATTCACACGTAACCACATCTTGACCACATTTTGTCGCTGCGACGTGGTGTGGTTGTGGTACGTGTGAATTGACGCTAAGTCCGCTATAGTGCAATGTTTTTATTTGTGCGTAAAGTTTTACTTAATAAATTATTTCCAACCATTAAAGGCCCTAAAAGCAACAAAGGCAATCTCTAGGAAAGTAAGTATCAAGTCTCTTATATTATTTTCTTATTTCGACATTTTCTCCTTGTCACACAACCAGTTGAGTAACACCCTTTCGTTTTAAAAATAGAATAAGTATCCCGTATAAAAAAGCACTCATCAAACAACGCAGACGAAGTTTCGGGCAGAAACTAGTCTTCTATAAAGTTTTCTATTTCCGGCCTGAGCAACTGCAAGTGTAAATATTTAATTCCACTTCGATCAGGGTATTGAATCGAACAGGCCAACAACCCATGGTAATTTTACTTGCTCGCTGTGCTGTAAGTAGGTTAGAAAAGAATAGTAAAACAGATATCGATCCTTATTGCAGTCAGATTAGGTTGCTGTACTAGTGGTCAGAAAATGAAGCCTAGAGTAAAAGACCTATGTCACGGACTCTATAATAATTAATTTATTTAACTGCTATATCTATCTGTAAATTATGTTAACGATAGAATTTTGACTCTACAGTTTGTCTCTAGTAAACCTAATTCCAACGATATATAGGTTACTAGCTTTTGCCCGCGACTTCGTCCGCGTGATAAATAGTTCCTGTTCCTGGGGGATTTGCGGGACGAAAACTATTCTACGTCCTTTCGCGGGTCTCAGACTATATCTGTACCAAATTTCATTCAATTCAGTTCAGTGGTTTAGGCGTGAAGAAGAGACAGACAGACAGACAGAGTTACTTTTCCATTTAAAATATTAGTACTGATTGCAATAACCCGCTAAGCAAATATGAGAATAGACTATCTTTCTCAAAATTTTGGTAATATTTAAATTATTTTAATATAGGAAAAAACGTAGTAAGTACTCAAAGTAGACAAAATAACCAACTTTATTACTTTAAAATTATTTCTGAATCTCTAATCTTTAACTATAATTTCTTTTTTAAGCTTAACTATTTTTTTTAAGTTTCATTAACATATTAGGTACACACAACAAATTTCAATGTTACCGAGTCGTTAATTGTTAGTAGTTTGGCATATACTATGACGTTACACCAAGTGCGCCAAAAGTTACTTACTTTGTATAATTATAATTACTTTTATTGGTGAATATTTACAGAACACTTTTAGAATAACAAACTACGACAAAGCCAAAAAGAAGACATAAGTCTCTCCTAAAAACTAATTTGCAAAGCATACCCTATATTCCATTATACAAATCAATTTATTTCATCTAAACGTAGATATAAGTCCAAACACTAAACGCGGCCTCCAAAAAATTAGGCCAAGCCAGGTAACACGCGAAGCTAGCAACCGTAGACGTAACATACCCTACTTTAGTTCAGAATTTATCGTAGGTAGGTCGCCAATAGGCCCCGCTATTGGCCGATCAAAACGACGTAATAATTTCTAGGAACGATCGTATTATGTCAGTCTAGATCTGTCAAATATGCTCAACTTGCCTAGATTTTTGACGTTGATTGCATTTCTTTTTAGCTCAAACTTGCTAGATATTTGTTTGTTTTTTTTTTTAATATCCCAAGGTAAGCTCTGCTAAGAGCTTGTGTTATGGTAACCAGACAACTGATATACATACTTATATAATTTATAAATACATACATATTGTAGATAAATTACACCCAGACACAGAACAAACAATCATGCTCATCACACAAAGTTTGTTCTGGGTGGGAATCGAACCCACGACCTCCGGCTTAGCAGTCAGGGCTACTAACCACTAGACCAACAGGCCCGTCAAATATTGGTGTATCATATTTATACTAATCCTACTAATATTATAAATGTGAAATATTGTATGTGTGTACTGTGAGTACAGATTTTGTTACTCTTTAACGCAAAAACTACTGAACGGATTTCTATGAACCTTAACAGTGATAAAGCTTTCACCCGCGGCTTCGGCCGCGTTAATTTTGACACTTCCATCCCATATTTTATTTATCCCTTTAGGGTTGGAATTGCCAAAAATCCTTTCTTAGTGGTTACCTACTCTTCAAAAAGAATACATCCTCCAAGTTTCATGAACAGGTCTAGCGGTTTAAACTGTGCGTTGATATTTCAACAACCAGTTAATCAAACAGTGTACCATTTTATATACTAGGTGTATTTCTGATCTTGCACAAATATCAGCTGTTTCTAACAAAAGTTCAATGCCCGGACCTGTATGAAACAGCTGATATTTTTTTCGAGATTTCAGAGTTGGTTCCATAATAAAAGTTGTTTGTCTTCATGGATAGAATGATCTCCTAGCGGGTTGTGCAGGACCAAATACACCTTGTATAGGTATATAGATACATCAGGATAATAATAATATATAGGCTACATAACATCACGCTTTGACCTACGGTTGCGAAGCAATAATCAGATACATTATGTATGTAACGCAGATAAAACCGTGGTGGACAACTAGTAATAAATAGAGGTAAGGTTTGTGAGTTTGTAAGGAAGACCGATCCAGCCTGTCCCTTTGCTGCCCTCCAACGACGCTCTAAGCCGAGGTCCGTACCCCACAGGGGGTGCCCTTAGTGCTGTCGTTGTAGAATAAGGTTTTGCCCTGGCTGGAGGCCTAGAGCCACTCTTGGCAGCCACGGGATTGTCCGGTTAAGCAGCAAACAGCCTAGCGAGCTGAACTTCGAGATGCCCCAGTAAAAAAAAAGTGAGTTTGTAAGGTTGTAAGAAGTTTTCTCTGGATCTTCTAAACCGATTATAAAATTTCTTTTACAAATAAAAATTCACATTATTTGTAAGTGTCACAGTGAAGGCCATGAGGAGATAAAATTAGGGATAAAAGTTATAGGTGCAGGAAACGGGTAGAGTCAAGAAAATGCAAGACGACCTATAAAATCCGATGTGCGATATCAATAATAACTTAATGAAAACTAAATCCAAAACAGCACTTTGGTTACACAGAGTTGATGAACCTTAATCCGTCACCCCGGAACAAAGACAAGTTTATTAGGTCCCCCCCCCCCCCTCACATATAGAGCGGGGGGTTCACTCTTGCCACCTCGTAAACTGACGATTACCACATTTTATCATCGCGTTACTCAATGGAGAGTGAGGTTACGACCCCGGTGGACGCCTACGTAATATATTGATTTCTTTGGCAAATGGAATTAGGTGATGGAGATTGTGATTTATATGTAGGAGCTTCTATATATAGGAGGGGAAGATAGATGAGTACCGACTGGAATTAGTAATGATCTTTAATTATGAAACATGATTTTGAGGGCTAGAATTCCGACTTTAGCATGGGTTAAACATATGTGTGAATGTGAATGTAATAATAAAATCTATATTATATAAAATGCTAAACTGACTGATTAAAAGACTGACTGTTGATATACCAACGCTCAACCCAAATTGCTGGTCCTAAAAACATGAAACTTGGAGAGTGCGTTTTTGTGAACACTATATTATAGCCACGAAGAAATATTTTTTGGAAATTCGACACCTTAATAAGTAAACTAGTGGTTGAAAGTTAAACATCCATGCGGGCGAAGGCGCGGGCGAAAGCTTTTATCATCATCTCCCTAGCCTTTTCCCAACCGTGTTGGGGTCGGCTGCCAGCCTAACCGGATTCAGCTGGATACCGGTGTTTTACGTGGAGCGACTGCCTATCTGACCTCCACAACCCAGTAACTGGGCGACACGATACCTCTTGGTTAGACTGGTCAGAGTTTCTGGCTAACCAGTAACGACTGTCAAAGTTCTTCGAATGACAACCGGGACCAACGGCTTTACGTGCTTTCCGAGGCACGGGATGTCAGTGGTGTCTAAGATAAACTTTAGAAAGTACATAATTATGAATTGAAAAAGTCACATTGGTACTTGCCAGGATTCGAACCCACAACCTCTTACACGAGAGGCGGGCGCCTTATCCACTGGGCCATCACGACACAAAACGCGAAAGCTTGTATATACTTAAATAAAATTAAAAATCTTTATTACAAGCGTAAAGTGAAAGTTTTTTTATTAATTTAGATTTGGTTTCACTGTTTGTGCTGTGCGTCTGTGGAATGCTTTGTCAGATTCATTGCGAGATAGCCCTTCCTTAGAAGTGTTCAGGAAAGGAATTAGGAAACATTTCCTGTCTGTAGATTGATATATATGTATATTTATTTATTGTTGTATATGTAAATTTATGTATTTAATATTGTACATTTATGTATATGTATATAAAAAGGTATATTGTATGTAATTGTTTATTTAAGAGTTATTAATTATGTTTTATTTGTGCACATAAGCACATCCCCCGTTGCAAATCTCTCTTTAGCATTTTGGTTTGCTGGTAGAAAACCCATTTCGGGTTAAGCTCGCCATTGTACATAAGTTTTTATTTTAGTTTGCTTAAAGGTTGTATTTTTGTTTTATGTGCAATAAAGAATATGAATATGAATTGGTTACTGTTTCCAAACCTTAACCTTACTCTTAGATCTTATCACTTATCACTCGCCCTCAACGACCCCGGTAGCCACGAGCCCCTGAGAAAGATATCAACGACGTTATGATTACATATTTACTCCTTACGACATAATGTTTATCTTTTTGCGTAAGTAGCATAAGATAAACAACTATGTTATTGTTGAGGTTGAAAAACAAACGGTGCTATGAAAACAAGAGGTATCTCTTAGTACATTAACCTGGTTATACGAGCTGCAAGTCAAGATGTAGAGATTTCATGTTTTGTTAAGTAGCCTATCTAATTAGCATTAACTGATAAATTAAACTAAATGAAACCTGAGTTAAGTATTATTATGTAATTGTAATCGGTCTGCAATTCTTTTCTTTTTGCGATTGATCGATTAATAACCTAAAATTTCTAGCATTTAAAGTCACTAAAAACATTATGTGTAGTACTTACAAACTGTTTTTGTTATTCATAAATTAGTCCCATATATTATGGCGACTCATCATCATCTCCCTAGCCCTTTCCCAACTATGTTGGAGTCGGCTTCCAGCCTAACCGGATTCAATTGAATTTTCAGTACTATCACAGACGCACAACAAAATTCCAGCGGCAAGATAGAGACGGAGAATAACTAAACAAAATTAAGTGCTAAGTAACGTCTAGTTATCTTGACCTTAATTTTATTAACTAATTTAAGTCACTAAGGTTCAAAAGTGGACTCAAACCCCTAGGCATCACTCACAAGTGAACCCAGAGTGGTGCAGAGATTATAACAAGGCAGATAAAAAAACAGATTAAACTTCTAAAACAATATCTGCTCTGCCAATACCCTGTTATTTGTGGCGAAAAAGTTTCCGTAGTTCTTCACTCATGCAGTCAGTATAATGAAATATTTGCTAAGTTGATTGAACATAGGCCAGCTCTGTGTGGCCGGTAAATACTCGCTCAACTTAATAATAACTATTTATTTTGATCCGGCAAATATGTAGGTTTTTTAGTGTAGGTATTTAATAGATATTAGAAGGGGATCACTTGGATCAGTATCCCTATAGCCCTGTATCCGTATGCTCAGATGCTCATTTTAAGTTATCCGGATATAGGAAGCTAATCGAACGTATTTTGGAGGTTTGGGAGACAGAGTCTGTTGAAAAGGGAGGATCGTCTGACCAGACGGATGAATGTCTGGTGGGCTACTGCCCGGCAGTTCTAGTCGGGATTGTTTTGTGTTCGAATGTCGCCGATAACTCTTTTATCGCGATGTAGGATATCAGTTATAGTTCACATGTTCGGCGCAAGATGTCGCCAAAGTATTGTAACAAAACTAATTTACTTTTGGATAATGCATGAATTTGTTGAGATAAGTAGATTGAATATTATTAAACAATCATCATCACCACAGAAATGGACTTTAGAGCAAAAACGAAATTATCAATTTTTAATAGATAAAAGATTTTCTAACACTAGGCTACCTAATTACACTTTGAGACCTACGGGAGTGGAGAAGAGTGAAACCGTGAGGGACAGTTAGTCTTATCCATACTAATATTATAAATGCGAAAGTAACTCTGTCTGTCTGTCTCTTCTTCACGCCTAAACCACTGAACCGATTTGAATGAAATTTGGTACAGATAGTCAGACAGATAGTCTGGGACCAGAGAAAGGACATAGAATAGTTTTCATCACAGAAATCCCCCGGGAACGGGAACTATTAATCCACGCGGACGAAATCGCGGGCAAAAGCTAGTGTATGATAATTAAACCTTCGACGAAATTAGAAAGACAATGGTGCCGATTCTCTTATTCACAAACTAGACTAAATTTAAGTTAAATGCATCTTACTCTTTCCATTTTATTAAGAAAAGGACGGAACATAAAATACTAGTTAATTCCTGTCAAATTAAGACACTCCATAGATATTTTAGACGCGGTTATAAACATGGCGACATCGATTTAATTCAGGCGCTGTCTAATTTGACAGGATTAAACTAAAATGTATCTTCTGTCCTTTCATTTAACCCATTCGCAAATGGTGCGTTGGTGGCAATGAATGGGTTAAGAAATGGAAAGAAGGAGATGCATTTAACATAAATTTAGTGAAGTTTGTGTATAGCAGCGTCGAAAGGTTATAAGATTCCGGCACTCCATGTTCCTATAGGCACGAGGTTAAAATTGCTCCGCTAGGAACGTAGCGAGAGCAATAATTTGGAGCACTGTAGCGTGTGCATTGCGCTTCAATAGCCGAGCCGGCAATATTACTGCAGACGAGGCGTTGTAAATTGTACATCTATCTATATAAAATGGTAAACTGACTGCCGGATTGACTGACTGTTGATATATCAACGCACAGCACAAACCGCTGAGACATTTAACTTGGAGAGTATGTTCTTTGTGAAGAGTAAGTATTCACTAAGAAAGGATTTTTGGAAATTTCACACCTAAAGAGGTAAAGAGCTTTTTCCAAAAAAAAAAATTACCGACTTCAAAAACGAAAAGCACAAAAATAACTATTTCGGAAGTCGGTGGCTTTTCTTCTGCAGGCCTTTTTGATGTGTTGCCACCGACTTCCAAAATAGTTATTTTTAACCAATAGTGATCGTATATAGTTATAACCAATAGTGATCGTAATGAAGTTGTCACAATACAAATGATTGCTTGTATGTTTTTCCTACCTTTTTACTCTACCTCCTCCTTTTTTTAGGAGTCGGTTAAAAATAGGGTTTCATGGAAGTTCGACATCCACTCAGGCGAAAGCTAGTGGGTTATAAAAAGATAGGAAAAACATACAAGCAATCATTTGTATTGTGACAACTTCATTACGATCACTATTGGTTAGGGCGCTCGCCTCTCATGAATGGATGGGGTCCAAATCTGGGCAAGTATCTGTGCTTTCTTAGGCCCAAGTCACACCGGAATGGCAGCGGCCGGCAGCGGCGCGGCGAGCACTTTCAGTGTGAAATAATTTTAAACTTCAACTACATACTTAAAAGACTAAGTTGTATCGCTTGAAAAGCTAGAAAAGGTCGCGAGGCCGCCCGCGTCGCGGCGCCTCGCATTTCTTCCGACGCTGGCGGCCGCTGCCATTTCGGTGTGACGCGGCCCTTATGCTTACTTTGGACATCATAGACATTAGTGAAGGAATGAGTACTTCTTGGGAAATCATCAAATGACTCCTCTCGCTCTGGGCGGAGCGGAAGGGAGTATCAGACTCCTACTGACTAAAACACACCCATGTACCATAATAGCCCTTTGTGCCTGGGGCTGCGGTATCTCTTTCAACAACCCGCAGCAGAAAAAACTACCTTGCTTATCACACAAAGTTGGTCCTGGGTGGGTATCGTACAACACCACAACCTCCGGCTTAGTAGTCAGGTCCATACTTAGTTATTTGAATGTAAGCTTCAATCAATTGTTTGTATTGTGAGAACTCCAATAAGTACCCCAAACAATAGTTGACAAAAACACAGTCTTTTCTTCTCACTAGCGTTTGCCCTCTACATCGGCCACATTAATGTTGATTTTCGCTGTTGTAAACACCATGATCATTATCATCTCCTTGCGTCAGTTCAGTAAACACCATGTTCATTATCATTGCAAACACTGCTGAAAAATAGACAACTCCCAAGGCGCTCACGCCGCTCACATTACCCAATCTTCATCTATGCGCATATCGTTTTTGCCAACTGCCCTTCACAGCCCTTCGCAAATCGTCGCTCTATAGGGATATGGCTAGGTGCTTCCCACACTAAATACATACAAAAAAGGGAACTACCATGAAACTACAGACTAATTAAATAAAAACCTCCTCCATTTTTTATTTTTATTAAGTCCGCCATTGTACATTTTTTTATGTGCATGAAGTATACCTAAATAAATAAGTAAATATTTGAAGACGATTGATATCCCAATACTTATACTTACCTAGCAGCGCGGCAGCGTCCACAATTCGACAAAAAAGGTCACATGTCATTTCCATCAGCTCAAGTGTTTAGTCTCTGATGACCTGTCAATGACTACTACTTACTATTTATTGATCACATCGCTTTTTTATTAACACTGTGTTAGGATTGGTCGCCTGCGCATAAATTTGGAACGTGTCAATTCTTTCAATTGCTCGACAAAGCTGAATATTGAATAACGTTACGATGTTTTATTAAAAACTATTTTGTAGTTCAAGTCTTTTGACTGCAATGTTCATAATTGTTTGAATATAATACAAAACCGTAACCAAATACGCAAGTAGAATAGCAGGGGACAGCCATTCCTATTACAAAGGTCCCAAGATATAATATTATCTATCAGATACCTGAAAACGGTCATTGTTCTTTAACTTATAGGTACTATACCTATACTCTATAATATCTAACATCTAACCCTGAATATACGAAAACAATAATTACTGATCCTTTCATTTCTCCAAATAACAAGGACAAACTTATGGGTCAGCTGATGTGTACAATGACCTCTTTTCATATAAAAAATAGGGTTGTATGTATGTATGTATTGGGTGCCTTCACGACACTATTTTACAAATACTTCAGCTGTTAAAACCTTAAAGAGTAAGCGCCTTACTAATAAACGCTGCATAAAGTTATCACGTCGATTCTGTAAAATTCAAACAACAACTCGCAGGTTTATACGTCAAAAAATGTATGGTTACACAGGCTTTATTCATAGCATTACTTTACACAGTGATTATTAGTAAGGGCATAAGTATATAAAAACATCCGTTCATCCTAACCTACTAACTTTCGCTTTACAAAAAAGGTATATACCTACCTAATTAGATGTCACTGTAGATGTAGAATGCACTATCAAAAAACTTTTTTCAAAAAAATAATAACCGCCTTGGTGAAGTACGAAATTTAAGATAGTATAAACGTTTCCAGGCGAAGCTGCAAGAAACAGCTAGTCACATCCAGCGGTGTGTAAAAAACTGAAATTATATCTGATGGCTCTGTTTACTTATCTACTTTGTCGACTGTACAAAATATGTAATCAAGATACAAATTATGACGCAAATCTTAGGGTGCAAATTGCGTCAAAACCAAAAACCCGTCAGAGGATATCCTGTCTACGCAAGCCGGTCGAGTTTTGATAATTTCTGACGTACATACTTGGCGATATTGAGAGATTACATTATTTGCACGTATTCAAGCGTACGTGAGCGCCGACCGATCCTTGTTACTGCGTATGTATATAGAAATATACATATGTATGTACACGCAGGTAGATATGTATCAATAATTAGATAACTATTCAAACTAAATTGGTCAGTGAGGTGTGATAAAATCATCGTAACTCAACTTCAACTCTTTATTAATGGCATTTGTGGAAAACACACCACAATTCTGCCACGTCCATGTTTATTTTACAATATCTCAAACGAAGAAAAATTTATAACAAAAAAATATGCAATATGACAGCGTTGGTCTCCTCCTTGTGAAGAGACCTGGTCCGTCAGAGCCTCGTCAGTGAATCAGCAGGGTGTACCACGCGCAGGTGAGGTTGGCTTTGACCCTGGAGGTGATGGTAGGGCCACTTACACCCCAAAATCATCGTAGTAGAAATCTTTGTTGTTAAGGTATTCGTCCGAAAAGTACTAACTCAACCGCCGCATAATTATTTCTGCCGTAATGCACTGTTGTTGTTTTCTGGTTTGAAGGCTATGGGTGCCTTCTTCTTCTTGAATATTTGTTACTTTGATAGCAACGCATCTGCAAGCACTCTGGTACTGCAGATATCTAGAGGCAGAGATGATCATATAACATGGTGGGCCGTCACATTGATTGAAATTTTGCGACTTCATCCTCGTAGGAATTTAAAGTCAAATATTAGTAAATGCTAAATAGTATTATTAAGTGTGTATTGATAACTAATAAGTACCGTACACATACACATTTAAAGAGAAGACTACCGGATTACGCAAAAACGTGACTTTGAGATTAGACACCGCACGGTCACAAATTCACAATCATATCTTTTTTACTGATATCACAGAACAATCTATTTGTTTCCAACCTGTCTGCTTCATAATATTTAGCTGAACTAAAACTAAATTGTCGTTATGGGTAGTCAGAAGCCAGAAAGTCTGATGATACTCCTAGGAGTATTGAGTCGCCTAGTGAAGGGGTTGTAGAGGTCCGTATGATAAGCAGTCGCTTCATGTCAGACACTGGTATTCAGAGGAATCCGGTTAGGCTGGAAGCGGACCCCGATAACATGTGAATTCGGTTGTTGCTTAATAACCAGGTATCTACAAATTTACCCATTTTTTGGTGAGTTATTTCCATAAGGGCAATATGTTCCGGGGTTGCGGATTAGTTATAATAAGTACCTATTTACCGTGGCCCCGGAAGATAAAGAGCAACTTAAGGAACTTGAGTGGGTTTTAGTCAGTAAAAGTCTGACACGCCCTCCCCACCCCGCCCAGGACGGGGGAAGTCATTCGATGACTCACCAAAAAAAAAACGTCGTCTACGTCGCAGTACTCACGATACTTATTCTAAACTCTCATAATTCTTGGAAATCTGATAGCTCCTAGTTAAGAAGTCCTAGTCACAACTCGTCGCACAAAAACAGCTTATTTAGACCTCCCATTATCCTATTACAGGTTCGAATATAGAACCACGTGCTGGCCATTATTCAATAGAGAGTCTGCACGTTGCACTTATGCGTGCAGTCAATTGGTAGAGGTACTGCGTGACCCCACCTTGAGGCAGAAGCGTAGCTAGATAAACTGGGGCCCTATGCCAGTCCCCAATGAAAAGAGGGCCGCGCTACTGTCATGTCACATCGCCTTAATGCCGTCTACTACTGAATGTACACTTCCGCCAAAGATCACCCAGCCATCCCCATCTTTTTTTTTTTGTTGAGTGGGAAATCATCAAATGACTTCTCCCGCCCTGGGCGGGGCGGAAGGGCGTGTCAGACTTTTAGTGAATAAAACCCACTCATGTTCCTTCGATTGCCCTTTATGTTCCGGGGTCACGGTAACTATTAGGCCCGAGTCACACCGGAATGGCAGCGGCCGGCAGCGGACGCCCGCGGCGGCGGCCGCTGGCGGCCTCGCGACCTTTTCAAGCGATACTAGTCTTGTAAGTATGTAGTTAAAGTTTAAAATTATTTCACATTGAAGGTGCTCGTCTCGCCGCTGCCGGCCGCTGCCATTCCGGTGTGACTCGGGCCTTATAACTATTACGCAACTAGCCATCCCGATTTTTAAAATCATTTCGGTCTATCCTGCGTCAGGGCATCCATCACTTCGTTTGCCTATGTAATAGTCTTCACTCAAAAACATGTCTGGCTCACCTCGCTTCCTCGAGTGCTCGCATGTTCGGAGTTCCTCTGATGGACAGAATTCGAAATGAAGTCATCCACCAGACAACTAGTCACCGGCATTAATCGCAGAATTAATACGCTGATGTGGTAGTGGGCCGGTCATGTCTGCAGACGGAAAGACGATTGGGGAACAAGAAAATTTACCTTTCGATGACCAAGTGACAGCCAGCTGTCGCGCTGCTCAATTATCCTTCTATTGTGTCTCGCACCACGTGTGTTCAATGACTTAATGAAAGTCCGAACTTCTTTGGTGCAATACACCAAACAACCCGTGTCTAGTTTCCCCGCTGTTTTACAAGGGTTTAGGTCTCCTGTCGTTGCGGGGCCCAATTTAATTAGTACAGCTGAAACAGTGGTAGCTACGGCCCTGCCTTGAGGGGAATTAAGTTTGTAATGTAATGTTTGTGACCTTGTTAGGTTGTTGGGTACTTTGAGCCCTACCTTTAGATTCTACTCATCGGACAATAGTACAATCTTACATAGATTAAATATACTAATGATTCCAAACTTCAGATTAGCCCTTTACTGACTAGTGTGCGAAGGTTCCATGTTTAACAAATGAAATTATAGGGCCTAGGTATACATACAAGATCCCATTTTTTGTTCGGACCCAGTAATTTTGCTCACATTTTTTGCTAGTATCCAGTAAGTTAATGAATCTCAATCCGTGGTGCTAGGCAGTCTGGCCTTCTTCTATTCTGTCTCCTGCTTGATATGGAGGGAAGTGGAAAATATAAAAATATGTTTTTTTTTTACTTCTTCGCTGTTCTTTCTGATTAATTTTGTTGCGGGATCCAAGACAGTTGAATCGGTTCTCCGGGACTCGTTGAGCTTCACTGCATCGACGTTTTTCCTGGGGGACTCCACTGTTGATTCTGGCTTTCAGGTGTTACAGTGGTTGAGAATAGTGTGGTGGGATTGTCCGAAAAAAAAGGTCCCATAATATCCGGCTGTCGGTTGGTTGTTGAGAGGTTAACATGATGATATCGCTTTACACGTTTTTAATGTAAAATTTCGTCACATATTTTTTCTTAGGTTCGTTTCTCCAGCTGATAATAATTTTTGCCTAAGACATAAAATAAAATTAAGCGTAACTTAGTGAAAACTTTTTAGATGTTGCACTTTAGCATGTTTATATTCTAAGTAATATAAAAAGCATTTTAATTGATCGTTAAAATTGGTCAAAGTAAAAGGTCTTCTAGAAACATAAACTTGAACACACTGCAACCGCATAAGTTTGAACCACAGTCCCTTTCTCCATGTGTCGTAATATAAAACCGTTTATGCCCAAATGGTCTATGTTTTTTCATAGCGAATTCGAAGGTCCAGTCACAAAAAAAAACATGGTTCTTTTAATGTACCGTAGCAGGTGCATGGGCTATTTTTTTTTATTTACTATCGCATCGTTGATTGATGCAGCTGTTGCAATATCTGTTTTTAGCTCTATATTGCTGAACTCATATCTTATCGTAACGTAGGTACTATTCAAAGAAATATATTATTTAAATATTATATGGTAATCTAACTGACTGTTGTTATATCAACGCACAGCCGAAACCGCTGGTCCTAGAGACTTGAAACTATCAGGGTGTGTTCTTAGGAAATTTCATCCCTATAGGGATAAAATCGAGGATGTAAGTATGTATCGGCATTCACGCGGGCGAAGCCGCGGCGAAAGGTAGAAGACATATAATTTGTACCTAAAGGTTTTATAAGGAACTATTAAGTAAAATAAATAGGTTAGCTACATAGTATTGAACACGTGGTTCGAGAAATCGAGACAAATAAACAGCGCGACAGCCGGCAGCCTGCTGTCGCTTGGTCGTGGAAAGGTTAAAGAAGTAAAAGCAACGAAAATATACATCGAAAAAACTTCATTTTATTTGACGAGATTTAGTCAGTAAGTATAAAATTAAAAAAGGAAATACTTAGGTACTAAAGTAAAAAATAAATTCATCGTAATAAATACACGTAACTTAATTATGAGACTAAAATTAAATTAAGTTGCTTTAAGTTAAATAAATTCATTATTGTGGCAAGTAGGCTCAGAAAGACTAAATTATATATATCCGTGGATATCTACTAATATTATAATACTAATACATCATTATGCTAGAGTCCTAAAACTATCACTTTGGAATGTATTATGCTTTGGACAACATAGGAAAAATCTTAATTTAAATAAACTTAAAATTTATGAGAAATGTATAAAAATCACAACTATTACTAAGCCTCAACGTATACATATCCAGCTTCAAGATTTATAATGAGATAAAACCAGAATCATCTGTTTATTGCAAACATAATATTTAATAATAATACCAGTTATTATTGTCCTACTCCAAGACATAGGCTTCAAGCAATATTCTATGCATATACTGGTTAAGGCCTAAGCATTCAGAATCATTGCTCGCGCAAGTGACCGAGACTATTATAGTACAGCTTTCCTTATAATAAAAATGTATAGAATATAGATCTACTTTTACAGTCTGTCAAGAAATTATTTCACATGTTCTGCTGCAAAAACTTCCTCTCATTAATACAATTCTCTAACTCATCATGATACTTATCAATTTTAGCATCAATCCCAGGGCTCTGGATATCATAATCAAAACTATTACCTGTAATAACCTTCTCTTGATTCAACGTTGAATCAAAACGGACCTTCTTTCCAGGTGTATTAGTTTTATTATGGGATACATCAGCATTCTCACTTCTTTCTTTCAAAGGAGTAATATTCATGTTTAAATGAGTGTTTCTTAAAGTCTTTACTGTTTCATATTCATGGTCATCAATTTCTTCTATCTCAATTTCATCTGAATTGTCCAGGTTTAAAGCTGGGTTTTCTATTCCGGATTCTTTTTTCAATTCAGTGTTTTGTTTTGGCGGTTTTCGCGGCACTTCATAAGGATTTAAAGTAACATTATTTTCTGATTTCTCTCCTTTGAATGTCTTTTTTAAAGTTTTGAATACTCTTTTGGATAATCTGTTGCCTACTTTCAGGAATGGATTCTTCGCTTTCTTGCTGTCATTAGAGTCATTTGACGAATCTTGACGCGAGTTTTTGTTTATATTAATTATGTCTACAGCACTGAACTGTGATACATCATACCCTAAAATCCTGCTTTGTTTATTATACTCATTTGCTTCATCAATATTTTCGTAGATAGGGCTTTCGGCTCTGTAGTTATCTATATTTTCATACTCATGCTGGCCGTCCAGAGATTCATTCACAGTTGATATTGTACTGTTGGTATCTCCGAATAATCTACGAGGTTCCAGGACCTTTTCAGCTTGGTTTGGTGCTTCTACAGGCCTGTTCAGTACTTCTTCATTATATTCCAGTTCAGGTTTAGCATCTAGATTCAAAAATGGATTTTGATTGGGAGCAATGACCGGTACATTCACATTACCTATATTTGGATCTAGGAACGGGTTAGTATTTCTATTATGGATCCTTTTCTTTTTAGTGATAATTGTAATAGTTTTGATCTCCATGATATTACTCTCATTCAAATCATCATCGTAGAATAAAGATTGATTTGACAAGTTCGGTGAGTCCAATGCAAGTCTGTCTATAAAACTAAGGTTCAAATTACTTGAATTATTGATAAATACTTGATTTGTGACGTTTGTTTGTATGTTAGTTATAGGAGAGAACACTTTAGTGTCTTCATTCGTCATTGTGCTCAACGATTTCTGTTCTAGTACTGATATACCAGAATCCAAATCTTCATTGGGTAATGTCACTTCCATAATATCATTATTATGTAGTATTGTTTGTGAATTAAAACTGTTATGTGTTAAATCTGTTAAATTTAGAGAATTATCTTGTTGCTTTGGTATCTGTTGTACTTCTGATAGGTTCGCATAAATCGGTTCACTTGAATTCATACTTGTGTCATCTGTCGTATCATATCTGACATTCTTTCGTACATTTTCAAGTTCTCGTGCCAGTAATTTGTTCACCGTTGGCTTGTTTACTCCTAAGTCTAAAGCAGAGTTATCAAATGTAGCAGTGTCACCGCAGCTTCTGGTCCGTTTTCTCTTCTTTACTGGTATGATTTCCATTGCTGTATTGCACATAGGGTCGTCGTTGGCAAGAATGTCCAATGCTGGGTTGAGGTATGCGTTGGCACACGGAGTTGCAATCTTACGCTTGCTCTTAGCAGGTTTTATTTCAAACTGATTGTTGTCTACAGAGTCCATTGCAGGCTGGAAATGAAAAACGATATATTATAACAATTATTTGGATACAACCTAAGTTTATAATAATTTTCATTGTAAATAAATGCAGGATATCACCTGCATTCCCCTTTTTAATGTTTATTATGTTACAAATTACGGAATATAAGAACACTCAAAAGTCATGACATAAGTAACATTTAAATTGAATTGTAGTAAAGAAATGAATTGCTTTAGAGCTAAGGCTGCTCTTTTTCGATTTTAGTTTTTAAATATATTTGAGCTTGACTGACTGAACGATGCCAAAATGTGAATTTTCTATATATTTCTACACACACTGTTGAATTAGAATCGTAGACTATTATTTATTAATTAAAAATAAGGGTTACGAGAAATTGTGTTTCCAAAGTTAGGTTCTTACCTTGAAAAATCAATAATAATACTGCAAACATCAAGTAAGCATTAATACGCACTTACAAAACACTATATTCTTTATATTAAATCTATAATTTATTAACAGAACAATAACTTTCATTCATAACTTTCCGTTTGAAGATTGTAAACAAAAAACCGGCAGGTGTTAAGCAACCGTTATCGACTTGACAGTTGAATAAAAACCAGTTGGTAGAAGTTGCCGCATTTCAAAAAAATAATTCTACCATTTCAATTTAATTACTGTTATTTTTTGACAGATGTCGCTAGTGCCCATTTAATTCTATTTTTTTAGCAAAATTCGTGAAATATGTAAATTGTCGATTTACATATTTCACGAATTTTGCTAAAAAAATAGAATCGAAAAATAAAAATACACTTTATTGCATAAAAATATATTTCTAGTTCAAATCACAATTTCCGATTCTTGGAATCAACATAACACATTTTTCAGTAACACAAGCATTATCACAAACTTTGGAACTGTGGAATTTTCAACTAAAACTAAACTACTGTGCATATAAATACAAAACCTTAAGTACCTACGCTACCGCCACCTTATTGTAAGTCTATGTGACGTAAATTTTGCAAGAGAACTTTTTTAAAATTAGGTACAGAATTGAACATGCGTTGGAATACGCTTCTTTACAAGGCGTTCCCAGTTAGTTTTGTCATATTAGCTCATCTAAATATTTTATAACAGTATCTCACCTTCTAATTTCTGGTCAAGTCGCTTCGTCGAAATTGACAATATTCTGGTTTCTACGTAAAATTACCGTAGAATGTTTTTCAACTTGATAGATAGGTATTAAATCACAATATAAATACTTTTCATATTATAATGCCCATTGTATTTATATTTATTAACCTTTCAGTGAGCTTGCCCCTAGCTCGTTTTACATATTATTGAGCACAAATAGAGTAGAATATAGTTACGTAGACATTGATTTTACAATGACTTAAGTACTACTAATTTTTACACGTATCTAGAATTAGGTAGCTAATTTGCTAGACAAATTTGGAATATTACACAGAGATTAAATTTTATGAAGTACAGAGTAACATAAACAAAATCATTCGTTATCGGGTTTTAAGTATTTAATTTTAATAATCTATTTTATCTTATCGATACTTTCAAAACCTATATAATTTTAACTTTTGATTTCAATATCATTTTTAATTAGGTATTTTTTATGTCACTACCAATTGATTTACATTTCACTATTTTTCTCACTTTCGTATCACATCATCATTTCCATAACATTAAGTTTACACAATCTTTACATATCGTGTATTTAAGTAAATGTGGAGGAACTAATCTAAAAAGAAATAAGTATCCAGGGCCATCAACTATATGTAAAGAAATCTTCTCAAAAAACCGATGGATAGTTTTCTAATATAAATTTTGATTCAAGAAAAATATAAATAATTCTATAATTAGTATAAAATTTCTTTTCAACCCATTCATCGGTGTTCAAGAAAACTTTAAATATGTCCCGGATTGCTCTACTTTATTGACTGTAACCTAAGAACTGTAGTAATTTTACAATATTACATTAATGAAAATAATGTACTTAGGTTAAAATTTGTAACGATAGGACTAAAAGCTATCTACTTAATAAAATGTCTTAGAAAAGACTTATGATCATTCAGCGATGTCTTATTTGTAAATAAAGGTTACGTAGCACGTTCTTCGCCTTACTTATTCTCTATCTCTATCTAACCATCGCAATTTGACTGTTGTGCGACAGAGACAGAGATATTGTTAAGCCGTAGCACTTGCTAAGCAACGTTAATTTATTTCGGCCTTAGATTAATCTGTTTAATCATGCATTTTAATGTCATGCGCGATATTATTATTTTTGAATTTCACGTCTGCGAAATAATACAGCGATCAAATGCCCGTGATTAAAAATTGATATCTTTCATATAATTAGGTAAGTACCTATATGGATTAAGTCATATCACGAATTAATAACAACTAATAAATAGGTATAAAGTATTGTTTAGGTAACTATTTTAATTGATAACAGTTGGAAATCCTTCTTTTATTATACTTTGACTAGCGATCTGTCCCAGCTTTGCACGGGTGTTATGAATCTTTGAAATTATCGGCTCTTTCCTAATTCATAATTATTAGTAGATAGATAGATAGATAGATAAAACGTTTATTTAGCACAACACAAGACACAATACAGGCAATGGACAAAAACATAATAAAAAAGGAGAAATAAAAATAAAAATAAAAAGCATACAAAACGATACAAGCCAGAACCACACTATTCAAAATAATTCGACGCCACCGGACGTGACAACACAAAATTTTATTACTTAGCGTGTCAGCGATGTGGTTCTGGCTTAAAAAAAAAAAAAAGAAATTGACCATAGACAGCTTAACATTTATGTCGGTCGATTACTACTGGGCGGTGTGTGTCTCATGATTGCGCCAAATGGGAGTCCAGCTCAGCATATGCCAGGTATAATACCTGACGCTGGTATTCTGCTGCATCCCGTTAGTGACATGCGGATGTCGAGAAGACACATTTATGAATTTCAACAGACAGATACATGGTGCGGCGCGTATACGAGTATATCATAGGAGTGGTAAGTACCCACATTTTAACGTACTTGCGTAAGGTGCGTAACGGATAGAACAAAAGATTTTAGAATTTAAATCTTACTTGATATTTTTGTAAGTCTATTAATTAGTTTAGTGCACGAATTTACATGTTGGTATAAAATAATATAATTTTAGGTAATTATGTATAAAAAGTAGTATGTATGTGTAATGTTAGGTAAGTATGTATTTTATAATAATAATAATGGAAAAGACTAGCGTACCGGTATATTTTGTATTGTAAATATAATTATGTATGTGTAATGTATAGTTATTTAATGTCTGTGTGTGTGTTGTAGTATATGAGTATTCGCTTCTTTTTTAACATTTGCCTCTATCTTTGCTTACAGGACTACGTGCAGACAAAACTTGACGTTTGGAACAGATGAGGGTGCTAACAGCTATATTATGGACGTGTTTGCGACGGTCAAGCCCAGTTTTTTTTGAGAGTCGATCAGATACTGCCGCAATTGACTTCTAAAGGTACCTAATGTTTTTAGATTCCTTATCGGCGGGGGAATGTTGTTCCAGCACTTGGATGCGGCATACCTGAAACTGCCTCTGAAGGCGGCCGTCTTGTGCACTTCTGTAGAAAGTTGCTGGGAGCACTGTCTGATTGCGCATTCTCGTCTACTAGCGATCCAGCTCAGTTTATTGTATAGATAAGCTGGCTCTTTATACTTAATGACCCCAAACAGTAGACACGCTAAGTGTAACTTTCGTCGTGATTGCATTTTAAGTATCGAGTGTTTATTTAAGAAAGGTGTTATATGGCTTCTAGGCGGAATTGAGAAGCAAAATCGTGCACATGCGTTTTGCACTCTCTGAATCAGTCGCTCAGTTCTTGCCAGTAATCTAGGACCGATAACGGTATCAGCATAATTTAAATTAGAGAGTACTAGGGACTCAACTAGTCGAAAACGCAGCTCCTCCGACAGATACGGTCTTATCTTGTACAGGACTTTGAGCCTATAAAAGCAGCTGCGCACTGACTTCGCCACGTGACCCTCGTACCTCAGCTCAGCGTCCATGTACAGACCCAGATTTCGTGCCTCACTGACACGACTGACCAACTCACCCAGTAAAGTGACATTGAGCTCTGAAGGTACAGTATTTATTTGGTGCTTGGTTCCAAATATCATGTATTTGGTTTTAATGGGATTAAGTACTAAACAGTTAGTTTCTGCCCAGCATGCTATCCTATCCAGGTCCTCGTTTAGGTCTTTTAGAGCTTTCTCATGTTCGTCAGGCTTGAACGAGATATAAACTTGTATATCATCAGCATAGATGTGGTATCTGCAACGCTGTATTGTTTTTATTATATCAGCACAATATAAAATAAAGATTAAGGGCCCCAGTATGGAGCCTTGTGGGACACCCCTGTTTACAGAAACTGGTGACGATACCAGGGTTGTGCCATCGCTCAGACGTATTTCGACCCTCTGTTCGCGGTCTTTGAGGTAGCTGTGAAACCACTCAATTGTTCTGCGATCACATCCGTAATACTGCAGTTTGGCTAGGAACAGATCAGCGTTTATGCAGTCAAAAGCCCGCGAAAAATCGAGTAAAACTAGAAGCGTGCATAGGCCTTTGTCCTGTGCAGCGAGAATGTTATCCGTAACATCTAACAGAGCTGTACAAGTGCCACGTTGCTTACGGAATCCTGATTGAAGTTCCGGTAAAATGTTATTATTTTCCAAATATTGAGAAATCTGCTGATATACTGCTTTTTCGCAAATTTTCGACAGGCAAGGTAGAAGACTTACTGGTCTGAGGTCTTTTAATTCAGTAGGGTTGCTTATTTTTGGAATCGGTCGCACAATTGCAACTTTCCAAATGTTGGGAAACGTTGAAGACACAATTGAGGAGTTCACTATGTCCGTGATGGCTCTTAGTGTTTGAGGAAGCGTTAACATAAGCATACTCAAAGTAATGGTATCGCAGCCTTCGGCATTAGATTTCAGTTGACCAAAATATCGTAACACCTGTTCCTCACTAACTGGCTGTAATGTAAAAGTTGCATCGCCAAAACGGTTAGACTCAAAGAAAACACGCTGTGATATGTCACAATTTGGGTTGCCAGGCACACTTAGAAAATGGCGATTTAATTGATTTGCATCTCTTAGGTGGCAAGGGAGATCGCAGACCTGCTTAGATGGCAATATAGAATTCTTTAAATTCTTCCACAGTTGTTTCGGATCTTTAATTTTATTATTTATATTATAATTGAAGTAAGCAACTTTTTCTCTAAATAAGGAGCTGTTAACAAGGGATTTGAGCTCCTTATAATAGGCCTGCTTCGGCTTCGATTTTGTTTTACGGTACGAGGCCAGGGCATCGTTTCTCAAGCTCATCATAACTTTTATGGTGTCAGTTATCCACGGGTAAGACGGTTCTTTAATAATACTCTTCCTAACTGGGGCGTGCGCATCAAATATAGCCAGAACGTTTTTGTTAAATGTCTCAACCATATCATTTACGTTACGCAATTCACAGATGCTACCCCAAGCTGTGTGCGTTATGTCCCTATTTAACATTTCTGTATCTATTTTATTAATAGGTCTGTACGTAACAGTGTGAGGCTTGTACTTGCTTCTCTTTATGCTGAACTCGCAAGCAATGAGTGAATGGCCATTTAACGAGCCAAAAGGCTCAACAGAGATTCCTCTGTAGTTGAGGTTGGTGCACACTAGATCGATTAGTGTTTCACTGTGTTCTGTGAAATGAGTGGGGGAATCAACCAGTTGCCTGAGGCTCAAACTATTTAAAAAATCGTGTAACTTCCTTGTTTGACCATTAGTGACCAGTAAGTTGACATTAAAATCGCCTAATAATATATAGTAATCACATTTGACTAGGGAAGTGATTGCCTCAGTAACAGCATCAAGGAAGAGGTCCAAGTCTAACCGTGGGGGGCGGTACGCTGTGCCTACAGCGACTTTGTTTCCATTTATTGAGAGGGTAATCCACATTTGCTCAATTGCTTCGAATTTTATATCAATTGGAGTAGACAGAGTACGAACGGTCAGTCCTCTTTTAAGGTAGAAACCCACTCCGCCCCCTCGGCCCCCGTGCACCGCCAGTGGACGTGGCGTGTGTCGCAGACGATAGCCGGGCACAATAGGCGCACGCCCCTCCTCGCCAGGTCTTAGCCATGTCTCATTGACTGCCATAATATCGAAAGAGTGCCTTCCCACTGCAGCTACAAAGTCATCATGGTTAGTACCCAGGGAACCCACGTTTAAAAAACCAACTTTCAAGTATTTTTCAAGCATGTTTAATTAATTTTCCCTAATATGCTGTAACAATTGATTATCGCCGTCGATATATCATAATAAGCAACTTTGCAGACATAACCGGTAATTACAAAATAGTAGCTGTACGTAGTATTTAGGCAGGCACACAATGTTATTAAATAATGCTCTAGTACTAAATTAAACTTGTCAATATAGTTTAAAAGTAATGATAATTTATATATTGGGTCAATAACAATTATAAAATGTAATAGGTATAATTTGATTATGTAAACATTGTAGAAACTAGTCATTTTATCAGTATTCAATTTCATTTTGTTAATAGGAACAATAATAATATGATTAAAATGTGATTTTACAAATAGGTATAATAAAAATAATAATTTGATTATATGTATATATAATAGGTATAATTTGATTTTGTAAATAGGTATAATTGTACGGTATAATGTAATGTTTATGTGTTTGTTTAAAAAATCGTCTGTTTGTGTTTTATAGATCAAGTGGTCTTTGTTATACACAAGTAAATTGTTATAGATAGTTATGAAGAGGAACAGTAGGTAAAGTATTAGATCATTAGTACTCGATTTACATGTACACTTACGCTGTGATCCCATTAGATTCCCACTTGCTGTCGCAGGAGACACACACCGCTCCGCAAAAAGTACACAAGTAGTACACAATAGGTAGAAAATTAAATACAAATATTTAGGACATACACAACAGAGTAACAAAGAAAACAATTTTTCAATGCCCTTAATTGTCAGCTGTAAGAAGCGATTAGTTGGAGTATATAGTTGGTGGCATATCTTACAATATATACAGTGCAAACCATTACTTAACCAAAAATTCTGGATATATCGTCTATGCATCTAATCCTTTCCGCTTTTTGGCGATCTTCCTTGCGAACCAAAATTCTTCCGTCTCTTGTCCACACATACTTCCAACCGTGCTGACTCCCTGCCTGACGAGCGTGATAAAAGAGCTGGCGGTTAACGCGAGTGAGTCGCTCGTTGACATACACTCGGCGACTCGATGCCGACGACCCATTCACTTCAAGGTCGTCTGTACTAAGGCCACGGCGAACTCGGGCTGCGCGCAGTAGTGCATCGCGCGTCGTGCGCCGTGCGAATCGGACTGATATAGTTCGCGGCCGGTGCGCAACGGGCTCAGCAGAGATTGAGCCGTCCGTGTTCTCGACCCGGTTACGGTGAGTACTGCCGACCCGCTCCGCATGCACTATGTCCCTGTCATCGAGCTCGACACCGAGTTTTAAGGCGACGACTTTGACAAGGTGCAGGGTGCTCTCATCCCTACTTTCAGGTATTCCGGACAGGTCTACATCATTTAGAAGGAGTTCCTGATCCCTCTCATTTAGTTGGCACCTTAGCTCAGCGATGGTGTTTTCGATATTCCCGCCCCCCTCAGGAACGAGTTTCTGCTCCAATTTAAGTTCGAGAGCGTTCACCCTTGACTCCAAATTGTCCATTCTCTCATTGGACGCTCTTATGGAGTCATTTAGACCAGCCATTTCCGTACGCAGCTGCCCGAACTCCTGGTGGATAAGGCGGAACTCCGCCCGCATCTCCTCCTTAAACAAGCGCAGCTCATCCGTCATACTAGGGGAGAAGTGGATAGTAGTATCCAGAGCATTGTTGCTTACTAAGCTGGTATCCATCAGCTCCTCCAGGTTCCTTTCCTCCGCCTGCTAGGAAGCTGGCGTACCTCGAACAGGTGTCTCTGCCTTGTTGTCCCTTTTCACGTTTTTCACGCACTCAGGGCAGCACCAGGTGGGTGTGATGTAACCCATATTGGGCAAGTTGACGCAAACTCGGTGGTACAACCCATTGCATCGACAACATTTAGCGGCATCTATCGGTGATAGGAATTTTGCACAACCACCGCACTTAGCTACGGGCATGTTTGTTGATCACTCGTACTACGGTATCGCTTTAGTTATCGACCTTTTCCGTGGTTCTACACCGCCTAGACAGATGGCGCTATTACCAATAATGCGTGTTGTGGTTTTATGGTAAGTGTTATGGTATAACGACACCGTAAGCCAACACAGGGGTAAACAGACTTCGCGTGCCCTCTTCGACAACAACTCAACACCAAGTTTTTTTTGTAGATTTACTGAATGTTTTTATTTATTTTTGTTTAGGGTAGATTTTGTTCACTGTTTTATAGTTTTAAGTTTAAAATGTAATTATATTTTATACACTGCACTAATACACTGGATAACGTTTCAGGTTATTTATCACTGTATGTATAAACTTTATGTAATAAATAATTCCCGTTAACTGTGTTACTTTATTTTTATTTTTACACTTTATACGACCGCAAGAAACACTATTCGTTCCCCTCGGATACCCGCAGGTCACTCAAAACAAATTAGTAATATGCATCTACACCTTCCGCGTGAAACACTTTGCCTTTTAGTGAAAACTGCATAAAAATCCGTCTAGTTGTTTTTGAGTTTATCGAGAACAGTCAGACAGACGCGGTCTGATTAGTAATTTAAAAGATTTAAGCACATTATATAATAGATAACGAAGATATAGAGAAGATAAGTTAACATATATTTTTTTACATATAAAGCAAATATGTATATAGATACAGACATACAGTTGAACACTTAACAATTTATCTTAGACATAATATTATGACATGGTTTGGCGTCATGTATTTTATATTTTTAAACCTTAACTCTAAAAAACTTGTCATCATCTAACATCGACTTCCTAACATAAAAACAATTTTTCTAATTAAACAATAACATAATCTATTCCGTTAACAAATTTAAAACATTTTAACAGACGCAGCACATCACGCTACACCAATCTGTCAAATTTCTTTCATATATTTTCAACTTTATCGCTAAAGTGTTAGGTTCAAAGTTAATTGGGATAGTTTGACAGTTGTGGGACTGTATTTTAGCTGAGCTGCCTTGTATATTCTCATATTTATTACTTTGTCATGCGTTATTTATAAGAATTGGTGTAAAAAGGCCCATTACCATGTCGAATCAAAATTATTTCTAGTTAAATTGAATATATACACTGTACACATATGTTTTCTATGTGCATTTCTAATGAACATCCTCCGTCTGGGGAAAACGACCCTACCCGTCTCCACTACGCTATGCCACTGCGGTTATGTGTCTTACATTGAGAGTTACATAATATCTGTTTTTACACCAAACATAAAAATAATTTTCCAGCTATTATTTTTATTCTACCTTTGGTAATAGGTCTTTTCACATCCTGTATAGCCGAATCTGTATTATCACAATCCTTATCTATTGTAATTATAGATTTATAATTGACAATATTTTGAATGTGTACACATTGCTAAGATCGCATGAAAATATTTTGAAACATAAAAAGATACGATGAACTTAGCTTACTCAAACTGGTGTACTTCCAACTCACTAAAATGCATAATATTGTACTAATTATTAAAAATAAACTCCTTTTGGGATCGAACTGGCATTATAATGAAAGTGAAAAATACTAATTAATCATCTTTTTCAGATGCTAAATACTTAAATAAGTTTACACTTTAGGTGAATTAGCGACTGATACATACACATAATATGTTTATCCTCATGCTAACAAGCAATTTTCTAAAATAATTTGTTTTTAATTTTTATTAAGTAATTAATGTACCTACCTAAACCTGTTAGGTTTTTGACCTCGATACGTAGGTATCAAAATAGACAATGCGCGAGCGCTGCCCTGTTCATTCCAAGTGGCATTGACCTCTACACAAAAACTGAGCAAAAATTAAAAAATTGTTTGTTATTATAAGTATAACTACGAGTTTACGTATCGTTCACTCATTACTAATCACCATATACAGAAAGGATTACATATTATTACGAAACAAGCAGTTTATCCAATGCCAACAAAACTACTTTTAAAAAAACGGCGATTACCCTTTCACTTTCATTAAGTACCAGGATCTCATCGATATAAAGAGTTAGTCGATATCCAAGTTCTTGAAGGCCCTTTCCATGGCCTTCTCTCGCTTCTTGTCTGGAAGAGCAGCGATCCTCTGTTCCTCCTCAGCTTTGAAATAAGGTTCCATGAGTTGGATCTGCTGCATGCATTTCTTGTGTAGTGTTTGAGTGTCTGGAAGGGTACCACCATAGTCTGGTGGTAGCACCGATCGCGGTACCACCGTCTCGTAAAAGTTCTCCAAATTTTCGTTCTTGTTGTGGAATTTGAGCTGTGAATCAAGAAATAGTGTGGTTATATTTAATGTTGAATTAATTTAATCAGTATGGTGAAGTGTCGCAATGGGTTTATTTAGTTTAAGGCCACTCATTGGGCAAGTTCCAAATGTGACACTTTAAATTTATATATGGGTAGTTTCTAAGTTTATCCTGGACATCACGCGACATTCCGTGCTTCGGAAAGCAGGATTCACCGGTCCCGGTAGTCAATCGTAGATCTTTGACAGTGGTCACAGATAGTCAGAAGCCAGAAAGACTGACAACAGGCAATTGCTTCCTATAAAACACTCGTATTTAGCTGCATTCGTTCAGACTTGAAGACAACCCTAACTTAATTGGGAAAGGGCTAGAGAAACGATGATAAAATTAAATCTTTTGTACGGTGTCACAGTTTAATATTTCTCAACAATCCTTTTTAAGGAAAACACGGTCAATGTTCTTTGAACGACCTCAAGAGTTATCGTTTTTAACCAAAACATACACAAAATGATTTTGAACTAACTAATCGTATATGGTTTTAGTGATGAAATATTCCTTTTACTGTAAAAGTACTATTTTAAGTTTTACTCATTTGTTTCGTAAGTATACTCCTATTATATGACTATTATATTATATAAAAATATTTGGTCACTCCCTTTGTCACGTTTAAGCACTGTCATTAATTTATTATATTGCTACCTAACCTATCATATACTTAATAATATGTTTATATACCGGTTTGTAAACTAGTTAAATATATTTTTTGGAAAAATTATAGCTTATGGTCAAGGTTAAGGCCAGTTGGTAAGATTATGTTAATAGGTATTTGACTGGCTAATGTTACGAAATAGTTGTTCGGGTTAAGCATCGATCAAAACTAATTTAAAATAGAAACTATTTTATTTATCAACTAGCTATTACCCGCAGCTGCACCCGTGTGGATGTCAAACTTCCTTTCTCGGTATCTACCTAATCTTCATAAAGAACACACACGAATTTCATGTTTCTAGGACCAGCGGTTTCGACTGTGCGTTGATATATCAACAATCAGTCAGATAATTATTGCAATAATCTATGTGATTTAGTAATTGATTGATCGCTGACGACTAGAAGAAAGATATAAAAATAAACGTCTGCGAAAATTCCATATTTCTTGCTTGATGTGTCTGTAGTTTCGATGATGTACTTATTGATTCTCTCAAAAAAAAAACTATTACAGAGTTGGTATTAATTTTTAATTTTATTGAAAAAGCAACCATCCATGTCTGTATACTCGCAAAATTATATTTACAAAAGTTATTTTTATAACTGTCTTTTTTAAAGCTTTGTTAGTTTTTTTCTGCCGGCAGTACTTATTTAATCAATTGAGAATATATTAATTCTTTATTATTAGAAACATTATATAAACAACATAGATACATTCAAGGCTTTCCTTAAAATCAACAACTTCAAAACTAAGTACAAGAAATAAATATTTACTATATTGTTTAATATGAAATTGAAATTCCTTCCTGGAGAAACAATTACTTAAAAATGAGTTTTTTAAACAAGTGAATCTTGTATCTACCATTTAGACATAAGGCTCAAAATTGTACATAATATACGCCAAGGCCAAATGACCCATTTGCAAGTTGAATAGTTAGAAGTAAACACTTACATTAAGTGATCAAACATATATTTCTAACATTATGTACACACAGTAGCAGTGACGGTTACATAGTGCGTAGTTAAATAAGAAACATAATTTTCAACGTTAATACAGTGACATATATCTATGTACTGTATGGTAAACCGCTGCGCTGGTTTCAGTGTCATGAAATTTGGAGGGTATATTTTTTGTAAAGAAAACCACTGGGTCTAGAAGCATGAAATTTTACAAAAGTATTCTTTAAGCGATAAATAAGGGTGCACAAAGAAATGAATTTTTAAAATTGGACCTCCAAGGGTGTAAAAAGGGGTTTGGAAAATAGAATGAAGATTCTATCATTCATCTATAAACCATGTCAATAATTAACAGTTGTTTAAGTTGTTTAATTGAGAGTTAATATGACACGTTGTCCATGAAACATGTTTAAAACATCGGTTATATTATAAGCTTCTTAAAAACCACCATAGGTACATTTTCATAGGTACAAATATATTTGCCTGCTTAAAATTTTACTGCACTGCAGTGTACAGATCACAAAATAAATAAGTGCAGACCGTCAGGTATAATATTTATGAACGTATACTTTTTAAGAAAAAAAAAAAATTGAAAAATAGAAAAATAGAAAATAATAGTTATTTCTCAATTTAAATTAGATTTGAAGATATCTACCGTTGATTTAAAACACTTATATTGTATCAGACGGCTCTGGTTACTTATCTGCTTGTTTCCGAATACAACCAAAGATGAATTGGTCTGATAAGTTAACCTTTCACCTTTAATATATGCAAATAGAGAATAGAGGAATGACACGAAAAATGTAATACTGGTGGTATTACATTTTTCGTGTCATTCCACAACATATTATAAAGTTCTGCTATTCTACAAATTGAATTGACGTAAATTACATTACTTATTTATACGCTAATTTATATCTATACAAACTGGTAAACGGTCTAATTGACCGACTGTTGATACATCAACGCACAGTCCAAAACCACTGGTCCTAGAGACATGAAACTTTTTTTATTTTTATTTTTTTGGGAGTAGGAAATCATCAAATGACTTCTCCCGTCCTGAGCGTGGCGGGAGGGCGTGTCAGACTTTTACTGACTAAAACCCACTCATGTTCCTTTAGTTGCCCTTTATGTTCTGGGGTCATGGTAACTATTATAAACATTCCGCAACAGAGATATGAAACTTGGAGTGTATGTTCTTTGTAAAGAGCAAGTATCAACTAAGAAAGGAAATTCCGACCTTAAAAAGGTAAAACAGAGGATGGAAGTGTCGACATTCGGCATGTCGGCTCAAGCGCGAGCGGAAGTTAGTATGGTTATAAAAAGCCAAGTGTAAATGTATTTTTTTTTAATAATGCACCTGCTATGTAATCTCTGGTAGAGAATGCCTAAAGCCCACCTTTGTGTATAAAGATAAAATAAATTATTAAAAGATAACTCACCATATCGAAGAACTTTTTGTCCATAAACGGCCTAATGAGCAACATTAATTTGTCTAACACTGGTTCTGTGTTGAGTACGTGTATTGCGCGCATGCGTACTGGCATCGCCTCTTGCACATACTGGAAGAATTTCCGAAGGGACCTGAAAACATTGCAATTTTATATTATTATGTGAATTTTTTGAACCATTTAGTAAGTTAAGGATTTTATGAGTTTTTAGTTATGATATCCTGGCAACTTTCGAGGCCGTGTCATAGTGTACTTTATATAGTTTGACAATAGTGTCTATTTTTATGATCTTAGCATGAACAACCAAAATCAAAAACTCGCATTACACTATGGATCGAAGTTTCGAATTTTTACAACAGTGTGAGACATATTATAAAAAAAATTAGTACAACCTAGTACGAAATTTATTTTTGTAGTTTAGATGTTTATATTTTAGACTATATACGGTGACACAATAAATTAATACGACTACTACATTTCCAAAATAGAGTGTAGTGTATGAGACTGGCATGATTTATTATGATAATATTTTAGCAAAAAATGGGACATTGATATTCACGTCTATTTTTACCTTTGTCTATCCTTTTGAAAGCTAAGAAAATATAAGTATATGTATACTATCATAATATTTATATAGAAAACTTGATAAATGTACTTTCATTTGCAAATGTGAATCCATTATGTCGGGATAGCAAAGAATTGCATAATAATATTTCGCTTTTTGTCTAGGTATAGACTTTTCATATGCATACATATATACCTTTATGGGAGACTGTACTTTAATTCATTAAAACTTAATCTCTTTCGAGTGACAGATATAAAAAAAACAGAATAAGTACTGCCCAAAGAATAATGGATTCACACAAGCGACAGGTCAAGTACAATAGTTTTACTTACGATAAGCTAACTTTTGTTAGATGTCCGAACTTAACTCCACGCATGTCGAAAAGGAACATATAACCTGGCTGTGGACCCCGTTTTGTGAGACACAAGTCTGAAAATAGAAAAAAAAACGTAAAACAATTGGTAGTTTTCATATATCCTGCAATTAATAAAAAAATACCAATTTGGTAGTTTTCGCATTGGCGGGATCATTGATTTTTCGCGGGCTTCTTTCGTCTCAAGGCTAAGCCAGCTCTAATAGCTATCTATTCAGGATTTTTACGATGTTTACTTGTCTAATAAGTATCTAAGACTACAAATATTTATAGTCATGGCTTACTTAGAGTGACTAGACTCAAATAAGATATATGTATACGCTACTTGTTCGTCCACTTTGGAAAAATATACTTGATGTGTGTATTAATTTTATTTACTTATGAATAAAACATTTTCCAAAGGGCAGATGTACAGGTAAAGGCCGTCACAAAATCAGGTTTCTAGTAAATCCTGATATTTCAACTTATTTCTACATTTATGCCGCACATAATCTTACCTCACCTAACAAGTCTCAGTTAAAAAATAAATGATGTTGGTATACCTAATATTTTCTGAGATATTTAAATAAAGGAACTAGTAGGTAATAAAGGTTGCCTTAGACACAGTCGGCCAAAAAAAGTTATGTTGGTTTACCCCTACACTACATTATGGGCTACACCACCTCAAAACAGACTATCTACCAGATAAAAAAATTGAAACAGAGTTTGTATGAATTAACTCAAGATAGTAAATAATATGGGTGTATTATTTATAATATTAATACGTAATACGAGTGGTAAATACGAAATTATAAAACATTCAAGGCTTAATTCCATCTGCAAAAAAAGTTTCCTACGAATATGATGATGGTTGTTTGTTATTCTTTTACGCAAGGAATATTAACCTTTTGACGACCAAGCGACAGCCGGCTGTTGCGCTGCTATTGTCTTTCTATTGTGTCTCAAATCACGTGTGTTTGAACGTTATATTCTTATATTCTTTATTGCACATTAAAAAACAAAAATACAACATTTTTGCAAACTAAAATAAAACATATGTACAATGGCTAATACGGATAATACCTACGAAGGTTAATACGGATTTTCTTGAAATTTTACAGTGATAAGACCCAGCGGTAACCAGAGTCATAACATAATGCAGGCAGGTGAAACCGCAGGAGAGAGCAATCTTGAATTACTAGTAAACTAGCTGTCCCGCGCGGATTTATCGGCGTAGTTCCAGTACAAAACATTTTATCCTTCAAACACACGAACGACAGCAAAAACGACAGCCGGCTGTCGGTTGGTCGTCAAAAGGTTAAATCGGATCAGTCGTTTTGGCGTGAAGAAGAGACAGACAGATAGACTGAGTCACATTCGCATTTATAATATCAGTATGGAAATCATCTTTTATAACAAACTACTAGGCGACACTTATCCGAGGTTTTGACGTCACATTTTGAATTCATATAATCAATACCCGACGCCGCTACACCAACACGGCCGCTGCAGTGACTAGTCTGTTTATAGCTCTATGTTACCTACGTACTTAGTAAAGCTAGTGTCACATTGCTGGTGAATCGTGGCGTCTTGTGATGTCATCGTTTGCGTACTTAGTCTATGCGCAGGTTCAGATTATACGGGTAAAGACAACACTGTCAATATTGGCCTTTAATTATGTGTTTTTAGGTTTTATTATACCACGTGTGGTATTTCACATTAAAGGTCATAGCTCATTACAGCCACCCGGCAGCCACTCCGCACCGACTCGCCTTATAAGCTAGGCGATCCGGTGACGCTACGGAGTTGATATAGTGAGCGCATGACCATACGAATCCATATAAAGAATACTAGCCGCAGGAGGCGAGTCGGTGCGGAGTGGCTGCCGGCTGGCTGTAATGAGCTATGACCTTAAGTTTATGTGTACCCAGCTTTAGTCTGTGTAAGCATTGTTTACGATGACAACACATACTAGAAACGGTTAAGGGTTAATGCGACCTATTGTATTACTAGTTTAGCATTTAGAGGTCAAAGTTGTAATGTTAATTATAAGTAAATGATGTACAGTTAATTTTAGCAGAATTGTTGTAGGTACCAGTGAACACCAGTGAAAAGTTTATTTTTATGTACACTCGGGGAGATAATAACGGAGTATTTCAGTGAAAAAATGTTTAAAATTGGGGTTCAGATGTAATAACTACCTAACGCATAAGGGTAGTTAAAAGTTTCAGTATGAAATATAATAAACATTTCAATTAATTAATATACAACAAAAGGCAGATCGTTTTAGTAGACTTCAGTGACAGTCCACTAATCAAAGTTCATTGACTTTCTTTTTTTCCCGTAATAATAATAATACCAGCCTATAACTGTCCCACTGCAGGGCAAAGGCCTCTTCTCATACAGAGAAGGCACGAGCATTGATCACCACGCTTGCTCAAGACGGGTTGGCGATTTCGGACTTATATTAACTACAAGCCCAGGTTTCCTCACGATGTTTTCCTTCACCGATGTCTGTGATGTCTAAGATAACCTTTAGAAATTACATATAAATTGAAAAAGTCACATTGGTACTTGCCTGGATTCGAACCCGCGACCTCTTGCATGAGAGCCGGGCGCCTTAACCATCTAGGCCATCACGAGGACTTTTTCCCGTAAATATCATAAAATAGCCCGTCGCACAACAAGCACAAAATCAGTACGGATTTTCAGGCAGTTTTCACTAATAGACTGATTCAAGAGGAAGATTTAAACATATGGATGTCGAACTTCCATCCACCGTCCACCGACCTTTAGGGGTCGAATTTTCACTCTGTTTTTCGAGATTTCGAGGTTTTTTTAAGTAAGGGAGACTTATATAATACTAGCTTCTGCCCGCGGCTTCGCTCGCGTTAGAAAGAGACAAAAAGTAGCCTATGTTACTCTCCATCCCTTCAACTATCTCCACTTAAAAAATCACGTCAATCCGTCGCTCCGTTTTGCCGTGAAAGAAAGACAAACAGACAGACAGACAGACAGACACACTTTCCCATTTATAATATTAGTATGGATTAGGTTCTATCCAAGAGAATACAAGCTATAACAAAGATATTAAATATAACGGTTATTCTTAAGCAGATAGAACGCAATTAACTTTAGTAGACAGCTTACATCCAGAGTTGTTTACTACTTATATTTATTTATTTATTTATTTAGGTTAGCCTACAATTGTTTACACAATACAATTCAGTAAAAGAACCATGAAATACATAATATAAGTGTAACAATTACTTACAGGCTAACACCTCATGCACTTTTTATTTCTTGTCTGTAAAATATCTTAAATAATTAATTAACAAACTTATCTAAACAAACAATCAATAAACAAAAAAATAATTAATTAAATTGAACATATGAAAATAATAAGAACTTCTAATACAATAAAATGCTGATTAATAAATTAAATTAAATTAAATTTTATTAGGTAAATAAATTCCATCACATTAATAAAAAAAAAAAATTAAAAATTGAAGAAATTAAACTAATGTTGAATTTGTAAATATAAAACAAATATTGGCAATTCATAATATTTTAGTTGTGCGAACAGTATTCTATAATTATTTTACAAAATTTTCCTTTGTTGTCATGGTGAATGTCAATAAGGTCACTACAACTGTTTATAATTTTACACATTCGCAGTATTGGTGAGTTAGCACCTAAGACAGTTCTGCGCAAGGATGGATGGAGCGGAGTGATAGGATTTCTAGGATAGCGGGTTGGGACACGAAACTTCATTAGACTTAGTAACTGTGGGCAGTCTATTTGGTTTCTAAGGAGTTTGTACATAAAAAGAGCATCTATAACTTCTCTTCTAGCTGATAACGAGAGCATCTTGAAGGTTTGTAGACGGGACACATAGGAGGGGAGCTGTTTGTGTTTCCCTATGGTAAACGCAAGGTGCCACAGAAAACGTTTCTGGATCCTTTCTAAGAGAAGCTTGTGAGTGGCGTAGTGTGGTCTCCATACAGCGCTACAATACTCAAGTATGCCTTGGACTAGGCTTTTATACAGCATTATTTTAGTGCTGACTAGTTTAAAATTCTTAGTGTTACGCAATACAAATCCTAACATTTTTGAAGCCTTTCTTATAATTTTTTCGATGTGGGGAATAAAAGTGACTTTCTTATCAAACAACACTCCTAGATCCATTATAGTTTCTACTTGTTGTATTTTATGTTGGTCTATGAAAAAGCTGGTATGGATAGGATGGACTTTCCTAGAAAATGAGAGGTGGTAGCATTTGTTAAAGTTTAATTCCATTTTGTTGCTTCTACACCACTCAATTACTCGGTTCAAATCATCTTGTAGTAGCTCGCTATCATTAGATGTTTCAATTTTCCTTGCAAACTTTAAATCATCAGCGTACAAATAACATTCTGAAAAGTGAAGGCAGTGTGGAAGATCATTTATAAAAATAATGAATAATATCGGGGCCAAATGGGAACCCTGTGGGGTACCGGACGTCATTCGATAACTGTTGGTAGACCGAAAACCATTTACCACTACATAAAATTCACGGTTAGTAAGGTATGACTTCAACCAATTCAACATAAGTCCCGTGATACCATACGTTGCCAGTTTATTCAAGAGAATTGAGTGAGAGATTTTATCAAATGCTTTGCTGAGATCGGTGTATATAACATCAAACTGCCTATTTAAATCAATAGTTTCCATTAAGGACTCTGTAAATGAAACTAAATTCGTTGCAGTGGACCTTGCCGCTACGAAGCCATGTTGATGGTGGGTAAGATACGGCTTAAAATGGTGTTGGATATGGGGACAGATCGTTGACTCAAATATTTTAGCGAAAGTGGAAAGTATGGCAATGGGGCGGTAGTTTGATATAATCTCTTTTTTATCCGACTTGTGAACTGGAACGATTTTTGCTTTTTTCCATTCTGATGGAAAAGTTCCGGTGGCTAAGGATAGTTTGTATATTTTTAGTAGTGGAGAGACTAATAACGGCGCACAGGTAGAAATAAATAGCGGTGGGATTCCATCAGGTCCTGCTCCCTTCCAAATGTCCAAAGATTGCAGTTTTTTGAGTAAGGAATCTTTATCTAAATCGGGAGTTGTTAAATACTGGCTATTGGTTTCCAGTGAACTAAGATAGCTTGACTTCTTTATGGATTCATTGTCATTTTCAGTAGTGTAAACAGCTGAGAAATAATCACCAAAAAGGTCGCAGATAGTTGAGCCATTAGACGTGGTAGTCTGTCCGTCAGTCATTGTCTTTGGATAGACACTTGTTCCACCGCGCTTAGATTTAATGTGAGTCCAGAAAAGTTTGGGATTATCCTTGATCCCAGATTCAAGGTTATTCATATATCGATTATATAAACTTTTGGCTAAATTTTGGCAACGTTTAGCAACTAATTTAAGTTCCACTTCATCTCGCGGATTTTTGTAGTTTTTGAACCGCAATCTTAGTCTATTTTTTTCTTTGAGAGTATTTATAATCGATCTATCAAACCATGGGGGATAACGACTGGATATTGGTTTACAATTTGGAACAAATTTATTTATTGACGTGTTTAAGACCTCATAGAACACTTTTACCATGCTGTCTACATCATTTTGATTTTCAAATAGTTGGTCCCAGTCTTGTTCCTTAAGGTAGGATTTAATTTCCTCATAATTACCTTTATGGAAGTTTTTCCTTATGGTCTGTTGATTGTAAGGCAAACTGTTTTCTTTAAGAAATGAAAAAGTAAACTCAAGCGGTGGGTGGAGTTTATCAACAGTAGTTAAAGAAGTAGTGGATTCATTTACTGTACAAAAAGGTAATGTGGACAAAACTAGGTCTAAAATACGCTCAGAGCTGTTTTTAACGGTGTTATGTTGGGTAAGTTTACTGACATCCATGAATTCCAATAGTCTTAAACAGGTGTTGGGAAGTGAACTGTTAATTGCCCCCGGGGTCCAGTTAATTATACCCAAGTTAAAGTCTCCTACTATACTGGTTGGGATGTTTGTTGTTTCGAAAACGTTATTGCATTGTTCGATGAAATATTCAATAGTTGATAAACAAACTGGTGGAGGAAGGTAAACTGCGCAAAGAGCTAGTTGTTGCGTAGTCGAGATAACGATACTGACCCAGAGATCTTCACAACTACTTTGCCATTTATCTATACGTTTTGAGTTGATTTTTATTGATACGGCTATCAAAACACCCCCTCCATCTTTATTGGGATGAAAGCCAGTTGTTTCTCTATCTCTTCTGTAGACAACATATCTATTATCGAAAAGCTCACTGCTGAGTATATTACTATTTAACCAAGTTTCGGTTAATATTATCACATCATAATTTTTACAACAAAGGTTACAGTAAAAGGTGTTGGTTTTTGTTCGTAAGCCTCTACAATTTTGGTAATAGACATTTAAGTTATTGAATTTTACTATATACAGTAAGTTACTATGACGTGCTTCTTACAAAAATATTTACCTAACTTATATGATTTTATTTAAACTACTCATATTTTTGATTAAAATATAATCCGAGCCATCTACTTTTCTCACAAAAATTTTACCGTTTCTGACCCACACGTATTTGTAGCTCATTTCCTTAGCCTTAATTCTGGTCGCTGCATGAAGAGTCTTGTTCGTAGGAGACAGATGTTCCATAACGTAGACTGGTGACTTGTTGCCGGTATATCCTAAATGGCCACAGTTAAGTTTTTCTTTCGGATTATCTTGGTTGAACTTGATAACGGATGCTAGAAGTTGATCGCGCAACCTTGGAGATGCCAACTGAACAATTAAAGATCTAGGGCGGTTATTGGATGGGTTGGATTTTGCAATTCGCGTACAATGTAATATGTCTTTCTCCTGAATATCACACTTGACCACCTGACTAAGTTGCGTAATAATTGAATACACATTCTCGTTTTTGGCTTCAGGCATACATTGCACCTCCAAGTTATTCGATCGCGATTGCTGCTCCAGGTTATTGAGGCGTACCTGCATATTACCCAATGATGTTTTCAACTCCGCGTTTTCAATTTCTAGTTTTTGTATTATTTCTTTAGATGTCTTTTCGCTTCTCTCAAAATCCTCAAATTTGTCGTTAATGAACTGCATTGATTTAGTCATCTCCTTCATTTCCGCTTTGATCGTTTCCAATTCGTTATTCATTGTACTGACGATTTTTTCATTAAATTGTGCTAACATCTCGTTAAATTCGGCTTTAATTATCTCTTGGATAATAATCCGCAGTTCTTCTTTATCCGATGTGATGTGCGATGAGGCAGGTGGTGACGTAGAAGGCGATTTACTGGCGGACCTTTTATTGCCTCTTATCGTAGACACGTTACGGGAGGGAGTCGACAAAGTGGAGTCATTTTTACAGATTTTCGAACGGTCGGAATTAGTAGCCATGATTATAATTTTATTTCATCTAACAACACCAAAAAAAATCCAATAATAAAGACTAAATTGTAATCCTCTCAGAGGCAACTCTTTGTAGGCAGAAAGCAAATGCGCTGTCTTCGTTCCTTTATCTTTGACGCGAGCGCTTGTATGCGTCACCGCGTAAGGGCGCACGCCGTAGTATTACTTATGTGCAGTGCGTAACCGAGAGAGTTGCGTGCGCTGCGCGCTTAATGACAAGTCATGCACTCACCCGTTGACCAGCCGAGATTTAAAACTTTTTAACAGTTCACAGCACAAATCACTCTGTTTACAGCATTTAGAATACAGTTCTACTTGAATTACACTTGTTTGATTAACGTTGTTGCACTATAAAGTGTTTTGTTTGAAGTTAAGTCCAGTTTAGATATAATTTGGATTTTTTTCGTAAAGAGCAAATTCAAACGTATGTTCACAGAACGGCCGCTAGGGCAAAGATTATAATATGTATAATAACCATGGACCTTGTAAAAATCAGAACTTTCCGTGAGATCAACAGTTTTTTCCATACCCTACCTATAATTAAAATCAAATCTAACATACTCACAAATCATGCCATAATTAATGTTAATTTTATTGTGGCACTCGATTTTACTAGTTGATGCTACGCCGGACAGATTGCTAAGCCGGAGGTCGTGGTTTCGATTCCCATCCAGCACAAATCTTTGTATTATGTGCATGACTATTTCTTCTCTGCGTATAATTTATTAATAAAATGTATATATTTTTTAATTACATACCTAAGTAATATCTATATCTGTCTGGTCTGGTATGAGAATATGTTTATCTACTATTTGGTTACCATAATATAGGCTCTGCGTAATTGGCATCAAATGGCCGTATAAGAGATGTCCCAAGATATTTAATTTAATTGGATAGGTATTGAAAAACCGGTCAAGTGCGAGTCGGACTCGCGCAACGAGGGTTCCGTAAATTGTTTTTTTTTTGTGAAATAACTACAAGTTTACGGTTTTCGGAGTTTTTCGTATAAGTACTTGTGCTACATGACATTGCTTCTTGCCAAATTTCATGATTTTAGGTCAATAGAAAGTGGGGTTGCGGAATGTTTATAATAGTTACCGTGACCCTGAAACATAAAGGGCAATCGAAGGAACATGAGTGGGTTTTAGTCAGTAAAAGTCTGACACGCCCTCCCGCCGCACCCAGGACGGGAGCAGTCATTTAATGATTTCCCACTCACCAAAAAAAAAAGATCAATAGAAAGTACCCTATAGGTTTTGATTCCCTGGCAAATTCTATAGGCTCAGGCGCAAAACGTCTCTTTCGCAAAATGTCCCCTGGTAGTAAAACGTCTCTTTCGCAGAATGTCTCTTTCGTAAAAGGTCTCTTTCGCAAAATGTCTCTTTCGCAGAATGTCTCTTTCGTAAAATGTCGCTCTAGAGACTTAGAATAAAATTTTGATTTTCATTTTGTACCAAAATATTATTTTTAACTGTCTCAACATATTTTTTTTTGTAATACATACTTGTTTAAGTAAATTTAAGTACCAAAATTTTAACATCACAATTGCACTATAATTTAAATATTAATAAATGCTTTTTGTTTTGAAAATCAAAATTTTATTCTAAGTCTTTAGCGCGACATTTTACGAAAGAGACATTCTGCGAAAGAGACATTCTGCGAAAGAGATATTTTACGAAAGCGACATTTTGCGAAAGAGACGTTTTGCGCATGAGCCGTCTAAAATATGCAATATAAACAGCCGTATCTTTTTATTGCGTTGATTTAGAAAATTGATTTTTTCACTGCTTTGAGAGATAGCAGACTTGACTATGTGATTTTAATTTCAGCTTGATATCTCGACGCGTTTTTGAGAAAAAGGGTCTTGACAGACGGACGGACGGATGGACGAACAACAAAGTGATCCTATAAGGGTTCCGTTTTTACCTTTTGAGGTACGGAACCCTAAAAAATATTCACAACAAAGTCAGAGTCGCAGGACATTCAACAAAGTCCTTTCGATACTATACGACTTCCGGGCATCTGATCATCCGATATCTAATCAGATGTATCTAAAAAAACAATCTAATACGGCAGCCATTAATCGGGCTGCAATGCGTGGTCATTATGGCAATTTCCCCTGGCGGCTATTCTCGGTAGCGGCACTGATTGCATGGTACAAGCCACAGAGTAAATGATAGTACTACACCAGTGTAACTATCCAATCAATACAGCCAGTGATGCAACGATTTTGACATTGAATTGACAGTTTTTTTAAGGTTGGTAGGCCTGTCATGAAGGTCGCAAAAAAGAAGGTTGTTGTGCACGGGTGATTATTATCTTTTTCAAACGTGTTCAAGTATGCAAAAGTACGCATTGCCACTAAAACGATTTGGTTAGAAACAAGTACATTTTGATACGTGTGTTTTTTAAGTTCATTTTTTTTGGGACAATCCCGCTACTGTATTCCTAACCCCTGCTACTCATGAAAGGCAGACTCAACAGTGGAGTCCACCAAAAAAGCGCCGAAGCAATGAAGCTCGACGAGTCTTGGAGAAAAGATTCAACAGTCTTGGATCCCGCAACGAAAAAAGAACAGCGGAGGAGTAAGAAAAAATATGTTTTCCACTTCCTACCATAGCAAGGGACGATTACAACTAGAAGAAGCCCAGATTGCCTAGCACCACGGAATAAAATTCGTTATAATTACTGGGTCCTAAAAATGTGAGCTGCTACGATTGATTCCAATAATATTCCGATCCGAACTTGTGAAAGTATGGTTACGGACCATAGGTAGACGTAGAACTAATTAGCATTTAGTATAGGTTCCTGGATGTATTGAAAACATAATTGGTTCCGGTAAATGGCGCTGCTATCGATTTTCTTGTTGACCCACTAACCATTTCCTGGTTTACAGTTATCTACAACAAATTATTTTTTAATATTTAAACAAATGGTTAGACCGGTCGTGGAAATAGCGCCTGTAATAAGGTAAACACTACATTGTACACGTGTTATGTAAGAATTCTGAGAATGTATGGTTCAAAGTCAAAGTCAAATCATTTATTTTCATTAGACCAAAAAAAAGGCACTTTGAAACGTCATACTTATAAAACAAAAGTGAATCTACCGCCCATTCGGAAATGTTGTTACGTATGGAGAAGAATGGGCAAGAAACTCCATACTTACTCTTTTAAAAAATAGTTGTATTACAAAGTTTTTTTTTTTTACATGGTTAGGCGTGATTTAAAATGAATATAATCCAAAAACCATTTCCGTCAAAAATTACATGTATATAATAAAAAAAACTTTACTTTTTATATAAATTAGGAAATGGAAGCTTTATAATGTTCGCGAGCAAAGTGTTCACATGTTCACAATTAAACTACATTCCTCAAACAATGAAAATAATGTGTGAGCCAGCGCAATGTATAACTAATATATATATATATGTGTGTATAATTTCTAATGTAAAGAGCAGTTAATCATTGTCTGTTTGAATTAGCAACCTGTTGGGTTTTGTCTACACTGTGAATTTTCCTATGGAGCAGGTCCAGCATGTTTCCAAGCATTTTTATCTTCTATATAATCATCTAATTTATAATATGCTTGTTGACAGAGTGTATTCTTAACATGTGTTTTGAATTTCCTTTCGTTTAGATTTAATATTTCAAAAGGAATTTTGTTATAACATTTAACACAGTACCCCATAAAAGATGTTTTTACTTTAGACAGTCTATAATAAGGTTGAGCTATTTTATCTTTATTCCTAGTGTTAAAATTGTGTCTATCACCGACTTTACAAAACATTTCTCGATTTTTTCTAACGTACATAATATTCTCATAAATAAATTGGCAAGGTACCGTCATAATATTAATCTTTTTAAACAGATCCCTAAGAGACTCGCGGCAATGTAAATTATAAATGGCTCTGACAGCTCTCTTTTGTAAAATAAAAATAGATTCAATGTCAGCAGCCCTACCCCACAATAAAATGCCATACGACATAATGCTATGAAAATAGCTAAAATAGACCAAACGCGCAGTTTCTACATTTGTTAATTGTCGTATCTTTCTAACAGCATAAGCTGCTGAGCTTAGCCGTCCCGCAAGAGATGTTATGTGAGGCCCCCATTGCAGTTTTTCGTCTAGCGTGATTCCTAAAAAGACCGTTTGACTAACAAATTCTAGTTTTTCACCATTCAATACTACGTCACATATGCTACTTCTAACGTTCGGCAAAGTGAATCTAATGCAGTTGGTTTTATTTTCATTTAATGCCAAATTATTTACCGTAAACCAGTTTTGAACCTGAACAATGGAGTTATTTACATCGTCAAGATTTTGTGATCGTCGATGTATCCTAAAAATCAATGATGTGTCGTCTGCAAATAACACCATTTTTGGTTGATTTTGAAATAGTTGGGGTAAATCATTAATATAAACTAGAAATAGAAATGGACCCAATATTGAACCTTGAGGTACGCCCATAGATATTTCAGATCCCAGTGAGTTTACGCCGTTTATTTGAACTTTAACTTGTCTTCCTTTCAGGTAAGACCTTATTAGCTCGAGAGATGTTTCCTTAATCCCGTAGTGTTCCAGCTTCAACAAGAGTGTTTCATGATCAACGCAATCGAACGCCTTCGAGAGGTCGCAAAAAATTCCAATGGCGTCTTGTGCTTCCTCCCACGCGTTTAAAATGTTCTTTATGAGGGTGACACCGGCGTCAGTTGTACAACGCCCTTTGGTGAAACCGTACTGTTGTTCATGAAAGATGGAGTTTTTATTAAAGTGGTATAACATTTGGTTGAGCATTAACTTTTCAAACACCTTGCTGAGAACTGGCAGAATCGACACAGGCCTATAATTGTTGGTTTCTTTGTTGTCGCCGGATTTAAATAATGGTATGACTTTACTGTGCTTCATTAAATCCGGAAAGATTCCTTGGTCTATACTGATATTAAATATAAAAGCTAAATAGGGAGCAATAGTATTGATAATAGACCTACAAACTTTAACAGACATTCCCCAAAGATCTTCTGTTGATTTAATTTTAAGATCTTTAAAAGCCCTAATAACAGTCTGGGGGTTTGTATGTTGAAACCTGAACTCCAGAGGGCAAGCCGTTACATTTCTTTTAAGTAAGGCAGCAGAGAGCGCAGGAGAGGAATTTAAGGCCTCTGTAGTTTTTAAGGGTATACTGGCAAAAAAATTTTCAAACTCTTGAGCTACTTCTTCATCACAGTGAACGGATCCACGAGCCGTCTCTAAATTAAAATCATTATTACGCATTTTTTTTCTACCTGTTTCATTATTTATTATTTGCCAAGTAGTTTTTATTTTATCATCAGCTGATTTTATTTTATTACTAATATACATAGCTTTAGCTATTTGGCACACACTTTTGAAAAGTTTTGAATATTTCGCAACATACTGATGAAAAGTTGTATTTATTACATGCTGTTTTTGGCCATAAAGTTCAAATAGTTTTTCTCTGCTCTTACGAATGCCAGGAGTCGCCCAGTCGCTGAATACGAACTTAGTGTAGATATTTTTAGTCTTAAGTGGAAAAGTGTTATTAAATTCAGTGTCTAAAATTGAAAAAAACTCGGCATAAAACTCACTGGAGTCATATATATTATTAAAGTTCTGAACACCTAATTTACTGACTAAAGTATTATTAAATTTTTCTAAATTGTTTACTGTAATCGGCCTAAATCTTATTTGAATTATTGGTTTAGGTATGAAGGCTATAAAAGTTATTGTTTGACCACTGTGATCCGATGGAAGTTTGTTAATAATATCTTTATGTAAGTACTCGATATTACAGAATATATTATCAATACAAGTGACAGAAGAAGCTGTCACTCGAGTAGGTTCAATAAAAACATTTTTTAAGTTAAATGAACTAAAAAGACCCAATAATCTAATACTATTTGAGTTACTTTCTAACAAATTAATATTAAAATCACCACATACGATTATAGATTTACTACTAGTACTTACTCTTTTTAATACATTTTCCATTACAGAATCAAACATAGGCAAATTCTGGTTATTTGGGGGTCTGTATACACAAATAATAACATGCTTATCAAGCTCAACACAGGACAACTCAATAGTGTGTTCTACCGATAGTCTTACAATATCTTTACGTTCTTTTGATTTAACAGTTTTTTTCATTAATATTAATGACCCGCCATGTATCATATTTTTCCGGCAGAAATGACTAACTACACAATAATTGTCATAATTAAAAGACATAACTTGTTGATCATTTAACCAGTGCTCTGTAAGACAAATAATATCAAACCTGGTTTTTTCTAGAAACATTTCAATTTCCAACAATTTGGAAGAGCAACCTTGAATATTTTGATTAAATAATGTTAAAGTATGTTGCTTTTCCTTATAATCTAGCTTGCCAGAGGATACCATTGTATTTTTTGCAGATACTATATTACTATTTAAAGGGGTACCCTCTGTTGTCTTATAAACTAGTTTAAATTATTATCTATAAATTCAACTGAAGAATTCATCACTATGGTGTTAGTGTAACTAGACAACATAGATTCGTCACTTATACTACAATGTGTTATATTTTCTATAACATGGTTAATATTATATGCTATCAACATAGCAATTAAATGTCTACATTCCCCAGAAAGAGATAAAGTTCTCTTAGTCAATTTAAAACCACTAACAAACTTGTTAGTGTCAAAATATAATAATTTGTCACTATGACAACATGTCAATCTATATAAAGTATTATTTAATTTATAAATAATATTATTTTCATAATCTGATAGAGTATCAGAATAAGGGAAAGCACACAACATGATTTTCCCTATATTTAATTTTAATAAGGCGTGAACACCATCCACTATGTCCTTCTTAATAATACCATTACTATTACCTAACAGCAAAACCATTGTTGAGTAATGGTCTAGGTTTGAATTCTTAATTCTTAAAACCATTTGTTTGAAATTAATATTGTGATAACTATGGTTTGTAAAACTATGGCTAAGGTAATTAAGTAATATTTTTCCAAAGCCTGAACCTAATTCATCTGTAAACAAGATGGTTTTATTAATTTGTGCTTTAATTCCGGTCTCTGCTGGAAGAGCCAATGCCGGTGAATGCATGTCACTCTGTGATGGCTGAGGAAGTTGAAGTGGAGGGGGTGAGGGTGGTGATGGGGGTGGTGGTGGTGATGCTGGTGGTGGTGCTTCATTTACACAGTTGCATGAGAGATTATTAGTCAGTGACTCATACCTCTCAGCATTGTACTTAACCAAGTCCAACAGTTCCCCGGCCTCAAACAAACGTTCACTCAGCTGTTCTTGTGAAAGCTCATATTTTTCATAAATATCTTTCAGCAAGTGCTCCTTGTATATAAGGTCATTTTGGAGTTGCTGAGTATCAGTATCATACTTTTCCCTACATTTGTCTAACTCTAAAATACAAGTATTTAAATTTCTTGAAAGGATGACACGTTCCTTTCTAAGGGAAATATTTAATTTTAATAAATTTTGTTTTTTTATGGCTTTTTGTGATCGTTTCATTAATTTCCTAATTTTTATATATTTTTTCAATTTATTATGGCTCATGACCACAGGACACAATGGCATGGTATCATCACCAGTCAAATCAATTGTTATGGCTGGCTCACACACTATTTCTGACCTACTACCTATCAATTCCTTATATAAAGTATTCGTGTTAGTTCTTTGGTGATTGTTATACAGTGACCTAGTTAAGTATTACAATCTATTCATACGTACATAATATATCCTCATACAATAATCGAACGATATATGAAAAGAAAAATAACCTAGGCAAAGCTTTTCATCATCTCCTAGCTTATGACCCACTATGGCAGGGTCAGCTGCAATTCGAGCGACTGCCTAATAGCAGGCGTCCGTCACTCGCTCAAGGCCACGCGTTTAAAGGCGGAACCACATTACCGTGTCGTGGCGCGCCATGATGCTTACTGGCGTGGCGGTGAGTGTGCACACTTACGTGTCGTGTCGTGGCGCATTCTGGCGTTTTTTCTGAACAGTACTTAACGAACATTTGCAGCGTTCAAACGTACATAATGTTTTCTTTTGATGAACACCTACAATTTCTCTTAGCATTGAAATTTCTTCAGACCAAAAAAATAAAAGAAAATACTGGGTTCACCCTATTTTATTTAGAAAGGAACCCCAACAAAGGATACACATTACATGCATTATTATACAAAGTTCTTTGAAGATTTGTGCTCCTTCAGTTAAAGGAGAAAACATCATGCATACATCATCATTTTAAACATAGTTTAGAATTGTATGAGTAGTTAAACATAAAATTAAAATCAAAGTAAAATGAAACAGTATTAACAACATATTAACATAAAATTAAATTAAACATTTGAAATTAAAACACGGGTTAAATAGTAAACAATGAAAGAGTAAAATTAAAAAACAACTAAATATTAAAATATTCTAAAACACAAATAATATAATGAAAGAGAAAAAAAACAGAGATAAACTGAGGATTGTTAATTTTGTATGATTATTCATTTATCCCTTTTTAAATAAATAATAAATTAATATACTATTTTATTGACTTTCAAAATTTCAGTAATTCCTTTCCAAACACCATTTACAAGTTCAATAAGATCGTCAGTAATTTTGCTGCAAATATTAATAAATCCAAAAGTGCCCGCCAGATGTTCGGTTCGCGCCACGAGCCACGCGCCGGTACAGAAACACATTTTGCCCGTGTGTCGTGTCGCGTCATAAACCCCCACCACCGCTCTGGCGCAATCGGTGGCGAGCAGTCGGCGACAGGGCCGAACGTGTCGCGCCACGACACGCCATACAAGTGTGTCTCTAACCATACTAAATGTATGAAACCGATATGCTTCTGGCGCGCCACGACACGCCACGACACGGTAATGTGGTTCCGCCTTTATGCCTACCGCTTCGCGTATCGTCGACGATACAACGAACACCGGGCTGTCGCGCGCCCGCGGCCTGAGTGCTCGCGCGTCACGGGTACAGCGCTGACTATCAAAATGCCGAAACCACGTAATTATTGCTTGATTATTGTGCAATTCCCCTGTTTCCCAATTCTCTTGTTTCCCTTTTGATTATTTATTAAAATTATTCACGCGGTTTTGGATATTTTCGACACTAAAATATATTAGTCGGGAATTCAAGGAACGAAAAATATGCATCAGTCAGTTTATCAAACTAAAAAATATTTGATCAACAAATAAAATAATAATTGTTTTTCTAAAACATTCGTTTTATTACCATTGTCATCATACGTATAACCCTAGCAGATTTGCTGGACGACACGCACACACGTTAGTCGCGCGGCGGGCAAAAGAATCTCAACTCTCTTGGTGCATAATTATGGTACATTTCTCCTTGCTGCAAACAACTGGTATTATTATTATGATTTTGTAGGCTATTATAGCGTAGGTATTTTGGTTTTTGTATTGGAGTGAAGTATCTGTTACGTAGTAACTATTTATTAATCTGTGCTAATAGGTCAGACTTTCTGGTTTCTGACGACCCACAACGACTGTCAAAAATCCACAAGCAAGACAACCAGAACCAACTATGTGATGTCCTAGATAAAATAAAAAGTACATTCCTATGAATTGAATAAGCCACATGGGCACTTGCTCGATAGCGAAGCCGTAACCTCATACACGAAACGGGAGCCTTTACCATCATGACATTCGCAAACTCCGAAAAACTTTTGTTGAAAATTAATATTTTTCCTAAACTTTTCCTTAATATTATGAACGTAAATATCGGCTTTCATACCAATAGAATAAGACATATAATCTAATACCCGTCCTCGAAAGACGTCTACAAGGAGACGTGATATGAAATAATGCCATGTACAGTCGACAAATTAGATAAATATGCACTGTCATCAGCCACTACCGTAAGTCGTAGCATGATATTATAAAGCCTTCCTCGATGTATAGGCTATCCAACACTAGAAACATTTATCAATAAGAGCCTTAAACTTTCGGACTCACGTGATTAGAGTAACAATAGAAATACAATAGCAGCGCGACAGCTGTTGCTTAGTCGTCGAAAGGTTAATAGAGAAGAGTATTTTCTGAGATTAGCGCGAGAGCATAGCAGCTGAATAAATTATTTAATTAAACCTTCGAGTACACGTCATTCAAAACACACTAGAAAGACAATAGCAGTTCGACAGCCGACTGTTGCTTGGTCGTCGAAAGGTTAAGCAAACAATCTCATCAGCTTTCTAATATGTATAAGTATAAATCTGACGGCCCTGTCCTGCATAGTTGCTTACTTTGCTAACTGTACGTGTGCTTACCTAATATACCTTGCAATGTCTCCGGACCGTAAAATCCTGAGCTGGCTTAACGCATGACTTCGTCAAGTAATATTGATTTTTCTTCTTGTGTGTTTCCCGAGTCAGTAGACTATAATAAAATGAGCCTAATTCAGGTTCCATCTGAAGGTCTATAATAGGCCAGTCTGTCTGTTGTACTGTAGAGACACAGGCTGACATTGCCGAAGTGTAACCTTTTTAGATTCATTGTTCATGATAAGATTAAATATGTTTAAATTAAGAAAGACTTGACAGCCCGTACGTAAGGCTGACAAGCGGTCGCAAAAATATGATTTAAAGCAATGATATTTTAAGTAAAAAAGGCGTAGATAGGTTACCGAAACGAAATTCTTTCTTCAAAAACGGCACACTAACGCACACATACATTACACGTCAAAGTAGGATGACATGATTGAAGTAGTGCGAGTGAAAAAGAGATAAACGTCAAATGTCAACGAAATACTCAGTATCATGTTTGCCAATTGGCAAACTTTTAGTGTGCCACTTTTTGACTGCATATAATCTACACTTTTTTACTTAAAATATCATTGATTTAAAGAAGAATTTAATTATTATATAAAGAAGAATACATATATTAGTAAGGCGCTATAAGTACCTATAACGTTACGCTAACACAGCAGGATCGGAGCAGTATTCAAATTTTTCTATTCGAGGACTGTTTAGACGTGACTATTCTAGGTACGATTTCGAACCTTCCGATATATGGCATAAGGAAAAGTTAATCAACAAAATGTCACAGTTTAATTACTTATTGTATTGACTAAAATATGACTGTCTGACTGTGATTGAAGCTCAACAGCCTTACCAGATTGGCGTGATATATTATACCCACGGTTTTTGTATGTGATTATACAATAATTTACACGTCACAGCATTGATTACCTTTACAGATACTATGATGTTTCTTCGTAACGTATTTTCCTTAAAACTGGAACCGGTAATCATACATCCATAGTTGATTAAGTAATTACAAATTCCAATATTAACTCACCGTATACATATTAATCAGATAATGTACTATACTTAATTTGTTAAGAAATTTAATAACTAAAGAAAAAAAATCTTGACATGTCTTTTTATCTAAAAATATAATATATAACAAAATAATCATATAAAAAAGACTGTTAATTAAAACTTAGTTGATTAGTTAATATTGTTTTAGGTAATCAATACATAATATAACAAAGTCGCTCCTGCTGTCTGTACCTATGCATGCTTAAATCTTTAAAAGCACGTAACGGATTTTGATGCGGTTTTTTTTTCGATAGAGTAAATCAAGATGAAGGTTTATATGTATTACATATAACAACATAGTAGAGGAAACCGGGTTTTTTCAAAGTTATATAACACCTGTCCGCAGCCGAGGCGGGTCGCTAGTTGACTAAGGGCCGATTTTTCAATCGCCAGATAACTTTTATCTGAAGAGTATGTTTCACGTTTTGACAGTTTTTGTATAGAAAATATGTCAAACCGTCATATTTATTCCTCAGATAGAAGTTAACTGATGATTGAAAAATCAGCCCTAATTATTGTAAACATTTTAGAACATTTTTGTTTGTAAAAGAGATACCTATGTCAAAATTGTTTGTCTTTACTTAGGTATACAGGGTGTCCCACGGCTATGCCACATGGAGGGAAAGTACCTTAAATCTTGTAGATAGAACGTTTTACTGAAAGAAGACATTATTTGAATTTTAAAAACAATTTAAATTGCATTCATAGATTTTTAAATAATTAAATGGTTGGCCCGGGAATCGAATTTGTTCCACGAGAAAAAATAATCACCCTGTAGTTTCATCATGCCGATCGAAAGGTTTCATCATAAGGATTATTTTTTGCTAAATAACATAGTGTCACAAATAAAAGGAAGACCGTGAATTTTAACATTTGATGTAAAATTATGTTCTGAAAAGTTAGAAGCTTACATTGCCGTAAGGACATACAATTGACAATCATAACTACTTATTAATAATTAATCTACCCACTTGAGTAGTACTCATCATTTAAATAAATAAATATCCATCACAACAAGACCAAAAAATCGTCAGGGAACGAAATAATCAAAAGTTATCACTTTGTGTTCAAGAAGAAGGGACTAGTTTTGAGCAGTTGAAAAATTTACCAATTTTGTATTTAAAATGTTAAAATTCATGGTCTTTCTTTTATTTTTGACATTATGTTATTTAGCAAAAAATAATCCTGGTGATATAGCCATTCGATCGGTAGGATAAAACTACAGGCTGATTAATTTTCTCGAGTAACAGGTTCGATTCCCGGTTCAACTATGTAATTATTAAAATATCTATGAATGCAGTTAAAAATGTTTTAAAAATTCAAATAATGTCTTCTTTCAGTAAAACGTTCTATCTACAATATTTCAGGTACTTTCCCTCCATGTGGCATAGCCGTGGGACACCCTGTATAACTAAACAAATTACGTACAGGTAATAAAGGAGCTGGCAGTCGTCAACCTTGAATGTTCAGACAATTAGCTAGAAGGGATTTTCGCAAGTCTCCGCGAAGTAGGTCGCGTCCTTTACAAACCTTAACTAGGTTTTTATGGCTTAGAGTTTAAGCTTTAAGCCATTGATTCCCAAAGTGGTATGGACTACCAGGGGTGGGTAACGACTTGTATGAGGTCTCGGAGAAAAAACAAATTAGATGTCCATGAGATATTAATGAAAGTCAACGATTGTGGAACTCTTTTGAGCGGGACATTACTTTACTATTGGTTTTTTTTCAATGAGACAATCCACACATATCCCATATATTCTGATACAAGCTTTTGCCCGCGGCTTCGCTCGCGTTAGAAAGGGACAAAAAGTAGCCTATGTTACTCTCCATCCCTTCAACTATCTCCACTCAAAAAATCACGTCAATTCATCGCTCCGTTTTGCCGTGAAGGAAAGACAAACAGACAGACAGATACACTTTCCCATTTATAATATTAGTATGGATATCTTAAAAAATTTTTTAGAAACAATATAAATAAGACATCTTCCTTAATAAGCTTTTAATCATTTTTACTTTTTCTCTTTCTTTTTCGGAACTTATGAAAAAAAAGAATTCACTGACAGAAAACTCAGATACCAGAGCTGTTAAGGCAAAATTACACGTGGACGAAGTCCCGGGCAAAAGCTAGTAAATTATAAAGTTACATCAGACATAAAAATCATAAATGTTCAAAGAGATAACAGGTGTGCCAGATTTGCATTTAAATCGAAGAACAAAAACATGGTAAGTGGCCTACGAGTTAAAACAGTTTGGGAAACCCTGGATCAGACAATGGCAGCAGTAAAATAAACGGCCCTTGAAACAAAAAAAAAACAGTACGTAAAGATTTACTAAAATATTCGGGAGAGATTTTTCTATTAAGATTTTTTTAAATAACTTGGAGGAAACTTTCGTGTTGTCAGAAACCACGCAAAGATGGCTGACATTTCTGCTGAAATACTCGCCGGATAGCCAGAAGCCTGAAATTCTGACAATCAGTATCATGTATCATGATCATTATTATAAACACCAAAGATCTTTCAGCTTTGTAGCTATCACGGTCTATGAAAGACAGATAGACAGACAGACAGCGGAGGCTTAGTAATAGCACAGATTAATAAATAGTTACTACGTAACAGATACTTCACTCCAATAAAAAAACCAAAATACCTACGCTATAATAGCCTACAAAATCATAATAATAATACCAGTTGTTTGCAGCAAGGAGAAATGTACCATAAGTACGCACCAAGAGAGTTGAGATTCTTTTGCCCGCCGCGCGACTAACGTGTGTGCGTGTCGTCCAGCAAATCTGCTAGGGTTATACGTATGATGACAATGGTAATAAAACGAATGTTTTAGAAAAACAATATTTTTTTTATTTGTTGATCAAATATTTTTTAGTTTGATAAATTGACTGATGCATATTTTTCGTTCCTTGAATTCCCGACTAATATATTTTAGTGTCGAAAATATCCAAAACCGCGTGAATAATTTTAATAAATAATCAAAAGGGAAACAAGAGAATAATTGGGAAACAGGGGAATTGCACAATAATCACGCAATAATTACGTGGTTTCGGCATTTTGATAGTCACCGCTGTACCCGTGACGCGCGAGCACTCAGGCGGGCGCGCGGCAGCCCGGTGTTCGTTGTATCGTCGACGATACGCGAAGCGGTAGGCATAAAACGCGTGGCCTTGAGCGAGTGACGGACGCCTGGTAATAGGGTAATGTTTAGTACGGAACCCTAAAAAGGCACTATCTTTAACCCACGGCTTCTCACACGTGAATGTCAATTTTACCTTCTTTGGTTCTTTTTTTTAATTCCATCCCTAAGGGGATTACATAAAGTATGTAATGGAAATCCGTAATTTTCAAAGTTAATCCACGCAATCTGTGTAGCCGCGGTCTAGCTACTGTCCATTATAAATATTTACCTATCTAGATGGCGATATTACGTTTTTTCAGGTGTTCCGCAATAATATTCTACATTTTCATATTAACAGTAGTATATTATGTATTTGTCACCGGAAAATAACAAGATCCGTAAGTTTATCAATCTACTAGGAAGTTTATAAACTTCCGTAGGATTCTAAACGAGAGATAAATTGTAATATTTTACGTCCACATTTTCGTAAATTGATAAACTTACTGAACTCACTCGTAAAATAATAAGTAAGCAGTAACCAAACGCTACGCGCGATCTGATTGGTTGACTGTCACTTGTCACTTCTCCTTCCTCTCCTTCCTCGCGGCCGCCATTGTTCGCCACGGAACATAAATAAACCAGTTTGTTTGTGCGTTTTTATTAGTTTTAAATGTTGAACTGTGTTGCAACTCAAAGAAAACTCAACTCACTACGTCCGTGCCAGAGAGGAACCAGGCATTGTTGCTTCCAATTTATAGTTTGTCAAGTCTGATTATACCAAAGTCTTTGGACACAAGCATTGCTACTATGAACATTGACCAATCAGAGAGCAGTGTGTTATTTTACGTATTTCAAAGATGCGTATATTTAAAAGAGTTTCTGTGATTGGTCGAACCATTTAAAATCTTACGAATAGATATCCGTTAGTTTATAAATTTACCGTATGATGTCGGAAATTGATAAATTTACGAAAATGTGGACGTAAAATATTACAATTTATTTCCCGTTTAGAATCCTACGGAAGTTTATAAACTTCCTAGTAGATTGATAAACTTACGGATCTTGTTATTTTCCGGTGACATATTCATAGCATTCTTTATCTTTGCAAATGCGAGGAACTATCATACAACAACCTATACAGTGATTAACCTTTCGACGACCAAGCGACAGCCGGCTATCGTGCTGCTATTGTCTTCCTATTGTGTCTAGAACCAAGTGTTTGAAGGTTTAATTAAAAAACAATAATGTGCCCGACAGGGTCGATGATTGATTCTATTATTTATATTCACCACCTGTATGTACCTAACATTATGGAACGCAATAAATACTTATGACTTATGACAATACAAAATTTAATGTATTATATCCACACATTCCACACGATACCCGATTAAAACTTGGCCACACGTTTGGCGCAGCCGCCGCTAGCAAAGCGAGTGGCTGCGGTCTACCGCAGATGCAAGGACGTCCGAATGAAAAATATCACCCCCTAATATGAGAGGGGAGACATTTTTAGGGGACGACAAAGTAAGATAGTATGCTTAAAAATAGAATCCTGCTCCACAAAGTGCTAAGAATAGGGAACCCTGATTGTGTCACCGTCAAGGTCAACATGAAAAAGGTTGGGTATACTAATATTACGAAACTCTAGAGTTTGTTTTTGGTTAAACACGCTAATCTCAAGAGCAAAAAAGATCCGATTTCAAAAATTATTTATGTGTTTGAGGAGGTTTTGGATCAGTTGGTATTTGGCTGAGCCATCCCATAGGTGACTGCAATCGGACTTGAGCTTCATAAAGTGCTGACCCGGCGTGAAGTATCGCTTAACCTTGATAAGGATGCCCAGCTTTTCGCCGCAGTCTGTGCTTTGGACTCGATGAAAGTGCCGAAGTTGAGGTCAGAACTAAACTTCATGCCAAGGAGTTCTCTCTTCTAAGGAGGTCGCATTCTGGAGAAATAACCCTTTGTTATTCTGTAAGCGAGTCCAACTAGCACTGGGCTGTTTTTTCAATTAAGGTTTCGGACACTCATACAATATTTGTGTCGTTTCAAAAAGATGTTCAAAAACAAAGTTTTTTTTTTTTAGAGGCAATTCTTGCACCTGTTTATATAAGGAAGATAGGATATAATTAGAACTTGGAAGATTTTTATTAGTACTTTTGAATTGTTGCATCCAAAACATGGCAAAAACAAGAAAGAGCATAATCCAAGCAGAAAAAATTTAATTTCGATAACATTCCCAAGAGACCACGAAATCGGATTACTGTTTTAATTACTGTTAATTCGTTCCGTATGTCTGATAAGATAGATTCAAGTAATATCTGTGACATGACATACAATGTATGGTTCGTATCGTCGTGAAAATATTAGGTAATCATGATGTACGGGCAGAGATTAGGTTGCATCCACGTAGTAAGTATAACAGGTTGCATCGAAAGGGTTGCATCCACGTAGTAAGGTTGCATCAATGACTTAAGGCCTGCGCAGACGAAGGACAATGGCGGAGAAAATATCCGCGATGCGCTTTTATTTTACTGTCAGTTTTTTTATGGGTTGGAAATCATCAAAAAAATCATCAATTCGTAGCGGGATCGAAGACAGTTGAATCGTTTCTCCGGGACTCATCGAGCTTTATTGCTTCGGCGCTTTTCTGGCGGACGCCACTGTTGACTCTGGCTTTCAGGAGTTGCAGTGAAATGAAGTGAAGTTGGAAATCGTGTGGCGGGATTGACCCAGTAAAAAAAAAACAAATGACTTCTCCCGCCCTGCGCGGGAGAGTGTCAGACCTAACAAACTAAAACCCACGTTTCTTCGGTTGCCCTTTATGTTCCCAGGCCGCGGTAACTAAAAGAACTATTCCTCAACCCCGGCAGGAATTGGCACTAGAGGGCCCTGAGGGCCTAGCCAAGTGGCATTGCAGAATAGAAAACGAAAACGAATAGATTGTCAAATGTATGTAATTGACATAAGCTTTCGCTAAACAATTTGACATCTCCATACATTTGACAATCGTTTTCGTTTCGCTATCTATTCTACAATGCCACTTGTCTAGGGGGGCTGACACGTTTTATTTCTGTCATTAGATAGCTTTTGTCCGCTTGCAGTTCGCCAGGCGAGGTGCGAAATTGTACAGACCAAGTGCAACCTTATTGTAGCACTTATAAATGCGCTACGCAGACTTTTTGACCGCCATTGTCTGTCGTCTGCGCTGACTTTTAGGCCCAGTTCCTTCAAAGCACAAAGCGGAGAGTCATCTCCTCATCTTTCCTTGTTCACTTCGTAACGCATAGATAGAATCTCAGTAATTGTTTACGAGATATCTTTTCTTTTCTCCGCTTTTCACATTTCTTTAGCTTCAACGTAATAGATATTTACCAGTATTTTTAGAGTAACCTTTTTACATGGTTTACAAGGAGCGTCATTTCATCTCCGCTTCGATGGTAGAGGTTTTGATAAAACCTCTATTATGTTCGTTGAATACCACTTTAGGATCTTTAGGTATTAAGATTGGATCTAATCTTCTATTGCCGTTGAATCCCATTTTATGTACTTTGCAGAAGAAAATTGACACTTAAAGAGCACACTGATACACTTTTTTTTTTTGCACATTACAACTTCACGTTAATGCGCTAATAGTACTTTGCGTCAGTATTTTGAATTTTTCTACACTACCACTTCACGTTACTGCGCGCCTAGTACTTTTGTTTAATTTCACTGGCCGGCTTATTCCAGTTTTATATTGCTCTTTTGTTAACAACGAATAAAATTAGTTAGACGGCCATCATAAAATAATAATAAGGTAAATAAACTTCTAGAGTTAGAATAACGAGAACATTTTCTGGGCTTAATTGTGACCTTTACTTGCAGAAACTGTGAGTCCTCATTAGTAGTCCGCAGACATTTCCCTAATTTTAGGCGTTATGAGTTTCTTGTTTGAGAATTGTGCGGCGTCTCGTTGTAGTGCCGTCGCTAGTATATTTTGATAACTTTACAGATACGAACTTTATAAAAATTCAGAGCTTTCCACTTTTTCGATATTGTTCGCATTAGCCGATATTAAAAAACAATTGGTATATTTGGCAAAATATTTGCGTGTCAACATTATGAACCTTAGTTTAATGGGAGATACAACGTAATAACAACGTAACATGAACCTTAGTTTTACCGGATTAAAGTATAGTTTGTATTACCCAAGTAACGCAAATACTTCCGCAGATATTTTGTTCTTGTAATAATAATTAAATAAAATTAAATATTTTGTCTGATGATGACGTGTACTAAGAAGTAATTGGGTATTTGACATTACGACATTATTAACATATGTTTTATGAGTCAATTTATAGCGTCATTAATTTGATCTGTTATTTATTGATTCCAAAGCAACTAAAAAACATTTTTATTACTAATTGAAAATTAATCGGATTATCAGAGGTACCTAACATAAAGTGTATCTTTAGAATGCATTAATAATGACTAGCTATTTTTATTGGCTCCGCTAATCCAATTTTACACAAATTTTCATGAAACCTCTGGGCCTGACACAATTTTTTCGTTATTTTCCTTGATGCACATGACTCTTTCTGTCGTGAGGAAATCCTTCGTTGAGAAGAGGGTAACATCGAGCTCTTTAAGACTAGAACCCCATGGTTCCTCCTTCACTGAGTCAGGAGCAGCATCATGCATCAAATCATCATATACCACATTTGACGCATGATCCGCACCGACCAAAGCACAAAACCCTAAAAAGGATTACTAATTACTAATTCACTTAAGCTGACAATTTTTAAACCGGTAGCACGTATTGCTTGTATTCTAGTGTCCGACCGAATGTTCGGTTTCGGTTTCGTTTTCGGTTGAGTTTCGGTGAAAAGTCGAGTTTCGGTTTAGTTTCGTTTTCGGCGGCAAACTTGCCGAAACTAAGACCGAAACCGAATGTGCATTCGGGAGTTTCCGCGCTGTTATCGGTCATGTTCGGCGCGTTGAATGAGTGAATGAATCCGATCAGTAGCCCGATTCACGTAAAATCAAACAAGCCAAATATCGTTGAAGTTTTATAGTCGTCCAATCGAAGTCCTATCGAAAATAGGTATTCACGTGTTTTTTAAACGGGATTCGATAGAAAGACAATTCGATCGTAATTCAACGATCTATCAACCACATACTGTCAATTACATTATTATGTACTAGCTTTTGCCCGCGGCTTCGCTCGCGTTAAAAAGAGACCAAAAGTAGCCTATGTTACTCTCCATCCCTTCAACTATCTCCACTTAAAAAATCACGTCAATTCGTCGCTCCGTTTTGCCATGAAAGAAAGACAAACATACAGACAGACAGACACACTTTCCCATTTATAATATTAGTAAGTATAATAGTAAGTATGGATTCTACCAGGATATACAAATTTTCGTTTTAGAATATCGGGTTTACACCATATTGAATAAATAAATAATATCAAATTCAATATTAATAAACATTTAATGAAAATCATTACTTAATATAAAAAATTTCATCAAAAAAAAAAACTAAATAACAATTTTTTGTTAAACGACGTTTGAACCGCCAGATTTGAAGTTTAGTCGTTGACATCCGACTGAATGACGATTAAATTAGCTGAATACGCATCAACGACACTTCGATCGAGCGACTTTAAAATCGGTGTAGTTCTATCTTGATTGACGGATGTGAATACGAAAATGGTCTAAACGACTTAGTCGCTACGATATCGCTACGGTTTTGATTACATGAATTGGGCTACTGAGCCAATGTCGTGATTCGCTCGCTTGTTTGCTGTTCGTTTTGTTTTGTTGTGGTGGCGAGTTTTCGAGTGATTTATTTTGAATTTGGTAAGTTTTATCTCGTTTTATGTCGTTATAACATAAGAGTGGGTAGTAAACATAAAAAAAAAATATTCAATATGACTGATAAAAGTATAATCAAGTTTAAAGTAACCTATTAATTTTTTTTTTGGTTCGCAAATGCTATACTTAAACAAACATTAGTTAGGTAGTTAGTAATGACTGTAGTGCATTTCATGGTGATAATATTATGGATTCAGAGTTTCAAAGTTCATTTTAGTATTTATCACCAAGGTATCCAAGTGGCAAGTACAGCAGATACTAACTTACGTACTGCCAATTTTGTTTTGAGAAATTATTAAGGTAAAAGACCCGACTATGGGACGGATTATGTAGAAGTCCTGAATATTGCCAGTAATTAAAAGAAATCTAGACTATAAATCCTTCTTTTTCTTTTTTAATACATAATTTGATACCTTTTAGAGTAAAAAGGCGCTTTATAAGTTCAATGTTTAATGCATTATGTAATAGTTAGTGATTTAAAGAGAAATCTATGTGATTTAAAGAGAAAACAATAAAGACTGACTGATTATACTAACATTTTCTCTATTTTTCCCTCAAAATATGAGCCTTGTAAGGAAGTTTCGGTTTCGGTTTCGGCCGAAATAAACACCGTTGCCGAAATTCGTTTTCGGTTTCGGTTTCGGTCGTAAAACTAGTTTCGGTCGGACACTATTGTATTCATAATATTTGAATTGAATGTGAAGGTTATATGAGGAAGATTTTGAGTGCAATAAATATTTGCAAATTAAATAATACTCGCATGCACGGTCGTAAACATAAATAATCTCTTTAGCCTCGGTTTTCGACCAGTTTACAATAAAACAGTAAGTGCAGGAGCGTTTTGCAAAAACCTGATATGATAATTATTTTTAACATTTGACCTACAGTGTTCCTTCAAATTATTACGTAATCAGTTAAAACATATAACCAGAAAAATTGCTGAGAGCCGAGAATACAAAATTATTTAAAATACAACCCTTTTTGCCCTAAATTTCCCTAAGGCTTCAAAGGGTAATCTAGAACAAAATTTGAATGATTAACAACATTTTAATCTAAAGGAGCTTTACATATATTAGCTACTTCGCAAATCAAATTTATATTAAAATTCCTCACCCAAGATGAGATACTAGAAACCCATTAATTTCACACGACACAAATCTTGAATTCTTGGCTTTAATGCGACTATAATAATGCTTGTATTATTATATTTAAATCTTCCTCAATAGTCAGTTTATTAACGAAAACCTTATGAAAATCCGTAAATCCAAATTACATCCGTTCATACCTATGCTGTTATTTTTTACTTTTTAGTGTCGAGCCCAAGTCAAAAAAAAAATTAAAATGAAAAATGAAATATCGCAGCATTAGCTGAGATAGGGACCGTTTTTGGCCTCGCACAGGGTTTTTTTTTATATAAATTCATGTTTTTTGTTTGTGTTATTTTTCTTTCCTGTGTGTGTCCAAAATAAATGTTTTTCTTTCTTTCTTTTCTTTCTTTCAAGTCCCAATGTCTGACTGTGTATTACAGTATCTTTGAAATTAATTTATTTTCAAAATAAAACTACTTACAATTTTATAAAACGAAAATAGAAACTTGAAGTAACGCACATATCGTCAATGTATATTTCGACGATTTTTTTCTAGATGAATTTTTCGAGAAGCACTGAACCAATCGCCACAAAATTTATAGGACCACCTCTGAATCATGACTTATCATCAAACAAAAAAAGAACCATCAAAATCCAAATACAAAAAAAAACACACAGACAAATTGAGAACCTCCTCCTTTTTGAAGTCGGTTAAAAAGTTACTGTCTATCTGTGACGCTTTCAAGCCTTTCACGGCTAAAACACTGATGCCCTTACTAATAATCACTGTGTAAAGTTATGCAATGAATAAAGCCTGTGTAACCATACATTTTTTGACGTATAAATCTGTCATAACTTTATGCAGCGTTTATTAGTAAGGCGCTGAAAGTATTTCAGTGAAATTTGGAACGTTATAAGATTCAATCCCAAGGAAGCTCATACACTATTTTCTAATCCGCGAAAACCGATAGTAATGCGAACAAAGATGCGGGCAAACGCTAGGATTTCCCCTCAAAAACGAATCAATTGAGAGTTGAGATCTTTTTTTGCTAAAGTTTTATTATTCGTTCGTTCGTAATACATAAACCAGTCTTTCAACGAAAGTCAATGACTCAAGCTAAGATCAATGTTATACCAATAAATAATTATACCACAGAGGGCATTGCGTAACGAATTAAAATATTATGTTGTAACTGCACAAGGCTGCACAATGTTATCGTAAGACTCGTAATTAAATATTATGTTTAATCTTTACGAATTTTGACGGCCTTAGTGGCTAGTTGACCTTAACTGCTAGACCGAAATTTGTGGGATTCCCACCCAGGTCAAACTGTAAGTGATTAGCATGGTTGTTTGTTCTGTGTCAGGTTGTTATCCATACTAATATTATATAGTCTGGGACCCGAGAAAGGACAGGATAGTTATCATCCCGGAAAACTGGACTGCACGCAGACTTTAGCGGGGAAAACCAACCTAATTACAGTAATAATAAGAGCGCACAGCTGACATTTTCTCCGCCATTGTCCCCCGTCTGCGCAGGCTTATGCCTTATGCTTGCTTTGATATGACTGCTTTGCACCAGGGGAGATGAAAAAAACGCAAAAAAAAATAATTAAAGTTTTACAACGTACCAACAGTCATGAAGAGCAGTTTGCAGCCAGACTCCAGATTGTACTTCGAAGGGTCCGTGTCGTGCAGCCGGTGGTAGATGATGTCGTAACCTTGACATGACTTGCCCGGCAGGACGGAGAACTCCCTAGGAAAACAGATAAATAGGTCAATCTTTGGACGAGGTGTATGTCTTGAGGAAATTTCCCTTTACATAAGGCGCTCTGCAGACAAAGAGTTGCGGCAACAGGCAATCCTTTGTTCATTATTTATTTATTTATTAAAACTTTATGCACAAAGAAAAACATTGCACAATGGCGGACTTAATGCCTTAAGCATTTTCTACCAGTCTACCTTAGGGTGATGCAGAGACAAAACATGGTAGGTGCAAAGATATAAAGATAAAAAAAATGAATTATTATAATAAATACATAAATACATACATACAAAATATAAACAGTAGAGAGAGATAAAAAATATAGATAGAGAAAAGAATACATTACATGTGGAATGAATCTGCCAATTTCTTGCGCAAGTATTCGCGAGCCTTAAATTTGAATGTGTACAGACTGGTCAACGTCCTGATATCATGAGGAAGTTCATTCCAAAGGAAAACCGCCTGAACGAGAAATGAAGAATTGAGAAAACCAGAGCGGTGAGAAGGACACCGTAGAAGACAATTACTGGAAGAACGAAAATTCTTATTATGCGCAGACCACAAATATTGGAAATGAAAAGTAAGATAAGAAGGGGAACAGGGTTTGTGTAGAAGTAAAAACAAGGTCGTCAAAGCTCTTAGAGCTTTGCGCTGCCTGATGGGTAGCCACTTCAAGATGGACCGGTGAGAAGATACGTGATCGTACTTACGAAGATTGAATACGAATCGAATGCAGTTATTGAGAAGTCGGTCAAGTTTATTGAGTAGATCTGCATTCAGGTCGTAATAACACACATCACCATAATCAAGTATGGGGAAAATTAGGGATTGTACAAGCATTGCCTTTACGTGTGATGGAAGAACATTTTTTAGTCTATAAAGCGACCGCAACGTCCTAGTGACTTTTTTGCTCACACTTGCAACCTGCTTACGCCAGTCCAGGCAAGTGTCAACATGCAGACCCAGATCCTTGACGTCGGAGCTAAACGGAATGACTTTGTCATCATAGAAAACCGGAGGCACCACTAACCCACTCAGCCTACGTTGGCTAAAGGTACTCCCTATAATAATGGCCTGGCATTTCGTAGGGTTAACCGCTACCCCGAAGCGATTAGACCAATCCCTCACCACTTCTACATAAATTCCGATTCAGCTCCTCAATCGCATCAGATATGTTGTCAACACCGGCCTGAGTGTAGAGCTGTAAGTCATCAGCGTAAAGATGATACGCACACTGAAGTTCAGAAGTAATATGATCAATAAAAATTGAGAACAAAAGTGGAGATAATATACCGCCTTGAGGGACGCCAGAAACAAGCTCACACCAGTCAGAAGACGAATCTCTCGCAAGAACTGCTTGCTGACGCCCCCGAAGATAAGACGAGAACCAATCCAGAACCTCGGAAGAGACCATAAGATGGGAAAGCATTAGTGTGGGGGGAGCCACATAATTGAAGTGCAGTCAAATACGGTCCAGAATCTGTACTAATATAAAAGCTGAAGAGTTTGTTTGTTTGGTTAAAAGCGGTAATCTCAGGTATTCTCAGCCTGAATAGAAAAAATATTTTTGTGTAAGATGGCCCATAAATTATCGAGGAAGGCTAAGGCTATATAAGGTCACGTTACGACCTACGGGTGGGGAGTACCGCGGGAAATTATCAGATATCGACCCTCTGCATCCTGCATCCATCATTGAATCCGAGCAGTCAACAACTAACAATAGTTGGCGCAAAATCTAAAAAAGTTGATAGTTACATCAACTAAAGTTGCTCCGTCTATGGAATGCCTAAACGTACACTGCGACATTTTATATTTATTATTATGTTTACTGCTTATTAGTTTTTTTACATTATAACTTTGTAGACACATTTACTGTACCCGTTAGGGAATTTCCCCTACTTATTCCTGGCCTTATTCCCAACTATTCTTTCATTAATCAAAGTATTTATTTCACTTAGACCATTTATGAAATGTCAAAGACTCAATCGATTAGTCAGGAAACTTGAAGCTAGTACGTTCCTTGTTTCAAAACGCAGATCTCAATGGAGAAGAATTAGCAAGAAATTCCATGGATACTCTTGTAACCAGTATCGGCATCCAATCCGAACAGATCCACTATCCAGCTAAATACATGAAAAACGAGAATTGTAAAATGCATACGAAACAACATATTATTTGAAACGGTTCAATCAGATTCCATCTAAAGAATAATTAATAGTACAGGTTCTTCGAGACGTGATGACGAGGCGAGGCCACGTGTTGAAGCTAGCTTGTTCAAAGACTCCGAAAGTTATGTAATCTATACTAATACTATAAAGAGGTAAAATTTGTAAGTTTGTAGATTTGTAAGTTTGTATGTAGTGGGTAATCTCTGGAACTACTGGTCCGATTTGAAAAATTCTTTCAGTGTTAGATAGCCCATTTATCGAGGAATGCTATAGGCTATATTCCATCACGCTACCACCCACGGGAGCGGAGCAGTAACGAAAAATGCGGGTGAAACCGCAGGGAACAGCTAGTAAATGTATATTGCGGATGTTTTCTTGGTAACATATACAAAAATGTAATAAATTGAAATTCATGGTGCAGGTTGAGTTGAGTTGTTGGCATGTTTGGTTTTCTATTTTTAACTGACTTCTATTTTCGGATGTTTTTTTTTTACATTTTGGATTATTTTATTAATGCTTTTCAATACCTTTTTTGTCGGTTAATTACTTGGTGTTTCAGTTCCTTTATCGACGGTTTTTGTTACAATAGTTATTATATTTTTATTATATTTTTTACTAGTACCCAGAATAAAATATTAAGTATGTAATGCCACAATTTGACTTATCCTCCTAAATCAAAATACTAACTCGAGAATATCAGAGCTTCTATCAAACTTTGACAATTATTACGTACTTGAGCTTAAAGTAAACAAAAAGATATTCGCCGGCCGCAAAGCTTTCAAAACTCCTAAAGTTGTCTGCACAAGTACGTACTTAAAGCAAGGTCTCCACTGGAGCCAAAAGCAAGCAGGTGCAACCTCCGTGAAGGTTACAATTACAACCTAGCCTTCACAGAAAAAAAAAGAAAAAAAGTCGTACGTGGAAAAATGAAAATTGAATTTCTCCGCGGTTACCGTTGGCACAGAGAATATCTTTTAAACAAAATTAAAATTGGATTTTCAAGGTTTTCGTTAGTGCCTTTTATAAAGCTTTCAAGGGTCGACCTTTTGGCACTTTCAGCTTTATTATAATTGAAAAATGTACGGGGACTGTTGCGGTTTTGTTAGCTCAGGCCTTTTTAAAGAACTAATTTTGGGATTTTGTGTTACCATATAGACAAAATAAGTGAATTCTATTCCTAACTAGCTGTAGCCCAATTCACGTAATCAAAACCGTCGCGATATCGTAGCGACTAAGTCGTTTAGACCATTTTCGTATTCACATCCGTCAATCGAGATAGAACGACACCGATTTTAAAGTCGCTCGATCGAAGTGTCGTTGATGCGTATTCAGCTAATTTAATCGTCATTCAGTCGGATGTCAACGACTATACACTTCAAATCTGGCGGTTCAAACGTTTAACAAAAATTTGTTATATTGATTGTTTTTTTTTATGAAATTTATATTCTAAGTAATGACTTTCATTAAATGTTTATTAATATTGATTTTGATATTATTTATTTATTCAATATGGTGTAAAGCCCGATATTTAAATTTGTATATCCTGGTAGAATATATAATAATGTAATCGACAATAAGTGGTTGATAGATCGTTGAATTACGATCGAATTGTCGTTCTATCGAATCCCGTTTAAAGAACACGTGTATACCGATTTTCGATAGAACTTCGATCGGACGACTACAAAACTTCAACGATATTTCGCTTGTTTGATTTTACGTGAATCGGGCTACTGATTCCGACAGACCGTATTCAGCCCATTGAGTTATAATGTACTACGTACTAGAGGAGCTATTTCAAACAAAATATGGCGCGTAATTTGGTGACAGCGGAGCATGCGCAGTGCAAGCGGGTGCCATAGATAACACCAATGCGCGCAGATGCGACATATTTTTGAAGTTAACTTCTATTATATAGGCTTCTTTAATATTATGTACATTGTGGGTATCGTTATAAAAATAGTTATAATTAAAATAAGAAATGTATAACATAAAATTATGTGGAAAATAATAATATAACAAAATAAAATAAAAAAATATTGAAAGGGTAGTGAGGAAGTGTAGTGTGGATTGTATGAGATAGAGTATCAGTGTCGGTCAGTGTATACGTGGAACTTAGCAGAGGCAAAATTAGTCGGGAAGTCGTGATTTTAGAAGATACATAGTATTTTCAGTTGCCTCACAATATCTTGTATGATATTATAAAAATAAAACGAATTTAAACTGTAAAAAATTTAATTCCCATGAAATAATATAAGTACTCTTCTTGACTTTGTGGTGTATTTCTCGTTTTCCTTGAAATGAACAGAACATATTCGTGAATATTCTATTGGCAATCACGTGACTTTGCTGCGATTCTTCTGAATAAATTTAATCCAAAATAATTCTCTAGTTCTAGGACACGGCCGATGAAACCTTAAAAAAAAATATATTTAATAAATAAAAAATATTAATATTACTTAATAATTTTTTTCTCATGATTATTAATAACATTTTCTTGTTCGTAATTCTTTATCGTTACCCGACGTTAGTGTCCATTCTGCGCATGCAACAAATATTTTACTCTTTGATATTAACATCAACATGGCCGCCGTCGAGGTGACTCGTCATACATAATTACAAATAATAAAATTAGGCACGTTTTAAAGATAATATTTTGAACTTACTGGTAAAAAATCACTCCTTGAATTTTATTTATATTTCTCAAGCTGTTTGAACAGTATCTCAATGCACACAAAGGCATATTTTTTGAACAAAACTTTGCACTCGAAATAGTCTAGCTGCTGCAAGCGCTCGACATAGACTAAGCGAGTTAGGGTGCATGCACCCTAACTCGTGTTACAAAAAATTTAGTTGAGGTGACTCCTCTAGTACGAAGTACATTATAACTCAATGATTCAGCCTAATAAAGTCTTGATTTTAAACGAAGATTAGCTGTCAAAACATGATTTATTACATGATTTTATAATCACTAAAAATATATCTTATTGTACAGTTAATTGAAAATTAAATAAGTATCTAAATATATACCACTAGCTTCTGCCCGCGGCTTCGCTCGCGTTAGAAAGAGACAAAAAGTAGCTTATGTTACTCTCCATCCCTTCAACTATCTCCACTTAAAAAATCACGTCAATCCGTCGCTCCGTTTTGCCGTGAAAGAAAGACAAACAGACAGACAGACAGAAAGACACACTTTCCCATTTATAATATTAGTATGGATTTTGGTATTTCGATATCATATGATGATGATATCGAAATACCAAATTGGTGCAATAATTCATGTGATTTTATTAATTTATTATGTATTTATCCTCGATCAATGTCATGACCGTTTAGTCTCCAATACGACTTTAATAATTTCATAATTATGTAAAAAAAACAGTAAATGTTTAGAAAAAAAGAGGTACTAATACTACCTAATTTAATTTCATATTGCATGTCCAACTAACTAAAAGATTTTGGCATATATGTGCGAATTCAGTAACCATGCCGATTTCCTGCGGCCTCATCCGCGTTTTTCATGCAAAGGACATCAAGCAATTTGGTATAAAAAAATATTGCAGAGCCACACCTATAATTCCCCACATTAGGCCGTACTTTAAACTACTACTATGAATTTATTCCCGTAATAACTGCCTCTCCTCCATTCTTAGTGGTGACTAAATTAAAAAAAAAAACAGTATTAAACCTTCGAATTCGAACACACATGATTCGAGACACAATAGAAAGACAATTGCAGCCCAACAGCCGGCTGTCACTTGGTTGTTGAAAGGTTATAATTAATAACGTGTCTTACATTTTAATACGACTAAGCAAAAATAGTTACAGATTTAAGTTATAGTTTACGGTCAATGATGTTATAAGTAAAAAAGTGTAGATAGGTTATATGCAGTCAAAAAGTGGCACATTAAAGTTTGCCAATTGACAAACATGATACTGAGTATCGCGTTGACATTTTACGTTTATCTCTTTTTCACTCGCACTACTTCAATCATGTCATCCTACTTTGACGTGTAATGTATGTGTGCGTTAGTGTGCCGTTTTTGAAGAAGGAATTTCGTTTGGGTAACCTATCTACACCTTTTTACTTATAATATCATTGTTTACGGTATGTATAACCACCCAAGTTTTTTTTTGAACCTACAATATGAAAATTGCTTGATATCCTTTCCTGCCCTGTAGAATTTTCAATCGTTTTTAGTGCGCCTCTAAACCTTAAAAAGAAACAATGGTGCCGATTCTCTTGTGCACAAACTAACGTAAATTTAAGATAAGTGCATCTTTCTCTTTCCTTTTAATTAAGAAAAGGACAGAAGATCAAATATTAGTTAAGTCCTGTCAAATTTAGACACTCCATAGATAATTTTGACGCAATTTAAAAACATGGTGTCTAAATATACGTCAATTTTTATCAGGCGTTGTCTAATTTGACAGGATTAAAGTAAAATGTATCTTCTGTCCTTTTCTATAAGAAATGGAAAGAGAAAGATGCACTTAACTTAGATTTACGTTAGTTTGTGCACAAGAGAATCGGCACCAGTGTGCCATATTTATAGCTTAAATAGCTCTCGCTCGGCTGTGCGTTGGTTTTCATAAAAAAAAGCCTATCTATTTATATATATATATATACTAGCTGCCTCCCGCGGTTTCACCCGCGTTAAAAACGTTACGGGTGAACAACCGTTATCACTTAGGGGCATGAAAAATAGATAGTATCCGATTCTCAGGGTATACCGCCGTTTACCCGAATTTTATTTGCCCTAATTTCATTTGCCATAATAGTCAACAGCCATAATATCATACGACATAATACTCATTTGCCCTACTCTCATTTGCCATAATAGTCACATGCCAGAATCATTGTTTCCCATAAAGTCACTTACCATAACATCATTTGCCATAATCATTGTAAGCCATAATTATCACATGTCCTAATTATCACATGCCATAATTATGATATGCCATAACATAATTTGCCATCGACATCGGGTGTATAACGGTTGTTTATATCAAGAGAAATTGGATGCAATTGGGACTTTAGGGCACCCCGACTCGGACAGGTTAGGTTAGAAGGGGATGGCGGGGTCGTGTGAGCGAGCGAAGCGAGCGAATAGACCCCGCCATCCCCTTCGTGGTTATTTTTTTATAAACCACACAGAAGTAGGAGCCCCGCGAAGCGGGGCTCCGTCGAACTAGCCCACCATCAACCATGCACAGAAAAGAAAACCATTACGGGGCTTAAATATTTGTCTAATACTTGTTATGCCATTTAAATATTATGCCATTTAAATATTATGTCTAATAATTATTATGGCACATAAAATTATGGCAAACAATACTTATGGCATTCGTATCTTATGGTATCTAAAATTCGGGCAATTAAAAGTATGTCATATGTCTTTTAGGGCAAATGAAACATTCGGGCAAATGAAATTCGGGTAAATGAAATTCGGGAAAATGATGATTATGGCATATAATCTTCGGGCAAACAATAGACAACCGATTCTCAGACCTACTGAATATGCATATAAAATTTGGTAAAAATCGGTAAAGCCGTTTCGGATGAGTATAGTAACTAACATTGTGACACGAGAATTTTATTTAGAAGATCTAAATAAATACTTATACCGGTTTACTCTATAAACTGTAATAGGTTTTTTTTCTATAAGGTGATAAAATATAATAGTACAGGTATTTTTATTTTATAATAGGGAAGATGCAAACATAGCATTTATTGAAAATTTATTAATAAAATGTTGAAAAAATGTAAATGAAGGGCCTCTGCAACTTTTTTTTTGCATAATGTTTATTTTTATCAATAAAATATGAATTTAAAATTACATGAAATGAAACGTAATTTAAAACACCAATCAGCGTTAAGCGACTGGAATGACGTCACTGGCACGTTCCAAAACATGCAAGGAATTCACTCGAAAATTAAAAAGAGGTTATAGTACGATTTTTAATTCGAGTCAGAAAAATGACATTTCCAGTGTTGCAGGTTTTTAGTTCCAAATAAATAGTGATGTGATACAATCGAGTTTTTACAATGAAATCTTAATCGAGATTTTTTTAATTCAATATCAAATTGCCTTTGATTATATAAAAAATATTAGATGTAATTTACGGTTATCAAATAGAAGACGTACACGGTAGGTAATTTAATATTTCATAAAACACTGTTATATTATTTGTTTTTGGTAAGGTCCAGATTTCTAAAATTGTTTTATTTAAGATGGTATGTTTTCAATGTTATAACAAAGTATGACTAAATGCCTAAATGTCTGCGATTAAATGCAATAAGTGCATTAGAACAATCAGCGAGCGATTAACAATCGATTCATACATAATACGTTTTTTTTTTGACGTTAAGCGATTAATCGCGGGATCACTGCGCAAATATTGCTGATGCTGTTTCATAGGTAATAAGCCAGCGGAACTCTTTAGAGTAACTTTCGCGCTACTCCGTGTAATTCTTACCCTTTTTGGAACGCACCCCCGCAGTTAGTTGTCAAAGTAAACGTACATAGTAGGTACATTATAACTCAATGAAGTAACAGAAATAGTTTTGCAAAAATAAAATTAGCTTTAGAAAAGCAAATTCGCGCAGTCTTCTAATGACTCTTTAATTATGATTTAGAAGGCATGCAATGTTCTTCGACTGTAGTACTTCATCTTTTAACTTTTCTTAGTGTTGTTCATTAGTGGTCTAATCAACTGAAATAACACACACCTTAGATATGCTTGAAGCCTCTGTTTGCCATGATACAAGGTCCAGGAGGTAAAGATTCCATAAATCCAGATTCTTCAAATATTTAAAATCAGAAGTTCAGCCACTAAAACTATCTGATACAAAGTTTGTAACCCCGTCTGGTGTTGGAGATATCAACATGAGTCAACATGCTTTTTTGCATAAAAAAGCATTGCATACATGCTTTCATGCGGTATTATTAAGACCACGACATGTTGATTGATAGTTTATTTTCAAATTTTAGCAATAAAAGTATCTGGAATGGCAAAAAATAATAAAAAGTTATAAAAATTAGAGAAGAACAATACAACCAGAGCCACAGTGTCACTGCAGTGACGTCATCAGAACTATTGGTCCGTTTTCGCGCGGACGTTTAAACTGTCAACTTAAAACCGCTTTTTTTACAATAAATTACAACATTTTAACTTTTTAATATATTAGTGGTCTATTTTACATAGAATTCTTTAAAATCAAATCAAAAATAAAAATATTGCATCTTCCCTATTATAATAAATATATTACACATGCAGTCTGCGTGTTGATACGTCCTGTTTTTATTATTTTTATTTTCTATGTGATATAAATAACCAAAAAGCCTTAAGTTTTTTACGCCTTCAAAAACTAAAAAAAAATTAACTAAAATTTCAGAAGTCGGCGACTTCCGTTTTGTTTGTAGATGGCGGTTATTAAAAAAAAGGTGGAACATACCTTTGAAGCTTACCTTAGTTAAATAATAAATAAATAATCTTAAATGTTAACGTACATAAGTTAAAACCAGCTAATAAATATATTTTAAAAGGACATCGCTAAAAAACTATAAACTGATGAAAAAAGATTACTGGTTAATAAATGGTAACATGCGTCATAGCCGTAGTTTCTTGTTTAACCACTTTGAACTAAAACTAATGTAGGTATATTAATTTAATATGCAAATTCAATATCAAGGTTACGGGCATCTTTAGAATTATTTAATCAGTGATTATGACACCTATTGTTTAGCAAACTGTATATATTTGGATAAAAAATATCTATCAATGTATAAACCTTACAACGACCAACCGACAGCTGGCTGTCGAGCTGCTATTGTCTTTCTATTGTGTCTCAAGTGTGTTCGAAGGATTACTAGATTTTTTACTGTAGATTCGTTTTAGTAATTTTCCTTGCAATATATTTTAGGTTTAAAAAACACGGAACAAAGAAAATAAAGGTTTGTCTTGTCAATTACAAACTTTACGTGAAATATGATTGTAGTTATATAATTATATTTATAAAAAACATCACTTTATAAAAAGCGACTTTATTAAAAATATTCTTAAGTTCTGTTTCGTCTACTTGTAATTATTCCAGTTTAGTTAAATTTAGTTTATTTAGCATACACATATAAAGCTGTTGAAATTTATAGTCAAAAACATCATTTTGTTATAGTTTTGAAGTTCACGGTTGAAATACACACTTAGAAACACGAAATTTAATTTTTAAATCAATTAACGTAACGTACAGCGCCGTATTTCGTTTAACTCACATTGCAGGTTTTTATGAATATTTTTTTCTTTAATTTAAATAAACATAAATCGACAAAATACTTTTATTTTATTTTATACAATTTTAAAGTAGTACAATATGCACATAGAAACAAATAAAAAAGGTATAATAAAAGTCTTATTTTGAAAAAATGGGCATTAATTTACTTATGTTCAAAGTTTCGATCATACATAAGTCATAACCCGTATGATATGTATGTTATGCAAAGAAATGCACTACGCTCTCCAAATAGTGGAGACATGGTGCAACGAGCATCAACTCTCAGTAAACCCGAAAAAAACAGAACTTATACTCTTCACCAACAAAAGAAAACTACCAGAATTAGTACTTCCAAGCTTATTCAATACCAAGCTCTCCCTAGTACAACAAGTCAAATATCTAGGGGTAATCCTAGACGAAAAACTGAACTGGGCGAGACACATTGAATCAAAAACAAAAAAAGCCTGTATAGCCTTCAATCAGTGTAGAAGGGTTGTGGGCAAAAAATGGGGCCTCAACCCCGAAATAACACTATGGCTATACACCTCAGTTATCAGACCTTCGCTAACCTACGGATCGGTCGTATGGTGGCCTAGAACCCAACTAACCACAGTAAAATCCAAGCTTCAAAGCCTACAACGGCTTGCTAGCTTGGCAACTACTGGATGTATGAGAACCACCCCATCAGCCGCACTAGAGTATCTTTTAGAGCTGAGACCACTAGATCTAGTCATTCAAGAAGAGGCGAAAGCAACAGCCTTAAGACTAAAATCACACGGGCTATGGAAACACAACTATGAAACCCCTCACACCAAAATCCTTACAAGAAGCCTAAAGGAAATCCCACTCCTTCAGGCTCCCATAGACAAAATACCTTGCGTATACGTCTTTGATAGGAAATACGATATACAACTCAACGAAGAACTAAAAGACAGCTCTGACATCAAGGAAGTTAGAATATACACGGACGGCTCCAAAACTAAAGATGGCACCGGAGCAGGTGTATTCTCAAACGACCTTAATATCAGAATATCAACCACTCTTGACAAATTAAACTCGATTTTTCAAGCAGAATGCTTAGCAATCACCAAAGCGGCACAGGCAACACAAGCTAGAGGTATCAGGGACATCCGAGTGAAAATCATCTCGGACAGCACCTCTGTTCTTCAAGCCCTGAGAAACAACACAATCCACTCAGCCCTGATAATGGAATGTCACAATGCCCTCCAAACCATTGCAGAATGTAACACGGTAACACTGCAATGGATAAAAGGACACAGCAACTCGCTGGGAAATGACGCAGCGGACGAACTTGCCAAAAGGGGGTCAAACAGTACGGTCTATGGACCAACACCACTGTTACCCATACCCCCAACCCAAATAAAATCCTGGCTAAAGGAGAAAACCAAAGAAATCCACCTTGAAGAATGGCGTAACAGCAACAGCTGTAGACAAACAAAACACGCCATCCCAGTCATGACCAAGAAGTTTGCCCGAAAACTTATTAAACTGAATAGGGACAAAATCAAAACAGTTATAGAAACCATAACAGGTCACTGTCCCTTAAACAAGCACCTATTCACAATAGGTGTAACAGACAGCCCTCTATGCAGAGGCTGCTTAGAGGCAGAAGAAACGCCACAACACGTCCTCATGGAATGTAACAGTGTGGCCGAACAACGGGCAAAACTACTCCAACACCCCGGGTCACTTCCAGAAATCTTTGGCAGACTGAAAAGTCTCCTACGATTCTGGGAAAGTGTGGGATGGTTGAAATAGGCGACAAGCCACACACGCACAATGGCCCAATTATGAGGCTAAGTGCGGACAAGCCCAGCGAAACTAAAACTAAAACTAAGTCATAACCCGTCTTGCTATAAACAGGATATGAACATTGGACTATTTCTGACTGTACAACCAGTTCAAAACAATGTGATCTATGGTCGACCTTAGCCGTAACCATGTAAAACGTTAAATATAATGAATAATTTCTAATCATTTATTTAAATATTCATAAATCTTTAGTTATATAATCTAAAGCCGTCATTATAATTTATGTTATGGTAGTTCAAATCTTAATACGCATGTTGACTGATTTATGATTGTACTAGGTGTTTTTTTGGTCTTGCACAACCTGCTAGGAGATGATTCGCGATAGGCGATGATGAAAAGTTCAATGCCCTCCCGACCATAATGTATGAAACAGCTGATATTTTTTTTCGAAATTTCAGAGTTGGTTCCATAATTAGTTGTTTGTTTTCATAGAATAATCTCCTAGCGGGTTGTGCAGGACCAAGAATACACCTAGTATACGTAGGTATATGGCTTTAACAAAGCCGAAATTACAATAGCAGGAAAATGGCATAATATTACGTATTTTTCTCTGGTAGGTATCATGATTTTTCTTATATTGAATGTCTAAGAGCCGAGTAACCTATTTTCAGTAGGTTTTAATATTTCACGACGCGACAGGCACGATAAAAGGGCAGACAGCAGACAGGGACGTCGGACAAGCTCCATTATAAGTTTAGGTATTAGAAAAGAACCTTATTTTTCCTCATGAACTGGTAAATACGAATACGTGCTGTGTTTGTACTTCTAAATGTCAATGTACGAGTAGGTATATAGTATACGAGTCAGTTGAGATCGGTCAACTCTTAACTGCCATGACTTTTTTATTTTTATTATTATTTTTTAATCATTTATTGTTTTTTTTTTTGTTATTTACTTACTTGTTTTCACATATAGAAGCACCAAAATGAATGTAACCAAGTTTTTTTGTAAAACATGATTTTATTAAAAAAAGTGTCCGTGGAGTTTTTTGCCTGTTCTTCTCCATAGAGATCTACGTTTTGGAACAGGCAATAAGCGTCACTTTTCTGACTGACCGACCGACTCTTTGACAATTCATAAGTGCCTATAAATGGTCTAAGTGAAATAAATGCCTTGAATTTTGAATTTTTTTGAAAAATAGGAAGATGAAGAGATTAGTAATTCTTTAACACATAATGACATAAAATCAGTCTTTGTTTAATTTGTGAAACATAGGTAAATACATGAGCTTTGTTAATATGTCAGCTAGGTAAGGAAGTTCTGAATTCGATGTTTTTTTTTTTATGTATTACACCGTTTATGCTTAGAATAATTATGATCCGATTTACGTGATTCTTATAAAGTTTAATGCAGAATAGTTACCTTTTGGTCCCATAAAATTACATAGTTTGGTCCAGTAGTTTTTATTTTATGAACATTTTTGTCTTGTACATTGTCTGGTTTATATCGACGACGTTATTATGTTTTTTATGGATGGAAAATAATCAAATGACTTCTCCTGCCCTTAGTGTCAGATTTTTACTGACTATGACCCACCCATGTTCTTTCGGTTGCCCTTTATGTTCCGGGGCCGCGGTAACTACTAGAACATGTTTAGTTTAGTGTCAACTTATAACTGGGCTAGATTTAAACTAAACGTTCAGACAGTGTTTGGCACTAAAACATAAAAAATTAAAAACTTTTTATGGCGGTTATATTAAAAAAAAATGCTTTATTATATTGATAACACTTCCTAATTCCGACCTCTTGTGGGTTCATCAGAATCAGTACACCCTACTCACCCTAGCATTGTATCCATTCAGGTTATTAGCCCGCTAGGAAATTAACAGAATGCCTTAATTTGCCCTCACAACACGAGCTTGAAGACACCAGAATTCACGAAGACATTCTTGAATTATAAATAGGAGCTACTAGTGAATTTGTGATGAATGAGTGCGTCATTTTCAAGGCGGCTAATTCCTGAAAATGTCGAATAAAGATACCCGCAGTCGCAACTAGTCGTAGCCCATTCTCGTGCCTACGTGTGGTTACTACGTTTTCCATGTCCTGCATAGTCCAACAACAACCGGGGTGCATAATTATGGGGATAATCATCGGTTGGTGTCTAATTTCATTCAAAGTTTCGCTAAGGAGCCTGCGAGGTGAGTCCTTATACGAAAAGTCTTGCAAAGAAATGGACCATCCGACATACATAAAGCGAATAAAAATATATATAAATATATTCATTCATAACATTTAGTAACAGGTTTTCTGGCTTCCAAACTATGTTTATAGCCTGTAACTTGGGAATAAAGCGTTCCATGTGCAAGCGCTTGTGCACAATATTTAGAGTTGCTATCAACAAAATCACCGAGACGCCGATTTTTTACAAAGTGCCAATAATTACTTTATTGCTCATATTTTTTACCAGTTTCATTTTTTTTCAATTCCATGCCCTTGAAACTAGCACTATCTGTACCTATTTCAATCACAAAATACATACACACTATAATTCTCCCGATTCGGATCAGCACATAAGTCCTCTAACTTATGGCCAAAAGGTGTCACGATTCCCTTGGGGACACCTAGAAGGTTGGTTTCGCAAAACGTACAACGCTCTAGTGACCCGCTTAGGTGTCATTACAACGCGTTTAACTTGACTCCCACTATACCGCACTGAGCTGATGGATCAATAGACTTCAAAGTATATCAGTGACCCACCACTGACATGGTTGTGGAGGTCGGAAGGTACAATGACAGGTAATCCTATGTGAAATGTATCAAGTTAGAGTAGGAGCTGCTGGTATGAACCGGGGAACATTAAATACGTTTCCGCAATTATTGGAGTAGAAATTATAGGTACGCTAGCGTGGTTTTCCTCATCATCCGCCATCATCCCGACTTGGAAAAGGATTTTCCAACCCGGAATAAAAATGCAAGCGCCCGGTATTTACAAAGTATATTTACTTTTTGTAAACAAACTGTATTATTACCTCTATAACATATATACAATATACATTTTCCTTAGCTGAATGGGCCCTGTACCATTAGTGTTCCACGCGCGCCTCAAAGAGAAGAAGTCAGCACTGGAAGGGGCCAACAGGGCCATGGCTGCTGGGGTTGCGGAATGTTTATAATAGTTACCGTTACCCTGGAACATAAAGGGCAACCGAAGGAACATGAGTGGGTTTTTATGGCTTCGCTTAAGTACAGCAAAATGTAATGTAAACTACTAATGAAAACATGTTATCACAATTCCATCTATTGATCATTCATCAATTCAAGTCTAACATCCATAATCAGTGCATCATTTGATTGGTATTACAATCAAATGAAAACATTGAAATTCACTGTTGACAACTTTCGATTCGGAAGATAGGTATCGTGGCTTACTTTGAGTTGAACTGTTAATTGAAGTTCCTCAAATGGAGGATTTTTTTAACAATTCTGCAAACACAACTTCTCCTTTAAATTGAGTCGAGTGGTGGAACACTTGAGGAAACGATTGTGCATTATGTGCATATTTGCAAAGGATGATGTAAGCCTTAAAGCAAGACTGTGGAAAATTTGGTTGAAAACAGATACGTACAATACATACTTACCTTTTTTGTCAAATAGTGATAATGAACGTCTATCGAGTGTCCAACTAGTTAAGGATTTTCATGAAAATATTACCAGGTAGTAATTACGTGATACTTCAACATGCAGCTTTTTACGATATCGTCAGTGCAAATAAATCTTAACAAAACATAGTTGGTAGAACTTTCGACCCTAAAAGACTTTCTAACTATAATATCAATTAAGACTATTACAAAGTCGTTACATCGAAAGCAGAAGAAATAATATTAATAAGTTATATCGAAGAGAAAAAGTCTGACAAAGAACAAATTGCTACAGTCATTGATGCAAGACAGGTCAATTAAGTGAATTGGATTAAAAAGCAATTGGAGTCAAGTGATACAAGAATTTCAATCAGTGTCTGAACAAGACGTTACAATTTCTAGAAACGTTAAAGAGGAGGAATATTAAGCGCTAACTGCCCCGTTTGCGTAATAATGCCCTGTATTAAAGATATCGGTTTTAAAGAAGAAGCCCGCTTTAGGGAACATGAGGGACACGCTTTTTCACGAAGAACTCTATTAGGTGCGGTGGGCTACACATCAAGCTATACAAAACCAGTATAAGCTGACTTCTGATTGTACGAAAACGTACACAATGCAAGGTTAGCTAAAACTGGTTTTGTTTAGCTTGATGTGTAGCCGTGTTTACTCCAAATGAATTGTATTAATTCTAGTCGTTGTTGTTATATAACTCATATTATTTATTTTGTTATGATACTATTAATTGATAATCATTATTTATTTGTTATTGTTATTATTAAACAATGCAATGCGTATTAGCATAATGTTCACAAGCAACTGCTGAAAGGTCAAATCGATGCAAAATCCATTGTGTGCCTTTTTAATCAAGGCGTGCATTTTGTTATAAACAATAACATCATACATGTGTCGAACGGTACAAAAAATTATTGCAAAGAGATTGTTATCGTAAAGAACCGCTTGCGACGCTTTTATAACCGAAAGAAGTGTAATGCATTTCCGCGTGTGGCGTGTGTACTACATTTCTCGCAAGAATCTATCTATATAAATAAGTGACTGTCTGTGGAAATATTTATTTATTTACACTTTATGCAGAAACGTACAGAGGCGGACTTAATGCCCTATGCATTATTTTCCAACAGTCAACCGTCAGTGGTGGTTCATATATCAACGCACAGCCCAAACCGCTGGTCCTAGAGACATGAAGCTTAGATGTTGGAGAGTGTGTTCTTCGTGAAGTAAGTATCCACTGAGAAAGAATTTTTGGGAATTCCAACTCTAAGGGCTAAAACAGGAGATGAAAATTTCGATGTCCACGCGGGCGAGAGCTCCTAATATATAAAACTTGTCATCACATTGATTCCTTATTTGTAATGTCCCCTATATGTCCTTGAAACAAAAACATTGGAGTGTAAAAAGGTTTCCGAATCCGTCACATCTCGTTGTCGCTCTATAACGGAGGAGGGATGACAGACCCTCTTTTGTGGCCTTCGGAGAAAAGTCTACATTTGATGAAGTGAATTCTATCAGGCTCCGTCTAGAGGTCAAAGATATGTTACTTCAACAAAAGATTTGACCCTAATCCTTATCGAGTAAAAGGAGAACTTTGATCCTATCCTTGTTTTTTAAAGACAGTATTAATTTTATGGCCCGTGTACTAACAAAGAGCAAGATTTATCCGATACTAAAACTTTGACCCTCCTAATTCTAATACCATTGGGCACACATGTTTAAACTTCGAAAACTCAAATCCGGACAAATGTACTGCGGTATTAACCAACACACTTTAGATACTAGTTAAACTATGCTTTAGTGTTCAAGGATTTCCGCAATGTTTTAAACAAAGAAGCTATTTATTCCTACTGCAGTTTGAGTCAGTACTGTATCTTCGTATGCAGTCTTTGATCTGCGTGGCCGATAATATTTCGAAATAAACAAGCGAGATGAAACGAGAGAGATCCTACAACGAAGGGCCGCGACCTCTGCCCTTTAGAAAGTCCATGAACAGGTGGGAGATAGATACGAAGTTTCAGTCAAACAGAATTTGTAAATACTTTTAGCTTTTAGTTGGAAGTTGTAAATCTAATCTCCAAAAAGTTAGTGGACGCGGGTGGTAAGTCGGTCACGTGTAAATTGGACTCTGAAATGTGTTCCAATTTCGGTCTAATGACATTGAGGATGCTTGATATTGATATTTTTTTAATAAAAATATTAAATACTTATTAAAATGGGACTTAAATATAATGGGAGAGGGATACCCATTACCCACCGTATCAAAAGAAGGTTCGCCCTTGCTAGTTAGCAGAATTTACCACGTAGGTATATCTATCGGCCAATTCTGTAAAGTTGTTCCTCGATGAATCTATCATGTCATCCTACATTGGCAGCTTAGCTTATCTCTCGCTTCAGCATAACCCTCAGAAAGGTCTGTTTACGTAATAGGATTGCTATATTACTGTTTATCATAATCTTTCTGGTGAAATCTTTAGCAGCAGAGCAAATTTATTATTCTGCGAGGAAGCCCTTTAGCCATGCCCTCTTAAGTTCATGGATTTCCTTAATATTTGAGGACACAAAATGCCACTTGATTACCTAGAATGTAACGCCAAAAATAATAGGAAGTGAAAGTTCTTTATGTTCCTCATCTTATAAATGACGCCGACCTTTAGCCAAGCAATTATAAACGATACTGTCATCACAAAGGTATTGTAAAGGCATCACGTATTGCTTGAAAAAGTTTTTGTTTATAATCGTGAGTAATTCTGGCCTTCAATTTAACCGCATAACCTGTATGGAAGCAAAACCACGTCTTATGAAGACAAAATACTTCGGAGGACAAGATTTTCATCTCAAATAAATTGGGTTTAGGCCTTGGCTGGTGTCTAATTAATTCCATTGTTATTGCCTTTCAAAGGGTAACTGGTTAATTATTTGTGAAAAGACGTCAAGAAACTACGCTCCAACAATTCAGTATTTTGATCAAAGTATTATTTAAAGTTTCGTAGACCTAGCTACTGTTTTGTGGATGAAGTCGCGGATAGAAAGTCAATTACCTATACCATAAAAAATTTTGAGTGATTTTTTTTCTACTATAGGAGAAACCCTGAAATCAAACTTAGATGTGCTGCCTAAAATGTATAAGCTCGCTAGACAAAATAAAAATGTATACGTCACACCTTGTCTCTCTCTATCACACAAAGTCAATACGGATAAAAAATAGATGTGACGAACTCCCTGTTGCCTAGGAAACCGTCTTAATAATTCTATGTATTTTACTCTTGAGTGGCATGACCATAAATTAGAGAGACGGAGCCTTTCAAGTTACCAGACGGGTCTATGTCTCGGTATAATTGCTTACTGAAAGCCTGTGTTAATGTTTTTGCGGTAAATATGAGAAATAAGGTGGAAAGTCCCTCAATGTCCTTGGAAAGGGGAGGAACAGCCGATTAGATGGGTGTTCAGACTGGCAGCCCGTTCTGTCCAGCGGCTGTGAGGGTTTTGTTTTGCAGTTATAATTTACATGTCATGCGATAGATGTCGCCAACCAAAATGTAATAAATAAACTTGGGATGGGATGCCTGGACTCCATGTCGGTAGAAAAAGATTTTACCATATTTAGACCCCCTGTTTCGAAAGATAAAGCAGTTAATGTATTCTAAGCCATCTGAAAGGTTTTACCATATTTTGCAGGGAACTTTGCAGGAAAATAAGATAAGTTGGCAGTGGACCATGTAATATTTTAAATGTTTGTTTAGTTAATTTTTGTACGAACTTTTCTAATGAAACGCATTTTACAAGTTGAGCCTCTATAACTCCTGAACTAAGAAAGTTATCTGAGTCGTCATAATTTTCCTACAAAGTTTTTAACTATGGACTACCATTACTTGTATATGACTAGTTTTGTTAGCTGTATCTTCTGCTTACGCATTAAAGATACAATTTGCTTTTTGTCACACATTTCCAGGACAAAACTATTTTAAATATTTAAACTTAACTTGTCAATGCTCCCGCGACCCCTGTAACCCTTTCGATGTTTCTGTATTGTCAGGTGCATCAATAAGTAGGTGTTAGGTGCGTCACACTGGTGTGAAGTTTTCTCACTAGTAATATAAGTGTTTATTTAGTAACAATTTTTCCTGTAATTTTCTTATTTTAGCAGTCAACGTCGTCTTTGTAACATACATATCCATATCTCTTGCTTGATTACATAACGCCTTTAGATCCGGAATAAGTACAGACCTGTAAATGATCACACTGCCTTCCAAATTGTGAGACAATTCCCGGCTGTCACAAATGTATATAATTATGCTAATTCTATTATTCTATATTCAGCAAATTATTTGTAACGTCGAAAACGGTAAACCATACAATTTAAATGACAATTGTATAGGAAGGTGCTCAGTTTAAATATTCTGCCTCTGCTAATATTAAATAGGTGTTTCGTTTACGTTACGTACAACTTAATTAAAAAGTAAACAATACTAAGAAACTAAGAAGTACATACTAGTTTTAAACTGCCTTCGGTGTAAACGTGTTTAAAGTTGCACTAGAATTCCTATTGCATTCTTCTAAGAACATAATTTTATTAAAGCCTCTTTTACATAATAGGTTACCATCGGCGTCTTGAGGATTTATGACGTTATCTTTAGAGACTGTAGTCTAGGAGTAAAACACATTATAATAAAACAAGATACGATGACGCATCATGGCGTAACATAAAATTTCTTTCATGCCAATGAGGCCATAGGTATATTGAAGGATTTTTTTTGCAACGTGTCAGGACAGAATACTACACCGCGGCCGTACCGTGAGTATTTGGGCAAGGGCTGCCATTGGTTCAGGATTTTCCAGATTCCAGATTTGACCAAATAAATGTACTTCTACTTCGGCTTTGTAAAGGTGTTCGAAGATCGAAAGCCCGGGCCCTTTGAGTGACCGAAAACACCGTGAATATAATCCATACTAATATTATAAATGGGAAAGTGTGTCTGTCTGTCTGTTTGTCTTTCTTTCACGGCAAAACGGAGCGACGGATTGACGTGATTTTTTAAGTGGAGATAGTTGAAGGGATGGAGAGTAACATAGGCTACTTTTTGTCTCTTTCTAACGCGAGCGAAGCCGCGGGCAGAAGCTAGTATAAGAATAAATTGAATGTAAGCATAATAATTTTGTTTATCAAAAGTAATTATTAAAGGTGTCAGTCAATACTTAATCGACCCGTTTCACCCAAATTACTGAGCAAAGAAGTTCTTGTCCGCCGTCGGCAGTTTAAGTGAAAGCTGTCCGAAAACTATCCGAATTTCCAACTATCTATCAAATAGAACAAAAATACACAAACATTTCCCTAATAATTTCAAAATCAATGTCGTATCAAATCGAAAAGATTTAGAGAATAACATTGAGACCCGTTGGCAAATCTCATTTGAAAACGAATAATGTCAGCTTACAAAGAATTTAATTAAATAACTGATATATAATTCGAATACTGATTTCGCTGTTCGAAGAATGTTATTGTGTGAGCCTGAGGCTGAGGCTACAGTAGGCAGCGATTTGCGATGCGACTAGAAGAGCGAAACGAGATAAACATGGAATGGCTACATTATAACCGAAAATCTGGCGTCTATTCGATTCAATTTCGCTGATACGTCGATGTAGCCGGTGCCGCGATTACAGTAATGTAGTTCCTGTCGCAAAAATAATCAAAGATCGCTAGTAATATTTGATGAACGGTGTAGCCATTTAGTGAGAATCCATGTATTTGTTTTAATCGCTCGTGCGTCGCAGTTCGCGTCGCAGCCTAGTGTAGCCTCAGCCTGAGGCAGATTAATCGACATTTAATAAACAGATACAAACTGGCCAAGGTCGAGTTCTTTCGAGTATACGAAACCCTTTGATATTCGCTTCAGAAGAGCTAAAAGGAAAACAAGGTTGGCTGAATGTCATACAGAATTAATTCATGAATTTGAATAGGAACCTATCCAATTATTTAATCACGGTTTAACGGTTCAAAAGAACAAATCCAAATTTAGCATACAAAGTAACCGTTGCGTTGCAGTTATAAGAAAATAGTCACTTAGCAAGAAAATTACCAAAGTCAAAGTCAAAGTCAAAGTTTTTATTAATACCAATTTGAAAGAAATGGTACCTATTGATGCCAATTGCCAATCGATCCTATTTCATTCATCTATTAATTTCGTTTCAAGAGACTTTCGTCTCTTAATCTTTCGAATTCGTACACAGGTAATTCGAGACATAATAGAATGATAATAGCAGCCCGACAGCCGGCTGTCGCTTGGTCGTCGGAAGGTAAAGACCAGTTTTGTATAGGTGCAACAGTTAAGGTACCCCTTCCTGTCCCGCTTGAAGTTTTCATACAGTATTGATCTAAAATAACTCATGAATACATTTTTTTCTTAATTCTTAAGCAAGAAGTCTACACAATAAAAGTTGTGGGCAGCAATTGAGTTCACATTCGCTGAATTTGGCTCAAGTTATAGTAATGTCAACAGAAATCGAAAGTTCAGTCCATATTGAATGTTTATTTGGGTCTTTGGCCGCTAAGCAAGCCAAATATCCGGTTGGTTTGCACAATTGTTTCCATCCAAGAATAATTTTGTTTTTTCCTCTTTCACATTATGTAATGAAATAAGTAGTAACTCATCATCTCCCTAGCCTTTTCCCACTTACGTTGGAGTCGGTTTCCAGCCTAACCGGATTCAGCTGGATAGTACCAGTGTTTTACGCGAAGCGAATGCCTATCAGACCTCCACAACCCAGTAACTGGGCGACACGATACCCCTGGGTTAGACTGGTCTGACTTTCTGGCTTCTGACAGCCCGTAACGACTGTCAAAGTAATCCATACTAATATTATAAATGGGAAAGTGTGTCTGTATGTCTGTTTGCCTTTCTTTTACGGCAAAACGGAGCGATGAACTGACGTGATTTTTTGAGTGGAGATAGTTGAAGGGATGGAGAGTAACATAGGCTACTTTTTGTCTCTTTCTAACGCGAGCGAAGCCGCGGGCAAAAGCTAGTAATAGTATAAAATTTAGTACCTAGTACCTAAGTAGGTATATTAACTAAACCGAGTGATAAAATCTACGTACCAAATCTCAGACGTCAGCAATCAGAGACAGAAGCCTATAAAATAATTGGTTGTTCACGAAAGGATAACTTAATGGCGCATTGTATTTTTTCTATAGGGATGAACGATGACGTAGATGGTAAAGAAAGTCGCCGGTGATCGAGTAATTTGTAACACCATGCAGAATTTAAATGCTTTCGCTTCTGTGATGGGATGCTTTGCCATTGTTTAACCTGACTTTTGCCGAAATTGCAGACACAGTTAAAAATTTTACTGGGTGCCGTTAACGACCATTCTCAATAGGTTATTTATCTATCGCCGGATTAGCTTACAACTCTAGCAACCTAATGCATGACAAATGGGTTATTGAAAATGTCCGTAAGAGATTAAAAGGAACAGAAGGGACCATAAGATCGATATTTTTTTATAAATAAAAGGTTTTAGACCTTTAAATATTTAGATAAGTCTAATAGTTACTCCGAAGGTCTAATCTGATTACGAAATATGTTTTACTGATAAAGCCGAACAAAAAAAATCTCGTGTAGGTATGCTATTTATGGCATAGTTGTCTTCCACATGGACGAAGACAGGTGACAGAAGCTAGTGTTACATAAGACTTAGGAACTAGGTACACTTGGTAGGTACACAGCAAAGCTATCTGGGAATTAGAGATAAACGAGAATGAATTGGATGGAAAAAAGAAAATAATTATATATTTTTACAAAAAACTTATGCGAAACATGGTCAAGGCCGCAATAAGGCGAAATATAAATATATTTCGCGAATAAATATATTTAACTCTTGAACCTCATTAACTAGGTAGGTAGTCTGAGATTTTTTTTTTTTGGTGAGTGGGAAAGTTTGAGGGCAGCTCCAGCCCTCGCCAGTTTGGGGCCCAAACGTCGGAAATGCTCCGTGAATTTCCATCGGTTGTCGAGGACAAGTCCCAGGTACTTTATCGTCGACTCGACACCGATGTGGACTCCTCCTACCGTTACCTGAGACCCCGGAGGTGGCCGGTGCCGAGGGCCATGAAAACACATGGCCTCGGACTTATGCAGGGCCACCTCAAGTCCCAGTTGCCGGATCCTATCCACGACTGTCGCAACTCCTTGTGTCATTAAGTCGGCCGCCGCCTGGAACGACCCTCCCTGCGCTAGGACTAGCGTGTCGTCAGCGAAACACGCTACGCTGACACCTTCGGGAAGGTCGGCGCGCAGCACCCAGTCGTACCCGATGTCCCACAGGAGCGGCCCCAGGACCGATCCCTGTGGAACACCGCACGACATCCCTCGTCGACTCCACACTCACTCGTGACCGGGGTAGATGACGGCTCTGTCCGTCAGATAGGCCTCGACCACACGACAGAGGTAGGCTCTGCCTGTATCCGGTGATACCGTAATGCAGCCCCAGGGCAGGGTATTGAAGGAGTTGGCGATGTCGAGAGACACCGCCAAGACGACCCTGCCCTGTGCCACCGCATCCCCTGTCGTGAGGGCCCGCACGCGCATGATGGCGCCCACCGTGAAGCGTCCTTTGCGAAAGCCGAACTGGCCGTCCTCCGCCAGATCCGGCCCCACCCGCATCAGTCGCTCGACGAGACGGCTCGCAATCACTCTCTCGAAGAGCTTGCCCGCCTCGTCGAGCAAAACGATGGGCCGGAATGCGGTATGAGGACCAGCTTCCCGGTCTTCCAACGAAGTGGGAACTAGCTCTCCTCCAAACATGCGCTAAAGAGCCTCCTTAGTCGAGGCCCGAGAGCCCCTAAGGCCAGGACCCAAGCCTTCCCTGGTAGGCCGTCGGGTCCTGGGGCGGTATTCTTGGCCTTGAGCCTTAGCACCGCCACTCCCAGTTCCACCTCGGTCACCTCTGGAACGTCGTCGTCATCGCCGTCGCGGTCCGCATCGGACACCGCCGGTGGCGGAGCCATGAGCGGGGTAGAAAACTCCCCCCGCGAAGGGAACAGAGCGCTCAACCACGCCCTCCACGATCTGGGGCCGGAGACTCTGCGTCAGCGGGGGGCCAGCGGTGCGGAGCTTGCCCCGCACCGCCAAGTAGGGGCATTACAAGGTTTGCAAATGGATATTAATACTGAAAAGTAAATGAAAGTTGGCATGTTTTGATTGAAAATTAATCGTTTAAAACTCGCAAAATGCATTTTCTGCGCGATAAGGTAGTACTGCACGTACAAACACAAAGAATCTATCGGAGCTGCGATATTTGCTGCAAAAAAGTATAGATATAAAAGTATAGATAATGATAATATTGGGTACCTAAGAAGATCCCTCATGCCTATATTTATCAAATGGCAGAGGCATAAAGCCGCCTCTTCCGCACTGAGTGGTTAAGCGCGATATTATCGAAAATAATATGTCTTAACACCTGGTACCTTCACAGTATACCAATAAATAGTCTACCAAGGGAGTCCTTTGTAGACCAGAATGGCCAAAGGCATTAGGTCCACTTTTGTTTCTATGTATGTGCAAACATCTACACATCTTTTGTTATGTTTAAACCCCCAAGTATCTGTGACCAGACATCAGCCAGTACTCTTTGAGGCTGCTAAGTATGAGAAATTACTGAAGAAGTTTTATTTAAATAAGTAAATCATCTATTTGTGTTGTTGATGCCACTATAGGTACCAAAGTAACTACAGCAATTTTAAATATATTTTTTTTACTCTAATGTCAAGGGGTCGCTTCTGGGTGGCAGTGACCATTTGACATGGCAAGTGTGGATAAGCATTTAAATATGCAAAAATGCTGACCTAATTATAGTGTTACTATTGCAGAGACAATACAATGTCTGCTGTGCAAAGAGCACAGCAGACATTGTATTGTATTGTATGGTCCTCTAAATAAAAAAATATAGAGGACCATAATAATGATCTTATTTTAAAATAAATGGAATTCTTATTCACTATGTGGGTTAAAAATTTTTTTTGCAGAAAGCTATGTAATGTCTTTTCTTGAAAGAGTCAAAATAATAATGTTGAATAACCTTTATAACTAACCCATTAGAAATATCATTTTCTATGTACATTTTTTTTTCACAGGGGCCAAATAAAATTTTTGTTTTCATCGCCACATCAAAACACTGCAAACACATGTGATTCAAGAACACAATAGCATTGAGACAGCCGGCTATCGCTTGGAAGTTTAACCTTTCAATGACCAACAGACAGCTGGCTGTCGGGCTGCTATTGTCTTTCTATTGTGTCTCAAATCACGTGTGTTCAAAGGATTAAAGGTTAAACAAATAAAGAAGTTTGTAAAGTGATGGTGACTTTGTAGTGCTGAACTCTGAACACATTTTGGTTTGTCATCTATTCATAACTCTGGCGATCAAAAGGTTAGTCAGTACAGTAATATTGCTTAGCCAGTCACAATCATTACTTAGTTAAATAAAAAATATTTAAATAACAACTTAGGCTAATGTAGATAAATAAATAAAGGAAGTTAATCATATACACATATAGGAAGTATATATACTGTCACATAAAATGTTTTCCAATTTATTTATTTATAATTGGCTGGTAGAAAGAAAATTGGCAAAAATTACCTATAATACTACAATGTAAGCCAAAGATAATTTTAAAAAGTAATCATTTGAAATTCACTGTTATCAAATCAGCTATCGACTTTAGACGTTGTAAATATTATAAAGATCAATATCGTGCGCATCACCGTGTAGTTGCAATAAAAATACGACATTGTATTATTAAATTACAAGGGTTCTACTCACAGAACTTCTGAACTTTGCTTCAATTCTTCAGTCTTCAAGATCCGGTTGTCGAACATTTCCGGAGCATTTTTCCTGCACGAGTAGTACTTCTCTATACACGCTTTCGTTTTATCCATATCCCCATAACAAGCATTATAAAACAACACTAATTGTTTATCAGTTAAATCCTTAGGCACATATTTTGATTTATCCAGCTTCTGTGTCCAGTACCGCAACTCGTTTATATCTTCTTGGGAAAATTTATCCATAGCCGCCGTCGTCTCATTATAATCGAACTCTAAATCCACTTGCATCTTTACGCTTTTTGAATATATTTTATTCGTAAATCGTATACGAATTTGTTAATGTAACATACACCCAACCTCAAACACGACAAATTGACAACTAAAGAAAAATTAAACAATAGAATGACAGACGATTCGATCAATGTTGCCATTACATGAAACTAATTTCTACCAAATGCAAATAGTTTAATAATTCGTGTAGTTTTGTATTTATTACAAATTATCAGTTTTCCCATTTCATTATGTCCTAATATTTTTAAGGATCAAAACCATCGAGATTACCAGCACCCTCGTGAGTTCGTAACTATTGTTTAGATAATAGAAGTAGAAAAATACGAATAATACTTTTAAACAACAAAAGTAACAGAATATGGATTCTGAGCCTTCATCGTAAGTGGTGCAATATATTTATTTAAAATTACGTTATATCCATACTTAATATTATAAATAGGAAAGTGTGTCTGTCTGTCTGTATGTTTGTCTTTCTTTCACGGCAAAACGGAGCGACGAATTGACGTGATTTTTTAAGTGGTTGAAGGGATGGAGAGTAACATAGGCTACTTTTTGTCTCTTTCTAACGCGAGCGAAGCAACGGGCAAAAGCTAGTTATATTTAGGTATATTATTAGAAAGAGCTTTATCTTTTACAGCGAAACCAACCTTGTGATAATCACCAGAAGGGATCGATACAAATTATTCTGCAGAACATATTGGAGAACACTAGTTATTTTAATTACTCCAATTATATTATCACCCGTTGCAATTTTCAGTAATAAAAGTGTAAGTATTGAACGTGAACACAAGTAATTGTGAACAGCATAATAATAATGTGAGAGCGGTTTTTTTGGGTTTTTTGCTATTGTTGATTTATCACAGCATTGAGCCTTATTTCACTCTTAAGTCAATTTGCCGCCCTTATAATAATAATATAGCCTTTATTTCCGAGTCTCCATATGTTATCTAAGTTCATATTTGAAATATGTTATAATATGTCCCGGAGCTCGGTGTGCCTCTTGGCAAAGGCCTCCTCTAACGATTTCCACTGCTTTCTATCTCTTGCAACTCTTCTCCAATTGCTACCTAAAGTCAATCTTATTTCATCCTCCCATCTTTTGTGTTGTCGACCTCTATTTCGTTTCCCATCTCTAGGATGCCAGTCTGTCAAAATTTTGCTCCATTTTTCCTTTGAGCTTCGCATCATATGACCTGTCCATCTCCACTTCATTTGGTCTATCTTTTTGAGAATATCTGTCACACCTGTTCTAGCTCTTATGGCTGTGTTTCGTTGCTTGTCAAGTTTTCTGATGCTCAGCATGCTCCTTTCCATTGCTCTTTGGCAGTGTTCTAGCATATCCCTGTGCTGACTAGAAAGTGCCCAAGTTTCGCAGCCATAGGTCAGGCAGGGGAGAATGCAGGTGTTAAAGACTTTGCTCTTTATTTTCTTACTGTATTCTGTTGATTTCATCACCTCTCTCAAAGACCAATATTTTCTCCATCCATTTGCTATTCTCCTTTTGACTTCTTTGGTAGTTGTGTCCTTATGGGAGATTATTTGCCCCAGATATATGTACTCTTCAACATACTCGAGAAGCTGATTATTGATTTTAATTTCGTAAGGGATTGAGTTTGAAAGTAATTTTGTTTTATTTATGTTCATTGACAGTCCAACCTTCTCACTTGCTTTGTTTAGATCGTGTATCATTATTTCAAGTTTGAGAGGGTTTTCTTCAAACAAAACAATGTCGTCTGCAAACCGAAGATGATGCAGTCTTCTTCCGTCAATATTAAGTCCACAATCACTCCAATCGAGTTTTCTGAATATGTTCTCGAGCACAGCAGAGAATAACTTAGGAGACAGTGGATCGCCTTGCCTGACTCCTCTTTCGATTTTGAATGGTTCTCCAAGTGTTTCCATTTGTATCCTCGCTTTACAGTTAGCATATATTTGTTTTATGATACTTATATAGGCCCTGGGCAATCCTTGCTTTTCTAGGCTTTCCCATATTGCTTCATGTTTAATGCTGTCAAAAGCTTTTGTATAATCAATAAAAGCCATATACACTGATTTGTTAAATTCACTGTACTTTTCTATTACTTGCTTGACTGTGTGTATGTGGTCTATAGTTGAGAAGTTTTTTCTGAAGCCAGCCTGTTCCATTGGTTGGTTTTCGTCTAGAGTGATGGTTATTCGATCTAGTATTATTTTGGAGAAGATCTTATATACGTTTGACATCAGGCTTATTGGCCTGTAGTTTGCTAGGTCTTCTTTTGTGCCTTTTTTGTATATGAGAATTATGTGCGAAGTTTCCCATTGTTCTGGTATTTGTTCTGATGTAAGAATATCATTGAAAATGTTTGTCAGAACGGGCACGATTTCATTTAAGGTCCCTTTCAATAGTTCGTTTGTTATTTTGTCTGGGCCTGGTGCCTTGTCCGACTTTTGGCTTAGAATAGCTTTGCTGACTTCACTTCTTAATATTTCTGGTTCTAAGTTAAGAGGGTGTGTGTTTGAGTCGCGTATCTCGTGTTCTCCATTTTCGGCAGGTATTGGATTAGCATAGAGTTCCTGGTAGAATTTTGATGCTATTTTAACAGTATTTTTGCGATTTGTGATGTTAATTAGGTCGCTTTTGAAGCTAGGGATCCAGGAAGTTGATTCACGGAGTTCTTTAAGAGCTTTTTTTGTTCCGCCCGAGGCAATGATATGCTTCTCTAGTGTTTGCATTCTCCTGATTCTCTTATCTTTACGTATGCTCTCTCTTATATTCTTACTTAACTCTGTTATTGTTCTCATGTTCTGTTTTTTGTTTTTTTCGGCAAGGAGATTTTTTCTTTTGTTTATAAGTTGTATGGTGAAGTCACTTAGCATGTCTTTTTGTTTCTTTTCTTTACTTATTTTAGTATTAGTAAGTTGATTTTGAAGTTTAGTATATTTGTCTCTTACATCTCCTCCTTCAATTTCTTCGGCTAATTTGGTATTAATTGTTGATGTATATGTTGCTTGTTCATTTCTGCTGAATAGGGTGACATGCTTTCTATGTGTCTTTGGGGGGGATATTTTGATTGATGCTCTGACCATGCGATGGTTGGTATTGAAGTTTAATCTTGAAATAACTGACGTATCCGTGAACAAGTTTGGGTGACTACTTATTATATAATCTATTTCGTTTCGGTACTTTCCATCTGGGGATACCCAAGTCCACTTATTGTTTTTATTCTTTTTGAAGATGCTATTGGTGACTGTAAGCTTATGTTCTAGGAGGAGATCTATTAATCGTTGTCCACTGATACTTCGCTTTCCATGGCCAAATTCTCCTATTATATATTCGTCTTCACATTGTCTGGTACCTACTTGGGCATTGAAATCACCCATAAGGAATATTATGTTATTAGAGTTGTCATGTAGTATTTGAGATAGGTTATTATAAAAGGTTTTGTGTTCTACTTCTTCAGCTTGTTCGGTTGGCGCGTAGATTTGGATAATAGTCCATATTTTTTTGTAATTTGGTACTTTCAATTGTAATATAGCTATCCTGTCTGACACTCCTATGAACTCTTCAATATAGTTTTTTAGGTGGGTTTTGACTATGAATCCAACTCCTTTTTGCCCACCAATTTCTCCTTTGTAGAACATTATATAATCATTATACTCATCTATTGATTGTCCTTGTCTGCGCACTTCACTTATCCCCAATACGTCCCATTTGAGGTCTTGCAATGCGACTTCGAGCTCCAATAATGATTCAGGAGTTCTTAAAGTTCTAGTATTAAGTGTTGATACGTATAATGTATGGTTTTTTGTTAGAGGGTGATGGTCTACTCCTCCCGCGGTGACCAACCGTGGTGGGAAGGTTTTTTGAAAATGTTGTTTTTGGTTCTGTTTTTTCTGCTTATCTATTGTTTGTCCGGTTCTGGATGTAGTATTTTTGTTAAGTTTCAAGCGTGTGTTTATTAGTTTTTTGAAGTTTCTGATGTTGGGGTAGATCTATCTCTTCCCAAATAATGTAATATGTTTGGTTTTGATACGTCCTTCGGACCAGTGGTATTTATTTTATTTAATGGTTTATCGACCTGACTATTTGTGTTGGGTTTTTTCTGTGTTGGTAAGTTAGGAGATACAGTCTTATCTCTTTTCCTTTTCTCAGACTGGTTGGCCTTTGGCTTTTTCATTATCAGTTTATCCCCTCTCAGAAAAACTTTGTTTCCTTTTTTCCATTCTTCCTCTACTTTTGACTGTAGTTGCTTTCGAGCTTCTAACACTTCTTTGGGAAAATCTTCCTTGACATAAATGCCTGTTGGTAATTTTGACTTAGACTTCAGTATGAGATGTTTTTTCCACATAGTAGACAGAGTAATAAGCACAGGGCGATTTTTGTTGGTCTTCGCTCCAATTCTGTAAACATTACTTATTTCATGGCTATCTAAATGAATTTCCGCTTCCTCTATGATTTCTTTTATGTAGTCTACAAGTTCTGATTCCCTTTTTCCATTTTCTTCTACACCGTAAAATATCAAATTACGTTTACGCTTGTCTTTTTCCAAGTTGGTTATTTTTTGTTCCAATATTGTTATTTTAGTTTTCAAATTCTGGTTTTCTTCCATTAATGTTTGCATCTTCTCGTCTAATGCTTCCATTACATTTGTAGTGACCGCAGTTGTTATCGTGTAAGTTTGCTGGTTAAGCTTTTCATCTAGTTTAGCATCGAGTTTCGCAAACAATAATTCCATTTGCTCATTCATTTTCGTTTGTTGTCTCAATACTTTTTTTTTTTTTTTTTTTCGATAGCCGTCACCCTAATTATAACTATGGTATTAATTGTGGGTTGCAACACTGGTGTATTTGTCAAAATGTGTTTTGTTGGTAATGTTGGTATGATTGACAAGTAGACTCGCAGCAAATTTGCCGCCCTTATGGGTTAGATTATAATAGTTCGAGAAGCTAACGTTTGCCGGAGTTGCGGAATAGTTATAATAGTTACCGTGACCCCAGAACATAAAGGGCAACCGAAGGAACATGAGTGGGTTTTTTGTAGTAAAAGTCGGACACGCCCTCCCCCCCGCCCGGGACGGGAGAAGTCATTATGATGATTTGCAAAAAAATGTGTTAGATCATTAGATGAGACACTTTTTTTTTTGTCATGAACTATTCTCCCTTTTGGGCAAGACGGGGGGGGGGGGGGGGGGGGGGAATCTTAACGGCTAAAGCCACCTCGGTGACCCTCGATAGACCTATGAACCTATGCCGCTCGCGCATTAACCACTCCCCCGCCAAAGGCAAAACACCTGAATTACTACTTTATGTCTCCAATCCCGTATGGCTTCTTTACATCTCTGGGTTTTATTGACAGGCTTATACGAGTTTCTATGTGTTTCTGCTGATGGTCGTGTACTGGACGTTGGACGTGCAGCATCCCACCGTGTTAGCAGTGATACCTATCGGGATCTCTGGCCTTTTCAACGGCATCGGCCAAGGTTTTATTAGTGAGGTAATTTGACATTACTGTAACACTTGACTGAAGGACTAAACCAATGTTTTTATTTTTATTCTGTCCTTTTCTTGACGAATTGGAAAGAAAAAGACGCGCTGAACTTAAATTAAGTTTAGGTTTTGAACAAGGCAATCCGAATCTTTAGGTACATGATAACAATGTGTATAACAATGATATGACTTGTTATTTCTCAGTAAGTTTCCATGGCTTCGTTCACATATTCTTCATAGAAAAAACAAATTAACCAATTAAAATGCTAGTTCTAGAAATTAGCGTGTCTCAATAAACAAGCAATTAAGCTCTTCAGCTTTACATATTATATGACAGTACCTAGGTATACATACATATATTGTACATATTATATACTTAGAGATTTTTTTTACCTACCCACCGTGTGCGTCAGTAATTAATCCGTAATATATGAATGGGAGTCGATCGTAAAACAATACCTTCAGGTATGAAGTCGTGCTATCAAAGCTTTATTGCTTTTTTATGACATCGTAACTTATCATAAAACTGCTTTATGTTAAGTAACACACAAAGTAACTAGAGTAAGTACCTACGTAAAGATGCCTGGCACATTATAAATTAATCACCAGATTGGAGGATTTGGTATTGTGTGCCAAATAAGTAATGCACCGAACTTTAGTTTGTGAATAAGGCAATCGGTATCATTACATTATTGTGTATAAGAATGATAATTATGACTGACTGGTTATTTCCGCGTAAGTTTCCGCGGCTGCGTTCATTTATACTCCGCTCCTATTGGTCATAGCGTGATGTTTATATAGCCTTCCTCGGTTTATAGACAAACACAAATAGAATTATTCAAATCTGAACAGTGAGTGTTCCTGAGATTAGCGCGTTCCACCAAACAAACAAACTCTTCAGCTTTATAATATTATTAGTCTAGATACTATATTAATTACATCAATATTATAATATTAATCTAGATACTATATCAATTACATCAATATTATCAATATTAAATCATAAGGGTTAGTAAGCAATCCAAGTCTTCAGAAATCAGTTATTTCGAATTCTTTATTAGAAAGAAAATAAAATCCTGAGTACTCGGAGGTGTATTGACACGTCGTGTATTTGTGTATAATTATTTGAAATCAATGACCTTAAATCGATTTATCTATTAGGTACTAATCTGTTTAATCACTGTCAAAACTTACCTATGGTGCTATAGGCGCAATGATTTATTTTCGGCGACTATTTTCATAGTAAGTTAGTACTTACTTAGTTCAGTGACCGCCCGTAAGGGTCCGTTCACACAGACCGGCTCGGAGAGGAGAGCAGATTGTTATCACGTTGAAAACAGAGTTTTTAGTATTTGAAGTAAGATTCAATTTTGTTGGTGTGAAATAATAAGAGGAGCTAACCGGCTCCGATCGCGTACTTTTTCTCGATCGTGCAGCCGTTTGGCTCCGATTGCATTCTCTTTATTTCACAGGAGTGTCACAATTTGAGAATCGGAACTGCATCGCAAATTCGCAACTCGGGCAGTATCTCAAGGTAGGCAGGCATGCTTGCGACAACGAAGCCGAAGATTGGCCCTTCAAGGGTAGCTCAAAACGGTCACGCCATGAATATCGGTTCACTTCAAATGCTTTCAGATGTACATCCGCAACGACCTGCTGGACTGTGTCGGCGTGATGATGATAACGGTGGCTATAGAGAACAGCAATGTACACAGAAGGATTGCTCTTAAAGTGCTGCTCGTGTTTGGATGCTCACACTACAGGTAATATTTGTAAACTAGGTACCACAAGTTCTTTCCGGATTTAGATTTCCCATTCCAGAGGTCTGCCTAAGAAAGGCCTAGCATAAAAAAATGTCTGGGGAGCCTTTCATATGAAGAGCCTTGCACAAAGACCAAAATAAAGGGTACATAATGCCCCTACACACTGAGTAGGTACTTGCTAATCCAATCCATTTTTTTTAAGATTGCAATTTTGGGTGTTTGCTTACACACATCGGGGTCCTCATATCTTAGGATACGGCTGTCATGACCCATGGGCTTTTTAATAATTAATCAGAATGTTAAAACGTAAATAAATCTACTACTTTTATTTTCTCTCTCCGCAAGTAAGTCCTCTTCCTTTTAGAGGGGAAGCCTTGGTCCCAAGCTATAAATAATTCCAGTTAGTCATAATGATTGTAAATTTTATTTGGATTGGTCGCAGATTAAGCTTCCTACTGTTCTTCACGAGCACATTCCTATCAATGTGGATATCCAGCATCCTCGCGTGTGGACTGATGATGCCTCTTGTCAAAGCTATTCTTGCTGAACTTGAAAAGGTAATCCTTTTAGGATTCTGTAACTTTAAAGGAAAAGTATCTCTTCTTTGCTCTTCTGTCTGTTTGTCAAGAACCTTTTTCTGACGAGAGCGTAAATAAGTAATAAGTAATTAATATCAAAATGTGTAGTTTAATTAGTCAATAATTAATATCCCGTGTAAACACTCTCACGAGTATACTTACTGCTGACCTAGAACCAAATATGACAAAGTAAAGCGAAAAATCTAAAATCAGTAATAATTAATTTCACCATTTCATCTGCATAGACCAGAACTAAATGATATCTTTAACCTACCAACTTGTTTTTTACGTTTAGATGGGGATCTTGGAAATCTACCAAACTATTGGGAAAGCTCAACAAAAATCCACTCGTCACGAACAAAGGTAAGGGTCAAAGTCATAAGATCCTAAGAATCTGTAGGATACAAGACTAACGTTCTTTCTTTCAAGATTTTGTCAGCCCGTTTGATGATCCATTTTCATCTTATTGTAGAGTTTTTCAATAGTTCCTAGATTCCTAGCAGAACAGAGGATTTTATTTAGAAGATTCTTATCTATAGGTTGTTGAATAATGCAATCATAAATGTTTGAAGAAAGACATAATTATTTACATCCGTGTATGCCTTACTTGAAAAAAGGTCTTTGTACTAGAGTACAATCACCCTATTCAAGTTTATGGGAAATGAGAATTAAGGCAGTAATCAGAGGCGGAACTAGTGCCAGAATTCCGGGAATATCTGATCTTCAGACCAGAGAGAGTCCAGCCTACATTTTGCTTTTATAAAAAGGTCTTTGATAGCACCACAGAGCACTGCACCGCCCAGACCGCACCCGGACTACGGTCCTGGCCTAAATGGATTTGGGGCCCCCGTGTCTCTTAATAACTCAAGACCTGGGCCCCTAGATGTAACCAGTTTTGTCACCCCATAGTACGCCACTGGCAGTATTATTCTTTTACTTCATCACGTCAAATCACGCACGTGTCCATCTTTACACACTCTTCAATTAGCAACGTTGCATAAATAAAAGATAACAATGTCAATTGTTGCAGTGTGCCAAGGCCGTCCAACTTCACCGTATTTTATTTTCTTGGAATTGCATATTCGTCGTCGATTGGTAAGTGTGCCAATTTTTGGGAAGTACAGTCCGCTTCTGAAGAAACTGATCAATGCAAAACATACTGACACGTTCTGAAGTCTGACCTGCAACCTTGACCATCAAAACAATGCAACAAAAGATGTAGTCACCTACTTGTGTTTTGCTTTGCTCATCAAGAAAGCCCCTGTTGTAACGGCTGAGTGGTTTAAATTCGAACAAGTACCAATAAACTTCTTCAATCGCAGACACTTTAGCGTGGCTCGTAATTAAACTTCAACCAGACGCGACGCGTCGAAATTAGTTGACTGAAATAACAAAAGTCAATCTAATCACTTTTCATCCCAGAGACAAACAAAATCGAAAACTCGATTCGGTAATTGAATTTCGTAGCGCTACGCCTACGTTTGTCCAATTAATAATTCTGGAACTTCAGAGTAAAAAATGTGTTACCAGATGGTATATTATTACCAGATATATTTAAAAAAAGAAACAGAATTTGTACGAAATTATCTGACTAATTTGATACAGGCCCTTAATCCTTCGAACACACGAAAGACAATAGCAGCGCGTCAGCCGGCTGTCGCTTGGTCGTCGAAAAGTTAAGGAGTCCATAATTTCAGGTGCCATGGCAACGATGATGGGCAGCCAAACTAACCAACTCTTCAAGGTCTACTCTGAGATGTAAGAATTGTTGTTTTACTTTGTGCCAACCGCTGGGCGTGATATCTAGGGTTATGGACAGGCCCCAGATGAGGCAGAGTATTTGATTTTCGAAGAAGAAACTTTCCTGTCCTTTAAAACTAAATTATACTATTAAAAGACTAAATTATAATATCTTCTGCATACTCAGCGAGTCTCCATTCTCCATTGAGGTTGACCGCCGTAACCGATATTCGACTGAGAGAAAATAGCACTGATTTCTTCAAGAAAATCAGGTAGAAAGGCTCTCTAACTTCGACATTGGTCCCGATTAGCTGCCCGCTAGGTACGCTACTACGCTCGGTTCATGAAAGGCTGCAACATTTTCAAGACGACATAACATTAAAATTTTACAACAATTATTTGATTTAACAAAAGAGCCTCGGTTCTTTGTTATCCCCAGTATTATGGTCCCTTGCTACATTGTCGCGAAGGTCGCTATTGTTGTCTGATTCCCTGCAAGGTATAAGTAATGTAGTAGGTATTGTGTAGGTAAATAAATTCTAAATGCCTTGGCGTAGGTACTCAAGTCTGACATAGTTTTTGCTACCTTTGTAAGAAGTACCTAGAGGAAGCAACAGTGCCGGAACCGGGACTGTACGTCTCATTTAGACGAATCAGAGTTCAAGTTCAGGCGGGCCTTTTGGTCTCGGTGCCCCTCTGGGCTCTCTCAAACTGTAATCGTAATATGAGTTTTAAGTTTTAAACACTGTTTTTTTAAAAAACAATTATTCAACATGTATGTAGCTCTATAATTCTTTATGAAGGTTTCCAGTCTTGCTATCTACTCAACCCTATATATAGCTACACCACAGTATGCCGGGCACTAGCATGCTTCACACCTGAGTGGGCCCACAGCTTTATTTTCTACCACTGCAGTACAAAGCCAACACCAACAGTAGCTACCACTAGGAAAACTTTCCGACGACGCTCTGGCGTGAGTTCTAAACTATCCTGAGATTCAAGCAATTTAATGAAATCATTAAAGAACAGCGGAATTCATAATTTCCACTTTCCAACAAAACTATCAAAATGAATTCGTTTACTACGAGATAATAACACGGGAAAATTAATTAAACGTGTTTGTACGTAAACAGAATTTCGTTTTATAACAAAATGTAATTAATTTATTATTCTTTGTAAGGATATTCCCGTACGGACCAAAGATAGAATTTCCACACGTCATGCTGCTGAATCTTCCAGGAGTACTGGTTATGGAGACTCTTCTGTATTTGTGGATGAACTTCAAATTCCTGGGAATGTTCAGGTAAAGTTCAATCAGTATTGTATAAAGTTGTAGGTACGAAGTAAATTAAACATATCTGTGGATTTGGCGTCAATATTCTTTTCGACACATTATGTACGGAGCTTGTACGGAGCTTATATCAACTATCTATCCATACCATAGCAACATTACATAAAAGCCACCGAAAGATAGGTTTTAGGGAATGACCTATTGACTATAGAGATCGTAATAGAAAAAGTTTAAAGGAGGTTGTATTTTTAAGATGATCGAAAACCTGGTTGGCTTTGTTGAAAAGTTGAAAAAAAAGTAATGGCCACGTAATCATGAAAAATAAACTAATTAAAAATATTTTTTAATGGTTTTATTACATTATTTTAGGAAGAACGGCCAGTACATTTCTAATTGTTATGGCAATAAAGTTTGTAATGGAATAAGGCTTTTTCAACAATTGTATATCAGATTATAAATAGTTAGTATTAGTTGTACTTATAAAATATTTTATGGCCACTTCAAGTATTATAATTTGTCAATTTGTAGAAAAATAAATATAATTTGGACAAAGAATGAGCTTACGTCGAATATAATAATATAAGATAGAGACCGTAAAAGAAAAAGATCTAAGGAGGTCGTATTTAAAGTAACAATAGTTCTAAAACCTGGTTGGCTTAGCAGAAAAAAATATTGTATAGCCAAATAATCACGAAAAATATATTAGCTAAAAAGAAAATTTTAAAAGCCTTTTTTATATTTTTTAAACGAAGAACGGCCCGTGCTTTTCTTATTGTTTACGGGAATAGAGTTTTGTAATGAAATAAGCTTTAATTAGATTTTAATAGGTTGAGGTTGTTACAGGTTTCGCACTAGATTAATTATTATTTAATTAATAAAATTTTCTATTTGTTTTTTTTTCTATTTTCTTCTAGCTTCTGCCCGCGACTTCGTCCGCCTCGAAAAATAGTTCCCGTTCCCGGGGTATTTCCGGGATGAAAACTATCCTAGTATGTCCTTTCTCGGGTCCTAAATTATACCTGTACCAAATTTCAGTCAAATAGAGACAGACAGACAGACAGACAGAGAGAGTTACTTTCGCATTTATATATTTGATGAAAGATTTTATTCGAAATTTGACAAATCTCATATTGTTCGTCAAAATTGTAGCCTTATTGATAAATTATTTTTTTCTAACCTCACGATTGTAAAATACATAGCTACAGTTTTTTTTACTTTCACCAAGTTGTTTACGGGAAAAAAAACAAAAGCGAAATAACAACAAAGACATGTGGTGTTAATTTCAGATCTCGAAGCGACATAGAAGTTGGGTTGACAGAAGACGAAGCTCAATACGTAGATGCTCTATTGGCAACACAGTATCACCAGCTCGCCAAACTTAATTTCCATGAGTTTGTTAGTATCTACTACTGCACAATACCTTAATTACTTAAACCAAACAACAAGTTTAAATACCAAAATTAAAAACATCCCCGCCCCCAAAAATGATTACGAGTTAAGCTAATAAAAGGGTTGATAACTTTAAAACGGTAAATTTTGATGAAACGTGTCTAAGAACCTTCACTAAATAGCCTTTTTTTTAATTGCATCCAAATCGGATCACTCGTTTAAGAGCCACGGTGCCACATAAAGACAAACAGACAGACAAACAGCGATCAAACTTATGACACCTTTCTTTTTGCGTCAGAACTTCAGGCGTTAAAGAATAACTTTGTACTTGGAACCTAGTGGCCGACTACCTCTAGAGAAAGTACGAGGGATTGAAGTCAATTCGAGATAATATTATTAGTCACCAACCAACGATTGTTTTTGTAAGCTACGAAAGCATTCAAAGACAGCGCTCGATAGACGTAACAAAGACAGCGTGGATGCTTAAATTGGTTTGATTAACCATAACTTATGAAGAATTATGGCCACTTTTTGACCAGCCTTAGCGTATATCTGTTAAATAACAGACGGTAACTTGCACACTCAATATTATTCTATTAAACCAGGCGGTGTCCGCAATAGTTGTTCTAACGGCTCTGCTGCAGGCCACCATCAGCACCGCACACATGGATCAGGCAATACAAGGCAGCCCTCAGTTTCACAAGTAAATACCAATATACTAATATCTAAGCCTTATACAAATACTGAAGGCGCAATACAGAAATCGTACTTGATAGGCCATGGTTCAATGAGTTTCCAAATTCAGTGAGAGGAGTGGTACATTTAACTCAGCATATTTTTACTGCGCTTTGAATTTTCTACACATTTTTTTTTCTCCGGAGGGAACAGGATCTTCATCTGCATGTTCCTTCTTCTAGGAGAGTTTGGGTTCCGCACTTATTCCTTTAGTATAGAGAGACCATTGTGCCTAATTTATGATAAGGGGCGGTCCGGGGAGGTCTGTCTCTATCATATTGTTATCTTACTGGCTAAATACCGTACTGGTACGTAGCTTCCACAACTCCTGGCTAGGATATAAATTTTTGTGCTTAACATCTTGCTTCACTTCATTAGTGCTTGGGATCTGAGGATATATATTTGAGACACCCTATTAGCTCATTTGTAGCTTCGTAGGCAACAAAGTTCTGTAGTTTACTTCGAGATCATAGATTTAAAATTATTTTCTCAATTCCAGTCACTTCCAAGTATCATCGCCATGTGTCATGTGTATGGTCCTTCTATTTCTGATGCCTGTCAATTTGAAATTCTTGAATTTTTTCAAGAGACGAACAGGTACTTCTTCTTATATAAACCTATTTCCATCCACTGCTGAACGTACTCCTCCTCCAAAAAGGACATCCATCGTTTTCTTATGCGCTGGATTAAAATTTTCATTCGAGGTCTATAAAAAAAATACTTTTACACAGTTTAGTAAAAACATTGATCGCCAGTCTGCAACAGGTGACTACTCTACCCCATGTTCCATATGAATGACGCTCATCCCATTAACAAATAATCAATAATCTATATTTAGGTAGGAACACTGAGCCCCTGCCGATCAGCCAGACCAAAGCGTGTCTGAGTTGGAACATGGTGCGTCGGGATATTCACTGGAGCATACCTATTATTATAGGTAAGTATCTGACAGAAATAGATATTGTCTACCTTTAATATTATTAGTCACTGTTCTCTAAGTAAGAAAATAAACAAAGCATGTTTTGTTTGTAACTCCTACGTACGCTGCGGTTTTCTGGTAAAGGATCATGGGCATTTTTGTATGAGAGCTGGGCGTAAAACCAACAGAAATAAAATGTGTTGTAATTTACTTTATTGTACTTCTAAATACCCCCTAAATACTTGTTAACCCCAATATCGACCGGGTATGACTGCAAAAAAATCCCAAAGATTGGTTAAACACTTACACACATATTTGTTAAAAACTACTGTATATTGATACCTTTTATTTAAATATCAATGGTTATCATCAACTATAACATCAATGGTTATCATAACTATAAATGTTCTGCGGGTGCAATGAAAGGCTCGTGCCGTCCTAACCCTAAAAACCACAAAACTGAAACTATGTGGGCACAACTTCCTACTGTTCTTCTGCCTGTTAAGCAAGTACAGTAATGCTCAACTATCGCATTTCTACCGATTTGATCTTTATCGATCAAAATGTAAGTATTATATATGCGCGATCTGACATGCCGCGACTGTATTTTAATTCGAAGCAACCACACATTAGTTTGCAGAATATTACATCTGTTTAAATCATCTAATGACTCCTCTCTATATAATTCAATTAAATAAACACCATCGCGGAAATGTTCTGCGACATACGATTTTGCTACTTTCATATGATAAGTTCCCAAAGCGTGAAGCACTATACATTCCTCTGTTAAACGTGAAAAATCATTTAGGAATGGTAGATTTGCTTCCATTCTTATAAAGTCTCGACGTTGTCGATTCAGATTTTTAAGTTCGACGTAATCAAATAAACGATTCGGGTTGTTCATTTTTTCATCAATAATGTTTATTATATTCGAAGCTAGTCAACGGTTTTCAAAAACTGGATGAAAAGCATTTAAAAGGCTAGCACCAATTTTGAAATCTACAAACATATGGGGAAGAGCTCTATTAACAAATACGTTTGAACATCACTGAATATCTCTGCTCACCGGTTGTTTGGGTGATTGCCGTCATAGTATAAAATTAAGTAATAGTCATTAGCTTTCACATAAAATATATTTTAAAGCTGTTGGTTTTACGCCCATTTTGACCGTGACTCTTTCGTTGCCGAATCCAAGATAGCTAACCAAGGACGACCCACTGAGACGAGTCTCTATGAAGCTTCATGGTCTTGACGCTTTCCTGGTAGACCCCACTGCCTATACGATTGTAATTGTAGGGAATAGCAACAGATTTGTCTAAAGAAATGTCTGTTTTGCCCTGTCCGACCCATCAACTCATGGTCGGGCAAATTATTTTTAGTTCTTCATTAGGTATTGGTCACTTGCCGCATGTACAATTGATTACCTGGGTTTTCCTAAATTCAAGTTTAATAGTTCACTAACGTCTTATTTATAATGTAGGGATATTTGAGATATTTAAGTATATATATACAATAATAAAAATAAAAATAAAACGTGTAAGAAATAGTTCGTATATATGATACGAATTATTTCTTACACGTTTATACCCCGCAGTGTCACCCCCACCTTTAGTTTCTGCCCCCTTACCATGACGTTTAAAGTAAGATTGTTTTATTCCTGTTCAGGAGTGTGCAAGTGACAGCGCTAGACAAGTTGTCTAGCGCAGTCTCTTTCCCACTGAAAGTAATATCGAAGTAATACTGCTATAAGAGCTTGTGGTACGCCCTCTGTTCCTATTATTTACAGCCGGCAGCAGCACTTTATTCGAGTCCCTCAGAGATTCTAAGATGACCGATGAGTTTGAGAAGTTTCTCCAGGTCTTTGAAGGTTGGCCGTCGTCTGCTGTGGTCTTCATCATCGTCGTGTTTTGTAAAATCCTCACGGAGTTTGCATCTAATTTTTGTGTGGTGTACTCGTTGTTGCCAAGCATTGCTAAAGCGGTAAGAAGGCGTAGCGGTTGTCTACTTATCTATTCTTTCTAATATTATAAATGTAAAAACTAATCTCACGAACTACTGGAGCGAGAAAAAAAATATTTTTGTGTTGGACACAGTCTATTTATCGAGGAAGGTTCTAAGCTATGTAACATCACGCTACGACGCACGGTGGGCTGAAAATCGGCTTTCATAGACTTAGGGATTTCAATTTGCAAGTGCTTGTTTTTATGCCGGATATCGCTTCTATTAGTCATTACTATGTACAAAAATGACACCCGAGTTAATTCTACCCAAAAACGAAGGAAATATAATTTTTTTACGAAAAATTTGTATGAAGCTAGTATGAAAAATCGAATTATCTCCTAAACGGCATGTTTAACCGTAATATCCTTGGAGATGGTCATAGTGCTAATTATTTATGATTTTTTGGTTGGCGATAGGACGAAAAATTTAATGCCGTTTTTTTTTAAAAAATCGTCAAAATATTTTTATTTATTTTTACATGTAAAACGATCCCTTTTAGTGTCTAAGTTAAAAAGTTCGATATGTTATTAACCCAAATATTAAGAACACACGAAACAAGAAAAATAAAATAAAAAAATTGCTGTTTTTGACACATTTATATTAATTTAAATAAAAAAAGATTTATATTGAAGTAACATTATGAAGTTATATTTTATACAAAATAAGTTAATTTAAGGAATTAATACTAAGCATTCGTAAAATAAAGTAAAATAAATAAAAAAAATAAAACATATCATTAAATATTACAAAAAAAACCCAAACACACTCAAATACAAATTTACAAATATGTACATATATATCTTTTTTACAAATTTTCCTTATCACTCTCGTTGTCAGACTCCAATTCTGAGTCAGCATCCAGATTGGATATATCCAAAAATTCGAACTCAGTTTCCTGAAATTGAATTAAGTCGAGAGTTTCAGCAAAAAAGCTCTGCTTTTTCTTGGCATCTAACTTAGGCCTTTGTGCACTTAGCAAAGGGTCCGAAGAAACAACAAGCATATTTAAAATGTCTTGATTGGAATCCTGCCTGCTTCTTTTCCGCGAATGATGTTCTCGAAACCTCCTAAAATCTTTGTTTCGAGACTCTGAGGCTTCTTCCGAGAGAGTCCCAATCGGCACAATATTATTTTTCTCGATTATGTCAGCCCCATGGATTAGTAACTTATGAACGGTTGACGACATGTAGAACCAGTCGTATAGTAATACGTACTTTTCTGCTGTTTTGCGAGCATAATCTCTAAATTTTATTATATCGATCTGCTCTCCAGATGTAATTGCTTGTAAAATTACAGCAAATCTTTTGATGAGGTCTTCATCCAAACCGGTTATAGCTGCGGTTTTATTAGAAAACTCAAAGAATTTTCTTGCAGTATTCCCGTCATTGGTGGTTCCCGAGCCTTGTTTTACTATATCAATCAACAGATTGAGCTCATCTTTGAATTTATTTTGAATTATTTTCTTTCTTGTCTGTAGCATTTCTTTGTGCTCATCACTTCTCGCTGCCCACCGTTTGAAGTCCAGTTTGTATGCAATGTGTAACAGACATTCCATACAATTTATACGGGCGTGTAGGGATGACAAGCCAAACTCATACAGGTCCGAACACACAATTTTTGATGTTACAGCATCTAAGCGGTTCATTTCTGTAGGCTTTGCTAAGCACAGGTAGCACGATGCATTTGATCTAGCTTCAGAAAGGTAAGTACAGACTTTAGCGTCGATCATCGTCATCATTAGTTGATGAGTCACCCTATTATTATTATTGCACTCTGTGGGGATAAGGGCCTCAATTTCTTCATCCATTTGTTTTTTCAGCCCAAGGACAACTGCTTCACTCTCCTTTACAAAAGTAAACTGAACTGGACGACAATACAAAACTGAGCATGGTTTTGGGTTCGTCCATAAAATGTTGTCTCCATCTGTCAGTTTTAGTGGCACCAAGGAGGTCATGAAAATGCTTGAATCATCTTCCTCACCCTCAATTTTCTGCTTGTATCGGCTTTGGTTAGAAGCACCGTCAAATCCCCACTTGGATATCAGCTTCAACTGCTTGTTATGCTCTTCGTTAGAAAGGCTTTGAAGGATTCTTGTAACCGTGATATCAAGTAAAGCTTGAAGTGTAATCCTAGCCGATGAATCAGTAACTGTCACTGATTGCTTCGGAGGGTAGCAATCAAGCTTAGTTTGTTGCACTTTATAGTAAGATGGATAAATATCTTTAGCACCTTCTCGAATGGCAGCCTCACGCAACGTAATATATTGCCACTTTGAGAGTTTTAGCGAAAGAAGCAATCCAAGCGCCTTTTCTGGCGTAAATATGATTGTTTTCGCTGGTTTCTTAAGCGTTTCATTTAATTTAGCGGCTGCTTCAGGATTTTTCATCATGTATTCGATGACAGAGGCGATATCTCCATGCCCTTCTTCTTTTAAACGTGCTGCAGCTGCATATGCCAATTCACTGGAACCTTCGCCTGTGTGTTCATCAGATCTTCTCTTTTATTGTTTACTTCCCAGGTCTTCGAATGGTTTACGGGATCTTTTCGTCATTGTTCCAATGGACGTTGATGTCGACGGTTCTGGAGAGACTGAGGGCGCTCTTGGTATCTCATCAACACTTGGTTCTTGATTAACTAAAGTTTGCACAAAACTCGGCCAATCAATATTTGCTCCCAACCAATTCTCGTACTTTCTCCTGAAATTATCAAGGAATCGGTTGGATTTCCCCCACCTTTGTAAAGCGGCTCGCGTAAATTTCCGACAAAATTCTTTGAGAACAACATAATCTTCGTCAGACAGGCAATCGCCTATGCGGGATACAACTGCACTAAACAATACTTCATGATCAAATGAAGTACTCTCACTTCGTAGAAGAACAAACAAGTCTAAATTGGTGATTAAACTTTCCATTTTAAGATTTTATAGTCGCAGATTTAGTGTTAGCAGTTACACAGTTGTGAACAAATTAAATTATAAAACAAAACTTTAGCCCTTTTATTGCAAAACGACAATAATTAGGTAACTACCCTCATTAGTTATCTCCTCATTAGCTAATGAAAATCTATAATTGTCACTAACTATTCTTAGAACTCATAGCACTGCTAATTAACAAATTAGCTTACTTATCAGGAAATGTTAAATATAATCCATTGTCGTGAGATATTGAAAATCATTAAATCACCTATTAAGACTCATTAGAAGACCTAATCAGTGTAGTTACTTAATCACTTCTTTTTGGACTCATTAGAAGACAATTGGTAATTTGGTTGTATGAAAAGTTTTAAAACTCATTTTGTGCTGATAAATATCTAGCTCAAACATAGTTGGCTACGTGTGGGTGTACTATAAACCTCTGCCAACTCCTTCGGAAATATAGGAGTGATGCTATTTTATGTTATGTGTAGTTAAAAGTCCGTGTTCTTCAACATAAACACCAAAAGGAATCGTTTCATACGTAAAAACAAATAAAAATATTTTGACGATTTTTAAAAAAAAAACGGCATTAAATTTTTCGTCCAATTGCCAACCAAAAAATCATAAATAATTAGCACTATGACCATCTCCAAGGATATTACGGTTAAACATGCCGTTTAGGAGATAATTCGATTTTTCATACTAGCTTCATACAAATTTTTCGTAAAAAAAATATATTTCCTTCGTTTTTGGGTAGAATTAACTCGGGTGTCATTTTTGTACATAGTAATGACTAATAGAAGCGATATCCGGCATAAAAACAAGCACTTGCAAATTGAAATCCCTAAGTCTATGAAAGCCGATTTTCAGCCCACCGTGCGACGGGGGTGGAGCAGTTACCAAAAAAGAGTGAAGCCACGGGGGTCAGCTAGTTATAAGATATAAGCGTTATATAAGCTCTTTCTTCTGCTCATTGAAACAGGATCTCAATCTTGAAAACAAAAAGGTAAATTAAAGCACACGTAGGCTGTTTTGATTGCTTGCAGATTATACAGACAACATATATGTAGGTACATAGGTGTGGTCATGCATGACCTCCATGGCCAGGATTTAGGTCGAGCACTGGTAATTTTATAATCAAATTGAGGATCAGCTTTGACTTCGACTATGTGAACCCCACTGAATTTTAAAGTTCGATCCACCCCTGGCAGTCTGATAACTACGGGAGTAACTTTCAAGCACATCTTTAATAGCCTTCGTAATTGTTCAGAGTGTATACTGCAACATAAACCCCCACTACTTGATGATGGCAGCCACGCTGGGGAGTTCTCTGCCGTTCCACCTGGTGACGGGAACACCGGTCAACGCCATGGTCTGCGCTTATGTTCATATCCCGCCTTGGAAGATGGTTAGTTCGTAGTTGTAGCAGCATGATGCACCCACATCTTTATTATCTGTTCTGATATACCCAAACATGAGACCTTTTTTGGACAAGCAGTTAGCACGGACCAGGGGACGGGGCCAGCGATTACCTAGCTACACCAATGTACACAAATTAGTACGTACAGCATATATGGCAAGCAAGAGCAACACGATATTCACCACATCGCTAATCAATTGACATATTTTATAAGCTGTTAAAACGTGATTGACGTCATGTATTTGCTGACTTTTTTAATATTTTGGTTAAATGATTTGAAAGGGCCTAAGGAACATAAAGGGCACCCGAAGGAACATGAGTGGGTTTTATTCAGTAAAAGTCTGACACATATATAGGACGAGGGAAGTCATTCGATGATTTCCCAATCCCCAAAAACCTAAAAATCTTTGGGTTATCAAGACTTAAGTCAGATTTATTTGTACACAATTGTCGACAAAAATAATTGTTATAATTTTCAGGGAGGGAACAAAAAAAAATACTTTTTTTTTAATTGAGATTTTTTTTTATATACCACCTGATATTCTAAACGCCTGGGATTTTGATGCAGGAGGTATATATTTTCACAGTCCTTGCATCATCTTGGTTAACATAGGCCAGTTAATTGCTGGTTAGAAAGAAAGTAGTGTCTTGGGATCATTGGTAAATACTTTCTATCATCCAATTAATTGTTCTCGACAGATGTACGCCGGCATCGGTCCGTCAGTGATGGCTATAGTGGTGGTCTGGTTCACCGTGACGGTGTGGTCCACTGCCATATGGACAGATATCTCGCTCGACCCCGTGTGGGCAGATATTAACATATTCCAGATATTAAATAAAACAATTTAGTAAGTAAGAAGAGCGCATTAATAAAGGAAAAACGAAATTTACGAGTAGGTATATGTTGTGTAGGCAAGATAAAATAAAGCCTACTTGGAATACCTACTGAAAACTTCTTATTCGTGTTTACTCAGGTAATATATAAGTATTGACTGTTGTTACTGTCTATACTATTTATAATTAAAATAAGTATTATTTTGAAAGGTAAGTACAACTATTATTTGTAAGACTCTACAATGTAGAGTGGAGGTTAACAGTGCATCATTGTATATGTCCTAACATTAAGAGAAGTAGTAGACAAATTTGTTATGGGGGAGTTTAAAATTCTTCTTTATGAAAGACTATTTTTTGCGCCAGAGGAGGCATTTCTGCAGGAAAGTAGAATACGCAAAATTATGGTACAAAACAAAGAACTTGAATTATTTGCAACGTATTTATTTAACAACACACTCCCTCAATTCACTATTTACAATATGAGCACATTACGTACATAATATATTTTAGTTATACATCACATAGACACTGAAATACCATGTGAAAATATCATCAAGGACCTTAAAAATAAACATGATTTTTGGTATTCTGCAATAGCATCTTTAATATAATGGCATAGAGGTCAAAATTGGGGCAAACGCGACAGAATTTTTGGACACTCGTTGAATAATTTTTGGCTTATAACTGCTTTACTGAAAAATAAACATTTTGTGACAAAAATAACGATCACAACCAAAATAAAGCTTGAAAAACGGTTGGTTTGGCGGTTATCACACTGTTTCATGACATCATAGACCTTGACAAAAGGCAGTAATATTAATAAGTTAGGTAACATGGTATATTTTAGCTGCTTTTTAAATATAAAAGCATACTTGATGTTACTTAATTTAGAGCATTTTGGTACATTTGCAAATCTTTTTTTACAAAAATATCGAAAAAGCTACAGTATACACAAGTTTTTATTTTATAAGAAAAGCTTTTTAATTATAATTTAATATAATTTAATGAACGGCAACTTTAATTATTATGGCGGTAATTATTACAAATACAGGTAGATTTTTTATTAGAAAAAAATGTTTTGTATAGGTATAAAAAATGGAAATAATTATTATCAATATCATCAGGGATATAATATGAACACATCCATTTAAAAGTCATTGATAATCATCGCAGTATTTTGATTACACAAACCATGATCATTATAGATTCTAGATAAATATGTAAATTATACTATATTTACTGGTATCATCATTCATCATACATCATTAGAAGAAGTATTTACGAAGCTAAAGTAATTTCGTAACTTCACGACGTATTTAAAATTAAACAATTGTGTTGAATTTGTTTATTTAATAATTATTTATGTACGCAATAACCATTCACACTCTTCTAATAATAATTACAACTAATTTGCACTTCTTCACACATAAAATGCATCACCACTATTTATTTCGACAATAAAAGCACTCTTTGTTCGTATATGGATTTACATTAAGGCACCTATTCAAGTTGCATTTACCAAGGAAGCCTTTACATGGAATATAACAGAGGAAAAGGTCCAAAAATAAATATTTTCTTAAAAAACAGTTTACCTCTCCACTCAATAAGGTTCATTCTTGAATGTCCACACACACACACAGCACACATGCACATAAATTACACGGTATTAAAACTAGGAACATCCCTTTGTAGGAATTCTAAATATATTTGAAATACACCTTCACATAAACATTTTCTATATAAAATATATTTTTGTTGCTTCACACTCGCAAACGTAAATGGTGCTCAAGCCACAATCGGCTCACTAGTTTTTTTGGTATGTACATGCGATTTTTAAATGGTACCGAGATTCTGAATTTCTTTTTAACTTAAGACTTCTCTCTCTCTATGGCAATCTAGAGAGACTCGCTCCATATTGACTATAGACATAACCGGACTAATGGCAAAAACTTACTAGATTGTTATTTGTTAATTTTGAAAAACGATCTAATTTGAAAATAAGGTCACAAAATTATGTTAAATAATTTGGACGAAATAGTCTTTCAACATTGTAAAATCGTATATATATATCGTATTAATTGGATAAAAATTCCAGTAATAATAGTGTTTTTATTTGATTTTGAAAATAACATCTCCTATCTTGCTGATTATTTTATTATGTTATACTGCCTTATCGAAGATCAAAAGTTGATCCAAATATCTTAATTTCACTGTATTTTGGAGAAGACAAGCCTTAAGAGTAAGATTCTTCATTGCAAAGTACAATCGTACAAGCTATACTCACGATGAAAATTAATATTGGCACGGGAGTATATGAGTATCTTTCTCAGCTTTTCCGACTACACATACTTTTTGAATAAACCTCAATTCCAAATTTTTTACCCTAAAATTATCTCTCTTCTCACTTTATTTTCTGCCAAGCGAAAATAAACTTTATTGCATAACATAAAACCGTAACAATTAAAAAATCATACCAAACTCATGATAAAAATCTTTGCAAATGTGACAGCACAAGTTTATATAAATCCTCACCCGCTTTATTCCGTTATAATTATACATAATTATGTTTACATAGATTCTATGATAGTAATAAAATATTTTAAGCATTATTATTGTCCCAGTAGACTGAATTTTATCTATAGGCACTACGATTTGGCCAGGGTATCGTTACATAGTATGAAGTTGGACATAATTTTAAAATGTATCCATAAATATTACAAACTAGCTGTCAACTGCGGTTTTACCCGCGTTATATCAGATTTTTGGCTCCAAAAAAAAAGAAGATAAAAAGTATTCTATGTCCGTCCCCTGGTCCTAAGCTACCTCCCCATTAATTTTCAGCCAAATCGGTTCTGCCGATCTTGGGTTATAAAATGTGTAACTAACACGACTTTCTTTTATATATGTACTAGCTTTTGCCCGCGACTTCGTCCGCGTGGATTTTTCCTGAAATTTCTTTGCTATAAACCTCACTGAGCCCGAGACCTTTCCAACGAATGCAAAACCGTGGAAATCGGTTCGTGCGTTCTGGAATTATAGCGTCAGGAAGGAAAACCCGACTTATTTTTGTATAGTAGATATGGAAAATATAGATAGAAGAATACTGTAAAAGTTTGTGGGGAAGTTCGCAAAAGCTGCTAAACGGGTTTTGTTAAAAACTCACAGAAATATAGCTCATACGGCAGAGTAACACATAGACTACATAACATTACGAGAGCCGTAATCAAAATCCGAATATAACTCTGATGGAACAGAGGGAAAAAGCCTGTAATTACTAAAAACTAACAAAAACCTACATTTGAGGGCGGATTTAGTTATAATTTAAATGTTTGATATTTTAACACCATTCATTTTGCTTTCATTGTAAAATTATGTCCAACTATCATAGTTAAAAATTTTTTTTTATTATGTATATATTTTGGTAATGTACTTAGTCGGTGGGACGACTGTGATACTCCACATACATACATAAATGCTGTTTTAATATTATTTATCATATAAAATGCTTTTATACTGTAGAAAATACGAAAATATTATTTTAATTTATTATTTATTTATTTTCGAAGTCGCTTTATATGTTTGGGCTTGTTATAAAAGTACCTATAGAAGTAGCACCATTTTAGAATAAGCACTCATTGCTTAATATTGCAAAATTTTCTCCAAAATGCAAATAACTGCAGGATTAATAAAAAAATACTCTTTAATTTTTTTTACAATTTAAGTACACAAAAATAAGTAAATTGTCTAAAATAAAGACCAAAAATATGTAGCGACTTCACCAATTGTCTATGATCCATTTATTAAAACGTTGGCAACATTAAACAATAAATACAGGTAAAAAGGCCAACAGACTTCAAAACTGGGTTTTCTCGTCACGAAACAAGACTACAAAATACACTGAGATTGCATTAAAATTTACATTAAACTAAAGAGAACTTTAGTTATAAAATGGTACATAATGGCACCTTTACATCTGTCTATAAAAAAGGACAGAGCACATGAATTTCCCTTTACATTAAATTACCTATGTTAAGCCGAATTTAACTTTTGAGAGGAAGGATGGCATCGGTAACGTTTTTGAGCACTGCGGGTATTGTGCAGTTGAGGCCATTGCATGCTAAAGTGAGGTTTTTGGCAACATCGTGACTAGACAAAGCTGTGGCGTCCAGCGCAATGGGAGGGAAGATTATAGAGCCCCATGTGGGGTAGGCGCCCCATATGATGAGGGTGGTGATGATTTTAGGGCCTATACCGCCGACAGCCTGTAAGAAAAAAAGATTTTTGTTATTCGAGTTTCACCGATAAATTCAGTGCCGAGAGTTGAAAATTTAACAGCGTGTAGTAGACTAAATCTAGTCTTTCTAAAAACTATTCGCAGATTAAAAATTAATCCACGTTTTTAGTAAAAACACCGTTCCTGCAATTTAAAAAACAGGCACAAATGGTTACATAGGGACACAAAAATAGCATGTTTATATGAAATAAAATAACTGTAACCTTCGAAGATTAAAAAAAAAATGATGTTTTGGGCTTTTCAAGCATGCGGTGAAGACCTTCGGGCCTCCCATAAGTTACAATGTCCTATCCATGACTGGCATCGCTTTCTGATGTTCTAGCTAACTATAGTATATCACAATATATTGTAGTACCTTGGGGTTTACGGAATTGTTAGAAAACGTTATCGCAGCCCCGGAACATAAAGGGCAACCGAAAGGTGAACATGGATGGGTTTAGTCAGTAAAAGTCTGACACTCTCTGCCGCGCCGCCCGGGGCGGAAGAAGCCGTATGATGATTTCTTAGCCAAAAAAAAATATGTATATCTAGGGTGACTGGTAATTAGTGTACGATACCTAAACACGTGATTGTGCTCATAATAACAAACAATTTTGATTATAGGAGCAAAGTCGAAAATGCGAAAAAAATATCAGCTGTTAAGTACTGAACACCTTTTTGTTTCGCGATTTCAGGTTTGTTATTTCACCTTATATAATGCAGTACTCACCATCTTAGAAGTAGGTATATGTGCGACGCCGGCCACGATCGCGTTGGGCGGAGTGCCGACCGGCATGTGGAACGCCATGGAGCACGCCAGCGTCGCCGGGACCATCAGGTAGCGAGGGTCGATGTGCAGCACTCGGGCCTGACGGAAGACAATTAAATTGAATTTAAAATGCCTTTATTTCAGTAAGTTTTTTACATTTAAGTTGCCGGGGCTTCCCAGAAAGTAATCGAATGATACTTGTGTTGGGAAAGCCTCGCTCTTCCGATGGAAACATAATTTTAATCTTACTAGACCAACAATATGAGTAACAATAATATTAAAGTTAGTTCCTTAAAAATTATAAAGAAGTGTGAAGTGTGTCTGTAAACAATTAATTATGTTGTATTTCATAACAATTAATTGTTATGTTGTATTTTTTAACCACGACTGAACGGTAAAGGTGTATGTATGCGTTTGGAGAGGTTGTGTGTACACTAATCTTATTGAATGTGCCCATTTATTTATATCGATTTTCGGTCATGATGATCACTATCACTATCTTACCGTGTGCATGAAATAATTATCCTGCACAAGGTAAACTCTTTTAAGATCAATAGAAAATTACAATTATTAGGTTACATTATTCAAATTGCATTTAAATTCAATGAGATTATGGAGAGATTAAACGTTACTAAGCACGTACTTTGGGCTTAGCTGCGTTCCGTCTCTATCGTACACTTGACGTTTGGCAGTTGTGTAACAGTGACAGGTATAGTGCTAAGCCAAAGTCAGTGCTAAGTGACGTTTATTTATCTCTCCATTAATCTATTCAGAACACTTACCATATTAGCAAGCACTGGCAGTATGAGGTTAGCGATGGCGACGTTGGAGGTGAACTCGGTAATGAACTGGGTGACCAGCACCACCACCAACAGTACCACGGCGTGGTTGAGTCCCTGCAGGCCTTCTAGCGAGGAGCCGATCATCCGTGACAGGCCGGTCGCCTTGCTGCCTTCGGCGAGGGCGAAGCCGCCACCTGTGGGGTGAAGAGGATTAATGTATGCACAAAAATGTCATAACAAAAATATTTCTGTAAAAAAACAAACGAAAATTGATTGTAATTTTTTTGTGTCCAGCCGAATCTGATTTACAGCCGAAACCGAAACTTACATCTATTTTTTTTTTATTATGTACTGACATTTAGCGTATATTTTTAATCATTCATAATTTATTATAATATGTTAATCCACGTCAAATAACATAAAAACAGTTATTGAAGCTTCCAGCTGTAGAATTTGGCAGATGATGGCACACATGCCACGAACAATGACACAGAAACAATGTTTCGGTATTTTGCTAAAATAGGAACTGAAGCCGAAACTAGACAATTTGGACGAAACCGGCCGAAACCGGAACGCAGATCATTAAATTTTTTAGCATAGACTAAGTATTTTTTGAACAAGAAACACATGCTAATCTGTAAAAAATCTAAAGTAGAATTTTATACAGTTGACAGTCGCTTTATCCATGTGTCAGTTACTCACCAAGCAAGAACAGCAGTCCCCACGGGATCTTTTCCTTGAGTATTCCCCAGGTCACAATGCTGGCGGAAGGCTTAGTGGCTGCTAACTCTTCATCTGTAAACAAAGTAAACATACATTTTAGTTAATTGTGGTGAATCAAATACCGTCAGTCAGCATGGTTTTTTTATATTAGTGAAAGCACTTTTGGAATGCGACCGGTATTTCCTACAATTACCTTTCTTACTTTACCTTTCAACAACGACCAACCGAGAGCCGGCTGTCTTTCTATTGTGTCTCAAATCCCATGTCTTCGAAGGATTCACGGGGACCAAGTACAGTCAGCATCAAAAATATTGGGATGAACAGACGGTTCAAAATATCATAATAACTAAAAACCAACTTTATGTCAACGTAACAAAGTTCTTGTCAGAATGACTGTTGTCGTATACTGTCTTCATTCTGAAACATACCTTGAATCATTGAGTTAAAGTTTAATTTTCATAGTTGTTTCGATATTTTTGTACTACATCACAGTGATTGTATAGAAAAGTTTAGGTGTATTAAATATACATATTATAATTAGAGAATCGAAAAGATAACTAACAAACTGCTGTGAAGCTAGGATGGGAATATTAAAAAAACTTTACTCTAGGTTCAAAATAATGCACGTCCAAGCCATGTTATTAAGGTACTTACATGATGCAGAAGCGGAGAAGAACTTGAGGAAGTCGCAGCCCATAGGCAGAATAAACATCAGCACGACGATAAGCAATGAAGTCACACCGTCCTTAACTTTCCTGTGGCAAAGAAAATAATCTTGAATAATTTAGAATAGAATTATTTCGTACTAGCTTCTGCCCGCGGCTTCGCTCGCGTTAGAAAGAGACAAAAAGTAGCCTATGTTACTCTCCATCCCTTCAACTATCTCCACTAAAAAAATCACGTCAATTCGTCGCTCCGTTTTGCCGTGAAAGAAAGACAAACATACAGACAGACAGACACACTTTCCCATTTATAATATTAGTATTTTCGTATTTGTTTGTTTCTTGCAGCTTCACCTGCGATATTTTTATACAAACGTAAATTGCCTTGTTAGATATATACATTTTTAAAAACTATTTCTTAATGTGCCTCTACATCATAAAAACAAAACTGCGTTGATTGCCCATAGAAAAGCTGACCCGTTACATAAAAATGTACAATCTTGTGACCATTTCAGCGATCACAGTAATAACTTTTTAGTTTCAAATATTATATCAATTTTTTTTAGGGTTCCATAATCAACTAGGAACCCTAAGCCCACGTCCGCAAAGGCAGGTGGCTTGCTTAGCGCCTAGAGCCTAGCGGCTTGCATCCTGGCTACTTGCTCGGATACACGGGTGGCCGCACATGAGGTGGTTTGCGTGGTAGGTCGCTAGGTGCCTTGGGCATTTGCTTGTCGCCACGTTGACGAGATGTCGCTTTCAAAAATAGCTCTAAAACTACTACTCACAGAAAATTCATCTTTAAAATATAGTTCACGGCCTTATCCGTCATGTTGGGTTCATGATATAAATAAATCACGGTCAAGTTATGGGGAGTTTAATGTTCTATATAAACAATTGCGTAATTTTGACGATAAATTTTATTAATATTTGCGTATGACCAGGGAAACATTAATGATCTACTTCTCCGTAAAGTTAAAGGAAAACTAACTCATTTGGATACTCATCTTAGAAAAATGTTCCACAAAGGTTTTCTTTTGAAAACTGATACAATCAATATTTCATCCATTGTTTTCTTCTAACCTCCTATAGTATTACAAAAATCCGAGTTAAGTTTTCACCCAGTGCAGCCGGTCGAGTTCATTTTAGAACGTTTGTTTTACTAAGCTACTAGCTAGGTGACGCGCTAGACACTAGGCGCTAAGCAAGCCGCCTGCCTGTGCGGACGTGGCCTAAGGCATAGCGCAAACGTAGACACTTTTGTGTCTTGTGACAGATACAAGCTACCGACGAATATTTTATTTCTATAGAACCAGTACGAAATCATCAACTCCCTGTGCATAGGTTTACACTTTTTGTGTCCAGTTGCTTCCACTTAACACATACTAATGACGATCAAAAAGTGTTCGGTGTAGGTAACTGGAAACTAAAAGTCGTTAGTTGACGACACAAGACACATTATTACAATTTGTACTGAGCTAACGTATAATCGATATCGAATAAGACCTATAATCAACACAGCCAGCAAATATAATGTTCCTTCATCGACGTCCATCGTGAGACTGACGGAAAATAAGCAACGAATTGTAGCGACCGGTGACTGGATCCGATTGCCGCCACCGGGCACAGCAACTACGGCATCGGCAGTGTCCAGCCAACGGGCCACTGTGTCCGGTCACCGCTACAGGACACAGCAACTACGGTTCCCGGTGATGGTGTGCCGTGTAGGCAACAAAAAGTGTCTACGTTTGCGCAGCGCCTTAAGTTAACTCATAAGAAACACTTATTGTGACGGACGGGAAACTACGGAACCCTACACTGAGCGTGGCCCGACACGCTCTTGGCCGGTTATTTTATATGTCGTGATGGCCCAAAAAGGCGCCCGCCTCTCGTGTGACTTTTTCAATTCATTATGTACTTTCTAAAGTTATATAAGATATATTTGACACCGTTAGTCTTGGTTGTCAAGTTTTTTCGTAAAAAGATCTACTAATCTGTAGCAACACTATAATATATCTTACCGAGCGGGATAAACGACTATTTAAAACTAGCATTTCTAAAATTTTCGATGTTTTGATTACTTACTTGTCGCTAATGGCTTCAGCCCAGCCGGTCATGAAACCAGGTTTACGGAAGATATAGAGGAACACAGCCAGAATGAACAGGAGACCGGAAGCCTGGGACCAAACATGTTCAACTTAATAGAGTTATACTGACCTACGTAATAAAGTCTCATTTACCTCGCCAAGCAGTTATAGCATTTATCACAAAATTGTAATAGTTTTTTATGGATGGATAGCCATTCAAGTATACGAAAGCACTATGTGTGTGTGGGGGGGTTGCTTATTTTTCATGACAAAGGCTGAATGGCGATTACGTAAGTTGATATTTTATGTATGTATTTAACCGGATTTTCTATAAAATATTTACGTGACTAAGGAATTAGCATAATTTTTCTTTAAGTAGAAATGGGGAGGAGGGAGTTCGAAACTTCTAAAATTGAACTCCAAAGAAACATTCTAAACAAACTCAAGTCAGTCTTAAAAATTGGTCTAGGATTCTGGGTATGTCAGTTAGATATTGGTCCTGATTCTCTTGTTCACACACAAAATTAAATTTATGTTTAGTGCATAAGGAGAAGAGAAGAAGAGAAGACACATAGACTGTCAAATTAGCCAGCGCCTTAACTAAATCGTCGGATTTTTAGAGGCCATGGTTTTAATCGCATCTAAATACTCTATGAAATATCATGATTTGACAGGACTAAATATAATAACATTTTATATTCTGTCCTTTCCTGAAATGGAAAGAAAAAAATGTACCTAACTTAAATTTTACTTAGATAGTGAACAAGAGAATACGCGAGACGACAAAAAAAATATTTAGTCCGTCAGATAGATTATCAAAAATGTTGGACACGTATTTTTCCTTTTTTCTCGTAAACAAAGAATGACACTGATACAAGGATTTTGCAGGACGCCAAAAGCCCCCACTCCGGAACTTTGTTGCTCTTTATCTTTGTATTTTTTCATTAATTCGATCAAGCAAAAAATACGTGTCCCGTATTTTTGGCCGATCTATCAGACGGACTAAACAGAATGCCATTTTTTTAATGTTGTCGTCATCCCTATTGGCACCAATGGCATTCACCATTTAGAATTTTAGACTTTGTTTGAAAGCTAAATTCGCCTATTTTGGACCAAATTTAAATATGCAAAAGTCACCTTTTCGTGGAAAGTTGTGGGTCCAAGATTCCTGTACTGTTCCTTGATGACCTTCATCGTAGCTATTGAGCCGGAAGACGCCGCGTTCACTCGCTTAGCCGCTGCGCTGTTCGGCCTGCGGAAATTAAGAAAAATATTGAATCTCTATTGGAAACAGAACATAAATCATTAATCATTTATTTATTTATAAGACATAATATAATTTATTTATAAGACAGGAACGAAATTGTTTCAGAGTTAACAAATTGGTTATCTATTGGTGCTGATTCTTTTGTTCACAAACTAATTGGACTAAATTTAATTTCAGTACATCTTTCTCTTCTGTTTCGTGAAGAAAACGACAGACGATAAAATATTAGTTTGTTCCTGTCAAATTATACAGCGCCTGAAGCAAATTGCGTGTTTTTAGTGGCCATGTTTGTAATCGCGTCTAAATTATCTACGAGTGTCTTAATTTGGCAGTACTAAACTAACATTTAATCTTCTGTCCCTTTCTTAACAAAATGGAAAGAAAAAGATGCACTTAACTTAAATATAGGTTAGTATGTGAACAAGATAATAAGCACCATTGTAGACTTTGTGTCAATAAACAAAAGGTTAATTTTGCTGTGACAGTGGACCTAGTTCTCACCTAAACATGCCCATGAAGGTGACCTGCAAGGAGAGCCACACGAGTAGCTGCATGATGAGCATCGGCGGAGTACTGTACGCCATGAACCAGAAGAAGTTCACTGACGCGCCGTACTCCGGTTGGTCCTGGAACTCCCTGGAATGAAAATATTGCTGGTTATTTTATCTTTTTCAACCATTTTGAGGGTATAATTAGTATTGCCACCCGTACTATATTGTATAGTATCGTACTATATATGTAGCCCTCTTTGCAGAGCGTGTATGGATGCCGAGGAGACAGCCGCGCATGTACTTCTTGAATGTACAGGCGTGACCGAAGTCCGGAAAGAGATTCTTGTTTCTCCAAGTTCACTCCCGGATGCCCTGAGAAGTCTACGGAAGGTGATCTGCTTCTGGAGGGAGTGACGCGGCTCACCTACAATGGGCCTACCATTAAGAGGACTAAGTGCGGAAACCAAACCTCCCAGAGGGAGGTCCATGATGAAGATGAAGAAGATCGTACTATATTTCAGTCTATTGTACAATCGACAAATTAGATTCCATCCCATCATAAGCTTATTTTCCTACGGACATTCAAATACAATAAGGTCGACATTCTCGTAAAAATTTATTAAAAATGTCACTTTTCACGTCTTGTTATTTTGACAGTCTCAAACGAATTATCGTCAAAATGGGTCATGATTCTAGTTTGTCGATAGTACTATATGTAATAGAAAGATACTATATTTGCATCGGTAAATCAGTTTTCAATAAAAAGTTATGCAATAAAACGTTTCGACTTTTTTAATTAACTGTAATGGAAACGCACCCCGGCAATTTGGGAATTTGGAAGCATTAGGATTTTTTTTTAAAATGTAATGGACACGTTAAAAAAAATGTAATGAATATGAGAAAACAAGAATATGTTTTTTTAAATAACAACTCATTTCATTGGTTGAGAATCATTCACATATTGCCTCCTGAAAATTTTGCTAATTCAACATTAAATCTTGTATAAAAATAAGTAGAAGTGAACACTTACGAATCAAAGATCCCTTTGAAGGCAGAGTTGGTGGCAGTTCCGACAAGGGTTCCACAGCCACCCAGAGTAGAAGCGTACGCTATGCTCAGGTAGTAGCAGATTGTGATGTCACTCGGCATTGGCGGCCTAGAAAACGGATCCCTCATAAATTTTTTGATGGGGTATTTTGCATCATTAACCAATAAACGTAAAACACAATTTCTATAAAACTTCTCTTAATTTTAGCCCTATAAATCTGATTCATATTCAATTTGCTGTAAAATTGGATTTTTAATTGTTTTAAAATCAATAAATAGCAAGCAAATTGAGTTGTAAACTTAGTGACGTCACAAGGTGACATTACCACAGTTTAACGATCCATACAGTTGGTAAACGCCTTTGATGTCGGACGACACCGCCGCCACCGCCCGTGTAGGTATTTACGCTACCGCGTGCAAATGTGCAAGGGTTGTCAAAAAAGACAAACTTTATTTTTTTCATAATTGAATATTACCTACATGTGAGAATTACGCGGCTGTGGAGCTTTATAAAAGGGGGGCAAATTTTTCATTATTTTTGCGATAGGACACACCGTTTTCGAGATACAAGCTTTAGAAGAAAAAAAGACAGGTCACAGCGGCATGCGACTACGGTCATAACCTGGAAACAGACTGGTACACAGGACAGAAGGTACCTAAGTACCTTTGCTTATTGTTTTATCCGGGTTTTTCGTAGTCAGGTTTTAGTTTTTTTAACTTTTGTATAAATAAATAAATAACCTAACATTGCGTGAACAGTGTCCAAGTGCCTGAGATAGCCCGTTCGCAAAGCGTATATACCTACAATACGAAATATAAAATTAAATAATGCCGATTGAAATAATATAACGTACTAGCTTCTGCCCGCGGCTTCGCTCGCGTTAGAAAGAGACAAAAAGTAGCCTATGTTACTCTCCATCCCTTTAACTATCTCCACTTAAAAAACCACGTCAATCTGTCGCTCCGTTTTGCCGTGAAAGAAAGACAAACAGACAGACAGACACACTTTCCCATTTATAATATTAGTATGGATACGAATACGTGTATAACTTAACTTTACTCGTACCTATTATAATTATTATATACGTAACTATAAACACGACGAGTTTATACAAAATAAATATTAGTAGATACCCACCTGTTTAATACGAATTTATAAGAATAAACTTACCTCGCGTCACGGGGAAATCTATGAAATCTTAAATCCTTATTGTGTCTCGTTGTCGAGGTACATACGTACACAGAACAAGAAGTGTGCACCATTATAATAAGTTTATTCAATGATTCTTGAAAACTCGCTCGCGATTTACACGGATGCGTTAGCCCCAGAGTTTGGCCCCCCAACTACGCGCACTTCGTGGGCAGCGATCCGCGCCGCCCACTTCCCCTCGAGATCCCCGCCGTTGCTCTATGCAAGTACATTCGTTTTACAACTGTATGGATCGTAAAACTGTGACATTACCATACAAAATCTATAGACAGCTAATAAAAAGTACGTCAATTGATGAGGGTGTAAAATACCGTATTATCGGGAAGTCTGTCAAAAACGTTCCTATGGAGAAGAACGAGCTTTCGTCCGTTTAATATGCTGTAGTGTAGTGTTTAACGTATTAATAATCCAAACTAATGTTATAAATGGGGAAGTGTGTGTCTGTTTGCTTGTCCGTCCTTTACGGCAAAACGGAGTGACGAATTTACGTGTTTTTTTAAGTGAAGATAGTTGAAGGAATGGAGAGTGACATGGGCTACTTTTTGTCTCTTTATAACAAGAACGAAGCCGCGGGCAAAAGCTAGTCAAAAATAAATCTAAAACTTACTCTTCATCGCCAGTTTTAGCGACCTGTTTCGTTTCTTTGCCATTTTCTGCTGGCGGACTCTTTTTCTTATTTACGTAGACATCCCCGAATCCTTGCTGTGAATAAATATTACGTCAATAGTGATTTATAAGTTTGATACAACCAAGCGGGATTGCAGCCAGACCGGTTTTTTTTTTTGTTTTTTTAGCGTAATAAGTATGAGTTAGGAAAATTAAGTAAAATTACATAAACTTTAATATTATTTACCTGTTCTAATACTTCTAAAATAGCCTCAACGATTGGCACCATCATGGTCGTGGCTGCGGCGTTCGACACCCACATCGATATGAACATAGTCACGAACGTCAAGCCGAAATTCAGTCTGAAATGTAAGAAAATATTGATGTTCTTAATAAATATTAAATTTATATAGAAGCTGCGTTTACTACTCTCGGTTTCATCAAACTTAGCGACTTATAAGGCCTGCGCAGACGAGGGACAATGGCGGAGAAAATGTCCGCGGTGCGCTCTTATTATTACTAAAAAAAAGGTTGCTTTTGTCCGCTTGCAGTCGATCAGGCGAAGAGCGGTGTTGCACGGACCAAATGCAACCTTATTGTCGTTTAAATAAATGCGCATCATGGACATTTGGCCGCTCTTGTCCATCGTCTACGCAGCCTAATATTGTAACAACAAATGTACACTTGATTGTAATAGAAAGTTAGTTTCTGTAGTGTTCAGTCTAAGAAGAATCCTGCATCCATGGATAGATTTATATCGTACCGCTCCTTGCCTGAGCCGAGACACACGGTCCTGGCTGTCATTTGAATTGTGGCACTGTGACGGTCTTACTTAGAAAGAAGTGATGTGCCATAGAAGTGAAATAGGCACTCCTTGTAATACTCTGGACTGAGACTGGAAGCCAACCCTCAATATAGTTAGGAAAAGACTAAATAGATGAGATATTTGCAATAACTCCTTCCATTCCATACAATAAAATTTCCTGTTGTTGGCCATTTCATTTGCAAGATTCTGTTTTAGACTCGATTAATTCGATACATATTTCTCTTAGAAATTATTGGGACAAAGTATAAATCAACAAACCTTCTGTGAGAGCACCCAACAACTTGTACAGTCCATAACGCAACTCTCTTTGGTAATCTCGAATGTTGTACCCCTGCGGCTATCATCAGACCACCCATGAACATCATGTTAGTCTCCTTCATGTACGCTGCACAGGTCTGGTCTGAGTCCAGGATTCCCATGGTTGGGAATAGTACAATAGGCAGCATAGACGTGACAGGCAACGGAAGAAGTTCCAAAACCCAGTATATTGCCATTATTAGTACTACGTACATGCATTTGTAAGCCTGAAAATTAAGGAAAATTTTCATATAATTTGACTGATTACTAGATTCCTAAAATATTGTACATAATATTGTAGCTAAAGCTAAAATTGTATGGTGCGGATGTTTGCTTTTGTTCTCTCTTTCAATTGACGCAAAATGACAAGGATTAATGATGTTTGCATTTGTCAGCAAGTGCGATGTTTGTCTTGATGAGTGGTTTGAGTACCACTCCGAAACTGTTAGATAATTGTTATACAAAGTAAGTAAAGTGATTCATAGCTAGGGGCCACTCACTGTCACTATTTTCATGATTTAAGTTGAGCTAAACTGAAGAGCATTGTTTTGAATAATCAGTTTAATTTGGACTTGTTGGAACTTAGAGCATGTTTCAAAAGAGGAAATTATGCCAATGTGGTATCACCAAATATATTAAATCACAGACACGGCCCCTGGTCAAAGTCTGGGCTAGGTAGACTGGATTTCCACAACATAACGCCAGGCCCCACCTGGATTAAAGGCTTAAACGTCGATAATATCACCCCTCCCCTGGCTTAAATTCTTGGACTTCCAAAAACGTGACCCTGGCTAAAACGCCAGATCTACCCCTGTATATAAAAATAAGAATGTGTTACTTACAGGTGTAGGGTTCAGAATAGGTATAGGCAGCAGTACTATAGGAGTCAGCACCACAATGAGTGCCTTCCAATATATGGACACAAACAGACTCAGCCTCTGCCATATCGAAGCACTAGATCCAGTCTTTGGGAAGTAATATGTTGTGGAACTGAAACATGATTGAATAAATTTACAAACTGCAAAAAATAAAAACATTGTTTAAATTGAATTCAGATTTTCCTGTTTCAAGTTTGATCAAACAGCAGAGTAAGTAATAATGTAAAGAGTCCTTATATAAATAGCTTTTTTTTTCTTTTTATTTATCTTACTAGCATATGGCATCTTCGTTTTCTAGCATAGGTAAGTACCTACATATTTGGCGTGTGAATACCATATAAGTGCAGACTACGTATGTTATTGTGATTTTCCATGTTTATCACCATTTAGCTCTTTTTTTTAAAAACCTTTAGAATAAGTAGTTTACCGCGTTTAATAGTTTTAAATAATACCATGCGTCCTATCTATTTTTAACTATTTTTTAGACGTGATGCAACAGCCCTAGAACCGCACGCCTTTTCTGACGAATAATAAATAATTGTAGGACTCTACAAACCGATGGAATTTTTCGATTTACAGATGCATATTACGCATTCTTATTGATTTACTTAAAAGTAGATATTTGTAAACTAACGCTATCTCAGATAATTTACTTACTGGACTACTGGTTTATATTTCTTTATAACAGATTAATAACTCACCGCTCTTCAGGCACACCATTTTCTACCGCCGGGTTCGACATGGTGATCGGCGAAGATGTGATTTAATTATAAATCTATACAAAAATATTTTGTTTGTTGGGGTTTCACAATTCCTTCATTCTTTGCACCATCTGTAAGAGAAGGCGAGATGTGAATTATATGGCTATTCTTACAATTGCATTTATGATATCTAATTATTAAATCAAAATTACCCGCTAAAATTATTCAAAATTTCAAATAAATAGTGAAGTCATTATTTAATCAACGGCATTTTTACTCTCCAATCAAATTCAAGTGACATCTAAATTCTTCCATTCCACCGCTTAACAATATTACAGGTAAAATATCATGGCAGGTAAATTTCTAGATGGTGGTAGTCAGCATTAATAAAACGTTTTTTATCAATTTGATATTATCCATAAGAATTACAGTTCAAGAAATGAATCCAACATTAATTTTGATATTATAAATATTAAATAATTGAAATCGTTACAGTGACTTGATATCTTTGTCATATTTTTTGTTTAAATAGTGTATTGACGGTAATCAAAACTAAACGTAACGCCACCGCTGACTTTAAGAATGAACGCAGGGCTGACAAACTTTACAAAAATAATGTCAAATAGTCAAATTGTCAATGTCACTACAACCAAAACAATTTCTATGAAAATAAAAACATCTGTTTTTATGATTTAATTTGTTGATAAAAGCTTAAAATAGAACTGTAACTTACTGTCTTACGTGTTTTAATGTTTCTGAAAGTGTTAAGTGTCTAAAAATATGACGAAGGCAGAGACTAAAGGCGAGGCAGAAGGTAGGTCTTGAATCCTAGTTTTGTTTGTTGAGTCTAAGTTCTTTTTGTAATGAAATAAATCTTTTAGTTGGACAAACCTAAAAATATCTTATTTCTTATTGTTGAAATTCTATGATAATAGGTAATTTAAAAGTACTTGTGTGTCGGTTCATATTATCAATTTTTAGGTTAGAATTTATGACAAATCTTGATAATACTCTGTTATCTCTGTTTATCTATCATGATCTTCAATTGGAGCATTATATGTTAGAAAATCTGTATAACTGGTTAAATCCGTAGAAAATTATTTGTTACCTACTTTAGTAATACGTTTATTGTTTTTGTTATTTGAAAAACCAGAAAATTCAACAGTTTCATGGCTTGAATTTATTTGTTATATGCTTATTACTACAAAAAATATTTTATGCCTGCCTTTCTGTTTCTTATGAATTTGCTCAACAGTGCTTTAATAGCTCTGTTGACCAGATAACAAAGAAATTTGACAGAAATCATTGACTAAAATATTTAATGGAAATCTATTGAAATAGACCTGCAGACTTATTCAATTACTTGGTGGGCCCGGTGGTCTAGTAGTTATTGTTCCTGACTGCTAAGACGGAGGTGATTGGTTTACAAGCTCTGCTTAGGTTGAGGTCAGATTGCCGTGTAAGTAGTTCCTATAGAAGTATTGTAACATCCATCAAGTATTGTAACATGAAGCCGACCCCAACACAGTTGGGAAAAGGCTAGGGAGATGATGATGAAGTTTAAGTAAGTTTTAGCATAGCTCACATAGCTGACATAGCTTTTATTGTCTATGGACTGCTAACAATGCAACTAAGCCATTTGGAATGAAAAACTGTGTCAGCTATGCAAACTTAACTAAGTTTGTTTAGTTCTCATTCTGCAACCAGCTAGCATAGAAAACTTGCTATTTTATTTCTTTATTTATTTAAAACTTTATGCACATGTAAAAAAAACAATGCACAACGGCGGACTTAATGCCATGGGCATTATCTACCAGTCTACCTTAGGCTTGTGCTATTATTGTTTATCATAATAATACTGGATAATATAATCATTATCCATATTCAACATCATAAGGAAGTTGCAAGATGTAAACAACTTGTAATAAAATACCTAGTTGTGGTAAAAAACCACATTGTTGATGGTATACAATGTAATTATTGGTAAATTAATTGTTATTTGTAACAATTTTCTTAAGACTAACACAAACCGCTTTATTATAAAACAAGGTTTTTCTCTAAGCCAGGTTTAAACCATTGAGCCAGGTTTTGTAATTTGAATCTTATTCTGATACGATCAAGATTCGAAATACAAAACGTAGCTCAGTGGTTTAAACCAGGTTTAGAGAAAAGCCTTGGTTTGTAATAAGGCGGAAGGGGTTTACCTGTAGGGCACTTATAAGCGCAGCAATATACACCCACTTAAAACTAGGAATAGTGGTTATCTAATAAACAATATTAGCATGTATCAATATACTTGAGACTTTCAAGATTTATATCAACGCACTTATAATTTTATTAATTACTAAGAATATTCAAAGTACCCGATGATAATTAAATGGTCTTCTGATTGCCTACTACCTTGTACTGGCGCCTTTTTAACAGTCAATAGCCGCGTACCCACCTAGCGAACAGGCTCGCGCGGCAGCCTCGCGAGCCAAATGCCTCGGCTGGTGTGGACGTGCCTCGGCCTGCCTCGGGCGCGCGTTTGCTCGACCGAGCACGGCTCGGCCCCGAGCCATCTGTTGTCGGTAAACTTGACGCGCTCAAAGGTGCCTCTGTGAGCGCTGTGCGTTAGTTAGGTGGGGACGGTTATGTTTTGGCTCGCGCGCGAAGCTACTTCAAGTTTTTTCTCTTGCCGTGTTTGGCTTCTTATCATATTGGTGGCGACGCTCATAAATTTTCCTAATTCAGAAGCGTCTAGGTTTTTTCTTGATACGTGACTGTTTTCGTTTCTTTAAACAATAAGCAGCTAGGAAAATAGCTACAGCTAAAAATACACGACTGTCCATTACGAATACTCGCGGACTTATGATGGCTCAGCCTGCCTCGCGAGGCGGCCTCGTGTAAATTGAACAAAACTACTGAGTCTGCCGCGGAAGCCGGAAGCCATCGCTCGCGATCCGGACACCGAGGCAGCCGCGCGAACCTGTGCGCTAGGTGGGTACGCGGCTAATAACATTTCGTCATTTTGATATTATTTATACTAGCCGGAACTGCCTTATGTAGGTTCCACACCCACTAATGAGCAATTTAATCCCTAATGATACATTTCAAATGATAATTTAGCAAAAACTTGCGTCGCGCCTACTTTATGGTATGGTAACTATGAATGGTTTCTTGCATAAAAAGATTTAGCACTACTGGCGCTAGGCGAGATAGCATTAGCGCCCCTCACCCCACCCCCTCTTAGTCCGCATATTAAACCATCGAACACGCGTAATTCGTGACACAATAGACAGCGCGCAGCCGGTTGTCGCTTGGTCGTCGAAAGGTTAATGGCCATTAAGTTTAAAATGCTTTGAAACAGAACCCTCTGTTCTTTCATATCAGTGTGTTTTCAGCTTGAGCTGTTAAATGAAAAATAATGTCTCTGAAATCACTGAAAATTTGACGTGCTCATCAGTGCTCGTTACTGATTGATGTGGCTGTTGGCTGGCTGTTACAAATATACTAAGTACTTATTACATAACACCATTAACATAACACCTATCTATATATTATGAAGTTGGTGTAATTTTGTCGCCAAATGCTTTCTGCGTCTTTGTTTATTTTCACACTGTAGACTCACTGCCACGGGACCAGCTCTCTATGTATATTAATAAAGTTTCTCGTCAGAACAAATCCCGATAATTATATGTTCTCAAATTATGAAATTAAATTGAGCTACTGAATATTTGATTAAAGTAAAATGATGTGATTGTGTTTGTTAAGCACACGAATCGTACGGAATCTTTTGACAACGGCAACGCGAATCGTACGGAATGGGTCTTGTGTTTATAGGAATTATATTATTCTGTCATCTTCGGATCTCATAATTTGACTAAAACAACTGAAACTGATGGTAATACCAGGTAATACCTAGCACCAAGAAATTTAAGTTGAAGACTTTACCGTTCCATACTCAAACAATTTCGTAGTTTGTATAAGAAACATTTCATTGTCCAAATTCATAACATCTGCTTCACAATTAAGTGAATGATAAAAATTTCCAGACATGTTGTCTCCGAACGTATCTTTGTATTGTTTTGATAACGATTCAAAATTAATTAAACAGTAGCTCACAATGTTCATATCAAATAAGACTACACAAACAATTCATTCAAATCTAATGTTTTCTTACGACTTTAACGGTCTTCATCTGGCAATGTGGTGACCAGTGACAAAATCATAATGGACTTTGCAAACTTCATCGTCCAAAATAAAAATTGCTTAAAATTTATCGGGGCTCCATTGCACTGCACTTTTCGGTCTAAACCGAGCTATACCGATGGCTTACAAGAATTCTGGACCTTGGTAACTGTCCCTAAGCTGGAGCCACTTGAAGACCCCAAAGCTGCGTTTTAATTTTGTACCGTAGTGCGGAACCTTTAGTATGCTATATACTTTTCTTCCTATAACAAAGATTGTCACCCATCGTACCACATTTCCTCTATACGTGACTAGAATACCGCCACAGACTAGGAGCATACAGTTTGTTAATTCGTTCAACTGTCTGGCATCGTCAGCTTTTATTAGAACATATTAATATTTGCTCCATTTTTATTTGGTCTTGACCGTGTATCGTCAGAGGTTTATTGCTTTTATTTTAGATATGGCATTGAATATAGTGACTTCAATGTCTGCGCGTTATCATCCTGTTAGATACTTTCAGGCACTTACGTCTGTTGGTTGGCAAATAAATCGAAGGCCGAAAGAAAAGAAAGAGAGAAGAAAAGGCGAAAGGAAGAAAGGAAGTAATGGTAGAAGGAAGGAAGGAAAGTAATGGTAAAGTAGTCACAACAGCCGATCATGTACCGGCGTACCAACTTTCCAGACAGGTGTTAACTGTCTGTAAATTACCGGAACAGCGCTAAAAGTGCCCCTTTTGTATTTATCATAATTTTCCTGGAATACGACTGTTATATATGGAATAATGTAGGTACCTTCAATACTTGTGAAATATTCTTTTATTAAAAATATTCACTAAGTCGAGGGTAGGTTATTATTTTACACATTCTTTTGTACTGTGCTATGCTACTCAGCTCAATAAAGTGATTTACCAAAATCTCGTGTTTTAATGGACATAACAGTGGCGACGAGTGTAAATTGTGAACTATGGAGCGTAAATTAGTGAAATTTCATGAGTTCAATGTGAAAACAGACAATTGGGACAGTTACGTAACTCGACTCAATTATTGCTTCGAAGCTAGTGGAATCGTCCTCGATTCGGTCAAAAAAGCTAACTTTTTTACGATTTGTGGTGCTCAGACTTTCGATACTGTTCTTGCATTAATCACTCCAAAAAATTCAAGTGAAGTGTCTTATCCGGAAGTTATTGATGTGTTGACCAAACATTATAGTCCAAAACCAAATGAAATATCAATGTCATACAAATTTTACCATCGTGATCAAACAAAGGACGAGACAGCGACAGAATATATCGCTCAGTTAAGAAAAATCAGCACTAACTGTAATTTTCCAAATCTGGAACGCATGTTGCGGGACAGATTGGTGTGTGGCATGAGTGATCGTAAACTGCAGTACGAGCTGTTGAAGAAAGACAATCTCGAGTACAAGGACGTCGTTGACGCCATGGTGTCTGCTGAGTCCGCGGGGAGGGACGCGCGCATGATGCAGCAGGCCGAACGCCCGGCCACGCTGGCACACGCCGATAGCGCCACCGCGCTGCCCCCGCCTGAGCCGATGGATGTTAACGCGTTCAAAACAAAAACAAACATTCGTCTTTGCTACAGGTGTGGTGATCGTCACGGTGGTGAATGCCGTTTTATTAATGCAGTTTGTCATTTTTGCAAGAAAAAGGGTCATATCGAGAAAATCTGCACAGCTAAAAAGAAAAGTACCTCAGGAAAAGTAAACCACGCTGAAGAGGTGCAGTCAGACGCGCAGCTGAACGGAATTTACAAAGTGGAGGGCGCGAACACGCGCGTTCCTGCCTACAAGCTACGCGTATTGCTGAACGACGTGCCTGTGGACATGGAAGTGGACTCGGGCGCCGCTTTCTCACTGGTCAACGAGAGCACGTGGGCGCGCCTACAACCGCGCGCCGCTGCCGCGCCGCGTCCCATGCACGTGCGGCTGCGCACTTGGAACAACTCTCAGGTTTCGGTCATTGGACAAGCAACGGTCTCGGTCAGGTATAAGGATATTATAACTGAATTGAACGTAATAGTGGCTAGAGGTTCAGGGCCAAACTTATTAGGACGTGATTGGTTTGAGCCCCTCGAAATTTCTATAAAATTAAATAAAATTTTAGATATTGACTTGTCAGTAACGAATGCATTGTTAACCAAGTATGGGGAGGTTTTCAAGGACGAACTCGGTACTTACCGGGGAGACCCAGTCGCGATTCATTTGAAACCGAATGCAACACCTAAGTTTTTGAGAGCTAGACCGGTCCCGTTCGCTATTAAAGCTAGGGTTGAACAAGAGATAGATCGATTGGTAGGTGAAAATGTTTTGCAACCCGTATCATATTCAGAATGGGCTACTCCGGTAGTCCCAATAATAAAAAAGAACGGCGCGGTCCGTCTGTGCGGCGATTACCGTAGTACGGTGAATCAGGCTACGGAAACCGATACTTACCCGATGCCTACAGCTAGTGAAATTTTCGCAATTATATCTGGAGGAAAATTTTATACGACGTTAGATCTTGATCGCGCATACACACAAGTGGTTGTTACAGAAGACACGTCTCGTCTTTTAACACTAAACACATGCAAAGGTCTTTACACTGTACATAGGTTAGCATTCGGGGTGAAAGCGTGCCCTGGCATTTTTCAACGGCTGATGACAGCGTTGCTGGCAGGCGTGCCTGGTGTCGCCGTGCTGATTGATGACGTCATCGTCAGCGGCCGCACCATGGCAGAGATGACTCAGCGTCTGGATGCAGTATTAGGACGTATTGAGAAGGCAGGTTTACGTCTCAATAAGGACAAATGTAAGTTCGCGAAGGAGCGAGTAGAATTTTTGGGTTTTGTTATCGATGCTGACGGAATTCACCCAGCACCGAGTAAAGTTGAGTCCATACTCAATACTCCAGAACCTAAAACTGTGCAACAATTGCAAGCATTTCTTGGTTTATATAACTTTTATGAGAGGTTCGTACCCCATAAGGCCACAATATTAGAGCCTCTACATAGATTGCTCGACAAATCGCAGAAGTGGGTGTGGTCTGACCGAGAGCAGGCCAGTTTTAATACTGCTAAGCGTTTACTATCTTCTGATCTCACACTTGTACACTATGACTTGAACAAGCCGCTGGTCCTCACCTGTGACAGTTCAGAGTACGGAGCGGGAGCTGTCTTGTCCCACATCATGGAGGACGGACATGAGCGTCCTATTGCCATGGGCTCTAGGACATTGCATTCGCACGAGCGTCGTTACTCGCAACTTGATAAAGAAGCGACTGCTATAATGTTTGGAATAAATAAATTCCAAAATTACTTGATGGGTAGGTCTTTTACGATAGTTACTGATCATAAACCATTGTTAGGAATTTTTGATCCCAAAAGGCCCATACCTCATGTTTTATCACCACGTTTGACACGAATTGCTTTAATATTAACTTCTTATAGTTACGACATTATACATAAACCAGGAACACAGATAGGTCATGCTGATGGGCTGAGTCGCTGGCCGCAACCTGTGCCTGAACAAGCTGAACCACAGCTCTGTGACATACTGCTGATGGCAGAGGCCCCTGACGACTTTCCGATAGATGTAGACAAAATAGCACACGCTACAAAACAGGACAACGTTCTAAATCGAGTAAGTCATCACATTCTCTGCGGTTGGCCAGCCAGAATATCAGATGATCAGCTACGTCCATATTGGCTGCATCGGGCTGAGTTGTCGTTGCATGAGGACTGTGTCCTCCTAGGCTGCCGCGTAGTAGTGCCACCGCCGCTTCGTGAAGCAGTGCTGCACGCTCTTCATAAAACGCACAGTGGCATTGTTCAAACTAAATCACTCGCCAGAAGTTATGTTTGGTGGCCACAGTTAAATGACGACATTGAGACTTTGGTACAGACCTGCAATAAATGTTCTGAAAACCGGCATATGCCACCAAAAACTACTTATGAGTGGGTGATGCCAGTGAAGCCTTGGTCTAGGTTAAATGTGGATTTTGCTGGACCTTTCCAAAACAAAACTTTTTTAATTATAGTTGACGCATATTCGAAATGGCCAGAAGTGTTCATTGTCAACAATATGACTTCAGCCACCGTCATTAAGTACTTGAGAATGATTTTCTCTATCCATGGACTGTGTGAGACATTAGTATCGGATAACGGTACTCCTTTTGTTTCTTCTGAGATGAAGACATTCTTAGAAGCTAACAAGATAAAACACATTACTTCTGCACCCTTTCATCCATCCACCAACGGTTTGGCAGAACGTATGGTACAGACAGTTAAAGATAAACTTCGTAAAATGGACGGTATGTCTTGGGATGTTAAAATTCCAAACATGCTCTTAGGACTAAGGGCCATCCCATGTGCGGCTACTAACAAAAGTCCAGCAGAGCTTTTGTTTAACAGACGGATTCGCACATTGCTAGACACTATTAACCCACATGATCAGAAACGAAAAAGGAGGGAAGATCAAATAGTAAGAAATAGTCAAAAGAAGAACAGACAGACAGACGTAGGGCAGAAGGTTATGTACAGGAATTTCAGCAGTGGACCTCGTTGGTTACCAGGTACTGTAGTAAACAAAGACGGTCCAGCCAGTTATCGAATTGAAACTGGAGATGGAACGGTAGTCAGTAGACATATAGACCAGTTAGTCAAGCAACAGAATGTACTAAATTCCGAAAGACAGATTGCTAATGAGGATTTAGGCCAAACTGAGAAAAGGGACACGGTAGAACAAAGTAATGGGCAAGGACAATATCAGGAAATGGATCAGGACCAATCGGATATACAGGAAAGTGAGCAAATTATAGAAATACCCAGCTCAGACAAATGGGCTGAAATGTTAGGTATTCCTTTGGAGTCAGACCCTAGTTTTTCAGGCGGTAAGATTAGGAATAAGCTTGCTATCCATGGAAAAACTCCCTATACTAGGCCAGCTCCAAATAATAACTTTATGTTGTAGTTAATAAAAATACATGTTTAAGAACTTTATACCTTTTCATATTGTCAAATGCAGACTTAGGAAAATTAGGATTAATTGATACTTTTAAGTTTAGTCATATTTGGTGAAGGGTCAAAATAAGTAAGTTCAACTTGGTATGTTATAAAGTTTATTTATGTTTTCATATTATTATGTTTTACATACCTGGGGGGAAGGTATGTTATATATGGAATAATGTAGGTACCTTCAATACTTGTGAAATATTCTTTTATTAAAAATATTCACTAAGTCGAGGGTAGGTTATTATTTTACACATTCTTTTGTACTGTGCTATGCTACTCAGCTCAATAAAGTGATTTACCAAAATCTCGTGTTTTAATGGACATAACAACGACAAACGAGGGGCGGTAGTTACATAAATAAGAAGCTGGTCTAGTAGCCGAGAGGGTTACTAGACCAGCTTCTGAATAAAGATATCTATTCAAAATTTTATTCTCCTAACCCTTCATCAATGCCCTCTAGCAAGTGATTCACGATTCCACTTTCCAGGTCAATATCATGGTTCTCATTCCTCGTGTTACCTACGTAATATACCTAGGCAGTTTTTAAACATTAGAAAACATTGAAGGATGATATAACATAGTTGATAAGTGTTGACTATGGTCTGTCTCCATGTCACGTTAACCGCAGCCGTTCTTATCAGATCCACTACTTCCGTACAATGTCGCCTTAATGTTTAAAAAACATGCCCGTTTAGAATTCATAATTGTATCGCATCGCCTCTACGTAAATTATCGCTTATTCGATTTTTCTGTATACTAGGTGTATTTTGGTCTTGCACAACCCGCTAGGAGATGATTCTACCTTGAAAACAAACAACTCTTATATGGAATGCCCAATACAATTCCCTCCTCCCGACCATTATGTAAGAAACAGCTGATATTTTTTTCGAGATTTCAGAGTTGGTTCCACAATAAAAGTGGTTTGTTTTTATGAGTAGAATCATCTCCTAGCGGGTTATGCAAGACCAAAAATACACCTAGTATTTGTTTAAACTTCTAGCACAAACGTACAAAGACTAAGAAACTACGCACATTTATTCAGCTCATGTCCTTAGAAAACAACCATTTTTTATGAAGACGCGCTACGCCGCCGTTCAGCTTTCGTACAATATTGTTATTTTCCTTGGACATAAGCTGACTGGACGTTAGACGCCTGAGCGGTGCCGCAACGGTTTCCTACATATAAAATTGGATGGTATGGTATGCCACACGGTACGTCCGGCACCGCTCCGGCGCCGCACCGCAGGCTCACCGGACAACGGCGCGAGGCAGACGAGGCGGGGAGGGGTGCAAGCAGTGCGGTGCCGCAGCGGCGCCGCAGCGGCGCCGCTCAGTTCATGGGGATGTTCATGATTGTCGTCAACTGACTAGTAGGCAAGCCGCCAAGCTTGTTGCGGTTCCGCAACGGCGCCGTGCGGCGCCGCACTGCTCGTGTGGCCGCCAGTGCGGTGCGGAGTAATGCGGTGCGGCGCGTTGCCGCACCGTGTGGCCTGGCACTAACGTATATTTTTTCAGTCCAGGGTGGTGCAAAGATAACATGAACTTGACCTTTTCTTGTATTCGGCACAGCTGTTTTTGACGATGGTAATCTATCAACGCCCGCCGTTGAGTTTAGAGGAGTGTCTGAATGATGTATGAAGGAACGAAAAACAGAACAAATATATATGACGGCACGTGTTATGAACCAGACCAGTAGATTTTCATTCAATTTTCCATTTATCTTTCCAATGTTCTTGAAATCTTAACTTCTAGAATGACCAACACCCCTTACATATTGTTATGTAAGCTTTTCTATTCTACTAATATGCGCAATAAAATACAATTGAGCTGAGTAAGCACATTCCAATGAGTAATTAAGTGCAATTTAAAGGGAAAATATCTGTTATACTATACGCGCCTGTCATGTCACGTAGTTATGTTGTTATGTACACTGAATCATAGGCTGCTAAATATTTCGGCATAAAAATGATGGAGACAGAGTTACAGCTATTTTGTATTATTCGTAATAGCTCATTCTCATTAAAACGCGATACGCCTAGCGACTAATCCTCTAACTCTGTTTACTAGAAGCTAGAAGTATTCTTGGACCAGCCTTGTTTTTTTTTACCCTTTTGTCCATGTCACATGTCCATCCCATTTTTAATACAGAAACTACTGCATCTACAAACATAAACAGCACAGTCGTTAATATTTAGCTATATGAAGCGATTTTGGGAACTTCAACCCTTAAAATAGGGGCGAAAATTAAATTTATATATGTTTAATAATCCGCGGCCGAAACCGGTGGGGTACATACAGTAAATAATGGAAAAAGAGCTGCATTAAACGTGATCGTATGTATTTGAAATAACTTGCACAATTTTCCATTTTTCACATCAATATGATTTAATTTAATTAGCGTCACTTTTCTGACTGACCGGCCGACTCTTTGACTATTCATAAGTGCCTATAAATGGTCTAAGTGAAATAAATGCCTTGAATTTTTTTTTTTTTTAATTTTTTATCATTGTCACATTAAATCGTTAGGCACGAGTTTCAAATAGGTATACAAAACGTGACGAAAACATTTCGAAGTGTTCCAAAATATTTGGTACATTTCAATTGTATTACCTATACAGTTTTTTGTATGTGCTATGAGGTTAGCATTTTTAATCGACTTAAAAGAAAAGGAGGTTATCAATGGCAATTGCTCAATAGTTGTTCGCCTTTTTACTTCATAAAAGGTATGCCAAAGGCTTTCAGAGAAAGTATGTTTGTTTATAAATAAGTACCTACGTAATTTTCCAAATACTCTACTTATTGCTAAAAAATACAATAAAACCTCCTTATTTTTTATGATGTAAAGCCTCATATAACTCACTTAGGGAACAGTGAAAATTACAATAAAAAAAAAACGTCATTTTAACAGCCTAATAAATTTTTAATTTTTCTGAAAGCATTTCAATAATTGAAATTTATCTAGTTTTAAAAATAACAAAAGACATTCAAATGAAAATTATGTTTTTGAAAAAAATACCGTATTGCTGTAATTTCTTTTCTAAAGAGAGCCTTCATATTTTTTACACGTGTTCGCTTTGACAATAATACAAATGTTTTTATTTTATTTTAAGGACGGTAAACATTAAAATTCCTGCCAATCCGTTACTACATCTTTCTACAAAACAGCTTCAATATATATATCAGTACATAACAGAAAGATGTGAAAAACACTCTTTGCATTCAGGATTACTACGCTTTACTTTAGGATTTCAAAATAGCAGCAGTTTATTTGTAGAAACATTAAAAAAAGCTACTGACATGACTGTCTGTGTATATAGGAAGCCTGAGAAAACAAAACATGCATTATCTCTATGATATGACAGGCTACTGGAATGATAAGTTCATTCATACAATTTGATGTAAGTATGTTATCTCTGTCAAATATTGCCTGACCGGAGGCGGGAGGACCAGTGACGTGCCTATGACACAAAGCGAAAACCCCGGCTTACATTAAAAAGAGATTTGAACCTATCAATCTGAAACCAAAAATGATAAATACCAATATATAATATTATTACGTTAGATATTGCAGGAGTGTCTAAAGGTGAACGCAGACTTGGCCGCACCGCACGCGCCGCAGTCCCCGCAGTCATCGCATTTTCTTTGTTGTCGTTTCAGGGTCTGCGGCAACTGCGACGCGGGTAGGTGTGCGAGGTGGCATAGAACTTCATATATAAAGAATTCGAATGCGAAGACTGCGGCGCGTGCGGTGCGGCCAAGTCTGCGTCCACCTTAAGTCGCTTACTGGCAACTTTAATACTTTTAAAATTTGCCAGATTACCCCTTATTTTGACTAGGCACGCCACTGTTTAGGAATCGGTGTTTGCAAAGAAAATGTCTTAAAGTGTTCAACAGCCAACACCAAGTTATTATAGGATCCTGTCGGGGTTGCGGAATGTTTATAATAGTTACCGTGACCCCGGAACATAAAGGTCAACCGAAGGAACATGAGTGGGTTTAAGTCAGTAAAAGTCTGACACGCCCTCCCGCCCCGCCCAGGACGGGAGAAGTCATTTGATAATTTCCCACTTCCCAAAAAAAAAGTTATTATAAGATCAGCTGATTCAAAGTCCAAGGTTAATCGCATACGCCTACATGTTAAGAATTCACGTTTCTTTATGACGCAAATCCTATGGGATTTTATTAATACGACGGGAGGTGTGCCGTTTACGTCAAACCGGCTGTTTTTCTCAATAATGATTGATGTTCTATTGTGTGAACAGTGATAGGTTCCTAAACACCGGGTTGTTTTGCAGGTGTCACGTTTCTTGTCCGTGGTTCTAGGATAACTGGAGGCTCTTAAAATAACATAAAATCGACATAATCTTCTTTCATATTAAGTCTAAGTTTCAGTGGCAGTGTAGCTGTTGTATGCTCTCCATCAAACGACTTTTATTACAATACGGTAGTTTCCACCATTATCAATTGACGTACTTTTTATGAGCTGTCAAAACGCCATTCTCCAATAGATTTAGTACGGCAATGGCGACTTATGACGTCACTAAAATAACAACTCAGTTGACTATCTATTTATTGATTACAAAACAACTAAAAATCAAACTTTATAGCAAATTGAAAATGAACCGAATTTATTAGGCTGAAATTAATAGAGGTTTTATAGGAATTGTGTCTAACATTTATTGGTTAATGGTGGAAACTACCCAATTTCCTGCACAAAGAAATTATGCCATTTAAAGAGTAACTATGTTAATTTCCAGTAATATATACTTACACAACTGGCACAGTAATTCGTAGACAGTTATTTTGGTAATTGTACTTTTAAAATACTGATTAGCAATGCCTATTATTTTTTAAGTTGTTGACTTTTTAACCCATTGAATTTATATGCACTCTTAATCTAGGTTAAAGAAATTAGACGATACGCAACAGGCAACGATACAATACATTACTAACAATATCATGCGATTATCATTAGATATTTTTAATTGAAGGATATTCAGCTCGCTTGAAGCATTCTTCATTTTCTTCTTCCTGCCCTTATCCTATTTTAGTTGGGGTCGGCGCAACATGTTTTTCTCTTTCATACCAACCTGGCACCCGTCATGCTATCGCTTACTCCTTTCTCCTTCATATCATTCTTCAGACAATCCAACAATTTTTTCGTCGGTCTTCCTCTCACCTCCAACCCTCTACATTCATACTCATAATTGTCCTAACTATATGCATCTCATTCCTCCTCTTCACGTGCCCATACCACAAACAAACGATTTACTTTTAACTTATCTGTGTCTGGTGCTACTTTCAAGCTTCCTCTAATATACTCATTTCTCACTTTATCCATTCTGGTCATTCCACACATCCTTCTCAACATTCTCATCTTTGCTACATGCAGTCTTTTTCATCCATCTTCTTCAAAGCCCAACATTCCGATCCATCCATGACGACAGGTCTTATCACGGACATTATTGAAGCATTATTCTATTTAATTCAATAAGCTCTCATCTCAACTATGCAGTTCTAATTTAGTGATACAACGAACTACTTAAATTGACTGGTCAACTGATCAGTGGTCTTCTTGTTAATGCCCATGTAATTACCACCGTTATCATTGTTCATCATCTAATTGATACGACGTTTAAACTCTTGCGCAATAAAATCTTTGCGTCAATAGATCTTGATACGCAAACAACAAGTAATTGTGGGAAATAGTGAAGGACGCCTTATATAGGCATAAATGTTGAATAAGAAAATTAAATTCATCATTAATGATGAAGCATGAACATTTTCATTACAGTTTTAATTACTTATTCAAGGTATAAATCAAGATATTTCCTTTTCAATGGTTAAAGAACAAGCAGTCTTAAGCAATTTATAGATTACCATTTTGAAAAATTGTCACCCAACCCTCAATCGTTTAATAGATTTATGGGCACTTAGTAGCAAAGTCACTACCTTAGCAAGGTCAATAGCGAGGAGACAAGGTTGAGGTTGAGGCCAACTTGTGGCTTTATATGTCGATATCCGGTTATCTAATACAGTATTTGTTTTTGTTTTATCTTTTTCTTATACTGGATTCATAATATTAGAGCTTATAGATTCACTGATGCCGGTTCCCTTTTTCACAAACTAAACTTAATTTAAGTTTAGAATAGAATAGAATGGAATATTCTTCATTGTACACCAATAGGACAAAAACAGTAAAGGCAACACAAACAAATATGCAAGAGTACAATAGGCGGCCTTATCGCTAAAAAGCAATTTCTTCCAGGCAACCTTTGGATGGAATCAAATTATATAAAAATGGGTAAAGGGTAGTCTATGGCGTACATTAATATATATATATATAGATACAAATATTAATATATATAGAAAGATATATATATATATTTACTTATATGTGCATTAGATATATATATTTATACATACTAGTCATAAACAATACATAGATACGACAGAAGTAGTATATAAAATAAAGTTGAATTTAACCGAGTGATGACAGTGTTAGAGTGTTAGTTTAGTGTATCTCTTTCTTTCCATTCTATTAAGAACAGGACAGACGATTAAATGTAAGTTTAGATCTGTGTGATCTTCTGTCCTTTTCTTAATGAAATGGAAAGAGAAAGATGCACTTAAATTTGGTTTAAATTTATTTTAAAGAATCAAACGAAATCTAAAGGTTTACAATAAAAGTATTTTATGACCAAGTGTTGTCCTAAATAATTTCAAAGTGATAATTTCCAAAGGTGAATTCTATTCGCATTTTCCTATTGTATTGATAGATTAAACAGTTAACCGCGTTTGCACAAATAATCGTTTACAAATGTCGTAAGTATTTGTGTGATCATTGAATATATTCGGTTTTCGGCGGCCATGTACAGTCGCTAATTAAATTGGCCCTCATAAATATGCCAAATAAACATATCTAGTAAAGTTTCCTCCGTCTATTGGTGACGATATATGGTAGCCTTTGTTTTAACTACTTTGTCTATATCTATACTCGTAGTAGCACTTGTGGACTGTATATTTTAAACAGTTAATTTTATCTTTTTATTTTAAACCTTCGAACACACGTGTATCGAGGCACAATAGCAGGCCGACAGCCGGTTGTCGCTTGGTCGTCGAATGGTTATGTTTCAGTAGATAACGTTAATTCTCTTTCTGACTAAAAAGTAGATAATATGTGTGGTCAGCTGTTGAAGCTTGGAGGATAGAAAATCAACATAAGACGCATACAAGCTTAATTATAAGTTAATTTCTGGCAACTATATTATTATGTATGTAATTTTCATAACCATGACCTATTTTCATAGTGAAGACTTCACAAGAAAATATATCGCAAATAGATTATGCTATATACCATAGTAAAAGACATCTTCATTCACAAAAAAACTATTATAGCAGCAATTAATTTGTTTATCGAATGCTTCTGTAATCACGTGTACCTGTTGTAATCTAGTTTGTAGGAAAAAAAACCGTTTATTCGTGCCATTACCGTGTCAAGTCATTTATGTTTTATTATGGCGCAGATGGCTCTTCTATTTTATATTTTTATGTATATAATGTTTTATCTAACCTTGTAATGCGTGCGGCCCACTATGCAGTGTTAACTGATTTCGATGTCAATACAACGTTAAAAATGGGGTCACTTAGGGGGATGAAAAATAGATGTTGGCCGATTCTCATAGATACCGGATAAGCACAAAAAATTTCATCTAAATCGGTCAAGCCGTTTCGGAGGAGTATGGCAACGAAAACTGAATGAATGAAAGATAGGGTGTGAATCATTTATTTTGCCCTACCAAAGAGAAAGTAACCAATAAATCAATCATTGACTAATTAAGACATCGGTATTGAGTCGATCTTTCAATTGCTGCTAAAATGTGTGATAATTAATACTAATTATGCTTTTTGTATACGATAATTATCGACAGCATATTGATAAATTGATTCATCAGTGCAAGACATTGACCTAGACAGGAGTTATGGACAATCAGTGAAGCTGCAAATTGAATAAAAACAATACCAATTACCAGACAATCAGACGTAGACATCTTCATTTGTATGAAGAATAACTTAGTTGTTATGCACTTAAAAATTCGTGTACTCAACAGATAGATTTTTAACCCTTACTTATTGTTTATCTACACCTCAGATTAGTGTTTTATAATCTGAGATCTACACACTAATATTATAAAGAGGAAAACTTTGTTTGTATGTTTGATTGTAATGAATAGGCTCATAAACTACTGGACCAATTTTAAAAATTATTTCACCATTCGTAGCTACACTGTCAACGAGTAACATCCATACTTCCATACTAATATTATAAATGCGAAAGTAACTGTCTGTCTGTCTGTTACGCTTTCCCGCTCAAACTACTGAACCGATTTGAATGAAATTTGGTACAGATATAGTCTGGGACCCGAGAAAGAACATAGGATAGTTTTCATCCCGGAAATCCCGCGGGAACGGGAACTATTCTACGCAGACGAGGTCGCGGGCAGAAGCTAGTAGGCTATAATTATAATATCACGCTATGTCCCACGGGAGCGAAGCAGTAACCAAAAACCTAACGTAACGCGAGTGAAACCGCGAGGAAGAGCTAATATAATGTATATTTCCACTAGCTGTGCTGTGCTCCGGCAACAGGTGTAAGGAAAACAAATAATAAATATACAACATAGCTAATCCCACGATTTTCGATAGACTAAAGGAGACTGTTGGAAAATTTTAATTGGATCTATTCGGTAATTGTACAATTTTATTAGGACATAAATAACACCCACAATTCAATACTCAAATAATAATATTTATACTCATTGATAAAGGACCAAGTTCCTCTACCTTTAAGACTACATAAGTATATTTGTAACAAGTTGATATCTCTGTTAGAACTAATTAAACGCACATAACTATGAATGATTATTCTAGAATATGACCTACTTATCAATACCTAACGGAAGGAACAGTGCGGATGAGATAACAGAAACGTCCTTCAAGGGCTGCCCTAGCTTTTAATAGGCCTGTGTTTCTTGCTGGCTTGTTTTACGATTTGAAACTGTTATTAAAGAAATCGAGTGCCGAGAAACCGTAAACTGTGAGTCGAACTTGACTCACAGTTTACGGTTTTACTTATTAACTAGAAATAAATAAAAAACAATATAAAATTTATTCACCTTTTTTTGGGAAGTGGGAAATCATCAAATGACTGCTCCCGTCCTGGGTGCGGCGGGAGGGCGTGTCAGACTTTTACTGAATAAAACCCACTCATGTTCCTTCTGTTGCCCTTTATGTTCCGGAGTCACGTTAACTATTATAAACATTCCGCAAACCCGGCAGGCGTTTGCCCTGTTGGGGTTCTTGTGCTGACTTCTCTAAATTAGTTCACCTGGCTTCGTAATTTTGGTAGATGCGGAATAACATTGATCTTAAGTCTTGTTTGGACTACCTAGATATCAAGTCTCCAATACATTTTTCTATCCGTTCACAACTTTATCATCCTAAGATAAAAGGAAATACATCAAAGAACAACCTACTTGCAAAATCAAAGAGTCCAGAGAATTATTCATCGATTCCTTTCCTCGAACAGACAAAGACGAAAGCAAAATTGAAACGTGATGCGTCCAGATATCCACGCCTAACTTCACGTGGAAACCTTGATTTTGTCGGGTTATTTCGGGCCTCCCGTCCAAACAGCAACCGATTTAGTACTAAATCTCTGCCAGAAAGAGAGATAGGTGGCGCTTGCCGTGGAAATGTTTGACGAAAACATGTTTTCTCTGATCTGAAGCCTAGGCATTGCTTTGGGATTTGAAAGTTTCTGTTATTAGCTTTAGTCCACGACTTATTCACAATTTCAAAGACCTTCCATTTTGCTACTGTAAAATCCCTTTGTGTCTCTTACTCATAAACTACCTTTTTGTCAAATTACAGCTTTATAAGTCAAGTAGTTCTCGAGATTTCGTGTTTAATTAATGCGAGACCTTTCTCTTTATGTGTAAAGACAGCTTACTAACAATAACCGTTGTCTTGGCCGTTTCACTTTTATTATGACTTTTATTGTCAATGCACATTGTTTCCAAATTATATACCACCCTAATTGTTTTGTAAATGTTATGGCAAACGTGTTGAAACATGCGGTATCATCTGTCACCATTGTGTCGAGTATCTTGTTATTATTCAACTTAATAAACTTGATTCAATTTATCACTGGATTAAACTGGTTTAATCTGCGCTACATCTGGTATAATATAAAATGTTATTGCCTTTTTTTTTAATGTCAATAAATATAAAATATCAACAAACTCTAACCTATGAATTGTAATTAATAATCAGCACATTTTGCAAGGACGCCGTGTCGGTACGCGATAAACCCTGAAATGTCTGGTTAAAAATAAATTTTATTTTATTTTTATCAACCATTGTTATTAGTAACTATTGTTATTAGTTATTACTAATCTGTAGCAGATAGGAATATTTTAATTAAAGAAATAAAAAATATATTCGCAAGGTCAAATGCACTAGCCTATAGGCAAATAGGTATTCATGTAGAAAAGGCTCAAATAGAACATGTTCACGTAAAGTTCAACGAAAACAGGTTAAAGGAAAGAAAGACCTCTACTCAAACAGAGAAGGCTTTAGCACTCAGCATCAAGCTTTCTTAAGACGGATTGAGAACCAAACATAAATATATTTATAAATCCGAATCACCTCACTATTCATTTTTTCAATGCACGTGCACAAAAAAAAATCCTATGTTTTATATTTATCACGCACTTGAACGCGAAAGAAAACATCACGAGGAAATATCGCTAGTTTAATAATAAACGCAAAATATACTAGAAAGAAACAGAGACGAATAACCTTGAAGTAATGACGTAACTTGGGATGGAGATATTCTGCTCCTAGTTTCTAATGATTGTGGTGATCTTGTTGATTCACCTGAAACGTCACATGCTTCCAAGGTGACAAAGGTATAATGCACTTCAGTTGGCAATCTTCCAAGTAGAGCTATAACTGAAAATTTTGTAATAGAAATATCTGATCACACGACGTGGTCTTGTTAAGATGAAGATCTTTATGCTTATTTTTATAGAAATCACTAGCTTCTGCCCGTGACGCCCTCTGCGTGGAAGTCAAAAATATCATCAGATTTATTCAGTGGTTTAGGAGGACTTGTTAGTATAAATATTGGAAAATTTATAATTTCTGGCGCATCGCATAAATTCATTAATGTCAGAAATAGAAGTTTATTTACCTTTAAAAAGATGCAACGAAGTTTTGGTAAGTTTCCAGATTACATAATACAAATAAACATACATTATCGTTTAAGCAAATATTGTGTACTTAAAGACAATATTTGTGACCAGCAATCAATAGTTATCGTCAGAAAACAATAAATATTCATTTAAGTTGCTTAATTTTCCTACTTATCGCTTAAATTAGTTTTAGGTTTTGCAAATAACAAATTCAGTACATTACATTTGTGTAATGTTCATCATTAGTAGCCTCATATTTCAATTAAGAGGTTTATTACTGGCCTTAATTTTATGTATTTCTATAAATGAGAAAACGTTGTGCCATGATTAAATCATCATCAACTTTGATATTTATTTATTTAAACTTTATGTACTAACACCGTAAATCATCATCAACTTTGATATTATCAGTATGTGGTCTTCAACTGGACATTTAATGTACACTTATGACTTCTAGTAAAGGAAAAATGCCATCAAGCTTTCTTCTACCTGCCCTGGGATTTTTACAGTTGATACCATCTTTAAAAATATTGCCTCGTGTATAATCGAAGTCTTTAAAAAGTCCGCTGATACAAAATCAGTCAAAATAACAAGACATTCAACTGAATTCAACTGTCTTATCTATCATCTCATCATTTTTTTTGTGTGAATGTAACGTCATCTACGTCTACAACGCAATTCAGTCATTATGTGTCAAGGACAGCTTTGACTTCCTTGAATGTATCATTAAACGTCGTTTTGCGTCTATTTTTTGCAAATTTAAATACATTATTCTTTAACCTTTATGTTGTTATTTTCTTATCATGATGTTCTGTAAGGATCCACTACGCTTTTTCAGCTGAATTCAACTATTAAACTTTACAGATTTGTAAATGTGTCTCCCAAAACCGTCTACAGTCTAGACGGTTTGACTGGGAGATCAAACAATATCTCTCTATATTATGTAATAAGTGTAGTTAGTAGATAGATTCTCAACGAGTCATCAAGAATATTTAACCTCCCACATCCTTTTTGTACACGTGCACTATTACACATTTTTGTCCTCATACAAAGATTCCTGAAATGGATGACGTCAATGTAACACAGCCAGCATTCACGGTCGGTTTAAAGTTACGCCGAAACACACCTCCGTCGACACGTAGTAGTAAATGCTGCTTTGTGATTGGTTGAATTAAATGTGTGGCGATATGGCGAGGCACCGGCTGATTACAGCTGCACTAGCTACGCTAACAAATTGTACGGTTGTTAATTGAGATTTTATTTTTTATTGTTACGAGTCATAATTTCAGATATATGATTCCACATTAAAAAAATCAAGGGTATAATGCAATTTATGGTGCATTGGGTAGTCATGACAAGGTACTTTAAATAGTACCATATTTTTCTAAATAAAATATTAGTAATATCGTTACATAAATCCAGAGGCTTCTTTTCTTTACGTTATACGACCGAATATTTAATTCCAATTAGGAAACCTTAGGAGCAAACAACACACCTTTACATAACAGATATAAAATATTCATTGTTATGTCTGAATCTAGTTCAGACATAACAATGAATATTTTAATTTTAAGAGAAGGAGTCAGCACAGGAAGGGGCCCAACAGGGCCAACGCCTGCCGGGGTTGCGGAATGTTATGTTTATAACAGTTACCGTGACCCTGGAACATAAAAGGCAATCGAAGGAACATGAGTGGGTTTTAGTCAGTAAGAGTCTGACACGCCCTGGAGCAGTCATTGGATGATTTCCCACTCACCAAAAAAAAAAAAAAAATGTCTGAATCTAATTAAATCTTGTTAAGCAAAATATTCTGCAGCGTATTAGAAAAAAAACAAAATATGTAACGTTCATGTAGATATAATATATTTATAATAAATTTAGTTTCCGCACGGACAGCAATCTTTTCAACTTGGCTAGACTTAAGGCTCGTACTAAGGTTTCGCATACGCTGATCTCCGAGATCATGTATGCTGATGATCTGTGCTTTCTGGCTGAATCCCCATATGGCCTGCAGCAGCTGATGTCCGTTTTCCACCAAGCCTGCCGTAAGTTCGGCCTAAAAATCAGTGTCAATAAGACAGAAGTCATGTCTGTAGATACTCACGGTCGTGAGTCACTGACCTTAAAGCTTGGCGAGGATGTGCTAAAGCAGGTGGATAAATTTCGCTACTTGGGGAGCACTGTAACATCCAAGTGTGACCTTGACGCTGAAATCAACAGCAGGATCGGTGCTGCAGCTGCAGCATTCGGCAAGCTGTGTTCCAAGGTCTTTAGCTCACATGACCTTAAGGTGGCCACCAAGGTCTCTGTTTATATGGCAATTGTGCTGCCAAACCTCTTATATTCTTCCGAGACGTGGTGTATGTATCGTCGCCACATACGTGCTCTTGATCGTTTTCATTTAAAATGCCTCCGTACCATCATGAAGATCAGGTGGTCCGACAGAGTACGTAATACCGAAGTCCTACGGCGAGCCAATGTTAGTGGCATTGAGGCCTACATAATGCGCCAGCAACTTCGGTGGTGCGGTCACGTATCGCGGATGTCGGATGAAAGAGTGGCGAAGCGCATCTTTTATTCTGAGCTGGAGGAGGGCAAGCGTAAGCAGGGCGGACAACTCCTCCGGTACAAAGATGTCCAAAAGCGACATATGAAGAGATGCAATATAGAGCCTTCACAGTGGGAGAATTTGGCAGCACAACGGACACAATGGCGCAGAGTGGTTAACAACCATGTACGCGTTTTCGAGGATCAACGTAAAGTTGACCTTGACGCCAAACGCGATCGGGTAAAGGCCCGTCCACCTGCTGCTATCCTCTACCATTTTCAAGACGGCAAACTCACCTGCCCACAATGTGCTCGGTCTTTCTTAGCAAAGATAGGGTACATTAGCCATCTTCGGGCGCATGAGCGCCGAAATAATGAATAGGAGTTGAAGCGGTCGCCATGGCCGAAATCGGTCGGATAAGATGATGATGATGATGAATATACACACATCAAAAGTATCTAGGGATATTTCAATTAAACCTAAATTACTAAAATTCTATTAACTTTTTGTTAAAACATGTACACATTAAAATATACCTTGTTTAATAGACTATTTAATCTGATAATAAACTTTTAGATAAAGTTAAATTAAAAAAAAACTTAGGAGAAGAGGAAAAACTCAAACAAAATTTCAATCTTAACTTTATTTTTGAAACATCAAAACTTAAACAAAACAAGAATTTTTTTTATAAAAATTCTTGAAAACTTAAAATTAATATTCCGTGGATCCACCTAAGACTCTCCTGACACATCTGCAGCGGTTCTGCATACTCAAAACAAGGGTGTCAATATCCTGTTGTGGAATACTGTCCCATAATTGCCGTTTCTGAAGCCATGAAGACCAGTCAGAGCGTTATATCCAGGCTTTGGTCATGTTATCGTGTCATTGAGGAAGTGGTGAACCGGCACCTAGGACCTCAACGCATTACAACACATGTACAGGACCGATTCATAGTAAATGCTGCACAAAGTCAACTAAATGCAGCGGCGATGCAATTGGTTCAAAGGCTACAGAGAGAGTATGGTTTGCTGGTAAGCGGTCAAACTTTGAGAAGGAGACTGCATGAAGTCAATCTACGTGCTCGTAGGCCTTTTGGGTATCAGCACTAAGGAGAGGTAATCGAGGAAGAAGATTACAATGGGCTATTTATTGCACACGAAAACTGGAACCATTCTCAATGGTCACTTGTGCTTTTCACTGATGAATCTAGGTTTGGATTTCATCCTGATTCGCGAAGAGTACGCGTTTGGAGAAAACCTGGACGTTGGAATCGACTGCAGCACCCACAACAAGTTCATGCATATTAAGGTGGCACGATTATGGTTTGGGCAGGAATTCGTCTCGGCGGTAGAACGGACCTCGTTTGGATACAAGGCAATATGACTGCTCGAAAATACCGAGATGAGGTGCTAGAGCCTGTAATCTTGCCCCACAGACAGCAAATGGGACAAAATTTCCAGCTAATGCACGACAATGCCCGTCCACATACGGCGCGTATCGTTACAAGTTGGTTACAACAGCATGTTATCCAAGCTTTAGACCGGCCTGCACAATCCCCTGACTTAAATCCTATTGAGCATGCCAGGAATATGCTTCAGAGAAGAGATCGTAGGAATTTCCCTGTTGATATTGTGCATCAAAACCAGCTTTTCTTGCATCTTAGCAGGATTTGGGACAGTACTCCACAACAGGATATTGACACCCTTGTTTTGAGTATGCAGAACCGCTCCAGATGTGTCAGGAGAGTCTTAGGTGGATCCACGAATTATTAATTTTAAGTTTTCAACAATTTTTATAAAAAAAAATTGTTTTGTTGTTTAGGTTTTGAAATTTCAAAAATAAAGTTAAATTGAAATTTTGTTGAGTTTTTCCTCTTCTTCTAAGTTTTTTTTTTAATTTAACTTTATCTAAAAGTTTATTATCAGATTAGATAGGCAATTAAACAAGGTTTATTTTAAAGTGTAGGTGTCTTAACAAAAAGTTAATAGAATTTTAGTTATTTAGGTTTAATTAAAATATCCCTAGACACTTTTGATGTGTGTATTTAATATATATATTTAATATAAATATTCTGGGATATCTTACACACGGCCATCTGATCCCAAGCTAAGCAGAGCTTGTGTTATGGTAATCAGACAACTGATATACATACTTATATAATTTTTAAATACATACATATTATAGATAAATAACACCCACCCATATTATAAGATTGATTGACGTTTAGGATTACATTAAAATGTCACGTCGAAACAAGACACCTGACGACGACATGATGACGACGGATGTTTAAACAAATAATTAAACAAAATGGTCAGTCGAAGTGCGCCCAACATGCAAGACTGAAATCAACATTAATTAAATCCGAATTCAGAACGTCTGGCAAATGCGTAACACGTGCTACGACTACACAGCATACCTTACAGTAATCTATAGAGACTCTGTTATAAATGATCAATCTTAATAAAAGGGAAAGCTGAAGCATACTCGTGAACTTATAGTAAACAACAAACAGGTCAAACACCTCTGTGCAGTGGAAATAACAAAGAATCCTCCTGACCTAGTTTCGGTGGCGGCGAATCTCAGCGGGACTGTAGCCATCAACGCAGGACATATTATTATTGTAGTGCATAAGTGTGTGCGCTGTGCGCAAACATAGACACCCCTTTAGATGTCTCTCTTACTCTCATGGTTCGACAAGATATTAATCCGAGACGAAATATCAAATTTATGCCTCGAAACAACTAAAATAGGTCATGTTTAGAGTTTTCTCGCTTCGTAGAACTCTAAACCAAGACGAAACACACAAGTGAGTCAATTACCGAATTATGCAACTAACACCAACCGAAACCAGTCAAGCCACTTTTGTTACATACTCGCCCACGGCGGGTCAATCAACTTCTTAAAAATTTAAACGCATCATAATATTGGTGCATTTAAAATTAGCCTTCCTGGTTTCTGGGGCATTTCCAATATTAGGCAGGACTCTTACAAACTAAATGCCATGTGAGATCCGTTTTACAACATTCTGCACTCATGTGTTTGACTAATTATGATTGTTAATGTATTTTTTTAGTAATATTTGTTAAATTCTCGTTTCTACTTCATCAGTGTTGTCGGTTCAGTGATCTTAAGCAACGACAAGTTCATAAAATACATTGAACAAATGCTTAGAAAATTTACCTCGAGATTTTACTTCAAGGACCCCTGATCCTTTAATGACAGGGAATTCCAATCTAAAAGTATAATATATTTTTTGTAGTTTTGTACCGTTTAAAAGAATGACGATATCCGTAGCATTGTTGCATCAGCTGCTCTCGTCCCAAATTTGATCAGCGTGGTAATAAAACATATTTTATCATTTAATTGTAATACCTAGCAACCACATCCCGATTAAAATGAGACCTTGTAGTACTATTATTAATGTCATCGCGGTGTCAAATTCCAATGTATAAATAAATATGTATGAAGAAAACTGACACCTGCTTTTATTAAAACTATTGTGCTATTGTCTTTACTTGCCAAGGCTATTGTTGATTTTTAACTAGCGTCCTCTTTAACGAAAATTTAGTTTTCACTGCGTCTTTGCAGATGAAAAATTCTACTTACACGCCTTTCATTAGTCTCAGAAGTGTTTTACGATACGCATAAGCATAAGTTTAGCAACATTTAAATCAGGCAGTTGTCCTTGCTTCGGCTTTACTACTTCCACCTCTCTTTTCCTGGTCTGATATTACTATCACCTAGTCGTGCAGGGTCACTTTAGTGCCTATTCCATCTTATTACTTTAATATTTTTATTTTTACTTCCTGCCTTTGATTGTCCCCTAAGTGTTTCGATGGAGAGTGTCCTAACTTCCTGCTTTAATATTCTGCAATGGTTAACTGATTGTAATCTCGTATCCTTTAATTTTTTCTTAAGCATCGTTAAGGTAAACAATTCTTATCAAAAGCAGCTTTACTTTAGCTTCTTAATCTTATCGCTATTTAATGCTGCAACCTGTTCTGCTTGCTCGCAATTTGGAGATAATTTCCTTACATGATCGCTGAGTGGTTACAAAATTATCTGATCTGAAGTCTTACCTAGAATTCCTGATGAAATTGTCACGACAATAAATTAAATAGATTCGTGTCTTCTTATCAGTCACATTTAACCTATTAAATAAAGTAATTTTTTTATCGTACTAATTTAGATGGGGTCATGATCTCGCGTGCTAGGAGACCCTTGATCCCAGATCATGAAAACATCACGTTATGTCACCTAACCTTTTGATGCTACCTTACTTTTTAAGGGTTTCCTAAAAGTCACGAAATTTTCTATTCTTTATATTCTCAAATATTAAGGTATTCAACAGCTGCATTGTTTTGCTGGTAGTGATTACGATTTGCTGTATTCTTTAGATTTGGTTAAGTAATTGTCCTACGTCATTCTAGTTATAAATATACAATTTCAGAACGTTTAAAGTGTATAGTAAGTCACGTTTAGCTGTAACCGGCAAGGGTAGATGCCAGCTACAGATAACTAGAATTATCTACTACTATGCGGTTTAACAACGTTCCCCTCCAACTACTCGTTTGGTTAGTTTACTATCAAATTAACGAGATGATTTGACAATTTATTTCAGAAAAGGCCTTGTCAGGTCTTACATCATTTACTATGTCAGACTTAATTTTAGCTATATCTATATTCCCATAGGCAGCCATGACATAGCACGCCACATCTTTAATGATTATTATCACAGCTGTTATGGTTATTAAATATAAATAACGATTATAGATCATTCGAACACCGCCGGACAAATGAATAGAGTCTACAAGATGTCGTCACATCTTTAATTGTTCTGTTTCACTGCAAACGCGTGTCGTCAACTTCGGGACGCGCGCGACCGAATTGATTACTATATCAATGCCTATTGTCTTCAATCATAGCTATACCAAGGTCGTATCTGTGCCCACTGTTACTATTAATTGTGATACCGAAACTAGACTGTACTGCGTCTATTTACTATCCATCTCTTATAGAATCTCCCATAACTAAATACTTACTCTTTCTTTTAAATTTTGTTGATATGGCATTAAACTGTAAATTTATTTTTGGCGCACTGCTTATTATAAGAAGGTACCGTATCCTAAAAATAACTTTTATTTCGTCTCTTTCACGTAACCGGTCTCTACAAAGAATTCGATTCGAATTTGTAGTCATCATTAAATTTATCGTTTTATGTGAAGAAAAAGTTAGCAGAAATGTAGGTATTTATAATTCTGAATTGTTAAGTAGATAATGTTATAATAAAAACTACGATAACCTTTGAACAAATCATTAACATGAACACCACATGATCATCGCACCTCTCGGGGTCAAATCACCTTAAGATACTACAAGATATGAATTTATTTAAGATGCTAATAGAACATCAGCTACCATGAAATGATAGATAGCGAATGTCACATGATATTTAGATAAAGACAAGTCAATGGGTCAGATTAAAAATAACAAAAAAATAATTAAAATAAAAATCTTGCGGAAGTAAACACCTAAACAGCAAGAGAAAGATGAACCAAATGATAACTCCAGGGGAGTTGGTTAGTCAAATTGGATGATCCACCTACGTATAAAGCTAAGAAACATTTAAAATATTATAGACAAATGGTTGATGACACAAGAGAGAACAGGAAAACTCACAAGCGATTTCTATTAGTCGTGTTTTGAATAGTAAAATGAGTACAGCAAACAAGTCACGTGCAGGAGCCTAATGGAAAGCAATTATGAGGTATCAAACGTCATAGATTACACCTGTTGCAAGAAGGAGATCATTTGCATCAGACGCAGGAGACAAAAGGATTCACAATGGATCCTTTGTCTGCAGTGTCGCGTGCCGTTAGTGGGAAGTAAATAGTTTACGTTTGGTCAATAACCTTACAAAATGCCTTTGGCTAGTAAAATTTTAGTGTTTCCTCAATATTTTAAAATCTGTCTCAATTTAACACTAATTTTAGATTGTCTTCCCTAGAAAAAGAACTCATTGCCTGTTTAAGGGATAACATCGGCTCTATCCATGGACACCTTTCTTTAATATCAAATACCAAAAGCTTGCTATGCTTAAAAAGCATAGCAAGCTTTTAGTATTAAATTGAATTAACAGCAAATTAACTTTTAATAGCATGAATCTGCATTGCCTTCTCTTTAAATGTAAGGTCAGTTTAATCTCGTGACTTTTAATTATTTAATTACGTAATTATCTGTTTTCTGGGCTATCACAGTCTTCTTATCTTAATTAAGATTGTAACTACATGCATCTTTAAGCTGTAGCGTGTCTTTGACAGTGACATTCGGCTTTCGCTTTCCTTTCGTCGAGAAACGGTCATGGTCAAGGTCATTGATATTTGGAACTTCCTCCTATTTTGTAAACATCGGAATTGTATAAACAGGAATGATTAGGAATCGTCTGATCATATTTTATTTTTAACCGACTTCTAATAAAAGGAGGAGGTTCTCAATTCGGATGTTTGTATTTTTTTTTATGTTTGTTTGCGCATATCTCCGTCGTTTACCAACCGATTTGAACAATTCTATTTTTGTTTGAAAGGGTAGACTTCCCAAATGGTTCCATTGTCATCAGGTCCAGGATCTGATGAAGGTATCATGCCGAAATTGAGGGAACTCCTCAATTTTTATAGAAAAACGTACATTATTTTTTAAAGTTACTCTAAAACGTAGTCAGGCGTTGAGGCTAACTAAAAAGTCAAAAATAAAAAGCTTTTTCCAAAAAAAAAAATAACCGACTTCAAAAACTAAAAGCTCAAAAATAACTATTTCGGAAGCCGGTGGCTTTTCTTCTGCCGGTCTTTTTGATGTGTTGCCAGTTTGCCACCGACTTCCAAAATAGTTATTTTTGAGCTTTTAGTTTTTGAAGTCGATTTTTTTTTTTGGAAAAATCTTTTTATAACTTAGCTTCCGAAATAAGCGAATGCGCCTTAAAAACTGCAATAGTAAAAAAAATTATAAACACCCGCATTTATCTTCCAAATAATACACTTGACCGCAACTCAAATATCATAAGGTTATCTACGTTTTAGTGAATCATAAAACTTTGATCCTTAAACAGCTATTCTTGATATCAGGTCGTCAAGTATTCAAGATAACGGGCTCTAAATGAGAGCGTATCCGCAGACTTAACCCGGGGCCAATACGTGGATAACTTACTAAGATTTTATAGACCAAGTTCGAGGAAGCACTTAAGGGTTTCTTATCTCCAATTCCTAAAGCAAAGAAACCAACCTAATTGTGTCAATCCTGACTAAGAGATTTTCTCATTGTTATAGATATTACCTGATCTTCTACATATAGCAACTTTATCGTTATCAGGATTTCTACAAAGATTTGATAATTCCTGCTCCTCTTTTCTTATTCCTCTTTTCTCAACTTTTAAAACGTCATAAAAATCTTGTAGATTAGAGACAGTCAGTACTCCATTTTCATTCATCTGAAATTATTTTCTCTGTTTATGCTGTATCTGGTATTTTACCTAAAATTATTTCGCCATTTCTATATGTGTCGTGCAGCCTGGGCCTAATTCTTTGTTCAGTGCTCGTGAATCACAGCTTTATATTTAACATTTTAACAAGCGCATGACCTGTTTCCATCTTATTATGCACTGTATTTTGAATTTATATAAAACTGACAAAAAGAGGTGTCATTTTATTAGACACTCTTTCATAGAACGAATAGTCTTAAGAGATCATTGATATTTCCTAATAGAGCTTGGAATTTGGTAGGACAATATACTATAATCTATAATGATATCGAAGTAACTCATGTTTCTCCCTTGTTCATAACTTGCATTTAAAAATGAGTCAGAGGCGATTGCTGGATACAATTACGATGATATCCTTTATAGAAAAGAATTGCTAAGGGCTCAAGACATTCTGTATTTGTTACAATAACTTGTTGTTCCGAAATCTCCAGATTATAATGTGTGTATTTATTGATACTGCAATACCTGGAATGCCTCAATGCACTCATCAAAACCTCTTCACAAATACAGTATCTCCAAATATATTAAACACTCAAATTCCCAATTTTTTATTTCACATTGGGGTTCGTTCGGTACCTTTGTTAACTCAACATCCATCACCATATAATTTTCATTGCACAAAAGCTTGATTAATATGTTGCTTCTCAAAATTTCCATCGTCTGCCAATGAGTCAGCTTCGGAGGATTTAGCCCAAACTGAATATATCTTTCGACATAATAAATGATTGCACCGTAATGCATCTCACCTGTAATTCGTATGACGAAAGCATTCTCCATATTTGACACACCGTGAATATGTAAGTGATAAGCAGTTGTAGGTATGTTTTACAGTTTCGTACTAGATTACGTTTGATTTTTTCCATTTCTACGTGTTTAAGTTCATTATTATCAAGATGGCAGGTCCAACCAGGTGGTGGTACTTACTTCTGGTTTTGAGTCGTTATAAATTCACTAAGGTCTATGCAGGCGATACTAGATGAAACCAGTATTAGCTAGCTTTTGCGACTTCATCTACGGGAATTTCCACCATAACGGAAACAAAATCATGGATAAGAGAGTACTCCTTCTCCAATTTGCCCTTCTTCAAGGTCCAATCTTTATCTATACCAAAAATGTAACAAAGTTAGTTCAGTGCTTTAGCCTTAAAAATAACAAACTAGAATTTCGCATTTCTAATAACAGTATGGCTTATACAAAATTCTACCCTAACATTTCATTGTAATGCATTAAAATCAGTGCACAGACGTCTTGTAAAATGGGAGCAATGTATTGCATTGACCTTTAGCAGACCACCTTTCTGTACTGTACCTACTTCATTCACCATAGCAATACATTGTTTTGAAAATATTATTTTTCCCACTACTACATAGTTACGTTTGATTGTTTTTTTGTGTCGTTATCGTCAAGTGACAATTTAGCAGGTAATGCGTGAGAATATTTGTAATTATGTAAAATATTTGTCCCCGAATATTTGGGCTTATCTACTTAAGGACAGTCGTACGGTTTTAAAACGTTTTTCATGGGTGTTTCGCTTGTAGTAAATAGACTATTTCATTCCCCGTTCAAATTCTTTGAATGGTTTTTAACTTTAAACGCACTTATGGCAGCAAATATTTGCCTCGGAAATTAGTCGTTCTGCAATGCAATGTTCACATTTTTCAGAACCATTAAATATGGCATGTAAGAATGACGTTTAAGTTTATTACAAAGACTATTAACTGTAAAATCTTTTTTCATGCTAATACCTCTGAATTGTACTTTCAATGCCATTTTGACACACCTCCTTTCAACACCTTTCAGACTTCCGTTTGCGTCATTCATAACAGTCATGAGCATAAAATAAATAAAAGTGAACGACGTAGTTACTCTAAGAATTGTCTTGTATTTGGAACAATACAAATTTTATGGCAAAATTAATTTAAGTCTGTTACAGAAGCGACAAATTCCAGAAGCCACATTCTATGAACACTGTCAATGAATTAGTTGTTTTTCAACAAATAGATATTATTTGTTCAGATGATATCGACTTGGAAGGTAAAACAGGGCATCCAGTCATTGTCTGCTTATTGGGTCAAAGTATGTCATTCGGTCTAAGCACCACAGCTATGTGCTTCTTTGTTAAATCTAAGTAAATAAAAGTTACAATTGGAATGGAGTTATCTTGTAACCTTGATTCTGTGTAGTGGTTTAAAAATCTCGTAAAGATGCTGGAATTTAGATTTAAGTTTTAACTCTATTTGAATAGTAGATAACATTATCTGCATGTGAATCAGTTCAGAAGATTTAGAAGAATTCATTAAATAAAATGAAAAGAGATTGAAATTTTAAATTCGAGTGCTGATGGCTCTCGTTAATCTCAATAATACTCGATTTAATATTGATACTATCGATATCATCTCTGAGCATAAGACACGGCCCTTCTTACAAAGGAAACTTTTTAATGTTATTTCCTCGAGTTAATATGAAGCTTATTGATTTTAAACGAGTATCCATGAAGTTTATTGCTTGTTGTTCTCCATACCTTCTGTTTATAAACAACTAGTTTCAATTTACTGTCGTCTCTTGGACAATTCAAAAGTGTCAGTAAATAACTATGGTAGGATTGATTTTTTTAAATGTGTTGCTAAGACCTGATTGGCTACTTTCTATTATAAAGAAGTCTTCTTCATTATAATTAGATTGTTTTCGCATGTTTCAGTATCTTTCACAAATTCACACTTTACAACTTTGTTTCCATTTCCTGCGCTTGTTTACAAACTTGGCTGAAGCCTGGCCTGGATTCAATTATGCTTGTTTATCAATACTGCAGTTGTGGGAAGGCAGTTAAACTCAAAAATTACGGCTTTTGGGATTTCTTCCAAGGTTCACGATTCTTTGTATTTGTAAATGATTGTTTGAAACTATGGAAGCATCGTTAGCACAGACAAAGAAAAGATTTTTCACAAGTTTTATTTTGTCCAAATAAGAAACGCCCTCAAAAGGTGCATCACAGAGATAACAGCTAAAACTTTAGAAAAAATATAAATATGATAAAACTAAGCAGTGTAGTTTTTTCTGCTTATCGTGTTTTATCAAACAGACAAGAGCTTTGAGATTAAGCACCCACATAATACGCCTGCGCTTCATCGAAACTGATAATTTTAATGAAGTTCTAACTCTATGTTCTTCACATTTTGTTCAAAAGAACATTATAACTGACACGAGAATTACAAAGTTCTCTAGCTTAGATTAATGGCATCATGATAAGGTTCAGTATCATCGCGTAAATATGTAGTAAAATTCGTAATAAGGATAATACTACAAGTTTCAATGCCAGAGTCTTCGTTATTTAGATCATTATGCGAATTATGTAAAATAAATATTACATTAAAATGTTTGCCTCATTCCGCGTTAGCTATATCGTATGATTCGATAACATTATAGGTTTTCCGTTTATGTGTAATACTATTAAAGTAATACTTGACAATAAATAATAAAAGTCTCTTTATGGAGTAACTATTATTTATGTGTATAATTTCCATACTAATATGGAACAGGTAAAAATGTGTTTGAAAATCTCTGAAAGTTACGTGCTGATGTTTTTTACGCTGATAAAGTCGCGGCAAAAGCTGGTGTAATAAATGTTAGCTGCGAATTTTCCCTGATATTTCATTATGCTGATCATCAGGATGATAATTCGAGTAAAAAATGGTTTTGATAAATGAAACCAAGCATGTACAATATTTGTGGACCCTTCATTTACAGAGCGTCTGTGATTCTTCCATAATGTTTAGTTAAATATTTCTAAGTATGTCGTATTTATTCTATTGACATACACAAAGAGTATATATCTATGTATATATTCAATGTATTTAAAGTATATGTGGAATTATTTATCTATATTTTACGTCTTTGCCTGTTGAATATTTAACAGTGCTGACGTTAATTTGAACAAAAAAATATCGTAGTCATGATTGATTGTATGTAAAGTGATTTTGTACATTCTTTTGTTTTTCTCGACACCCAATTAGTTTTCGTAAACCATCTAGTAGCTGAGTAGCAGTAATTAGTATTACTGGATGAAGTCAGTTTTGCATTTTTATCGAAATTTTCTTTAATATTTTACCTATATCGGTTATCAATGTTATCATTGCAACCGTTTCGAATGTAGAATACCTATGTGGTGTTTTAATATTCGTTATTTTTGGTTCAGGTACCAATTTATATAGTCGTAAAATAGTTTTTATCAACATTCATTCTCCTTGCTACAGTTACATACATTATAGATAGCTCTAGTACGAAATTTTTTGATGAATTTAAATGTCACTTGAATTTCCCCTTAGTTTTGGATTTCACTGGTTACAAGTAATAATATTTTTAAGAATATTTTGTCAATGTATAGAATATTTAAAAATACATGAAATAATTCCAGTCTAACTCACCTAAACGAATTGAGAAATCCTTTGTATCACGTTGTCAGCACCAGACGACGCAGACAAAAATAACACCACACGTATACAAGATTATTATGAAAAGTTTTCACAGTACGAGAATATTATTTAATCGCGGAATTACGACGAAGAGCCGTGCATCCCCTACGAACCGCAGGCACACACTGACCTGTCTGTTGGACTGACTGAACGCCGGACGCTCCCGCGCTTTTTTCCTTTCCGACAGTGCTCCGTCTCGGGCAAAGCGAACGCGTCGTATTCAGCCTATTTATTTTTAATTTCAATGGAGTGTGTGAACCTTCGAACACGTGACAATGTCAGGTCAGTATTTTTCGGACTAATAATGTTTTGTAGACTGTTATCATTTATCTATGTTTGTCTAAGGTTAAAGTTTCAGGTAGTGCGTTAACATGCGGAAAGCCAGCTGGTGCTTGCTTTTCTTTGTCATCTTTTCTTTTCTGGTCTTTAATCTCGCGGTCCTCTTCGAGCTTTATTGTCTCGGCACTTTTCAGGTAGTCACTGTACATTCAGACTTTCAGGAGTTGCAGTGCTTTGGAATAATATTAACTGTTACTATTTCTGTCAACGTTTTACCAGGTGACCTGAGATTTGTAACTAATTTATGCACTTGCCTTCGTGTAAGCGAACCTTATAGTTACGGAACTAGTCTTGACTTTTAATGATAGGGGCACGCCTTTTATAAAATATATTATGTATACTTTTACTACATATTACTACTTCCATAGTCTTTTATTACCACTCACTAAGTACCATAATTTTTCTTAGGAATAAATTACGGTCATCCAATTATATGGTGGTATTAGTAACGTAAGCTAAGCTATGATTAAACTCCCATGTTGTACCATTTAAAAGAATGTTAAGCACTGTTTCCTTGTTTCCAATATTAGCTTGTTTTCCTGTTGGAGCATCTAAATAAATATGTTATTATTAAGTATAATGTTAAAACCCAAAACCGTTTTTCCGTAAATTCAATTTACTTAAAACGGAAAAACGGTTTACTAAATTGCAACGTGATTCAAAATAGACATATTTTTTTTAGTAAATGTTCGACATCAGCACATCAATTCAATATACTCGAAATTGACTATTTTTTCCAATCAAGTTTTATACTAATTGTTTAACAATAAAGTTCAAAATCTATTGAAAAAAATAAACGTATGCACCCTACCAAATGTACAATCAAAATGTATTACTTATTCAAAAAAAATATTTTATATATCAGTAGTTTCTCATCAAGTTTCTGTCTTTTTGGTCATCCATCACGAAAACGAGTTGTAAATGTTAAACTATAATTAACTATTTCAAGTTGGTCGAGTTTTATTAAGTAGGTAGGTACTTATTTATTTTATGGTTTTATTGTTTTTAAACAATGGCTTATTTACTGAGACAAAACGTTCATGGATTTTGACGTGACAACGTCTTAAATTAGGTTGCGGCTGGGAGTCACTTATGAAAAAGTGTAACGCTCGGTAACGTTACGATGAGTCACCGAACGAGAGAGAGGCCCGCCGAATGCCTTGCGTCTCTCTCCCACTCAACTATGATCGGTAAAAGACGTTGTCACGTAAAATCTTCGCCCGTAAAACCGACTTTACAGGCAACCATTTTTTAACTACTTTATTATTAGTTTTTTCATACTGTCGTGGCGTGGTTTCGGTAAAACAGCCTATATTTAGCAGTGTCATGCGAAAATACTGTACGAAAATATTTTATCTGAGACGGAATTCGAATTTTGAACAATAATAAACGCGGGTTTTTTTGACTTGCAGGATAAAACTTATTTATAAACTAGCTTTTGCCCGCGACTTCGTCCGCGTGAAATAATAGTTCCCGCTTCCTGGGGATTTTCGGGATGAAAACTATCCTATGTCCCTTCTCGGGTCCCAGGCTATATCTGTACCAAATTTAATTCAAATCGGTTGAGTGGTTTAGGCGTAAAGAAGACAGACAGATAGAAAGAAAGAAAGACAGACAGACAGAGTTACTTTCGTCTTTATATTAATATTAGTATGGATATTAACTGTGGAACTATCTGGAGCGTACACAAAAAGATTTTTGGGGTTGTTTAAGCGTGAAAGAGCTACATTGACCATGGTAAAGCATCCAATACAAATCCAATGGCGTTGTCACGAACACGCTGATTCGAAAACTGTTTGATAGTTTTTTTTTTGATCGATGGGAAATCATCAAATGACTTTTCCTGCCCCTGGGAAGGAGTGTTAGACTTTTACTGACTAAAATCCAATTATGTCCCTTACGTTACCCTTATATATTCCTGGGCCGCGGTAACTATTTCAGACTAATTTAGAAGTATCGACACGGGTCTGGCCCTAGTCGGGCCGCGAGCTACCTACCGCACGCTGTCCGCAGGCCCGCGCCTACGGTGGCTGTCATCTTGCGACTCTCGCCAACTACGCCTCTGTCCGGGGCGTAAAGTTGAGTTGGGGCACAAAAATCTGTTCAGCAGTACTTTTTGAGTTAATCGCGAACAGAGAGATAGGACACATGACTTCGTTTTGATGTTTAAGAATTTTATGCATATTACTTTGCTTGCGACAGATCTTGTCGATAAAAATGGGTTCATTAAAAAGCTGTGCCGTTATTCGAAGCCTACATATGTGAGAATAGCGTTTGTTAGATTTTTAGTAAAAGGATCGCAAACTATTGTATTATAATTTATTTCTCGTTTACAGTAAACTTTACATAATTATATTTAATTTTAATAAACATTGTGATAAAGTAAAACAATGACCTCCGACCTAAACTGACAACCGAATTACCGAAAACCAACATCATACCCGCCTTCTCTCTTTTGACGTGACAACGTCTTAAATTAGGTTGCGGCTGGGAGTCACTTATGAAAAAGTGTAACGCTCGGTAACGTTACGATGAGTCACCGAACGAGAGAGAGGCCCGCCGAATGCCTTGCGTCTCTCTCCCACTCAACTATGATCGGTAAAAGACGTTGTCACGTAAAATCTTCGCCCGTAAAACCGACTTTACAGGCAACCATTTTTTTTTTTAAATTTGTTCATAGACAAAAAGTTCCTATACTTTTTCTACTTTAGAAAGTTGGCAACTACTATTTAAATGTTACAACAAAATTGAGAAAAACATATTAATTCACATAAATAAATTAACAATAAATTACAATAATTCCTACTAACTACCTATTTTACTTTTTAAAATGTAATTTTTATTGTTGACTTGTTTTATGTTTTAACACGTTTGACGTTTAATCCTGTGGCAACATTATCAATATATCTGTCCTTTTTCCTCTTACGTACTACGACTATTGCTGTCTCTTTCACACCTGGTAGGGGAAGTGTCAAGCGGTAAGCATAAAAGACTCGACACGACCGCCGCGCGTCACATTGGCGTTTGATTTTCAACCTGTGCAACACGGTCCGAAAATCGGTGAGTGATTCAAATTTTTAACGGTTTTTCCGTTCGATAAATTTTCTTTGTGTTCTTTATCTGTCCAAAAATTATTGTTCAAGAAAGTGATTTCATAGTGCATGATGGAAAATAATAATAAGCGTAAAGCACCCGCTGATTCCGATCAAAATAATAGTGACCCTAAACGATTTTGTGATCAAAATTTGCTAAATAATTTAGTGATGCAAGTAAATTCTATTCAATCTTTTTTATCGCAATTAATGCTACCCTCTCAATTCGAAACGGTCAGAAATTTAGATTCAAATTCCGTCGATTACCAAAACGACGATGATGTTCTTGACGCGAATATCAGTGGCGAGTTGTTCGAGGAAGAAAATGAGGGGGCATTTTCAAATGCGGCGAACCCGCAACAGGCAATTTATTATGCGGCAAACCCGCAACAAAAAATTGAACACGAGGTGAACCCGCAACCAACAATTGAGCACGCGGCGAACCCGCAACAAATAAATGAACCCGCGTTGAATCCTATTGAGTCAAAATCTGAGTCTCAGTCAATGGACGTTGTAGCTAAAGACACACAATTTTCATTACTTGTTAAGACAGTCGTTAAGGAACCCGTGGTTCCTAAAACCTCACAAAATTACCTCGATAAACTAAAAGAGTTGCAACATTTTGAATCGGATAATTGGTCAGATGTTAGATACGCAGATGTGCAGAAAAATTATTGTGCTTCCCCCGGTTTTGTTGAACTAGAATCAAACGAAGAGTTTAAACCGTACGAATCGTCCCTCAACCTTCTTTACACAGAGCGCGGATTTGCTGCTATTTCTTTTGCCTTGCTTAAACAAAACGAAGCTTTAGAGCAAGTTACTAATAACTTGCTCTAAAGCTTCGTTTTGTTTCTAAAACCTTTGTTTCTTGGCTCGGTTCTGTAGAAGTGACCGATTCGAAAGCGGTCGAAACAAAATTATGCGATCTTTTTGCACAAAGCGAATATAAAAAGGTCTCGAACGACCTCCTTCAGATGGCATGTGGTCATCGCGCAGATTTAGTACAGCAGCGAAGGGACACTTTATTAAAGCATGTTAAAGATAAATTCATTAAATCATCTTTGCGCAAAATTCCTCCGTCTTCTAGCCATTTGTTCATGAGCAGTGACTTGTCAACTACAATAGAAAAGAATGGGGGTAGTACAAAAATCTTTTGGCCTTCTAAAGAAACTAGACCTAAAAAATCGACAAACTTTAATAATGCAAGTTTGAAACGGAATTTTGTGCCTGCGCAAGGCCAGAATCAGTTCTCGTTTCCACCGGCGCACGGTGGCAACGTTGCTACGATGCCTTCGCAAGGCATTCATATGAACCCAGATTTTCCACCGCCTCAAGGTCTATTTCCATCTTACATTAATACTTTAATGTCTCCAGCAACACTTTTGCCGCGTGGCCCAACTCAAAGCGGATTATTTCGCCCCAGAAACGTTCGGCCTTCGCAAGGCAGACCCGGTAAACAATTTGCTGACCGACCCCGCGGCACCGGTCGTGGTGGGCGGAAATTCTGACTCTATTTTCCAAGCGGGACAACTTGTAAATTACCCAAACAGGTGGGGAGAGTTAGGAGCGAACAAGACGATTATCGATATAATCAGTGGATATCGAATTCCGTTCAAAGTAAAACCACCACTGCATTCCCCAGTTTACGAGCATCCGCTCCAAACTCCATCTTCTCAAGAAATGACTTCAATGTTGTCCCAGCTTGTACAAACAAACGTTCTAGAACAAGCACCTCTAACACCAAGCTTCGTATCCCAAATGTTCCTAGTGCCCAAGCAGGACGGTACTCAGCGCCCAATTTTCAATTTGCGCAGTCTGAACAAATTTGTACACGTAAGCAAATTTCGACTAGTGAACATTCAAAAAATTCCCACCTTCCTTCAGCCTCAGGACTGGATGGCGAAAATAGATTTATCCAATGCCTACTTTCACGTTCCAATTTCCCCTTCACACAGATGTTTCCTGCGCCTTATTTATCGGGGGGTTCTGATGCAAATGACTTGTCTGCCCTTCGGGCTAGCCACTGCTCCGAAAACATTTGCCATGTTGACCAATTGGGTCGCGCAGATCCTAAGAAGCCAGGGTGTACGCTTGCTAGTCTACCTGGATGACTTTTTAATAGCCCACCAAGACAAAATCATGCTTCAGAAATATGTCTCGTTGACAATTGGGCTACTAACTTACCTAGGCTGGACAGTAAACTTTTCGAAGTCAGTTCTGATCCCTCAAAGTCGGCTTCAGTTCCTGGGTATTATGTGGGACCCATTCCACAACGTAAAATGGTTGCCAAGCGACAAGTGCCTGACTTTGACTCGCAAAATTCAAAACGTTCTGAAGACGAAAACTGCCAGTCTAAAGATCATGCAATCCCTAATAGGTCTTTTGAATTTCGCAAGCTTTTGCATTCCAATGGGGTGATTACATCACAGGGCCCTGCTGACCTTTTGCCAAGCGCTGAGAGACATGCGTCCTCATACACAATTTCCTGTTCCCGAGTTGGGAGTAATGGAACTGAATTGGTGGTTGCAAAATCTAAACAGCCAGTCAGTTATTCATCCGAACCCAGTGTCGCATTATATAGCAACAGATGCATCAGGGCTGGGTTGGGGAGCTCAAATCGACAATATGATAATGTCGGGTACGTGGTCAATTCCCGAACTCCAACTTCACTCCAACCAAAAAGAAATGTTGGTAATATTAAAGGTGTTTCAAGCTCTAGCCCCCCAAATGCAGAATTCCACTGTATCGATACAGTCCGACAATTGGACCACTCTCTCATATCTGAAAAACGAGGGTGGAACCCAGTCAATGTCCCTGTTATGTCTAACGAAACAGGTTTACCAAATTTTAGATCTGTTCAAAATAAATCTTACGCACCACCACCTCCCGGGTCGTTACAATGTGGAAGCGGATCGATTGTCCCGCCAAAACAAACTACCGGAATGGCACCTGCTACCCCAAATTACACAAAAGATCTTCTCGAAGTGGGGCCTTCCGGAGATAGATCTGTTTGCGTCCCAAACGGCTCATGTAGTACCACGCTATGTAAGCTTGGATGTAACCGACAGTCAAGCAGAATTCTACGATGCCCTGAGCCGAACATGGAATTATTCTCTGGCGTGGGTATTCCCGCCACCATTCCTTCTACCTCGAGTTTTGACACACCTCAACAGTGCTCGAGGAATCTACGTAGTGATAGCTCCCAGGTGGGAGAAGGCATTTTGGCGTCCAGACCTCCGCAGCAGGTCGATAGTACCCCCATTCACCATTTGCAATCTGATGGAAGTTCTAGTAGATACGTCAACGAGCCTTCCACCTCCCAAAGTCCAGGAAATGACGCTGGAAGCGTGGAAATGTGGGGGTGGACTGAGGCCGTGAAAGGATGGTCTCAGGACCAAATACAACTTTTGAAATCAAGTTGGCGAAATTCATCTCTGAAGTCATATCAATCTGTGTGGCGTCGATGGTCAAGCTGGGCGCTAAAGAACAAAGTATCTTCAACAGCTCCTTCTGGATCAGATTTGGCCAGGTACTTATCCGATCTATATTTCATAGAAAAGTTCTCTAAAAATACTATTTTACTACATAAATCAGTAGTTTCAACTCTGTGTAATCCAAATCTTACAGAAAGGTTAAGTTCTCATCCCCTTGTTCATCATATTTTAAAGTCTATTTCTAATAAAACACCAAAAGGGGACAAGCCTCCTATTTGGGATGTTGATGTTTTATCATCTTGGCTTTCGAACAATTTTCAACTCAACTTTGACCTATTTGAGTGTTCTAAGCGTACCGCCTGTATACTATTACTCTGCTCAGGGAGGCGGGTCCATGACCTGACCCTACTTTCTATTCACCCTGACAATTTTGTTGTTTCAGAAAATTGTATCACTTTTTGGCCTAAATATGGATCAAAGACAGATAATGAAGACTACCGACAGTCTGGGTGGAGATTATATACAAATTCAGATTCACCTTCCCTAGATCCTGTGTTTTGGGTGAAATCTCTGATTCGCCTATCAAAAACTAGACGAGATGAGTGTAGATCAGACAGTCTATTTGTGACAGTATGTGGCTCTCCAAAAGCTGCATCCAGAACCAACATTGCAAATTGGTTGAAAATATTATTGAAGGAGGCAGGCATAAAGGCGACCCCTGGAAGCTTCAGGCCAGCAGTATCATCAAAGAATTGGATACAAAATTTCCCGATTGACGAGATTCTTAAGAGAGGTAATTGGCGCTCGCAGAATGTATTCATGAAATTTTATAAAAGAGCTGTGTTACCGGAAGAACAAAGAACTTCTATTACTAGATTATTTTCTCCTGTTTAATTTTGTTTAAATGTTAAAATATTATATATATATATTTTTTTGTCAGGACTTTATTAATTTATTTTGATAATACTTCAAATTGATGATTATAAGTTTATTTTTATAACATTTTCATAATAAATGTTGATTATGTATACCAAATTTCTTTTGTTTGTCGGATACTTACCTATCCTTTTTTAAATACACACATCAAAAGTGTCTAGGGATATTTCAATTAAACCTAAATTACTAAAATTCTATTAACTTTTTGTTAAAACATGTACACATTAAAATAAACCTTGTTTAATAGACTATTTAATCTGATAATAAACTTTTAGATAAAGTTAAATTTAAAAAAAACTTAGAAGAAGAGGAAAAACTCAAACAAAATTTCAATCTTAACTTTATTTTTGAAACATCAAAACTTAAACAAAACAACAATTTTTTTTATAAAAATTCTTGAAAACTTAAAATTAATATTCCGTGGATCCACCTAAGACTCTCCTGACACATCTGCAGCGGTTCTGCATACTCAAAACAAGGGTGTCAATATCCTGTTGTGGAATACTGTCCCATAATTGCCGTTTCTGAAGCCATGAAGACCAGTCAGAGCGTTATGTCCAGACTTTGGTCATGTTATCGTGTCACGGAGGAAGTGGTGGAACGGCACCGAGGACCTCAACGCATTACAACACATGTACAGGACCGATTCATAGTAAATGCTGCACGAAGTCAACTATATGCAGCGGCGATGCAATTGGTTCAAAGGCTACAGAGAGAGTATGGTTTGCTGGTAAGCGGTCAAACTTTGAGAAGGCGACTGCATGAAGTCAATCTACGTGCTCGTAGGCCATTTTGGGTATCAGCACTAAGGAGAGGTAATCGAGGAAGAAGATTACAATGGGCTATTGCACACGAAAACTGGAACCATTCTCAATGGTCACTTGTGCTTTTCACTGATGAATCTAGGTTTGGATTTCATCCTGATTCGCGAAGAGTACGCGTTTGGAGAAAACCTGGACGTTGGAATCGACTGCAGCACCCACAACAAGTTCATGCATATTAAGGTGGCACGATTATGGTTTGGGCAGGAATTCGTCTCGGCGGTAGAACGGACCTCGTTTGGATACAAGGCAATATGACTGCTCGAAAATACCGAGATGAGGTGCTAGAGCCTGTAATCTTGCCCCACAAACAGCAAATGGGACAAAATTTCCAGCTAATGCACGACAATGCCCGTCCACATACGGCGCGTATCGTTACAAGTTGGTTACAACAGCATGTTATCCAAGCTTTAGACCGGCCTGCACAATCCCTGACTTAAATCCTATTGAGCATGCCTGGAATATGCTTCAGAGAAGAGCTCGTAGGAATTTCCCTGTTGATATTGTGCATCAAAACCAGCTTTTCTTGCATCTTAGCAGGATTTGGGACAGTACTCCACAACAGGATATTGACACCCTTGTTTTGAGTATGCAGAACCGCTCCAGATGTGTCAGGAGAGTCTTAGGTGGATCCACGAATTATTAATTTTAAGTTTTCAACAATTTTTATAAAAAAAAAATTGTTTTGTTGTTTAGGTTTTGAAATTTCAAAAATAAAGTTAAATTGAAATTTTGTTGAGTTTTTCCTCTTCTTCTAAGTTTTTTTTTTAATTTAACTTGATCTAAAAGTTTATTATCAGATTAGATAGGCAATTAAACAAGGTTTATTTTAAAGTGTAGGTGTCTTAACAAAAAGTTAATAGAATTTTAGTTATTTAGGTTTAATTAAAATATCCCTAGACACTTTTGATGTGTGTACATTGAACATTCCATTACAGTTGTTCACTATAATAAAATAACATACCCATTACATACATACATAATCATACATAACGATGACATATCACTGCTTCGTCTGCTTTCACACCAGGCGATAACAAACACGACTCACATAATATGTAGGCTTCGAATAACGGCACAGCTTTTTAATAACAGCGTTTTACCATCCAATAAAACGCTTATTAAAAACTTGCCTAATTCGAAGCCTACAATTTTTATTTCTGCCTGGTGTATGTGAAACACAATGTGACGCGCGGCGCGGCGGTCGTGTCGAGTCTTTTATGCTTACCGCTTGACACTTCCCCTACCAGGTGTGAAAGAGACAGCAATAGTCGTAGTACGTAAGAGGAAAAAGGACAGATATATTGATAATGTTGCCACAGGATTAAACGTCAAACGCTATTCTCACATATGTAGGCTTCGAATTAGGCAAGTTTTTAATAAGCGTTTTATTGGATGGTAAAACGCTGTTATTAAAATGCGACAACCATGATTTATATTGTTTTGGTTTTAAGATAGTACGAAATATATAGCGCTATCTTCATCCGTCTCGACATTCAGAATTTGCAATCTGTAGTCAATTATCAATAAAAATAAACATATAAGTAGACATACTTAGTTATCTTTTAAAACTGAATGTAAGTAGATATTTTATTCAGAAAGAACCAATGCAAACTGACTTCCACTGTTTTTATCTGAACGATACTAGTTTTTTTTTTTACTTTTAGCCTATATTTGAGTCAAATCGAAGAAAAAATAATAATAAACAAATCTCAAATTAAACAAATGTGGCAATAAAAAAGTGTTTTACAGCTTTTACGTGACATTTTAAAAGTTTCATATTGTTTCATAAATATTATAACTTTATGAGATAACCTTTTACGATATTTGATGATTTGGTAGTTTATCTAGTCGCACCTAGGATAGACTAGGCAAAGTACAAAATAAAATCTTTTTGTTTTTTACTTTTAGGGAAATAAGTGAATATTTTTCTGGGTTTGACGTACGGCCAAAATTGAAACCTATTTTTAGGTAAACCTAAGATATCACCACCACAAGAATTCCGCCTAAAGGCTACATTGACTATGTCATACCCTTAATACCTTTGTAGCTACCAGATAAAACAAAACAAAACTATCAATATTTTTTTTGTGAAATTTTAATCCCCATACTTTAAAAAAAATACCAAGCGGACGGCCATAGGATCACAAATATTTTTCGATGCTAATCTATCCTCTTTCTAACCAAAAAAACTATCAGACCAACCTAGGTTGGATTGCTAACCTTTCCACGACCAAGGGGCAGCCGGCTGTCGGCTGCTATTGTCTTTATATTGTGTATCACGTGTGTTCGAATGTGAAGGAGGACTAAAATTTCAAGAAAAGTTATGGATAATCTACAAAGATTATTATTGTGCAGCTGCTTTGGTTTAAGTAGTTCTCCCTACTGCTCGCTGTAAATTTTCACCCAGTATAAATATGTATAAAGATTTTAAAGTAAGACTCGTCATTTAGTAATCGATCTCCTTATTGCACTGAACTGTGACGCGTTTGCGCACGACCCGCATGTGCGCATCTGTATCTATAGCAATACGTCAACTGAATTAGATTTTTTTCAACTACAACGCAACATGTGGGTATATAATCACTTCCGTGTACAAATAATATACTTTACCTTTCGACAACCTAACGACAGCCGGCTCTCGGGCTGCTTTTCTCTTTCTATTGTGTCTCGAATCTCGTGTGTCCGAAGGTTAAAAGACTAAGTTTTGATATTTCTTAACAAATCTAATATAATTAAATTCTTCTGTATGTGTTTGTCACCCAGCTCCTCCTAAACACCTAGACCGATTTGGATTTTTTATTGTATTTAATTCAATGGGTTCCTGAAAGGTTTAAAATTACATGGAGCTCCTATTTGGCGCTGCTGTCACTAGAGCGCCTGCTAGTTATTAAAGTCGTCTTGTAAAATACAATAGAACATGTTAGAATAAACAATTTCGTAGCCCGCCATACTATTGCTTAAATAATAAAATAACAATTGGTTGTTATTAAATATTCTTCATTGTACTTAGCTCAAATTTAGATACTAACTACTAAAACATAATACCATTATTACATAGTATAAAATGTAATTTCCTGTCTGTATAGTACGTTAAGATCTTTTGTTCTACGAATCAGATTTTAACATGGTTTTCGTCAATAGATAAAGCGTCAACAATTCAAATGCAGAGATTTTCAAAGACTTTTAACACACGAGTGAAGGGGTCCTAGTCTGCTATTACAATCGTGCAGTCACCGGCCGGATATTTGACAACTTTGACAGTTTTTGTATGGGAAATGTGTCAAAAGTTTGACGTTACACGTCAAAAATCGATCATTGAGACACGTGGAGTGTAGAGAGAACCCTATCTGTACTCCAACAAACGTTTGTAAAGCACAACATTATCCAAAAAGAATATTAGCATGATGTCTCGCGAATATACATCAATGCTATTGATACGAAAATACACAAGCAATGACCCTGAAATTGTTCCCGGTTTCCTAAAAAACGGTGTAAATATAAACGTGCGGATTGTTATACAATCGTGATATGACGGGAAGAAATTAAGTCGCAACACGCAAACAGTTTGTATTTTGTCAAGACTGTAGTGGACAGGCGGCCTTGCCCAGATAACCTTGCCCATACGGCCTTGCCTGGGCTTCGTAAAAACTTCAAGGAGCCACAAATTTTAGATGAAATTCAAAGATGTGTACAACATTTCTGTTTCATTACAGTTGTTTTTTTTTTTATTTTATCTTTATTTTCTGATTGGAATGAGTGATCACATCATTAATTTCAAAGTTATCAATAAACACTCCAGTTTTCATAAAGCATTTCGCCGTCATTAACCGTATGATAGGGGAAATTACTGGGATATGAGTTTCAGGCTTTAACCCTACAATGATAATGCTTTTGGTAAGATAAGTATTTGTTTCCTTCGGCTATTTTAATATCTTACAGAAAACTTTTACGGGTAATTACTATGGGAATCTAATAAAACTATTAAAAACTACACGTGGCAAAAGAGGACTGTGTGAGGCCACGGGGGCTTTCATAAAATGCATGTATATAACCCTTCCTTAATCACTTTATCTATTGACGAAAACTGCATTAAAATCCGTTTCATAGTACAAAAGATCCAAGCGTGCATAAAGATAGAAAAGCTGTAAAAATGTTTATGCATGCTACGTAAAGAAGTGTCGAAAATCATGCTTGAAATTTCCACTGAATCATACCCAGCTAGCACTATCTCCATCTACTTTAATACCTAGACAAACAAAAATAACATTTATAAATTCCCAAGATTTATTTCTGAAACTGAAAAGAAAACTTTGCACCGTATCGTTTTCTTTCACCGCTAGATAGGAATAGAAAAGTTTATGTCAACCTTTCCACGACCAAGCGACAGCCGGCTGTCGGGCTGCTATTGTCTTTCTATTGTGTCTCGAATCACGTGTGTTCGAAGGTTTAATAAACCGCCTTTTATTTATGCAATACGTCATTCTATAAACATGATAAACATGCGTTTACGCAGGTGTGGTTTTTTCATGTTGCAATACTCATTTAAATATGGATTAAGTATCTTGTTTAGAATTCCTCATTGTATGAGTTGAAGCTGGTACGTAAAGAGGCGAGAATGTCATGTAAACTTATAAAAATCGGTTGGTAAAATACTGAGATACTTAGTATTTAAATCAATCAAAAGTACTAGGCGCGCAGTAGCGTGAAGAGGTTAATAGAAAATGTGTTCCACACATTGCTAACTGCGGGACAAATCGAACTTTTTTTTCCTATCTGTCATCCGTGGGGACAAAACGGGGTGAAAGATCGAAATAATCCTTAACTCATCGCTATTTGCAATTTTTAAGACGTTGTTGGTCCAAAAAAAAAAGACTTGCGCGGCCAGATCTAGAATTATTCCCAGTTGCTAGGTCACACATCCCGTAAGTAAACTATTACTGCGAGCTTAACACCCTTTGACTGATTTTTCTTAGTAGTAATTTTCTTAGTATTTGAAAGGTGAATGAGCGCGTGAAGATATCTAGTGACGAATAAGAACAGGCAGGTACGGGTTTTAATTCACAGTATAAGTTTATTTTTGAATCTGACATTGCTAAGCTGAATGCTTTGAAAATTCATAGACTGAAATAGCTATACATATTGATTAACATTCTAAATTAATACCTTTAATTTAAAACTTACAATTCTAATTTTGGACTCAATTAATAGGCAAATTACGTACATTGTCAGACATTTTCCTCTTTGAATTCAGTGGCGTTTGGCTTTATTATTGATGTTTTTGTATTTTATCCTAGTTTATTTTTGTTTTCACTTATAAAGCATCATTATTACGCTGAATGCTATGAAAATTTACCGACTGGAACAGTTGTAGTTATCCATTAAACATTATAAATTGATATCCATTAAAAGGCAAACTATCATTATCTGACCTCAGCCATTTTTAGGGTTCCGTAGTCAACTAGGAACCCTTATAGTTTCGCTATGTCTGTCTGTCTGTCCGTCCGTCCTCGCTTAATCTCTGTGACCGTTAGGACTAGAAAGCTGAAATTTGGTACGAATGTATATCAATCACGCCGACAAAGTGGTAAAATAAAAATTCGAAAAAAATGTTTTATTAGGGTAGGTATTATTATATGTAAAGAGGAAAGTGTTTTTTTTTTTATTTCAACCCTGACGTGTGATATATTGTTGGATAGGTATTTAAAAATGAATAGGGGTTTTCTAAAAGCATTTTTTGATAATGTCAATAATTTCAGAAATAATCGCTCCAAAAGGAAAAATCAACGCGTCCCCCCCCCCCCCTCTAACTTTTGACCCGTGCGTTTAAAAAATGTGGAAAGTAGAACCTTATAAGGACTTTCTAGGAATTTTTTTTCAACTTGATAGAAAGAACAGATTTTGTAAAAAAAAAAAAGACAAAAAGATTGTACAAAATAATTTCTGCGTAAGTACTTAGTATGTCAACGTAACAAATAGCCTTTTTTTTAACTTATAAGTGGGAACACTTATTGTGACGGACGGGAAACTACGGAACCCTACATTGAGCGTGGCCCGACACGCTCCTGGCCGGTTTTTCCTCTTTATAATTGCAATTTTGAAAATTTATTGATTTACAGCACTGTTGTTTTTAAATTATCCGAAATCGCCTTCCATGTACTCACGCACTGTAAATACGAACGCAGTAACCGAGTACTGGCAAAGGTCACGTTTGCTTATTATGCTGACGTAATGCGGGCGGGTCAACCACACCCACGGCTACGCGGCGCGGCCACGAATCAGCAGCGAGCGGCGAGTCACGGGTTAAGCAAGTCGGGGGCTTGGCTCGTTCTATCACTTGCATCGGAAGTTCTAGAACTAAATAGAACGTTATGCATGTGTGCGTCATGTGACGTCGACGATAGAGCTGTTTAACCTTAACGTAAATTGTGGCGTAATTTCAAATTTAAATTAGGAACTACATTGTTCTTTTTTTTTTAATGATGTGGCATTTTTTAATTTATTTAGAAGTGCCCTAAATCAAAGTAGCTGTAAAAAGTTTTGGCTTTTTAGTCTTTAGCTTTTTTACAAAAATAATGTCTTAAGCTTTAGTGGTTTATATGTTACGTACAGAATTAAGATGTTATCCGTCTGTTAGACCTTCCAAAAATACTGGACACATATTTTTTATTGATCTAATTAATAACAAAATACAAAGATATAGAGCATCAAACTTCCAGAGTTCTTCCAGATCTTCCAGACTTCTCAGTAAAAATTGTACCAAGGGATAACGTTTCACAAAACTTCAATGCACTGTACCTTCGTCATTTTCTGTTTACGAGAAAAACGAAAAAATGCCTGTCTTAAATTTTGGATAATCTGACGCACTAAGTTGTTTGTTTTTAGTCAACTAGCCTATAACAGCCTATATTAATTAATACCTTGCGCAAATACGCGCCTACAAAGTGCGTAGAACGATAAGAATCTTTAGGACCTTGTAATCTTTAAAACTGCGCCATAGTTACAACGTTTTTTGCAACATTCTTTAATGATTCAGTTAGTTAACTAATACATAATATTTACATCACTTACACGCTTAGCTGATTTACGTCATCCAAATAAACATTTAAAGGAAAATAACTATTGCAATAACGAAATGACTTAGTAAGTAGTTAGTTATGTACCGCTTACTAAGTTACTCGGTAAATAGATTAAATAATACCTACTATTCTAGTGCTATTATGACAAGTTATTTTTTTCCTTTCAGTTTTTAAAGGTTATTTAGTTTTTGAATTTTTGCTTTTGCCTACGATTGAGTCCCTCTGCCATCAGCCATACTATACTTAGCTTGCCAAATATATCGTTCACTGATCGCTATCAGTGAACGATATATTTGGTAATTACTTAGGTAATCAGCAACATTACCAGAAATTACAATTTGAAAAAAGTTAACATTTACGGTATGGTAATCGCCGAACCGATACATTTACCTACCTCTTTATTATACAAGTATTAGGTCTGTTCCGTTGGTCTCAGTAGGGTTCTGTCTGTGTTTAGTTTAAAAAAAAAGTTCAAATGGGTTTTTTCATTAGGAATTTCTCAGTAGTACCTCGGAATTTGAAAGTTGTTAATTCCCCCGTGCTTCGGAGCACGTAAAGCTGTTGGAACTGTTTATCTTTTCCCGGTCGTGTCGAATTGCCGCCGTCGCAGCAGAGTAAGGAACTAATTATTCAGCTCTATTCGGCTTATGTCCATAGAAAAAAACTTTTTTCAAGCCTTTAGTGTTGTCTATAGAAAGGCTTAATAAATGTGGGTAGTTTCTAAAGGAAGAGGGAGTGCGCCTGTATTGGCTAATCTCAATTACGATTGAAATTGATTGTAATTCGGTCTGGTCTAGAGAATTTTATTATTAGATCTGCCCTGCCCTGTTACATGCATATAATATGCAGCATACTATGCTGTATGTTCAATAGTTTTGAATGTTACTGACTATGAGACGACAAGACACATAGATTTTAATAGTACTTAATAAAAAAAACGTGTTTTGAAATACTTACCAAATTCAGAGTTTGACCCAAAACGAAATTTGTCTAAGAGCTTAGTTCTGTAAAAAATCTAACATTTCTCAAAAATATTATTAATGACGTCAAACTAATTTAATATACCAATTAAATTATCCAGCAATAAAAGTTTACACATCTTAAAGTTATGCGTAGAATGGAGTAAAGCTGAAAATAAGTTAAAAATATATTTTGGTGTTTCAAGGAACCTATTTTATCATCAAGGGTTGAATATGGTATTTGACACTATTAACCGATAAATTTAAGACATATTTTTTATAAAACCTATCTTTTTATTAGTCCTAAGCATCGGATTTGTTTTTAATTTACTGTAAAATTAGATTTTTAATTGCTTTAAAATCAATAAATAGTTAGTCAATAGGGTTGCTAGCTTGTGACGTCGCAAGCTGGTATTGGCATACAAAGTCTATAGGAGAATTGCGTTTTGACAGCTCATAAAAAGTACGTCAATTGATGATGGTGTCAAATACCGGATTGAAACGGGAGCAACTACCATTGTGACTTTTTCAATGTTTATGCATGTAGGTATGTGACGTCACTGACATCGGTAAATAATAACATCGATCGTGAAGAAACCTAGAAATCCGTACTAATATTATAAGAGCGAAAGTAACTCTGTCTGTCTGTCTTTCTGTCTCTTCTTCACGCCTAAACCACTGAACCGATTTGAGTGAAATTTGATACAGATATAGTCTGGGACCCGATGACATAGGATAGTTTTCATACCAGAAATGCCCCGGGAACGGGAACTATTCAACGCAGACGAAGTCGCGGGAAAAAGCTAGTTAAATATAAGTCTAGAATAACTAGTGCGCCTTGAGCAAACGTGACTATTAATTATTCTATGTGTGGCCTTTGCCCTGCAGTGTAACAATAATAGACTGGTATTATTACATGATAATAATTAATTAAAAGCTTGGGAAATATTATTAGTTTATTTTACGAGAATTAAAGTGATGAATGTACTATTATTTACAGCAGTTGCTGAAAAAAATCATGTATTTTCATCATTTTGCATTGTTAAATTAGTATGTAGAATTGTAGACGTATTTTCCTTCCTAGCTGTTCCCCGTGTTGGGGAAAATCCGCGTTATGTTAGGTTTTTGGTTACTGCTCCGCTCCCGTTGGTCATTATTCTGATGTAAAAGCTATATATATTACTGTAAAGTTTCAAACATTTACACGCACATACAATCTTTCACATTTATAATATTAGTAGGAAGGATCTACTGTAACCTGTAACTGCAAAAGTCCTTGCTGGTCATGTCAGGTAATTACTTTTAAATTGCAGTAATTTCTTAACAGTTTACAGACGCATTGAATATAAATTCTCTACTAAATATTGTCAAATATGGTCCCACTCACTGCGTCATTTGGCATTGAAACTGGCGCCCTCTTGCGGAGTATATAATAGACAATAGCGTCTTGATACTTCCTGCATTTTAATTTGTGTGGTGACATAATCAACGATTTGGCCTTGACCAGTTTGCTAATAAAACATTGAGAATATTGTGGCGCACTAAAACGTGCAGATATGTTGTGGTCAAAGATTTTAGTTTGAGGATCAAGGACTCTCTCTATATCTCTATTAATCCGTACTAATATTATAAATGCGAAAGTAACTCTGTCTGTCTGTCTCTTCTTCACGCCTAAACCACTGAACCGATTTGAATGAATTTTCGGTCTGGGACCCGAGAAAGGACATAGGATAGTTTTCATCCCGGAAATCCCCCGGGAACGGGAAATATTAATCCACGCGGATGAAGTCGCGGGCAAAAGCTAGTTTATAATAAAACTGGGTTAAGAGTTTTCTTGTTAATTTGTTTTAACGAGCTAAGTACCAGGCGGATTAGAGATTTTCTTGTTTATGATATGCAGATTTATTATTGTTTTTTTTTATATAGGCTAATTAATAACGTCACGCTATCACCTCCGGAGCGGACCAGCAACTAAAAAAACAATTAAATGCATTATATGAACATTATCCAGCAGCATTTAGCAAAATGGTTGTACCTATTTTTCCTCTCAAAGTTTCCTTGTTGCAATTTGTAATACAGCTAGTTTTCAGAAAAACTGTATCAAAATCTACACTGAGCGAACATTTTTACATATTAGAATTCTAGACCTAAAGCTTTGGATTCGTTGATAAAAGAAAAAAAAACTTCAGTCTGAAATCGAGATAAATAACTGTTACTAAGCAGTTACTTTGGCTAAGCTATTCTGTGTTTATCTTGAATAGTAATTTGATAGTGGTGAGACAGTGACAGAAATGTTGCTTAGTCAAGTAAGTGTTAAGTAACTTCTATTCGTCTTGGCCTCGGCTTAAATATAGGAGACATGTAGGCAGCTCTATTCCCGTATAAGGAAACATCGTTCTAGGCTAGCGATGACCCATGTCGTTTCGACGTTTTAGCTTCTAACACACAGCTGTGAATGAAACTGCCTAAATCTGAAGGCCATTAAAATTCTGCTAATTCATTCGTTAAATTTAAACCGCAAAATCGTTTCAGCTTGGCTTTAATCATGTGTTAATGTTACATGATTGAAATTGAAATTGTTTATTATGCAAGTAGGATATTACATCACTTTTACCACTCCCGACCCGTACATGTCATTTTTTTTAAACTAGATGGAGTCGGCATTTCCTAGCTGTCTACCTCTGAGAAGAAATGCCGAAACAAACTCAAAGGATTATCGTCTCTTTTAAAGTCCAGACATAGATTCATAATTTTTTGTGCAACGAACCATGCAGAATACGTTTCGGTCAGGCCTCTTGAGGAATGCTCCAATTACAATATTTAGGTACACCTGCCTCAACAAGCATCGTGAGCTCAACTTTGTCTTAAGGAGCTCCACGAACCGACACAATATTACTTGTAGGAACATAAAAAAGTGGGCTTACAAGTCGCGTGCAAAATAGTTATATAGTGCATTCTACATGATTTGTACACTTACAATAATAGGTAATATGGTTCTTTTTTATATATTATTGCCACATTATATAATGGATTTTTTGTCCTGGAATGACTAATATCAGTCAAATGCCAAAATTGTACATAAGCTATTCGGGGTTTGACTAAATGATTCACCAATAATAAATCGGATTTTGATCAACGTCAAAAACGCGTTAATGTGTGGGCAAATTAATCAGACAATTTTGTAGGTAGTATAGTAACTGAAGTTTTGCAGACGTCATAGGTATTATCTTTCGTAAAAATCACTCTTAAACCGGGACGGAGATTGAAATACAAACGCTCCTGAAAGTAAATTGTTTCTCTGTCCTCACGAAAGACAGAGCTGAATTACGAAATATAGTCATATCTACGGCGTAGTACGTCTACACTTCATTACTCAATCGTAATTAAATTATAATCTTACAAGCTGCATCACCGTCTTTATCTTTACGACTTAACACACATTAACTTAACTCATATTGATCTTAAGTAAATAACTCAACGTAATGTTAATACTTTTCTTGTTATTCGACATTTTATTTTAGTAGTATAATTAATTGCAACACCACGAAAGCAATTAACTGAAGTTGCAGTAACTACCAATTCACAACTTGACAGAAACTGAAAACGGCAGTGGCGTCATCTACCGTACAATGTGTGAACTACAACTGACGTTTTTTTTTCTACATCGCACAATCGGAGTTTGACGTGACATTATTATAACTTAATAACAAGCAGAATTAAATTTACACAAGGAACCCACAAGATTGTCCGGTTAAGCAGCCAACAAACAACCTTATTGATTGACCTGCAAAATTCCACCTTTAAAACATCTTAAACATCTGTCTTAGTTCACCAAGCAAAATACTCATATAGTCGGAGGATCTTCCCTTTTCAATGCCTTGGCCTCTATGGAGAAGAAGAAACCAGAAACTCTATGGACACTCTTTTCATTAATCAAGTTTTACAAAATATTGGTTACGTTAATCGTATTGCGTCTCTTAGTGAAAACAGTAAAGAGGTTCTCGATCATATTTCCTATAATATGGATATTAAGGAACATAAATAAGTCTTTCAGAATTCCTCGCAAATTCTGTATTTTAAGAGCAGTATTACTGGAGAAAAAACACACGTAAGCGATGCAAATATGTATTTTCTAGCAGCACATCTTACGCAACGGTCTCGAGTTCATTTGGACTTTGAATATCAACAGTGAGGACGAGGAAGGTTATACTAACGCTATGTCTCGATATTTTTAGCTAAAGTGATTTGCGATGAGAATGTAAAGAGTTGCGATTTCTCGAAATACTCTTATCTAGTGACGTAATACAGTACAATTAAGTAAATTAGCTATGAACTTCAACCTTAGGTCTATATGTATTATGAGCAGTTGCTGTATCTATGAGCATCAATAAGAGTATCATATCATATTATCATGATGCGTTTGGAATTTTATGACCGTGCCATAATTCACGTCAGCTAGTACTTTTAATATTATTATTATCCTTCCTCTATTTATTATGGCTTAAAGACTAATACCTATTCCAAAGATAAAATAAATTAATTTTAACAAAAAGCTAATTACAAGCCTCCACATGAAATAAAAGTAAACTAAAGTAGTCTTCTGTTTCAGTTTTTCCATTGCAATTCGGACGAATCATATTTTAATAAATTATGATCCGATTCTTATCATAGTTCATCTATTGAATCTTTAAGTTTTGTACCAAGAAAATATCTAGCAATTTCAAATAATATTCTAAGCTAGATTCTAGTAATTTCCTTGGTTTATTAGGTCAAGCTTAGTCATAATTCTAGGCTATTATAGTAGGTCGCAGACATAGCAATCATTCTTATTATGTTTACCGCTATGGCAAGAAGTTTAACGATAATTGACACATAAAGGCTTAGACCTTCTTAGTCAGACCTAGTATCTTGTGGGGTTAGGTTTTAAATGACACTACAGTAACCTTTTATTATAATTCTGCAGATCGTTTTGCTAACCTTCTGGTACGTTGAAAAGCCCATATTTTGCTAAGGGGTTTTAGTGCTGATTTTGAGGAAACCTGGACTTAAAATGAATATAACCGATCTCTATTGACCGATTTTTCTGCCTAAAAAGATAGGTTTAGATACAGGGGACCATATTAGGCTGGTCTCTATTGAAATAATATTATAAATATACCTATACAGTATAAACATAAAATAACCTCAAAAGCAATTTCATTTCTATTGTTAACACTCCCATAACTTTATATTGTTCTACATTCAAGCTATAATAAAACTGAACAGACAGCCAGACAGGATCTTTAAAACAAAGTAGTCTATCCTAAAGTTTATCGTACTCATGACGTCATCCACAGAAAGCTTTCAGTGCACTATGCAAAAGCAGAAATAAAACTGACGAGTTCCATGCAAAGAAAAATCTCTAGATATTTTTGTGATGGGAATATTTGAAGGTGAAATGTGTTTAAATGTGCGTCAGTCGCTGATTGCGTATGGTATTGCGTGTTATCGGTTGTGGGCCGTGGCCCAAACACGCAAAATACTATTTCTAGCAGTACATAGTCCACACACGACTTAGATCTGGTGATTTTTTAATAAATTTGGCGTTGATTATTACCAAACTACAAGATGATATAATCATCTCCCATAATAACCTCTTCCCCACTATATTGGGGTCGGCTTCCAGTTTAACCGGGTTTAGCTAGATACCAGTGTCAGACCTCCATAACCCAGTTACTGGGAGATACGATACTCCTTGTAGACTGGTCAGACTTTCTGGCTTCTGGCTGTCCTTAACGACTGTCAAAGTTTTACGAATGATAACCGAGACCAACGGCCTTTTTGTGCTTTTCGAGGCATGGGATGTCAGTGACGTTCAAGTTAATCTTGAACATCACTGCTGCTTTGCTAATAAGTTTTCCGAAGAAATCCGAAACCTTCCTCTTTACATAGGTACCTATTAGAAAATGAAAACGCTTTACTACTCTATTATTTGACCTTTAATTTAAATTGTCTAGAGATAACATTAAACTTATCCTTCATTTTTACCACAATTATCAAGATCAACGCAAAGCTGTCATGAAAAACTTTGGAAAATTTGCAGAATCGCTGACGGACATAAACATACAACATTGCTTGTCACCTCCAGATAAAACCAGTTCAGACTTTACCAAAAGATGGGGTCTGCTGCTAAGACAAATTAACACTAACGAATTCCGTCAACATCAACACAGCGCTTATGAGGCCGCGCCACGATTCTTGACTGAAAGCAAATACGATCATGAAGTAAGCAAATTCGTTTACATAACGTAAACGAATTTTGTTAAGGTCGATTGGTATCAAGGATTTTCAAAAGTAATACCTAACTGTACTTGGGGGTCGAGTGGAAACCAAAACTTGGGTTCAAAATGAACTGCTTTTTCGACCCCCAGGAGTCGAGAAAAAAACTGTAGTTAGGGGTCGAGTGGACACTTTTATTCTTGGGGGTCGAGGGGACGAGAGTGGACTCAATCCTAAAAACTAAGTTATCGCATGACTGAAATCTTCCAGTTTACGCAACGACGTACAAATTGTTTTGTCCTGATTTTAAAATCAACGTCCTGCGGTTATGGCTGTTTAAAGTTATATGTTTGATTGTCACCAAAGATGAACTCCCGCAGACCGTAGAGTTATAAAGCGGCAATAAAATAATCTTCCTCAATATGGAGTCGCATCATAGGAAAACAACGCTTTTGTAACACCCTTTGCGGCAGCTTCAGGGGCTCCAAAAATATAATGTGTATTGCATGTGTGTGTATAAATATAATAGCTTTCGCCCGCGTAGACGTCGAACTTCCATCTCCTGTTTTACCCCATTAGGGTTGGTATTTCCAAAAATAAGAAATATAGGAATGTTCCCTTTTGTAAAATAAAAACTCACTTTACTAAGCGCTTTGTATATGGAAGCCTGGTTGGCTCTGTTGGCTCACCATCAACTTGAAAAAAAAAAGGCGCCACATAGTCCCACCAAAAATAAACGTGGCATTGTGATATTTTTGACGTGACAACAATTAACGTCTTTGTACCGAAATTGGCATCTTTAGCTATTAAAAATCTATTTCGAAATTATATTATTTGAAGTAATTTATATATTTGTGATATTTTTTATTTAAGAAATATTTATTAATCTGTGCTTAAACGCTGGATAGAGCCCCTCTGCCCCTGTTCGGAAAAACCGTAGATCTGGTTGGAACGGACAGTTAAATTCATTTCTATTAAATTCAAGTAAAAATAAGTAAATCTTGCTTCCCACTAACAATAAGCAATTGGCTTTAAAAGGGCTATAAAAGGATTTTGCCAAAGCGGACCAGGAGTTTCAAATATGAATAAGTTCTATCAAACGATTAAATTCTTCAGCTTTTAAATTAAAACCAGTTGATACGATTAAAACCAGTGCCTAAGCAAATGACACTGCACTGGTATCTGATAAAAACGTCGACATCGTCCACGCACGATGGCCCAAATTCTTGTTTATTTGTTTACCCATCGTTTTGTATATCTATCTTAAACATTTAGTTAGTTTCGTTTAGCAAACAAATGTCTGTACGCTGCCTGTCATGATAAAATGACATTTTAATGCTTCATTAAATGTTATATATATTGTTTGTTATTCAAATATTTGTTGGTGGTTCATCTTTTTTTGAGAAGGTGATAAAATCTTTAGTAGAGATCCCCAGAAAAGAACGAAAAAATTCAATTTTCGCTATAGAAGTATGGCGGAAACTCCTGTAATACGCGGCTCTATCAAATTTGCTTAGCATCATCAAATCAGCTATAAGACCTAAAGATCAAGTCTATTTATAACGTTCAAAATCTGTAGCAAATTATTCTCAGCGTCCGTCTTTGTCAAAAATAGAGGCACTTGACAGGTAAACCAACAGAGTAGAATTCTCCTCCGAGTTCTTGCATCATTTACATACTTAGGAAAATTATACATAGGAAAATGTATATCATTGTTATGTATAATGTAAGTTGGTTGCTAATATAGCCATTATAATTTGTAGGAACAAAGGACTGTTATGGCAGTAATTTGTGGTCGTATTACGTGTATGAGTTATTTGAGAAGTCTATTCAATTTTGTATGATGGCTTATCTGCCGATAGTTATGACAGTGTATGCTGTTTATTAAGTAATATTAATATGAGAATGAGAGACTAGAGCTCTTTGTGTAACGATGTCGTGATGGAGGCCTCTCACGTAAGAGGTTGTGGGTTCGTCGAATCTGGGCAAGTAGCAATATGCCTTTTTCAATTCATATTTACTTTCTAAAGTTTATCTAGGCACGTAAAGCCGTTGGTCCCGGTTGTCATTCGTAGAACTTTGACAGTCGTTACGGGTAAGTCAGATAGTTTAACCAAGGGGTATCGTGTCGCCCAGTTACTGGGTTGTGGAGGTCTGATAGGCAGCCGTTTTACGTAAAACACTGGTATCCAGCTGATTTTGATTAGTCTGGAAGCCGACCTCGACTTAGTTGGGAAAAGGCTAGAGAGATAATAATGGATTGGTAAACAAGGTGACGGCCGTGACAGGCCGCCTGTGGTTCCGCTTCGTATAGAGACATCTGCAAATGTTTTTCATTTCTCAAAGTTTGACTATCTACAATGAAAAGTTTCGTTTCACCAAATATTCTTAGATTCATTCTTACTTATTTTATGTAAATATCACTCTGTCCAAACCAAAATTTCTTATCAAAGCAAATAAAGGAACGTTTACCTCAATTTTGACAAACCCATTTTAATTTCGTATCCAACTAAGGTATAATGTGCGGTTATTGTACTCGTCTGCAACCGCGTGATTTTGTCTGTTTGTATTTCCATTTTGCAGCTAATCTTGACATGTAATGTCGCACAGATTATGCAGTCTTTCTGCTCTCATTTGGTGACCAAAAATATTTATTTATGTCTGAAGCACTGATTTTGTTACATTGTTAACTGTCCTCTGCGGCTGATAGAGATGTACTGAAAGAAAAACTAAATAAAAATAAAATAGATTTTTCATAATAATAAAAAAGTCGACGAATAGCTGGTAACATTCAATGTCATGTTCAGATAGATTTACTAAATCAGGTAAAGCTAAAGAGTCTACGGGAGCTATCTACAATGCTTACAGTATTAAGAATATACTGTTGCCAAAACAATTCGTAAATAATTTATACATAGGTACTTGGTTGGAAATTCTAAATGAAATTATTTACATAATTAGTCACGTAGGTATAGTTAGCGTTACACTCTTCATTTAAATAACCTTGCAATCTGAAATTACCCTTAAGTCATCACCACATAATATGTCAATGACAATATTTTAGTAAATTTACAGCTTATTTCAGCATACAGGTGATTCATCTGTTAAACATTTAATGTGAATAAGAGCTAGTGTTTATGTCCTAAGTATTAGCGGCCATTTTGTAAATTGTGACAATGTTCAACCAAGTGTGACATTATGTGACAAGGGTGTGTGAGAAACATCACTTATTTGACATTTACAGTAAATGCGAAAAAAAAAACATCTTTAGTATAGATCAGTCATCGGCAACCTGCGGGTCTTTGGATGTGAAGCTACGCTGTTTAGTCCCATACGAAGTATCTAATTGTAGGAAGAAAAAATCATGAGGCTCTTTAAAAATTTTTTCTTAAATTTTTTTTTTTGACTCTTCCAACTTAAAAGGTTGCCGACCTCTGGTGTAGATGATATTCTAAAATGGCGGCCTAAATCGAATTCTGGGTATAAGTTCTATTAGGCCGTAAACAATACATAATATGTATTAATTCAATAATTAACTATTCTTAGTTGTTTTTATTTATGTTGCAATCATGAGTCAAGCACTGGCACGGGCTATCGTGAAAAATGGCACGTAGCTGTTATGACTGAAACCCGGAACTGAAAAACATAATTTTAGGTGTTGCAAGATGCAAAAGTAACAAACGTTTCCTATATTCTATTTTCTTTAATTAAACCTTCATAATAACCTTTTATTAAAGCTCATGGAAATTGCATCCGAAAAATTACAAACACATTTTTATTTTTATGAAAGTATAACTGAATAATTATGTGTTTTACGTGTTGCAAGATGCAAAACCAACTTATAGCAATTTCTTTCAGCTTTAATAAAAGTTATTTGTAGAGGTCCAACCTCCACAATCCAATCCTCCTTTATTAATGTTCATGGAAGCTATATCCGTCTAATTAACACGTTTATTTGTACGACAAACTGAACACATCATGTTTATTGGTATCTAATTTCAGTGTTCTAAACGCATTTGTTTCAATTCAGTTTGTAGGCGTGGCACATTAATTTAACCAGCATAAATTGACCCATTTGCGTGCAGCCGGGTTCTGGGCAATAAAGTATTCATGACGTGTTACGATTTAAAGAGGAGACTGAAAGTAAAAAGCTAAGAGTCTGTCTGTTCTCGATAATATCAAAAACTGCTGAACGGATTTCCATGGCTTTTACGCAATATACAGAGAGGTTCAGGAAAGTTTAGATGTTATAATGCATATTATAGTACAATAATGCCGAGAATTTTAAAGATTTGTAAAACCTATGCGTAAAACTCATGCGTACTGGTTCGGGTTGCTCTTGCTAGTACGACAGACTGTCAAACAACAGAAAAACCTTTTTCTGTGCTTCAAACTACATAATTATGCCCATAACCAAGTCTGTTAGTAACACGGGTTCACATCGAGGTACATACAGGCTAATCCGCTGATTTTTCCTCGGTTCTCTACTCTCACTACCTATATTGACTCTTTGGTCACCTAATCACAGCCATACAGTTCGCAGTGCATTTTATAGTTCACTAGGCCAGGGGTACATTACCCTGGTCTTCGAAGATACGCAGTGGTGGTATCAATAACGGAGGTCAGGTGTTAAGCAGCAGAATAAGTGGCAATTGAGAGCAATTTAACACGAACTTTTAATAGATGCGCACTCGTCAGTTTTGCGTCGTATAGTTTTGATTTTCGTTTAAATATTGATGGGAGTCGGGCAACACGTTTTCGCCCAGATTTTAATGTGTTAGAATCATAGGATGTTGACTTCCTTCAGTCGTGGTTTTCTCGAATCAACATCATCGCCTATTCTTTTTCACCTACGCTAGGAGTGGCTTCCAGTCCAATCTGAACCAACTGAACATTAGCTGGGAAACACGATATCCCTTGGTTAGACTGATTGCCAAACTTTCTGTCTTCTGAATACCCGATACGACTCTAAATTACAAACTGGACAAACACGTTGACGAGTTTTTTGAGGTCCGGGATGCCAGTGTCGTCCTAGATAAACTTAGAAAATATGAGTTAAAAAGTAACATTGTTATTTGCTCGGTTTTGAACCCACCATGAACCCACGATATACTAGAGGCCTCACACCTTGTAAACCGCACGTTTACCTATTGAACACTGCACGCAGTCTACAAAACCATTAGAACATTCTATCTTATCTTCATAATATCACAGGTCAATGAAATATCAATCGTAAGGTCTGAAGTCCGTTACATTATATCGCTGGACCTATGTTATTCCCACGCCATTTTAATCGACTCCACGAGGTTTACAAATAAAGCAGAATCAACAAAGTTGTTATCTATCTAATTAATTAATGATAATGATGTTTGTTTACAGAGTCTAACCGGATGTGGGCGAGTGCTTCCTTCGTGGGAGTACTCATCATTATTGGGCTGCCTCTCTGGTGGAAGACCACGGAAGTCTACAGGTGAGGCACGTCACGTGAGCGGCAGGGAGGTTCTATGTTCCATACGAACTCCTTAAGGCCACACATTACCTTACCCCGTATATAAACTGGTTATTCTCGCCTCTTCCTTCTCGCGTAATTTTATAGCTTATAATTATTGCCTACTGGCTTCTGCCCGCGACTTCGTCCGCGTGGATTTTTCCTGAATTTTCTTTGCTATAAACCTCACGAAGCCCGAGACCTTCCCAACGAATGCAAAACCGTGGAAATCGGTTCGTGCATTCTGGAATTATAGCGTCAGGAAGGAAAACCCGACTTATTTTTATATTTGCCTATAAAACCCTATCATTTCTGGGTTTTATAGGCAAATATAAAAATATGCAGCTTTCTATCAATGCAAAAAAAAAATGATTAGGTTCACTCGTTCAGGAGAAACCGCTTCGAATATAACCTGAAACAGGTTTTACCTCTTCATTATAAACTAGCTTCAGCCCCCACCTTCATACCCTACTTTACCTTTCCCCTTTAGGAAACATATTTCCAAAAATCCTGACCTTACTGAATATTTACTCTTCACAAAGTACACCCTCCAAGGTTCTTGTCTCCAGGACCAGCGGTTTGGGCTGTGCGTTGATATATCACCCAGTTAGCCAGATAGTTCACATTTTATAAATATAGACGACTAGTTTCTGCCCGCGGCTTCGCTCGCGTTAGAAAGAGACAAAAAGTAGCCTATGTTACTCTCCATCCCTTCAACTATCTCCACTTAAAAAATCACGTTAATCCGTCGCTCCGTTTTGCCGTGAAAGAAAGACAAACAGACAGACAGACAGATAGACACACTTTCCCATTTATAATATAAGTATGGATAATAACGATCCTTTGAAATCTAGTAGTTGAAGGGGTACATTCAAACCTGGCAGCTTGACCTGGAAGCCTGGAAGTTTGACTGTCAGAACATTCTTAGGAGCTCAGTAACTTACTTGTAATCTGTCGATTAGATAGTTTTAACCGTAATAGATTTGCCCATGTCTATTGTCTTACTAAGTGTTATTTGGGTGTGTCTACTAACAATTTTGCAGTATCAGACAGGACTTTGGATGAACTAGTGTCGTGATGGCCCAGTGGATAAGGCGCCCGCCTCTCGTGTAAGAGGTTGTGGGTTCGAATCCGGGCAAGTACCAATGTGACTTTTTCAATTCATATGTACTTTCTAAAGTTTATCTTAGACATCACTGACATCCCGTGCCTCGGAAAGCACGTAAAGCCGTTGGTCCCGGTTGTCATTCGTAGAACTTTGACAGTCGTTACTGGTTAGCCAGAAACTATGACCAGTCTAACCAAGAGGTATCGTGTCGCCCAGTTACTGGGTTGTGGAGGTCAGGTAGGCAGTCGCTCCACGTAAAACACCGGTATTCAGCTAAATCCGGTTAGGCTGGCAGCCGACCCCAACACGATTGGGAAAAGGCTAGGGAGATGATGATGATGAGACAGGACTTTGGATAATGGCAGATGGCACGGTAATGCGCCAGATATGTTCCTAGTTTTGTTGCAGTGCTGTCCTGTCGGAATACAAGAGCGAGGAAAAAACTATACCAAACATACCAAAAATTACGACACCTCCCGTCCCACCCCGCACCTGCGTAATATCTAGTACTAGCTTTTGCCCGCGACTTCGTCCGCGTGAATATTCCCGTTTCCGGAGGATTTCCGGGATGAAAACTATTCTATGTCCTTTCTCGGGTCCCAGACTATGTCTGTACCAAATTTCATTCAAAATTGGTTTAGTAGTTTAGGCGTGAAGAAGAGACAGACTGGCAGAGTTACTTTCGCATTTATAGTACGGATTAACTGTGGAACTATCTTGAGCGTACACAAAAAGATTATTGGGGTTGTAAAAGCGTGAAAGAGCTACATTGACCATGGTAAAAGCATCCAAAACATACCCAATGGCGTTTTTTTTTTGATGGATAGGAAATCATCAAATGTCTTCTCCCGCCCCTGAAGAGGGCAGGAGGGTCAGACTTTTACTGACTAAAATCCAATAATGTCCCTTCGGTTACCCTTATATATTCCGGGGCCGCGGTAACTATTAGAAGCATCGACACTCCGTCGACACGGGTCTGGTCCTAGTCGGGCGGCAAGCTACCTACCGCTCGCCTTCCGCAAGCCCACGCCTCCAGTGGCCATCATCTTGTGACTCTCGACAACTAAGCCTGGGTCTCTGTCCGGGGCGTGAAGCTTGACGCTGCCTCACGCGCCCCACCGCTTTCGTCTCCAGCGTGTCTGCTTCGCAGGAGGCGACGGCTTCCTATTTAGTCTCGCCCCGAAGCATGGCCTGAACCAGCGCCGATCGGCTCTGCAACGACACGGTGGTGGTTCGCCCAAGCGGGGCCTACCTCCACCGTCGTATGCTACACCGTGTCACGCAGGCGTCACTTCCGCCCGAATTCGACATAGAAACCTCCCGAAATCCCCCTAGCCTTTTCCCAACTATGTTGGGGTCGGCTTACAGCCGAACCGGATTCAGCTGGATACCAGTGTTTTACGTGAAGCGTCTGCCGTAACTGGGCGACGATACCCTTTGGTTCGACTGGTCAGACTTTCTGGCTTCTGAATACCCCTAGCGTCAAAGTTCTACGAATGACAACCGGGGCTTAACATTCTTTCCGAGTAACGGGATGTCAGTGATGACCAAGATAAACTATAGAAAGTATATATGAATTGAAAAAGTCACATTGGTACTTGCCCGGATTCGAACCCGTAACCACCCGTAACACGCGCCTTAATGACGACCCAGATGTGTTATTCTGATGCATAAGCTACGAATATCTTGCAAAGCCATCGGCCAATATTCTTTATTGTACACCAATAGGACAAAAACAGTAAAGGACAATACAAACAAATATGCAAGAGTACAATAGGCGGCCCTTTTTCGCTAAAAAGCAGTTTCTATTACATACTATCTTTTATATTGCTTGCAGCGGAGCAATTTTAAAACTGTGAATCTCTTCAAATGTATTTTTTGAAATTATAAATGACTTCCGCACAATGAAAATTACGCTAGGGGCATTTTGCGTTGTAGTAATTTTATATTATCTCCGGAACTATATAACCAATTGACATACTGTAAATGGCAAATCTTATCTGTATGATGTCCTTGTGATACTGAAATAATTTATTGTCATAAGAATTAATATTTTGTTGCTCAAATAATCAACCAAACGTAAGTATGCCGAAAAATCATTTTTTTAATGCAATAAAAGAAGTATAAAAGATAAAATATAAAAGATAGAGATATGGTATCGCGGACTTTTTTGTAGAAATAAATAAGACAAACCAAGTTGCCATATATTGTTTTTAATTTTAAGCAACTGTTTAGGCAGCGCACGCAAATAATTCTGTTCTATGAGGTAATTTTTTCCGACTTGCTAGACAAAAGTTGCGATAGCTCGGTTAATATACATGTTATAAAAATAATTTATAGCCTATAACACTCAGGAATAATGTAGCTTTCTGCCAGTGAAAATTTTTGGAATTGGTTCATTAGTTCCAGAGATTACCCCAAACATACAAGCTTACAAACTTACAAACATACAAACTTACAAATTTTACCTCTTTATAATATTAGTATAGATTAGTATAGATAGTCTGGTCCACCATTGAGTGTAGTCTGTTTGAAGAAAGGCTAAAATGCTTAAGAAAAACCACATCTTTGTAATATACATGACATTAAATTAACCCCCTCAGGGATGCACTGATAAGTGATTGATGATAGCAACTATTTATTGACACACGAAAAGTTTTATGACTTATGATTGCTACTGTTATCAGTCGAGTCGGTATGCTCTATGACCTCTGATAACTTTTCGACACATTTTTATACATTACTTATAGTTAGATAAATGCATTTTATAGCCGACCTTCGAAGTCCTTCATTTTACGGTTTTTTTATCGTCCGGGGGCTAAGTGATAGGGTAAATAAAACTGTTAGTGATTGGTTTCTTTCGAGTGCAGATTAAGTTACAAACCTATTTGAAGAAATCAATACAGCCTGCCCAGTAGCCCATGTTTTCTTGAGGCGTGAACGCCTGAGCCACTCCTTACGTACGTACACGAACTAAAGAGTTCCTAACTCATGTTATGTTGGTTTAGTTAGCCAGTACCAAAATTAGAAATCACGATTGCCTTTCGCGAACCTTCTTGAAGACAACTCTGAGCCACTGAACTATCAACACATATTTTAGAAGGTTTTCACTAGTTTTTACCACGACGAAAACGTACGAGGATTAGAGAAAAAAAGTATTAACTAATAGTTCCGGAAACTAGCGCTTTTAAACAAACCCTTCAACTTTGGAATAATAACACGCTACCATTCATGAGACAATGCGCAATATCTAGGTACCTAGTTATGTGCTAAGTAAAGTTCCTACATAGAATTTGCCATTGTATCTTGAACAGCTTATTGTTAAAGTCAAATTGTTGATAACACCCCCGTTGCTTGTTCCAGGGTATCGCTGCCATACGACAAGATCAGTTCATTCAATACACTATCACATTCGATAACCACTGAATTGACAGTTTTGGCTTATGATGAGGCCACCGCTTCGGATATCGTCGGACTCATTGAGAAAGCTTTTGAAGATTCTGGTAAGGGATTGTGTAGTGTAGGATATCCATTGCCTAAACGAGCAACGATTTTAGTGTGATATCTGATGGAAATCCCGTGCCTTGGAAAGCACGTAAAACCGTTGGTCCCGGTTGTCATTCGAAGAACTTTGACAATCGTTACTGGTAAGCCAGGAAGTTTGACCAGTCTAACAAAGGGGTACCGTGTCGCCCAGCTCCTGGGTTGTGGAGGTCTGATAGGCAGTTGCTTCACGTAAAACACTGATACCTAGCTGAATCTGGTTAGGCTAGAAGCAGACCCCAATATAATTGGGAAAAAGGTTAGGGAGATGATAATGATCTGATGAAAACTACGTAAAAGTATTCAATGCTTGAAATTAAATGGCGTACAAATTATCATCGCCATGTCCTTAGCCAATTCCCAAATATGTTATGGGCGGCAGTGTTGACAGCCTATGCGACCGTCACAACCCGAATAACACGATATTTTCTATTAGACTATGTATCAGACTTTTTGGCTGCTGATTACTCGAAATGTCTGTCAAAGATCTCGAGAACCATTTCATTAGTTCCTGTTGTTATTTATGAATAACTAGCTTTTGCCCGCGACTTCGTCTGCGTGGAATAATAGTTCCCGTTCCCGGGGCATTTCCGGGATGAAAACTATCATGTCTTTTCTCGGGTCCCAGACTATATCTGTACCAAATTTCATTCAAATCGGTTCAGTGGTTTAGGCGTCAAGAAGAGACAGACAGACAGAGTTACTTTCGCATTTATAATATTAGTACGGATAAGGATAATAAGGGCCAATGATTTTACTTACAGGCAGCAAATAACAATCGGGGCATTGCATTTATCATTACTTAATTGAAGTTATCTCAAACAAATGGATAGTTTTCTAAATATAAATTTTAATTAACGTGAAAAATATAATTAGTTCTTTAATTAATTTAAACATTTGAATACTATTATTTGTGTACTATAATTAGTGTTCAAGATAAAATAATAAATATTTTATCTTGAACACTGACTCTCTCGAACAGTGGACTGCAATCGGTCGACGCTGACGATGACCCGGACATTCGAGAAGTGCTTATTTACAACGCAAAGGTCACTATAGAATAACTATTTTTTTTTCATGTTTTAAATAAGCTAGTTGGATTGCTTTTTGTCCCCGTCCACATTAATTATACCAATTTATTATTTTACTAGCTTTTGCCCGCGGCTTCGCTCGCGTTAGAAAGAGACAAAAAGTAGCCTATGTTACTCTCCATCCCTTCAACTATCTCCACTTAAAAAATCACGTCAATCCGTCGCTCCGTTTTGCCGTGAAAGAAAGACAAACAGACAGACAGACAGACACACTTTCCCATTTATAATATTAGTATGGAGTTGATCTGTGATCACTAATGCACATGAAATAAAATCGTGGAGGTATGTTAAGCAGTCACTACATGTAAAACACTGAAGTATTATCCAGCTGAATCCCCCTAGGCTGGAGGCTGACCTTAACATATTTAGGAAAAGGCTAAAGAGATAATAATGTGCAAGTTCAAGTGCGAGTACTCGCACGAAGACACGAAAAGTCACGTTTGTTGTATGGAAGCCCCCTTAAATATTTATTTTTTTATGTTTTTTAGTATTAGTTGTTATAACGGCAACAGGCAAACGGACGGATGGACATCGAATTCTAATTAAAGGATGCTAGCTTTTGCCTGCGACTTCTTCCGCGTGGATAATAGTTCCCGTTCCCGGGGGATTTCCGGGATGAAAACTATCCTATGTCCTTCCTCGGGTCTTAGACTGTATCTGTACCAAAGTTCATTTCAACCAAATTCAGTGGTTTAGGCGTGAAGAAGAGACAGACAGACAGTCAAAAAGAGAGACAATCAGAGTTACTTTCGCGTTTATAATACACACATCAAAAGTGTCTAGGGATATTTTAATTAAACCTAAATAACTAAAATTCTATTAACTTTTTGTTAAGACACCTACACTTTAAAATAAACCTTGTTTAATTGCCTATCTAGTCTGATAATAAACTTTTAGATAAAGTTAAATTAAAAAAAAAAACTTAGAAGAAGAGGAAAAACTCAACAAAATTTCAATTTAGCTTTATTTTTGAAATTTCAAAACCTAAACAACAAAACAATTTTTTTTTCATAAAAATTGTTGAAAACTTAAAATTAATAATTCGTGGATCCACCTAAGACTCTCCTGACACATCTGGAGCGGTTCTGCATACTCAAAACAAGGGGGTCAATATCCTGTTGTGGAGTACTGTCCCAAATCCTGCTAAGATGCAAGAAAAGCTGGTTTTGATGCACAATATCAACAGGGAAATTCCTACGAGCTCTTCTCTGAAGCATATTCCAGGCATGCTCAATAGGATTTAAGTCAGGGGATTGTGCAGGCCGGTCTAAAGCTTGGATAACATGCTGTTGTAACCAACTTGTAACGATACGCGCCGTATGTGGGCGGGCATTGTCGTGCATTAGCTGGAAATTTTGTCCCATTTGCTGTTTGTGGGGCAAGATTACAGGCTCTAGCACCTCATCTCGGTATTTTCGAGCAGTCATATTGCCTTGTATCCAAACGAGGTCCGTTCTACCGCCGAGACGAATTCCTGCCCAAACCATAATCGTGCCACCTTAATATGCATGAACTTGTTGTGGGTGCTGCAGTCGATTCCAACGTCCAGGTTTTCTCCAAACGCGTACTCTTCGCGAATCAGGATGAAATCCAAACCTAGATTCATCAGTGAAAAGCACAAGTGACCATTGAGAATGGTTCCAGTTTTCGTGTGCAATAGCCCATTGTAATCTTCTTCCTCGATTACCTCTCCTTAGTGCTGATACCCAAAATGGCCTACGAGCACGTAGATTGACTTCATGCAGTCGCCTTCTCAAAGTTTGACCGCTTACCAGCAAACCATACTCTCTCTGTAGCCTTTGAACCAATTGCATCGCCGCTGCATTTAGTTGACTTCGTGCAGCATTTACTATGAATCGGTCCCGTACATGTGTTGTAATGCGTTGAAGTCCTCGGTGGCGTTCCACCACTTCCTCCGTGACACGATAACATGACCAAAGCCTGGATATAACACTCTGACTGGTCTTCATGGCTTCAGAAACGGCAATTATGGGACAGTATTCCACAACAGGATATTGACACCCTTGTTTTGAGTATGCAGAACCGCTGCAGATGTGTCAGGAGAGTCTTAGGTGGATCCACGGAATATTAATTTTAAGTTTTCAAGAATTTTTATAAAAAAAAATGTAGTTTTGTTTAAGTTTTGATGTTTCAAAAATAAAGTTAAGATTGAAATTTTTTTTTTTTAAATTTAACTTTATCTAAAAGTTTATTATCAGATTAAATAGTCTATTAAACAAGGTTTATTTTAATGTGTACATGTTTTAACAAAAAGTTAATAGAATTTTAGTAATTTAGGTTTAATTGAAATATCCCTAGACACTTTTGATGTGTGTATTAGTATGGAATTATGGATATCCAGTTTTACCCCTGGGGCTCAGAACCCTAACATGATCTTTTAACCCATCCAAAATGATTTTAACGCTCCAAAAGGATCCATTACAATCCTCGTCCATCCGTTTCCAGAGACAATAAAACTGAAAATAACCAAGTCCATCATCTCCAAGCAACTTCACTCGACCCTGGACTCGGTGGCTGATGAGCAGGAGGCGGTGGAGGAGGTGGCTGCGATCTACGACCTGACCAGACACAACAGCTTCTACGTAGTGCAGCGCAAGCCACTGTTCCAGGACACCTGGCTGGCTGGGGAGAGGGTCTTGTTCTTTAGGGATGCTAAAGGTAGGTAGAAGCAGGGTACGTCTATCCTGGTACCATACGGTGCATACATGGCTTGTACCATAATAGCCATTAACCAGGCTATGGATTGAGCATTTCCCACATAGATTTTTAAGAGTTTTTACCAGGTTTGGTTAAGAATCTACCACAATCTGACAAAAACGCCAACATAGAATTGTAACTTGGGGTAACACAAAAAAAAATTGGATCGGAATACAAATGTCACTTTTGCCGTTTCATCTGTGGTCGGCCGTTGATATGTTGTAGAATTTGAGTTTTTCTAGTGATTTGTGAATAAATTATTAGTAAAAACTTCAAAAATATCATGATATAACGAAATAAAACATGTGGGGAACCATATACCCTAAGCCTGTGAATGCCTCATTAATGTGGGAGTTATAATGTGGTTTCCATTGCCTGGTGATTTAAAATCTTTGTTTTATACTAGGTTTTTGACAACTGATAAACATACTTATATAATTTATAAATACATACTTACATATTATAGATAAATCACACCCAGACACAGAACAAACATTCGCGCTCATCACACAAAGTTTGCCCTGGGTGGGAATCGAACCCACGACCTCCGGCTTAGCAGTCAGGGTTACTAACCACTAGACCAACAGGCCCGTCAAAACATTATTACTGCAGGATTTGTCCGAGGCCTGGTAAAGGGAAAGATCAAACCAATTTTTTCCCGAGTGTAAATAATAATAGCCGCTACTACAAAATAAATCACAAGAACCTTGATTTGTTCCATCTTAACTTTGTCCAGCAATACTGCACACTTGTCGCCGTTGTCCTTCGTCTGCGCAGGGCTTCAGCGAGAGTTTTCTACTCATCAATGCAATTTTTCTTTCCATTACAGCTGCAACAACAGTCGTAGAAGTGCTGAAACGAGTGGTCTACCAGACTTCGGTTCTAGAAGGTGCTAAGTCGGAAGCCGCTGATGACGCCCGGCAGATGAGGTTCCCTCCTGGTGGAGGCTACCACATTGTGCTGTCTGTGGTGCATCCCAGACCTGATGCATTGACGGTTCAGCTTGATGCAGGAGAGGCGGTTGAAGGTGAGTGGAAGGAATGGGGACATTTAAAAAATGTACTTAAACAATTTAGCTATTGTAAACTGTGGCGACATCTATCACCGAACTCGTGAACTACAACTAACATTCTACATCGCGATATAGTTTTGGCGACATTAGCACAGATACAAAATCCCGACTAGAACCGTCGGAATTTTGGCGCACCAGACTCAACACCCGTCTGGCCGGAGAATCCTCCCTTTTCAACGGTGGATGAGGGACTTTCCACTAGGTTACATTTTGAGCAGAGTGTAATTGCTCAAGTTAGGCATGTGTAGCGCTTCTCATTCATAGACCAGTTTTACAAAATCTCCTTTGCATAGTTGATAAAAGTAACAATAAATTGCTAGAGAGAATTAATCTGCCGCGGGAAAACGATGTTTAAACTGTTTTTTTTTTAAGTTGGGAAATAAGTAAATGACTTCTCCCGCCCTGTACGAGGCAGGAGGGAGTGCCAGACTTTTACTGACTAAAACCCACCCTTGTTCCTTCGGTTGCCCTTTATGTTCCGGGGCGACGGTAATAATTAGAACTGCCGTTGGCCCTAGAGGGTCCTTCATTAAAGTATCAGCGTGTAGTCCATTCAAAAGCTGTGTATAAGCATTGAATGTTAAAAGAAAGCCACAAAGTCCTTCTCTTTTTTTCGTAAATGTATTTTAAGGTACTATATGTGTTTAATATCAGCGTATTCTTTGTCTTCAGATTACATCGGCTCGTTTGTGGATGAGCTGAGCGTACTTCACAACTTTACTCTTAAATCGCAGTGGCTTCATCTTCTAGATTTTGATTTCCAAGCCAAAGAGGTAGGTAGAATTAATTCTTCTTGCAGAAGCCGAGCGATCGCGATAATTTAGCAATATAAACGTCAATTCAAAATACGTCAAGTCAAATAGCGATAGTGCTGCCTCTGTGGAGCAATAAGTTAACTAAAACATGCTTTTTTCGTATTTAGGTTTATAAGAGCAAAGTTAAGTTTTTTTTTTGTTAAAGGTGATATTTAATTAGTTCCAGCGATTGCTAATTTATCGTCATCGTAGCAATCAGTGCGATCGAGCGATTAGCAATCGGTTCATACATAATACGATTGTTTTTGACGTAACGCGCGGAGGCCGCGCGATCTCTGCGCAAATATTGCTGATTGCTGTTTCATAGGTAATAAGCCAGCCGGTTTCAATTCCATGATTTGGGCGTCAAAATGGAAGAGGTAACTTAGCATACAGGTTCTTTTATAGATTTCCGTGCTGGCTCTGTCCGTCCGTCAGCAAGTTGTATGTCATAAACCGTAGTAGGTAGAGTGTTGCTTTTTTACAGAATGTATAGAACATGAGGACACAGTAAGAACTATATAATAATAAAAAATATTGTGGTTATTGTTCTAACGACAATGGTGGAGGTTGATAGCAGTCTTATTCATGTCCAGTTTCACCTTTCGGGTCCTGGACTCTTAAAAATTACATAATGAGCTTGAGATTACTAAGTTAGTATATGTATAGGTGTACCAGTAACTCATGACAAAAAAAAAGTAAAACAAATAATGATTTTTATATGGTATTGTTGTCATGTCATCTGTCAAGTGACATTACGTTTGTTTGTTTACATTTGTTATTTTCATGAAATCTTTAGTAAAAAGTGAAAGAATGACTAAGAAACCACCGCGGTCACAATCCATAAGCACTGTTTATAATGTGTACTGATAAATCTGTAAAGAAGAAGGTGTAGCTTACACGCAATTTTCGATTTTAGACCGCGTGCTTGCGTTGACTGGTTAGTATGACTCGCTAATGTTGATACTTTGTTTCATATCCATTTATATGAGTTTATCATATGTATATATATTGTGTAACGTATAACTTTGGCTTATTACAGGGGCGTGTACTAATACTATGCGACGAATTATTGCAGAAGACAGATAAAGAAGGCTTATTCTGATATATAATAACTAATAAGACATAGGCGATAATTCTTTAATATTCTGTAATATTTCTGTAAAGTTTCATCAAAATCCGTTCAGTAGTTAATGCGTGAAAGAGTACCAAACAAAAATACATACAAATCTTTCCTCTTTATAATATTAGTATTGTTAATAAACAATAAATGTAATATTTTTTTAAGGGAAAAATACAAGTATCAAAACATTTTAATCCTTTTTCCCCAGTGTTGCTCTCATCATATTTTATTTACCATTTTTGTCATCAGTTACTGGTACACCTATAATTTGAAATTTAATATTTACCTCTTTAGACACTATAAAAGTAATCAAAATATTCTTTCAGATAAAAGACACAAATGAATGGGGCCGCCACTTCGCGGTCCGCCAAGACCGGTTGCACTTATTACTGACAAAGTTAGAAGAGCGCATGGCGACGCACGTGTCGGAGTTGCCCACTATCAACCTCGCGCTGTACGCCGTGCCGTGCGAGAGGGCGCCACTCGTCATATACGATAGTAACGGTCAGTGTGTTTCTAAAAATTCTATGAAAAAAAAAACATTTTCACTGTATTTTTTTTTAATTTGATAATAATAGTAATTTAATAATTACCTACATTAGTACATTTCCTGAATGTTCACAATTAAAAACGTTTAATTGTATGGTTCTTTATTTTGCTGAAAATATAAACGCAAATGTAGTAATGGTAATATGTAAATGTAGTGTGTATATTTTACGTGTCCAGACGTTGTTCTTAATCTGGGTCCAACATGATTACCTGTGGTTTCTTTATTATACCAGTTATTTGATACATTCATACACGTATGATGCTTCCTATAAAATATAAAAGCATCATGCATACCCATATCCACCGTATTATGTTCTGCAGACAAAAAGGTCCAATCCCACGTGCAAGCATTCATGTCTCCGAAGTGGGGCGGCGTGATGCTGAGCGGGCCGAGCGAGGCAGACTGTCGAGACAGCCGCCCCGTCTGGGCGCCCAACGTCAGGGTCGTCATGGGCACCTTCATATCGCAGCTCAGGAAACTGCTGGGGATTACTGATGCGGTGAGTTCAAAAATTCATAGCTGTATTATCACTTAGACTATTTACAGACATGAATTAAGAGTCGGTCGGTAAAACAAAAAATTAAGGTAAAAAATTTAGATTTAGGCCTTGGCAGATGACAGACTAAAATGACAGCGCCCAGTCACTAGCATGACGCATGCATTAGCACCATTTAGCTTAACCATTTGAAAGGGAACCTAATGATTCGCCCCATTTCGGAGACAAGAAGTATCTAAAGAGGGGCGGCGTGGGGCTGTGAGAGCCGAGCGTGACCGACTGTCGCAAGGGACTGTAGTTAGTGACTCAGACTGCTAATTTGAGAGTTTGATTCGCTCTCAGGACAAATCTTTGAGTAATAAGCATGATTATTTGTCCCGTGTCTGAGACTAATTTATTTATAATATACTCGTATGAATTTATTTATAAATGTAAGTAATGTATTTTCACTTGGCTGGTTACAATGGTACCGGTTATGCCTACTATGGAATTAGATGGCATGACCGTTTCTGAGTTATCCCAAGATAATTATAGGAACTTCATTATCTAACAATTACACTATTTTAATGAAGACAAATCGTCCCTTTCAGGAACACGTAGACGGCGCTCACATAGAACCTTTGCGCTCGGTGACTCCTCGCCAGTGGGAGATAGACAACCTGCTCCGCATCAGGACCTTGGAGCAGCTCATATCAGCAGAGAGGACGCTGCAGTCTTTAGCGCAGTTACTGGGTAAGAGCTAACTGTCAAATTATCTCAGTAAACTTTGAACTATAACTAATAACTTTAGTTAATTGTTAATTTGTTATGTATCTGTGGAGGCTTGTAATTAGCAACATCATTATATATTTTTGTTACCTATTATTATATTATTAGTCTGTAAGCCTTCTTAAAACTAATAAAATAAATAAATAAAATAAAAAACATTAGTGATAAGGTTCAAAATCTATTACAGTTTGACAGACTGTAGTTTAGTAGCTTGATGTGCTAGCGTCTGTATAAGATAAATAATACCATTCACATGTTTGTTTTACCATACTGAATTGTCAATCCTAATTATAATGTATTTTAGTTCCAAATCTAGACTACTAACTACTAATATCGTAAAAGGGGTAAGTGACTATGTTTGTCAGTCACGCTATCAAAGCAAGTAAACAGATTTTGATGGAATTAGGCACGGAGTAAACTTGAACCGCAAGGATGCTCACTCATGTTGATACTTAATCAGGGACTTCCACAAACCAAGCTCGGGCTTTACAATAGGGATGACGACTGCTTTATAAAAATAGCATTCTGTTTAGTCTGTCTGTTAAACCGACCAAAAATACTAGACACATATTGTTTGCTTGATCAGTATAATAAAAAAAAAAAAAAGATAAAGAGCAACAAAGTTCCGGAGTGGGGGCTAGTGAGTGAGGTCAGTGTTCAGTAAAAATTGTACCTAAGCGTGATTTTCTGTTTACGAGAAAAAAGAAAAGAATACGTGTCCAAAATTTTTTGATAATCTATCTGAGGGACTAATAAGTTTTTTTTTTTTTCGTCTTCCCTATTATATATATTTATTTTTCTTCCCTTCCCAGGTGAAATCTCAAACATAGTGATCAACGATGAGGTAGGCGCTTCAATCAACTCGGCGGTGGACAGTATTCAACAAGCCAGCCACCTGATGAGCAAGGGGCACCTGGTGGAGGCCTACCAGATGTCACAGAGCGCCTTCCTCGCGGCCGAGACGGCGTTCATGGAGCCCAGTCTCTTGGCTCTGCTGTACTTCCCTGATGATCAAAAGTAAGGAGGATTATCGTGGTTTTGTGGAGTGAAGGGTAGATGGTCCTTGCATGCAGGTAGTGGGTGCCCGATCACAGTTGTACAAACAAATGAAATGAGTGATGAAAGTGGGCCTTAATTAGGTATTGTTACTGCTGTTGTGGTTAAGAACTCTGCATTTATATAAGGAAAAAAGAATCGATTGATCCTGTTTTTGTAAACCCTACCTTTTTAGATAGTCCATTTAAACTTGACTAATTTGAATTTAGTTTGTAATAAGACATTTACAGTCTTTTTTTACACTGGCAGTGATACGACTGTCATTTTTACAATACCTTTGTTTTTATTTGTAGGATTAAATAAATTAAATTGCATTTTTTCAAATTAAGTTTTCTACATAGTTTTCTGTTATTTCGTAGGTACGCGATCTACATTCCATTGTTCCTGCCGATCATGTTCCCGGTTGTTCTATCACTGAAGAACTTGCTGCTATGGTTCAGGGGCAAGCCTATCCACAAGGAGAAGACGGACTGAACAAGCATTTATTTAGTTTACTAGTTAATGTGAATAAATTATTTTTAATTTATAAGGTATTTTAATTCTACTTTTAGGTAGATGTTTTGGTGGTAGTAATTGAAGGTCTTAAAGTATGAGGAACATGGTGGATACTCGTGGATCCTCATGGTCTGTTGATAACGGAGGATCTTCCAGCCAAATTGGTGATGTTTTAGTTGGTTATTGCACAACACACAGGTTTTTATGCCAATGTCACTACGAACTTTGATTGCGCGATGTAGAAAACGCTAGTTTTTAGTTGTTTTGTAACGGTATACATGTCGCCACGTTGAAAATAATAGTCCGAAGGGGCGTTAACTCATTGAAATAAAGTAGCAATTAGAAGTTACCGGTTAGTGGGTCAAATGGCTGACCAATAATATAGCAGCTTAGAATGCGTTGCATTGTTCTGGGAAGAATTATTTTGGTATAGTTAAAGGTACGTTACAAATGGATCGTTACTCAGAATTCATGCAGATTGTGAAGGTTGTGGATCTACTACTAACTAATAGTGAAATTGCAATTCTTAAGAGCCTAGTTCGGATACACGTCAATAAATAATACAATACAATTAATAAAACGAGGATATTGCTTCAATTATATAATGTATCATTATTAATACTTGAGGTACTTAATCAGAGTTGGAATCCGATCAAAACATTAATAACTAACTATATTACGATATCATTGTGCAGAAAATACATTGTGTGTTGTTCAATTATATGTAATTTAATCTAATTTTACGCCTATGTGCTGAGGATGGACTTAACGGCTAGCTTGTCTCGCTACAACGCCCAATATTCATTAAGAAAAAACTGCCAGAAACTAGAAATTTCTTTAGTAGGTATCGTAGGGGATCATAAATCTAAAGATAAATGGCCCGTTTTACCGCCTTCCCGGTTGAATTACGGTTAACTTATATGGCCAATAATTGTACAGCAATTTTGTGAGCTCGTAGATCCTTACTGGGTAAGGTCGTTCTGTGTCATGTATAAAATTTTTGACTAAAGAAATCACAAAAAATGACACGAACATACAATAAGACAAATAGTCACAGTCGACGCTAAGTCCGTCCCCAGTACATTTAACTTAATGACTATTGAAGTGAACTTGAAATGTAAACGATGATTGATATGTGGACACGTCTTTTCAACTCAACCATTATCTATAATACAAAAGATTACTGTCTGCCTGTCTCGTCGCTTACAAATGAGGTATATTTTTAACAATAATCACAAACTGGTTTTGAGAATGTCAATCTTGGAGAGACTAAATGAAATCAGTGTTATATAATTAGCAGATCAAAAATTCGCAAATTGTATAATATTGACGCAGCTTTCGTAAAATCGTAACACCGTGCATTGTTTGAATGGGTTGTAATAATATAGTTCAGAGTTTGACTCCTCTCTCGATATTTATTTCTGGTTTTACGGTCCTGCTTATAGGTCACTTTATACTTTAACAGATCAAAATGAGAGCTCCATCTTTTATCTTTCTATATTTTTGGTATTGTAAAGATACTCATAGCATAGATTCTTGAACACCTTATACTTATTCTGGATATGTACCGATCACGTTCACTGCAAAGGACACATGCGAATTTACTGCATAACTTGTACACGCACATTTTTTTTTGCAATTACGTAGGCAGGCAAATAACAATTCAGAATTAAATCTTCGATTTAAATCGGTACATATCTTACATTAATTTATCTACTAACGAAGGACAATTCACACGAGTTATCTAAATATATTACGATTCGTTCCAATCGGTTTCCGTGAGCATGGCAATGTTTTCCCCTTTGCCCGGCAAGTAATCAAACTCCCAGAGGGAATTAGCCAACACTAAAGTCTCTCCTTCTGACAACTCAAAGTTCAAAGTGTAGCAGTCGTCCTCGCAAGGAGTGCGCGGTCTTAACTGCATGAAAGTCTTTCCTTTCAACTGCGACATGATAATCAACCCAACATCGAGCTCCAAATACTTATATCTATGAGTATCATAGTTCTTAGACAAAAGTAACCAATTAAAGTGGGAAGGAGGGATATGAGGGGACAGGAAATAAGGTCTAGGTGCGAGAATCCTAAAAGACTTAACGGCACGAATGTCGCAATTCTGAAAGTGGACAAACCAACTCGGTATGTCGGTGTTCGTAATTCTAGAAACTATTTCTTCCAAGTCCATAGGCTGACGCCCGATTCGTATGTTGGTCAGGATTCTACAAGGAACTGAGTCACGGAGACGGTCATCGTCGCTGATCAGGCCAGTCAGGTTGAGTTCATCGCGTGAGGACCAATCGTAGTGGGCATCCACGACGATAACCGGCGCCCCGCGAAGGAGATGATGGTTGAAAACTTCGTTGTATGAGGTATCAGACAAGCGCGCAATGTTTTCTGGAAAAATTACAACATCTTAATGAAAATTTTATCTAAAGGAACTCGCATTACCTATCTGGTTCCTATCAAATACTAATTGAACAGATCAATAATATGCAATAATATAAATTCAATTCATGTAACGGCAGATGTTTGATAAATGTAAATGAGACACGCCTGCACAACGAAGTTACTATCTAATTTGAATGGAAATTGGTTTCATTCCGAGTCTATGGCAAAAAACGTAAGCTATTTTATTCAAAGTCAATAAATCCCTTGAAGACCTTGAAATACCTTGATCAACTAAATAATTACAAGAATAAGTTAAGAATTCATGAAATTGTGTTATCTAATTTAATATTTTTTCAACTGCATTCGACCGACGTCAAATAGAATTTCCCTAAATTAAGTTTAATTTCTATTCATCAAATTACTCGTTTAGTTAGACCAAGTTTGTGACTTTTGAACTGAACAGGGTCATTCAACTAAAACAGGCAGGATTTAATGTATATGCCCAAAAAGTTGAATCAAAAAACGGTAACATATTGCATCTACTTTCTTATATTTATTGTAAAGATATCAATTATAAAACCACATTTTAATCAACTACCCTACTATCCAACTTTTTGCTCTCGTGCACAATGACTTAGAGTTGTATATTTTTATGTTGTGCGTTAAAATTTTTGTAAAAAATAATGTCTTTGTGTACAAGAGCATTACAAATGATGAGCCTTCGGCGGTCAATATCAATCAATCCGATCATACGTAAGTAGGTAATTACACGATCTATGTTTTACAAATAATTAAAATTATTACTACATGTGCTTAGAAATAGTATGTATTGCAAATACATAAAAAAGAAAAACTAAAATAAAATTATAATGTGAAATAGATAGGTACTGCTAGTGCTGCTACGTATGCATAGGAATTGAAGACTTTTTCAACAATCTTTTTCCGTCATCCTAGCCATCTGAGAAAAAGAAAAGAAAAATTGTTTTAATGCAAGCGAATGCACAAGTTATATTTCTGAAGGCATTTACGCTTATAAAATAATTTTGTGATCTTTCCGAGCAGCCTTTTATTTTCCGAAACGTTTAGGTGCATTATATCTTTCCCTAATACCGCAAGATAGTTGAAGCAAGCGTAATCGCCAACAATTCAATAATATTTGCAAAAACTATTAGTACTTACTGACTGCTTCACAGGCTATGCAATCCGTAGTTGATGCTCCTCCATCCACGTTAGGCGGTTCCGCTGGTCGAGCGATCATACACTTGTTGTGGTACAAAGGGGTCCAGTCCCACACAGGTAATAATTTGATAAGGACAATTCTGGCCACCGCCGATGCATGCCACTTGAAAGTATCCGTCTGGCTGACTGTGTATCCAATAGCTATCCCCATAATTAAAACCAGTACCACCCTTGTCCACCGCTTGATTGTAGCTTTTCTCACGGAATTAGTCAAAGGTCGACAAATTAAATCCATTTCTTCATCACTCATGCCAGCTTCCTTACAATATTCGTAAAAAGAACGCACTTCCGAGTTAATTAACTCGAATTTTTCACGTTGAGACATTTTTGCCCCGTTTTTGAGACTCATCTTGATGACCTAGTCCCGCGGCGATCAATAATAAACTCGACGGTTTTATTGATAGGAATGAAATTTCGCGCGCGCGCGGAAAGGTCGATTAGATTTTAAATGTTGCAGCACTGTAGGAGTCAATGACACAGCAACATTATACTCGACTATGCAATTGCACATCCCTAAAAATAAATAGAAACCCTAATTTATCTTTGTTAAAAATATTGTGCAAGACAAAATTCTATTGTTTGATTGTTTTGTAATCCAATGAATTTTTTACAAACTAAACAAGATGAAACTTACTATTTCGTATTTTCATTATCACTGCAGCAAGCAACTATGGTTTTCATTCAGTTTTTTCTATTTTGGTTTATGACTATGGTTTTGTTGGTCGACCTCTAATGAGTTTGTTTTTTTTTATTTTTTAGCTTGGCAATACCAAAAGTCAAATACTCATCCGCCATATTGAAAGTTCTTAAGTGGGAAGTTGGTCAAACGCTGACCCTATTAGTTATTTCTTTTAATTGTATGACGGTAATAAGTAAAAAAGTTATTACAAAAATTTCTTACACATTTAGTGATCTATTTGTTGTGATTTGAATATATAAAAGTGCGTTTATACAAATTTGCAATTCGCCTAATGAATACGTCACAGCGCCATGTTGTATTCCTGCGCTGATTGCAGGCACGAGAAATCTGCCAACCCGTTTATTTTCCGGGATTAGTTCCCGAGAATAAATCGAACTGCGATTTTGTACTCAAATATATTTTAATTTATATTTGTTGGCAAATGTCAAACAACTTTAGTGGAATAGATGCATCCCTGTCGTCGCATTTTGAGTGCTAATTCCTAATATCTACTGCATTTTTGTGCATCCGCGAAAGTTGAAAGGACTGTGTTGTAAAAGAAAGAAGTGATAATTAGCCAAAATTCCGGTCCCTACGCGCAGACGAGAAGGTGCCTACCCGCCGGGGCAAGCAGGCGAAGAAGCAGACATGAATAACAAGCGTAAAAACCGCCAAGGGCCGCCGAGGTAACTACCATTTACCATCATCTTTGAGCATCGAGCTGACATGTCTTTGTTGTTGGGGCTAGTGCCCGCTTAGTAGCGAACATTTTGTTGTCACGTTGACAGATTTTAGGAGGTTGTTAAGCATGGATACGCTGACATTGTAAACAAAAATGAGATGGTTCAGATTGTGCGGTGTTGTGTGGTGTGAGATCGGCGCGTGCGATGCGGCGCGTCGCGGCGCTCTAGTCTAGATGTTTGGCCTACTTTTGCTCCGTACTCGATACGATTAATATAGCCGTCTGATCAGCTGTTGGCGATCCCAGTACGCTAGTCGCAAACTGTACTAATTATGAACTGCAATTTACTATCTAAGCTCCATATTGCAAACTGTCACTTTCATTCTAAATTTTGTTGAAACAACCAGTGAGTAGACAGCAGGTCGTGTTTGAAGTGCCGTTCTGTAACATTCTATAATAGGAAGTAAGGTAAATGCTTTTATTTTCAATCACTTTCACTAGTTTGTACGATGGTGGATATAATTACTGGCAAAAGTCCAAAGTTCTTAATTAGAATTCTCTTATTGCTGTTAATTTGTGTTTAGTGTTGGTTATACCATTTGTGAATTTTAACTGTGATTGATAAATTTTAATGATTATTACTTAATACATACTTCTCATTATTGTGTGGTAAGGTTAAAAGTTTATTGTCCGTAACTTTGTGTTCCTCATCTAAAGAGCATAGATGTTTACCATTAATTCCATCTACCCTTTTTGAGCAAGAACTTTCTAATTTGCGCAGTGCATTTATTCTATAATTTCACCCAATAAATGAGGATTATAGTTAGACGTTGATGTGTCCATGCTAGTCATTGTCGTGGATAATTGTTGTAGCAATGATCTAGATAGATCTATGCATTTCACTTTACAATTACCAGTAACTTCACAATAATCATGTATGGGAAGTTAAACTTGTAATTCCCTTTATTTTTCAATCATCAATGAACTTACTCTGTATGTTCAGATATATTGATGAGATAAGAGTTCTATTTTATGGTGTTTTTAACCACACAACATTGATAGTTTGTTACTAACCAATAGATGTTGTAATGTTCGAATTACTTTACGATAACCTCTCAAGTGTTATGTGGTAACAAATTAACAACATTGTTGTTGATGTTAATTTGTCTCTAACATTGTGTAACTGCAGTTGTTTCTAATGTTTTAACATATTCCAACATCATTAAAAATGGCATAAGTATATCTTTTGTTCTTAACTTGAGGCTTGTAGGGTTTATATGTTGACGAAATTATGTAAAATGGATCAAGTTTAAGTATTAAAATAGGAGCCAGTGACAAATAAGTACAGATATTTTTGATACAGTCTTAAACGCATAATCCTTGTCAAAATATCACCAAAATCATAATGTTATCTTACATCAAACATGTAATTATATTTTGCTACACATTGTTTAAGTAATTAACCTACAAATCATTTATGTTTTATTATTTTTCTTTATCTGTACATAGCAAAACTTTTTGCTATCTATGGCAGCAATTTTTTTTATAACATGAGTTGCAATGCTGACTTTCTAAGAAAATATGATGATTTGCAACACAAATGAGATGGGTTTTCCATATGTGGTGTATATTTTTTGTAATCTATGAATAACTACTTCCTGGTTGTATTATGGTCAAGTGATTAAAGCTATCATGATGGTTTCTGAGTTACAACTTTCGACTCTTGCCTATGATTAGCAGGTCTATGGTCAGGCCCTCTTATTGCCAATTACAAAAGGCAGCGGGATTGTGGTTAGTTTTAAATTGATCATCAACTTTTTTTATCATGCATTCATTTGTCAACATACTGATAAATCAGATGTGTTGAGTCAGCGTTTTCTCATACATTGTTTTGATAACCTTATATGTTAATCATTAGAGTGACTAAATGTTTTTTTATTATTAATATTCACTGACACAATTTTTGTTATAGCAAGTTTTTGGAATATCATAATTTGTTGCTAGATTACCTCTTGCTTTTGATGTCTACCCTTTCCTTGCTGCATGTTATATCCATCTAAATCAATTTAATTAAGTTCATTTAAATAATAAATAAATAATGAACACATGTGATTTGAGACACAATAGAAAGACAATAGCAGCTCGACAGCCGGCTGTCGGTTGGTCGTTGAAAGGCAGAAAAACTTTTACTATTCCAAAGTTTTAAAAGCTATGTTTAGTATTATAGATCCTTTTTATTAATGGGGGGAACTGGTAGAATCTTGATTTATTCTGCTGTCGGCTCAGTTTTCTCTTGTTGTCCCATATTGCATGATGGACCAAATTATTCTAGAATATGTATATCTAAAATATGTAAGTACAAGAGCTCCACACAGAGTAGAAAGAAGCTTATCAATTGGAGACAAGTAAGGAACTAGGTTACATGATGCAGTGGTCACGTTTGATTGATAAGATAACACACTGATTATGTACCTACCAAGTTTTCTCAATATTGTTATTTTGGCATTGCAAGTGTGTAAAAAGTTTTGGATGATGTAATAGTAATATTTCAGTTAAATACTAAGTTTCTCCACGGTATTATAGGTTTCCGTATTTAGTGTAATTAACTTTCTTGTTGTAATTTACTAGCAAAATATGTATAGGGACATCCCATTAGTGACACATTAATCCTTCGAACAAACGTGATTTGAGGCACAATAGAAAGACAATAGCAGCCCGACAGCCGGCTGTCGGTTGGTCGTTGAAAGGTTAATGATACTGTTATTATTATTGTTGTCAGCAAATATGAGACTTATGAAAACAGGCTTTTCATCTCCTATATTTAGCACTAGCTGTCCCCTGCGGTTTCACCCGCATTTTTCGTTACTGCTCCGCTTCCGTGGGTCGTAGCGTGATGGTATATAGCCTATAGCATTCCTCGATAAATGGACTATCTAACACTGAAAGAATTTTTCAAATCAGACCAGTAGTTCTAGAGATTACCCCCTACATACAAACTTACAAATTTTACCTCTTTATAATATTAGTATAGATTAGTATAGATAGGTATTCATTTGAATGGGACATAGTACGTTGTTGTTTCTTACTGTTCCTGGTTTCTTAGTACTTCTTAAAAAGCTTGTATTACACTTTGATAGTCATAAATCTGATAATCAGAAAATTCAGTCCAGTTATCCAGTTACTGGATTGTGAGATTCAGGCTGTGGCTCCGTTTAGAACTGACACTGACATTTGCAGCATCTTCGCTAATACTGATAGCTGACTCATTTTGGAAACAGGATTGGTATCTGAAGACTTAGACTTTACTGCTTCAAAACATTGCATTACAACAGCGTGGTATTGGCAGAATAGTTGACATTGGTTCTGCTTGCCATAATATAAAAATAGAATTGACATCTGAATTCTAAAAAAAAATATTAATTACTAGCTTTTGACCGCGGCTCCGCTCGCGTTAGAAAGAGACAAAAAGTAGCCTATGTTACTCTCCATCCCTTCAACTATCTCCACTTAAAAAAAAACACCGTAATTCGTCGCTCCGTTTTGCCGTAAAAGAAAGACAAACATAGAGACAGACAGACACACTTTCCCACTTATAATATTAGTATGGATTATTTCCAACTACTTATCTAATGACTTCAAAAACATCAACATCACAATACCATTACCAAACACATTCTTTAACAAAAAATGTTTGGAAAGTGACAATGGTCTGCTTATCAGGCTAATAAAGAAGATTATTAATGACCCGTCATTTACAAGTGTTGCTTGGCATTGAAAGTAAATCATCCACTTCAGTTTTTGTCAACAATTTCTTTTTAGTTTACGTTACAAGAGTTTGTATACCTAGATATTTTTTTACCAGTTATCCATACTAATATTATAAATGGGAAAGTGTGTCTGTCTGTCTGTCTGTATGTTTGTCTTTCTTTCACGGCAAAACGGAGCGACGAATTGACGTGATTTTTTAAGTAGAGATAGTTGAAGGGATGGAGAGTAACATAGGCTACTTTTTGTCTCTTTTTAACGCGAGCGCAGCCGCATGCCAAAGCTAGTTGAGTCATAATTTTGACATATTTGAAATGGGGTTTTTCAATTTGATTGTTTATTTATGAATGTTTAAGAAGTTACAGGCTAGGATCACTATTGTTTAGGTTCAATGCTCTTGTAGACTTTATTTTAGATTGATGCTCAAGAATCTTGATTGAAATACAGAATGAGATGGACAGTTTCATTCTAATTTATTGATCAATCTGCTTTAATATTGAACTTTGTTACACAGGGAATGATGTAACACCTTTTTTATATTTATGATTATTTAAGCATCAAATCTAATATGTAAGAAGTTAAGAACCAAATGAACATGGATTTATCATTTTTTCAGTAGGCTTTACATGCACACTGGTCTATGTTAAAGTCCATTTTTTAATGCTTCATTCGCAGTGTTCTGGCACTTAATTATAAATTTTATTATAAAGTTAAATTGTTGCTAGCTCTACTTTGAACCTACTGCCTTGTGCTTAGGATGCAATAGTGCCTTACTGACACGTCTTAAACTCATTATATTATCATTTACTTGCCTGCATATTACCATCCTTACCCTACTTACATTTTATTTATCAAAATATGCTTGTACCATTTTTGTATGGAGCATGTTAGCACAGTTGCATTACCGCTGGGTCACTTCGAAACGAAAAGAAACATTTTTAATAAAAACGTGGTGACGTTTAAGCTTAGCATTGCTGCTAAGCTTATCATCGTCAAATAGCGTCATACCGTGGCTGGGCCTCTCCTGACATTGATACAAAATATTATAATTTAATTAGGTAATTAAATAACCAAATGCTACATAACTCCTTCTACACAGCTCTTGAATTCAGACATGATGTAAGATTGATTATAGGTTGCACTGCATGCCTAGGCATACGATTCTAAGGTCAGCACTAACAGCTGTAAGTCGCTGTTGTAAACTGATGTCTGTATGATTGCATGTCGGCTTTAAACATAGCGTGCCCTTCAATTATGTCATTATGAATTTACCATAATATTTTGCTGCAGATGCCCCTACAAATAAACAATAAGCAAATCATGAGGGTTGGTTTGATGGGTCACAAAATATATTTTTGAAGGATTTTGGGGGAGGTGGTTGCCTAGGACTGGGGCTGGGCTAAAATACAAAAAAAAATTACTTCCTTAGACACTACCTATTTCATTTATATTTGGTATTTTGGTATCTTTGCATATTTAGACCTTTATCATATTTGAGTTTCTGTTTTATTACTCTTGTTATCTTTTTTGATAAATGGGCTATTCCACACATTTTTTTCCAATGGAAACAATGGTTCCTAAGATAAACCTGTTCAACCAAACAAACAAACTTCTATTGTTATTATAGATAACTTTGGCTTTCTAGTTTCTCTCAAAGTGACAAAAATAGTTGTTAATTACTTTCATTTTTTATTACATTTTTGATTTGCTTGTCACTCAAATGCGATTATTTTTGAGCAGTTTTAATGTACTTCCTTCTCTAATCCTTGAACCTATAGTTTGCTAAATACACTTAATAAAAAAAACACATTTACTGACATTCCACAATAAATTTACCATTTATACAATAGTGGAATCTTCATCATGACTACAACCTATTTGCTATGTTACAACAATGCTAGATCACGAATAGACATCGGACTTGTTATAGGTCAAGGGTAAGCAGTGCCACTGTTTGATGACAACGTCATAATTCATTAATATTCACGTCCTTATATTACATCATAGAAGACCATTGAGCTCAGTATTTATTACCTCGTTTATAGAATTTTTGTTTTTGAAAACATGCAGGGTTCATGTGAGGTAGAGAAGCGTTGGGTGGTTGGTTATAGATTCTCTGGAACTGGCCTGAATGAACACACAATGCTCTAATCCATTCAACTTTTCAACGAACAAGCGACAGCCGGCTGTCGCGCTGCTATTGTATTTCTATTGTGTCGCGAATCACGTGTATTTGAAGGTTTAATAGGTAGTGCAATGGTGAATTTTTCTCTTTAATAATAGTTGAAAATCCAGACATAACTATTAATTACTACCTGACCTTGACAGACCTTGTCCTTCTCGTAAAAAAGAACACTATTTTGATTTAAAAATTATCTAAATCTCTTTCTTTTCTTAAATTTATAAAAAAAAAACTTACACAGATTGCAATGAACAATAAAAAGAAACAAATAGCCAAATCATTGTAGGTAGTCGTTTTCGAATTTTGCGCTTTGTAGCAATGATGAGAGTTTACAAGTAAAACCGACATAAAACTTCTACATATAAAAACAACTAAATCAAACAACAAATCAAAATTTCATTTCACTTAGCATTGCAATTCCTAGCTAATCATGCTAGCTTTCGCTAAAGTATGTTAATCACTTACCAGTTTAACCAGCCGAGGTTGTATATCAATATTTAATTGTGCATTCTTTGCTTGGCATTCTGCTATAACTTGCAACGTAAGCTTTCTGATAGTGAAATCTTCATGAAATAAATTAGAAGATATGCGTCATAATTTGATAAACCTGTACTTGCAGACATAAGGCTCTCGACAGTCTTTGAAAATTATAGTTAGGCACCTTTAGATAACGTAGGTTTTGTATTGGCTGGGTGTACGGTCAGCAAAGTAGATAAGTATGCAGGGCCGTTATCTACAATTGAGGTTTTCTTGAATACCAATTAATGTATTCTAATGAAATATTCCCTAATTGAAGAACTAGTCAATTTCTACTATAGTTCAAATTTTTATTAGAAAATATCCATGGGTTTTTGAGAAAACTTAAACTATCTGACGACCCTGCATACTTATCTACTTTGCTGACTGTACTACTAAAATAGTTGTACAAACCAAGATATCTGCCATTTAAAACAAGAAACCTAATAAGTCAGAACCCGGAATACAAATCCGCACGTGTGTAGGATATTAACAGAAATATAATAAAGTGTCGCTAACTAAAGTTTTGCACAAACTGCCATCCTTGACCTTGAGACAACAATAAAACCTTATTTGTGAGACTAGCCAATGCCAAACCGGGTTTTACATTTCACGTTCATCATATCAGATTTCAAAGTCCCTTTATTGTAATGTAAAACTTGGTTTGTATTGAAATTAAGGGCTTGGTTGTATTAAAATGCATGTTTATCTCCTTAGTATTGTTGCATTAGTTGCGAAATGTTTATAATGGTTACCGTGACCCCGGAACATAAAGGGCAACCGAAGGAACATGAGTGGGTTTTAGTCAGTACAAGTCTGACACGCCCTCCCGCCGCACCCAGGACGGGAGCAGTCATTTGATGATTTGACACTCCCAAAAAAAAATTGATGCATTTATGTATTTTAAAAAATCGTCACAAGTATTGCAGAATATCCGTATCTCTTGTCTTTCAGTTTTACTATTGTATCTCAGTCCGCAAAATTGTCATTACCAATGCAATTTTGAAGCACCAACCTTCCTTACCTTTGTACCTGGCTCGGATCGGCACCCAATACTTGATATCATAATCAATACCGCTTGATATCTATCAATCATGCCCGAGAGACAAAAACATTGTTGTATATTTTGTATACACACATCTGACTCGCTTGTGTTCGCTGAAAGTTTTTGTAAAAGGCTTTCAAATGTACTTCGACAGTTTGGTAATTAAAGTATAAAGTTTCATGTTTATCAACGTTGATCAGACGGACTCTCAGGAGAGTTCACCAGCCGAAATTTTCGTTAAATAATTCATTTGTAAATACATACAGTAAGACGAATGCGTTGCTTAGCAAGTTCTTCAGCTATGCTGTATATTTGTCGCCGTCGCACAAATGATAAACTACCGTGGTAAAGACAGAGACGGAAAATAGCTAAACCAAAGAACGTGCTAATTAACGTCTGGCAACGTTAACTCAGTTTAATAGTTGGTATTACAAACCCCATTCGAAAATACGCTTATAGTATTACCGACAAGGCAAGAGACTTGAGCATAGTACTCCCATCATAGAATGTTCTTGAGAAAGTTGTATTTATAAACACTATAAGGCAGACTCAGCTGAGCAGTGAAAGTCATTGCAAAAGCGATAATTGTTCCATTATAGTTGTTGGGAAGTCTACATAAATTGTTTTACGGCAATACTTAGATTGCGCTTATCACTGGAAAAGCAATACGTAACATTATTATTACGTTACCGTTATTCGGTCTAAGCGAAGTTCTGATATAAAAGCTTTTCCTTATAGGATTTACAAAATCCTGATAAATTGTATATAGCAATGAAACCACAAAATCATGAGCTATAAATTGCTTATTGTTGATATTTGATACCGTTGCAATTAGAAGATTCTTAGGAAATTAGTCATGAACTGGTTTTAGAACATGGTCTTATCATTACCATTTCAAAATAATAATCTAATACAAGAATGCTAATTTTTGCGCGATATTTCCCTTAAACGAAGTCCTAAGTTTTCGTGGCCGAGCGTGTTTGCATGACTTTGTGAAGGAAATTAGTTCGATCACCTTTTTCTAAGCTAGACAATGCATCGTGGTATGTATGGCTATTTCTCAGTGCCTGAAGAACAAATTTTCCTCAGTTAATTTAACTCAAGTGGCATGATGTAACCGTTCGACGTGCTTAAGACACGTAACAAGCCTGATGCGAAAAGTCTGCGCACTGTAGAACTCAAGGGCGTCGCTTTTCAGTGTAGGGCAATGACCGGTGTAAAGTAAATACTGAAATCACATGATTAGCAGCACGGTAGATACTTACTTCAATCCCCTTTTAAAAGATAAACGGTTTATTTTGATCCTGCGTAGATTTTTTTTCGCCACAACTTAAATATATAATGAATGACTTCTGTTTTAACCTTTGTTAAAACTGAATGTTACGTTGTCATCTATACGTCTTTAACATGTTTTGGCACCGAGGTACACCACACAAGATTGCACACTGTTTTAGACATTTCTTAATCTATTTGTCTATTTTTTCTACGTAAAACTTTAATTCACTCAGCCAGATTGTCAGAAATTTTTCTCTAACTCATACCGACATCGAAATAAGGGTCTGTCTGGTTGAGCTCACTGCTACGGTGGCAGTCGCTCTTCTCCGGCGCCGCAGTAGTCCCACATACAGATAAATAGCAAGAATCCTAAGGTCTGTTTGTTACGATCAGGTCACCACGAGGCCGAGTGGTGCCAGAGGGCGTGTACAACAACGCGCACTTCATGCACGCCGCGACGTCGCATGTCGGCGACATCGTGCAGGTGCTCACGCAGTCAGGCAGCCTCTGGGAAGGCGTCTTCAAGACTTTCAGCGCTCAATTTGAGGTAAGTCCATTTTACTAACTGCTGGAGTCAAAAAGATAAAGACTGGGAACGGTATTCGTGAATTTGCACTTCCCGGTCTTCCTCTTCTAGTTTCTTGAATATCACAGACAGAGGTCTGTGATATTCAAGAAATGTGTTCGTGAAAAATATGTCGTAAGATCCTTTATGTTGTACCTTAAAACTTAAGAAAAAATCCTCGTAAAGTTGTAACTTTTTTCTCCAGCTGTTAATGGAGGCAATCGTAAATATTCGCCGATGAGGAAAATTGAAGTCCAAAATAGAATAATAATACATTCTAATGAAAAGTTTAGCCTAAAATAGGTACATTTATGTCTTCACGAAAATAGAATTCTGAAATTGAATAATTTGTTGTTCAAACGGCGTTTTCAGTTTCATGTCACACAATAGCTAACTGCCACGTGCTTTGTTATGTCCGGATTATTGACACGCTAGCCATTGACTGTTAGACATGCATCAAGGTGAAATTTAACTAGTATAAGTAATTTCGATAATAAAATTGCAATATAATGAAATCTAACTGCTCAGATCAAGTTTAGGAACGAATTTTGACCCCTTCAAAATTCGTTCATTCTTGGTGCCCCTTCGACCTTCAGATTGTACGTTAATCCGGTTATCGTGTGTCTGTGAGTCTCCCATCTTCACTCATTAGTCTAAAAGTTCTTACTAAACATTTGGAAAGTCATCGTCTTTTAACTTCGTCATATGATAAGGTGATGTTGATGATCTTGAAATGACTGATAAACGATTCTCGTTCCATCACGATTCTTGGTGTAAACGTGTTTTGCTCAAGTGTTGTGATTGTCGTTGCATAATATCCTTTAGGAAGCCGTACATAAAGATATGTGGACATGGGACCGGTCGTTTCCCCGCAATACGTGAGGTAGTTGAAGACTGCCAACGGAAGGAACCACATCACTACTAAGGAAGTATAACCGAACCAAATGAGCTAACGCCGCAATAAAAACAAGAGTATATCCGTCTATGTCACCGTTACTGTTTAGACAAGATTATTAACTGAATCTACTAGGTACATCGTCGACATTTTTGTCACGCAACTAGCGGCATTTCTCAAGACTTCCGAAGTCTTCGACAAACTTATCAAGGCACGCAATTTGTTTTTTGAATTAAGATAGTGGTGAACTCATCTGATATTGAATTACTATTAAAAGATTGCTAAATTAGAATTCTATTACACTGATTAAGCCCTCAATTTGACAAAAAATATTTTAACTTTGAAAATAAATTGGCACTTAAATAAATATACGTTGTTCTAGAGGATGAATATTAGAATAACAAATCAGGCTCGTTACAAGACACAATTGAAATGATAATGTTATTGTTTTAAATAATTAGGTTAGCAATCGATATCAATTGATTAATTATTTTGTTTGGCTTTTATTTAAACTGACTTGGCAAATGGGTTAGGCTTTTCTTTCAAGTGCGTGCATTAAAAAAAAAACATTGAAACTGCAATGTAAATACTTGTAACTTGTAAAATGTAAATACAGGTAAAATTTATAAACGATCGAATGTTTTAGAATTGCGTGTTCCATTCAATTTGGGAGTGAAACAATACCGATTAGAATGGTATGATGTGTGAACTGTCGCTCGCGCCATTTTAAATCTACCAGGCTAATTGGATTGAGTCCACTCTCGACCCCTCGACCCCCAAGAATTAAAGTTTCCACTCGACCCCTAACTACAGTTTTTTCTCGACCCCTGGGGGGTCGAAAGTGGAGTTTATTTTGAACCCAAATTTTGGTTTCCACTCGACCCCCAAGTACACTTACGATGAAAAATCATCAGTACCGTCTACAGTTGCATACTATTTTGTTGAAATATTAAACATAGTTTCTATATAGTTCTTAATAAACCTCTGTGTTGTTGGAATATTAAACATAAAGTTTCTATATAGTTCTTAGCAAACCTGTATGTACATATTTACGTTTGTGTCTTTATGGTGAACTGTAACAGTTTTATTTTGTCAAAATTCTTATACCTATGGATTCGTACTATTGTATATTTTTTTTCGGTTTTTTATAAAGCGTAAAGTCCCTGGGGTAATTCAGGGTTATATAATGCGCTTGCTGTTAGGTATTTTAATTATAATAGTACTTTTATTAATGGACTCTGTTAGTTTTTGCACCAATAGGTTAGTTAAAGTTTCCGGATCCCTACAAAAAATTAAATCTGCTAAATTGTTTTCTTGTTCATACTTAAGGGCCTGCTTAAAATCTATAGTGGTTTTAGTCTTATTAGCTGAAGCGGTATTTTTTACTTTTGATAAGGATAAAAGGGTGGTGTAGTGATCAGTAATACTAGTGTGTAGGATAACGATAGACGCAAATGTTCTTTGTTTGTTTATTTTCAGCATAAAGTGGTGTAAAAAAAAATTCTATTCTGGTAGGTAGTGTATGTCCAGGTAATATTCCGTATAGGGACAAAGTGTTAAGGTAATTAGTTCTATTTCTGTATTCATAAGAATGTTCTATATCTTTAGGTTTAATTTTTATGTTAATATCTCCCGCTATAATAATATTTTTCTGAGTTTGTAGGGTATCCAGATGAGAACTTAAGGAACTGATGAATGTTTCAGTGTTTGTGTGTGATGGGGATCGGTAAATACATAGTATAATATTATTTAGTATGTCTAGTTGTAAACAGGAAGCCCCGGATAATTTTATTTCTTTAATTTTAGATTTAAGGTTATTTTTTATGTACGCCACTACCCCATTTTAGTTTGGTGTATTAATTTCATAAATAAACACTTAAGTTTTTTCTAATAGTTTTATTATATTTAACATTATCATCATAACGTTACGCCTGTAATTCACAAGAAGTTAAACAAAGGTGTAACTTATAATTACACCCAAAACCTCACGTAAACCTACCCAATATTGCTATCAGCTAAGAACGTATCCAGACACCGTAGTTGCTAGTGAGAAATTCCTAATAGAAAACCTAGATACACACACTGCGTGAGGAATCAGTGCTTCAACAGTTGCACTTGCGTCCACTAGAGCGACGAGGCAGTCTTTTCAAATACCAATTCCTGAATTTCGCCTTTAGTACGTCACTGTACCAAAATATTAATTATCATACTAGGGGACGAGAGTGGACTCAAGGTGCGGGTCCTTTGTATAAAAATCCATTCTCACCCCCTAGGGGTCGAAAGTAAACTAGGTTTAGGGGTTGAGTGGAAACCAATAAGCAAATCTTTTTTTAGGGGTCGAGGGGTCGAGAGTGGACAAAACGGCTAATTGCTGGTTATTTTGGTCATAAAAAGACCTTTTTTGTAAGTTTCTTACTTTGGAAGATGTTGCTGCTCAATTGACTAACCTCTCCAACCGCGTTAGCTAATACATTACGAGTTAAGCTTTAAGTTTAATATTTCTAAAAATAAACCATCACATGATCACAGTCTTGTGTGAGTTAGGAAATGTACAAAACAAAGTTGCAGCGCCACCTGCAAGCCCCTGGGTGCAGCCATGTTATTATATAACCACAAATATTACAGTAGGAACGACCCCAGCCAGCTGACGTAAATGTGCATAGATTCATCCTCAGACTCAGTCTCACCGCGCCCTCTCCGCGGTCGCCTGCCAGTCGCTCGCCAACCGATCTTAGCGCTGCAGAAAAGCTACAGTTTTCTATTACATAATCAATATTTATGACTGTAAACTATATACCTACTTACACTCGTACAAACTGACAAATTACTACCAAGTAGAGAAAATAGGCTAAGTTCCAATAGAAGGCTGATAAGGCCACGGAATTTACGTCCAACCACAGATCTTAAAACATTCTACCCAATGCAGTGCTGATAACCTATTTTAAATACTTAGTTTGAGATTGCATACCATACTTTTTAGCGATTGTTTTGTATATAGCGATATAAGTGCATTAACTCGTAACAATTACGTAATCACAACTGATTCAGTTCATTGACAAAATTATTAATTTATGCGAAATAAAATGCATCACGGTAACGCAGCAGTTTGGTGTTATCAGCGCTTGGCGTGACCCCACGAAACTATGAAATGTAGGTCGAATCAATAAACGCATTGTAGCATGCTTTTGGGCATTTTAACAAGGATTTTAACGTTGTCCTCACCTGCGTGAAGTGTGAAGTGAAGTGATGTGTGTGTGATATTGTGTTTCCCATGAGGGATAAAAAGATACTTACGTTTTTGTGATAGTTGACGATTTTCCATCCTGTGTAGTGGTTCATACGACGCGTTACACAAAGGACATGGCTCAGTACTGGCCAGTTCTTTGAACATGAGTGTTGTAATATGTGAAAAGTGCAATGTAGTGTCGAGTTAGTTAGATTAGCAGCTTATTTGAGAGTACTCTCACCCCTCCGCGAGTGGACATGCGCGGTAAACCACCTGATTTTATGCCTTTCATTTTGAGCTTTAGAATTTATAGGGGTGCTTTTTTATTGCTAATGGAGTAGAAACATTGGCGCCTTGTATTTGAAATGGCGATAATGTTGATTATCGATTTATCCCGGGTAGGGTAGACTAATCTTGAAGATATTTCACACAAATTACTTTTATTGGCAAAATATTTGTAAAATATTTGCTGATTAGATATACAGGTAGGCGTTGTGCAAGTCTTGATTGATGTCCGTCTCATGAGCCACACGGGCGGAGATTCATGGCCCACCGACAGAATAGATGGCGCTGTCGGTCTCAATTCCCAGGGCATTCACGTTAGGGCCCGGTTAGTGTTTCTGTGCCATCCTTTAATACTGATCGATAAATAACAAGACGTTGTAATGTCAGAATACCAATTTATTTTGAACCTAACGCGGTCCTAGCTGGTGTCATTCTTCAATAATTTATTTCTCAAATAGGTGAAACGTGATTGATGTATTAGTTGTATGATTAGACATTTGTTGCAGCATACAGAACTGATTTTTACCGACTTCAAAATAGAGGTTTTTTGTTCCTATAAAACTATGTATTTGTCCATTTATTTTGGTACCGTGTGCTAAATTTAAAACTCTTTTGATAAGAATAAACATTGCTAAAATTACTATGACTATCTATTCAAGCTGTGTAATAAAACTCCCGCCTCCGCTAGCCCTTTGTTTGATGTATCAAATTAAGGAGCCAAATTGGTAATATTGAATAAAAGGGCTGCAAACCCTAGATTTGAACCAGCCCTATAATTTTAATTAGCTAATTACGGAGGGACACTGCAGTAACTCTGCTTAGGGTGTAGGTAGAGATTAAATGGGAGGGTCGGTACGGTACATATTAATGCACTGCTATTAATTGAATGGATGTCATGTTCTTGTTTTGCTATGCAATTTTCTCTAATCACAGTTTTTGTGGTAACTATTGTGGATTATTGTTTCGTAGAGGTAATCTTTGAAAATCCCATTACAAGAAAATTAAAAAAAATATTCGACATAAAGTAACACATTTGGAAGATCCATGGGCTACGTTTTATTGTACCAATGTACCAGGATTTTTTTTTCTTAGACTATTTTTATTTAGCTGCACCGGTTACGGTAGTTTCCCTTACTGTCCCGCTCAAAGTTTCTACCCTCTATTTGAATTCCACTTTCAGGGTGATTGGCAGAAGCTAGTTACTGTTTAGCATGTAGGAGACGCAGTAGTAAAGCGTAGACTTTCTTAGCCTATCCCGTAACAGAACAAAACTCAGACGCACACAAACCAAAAACCTTCTCCCATTTCAAACAAACACCTAAAAATAGCAAAATTTAACAAAACATGCAGCGGAAACAAACGTCGACCTCAAAGCATTAATGTCCGTTAATGCAGCGAAACTGTTGGAGTCAGACGCGGGTCGACCTTCACACGGGCCGCACGTCGAGACGGTGGAAATTCCTGGCCGATGACACATGTTAATTGACTCTTGTTTTACGTTTTATCCAGCCTTTATGAATGCAAGCCAGCGAACTCGGAATGAACGCGTGAACCTGCGCACGCGACGATTTTTGTTCTTTTTTTGTTACGGCAATGGCGCTGATTTGGGTTTGTTAATTTTTTAGAGTAGTTAAATTAACTAGGTGTGTCATGAAATGCAACCGAAAGGCCGCCATTGCCGGATATCGGCTTTTGACATAGCCACGACGATCTAGCTTTTATCATGGTAAAATCCTCCTGGACTTTCCCGTCTAGATAAGATGGGGTTGTGTCAGACTACCAGTTAAAACCAACACGGTTTTTCGCGACATAAATGGGCGGTGATACAAGATTCGCTCGTGCATTCACCACGCTCACATCCAGACTATGACCCACCAATGGCAATGTCATAATCCCGGGAACATCAGCGGCCTAAGTGCAGCCGAATTTTCGAGTATGGCTGGCACGGAACACGGCACTTCGCATCTAATCGGGCAGTAATCTGCTCTTAAACGACGACATGGCCTGTTGACCTTATCCATCGGATTCCTACGACCTTCAACAAGTGGTTGGTCCACCATGTGGACCTATACGGCTTGATTTTGTAGGTTACTCTAACCAGTCCACCAGCCGAATCAAACAAACATCTTACATACATCTTGGCAAAAATCTTTGCATAAAAAATGTTTACTATAAACACTAAGGATGCATGTATGTACGGCGATAGTACGAATCAAGGTCTTTGCCATTGTTCAGCTCAGGTCAATGGTCGTACGAATTGTGTTAGCACATGTATATTTTGGGGAATGACATCTGCGCTATCCATAATAACCATTTTGTTGATAAAGAATGACATCGATCTGAAGAGTTTATTCACTTCGTTAATAGCACCCAAAAGACACTTGAGATACTAGTGGTGACTTGCGGCGTCACTTGCTTGCGTTTATTGATGTCGGTTACTGCTTCACTCCCGTGTTTTGTAGTGTGAAGTTACGCAGCCTATTCCTCATAAGTAATGGAAATGTGAATTTTCCAGACATATACAATTATGCACTTATAAACAAACTCTTCAGCTTTATTATATTTATAAAGATGTTTGTAGTTTGTTATGGGATTCCCTAATAGTTTTTTGCTGATCCAAAACTTTGAATTCGAGTTCAGAGTACACAAAATTGCACCATCTGAGTAAAACAGCTACTTTCTATTAGCATTTTCTGCCCCATCGTGGCTAAAAGCCATTCCTGCAATCATTGTTATTCTGTGCTTCATCTTTATAGGGTTTCCATCTTAGTGTCCACGACCCCAAAGACGGAATAACGCAGAGCTGTCTCACGGCACCAGCTCTGGGTTAGTTATTTAACCTCACGGTTTGTCTGCGGTAGACATGTGTTCTGGCCTCTGCGCGGCGTCAGGTATTCCGAATTCCTCAATGAGCGTAGTGTTTCGAACTCGATCTGTTAGGTTGTCTATTGTTTGCCCGAAGATTATATGCCATAATCATCATTTTCCCGAATTTCATTTACCCGAATTTCATTTGCCCGAATGTTTCATTTGCCCTAAAAGACATATGACATACTTTTAATTGCCCGAATTTTAGATACCATAAGATACGAATGCCATAAGTATTGTTTGCCATATTTTTATGTGCCATAATAATTGTTAGACATAATATTTAAATGGCATAACAAGTATTAGACAAACATTTAAGCCCCGTAATGGTTTTTTTTCTGTGCATGGTTGATGGTGGGCTAGGTCGACGGAGCCCCGCTTCGCGGGGCTCCTACTTCTGTGTGGTTTATAAAAAAATAACCACGAAGGGGATGGCGGGGTCTATTCGCTCGCTTCGCTCGCTCACACGACCCCGCCATCCCCTTCTAACCTAACCTGTCCGAGTCGGGGTCCTAAAGTCCCAACTGCATCCAATTTCTCTTGATATAAACAACCGTTATACACCCGATGTCGATGGCAAATTATGTTATGGCATATCATAATTATGGCATCTGATAATTAGGACATGTGATAATTAGGGCTTACAATCATTATGGCAAATGATGTTATGGTAAGTGACTTTATGGGAAACAATGATTCTGGCACGTGACTAATATGGCAAATGAGAGTAGGGCAAATGAGTATTATGTCGTATGATATTATGGCTGTTGACTATTATGGCAAATGATATTAAGGCAAATAAAATTCGGGTAAACGGCGGTATACCGATCTGTTAATGTAACACCTTAAGTACTGCTCTCCTTTTCTCTTTGACCAACCTTGATTTTGAACTCCCGTTTGTTAATTAAGTCTAAGTCTGAATTAGTAAAAATAAAGCATAATATTCTTAACCTCTTACCAGCAGCTTCGAATATCTAAATTAGGAAATACCTCATCCAATTAGTGAACACTACATTACTTAATTTTACAGTCTAATTCCAAGTTATCTTGCAAAACATAGGCAAAGCTGTTTCCGAATATATTTTACAATGCACAGGAACGGATACAAAGATAACGGAAACAAAATACGGATTCGGTGACCTCTGATATTCGGCCGGACTGCTGAAATATTAAACTTGCCCGTTTACTGATAACTTGCGTTGATTCCACTAAAATACGAACGCTTTGATATAGTGAACTGGTGTTTTTATTTTTGGACATAGTAAAAATATATGTGGATCTAACTGTCCCTCGCGGTTTTATGTGCGGTATGTTATTGATTACTGCTCCGCTCCCATAGGTGTAATTTATGGCCGAAAACTCATACGGCAGGCAATTTTAATACGCTCTTAAATCTTTTGCTGTCCTTACTTACCCTTTAGAGTGACAAGGACAGCAACAGATATGAGAGCGTTTTAAAATTGAGTGACGTTTGAGTATTCAGCCACTAGCCTATAAAAAGTTACCTGTTGAGTGAACCACAACCATACCACAGATAAAACAACAAAATGAGAGTGATCATAAGGGTGAATTTCGCGTGGCAGTAATATGACCCGACAATAATGACAGCTGTCAGATTGACATTTCGCCAGACCACAGAATATGCATTCCATTTTTGCGTGAAAGAGTAACAGACATACACACATCCATAACTTTCACATTTATAATATTAGTAAGATAGCGATCGGGAGGGACGATAGACCTAGATAGTAGCTAATTTCTGTTTATTCCATTATATAAGCTAATTAAGCCAAGATAAATAAACTTAGTTTTGCAAGTGCTTCAGCTAAGCAATTTTACCTGTCGCCGCTCGCACTAATGTTAAACCAAAGTTAAATAAAAACGATTTTGATAATTTGTAATAAATTCTAAACACATCGTCACTTTCACGTACAATATCATATTAATACCTGAATAATATGACATCACCCTAAACGTTACTAATACAATTTTCCACTACTAAAAAAATGCACTAATCAAAACAAAAACCACATTCATTGTTTACCTCTGCACAATCCACACAAAGCTCGCCTCCCCTTCCTATCGTAGACAAATATAAAACGCTATAGATTTCCTGAAACACTATCGCTCGCACATGTAATTATCAATAACTTCCCACGTAACAACATACTCTAACTACATAGTAATAAAGTTTAGATTCTTCACAACGCGTTTGAAGTTCCTAGAATGAATTGAGATAAGTAAGTTGCAGTTAGCTGTTTTATGGTGGTGAATAGTGCCCGTTAAAATTATCTCTTGTGCTTGGAACAGAAATTTGAGATTCTTTTGTTTCCGTGCAAAGGAAGATATTGTGAAGAGGGGACGGGATTGAGTGCCAGGTTTCGTTGTCTTGTCTAAATCTAACTGTATATTTTATCCAACAGTGTGCAGTAACACCACAGCTTCTCTCTTCATAATGAAACGTGTTATGATCATTTCATCTCCCAAGTGCCGTGATCCGGTAAAACAGATTATAATATTTTTAAAGAAGGCATTTTGATTTCGATATAATCTTAAACTTCGTCGTTTCGAGTGGTAGACATCAGTAAAAAAAAAGTCCTATATAATTATTTGACAATTAAGAAAAACCTATAAGCTATTATTTTTTTAATAAAGTTTTTGTTTGTTTATTACTGATGTTCATGTGATGATAAAATTATCAGTATTAGTCGGGCTTTATCATAGTGTAAGTCGGGCTTTTCGGCTTGAATAAAGGGCACGTCACAAGTCCAATAGATCTAGCAGAATCTCAACGAAGGTCAACAGTCCATCTAAAGTCTGGAATTCTAGCTCTAAGATAGACCTGTAACTGGAACGTTAAATACTAAAATAATACTACAGGAATCTAAGCCAGTACTAATTGTACTTGTATAGATTAATTAGTACTTGTATGCAATGAGCGAACATTCTGTATAATTCGCAATTTACAGCCCATTGTCATGACTATGCAACTTCAGTTTTACTGGTTATTCGTATGACCTATCAATGATATACCTTTAATGCTTTAACTATAGCTACTTCAGAAAATGCATCTAATAATTAGTATAGTTTGTGGCTATTGAATGCAGAACTTCACCCAAATTAGGACACGACTACTAAACTTGATTGTTTATCTTTCTATTGATATTCTAATTAAGTTACCAACCTTACTAAGCAAGTGCTTTCAGCCATGCAATGTGACTGTTAGGGCTACAAAGGTTCGGAACCTCTTATTTTGAAATTATAAAAAAAAAACATTTATTTCGGACCACAAAGTCCATAGACACGGCAATCTTAAAAATATTATATAAAGAGAGAAGTGATAAATTTATTAAACCCTTTATTAATCGGTTTATCCGAAGAGCGGTGTTTATAGGAACAATACCTTCTCCAAAACATAAAATTGTTTAATCGAACGAAACTGAAAAAAAAGGTACAACATTTAAACAGTTTTCTTAACTATCACACAACTGTCAAACTACACCATTATGAAACGGGAATATCACTGAAGCAAAATAAATACCTGCTAACCATAATTCCTTACAGATTTTTTACACTACATTCATTATGTAACATAAAATTAAAATATTTGCAAACATAACCTCACAACGATACCGTAATAAAAACTGCACATGGCGACCCGTACCTCGCATTCATAACGATCGATTGGATCTCGCGAACACAACGTGTTCAAGACGTACGTAACACACTTACAATATGTATTATTAACGATTGAGACCACGCTCTTTCGCTATCCAATAAAATACTAGACGTATAGTATAGCTGCAAATGTCAATACACTTTCGAATATGTCTGCGCTTTTATATTTACATATGATTTTACGTCTAGACGCGATTCAAGGGATTTGAGTTTGATATCCTAAACAAATTAGCGACAGCAAGATTGAATGGAAGAAGTATTCGTTGGACACTGGCCTGGCGTTGAGCCAGGATACAATAAAGCTAGAGGAAGTAATATTAGATTACTGCTAACCACAGCTTAATTTAATGTACCACTTGCCTCGTGGAAACTTGAAGTTTTTAAGAAATCAGCTCTGCCTCTATCTTGCCTGGATTTCTCACAGGACGCTAATGACCATGGCCACACGAGAAAAATATAAACAGCGCACTCCTAATCAAATGACTCAACAATAGGGAATGTGATGGCGACCACAAATTCTTCATTAAATATTAAACGAACCATAGACTCGACAAGAATAGATAATAAATGAGATTTTTTCCATAATGAGCCATAATTCCAAATAATTAAAAACTACTATTTCCTGAGTTAGTTGGTCAGATAACAGTAACTTAAGTAGTTTCTTCAAAAACATGACAGCTCAAATGAAATAAAATGTATTAAATGCGCTGTCATCATTGTGTAGTATTACTAGAATTATGGGATTTCCCCACCAAAACTTATAAGGTTTTGTACGTTTTCTTCAGCAGAACAGATTACCAGTAGATATTTATAGCGGAAACCCCACTTATGATTGAAAATACGTCTATTTTGCCTTTGAAACGTGAATGAATAACGCATCGTGCGAATCAATGAATAAATACAGAAATACTACCAGTGACACGCTTTGCTATCGCAATCATACATGTATGAGGCCGGTCGTATACATCGAGAATTTAAAGAAAATTCCTTTAGTTTGACCCTGCGCATTTCAGAAGGAGAAATCTTACAAGAACCATATCCAAACTAAAGATAGTGATGAACACATAAAAATTGTTGATTGCTGATTTATAATTTGATATCAGCTTCGGTCTTATCTCAAATTCCAATCGCATATTTTGAAATCATAAATAACTAAGCTAGACTGATCTTCAATGGTTCTGATTTTAACCCCTATTGTTTAAGACATTATAACCTTTTTTCAACGGGTTATCTCACAGACCTCTGACGCGATCGGAAAACCCGCTGGGGCGTTTACCACTCGTATCTATATTTCTGACTGTCTATGTGCATGACGATTTCTTTAATTCTTAGAGCATGTAAATATCAAGATATGACTGTAGTTAGAAAACAGTTTCTACAGTGGTTTCATCGTTAACCTCTGAAGTAGGTAAGTAACCGGTGTTACTCTAATCGGGCACTGGCGGCTAAATGTTTGTATTGTTCTTTCAAAACAACGTTGAATTAAAAACTGTCTGTTATTTTAATTTTAACGTTGGTGAGAAGCGTAACATGGGAGCATTGGAATAAGTGATAATTTTAATGTCTTCATGATCATCAGGGTATTGTATTTGAAAGTCATTTAACTCGATCCGTCCTCGGCTGCTTTATTTCAAAATTTATCAGACTCCCCCTAGCTAGAAGATTCTCAATTTTTTTTTTTTTTGGGACATTTTACACACGGCCATCTGATCCCAAGCTAAGCAGAGCTTGTGTTATGGTAATCAGACAACTGATATACATACTTATATATTTTTTAAATACATACATATTATAGATAAATAACACCCAGACACAGAACAAACAATTATGCTCATCACACAAAGTTTGTCCTGGGTGGGAATCGAACCCACGACCTCCGGCTTAGCAGTCACGGTCTCTGACCACTAGACCAACAGGCCCGTCAAAATTGATTAGGCAGGCAATCATATCGACGAACAAGCTTATTCATAATACACCATGTCAAACAATATTTCATTTCTGATACATTTTAAACCATTGGCATTTGAGTTACTTCCAATATGTTTTGCTAGTGCAATTCCACATGCATTGCGGATTAACCGTTTTTTAATTACCATCTAAATACTAAGGCTTGCAATTTTGAGAAGATTTCATGAAAGGTTTCATTGAGGTTTCTATAAATTTCGCTTTTCTGCTTGAACAGTCTTCTCTTTATAATAACAGTTTATTCCGTGGCTTATAACCGGAAGAATGTCTGAATGACACAACTTATTTGCTTTACTTTCACAAGGTGATAAAATGATACATCGCATAATTAAAATGTCGTATTTATGAGTTGTGGTGCGATAAATTAGGCCTGTCAGTGTATGTTTATTAATATCTTTAGTTTTATACATCTATGGCTTTCACGTAAACAATGATTATTGATTTTCATGATTTAAGTTACTTTGAACTCGTTTTTTGATACTAATAAATAATATAATGTTAGTTTAAAATAACCTGAAAATATGAAAACCGTCCATTTGTTAATTATGATTTTTTACTTGGCAACATAATTATGTATTTTTAACTTATAAGTATACACATACAACAGTAAATTATAGGTTAAAGTTTAACAGTTATGGGCATAAAATGTTAGTGGTTCTAAGTGGGCCACTCAAACTTCTCAAAAATATTGTTGAAGTTAACAGCAAAACACTTCAGATATTGAGTGAGTGACTGACTAACAGTTTATCTTAAAGTCAGTCTTATTTATCAACGTTCACTTTATTGAAATTAGGTAAACATTATGTTGAGATTTGTCAGAAATCTTTCAAACATATTAATACAGCAAACAACAAAAAAGGAAAGTTTTTTTTTGTTTTATTAGTCTGACAGTATCAAAACTAACTTTTTTAACTCTAAATAAGTCAATAACCTTTCTATTCATTGTGATGATTATAATGATTACAAACATACACTATTCTTTGAGAGGCCTATAATAATATAGGTAAAGCTATTTCTGTTCGAAATACTCTTAACAGAGTACATTTACCCCGACACCTGTATCCAGCCTATGATAAAACTGTTCGCAATGTATATTTTGAGATATAAATAAAACCCCAATAAATTTCGGACAATAGCAGCACACAGAACAATGCATTCATAAGTCGAATGTTTATATTAACAATATAGGTTATTGTAAACACCCGTGTCGTACTTTATTCGGAGAAAAACCGGGTGTCAAAACGTATATTAAATAACTAGACGAATTGTTTTTATCTAGTCGTATTTTGTCGTATCATTAGAGATATATGAAGAAATATGATATGGCTGCCGTTAGTCATATCCGCTGGGAAGTGGATGTGCAGTAGCAAGGTCATACTACTGAATATTAGACATTATGTGAACGACATAATACCGTTTCATAATTTATTCTGTATCCAATCAGAATCACGTGATCTCCACTATTTGTAGCGTTTAAAAAGTGAAAGGCGCACTTGCTTACTGAATGTACACGAAATCTCGAAAACTGTTAGACCTATTATAATGAAACTGAAATTTTGTGAGTGTAATTCGTTGGAACTGTCAGCTACGCACTGAATTCACTTTCACGGCCGATGATGGCTAAAAGCACAAATTAAGGTTTACTAAAATACTCTTTAAGTTATGTGTTGAAATTGAATTACAAAGTGGTCCATTTCGACCCACCAGGGTCAAGGCGGTTTTAATGTAGTGCAGATGTAGGTTGGGGTATAGAATCTTCAAGAACAAGTTTATAGAATGGAAAGGTGTACTCGGATCCGAAAAACCTACCAAGTAGTTAATGAGACAAATAAGTTTTGAGGCCTCAGACTTTATTACATTAAAAATTGAATCAAAAGTTATTAGTAAAATCACCGCAGTTATCTTCAGCACCGTAAAAGTACTCTAGATTCAAGTAGCACTACATTGAAACATAAACATATTGATCTCAAATCCAGAATGAGATGAGTCATAGCCACCGTCATCACACTACACGCCACAAAAGATAGTTATCCTATCAGCCGGAAGGCATGGACGTAGCACAATGGCGTCAGACGTAAGGACATCGTAACGAACGCTCCCGGTCTCTTGTATTCAACTAGATCGACGGACGTCGTTGTTCGACGATAAACGAGCCTGATGGACGTCTTATATCAGACAGTAAACTTTTAAGATTACTAATCTTGTGTCATTCCTTATGCTGCTTCCTGTAATAGCTTCTGCCCGTGCAGAACAACAAAACGTTAAGATTTCTATGCGTAATCCTCGTTAAATAATGCTGATGTTTAACACCTTTCCAAATGAATTCTCTAAATTATAATCAGAAGTACATAGAAAAAAAATCGTGTAGTTTTAACTAATCGGTCAAATAGACAGACATGAAAACCGACTTAGATTTATACTACGTGTATTATTGTACATCACCGCATTTTTCTATGAAACTTGTAATGTAAATGACGCCCTGAGCTATTTATTTGTTTAGCCATGTGCCTGAAGACAAAAGAATCTTGTATAGACGGACGTAAACAAAGCTTCAGTCGTCTTTCACAACACCTATAGAAATTAAGCGCGTGTCCTCCTCTTTGATCAAACTATAAACTATGTCCATCCGTTCATTCACTGCATTTTCAACACAACAGGGCACAACCTTTTTATTCAATTTCTTTCATATTTTGTGCCAATTTTGTCTAGATCTTTTTGAAAAGCTTATTTTCATCTACCCATAGAATGGTATAAAAAATGACAATCTTCTATCGCAGGAATGCTGGAAAAACCTTTGAAAATCAGTATCACCCTTTATACGTATATTTGTGTTGTCTGTATAAGTTTAGAGATATAAGGAAGAGAGTGAAGAGTTCCTCTTACTCCATTAAGAAAGGATGATTCTCCAAACTGAGGTGGTCGGGATTTTGTGTATGTGCTAATGTCGTGTCAAAGTAAGCAGTAAGCAACTGCACTTAGTAATTGATATTAATATTTATTTCCTTTATTTCCAGGTTGTGTTAGAAGTGGCCCACCGCGTGGACCAAGAGGGTGTGGTGGCGGTTGACTCAGTAGTGGAGAAGCTGATCTTCAAGCCACAGGATGTTGTGTCCATCAGAGCGAAGGACTCTGACCTCGAGTACGCCACCCATGATGTTTTCCAGACTGATAGTGCTATATCTAGCAAGTTTAATGGTAAGTGCATTGACCCTCTGCAAAGAAATCTGATTAATCCAACTTCCCCTCCATAGAAAACTAGGTTCTTAAGATTGGATCATACCCCTATTAAATCCAATCATATGCCAACTATAACTGCTGTTTGTTTAAGTTATATCAACTGTAATAGTATTGCATGCAATATTTAATTTTACCGATGGCTTGCAGTTTATATGATACTAAGTATCATTTAGACAGCAATAAACATATTTATTGAAAAAAAATTGTGGTTAAGTGGCGCGCCTTAGGACCTGTGGAGCGGAACAGGATTATGCATACTTAATTTACAATTATCAATTGCAAATCTTTATTTACATTATTATCAATTGCAAATGCAATGTAATTCTTTGAACGTCAGGAAAGATTTCGAACGGTGATGAATTGCAATTGCAGCAGTCATTTTGAATAAAGGTAACTCATAAATAACAATGCAAGAAAACTCATATTTGAACTGCAAACGTGACTATTTCGCCTTTGAACTTAAAAACTAGAACACATTACGATAACTTAAGAGTTAGCTGTTACTTGTTAACTTCATTTCAAGTGCTGGGCAAATCCACTTGAGATAAGCACCTATGGTGAGGCTGACTAAGAATGCATATCACTACTTAATGTAAAACAAAGTCGCTGTCTGTCCGTCCCTAGGTATGCTTAGATCTTTAAAACTGCGCAACGAATGTTGATTCAGTTTTTTTTTATAGATTGAGTAATTCACGATGAAGGTATATATATTGTTTTTTTACAACTGATCCCAAGTTAAGCTCTGCTAAGAGCTTGTGTTATGGGTAACCAGACAACTGATATACATACTTATATAATTTATAAATACATACATATTATACATAAATTACACCCAGACACAGAACAAACAATCATGCTCATCACACAAAGTTTGTTCTGGGTGGGAATCGAACCCACGACATCCGGCTTAGCAGTCAGGGCTACTAACTACTAGACCAACAGGCCCGTCAAACAATATAATAATAATAATATATTTATTTATTTGAACTTTATGCACATAAACAATCAACAACTGCGGACTCAATGCCTTGGGCATTTTTTACCAGTCTACCTTAGGGTGATGCAGAGACAAATCAAGGCAGGTGCATTGATGTAAAAATAATTCCAAAAGTAAATAAATATACATATTATATGCATAACAAAGTATCAAGAGATAAAAATACAAAGATCAAATTAACTATTAATCAAGTCTGCCAACTCCTATTGTAAATGTTCACGATCTTAAATGTGAACCGATTGTTATATTAAATAAAAGAAAATCCGCGATTTTTAAAGATTTCTAACACCCGTGCGAAGCTGGGGCAGATCGCTAGTTTTATATTATAGAAAGTTCAAGTTTGTTGTACATGGGTGTTGGCCAGCTGTCCGATGACTAATTGATTACAGGTTTACTTAGAAATTGTACTAACGACAGATAATTTGAGGTGTGTCTTCGAAACTTAAGGTACACTCACAACTTGAACATTCATCTGTATGTAACAGCAGATTTGAGCCTCATAATAGTGAGTCAGGGACTATGGGCAAACTAGTAATAATAGGCTAACTAGTAATAATAAGTTAGTAAGCCAGCCAGTATTGTAATGACGCTAAGGGCTCTTTAATTTTAAGCGTTTCTTGTCGTACGACATACGTACTACGGCACTGCAGCCGTACGGCAAGAAACGCATACATTGAAAGAACCCTTATGCTATGAAACGAACCTAGAATCAAAATCGAATCTCCGGTTAAGCATGTTAGATGTATAGCAGCGACGGCCAGACAATGCGGCTTTCGCTAATAGAGTGTGTGATTTATGAGAGAGGTTTAGGTGTATAATACATGCATATAGTCTTGTAACATCCGTACGGGTAGCTAGTGTTATATAAGTTTAAATTATACTGAAGTGTGATAATAAAATATTCTTCATCTATTATCACTAGTTTATCCTATGAATAAACGCACAACAAATTCGAAGTTATTTTACCCTGAACTTGGTCTTTAACAATTATAAATTTTAACCTTTCAACGACGAAGCGACAGCCGGCTGTCGGAATGCTATGTCTTTCTATTATGTCTGGAATCACATGTGTTCGAAGGTTTAATTAATTTACACTTAGAAATAATCCATTTATAAAGAAAAAACTAATAGTAAAGAAATATTTCTGTTTATTTTACAAAACAAAACTGTCACACTGATACTAATGTTACCACCAGGTGTCGCCGCAGGCAACGGTAGGACAGGCGAGGAACGCTACCTAGAGCCGTGGGACGGTTGCGACGCGAGCGAAGTGGGCGAGGCTCCCCAACTCAACGGGGACGCAGCCCTCGAGGACCTGGAGCTCGACCATCGCGCCAACGGCTGGGACGCCAACGACATGTTCCGCAAGAACGAGGAGGTGTACGGAGTGCACAGCACCTACGACCACTCGCTCGCCGGGTACACGCTGCCGCTGCAGAGGAAGGACACTCAGGACTATAGGTGAGGGTTACAGACTTGATTGTGATGGCTAAACGGCTTTGGTCAACTAAAAGATAATAAATAATATGTAGTGAGTATTGTGACTACACCGTTATAGGCCCCAGATTGATTGATGCAGACCTGATAAAGGAGGAGGGTTGGAATTCGACGTGTATAATTGCGTCATTTTGGCTCCAATCTGGGGTTTTATTCATAAACCGCCTCTTGGGTTGGTTTCTGCAATCAGTCCCCTTAGCATGGACCATGCTGAACCGTAATCAGAGATGACATCTTTTGCGACGCGTGTCGAGAGCAGAATAAGAATTTAATTACCTAACAACGCATTTTCCCTTGATGAATATAGGTTAAAGGAGCTTGCGCTACCCTCCAGGAACTTCACTTTACCTAGACATTTACAGATATAAATATTTCATTGACCCGAGATTACCACATCACGCGTATTGAGTATAGACTTTAACAGTAAATATAGCACTCCAGAAACACCTAAACACTCCTATAAACCATCAACTTCTATTCTCCAGGGACGCAGAAGCGAAAGCTGAAGAAATAGCAGCGGAGATTGAGAACGCTGCGTCGTCGAAGGCGCGCATCGAGCTCGAGAACGGCGACGAGGAGGAGAGATACGCCGCCGTCGTGCGGCCGCAGGACGGCGCCTCCAGCGCCGGGAAATACGTCATTCCTAATAAGAGGAAGAATATGCAGGTGTGTGAGATAACTAAACTTTGTAATAACTCAAAAAGTAGATTTTGTATCATAATCTTCTTGCTTACCTGTGTGGGGAGGAGCAGCAAAAACAAAATTTCTCGACTTAGAACGAGCTCAGAGGTCTCTCATCAAGTCAATCAAGTGAGTTAATACGCCATTTAACAACATCCATTTATCAATATTTCATAAAAAAATATCCATCCATTTTTGAGAAAATTTCATTTCATTTTTTTTGTTTAATTTTCATTGTTGTTGCATGTCATAGTTTTATAAGTAAGTGAGACAATGAGTGTAACTATGACCATGGTTGCACTTTTGGTTGCACTTTTAAATAATTTAAATTTAAATAAGTTAGTTACATAATTTAGGTTTAATAATAATTTTATTATGTACAACTTCCTCATGCATGCAGAGTTTGCCTGTAAGTAATTGTTGCACTGTTGTTTTTACACTCTTTGTATGTTACCTCTACCATAGAACCTGTGTAAACAATTGTTGGTAAACCAAAAAAAAAAAAAAAAAAAAAAAAAAAAAAAAAAAAAAAAAAAAAAAAAAAAAAAAACAATAAGCCATTTAGATACCCTACTATTGACCTATATAAAATAAGTGGATTACTGTCAGTAAGAAAATTATATATTCTAAACGTGATATTGCACCTCCATAAATAAACTCCTCTAAATTCAAATTATCAGGAGAAAAGACGAAATGACATAGTAGCTCAGTCCCCTAGGGTTTGCACTGCATTTGCAAAACGACAATTCACTACTCAATCAGCCTACATCTATAATAAGGTAAATGCTAAACTAAAATTCCATCCCAAAGTTTCATACGATTGTAAAAAAAATATCAGTAATTGGTTGAATCCTCTCACTTATCATGAAACAGAACTAATCTTATCCATGATGAGCTAGCACAGTGTCACTTTGAATCTAAAATAAGAATACTTAACGTCATTAAGGCACCACACATACAAAAACATACTTTCACATTCACACACTCGCATACTTCATTTTTTCTGCTTAGAATATTTTGATTTCTTGGTTTTTTATGTTTACTTTTCATTTTTCATTTTGTTTTAGTTTTATCTTATCTTGAATGTTTATTTATTAGCATGAGTTCTTGTCTCAATATAGATATAAGTAAGGGAATAAGCGCGGCCCCCAAACACAAGTATCTTCGATAACTTAATGGGGATGTTTCATTTTACATGTATTGTAATAATTTTGAGACACAATAAAACTATTTTTTTTTTATAATCTTCTAAGACAGAACTTTGTGAAGTATTTTTTTGTAAGTGCATAGTTATTGTAGGAATTATAGATTAGTCAATTTGTCATTTGATTTGTCCATGAGCTATGTTTTCTCTCTCTGTCCGACTTTATACAAAATAGTTGTTTTCTGTGGAAATAAGCTTACCAAGTGTGCATAGTCTCTATATGTTGTTCCTGGATCTAACTCCATTTATCACGCGCCCAGTAATGTCGAATTAAGTTTCCATTGAGATTCCGCCGAAGCTTGGTCCCGAGGAATACATTCTGGCATTTATCTAAATTCAGTGATTTTTGGTGACAAAACCTTTTAGATCTGATAATCATAAAATTAGGGTCATTTAGATCTTTGTAACACTATAAAATTAATATTTACTACACAAATTACATGGAACGTATGTTTCCGTCATTAAGCCACGAAAAAAAATGATACAATGAGCGGCAATAAATAAACAAAATTGCTTTTTTCTATAGACAATCACACGTTCTTCTCATAATAAAAACATTCAAAATATAATAGCGATCATATCTCAGCAAAAATTAATGTCGGAAGGTTGATGAGACTACGATTACATTGCGAATATTTTCAAAAATTTGGCCCATTCCCCCCACCCACCCCTTTTTTTAACGTCTTTTTAACAGTTTAATTTCCTTACAAAATACTGCAATATCACTTTCTTTGTTGACCCAGCCACTAATCCATTATACATTCTGATAGTTCGATAAGCTGTGATATTTATATCAAGGTAAAATATAATTATATTCACAATTTTTATTTTAATCACGATAAGCATTAACATAATTTTTACCTATCAAACTGATTGCAAGTCTTGTCATGTAAATATGATTTATTTATTTATGTAAATGTATTCAGACTGCTTTGATGCAATGCTGATATTTCCTTGTTATTTGCATAGGAGATAAAATTTTATCTTTGCGTGACAGTAAACACGTTTTCGATTGATTAGAAGGTGGTTTAGTTCTTTCTGATCTTTTTGTTTTTCCTTTATTATTGTTTTAAATTCTTGAAGAGGGTTTGAAACGTCACCGGAAAAGAGTAAAGTTGTGTGCATTACAATTTTTTTTTTTTTGAACTAGGCACCAGACTAATGAGGTTGACAATTCGAGAGTTAGATAATTGTTATAGCATAAATAAAAAAATATATTATATATTTTGATAAGCAATATTTAATTATTCCTATATGTTCCACTGTTATGAATGGACTCCACTCACTTCAAAATGCAATCGTTACTTCGTTTACTACCTTTGGTCGTAGTAACTATTTAGTAATCTGTGCTTTGGTTCGCGACTTTGTCAGAAAGTCGCGGGTAAAAAATAACCTCAGGTTCTTTCTTAAGGTTTAAGCTTAGTCTTTACCTACTAAGCAAATCAGTGGTTTAGCTGTGTAAGTGCCAGGCCACACGGTGCGGCAACGCGCCGCACCGCATTACTCCGCACCGCACTGGCGGCCACACGAGCAGTGCGGCGCCGCACGGCGCCGCTGCGGCACCGCAACAAGCTCAAAGTACTGTACTGCCATCCCCATGAACTGAGCGGCGCCGCTGCGGCACCGCACTGCTTGCACCTCTCCCCGCCTCGTCTGCCTCGCGTCGTTGTCCGGTGAGCCTGCGGTGCGGCGCCGGAGCGGTGCCGGACGTCCCGTGTGGCATACCATCCAATTTTATATGTAGGAAACCGTTGCGGCACCGCTCAGGCGCCGCGCCGGAGCCGCACCGCACCGTGTGGCCTGGCGCTAACAATAACAAACACACGCATCCATAATACTGGAATGGAATGTAGTTTGCGAATTAATTTCGCAATAATCTCAGCTGAAAGAACCTTGAACTTTGCCAGGCTAGATAAAGAAAAAGTTTGACACACTAAATAACAGATTTTATTACGGCTGTTTAGTCGTAATGAAGATTATTTTTACTGTAGAGATTTCTATCTTAAGGTTGACGTAATTTGAAAAATGCTGAATTGCACTGATGTCACCGTGGAGTGTTTTTACTAGATTTGTTTTGTTCTATGATATTTTGCGTTCCTCTTTTTGCGGCCCGAGACTGTATCGTAAATGAATACAAACAGTTATGTATAATCACTGAAGTAAACAAAAAAACTGTAAAAGCTTGCATTAAAAAGTTGTTAAGAAAATCCGCAAGTACAAATGAAACACCCAAATTTTCCTTTCCCAGACGGGCAAGCTAGTAGGCAAGCCAGGCGCGGGCAACAACGGCGGGTCCCCGCCGTCGCCTGCAGGGCGCGCGGGCGCTCCGCCCGGGCCGGGCGCTGCGCCCCCCGCCGCGCCGCCCGCCAAGGACAAGGAGCACCGCCCGCGCCCGCACCTCACGCCGCCCGCAGACCGCCGCCAGGACGATACTGTGAGACACGCCACGACATTCAACACACATACAAAATAACTAATCGTTCTAAGTACATGTTTTCTAAAAAAGCTGTCCAAATGCGAGTTGGATCCGTTCACAAAGGTATAAAGGTTAAAGCTAGATGTCGCCACCAATGGTATTAAAATTGTAAACTACACTCACCGGCACAATTAGGGGAACACAAAAAAAGGTTGATTTTTTCTAACATTGTCAGGTATTTTTAGAAGTAGTTTTTGTTTAAGTGTTAATAACTTCATAAGAGATTGTTTTAAGTACCCCCAACTTTAATTTTAAGTGTTTTGACAAGAATTTGTGGTTGTTTAAGAATTTGCTCACTTAACGTTTTGTACTCATTCTGGTAAGAACTTTAGTGGATGCTGCGAATAGGGACTGTGGGTCATTTAACTGTTTACATTTGAATAGTGCACATTGTTCTAATACAAAATGAGTGATTTACCAGCAATTTCTGTGGCCTGGGCTGTAACCATGATCGAGGAAGGGCACACCTATCGCTCAGTCAGTCGCGCACTGGGTGTATCGACATCGGTGATTCATCGCGCCGTCCGACGTTATAGGGAGACTGGATCGTTCGTGCGCAGACGAGGACAGGGCAGAAATCGAGCAACGAGCGCCTTGGATGACCGTTTCTTGGTCATGCAGACTTTACGAAATCTTCGTCAAACAGCTGTCCAGACCCGAAATCGTTTAGCAGAAGTCCGTAACGTCAACGTGAGTAAATGGACTGTTAGAAGACGGTTGAATGAAGTTGGCTTAAACTCGTACGTGCCAGCAAAGGCCCCAAAACTCGAGGTAGCTCATCGTGTAGCAAGATTAGCATTCGCTCGAGAGCACCAAGATTGGACTAATGAGTGGGGCCGTGTTTTGTTCAGTGACGAAAGCCGATTTTGTGTAAATTTCGTGGATGGGAGGGAAAGAATGTGATGAGACATCGAAGGGAACGTTATCACCAAGCAAATTTCACTGGAACTGTGTCGTATGGTGGAGGGTCAGTTATGGTATGGGGTGGCAAATGTTTGGGAGCCCGCACGGAGCTAGTGATCATCAGTAATGGATCGCTAACTGCACAGCGGTACATTACAGAAGTCTTAGAACCCCATGTCATGCCTTTTGCCCCATTCATAGGCGAAAATTTCATTTTCATGCATGATAACGCACGCCCTCACACTGTGCGTATAGTGAGTGACTACCTTAATGAAGTAGGCATCACTCAGATGAACTGGCCAGCGCTATCACCGGATATGAACCCGATAGAACATGTCTGGGACTACCTGGGAAGAAAGGTTCGACAAAGAAATCCAGCCCCTAATAATGTGGAGGAACTTAAATTAGCGTTAGTGGAAGAGTGGAACAATTTGTCCCAAGAACTCATTGATAACGTTATCCGAAGCATGGGAAATCGTGTACAGGCTTTAATTAGAGCCTGTGGCGGGAATACCCGATACCAAAACTCCTTTTTTTTGTCACTTTTGAAAATGTTTACAGATTTCACTTTTAAGGAAAAAACGTTCAATTCTCTTTTTTTGGCATTTTTGTTTATTTCTTCACGTAGAAGTATTGTGTGAGTCACTTTAGCGTTTATTTCAGTTAGTTTGAGTGCAATTAATTATTGATTAACTGAAAAAAAAAAATGTGTGCTACATAAATTTGTTAAGAAAAACGACCTTTTTTTGTGTTCCCCTAATTGTGCCGGTGTGTGTACATCCAACAAGACCGTAGATAACAAACATGATTAGTGTATGGGAGATGTTTGAACTACAGGCATCGAGTGATTCTTCTTATTTTCCAACTTAGGGAATCCTAAAATTGCTGATGTCTACACAAGTATTATTAAAACCACTTGGATTACTATCTTATAGTTTTGCCAATGGCTTTTGGTAACTGGTAGTGTCGTTGGCAAATGTTGACGAAATAAAACCGACCCTAATTGAAATGGAACAAGATAAGCTAAAAAGAGATGGAAAACAAAGCTTTATCAATAACCCTCATCCAGTAAACATAACTTCAGTAGTAAAAGAAGTTCATCCGAGGAAGTACTACTACCATACCTATTATTGACGCAAAGCATCCTTCCCAATTGCCGTGTCTCTGGTATGGCAATGAATCAAGACCTGTGGGCTGTGGTATTTCAGATATCTACAGGCAGCGGTGTCAATAAGCTTGACTACATAGCCATACAACAACATAATATGAAACATTTATTTCCAGCCAATGAGCGTAGGCGCGAGTGCGGGCGGCAAGAGTTACGCGGCGCAGGCGGCGCAGGGAGGCTACCACGTGCCGCCCTTCCCGCCGCACCAACCGCACCAGTATGTATTACATTACTAGCTTTTGCCCGCGGCTTCGCTCGCATTAGAAAGAGACAAAAAGTAGCCTATGTTACTCTCCATCCCTTCAACTATCTCCACTTAAAAAATCACGTCAATTCGTCGCTCCGTTTTGCCGTGACAGAAAGACAAACATACAGACAGACAGACACACTTTCCCATTTATAATACTAGCTTTTGCCCGCGGCTTCACTCGCGTTAGAAAGAGACAAAAAGTAGCCTATGTTACTCTCCATCCCTTCAACTTTCTCCACTCAAAAAATCACGTCAATTCATCGCTCCGTTTTCCCGTGAAAGAAAGACAAACAGACAGACTGACACACTTTCCCATTTATAATATTAGTATGGATACTGTCCCCCGCGATTTCACCCACATTATTTTACGTTTTTGGTCACTGCTCCGCTCCCGTAGGTCATAGCGTGATGTTATGTAGCCTATGTCATATTCTGATGTATAAGCTTAATTAAGTTTAAGTTTCATCAAAATCCGTCTGTAGTCTTTCCGTGAAAGAGTCCATCCGTAGCATTGTCCAATTTCAATACCCATGCCTATAGACACAGAAGTAGAATTTGTAAGGCACCAAGATACGCTTACTGATGGTAATAAAGATTGTTAGGAGTACTATATCCGACTCGTAACGGATAAAGATGTTCAGCTAATTCGAACACCTCACATCCTCCACAACCCAAATAAGTCTGCATAAGCGGGCCGGTACCAGTCGAGGATTGTGGAATCTGTGCGGCCCTTTGAAAAAAGAAGCGGTACGAAAGATGGAAAGAGTTTTCATCCACACTTGCAGCAAACCAATAAGATTTGCGGCAGGCGTTGGATAAAAACCTTAATGCAGAAGATTTATTTATTAGCACACTTTTAATAGGTAGTGATTTTAACTTTATTTTTTGTATCAGACCCCCGAACAGTGCCAACAAGGTGAACGGTGAGCCAAGGGCGCCGATGCACCCGCGGCAGGGATTCCCACCTCATCATCACCACGTAAGTATACAATTTCATTTACAATACAATCTAGAATATTCTCACTTTGGTTCTTTTTTTTACAATTTGTATTATAAAACAGTCTTAAAAAATACAATCATGACACCTAATCCGTTTTAAATACGTGATTTTTAACTGACAAGCCAGTCGATAGTTTGTCATAACATATTTATGTCTGTCGTAAGAGGCGGCAAGATACTCTAACCATATTCTAACCATGTAACTAAACATCTGAGTTTTGAAATCAAAAACATTAGACTACAGTATCAGCTTTAAATATGTTCCAGCAGGGCAAAATACTAAGCCGAGATGAAATTCTCCGTCCCTATCTTGCTATCGTATATAGACTGTAACAGTAATATTGTTTAGCTACTAAACCACTTGCAAATCAACATTTTTTTTATCTCGACCTTGTTAGTAAAATAAAATAAAAATCATAAAATCATATTTATTTTGTAAATAGGTTATATATACAGTCGTGGTCAACTAATTAGGGACAACCTGATATACTATGAGTAACATTTAATTCTCCTTCCCATAAGTTAAGTTTGCTCGAGACTTTGGCAGTTTAGTTACTATTAATATAAAACTTAACCAATATCTTAACAAATAGGCATAGTCATTAAAGGAATGGACTATACGTAAAATAAATATCGATCAAAATTCAACTTAACTTCTTCTTCATCCTATTCGTACCCTGGACAACTAATTAGGGACACTTAAGACAACATTAAAAATAATTATTGCAGAGAGCAATAAAGGAAAAAATATGTTTATTTATTATTCAATTAGGCTTAATGTGTCGTACTGTAAGACAAATCAATATCCAGAGTGATTGCTAAAGATTGCTGTAACCATGTAACAAAGGTATGGAATCGACGCAATCTAAATGTCACATTGTTCTTTAGTGATACTGTTTCAGCCTTCTTCAAAGTTACTACTGTTGATTTTTAATAGTCAGTTTATTTACACCATTTTTAAACCTACTATTCTTTCATAACGTACCACAAAATGTTTCCAAGCATTCAGGTCTGGGCTCTAGGCCGGCCAATTTATAACCGATACCTACTCATCAGTGAGAAATGCTCTGACAGACAGTGCAGTATGTTTTGGGGTAGTAATCGTGTGTTCTTCAACATAAAGTAGTGTGATTGCTTGTAGTATTTCTCTTTATTAAATTGAATCTAGTGTGCCTTCCATTTGCTCTAAAGGTCTCACACCATTTCCAGAAAACCAACGCCATAGTTTTATGTTCTCTCCTCAAGTTCAACTTGTCTATTGGAGTATTTTGGAGAATTTTTGCTTTTTAAGGCGCCTCTAATACTGCCTGCCTTCTGATGAAACAAAATGTACCTTCGTTTAGTCCAAAATCAAAACATTTTTTTATTGACAGTCAGTCTTAATATCGGTGCCTCATAACTAAGGCCAACCGTGGCGAGTCTGTGATTTTTTCAACACTGGATCTTTTCGTACGACCATGCCAAACAGTTTAGCTTCAACAAATTGACGTCGAAAGATTGTTGTAGATTACTTCACCGCCATTTTCTAGTCCAAATACCAACACTATTCAGACCTATAATCAATAAAAAGCCCATAAGTGGATCTTTTATCGCCGCTATCACTGTTAAGCGATTTTTATGCACAATAGTTTTTGTTGGTATTTCCTTTCTGATTGCACGTTTAGTCGTTTTATGGATTCAAAAGTATAATTTTTAAATATGGATTATAATTGTCTTGTTTTGAAAATCATTATAATGGAGCAATTTCAATGTTTTAATAATTTACACTATGGCTATTAACTATAATCTTTATATATAAAAATGAAACCCGTTTTCCGTTGTCACGACTTGGCATGAAAACGGCTTGACCGATTTGGCTGCTTTTTTTTTTAAAATGTTCGTTGTAGTTCAAGGATGGTTTATACGGCAAAAAAAAACGAATAATTGTCGGGAAAGCCCTAAAAACAGCCCTTTTCTTTTTCCCATACAAACGTTTTCTAACTAAAACGTAGAGTCAATTTGAGCTTTAACACCATACCATAAAGTTCAAGTGTTAGTCGAGAGGTTTCGGGAAGCCAAAACAATTGAGTGACGTTAGTATCGTATCGTCGTCAAACACGAATTATCTGACGTAAAATGGCACTTGAAATGTAAAGGAACGTCTCTTTGATGTGGTAGTAGGTAGGTAGTGGGTAGGTAGTGGGTAGGTAGTGGGTGGGTAGTTGGTAGGTAGTGGGTAGGTAGCGGGTAGGTAGCGGGTAGGTAGCGGGTAGGTAGCGGGTAGGTAGCGGGTAGGTAGCGGGTAGGTAGCGGGTAGGTAGCGGGTAGGTAGCGGGTAGGTAGCGGGTAGGTAGCGGGTAGGTAGCGGGTAGGTAGCGGGTAGGTAGCGGGTAGGTAGCGGGTAGGTAGCGGGTAGGTAGCGGGTAGGTAGCGGGTAGGTAGCGGGTAGGTAGCGGGTAGGTAGCGGGTAGGTAGCGGGTAGGTAGGGGGTAGGTAGTGGGTAGGTAGTAGGTAGGTGTAGGTAGTATGTCAATTCGAATTCAATATTCATAGTTGACAGGACAACGTCTGTCGGGTCAGCTAGTAAACAATAATAATTATTTTTCGCATTGTTGTATCAGAACTTTTATTTCGCCCCAAGTTTAATTAAATTCTATGTTAATATTTCAACAAATTCAAAGTCAACGTAAAGACTCTAATCTTAATTATTAAAAAAAAATTATATTCCATCAAATTTTATAAAAATGGGAATATAACACACTACTTTTGTTTTTGTCCCTAATTAGTTGGCCAACCAGCACACGCCGCGATTTGGTTGCTAGAGATTTGTTTTTAAATTTGCTATTACAAAATATTATCAACTTCAAAGCAATGCTCACAATTTTCAAGTATTCTTAATATTAATTAGTATTTCATAAAATTAAACTAAATTATTTAGGCTATCTGATCTACCATGGACATGAAAGTTCAAATTCAGCTGAAACTTTTGTTTGTCCCTAATTAGTTGACCACGACTGTATAACACTTTTACACGTCAATATTTTGTTTTTTTATTTATTTTAAGCGAACGATGGGGCCGGTGTTTCGTAGCTGGACTGCTCTGAGAAGAAACATCCGAAACAAACCCTTCCCAAAGTAGGCCTTCTTTATAGAAATAAATATTGATTATATTGCTTCAGAACCCACCGCCTCCGGGCGACGTGCACAGCCGGCCGCCGCGCCACCACGCGCCGCCTCCAGAGCCCAGGAGGCAGGACGATGTGCAGGTGAGATCCTACTATAGCTCATTAAGCTCTTGACCGCCGGTCACGTATAGATGACAAACCAAAATGTGCCTAGCACGCCACGGTCGTAACGGTAACAATTTCTATATACTAATTTAAATAGTTTGGCGCTGAGTGTACGATTTCGCTGTTTTGACGTGGCTTTCAAAAGGTTAAGGCTGTTGTTTGTGTCTTCACTATCACTGTATATGTACTCGCAAGAGCAGCTAACTATCCTGGGTCTGTCCAAGACTGACAGCAGTCGCGCTTGTCGGGGTCGGGCTACAAGTGCTATTGGAGTTTTCCATCAGGAATAACTCAGTAGTAACTTGGGAGTTCTGATGTTTGTGATGACAGTACCGTGGTCCGAACAAGACAAAGATCTAGCTTGCACTAGATCTCTTTGCTGTTACATTAAACTATGAAAGTAAAGGAAGAGCGAGTGCCTGCCGGGACTACGGGTTATTCGAAAGAGATACCGCGGCCCCGGACACGAAAGGCTAAGAATGAACATAAGTGAATTTTAGTTAGTAGAAAGTCTGACACTCCCTTTCGCTTCGTCCAAAGCGGAAAGGGTCATTTAATGATTTCCCACACAACTAAAAAAAAAGTGAGGGAGTGCACCCATGTTTGGACGATAGAGTACATCTGGTACCAGACCTTAACTAGTTACGATAAAGAACATGGTGCGTTGTTTCCAGGAGCTGCGCAAGTTCGGTCAGGAGTTCAAGCTGGTGTCGGGCGGGCCGGGCGCGCCCGTGGCCGCGCTGCCGCCGCTGCCGCCGCAGGTGCAGCCGCAGCCCATGCTCAACCCACAGCCACCGGTATGTTGTACATATACATTATATTAGTAGCACGCATTTCGTGTGAATCCGGTCTTTACGTACGGCGTCGTTAGTTTTGAAACGCTCGCTGTAATGTTAATCACCTTCCTAGCTCTTTCCCAACTACGTTGTGGTCAGTTTCCAGCGTAACCGTATTCAGCTGGATACCAGTGTTTTATGCTTATATTTATTATATTTTCTGCCTATCAGACCTTCACAACCCAGTAATTGGGCAACATGATACCCGTGGTTAGACTAGTCAGACCTTTTGGTTTTACCAGTAACCACTATCAAAATTCTTCACTATTAGATTATTAATTTTCCCCAATAATAATTATAACTTAGACGAGAAGAGAAACAAACTAAAACCTTTGTATTTCTCATTCAGAGCCAGCCGCCGCCCGCGCCGAGCCCGCCCGAGGTGTCGGCCAATGTATGCGCGTCCGGCGAGCCGCACGCCAAGCGCGACCGACCGCCCAAGCAACACACGCCGCCCAGCGCGCACAAGGTATACTACTATACACAGTCCCTGTTCCTCACTCAGAGCCAGCCGCACGCCAAGCGCGACCGACCGCCCAAGCAACACACGCCGCCCAGCGCGCACAAGGTATACTACTATACACAGTCCCTGTTCCTCACTCAGAGCCAGCCGCACGCCAAGCGCGACCGACCGCCCAAGCAACACACGCCGCCCAGCGCGCACAAGGTATACTACTATACACAGTCCCTGTTCCTCACTCAGAGCCAGCCGCACGCCAAGCGCGACCGACCGCCCAAGCAACACACGCCGCCCAGCGCGCACAAGGTATACTACTATACACAGTCCCTGTTCCTCACTCAGAGCCAGCCGCACGCCAAGCGCGACCGACCGCCCAAGCAACACACGCCGCCCAGCGCGCACAAGGTATACTACTATACACAGTCCCTGTTCCTCACTCAGAGCCAGCCGCACGCCAAGCGCGACCGACCGCCCAAGCAACACACGCCGCCCAGCGCGCACAAGGTATACTACTATACACAGTCCCTGTTCCTCACTCAGAGCCAGCCGCACGCCAAGCGCGACCGACCGCCCAAGCAACACACGCCGCCCAGCGCGCACAAGGTATACTACTATACACAGTCCCTGTTCCTCACTCAGAGCCAGCCGCACGCCAAGCGCGACCGACCGCCCAAGCAACACACGCCGCCCAGCGCGCACAAGGTATACTACTATACACAGTCCCTGTTCCTCACTCAGAGCCAGCCGCACGCCAAGCGCGACCGACCGCCCAAGCAACACACGCCGCCCAGCGCGCACAAGGTATACTACTATACACAGTCCCTGTTCCTCACTCAGAGCCAGCCGCACGCCAAGCGCGACCGACCGCCCAAGCAACACACGCCGCCCAGCGCGCACAAGGTATACTACTATACACAGTCCCTGTTCCTCACTCAGAGCCAGCCGCACGCCAAGCGCGACCGACCGCCCAAGCAACACACGCCGCCCAGCGCGCACAAGGTATACTACTATACACAGTCCCTGTTCCTCACTCAGAGCCAGCCGCACGCCAAGCGCGACCGACCGCCCAAGCAACACACGCCGCCCAGCGCGCACAAGGTATACTACTATACACAGTCCCTGTTCCTCACTCAGAGCCAGCCGCACGCCAAGCGCGACCGACCGCCCAAGCAACACACGCCGCCCAGCGCGCACAAGGTATACTACTATACACAGTCCCTGTTCCTCACTCAGAGCCAGCCGCACGCCAAGCGCGACCGTCCGCCCAAGCAACACACGCCGCCCAGCGCGCACAAGGTATACTACTATACACAGTCCCTGTTCCTCACTCAGAGCCAGCCGCACGCCAAGCGCGACCGACCGCCCAAGCAACACACGCCGCCCAGCGCGCACAAGGTATACTACTTTACACAGTCCCTGTTCCTCACTCAGAGCCAGCCGCACGCCAAGCGCGACCGACCGCCCAAGCAACACACGCCGCCCAGCGCGCACAAGGTATACTACTTTTCACAGTCCCTGTTCCTCACTCAGAGCCAGCCGCACGCCAAGCGCGACCGTCCGCCCAAGCAACACACGCCGCCCAGCGCGCACAAGGTATACTACTATGCTTAGGCCGAAAGGCCACTCTGATAGTACATGAGTTCCAGATGCAGTCCCTCCTCAAGTCGGCAGAAGTGACGGAAAATCTATGAATTTGTTAACTTTGCTGAATAAGGGATTCCGATTTCCTCATGACTTACGATACGCGACACCGACACGTAATATAGTGTCACTGTTTTGTATGTAAGCTGCAAGCAAGCGTATAATGACGAATACGTACGCTTCTAATCAACTACGCCGCCGTGGACAGTGATACTTGGCCGATCTAAACGTCTTCTTCCCCTAACTAAATGAACACAAAAAGGCTAAAGGCAAACTTTAACTTCAACATATCCAAAGTGCCACTTCAAAATTCAATTAGCATAAACATGGAGTTCCTTACTAATTCTTCTTCGTACGAATTAATCCTTCGAACACGAAAGACTATAGCAGCGCGAAAGCCGGCTGTCGCTTGGTCGTTGAAAAGTTAAACTTTTAGAAGAGGAAATGTATTTTTTTTTATAATTGACGTTCCAGTTACTTTAATGCTTCGAACAAACGTCATTTGAGACACAATAGAAAGACAACAGCAGCCCGCCAGCCGGCGGGTTGTCGGTTGGTCGTCAAGAGGTTAATGGCCAAACGGCAATAAATATTCCGAGAGTGATTTAAACCTTTGCTTCCTTATTACCCGTACGATCCTAACCTAGTATATCCACCCGCAGCCGCCAGCAGTGCCAAAGGGCGGCGACTCCCCGATGTCGGTGGACGAGCGCTCGGCGCCGTCGGCGTCCCCGCCCTCGTCCGCGTCCCCGGGCATGGAGCGCGTGGTGGCCATCAAGAAGTCCACGCTCAACCCCAACGCCAAGGAGTTCAACCCGGCCGCCAAGCCCTTCACGCCACGGAGTCCGAGCACTCCGAATCCAAGTCGGTGAGTGACATTATGTTATGCTATTACAAAACTACATACAACAGTATACATTATAGGCATGACGACAACATAAAAAAATGGCATTCTGTTCAGTCCGGCCAATAATACTGGACACGTATTTTTTGCTTAATCAAAGATAAGAAAATACAAAGATAAAGAGCAACGAAGCGCTTTTGATGCCACCGTTCAGCATAAATTGTATCAGATCGTGACGTCACGCGAAACTGGAACGCACTGTATCGTAATTTTACGTATACAATAAAAAAAATACGTGTCCAAATTTTTTTTATAATTTAACTGACGGACTAATTACTTTTTTTTCATCGTCTCGCCTATTATTATTGTGTATACGTATATAGTTAGTTAAATTCTTCTCAAGGAGTCTGTACGTAATGAATTCTCCAGTGTTGCCAACATTTTTTTCGTCCGTTATTACGAAAACTATAAACTGCCTCCTTGGTAAAAGTCGTTTCGATGTCTCTGTTCTTCCTTTGGCAACACGTAATAATAATATTAGCATCGATCCAAAACATATTTTGGTTTGCTCTGAGAGGCTCATATTATGACTTGTAGTGCAAGCTTTACGGCTTGTAACAAAGACACTCTTGTCGTAAAAAAAACTATAATTAAAATGCTACAATTGTATATACCACTTGCTACTATTTTATACATTTCTGACTATCATTTCCCCTAATCCCCAGGCCACACACGCCCGGCACGCCGTCCGGCATGGGCATGGGCATGGGAGTGGGCGTGGGCGGCGTGGGCATGAACCTGGGCGGCGTCAGCGTCATGGGGCCCGGCGTGTCCTACGTGCCCGCGCCGCACCCGCCGCCGCCCATGGTGAGTACGAGCGGGTCGAACTTGACGGAGTATCAGGGAGGGATTGAATTATACGAATTCAAAATGTATTTGAAACGGTAACCGAACTTTGTGCCGTTGAAACATATGGGTTTCGCTGTGTATGGCTTAGCCATATTGGTCAGTTCTCTATTATTGTAGGAAGATCTGATACTCGTAACATCCCTGTTTGATATGAATGGTACCGCGACCACTGCTAGCATTGACTTTCTAACCTAATCTTCTGTGTAAGGTGCTGAACAAAAGGTCTCAGTGTAATGAACTCTAAAAAAGTAATATTTTTTCTTGCTGTATTTACTCGAAATTATTTAAATATAAATAATTTACGACTACGACAGATTGTCTGTTAGTTTTACCTTTGACCTTGTGGTTTTTGAATAGTTAATCAGCAGTTATTCATGGTTGATCATATCCCTGAATAGACAAAACATAAACAAGCGTCACGTAAGACGTATTTCGGTTCAGCTATCTCCCTTTCTCTTCGCCCTCGTGCTATAGAGACGGGAAGCTCGCTGACGTAGCATTTACCATGAGTTCGGTATAAATAGACGTCCTTCGGCAAGCTATGTCCTTGTCTCTTCGCCCTCGCGCGACAGAGACAGGTAGCTCGCTGAGCCGGCAGGCTGCGTGTGTGACGTAGTGTGAATGTGTCCGGCAGGTGGCCGCGGTGCCGTACGCGATGATGGCGGCCGCCGCCGCCGCCGCGCAGCAGCCGCCCTACCTGCCGCACCCGCACCCCGCTGTGAGTATACTAACCTTTTTACTACTAGTTTCCGTGCCCCCACCGCCCGTGTCGTATTTTTGCGACGGACATTTTTAGTTCCATTTTACGTTCAATAAACTGCGTCGTACAACTAAAACGGTTATTCAATAGATATATGATTTACAATAATTACTTAATGTTTCTGTCATTTTAAGTATTGGATAAGTTTAATACGAGTAATTGGCAGCGATTTGTGTTCGAGCGCTAGGGGCACGGCAAATGATTTTTAGCTAAGCTCTTAAAAGATTTAGTATCTGTATTGGCGTGTCTATTACGACCCCTAGGCATACAACTTAGATTCAATAACCTACATTTGTTTGCAAAAAGTGAAACTGCTCCATCCGAAATTACGTTTTCCGTATAATTTTCTTAGATTTAATTTGACAATTTGTAGCACATGAAATGAGTTTTTCTACTCGAATACCCTTGGTATTATTGTTATACCAACATGGAAATATCTTTATTGTTCGACAAACGAAGCTAACATGTTGTCGGACGGCAGATGGAGATGGGCTGCGATTGCCGGCAGTACGCGCCCCCTATATTCATGGTGCCCGACAAACGGGACCGTCCCGACGCGGTGAGCACACCCGCGGATGTATGGGGCGGATACTTATTTGTGACAAGTTTAATGACGTAAAAAATCTGAATGAAGACATTGAAAATACCAGACAACGAATTATAGAAAAAATCGCGGCGATAAATAGCATAATTTCTATTGGTTACAGTAATATTACATCGATAATCATAACATCGGTTGTCAAATCTTTGTGTCGTTAAAAAACTACAACAATTATTTCACAAAAGACAGAATTCCAGCTCCAAACTTTTACGTTTGACTGTCATTTAATACTTGTCACAAATAAGTAGCTGCCCCCACGTCCTGCAAGCGTGCAGTGTTCAGTTTTTTTCGCAGTGTGTCGTAACATGACATGTACAAACGGGTGTTCGCCTAACTGCCTGGCTAGGCCACCGCCACAGAGTACGTAGTAAATGGATACTTCATTATGTTATAAACTGCGTCAAAAAGACGGATACGCAAACTTAAAAGATAAAGTTTTGCTCACAAACGATAAAAAGCTACAAATGCCTGGTCTGCCAAAGTATACTTTACTAGCTGTCCCCTGCGGTTTCACCCGCATTTTTCATTACTGCTCCGCTCTCGTGAGTCGTTGCGTAATGGTATATAGCCTATAGCATTCCTCGATAAATAGGCTATCTAACACTGAAAGAATTTTTCAAATCGGACCAGTAGTTCCAGAGATTACCCCCTACATACAAACTTACAAACCTACAAACTTACAAATTTTACCTCTTTATAATATTAGTATAGATTAGCAAATAGGTCGAGGTACTTTATACAATAAATAAAGAAGTATTATGTATTACTTAAAGATTCACGGAATATGAAATAGTGATGTCACGAGCTTTGATAGGATTAAATCACTTGTTATGAATGATGATCGAAAATGCGCAGTATTTTCTGCAGATACGCGTTCATCCTAAGGGCTCAATAGACTTCACGTTCTAACCAGGAGTCGTACCACAAGCCCTTATAGCAGTATTACTTTGATATTACTTTCAGTGGGAAAGAGACGGCGCTAGACAACGTGTCTAACGCTGTCACTTGCACACTCCTGAACAGGAATAAAACAATCTTACTTTTAACGTCATGGTAAGGGGGCAGCTCATCGGTGTAGCACTATGTTTCAAAAGAATGAAGTATCCATTTACTATGTATTCTCTGTCCTCGTTTCACGGTCACATGGTCGTTAACCGTCTTAAAAGCAACTCTAACGCTTTCAGAGTGATTTTGTTTTTATTTAACAACAACGATGTTTATACTAAAGTGATAGTCTGTTTTCTAAAGTATCACGGTTTTGTAATTGAGCACTTTTGGTGGTGTTTCACTTTGTTATATTGGTTGTACAAAACACTTTGATAGTGTGTATTTGAAAAAATCAATAAAGACGTTGATTATATTGTAGGTAGAACTAGAGTTTTTTTTTTTTTCAAGATAAGTATGTAAGAGGGAATTGGAATTTGTAGCGGTAAACTCTGGTATTGTTAATTAATTGAAAATAAACCAAAATTCAACTGCATAAGGTCTAAAATTGTGGACAAGATTATTATCTTGTTTGCTATTACGCTATTTTCATTCATATTTCTGCGACTATAGACTTGTAATTTTAATAGGTCACAATGACATTGCTTTCGAGTAAAAACAAGATAGTGCATTGACCATCAATAAAAATATCGCGCTGTTTGACGTAAGGTTAGGTTAGGGTTAAGGTAAGGTTATTATTTGATAGTAGTGCTGATTGTCTTGTTCACAAAAACCACATTTAAGTGTATTTTTCTTTTTCCACTTCATTTAGAAAAGGACAAGAGATACTAATAGTTTATTCAATCTATAAAATTAGCCAGAGCGCCAGAAGTAAATTGACCTATTTTTAGTGACCATGTTTTTAACCGCGTCTCAATTATCTATGGAGTGTCTTAATTTGACAGGGTCAAACAAATATATATTTTTTTTATCTTTTCTTATAGAAATGGAATAAAAAGATATACTGAATTAAAATTTTGTTTAGTCTGTGGCAGGCGCGTAATAAATCCACTAACTCTCGCAATCTCTTAGAACTTATGGCGACATAAATAGACGTTACCTAGCAGTGACTTTGGCTTAGGGACAACGCACACCGGAATGGCAGCGGCCGCCCGTGGCGTCGCGAGGCCGCCAGCGTCGCTAGAAACGAAAGGCGCGCGGCCGCTCGCGGCCTCGCGACCTTTTTAAGCTTTTCAAGCGATACTAGTCTTTTAAGTATGTAGTTAAAGTTTAAAATTATTTCACACGGAAAGTGCTCGCCGCGCCGCTGCCGGCCGCTGCCATTCCGGTGTGACTCGGGCCTTAGCCATGTTCGAGTCTCTATCGTGCACTTGACGTTTGGCAGTTTTATAACAGTGACAGGTATAGTGCTAAGGCAAAGTCAGTGCTTAATAACGACTATTTATCTCGCCAATAGAGTTAATTCATAGTACGCTTGACCTAGACGTCCGCGACAACAAGCTAAGTAAGAAATCAGGCCTAAAGTCATGCCCACTCCAATGTCAAGTGATGCCGTAACGTGTATCGGTGTCATTCGGTGTTAAGGGTCAAACTGATCGGCTAGAATACCGCTGGCTCTGTCACCATTTATTATTATAAAATTAACTGTTAGTGTCTAAACACACTATGCCGAGGATACGCGACGGAAGTTCGGCATGATTACGCCTGCAATGCTATTTGAATTACTGGCGACACATTATGCGTTGCGTTATAGCGTACAGCCGAACTTCAGTCAAGCGTAAGTTCAGCGGAAATTCGGCGGCAACGTATTCTGTAGAACACACATTATACGCGACCGAAGTGCAGTTCGATTGCTGACGGAGATCGGGAGCGGAGAGCAGCGGGAGGCAGGCATGCCCACTGCAACACTGAATATACACACAAAATTGCGCAACTGAATTTCTCCCGCGTAAGTTCGGCACTTATGGTGTGTCATATCAGCCGAATACGTTGGAACGTAAAATCAGCCACGGAACTTCGGTCGCGTACGTTTGGCGTAGTGTCTTTAGACACTAAAAGTTAAGAATTAGGGTTGAAATTTGTGTACAAACAAATATGATTCCGGATAGGTTTCATTACATTCTACTTTAAGCCGGATTTACATTAGGAAACAAGTGTCATGCATGATGAAACTAGTTTCGTGAAACTAATTTTAGCACATGTTAAACTTCTTTCGTTTAAATTATAGTGTCGTGAAATTATTAGTATCGCGGAGATAATGGCCCCGTCAAAATCAAAGCTGTATGATGCAAAACGTTGTTGAAGAAATGATAAAATAAAAAAATTCAAAAGGTTATCTCGGAAGCAGTCTTTAATTCCGAGATAACCTTTTTTTGAGTTGGTGGGTTCGAGGATAGGTTGAAAAAAAGCATATATAGGTGCAATTCATAAAAAAAAAACCACACGTCCACTCTGCGCAGGTGCTCTCGCGACACTAATTTCGCGTCGCATTTACATGATGAAATTAGTTGCATGACATTAGTTTTACAAAAATTATGCGCATAGCACGAAACTACTCCATTTAAAGCTAATTTCAAGCCACTAATTTCGTAATATAAATCCGGCTTTACTTCCGATTCTTTTAAGGTGAGGCCAAACGAGCGTAATTTTATGAGTCGTGAGTCGCAGAATTTCGGTCGCTTTCATAGAAAAAGACTCGCAACGCAAAATATGAGTGGTCTTGCACCGTACCAAAATACGAAATTCTACGACTCGCGACTCACAAAATTACGCTCGTTTGGCCTCACCCTTAACAGTCAGTATATGAATTTATTAATGGAATTGGAAATTGATCTAATCACTGCAATCATCATTTAGCTCAGTTCTTATAGGCTTTGAGGAATATAAATATAAAAATAATAATTTATTCATGTCGAAAGTAAGGTTTTGAAGTTGTTTATATTTATAAAAAATACTAACATTATGTTGTTTGCTGTGGTTTTCTATGTTAATACCAATTGATTGTTGTTTTCCGTGCACTAAACATTATTAATAACAAAAGAAATATTAATTTTACAATATCATCAGTTATATTATTTATTTGTAGTACGAAGTCCAAATAAAATAGCTTTTGTTTACAGAAATATTTACGTATAAAAATCTACTTATTCACTAATTTAGATTCGAAGAATATAAACGATAGTTTTGCAGATCACACCGCCATATTTGTTCTCAATATTATAAAATTTAAAATTTGGTCCATAATCTTGCAGAACGACTTGTTTAGTTTTTAGAAATTCCTTATCTACACACAACTAACTAAATCTTTTCTTCAGGTCTCAACCTGACCGCCTGTTCCGATATTTCCCATAACTTAGCAGCCAAATCTTCATTCCTCGCCTTCATACCCATATACCCTTCCCTGCAGTCGACGAAGTACCCTCCAGTCGTCTGATCGACCTCATCAGCCACCGCTAAGAACAAACTTGTCTGAGCGCCTTCAATGGGATTCTTGAAGAAACTATAAAATATCATAGTCCTTAACTTTTCCAATATCGTGGCTTTATAAAAACTCGTGTTGACATGTCCGGGGTGTAAACTATTCACAATGACGTTAGTATCTTCCAGTCTTCGAGCAAGCTCGTTACTGAACAATATATTACATAGTTTACTATCGCAATACGTTCTTATGTACGAGTGAGGACTGTTCAGGTCGCTGATAGAACCGAATCTATGCAGTGTTGACGTCACAATTATTATCCTACTAGGTGCAGACTTCTTTAATAAGGGTACTAAGAGTAGTGTTAACAAGAAAGGTCCGAAATGGTTGACCTGCATGTCCCTGATCAGTCCGTCTTCAGTCGTATCTCTGTGGACGCCGCTAGCGCCGGCGTTGTTTATCAAAATGTCCAGTTTAGCTTCGGATGCTGTGAAGTCTTCAACAAACTTCCTTACAGAGGCGAATGAACTCAAGTCCAAATCCATATATCTGACACTTCGGTTTTTGCTTTTCTTGATGATGGATTGTGCTGCTTTTTGGCCCCTTTCTTCATCTCGGCAGCCTAGTATCACTTTGGCGCCTCTCCTAGCCAGATCTAAGGCGGTTTGATACCCAATACCGCTGTTACCACCCGTCACGATTACGACTTTTCCGCTCATCACATTGTCGGAGTAACACTTTCCGTTTGTTATTTTATTGTAAGTTTTTATAAGGATTAAACCTACAATCAGCCAGAAAAGCCACATTTTTACACAAAAATTTAATTAAAAATTTTGCTAGAAAATCCACTTAATTACAGTATCACAAAACCTTGCCGAATGTTCTAAGAAATATCCGCACAGATGAAATCACAGTTTGTTTCAATAATTTGAGTTTAAAGTTGTGTGTACCGCATCGTTCCCGCAATGTCACTGAAAGATTTATCTGTTCAAACGTCAAATCATGTGAACGGCCTAATTATCAGCATTGGCCGCGTAGTAGCGCAGTAGTTATCAAATTATCGTTATCCATTCTATATTGTAAACATTTTGCGTACGTCCGTCTGTTCGGCACGGTCAATTACATTTAGGGTTCAAAGATTGCAAATATATAATTATGTATTATATAAACTTAATTATTGACTATGCTATTATTGTCCAGACCCTTAAAAAAATAAAAGTTTAATAAGCAGTGTATTGACCATAATGCTTGCTCAAGATGAATTGACATTTTCAAACTTATTCATTGTAAGTCCATTAATATTTTATGATATTTTACTCATTCTGAAAGCAGCTTTCTCCACTATAGTTTTTAAATTAACAAAGATATACAAGATTATCGTTTACTATCTCATTGTCTGGACAGATATACAGTCAACAATAAAATATGTAAAGGCGATTATCAGATAATAATTTTTCCAAATCAATATGTTCAAAGTTCAATAAAGAAAGTTAAATTGCTGCAGCGAACACCAGCAAGTTTATCAGAAAATAGTGAATGAAACATCCAATTTTTTATCTAATACCAGTTGTTTCACGTGGTTTCTTCCGCCCATTTTCATGCAAACCTTAATATATCCTAAATTCGCTTCTTAGTGCGCCTCTACAAAGATAAAGAGAAGCTACTGTAAAAAATCCATGTTTTTCACTCCAAAAGTTATGGTAGGGCGTTAATTACCATCAAAAAGCCTGTCTATAAAGATAAAACTAGCTACAGTTCTTGCAAAGGCATCTAATGTTATAAAATTACATATCTACCTAACCAGTCCTAACCCTTAAGGTCAGATGTTAAGTCTCAGTGATAAATCAAAGTTTATTTCCATTATTGATAAAGAAGTTGTGCCGGCTACAATTAATTAATCTGCTTTCTCGATTTGCATATTTCTTAATTCCTTACAGTTGTACCATAGGCGAGTATTTTCGGCTTTCTCGTGAATGCGTAGACAAATAATTTTCTGTTAGCCGAAGACCACGAATTGGTAGTAGTTTGGTAGGGTTTGCTATTTGCGTTAAAAGGCAAATAAAATCAACTTAGCTCGAGAAAGCCGTGCTGTTCGCCAGCATATTGTTGATAATTGTGGAAAAATTAAAGGCCATATATTCAATATTACCACTATCTTCCCTTCTTCAACCAATATAAGAAGGCAAACACTAATAAAAGACCCCATCCCAGCAGACATTCTTAGACTAAAAACACGTTACACAGACATACAATCAAACATTTTATTGATATTTATTCGCACACGGATACGGTTATCTTGGCATTAACTCACAATCTCGAGTTATCAACGGATATAGGAAAAAGAAATTAATATTATAAGCACAGTAGATTGATGACCGTTGTGTAAGATGATTGATCGTGTATGAAATGTTTTGATTTTAATATCACGAAACATATATAATTATTATATTGGAGTTAATTCCTTTGGTTAATTATAAAAGAAAACAAGCATCAATCGCTACATGTGGAATAACAATTCACCTTGTGCTTAGTTCAAAGTTCGTAATAATTTATGAACATTTTATAATTTTGTCCAACCGATAGATTATAGGATTACACTTAGCCATTTCCGATCTTAAGCTGGACTATCAATTGATAAATGATATCTTTATTTAAAATAGCGTGGTCATTATTTTATTTATATAATTCTGTGTTACTGTACAATTGTACATGAATAGCCCGAATTGTCAAATCTGTGCTTTTACTAAATATCCATAAAACGATTAGAACTTCTGATGTCTCTGATCTTCTGATCTGTAGAATTATTGGCACAAGCGAACTTACTTAGAAAACATCGATTCTATTTTCGAATTTCAAATGTGGCGAGCACAAGTATCATCTCTAGGACCTTTGTAAAAAAAAGTATGCGAAAACTGGGCTCTCGGGCAAGACTTCGACGATTCACTTCTGCTATTAACCGTTCCAGACATCATAGATCTTGTTCTAACAGCAACACGTGTGTCAGGCACGGTTTCATCGGACTCCAATCAATCTAATGTAACTATGTTGTAACTTCATATTATGTGTCTTCAGCTGGCATACGGAGCGATGGGGGGTGGCGGCGGAGTGGGAGGGGTCTCGGGAGGAGGTGGACAGCCCCCCATGCAGTCGCAGCAACAGAGAAACTTCAGAAAAGGTAAACACATTGTTTTCATCTACTGACAAAAGGCTGAAACCTGGGTTTATCCCATTGCTCTCAATGGTAGAACCAAAAAATAATACACGTAGTTGGTTAAACTAGTTTGTTAAAATAATTCGTGATTTTGTTAGTAAAGTAGGATTCAATTGAACACCTGAAAGACTTTCTTGAGCTAAACCTTACATAGCCGTAACTTGAATACCGCTTTCATCTCTTCCCTGAAATGACGATTATCACAATACGTTTTTATCCCATTCTTGTTCCGTAGACTGACTTAAGAAGTAGCTGCTTAGACGCGTATTTTGTCATTATACGCCTGCTCACATATTCTCTCAACGAAGCGTACTCGTAAACGCGATCGCGATTCTGAGTTTTTTTTCCTTTTTCCTTCTTTTGCGAAGCTTGATTTCCGTACTCAATCCTTCAGACTTCTCTATCGTACGTGAACCGCGGAGACTTTTACCGGGTTCCAGACTCAAATCACTTTCAAAAGCCTCCCAGGGCTTGCGAGAGTGATTCTGGAGATCTAATACTCTTCCCATGAGGGCATCGTTAGTGTTAACTTGAGTTGAGTGTGTAGTGGGCGTAGGTTCGGGCATGCAGGTGGCCGCGGCGACGGGTCAGCCGCTACTGGCGCCCGCGCCCATGCAGCAGTTCGTGCCCTACCCGCACCCGCACCCCGCGCCGCACCCCGGACAGCCCGCCTTGCAGTACCAGCATATGGTGAGTAATTACTAACATTTGATATTTAATGCCATAAACAAGTTATGCAATACTATTACTTTTTGTCTTGGCAACCCTTTTAACATTAGAATTGCTGAAGTCAAAACTTTAGCAATTCTAATTGTCGGTCGTATGTACAAGAATGTCAGTCTATATGTAAAAAAAATATTCTATTAGTGAAAACCTGAGATTGCTAAAAATAATAGAATCTGTCAGTTTGTTTGCCATCTATAGGTAAAGTATACGAGCTTATACAACCTATGTCAAGTAAACCCATCTCCATCCCTAGGTGCGCATGTACCACGGCGGCGTGGGCGGGTCGGTGGGCGGCGTGCCGGGCGGCGCGGGCGGCGAGGTGGGCGTGCAGGGCTACGCGCCGCCGCCCGCGCCCTCGCCCGCCGCCGCGTCCCCCGCGCTGTACCCGCCGCCCTCGCCCGCGCACACGCCGCACCCGCACCCGCACCAGCACCCGCACCCGCACCATCACTTCCAGCAGCCGCCATTCCAGGTACGTTTGTTTTATGATTCGCCTTCTATTGCTAATTTTTCTTTCACTAGGTTCCTTCTCTTTCTTCATAATTAGAGTAAAGTTAAAAAAAAATTGTAGTTTTGTGAGTTAGGAAAAGTAGTTGTTAAATAATTTAAAGACAATTTGAAAATTATTTGTGCCGTGTATTGAAATTTATGTCATAATCATAGTTAGATATTTAGCAGATTCTTGATAGTAATCAAAAATTGAAATATGCCTAAAATCGTGGGAAGTATCACTAATCAAACATTTATTTACAAGTAATTTATGCTTTTACTTCATACGAAATATTGCCATATTACGAAAAAAAGTACAACGCCTGGTGTACAAATTAAAAAGAAAAATATTATAAGCTATCCAAAATGGTATGAAAGTCGATACAAAGTTATGGACTACATTATGTAAATCGATTTAGTACAGGATTGCGTGCAGCTCACAAAAGGTTCTGCATTGACTTTTAACATATTGGGCATCGTGTTGTACAACATGTCGTGCGCCAAATGTTGCCTAGTGGAAACGCAGCTTAATGGCGTAGCATTTTGACATGTTCTATTTATGTACCTTCGACAAAATTGAATCATGGCCCATTTCGACGACAAATCGTTTGAAGCTGTCAAAATAATAAGACTAGACGTGTGCCATTTTTAAAACATGTTAACGCGATTGTCGACCTAATTGTATTTGAATGTTTGTAGGAAAATAAGCTTATGGTGGGTTATGATTCCATTTTGTCGATTGTACAATCTCTACTGTGTGTACTGTAGTTGGTACTTATTACTTCCATATGACATGTATACATTTCTCGCAGGCGTACCACCAAGTGCTGTGTCCGCTGATGGGCCCGGGCGCGTCTGCGGGCCACCACCACCACCACCACCACCTGGCGTACCTCAACCACGCGCCGCCCACCGCCTCGCCGCCGCAGCCGCACCCGCACTCGCTACAGGTAACTGCGTCACCACCACAGTGCCACGTGGACCTTGGTCAACAGACGGCAAAAAAACATGGCAAATGCAGTTCATCTCATGTTAATTTTCATTGAGAGTGTTCTGAAATGATGCCCACCCGGTTCTGAGTCGTAAGGAACAAAAACCTTACTTATGGGCCGTCTCTTTCGTACACTTGACGTTTGGCTGTTGTGTAACAGTGACAGGTATAGTGCTAAGCCAAAGTCAGTGCTAAGTTACTCGCCATAAATGACAAAACTCCTGTATTTTCGTTTCGTGATCGTGTGCTCACGCAAAAGCGGACCAACTATAGTCTGTTTTTTTTTAACAAGTGAGCACCGAGTATATCTCTCGCACATTTCCGCTATTGACAGAGTAAGATCGGTCATTAGTCGGGGCGGGGCCAACGCCTAACACCAATAGTAACACTTAATGCTGATTACAAGAGATTTCGGTACTCGTTTGTTTTAAAAAAAACAGACTATAGTAGCGAAAATTTTCGCAAACACCTTCATTGCGCCATGTTCACTTAGATCCATGTAGCACTTCCCAGCAGAAAGCAGCGTATCGTCAACCGGGTTCCCTTACAGCAAGCCAATACTAGATAGTACCAAAATCTCGGGTGTCAAGTCAAGCGATTTTGAACCGTGTGCGGTCCAACTACAGGTAATCTTTGTCTCGTCAGAACTTCGTCGGTGAATGCACTGCTTGCTGGCGTGGTTGATGATCCGAAGCTGGATCTTGTGCATTTCATACACGTTCGTACAATGTGAGTTATATTCCGTATTTGAGTAGATTCGATCTATAACGCGTACTGACATACTGACAGCCCAACTCAATAACATCCCATATTTATGTTAATCATTGTGTGTACAAATAAATAGGTATAGGGTTAGTGTCATGCAAGGAGCGAAAACGCAATAAAAACTATGAATATTCGTCTACGTAATATGAACGCAGTCGCGTTTTATTTCTTTGGCTACTATCTGATCGTGTTTGGGGATATAAATTCATTTCTGTATCTAATAAATATTTTATTAAACTGTGTGTGCTGGTGTTTTTGCTCGTTGTACAAAGCTGGCGTGCCGTGTGTACAGTGTGTGACGCAATGTGTCTGCCGCAGGGAGTGCTGCTGCCGCCCAGCCACTCGTCGGGCGGCTCCACGACGCCGGGCGTGGGCAGCGGCGGCGCGCACCCGTAACGCTCGCGCGGGCCCCCGCGCCCCCGCGCGCGCCCGCCGCCCGGCCCGCGCCTCGCCCGCCTCGACCTGAGCCTGGACCTCGACGTGTACGTGGCGCACTACGCACGCCTCACGCACTACACGCTCCGCCTCGAGCGCAGCGTCTGAGCGCCGGACACTTTGTGCGTACGGCCTAGTGCCACTAGCGTTTCCTTGCTTCTATTCTCTATTCTTTTTTTCATTCATAATACCGATGTAATTATATTTAAAGGAAATAGTTTATATCGGATTTACATGTAAATAGTCGAGGTAAGCTATCCGTTGTAACTATCAAATTTCAGTGATTTATCCCATGTTTGTAAAGTTTATGTTGCGTTGTTCTAAGGGAGGTCTGTCACCGGTCAGTAACGTAGATATTGGACGTAGAATCAATATGTTATTGTAACTCTATGTTACATGGAACGCAGCCTGGAGGTCTCTGTCAACTGAACCATTGTGAAAGTATTGCTGGACAGTAGTTTCCTAATTTTGCTGCTGGCAGCATCACCTATGTTTTGCGGTCTCTTAGAATGAACAGTTTCGCTAGTAAAAATACGTTTTAAATTATACACTCGAGATTTTATAATTCAGACCTAAATTTAGTCTTGAACAATAATTTGTAAAATTATCAAAATTTGTATAAAAAGTGCACTTGCAAAGCTTTTTTTATGTAATATTTGTAACAAATGTCCATCGAGACTTATTAGTGGGGGTAGAAGAACGCGGGAATCCATGGAGGTTTACTTAAAAAGGCGCTTCTATCTCCACTGTGTATTGTTACAATTAATAAGCGGAGATTTTTAAATTTTTTATCAAAATTAGCACGTAGACTAGGAGGCCTTCATTTTTTTAAAGTCATCATCGTCACTAATGATTGATTATACTTTTAACGCCATGAACACATTTGGCGATATTTAAGTATATGTTAGAACGCGTGGCGAGATGTCCTCAGTGTGTAGGCTTACAACCCGTGGGGTGACGCAGCTGTCATATTTTTCTAACTTTAAAGATACAACGTAAAGTAATAACTTGTATGCCTTCTTCGTATCGATACGTTCATCGCAATAATTGATGTTTTTTCTAAAAATTTTACTCGGTATTTTCACGTGGCAAAGAATTTTCAAGATTTAATTGTAATTGTTTGTTATATAACTTAGTGATTTACATAAACTCTAGTACTGTGAATAAATATAATACGGCATTATCCATTTTGGATATAAGTGTACCATTTTCGCTACTTTACATAATTTAAATGACGCTGATTATTGTGATATATACCAAAGATATGAAAACATCTCTTTCAACAAAAAGTTGCCAATGTTAATAAAAGAAAAACCATAACTAATTGAACTATTTCTAAAATGGGTTCAATTTTGTGTAAAATTAAATGTTGTCACGTGAAAAAACTTGAATTGTGTGTGTATTATCTTTGAAAAAAATGAATACCTAACCATTCTTTCAAATTTTTGTTTGAAAGTTTAGTCAGTGTTGCCACTCACATGAGAACACTTTTAAAAATACTTTAGTTAGTTTAGCACGGTGGGGAATAAATATTAAATATTTGTGAATGGATGAATTGTATGTATGTACGTGTGTGTAAGGATATAGTGCGTCTTGTACGGACGGAGTGTGGTCCGCCCTCGCGCGGTACAGGGGGCGGACATATGTATTATAATTAGATAATTTACTCTCTATCGTACTTATCGAGAGAAACTGGGAGGAATTTTATAAGCAACTCGTCATTTTCGTATATTATATGTATTGTGAGCCAGGCGCGCACCTCGCGAAATGAGGTGCAAGCCACTTATGTAAAACGAAATTTATCGAACTAAATATCATAATAAAGTTTGATACCACATAGTCTACAACTATTATTAATAGATTTTTATATTAAATACATGATATTTAAAAAAAAAGTCCTTTTATACTAAAAGTAAGTAATTATGAGATTCCTTTCAGTTTCGGTCGGTAATCTTTGTTTCCTCGTTCAAAGCGACTATCGCCATTCTGAGACAGCGGTCAGTTCGTTAACTGTATTTATTTAGGTTTAGGGTTTATTATTGTGAAGGTACCCTCCGCGATTTCTTTACCAATTCCAAAGTGTCAATTGCACTTTAAAAATATTAATTTATAAATTGGCAAATAGTTACTATTTAAATTCGTAATGTAAATTATGGGCGATGTTGTAGATGCCAGGTCGATGAAAGATATTGCAACGTCTTTCATAGAACAGTCGAAGTGAAAGTATCGGGACCATCCTAGATGCTCAATGTTTACTAATATATGACGTCACTGTCTCAAGTCATTAGTTCTATTTATTTTATACATATGCAGCTTTTGAAAAGGCAACGTAACTAGTGTATTACGAAACGATACGGTCTCCCGAAATTATGAACCGTAGTGACGTAGACTCCTTATACAGAATGCCAATTCACTTGCGCTCTAAACTTAGCTTGTTCGCTACAGATCATCTGTAGCCAAGAGTTATAATTCTTTTTTAAAGAAGAATATTCTATATTTCGTTGAATGTAGTAACTGCGCCTTTTCAGGGTGCACGTGTTAGTGAAATTCAGCCCTTTACTGTAGGATATCGTAAAGAACTGTATAATAATATAATTTGTGTCACGAGTCGTTGCAAGACTCCTATCATCCTTGTTGAGGTCACGGGGTGGATAAAAACAAACAATTTTTCGCAAACTACTATTCTGTGGACTTATGTTTTTCGCGTTACAGAATACATGTATTTATTGAGGCCTCACAAATGTATTTGCCACAAGAAAACGGGGCCAGTCTTCTGAAATTCACCAACTATTATAATTTAAGTTATGAAACTTATTATACTTTTTGTGCTCCCTTTATTCAAGCGTAACGGATAGTGTGCGAACCGAATGTTCTTATTTTAACTAAAATATTTTCTTTGTGAGGTCATGCAATAGTCAGATTCGAGTAATTATAACCTCCTTCGTTTTACTGCCAGCACCTTACATATTATAATTTTATTTTAATATCAACATAGTATTTTTCTATGTGTAAAATTGTATGTTTCTTGTTACGACATTTTAGTTGCAGCTATGATTTCAAATGGAATATTGTTTCATTTCTTTCAAGAAATTTTTGAAAGCCGTTTCATATAGCAAGCTCGGGTTGTCATAAATATATGGGGCGTAATATGCGAGCAGCTTTCAAATATTTGACAAATTACTCTTCATATTTCAAGGAATTGTAACAGGATGCGTTGCAGACGCAAGTAGGTTGACAATAAAAATATAAAGTTGATAGGTAGCTGTAAGGAAGTTAGTACGCATATACAATATTTACGACGAAACTGACACTATTCACATAAGTTAACGTCAGGATTGTCACAGAAATGCGTCTACTCATATATTTGTTTAAATAATTAAGGCTCACAAGATTTGCACAATCAAAACACATTATCTCCCATAGTGATGTATAGGTATTTATTGATAAGTTTCAGCTTGAATCGAGGGTCGTAAAATGCTTAGTATAAAGTGTGGCATCAAGGGGAGCTAAGTCCATGACCTCCGCGCGGTGCTCCCTGGGTAGCGCCAATTGTGGACGACGACATTCACATTCTTTTATAAATAAAAAATCAAATTTGCTAAATGAATAACCATGGAGTGCTGCAGGATTTATTTAAAAACAAATTCGAGTTCTTCCTAATATGTATAGCGCATTCCTTTTGTAAAAATCATAACTAACAAACCGATCTATTGAAATACTCTCAATGGGTTGCTCTGTTTAGATACATATAGGATAAACACCGCAGCAGACTGTTTGATTTGTGTAGATTTAAAGTAATTAAAATAGAAATATTTATATAAATAAACAGACAAATTGCGGTATAAATATTGACATGTATATAATGTAAATATTATGATATAAAAGGAAGTTACTAGTGTCCTTTCCCATGAAACGGCTTATAATTTTGTGATGTGTAGTTTTTTCGACCATGTTAACATTTCAAAATTCACAATATGAAGTTTTGTGGAAAGGGCCTACTTGACCCGTACCACGTTCGTGACTCGTAGCGTTCGAGAACATGGTATGGAGTCACGTGTACTGTTTTTCTTTTTTTTTCACATTTTTTTTTCTTGTTTTAATTTAAATTTTTATCGCGTGAGTGACTCCACCGCGTAAGTTTGTTGCTAAATGAGAGTGTGTAAAAATATGTATGTGCGTGAGTTATCTGTTGTGCGCCATATAAATATTATCGATATATTTTTTGTGTGATGTGTCACGACTAGTGACGCGGAAATGTTTATGTTTTAGCTAGGGATATACTTCTTTTTCTTGTAAAATTTGTACGTGCTTACGAAAGACGTTCGAGTTCCTTTGGCCACATTATATTATAACGGTTGTGGTATACATTTTTATAAGATTCCCATATTAAATGCAACGATATAAAGCGCCGTAATGTACTACTGAGTATGTTATCCAACGCACATGTTGGTGCATTTACCGAAATAGAGGGACAAATCAGAGATCTGATTGAAAATTACCCTCCATGTATAAATAACATGATCAACCTAACCAACGATGGGAAAAATCTCGTCTAAACTAGGATAAAGGAAGTAACTCCATTGTGCCTTTATCAATGGGGATGACATGTGACTCGATCACGAATAATTACTACTAAACTGTGACGTATCAAAGTAAACGGTACTGATATTAATAGTTAGAGTAAATAGAAGTTGTTGAGACAATGCGATAGATCACATTCCTTATTGTTATCGTACCTAAGAGTCAATTGAAACTAGATTGGATAATCGTGGCAGTAATTAATACTACACTTCACTCAACACTCCGCCCTCGTCAAGGATAAGTCAGACAATATATTTTTACGGAATTAAATATGTTGCAAAAACAATTCTTTGAAAAAAATAATGTCTTCAACATTCTAATAACACTAATAAAAAAGATTAGTCTATTATTAAGATACAAAATAATAGAGTTAGATCCTCTTTAGTCTAAGAAACGTCTGAACAACTGCTATTTACTAGTGTTGCTTTTGAAGCAAGTGGCAATTGTATTTTATGTTCTTCCTGATTTTTCTAATTTGCATAAGTTTACTTTACTTGTATACTGCTCAGAACACGCCCGCAGCTAGCTGAGGTCGGACGCTCAGCCCAACGATATGCCACTTGCTATTAAGCATGACTGAAGCTTCAAACATCATTTTTACAATGATCACGTTATAAAAATGATAGGTGAAGACTCAGTCCAATCTGAGCAGCTCATACATTTTTTACCTCGTATAAGGCACTTTCTTACATGTAAATATTTGTTACCGACGCTTCTGTCGGCACGGACGATTCGAAAACCCATTGTATGTATAGATAAATTCTATGAAATTGCCTTATAAATGTGTGTGTTGCCCCCGCGCGGCCCGCCGGGGCATAATGTAAGAATGTTACCAACGTGTGGACCTCGTACTAGTTTTAACAAAATGCTTATTTAATGATTATTCCAAAAGATCATTCAAACCACAGCTTTCTATCTATAATTAAAGTAGCATTTTGGTAACATTTCAGTATAGAAGGTGTAAATTTTGTAAAGACTGAAGGGAAATAATGTTTGTGGGAGTAAGCAGAGGTAATTGTAAAGTGAAATTGGTTTTTATAGGAGTGGAATATGGAGCCTAAAACTCTAATATTGTATATTGTAATTTATTTGATGCGAATCGTTAGAATATAATGGACTAACGACGTAGTGACCTCCTTATACCGTATTTGACATTAATCTTCTGGTATTTTCTGTGAATATGGATTTGCTACATCTTCTGGTTGGTCACTATGGTACCTACATTTACGTATTAATTGTACCAAACAAATATTTCAACGATTCGTTTCAAATATAATTAACGTTGTATGAAATTACTGCTTAATTCCGCTTGTTGATGAAAGATTTGATTTGTGAAAAAGTGCTTTTTATTTGTGAGCCCAACGTAGGGCGTGTAAAGAGGAATGTGCCAAAAGTGGTATGGCATCGTTTATCGTTTGTTGGACACACAACACCTGTGTCGACGAATATTTTTCAATAAAAAAGTAAAAAAATGTGTTTTAAACACAACAGTTCTGTGTTTTTATTATAATCCCTATCTACACTTCGAAGTTAGTAAAAACTACCCAAAACCACGCCAGCCAAAATTATACAGGAATACTTTGAACTACGACAACCTTTATGCACACTATAAACGGCAACGATATTAATAGGTATGTGATATTCAAACATGTATTTCGTTTCTGCATACATTAACAGAACAGATAAATCCACAGGAGAAGTCTCTATATTATCGTTGCCGTATGAATTGTGCATTACACACCAGCAATATCAACTATTCGAAAGCTGACAATGGTTGTAATAAATAAATCGAATATTTTCTTCTCGTAAAAATCACGGTGGCTTTAAAATTATACATAACGAATTGATGACACAACTTATCAATCATTAGGAAATGTACAGTCCAGTTGAGGTAGGTTAAAAACCTGTGTAATACCAGGTGCAGTGATTATGTGAAGATTGTACTGGTAATGGTGCCGATTCTCTTATTCACAAACTAACCTAAGGCCTTGTCCAGGAAGGGCGACTTCGCCGCGATTCTCTCGCGCTTATCACGCGCGAACGGTTCGCCCAGAAAAAGCGTACCTACGCGCGAATTTCGTATCAAAATTTTGGCGCTCTATTTCCCTCTCTTTCTCCATTATACGTGCACTCGCTCTCTCGCACACTTCTACATGGTCGGGATATTTCAATTAAACCTAAATAACTACAATTCTATTAACTTTTTGTTAAGACACCAACACATTAAAATAAACCTTGTTTAATAGCCTATCTTATCTGATAATAAACTTTTAGATAAAGTTCCCCTGAAGATATTGTGCATGAAAACAGCTTTTCTTGCATCTTAGCAGGACTTGGGACAGTATTCCACATCAGGATATTGACACCCTTGTTTTGAGTATGCAGGACCGCTGCAGATGTGTCAAGAGTCTTAGGTGGATCCACGAATTATTAGTGTTAAGTTTTAAATAAAAAAAAAATAGTTGTTTTGTTTACATTTTGATGTTTCAAAAATAAGGCCCTGTCCAGAAAGGGTGAATTCGCCGCGAATCGTTTCGCGCGAATGAACTCGCGCGTTGGCGAGATACTAGGCACCAATACATCGCGTCCACAAGCATCGCGCGAATAATAAATACGCGCGTAATTCGCGTGCGAGAGAGAGTGCACGTATAATGGAAAAAGAGAGGGAAATAGAGCGCCAAAATTTTGATACGGAATTCGCGCGTAGGTACGCCTTTCTGGGCGAACAGTTCGCGCTTGATACGGGCGAGAGACTCGCGGCGAATTCGCCCTTCCTGGACAAGGCCTAAAGTTAAGATTGAAACTTTGTCTGAGTTTTTCCTCTTCTAAGTTTTTTTTTTAATTTAACTTTATCTAAAACTTTATTATTAGATTAGATAGGCTATTAAACAAGGTTTATTTTAATGTGTAGGTGTCTTAACAAAAAGTTAATAGAATTTTAGTTATTTAGGTTTAATTGAAATTTCCCGACCATATTGATGTGTGTATTTTGAGGACTGAGGGCCAGGCCACACGGTGCGGCAACGCACCGCACCGCATTACTCCGCACCTCACTGGCGGCCACACGAGCAGTGCGACGTCGCAATGTTCTTACGGTGCCGCTGCGCCACCGTATGATATACACGTAATTATCATGTCTATGTCCTATAAAAACAAAAGAAGCTTCCGATATCCTTGGCAGTCTCTTCGTGGAAACTAAGTTATGTTAAAGGTAGTACCCATATCGAAGTCGATTATTTAGACGGGGTCAAGCCGATTGGGTCTAAATGTTGAGTTGAGTCGACCGAGGCCCGTATTAATAGACGTCACTCAATTCTGAGACACTCTCAAGTCTCTTGCTGTCCTTGTCATTCTAAAAGGAAAAAATAAGGACAGCAATAGATTTGAGAGCGTCGCTCAATTGAGTGACGTCTATTAATACGGGCCCGAGACTCTTGGTGCTGAGTTTTCGTCTAGAGTTTTGTGACCAAGTGCAACGGAATTATTCAACAAGTCGTATTGACTTGACACTAATAAAACCAAATAAATTTTAGTCGCTTCCTGTTCTCGAAATTCGTGTGCCGTTAACAATAGTTTATGAACAAAAGAATGTTATTAATTCGATTAATAATTTAATTCATTACAAATACGTGTACACATAATAACTTAAAATAAATCATTTCGTACTTGGCTAATAAATAGGTATTTTAAAATAATTTAACTAGCTATAAATTATAAAAATAAGCACTGTTGTCCAATACAACATCGATTATCATGTCTCAACACGAAATGCAAAGAGTCAGGTACTTTACATTCTTACATTTTGATAAATTTATATATAACTTAATAAGTCGGCTCAAACATTTCTAATATGTCTAGTATGCGTTCTGTGCACTCCTTGCATAGCTGCCTTCACCTCTTCGAAGAAAGAGGTGGAATTGTGGACTGTAGTGCCTCCGAGGACTATCCTGACGCCTGGATATGCCTGGTTGATCTGATGCACGCACTGGGCCTCCTCGTAAGTGGCGCCCCCTACGATGAACACGAAGATGTCTTGTGGTCTGCGGCCGTACGCCCCGTCGTCACCGCCTAGCGTCGGGTACAGATTTTCACGAAGTTTGCCTTTGATCAAGTCTTCGAGAGTGTCTTTCAAGAGGGGTGTGTGTTGTGTGTAGATGTTTTCAACGCCGTTGAGGCCCTGGAATAAAAGAAAACATATAACTCCTCTATTGTTTCTAAGCGTGGTCCATTCTCAACAGAAGATTTGATGGTTAGCCCTGTAGGAACCCAGATAGCAGATATTCATATTGCCACGCACATCACTTTCTACTAATAATAAATAAGAAAAAGATTTCATGAAACATAACTGGAATATCTTTATCTCCACACTCTCTTATGTTACATAGGTACTTGTCATTTGCACAGATATTCACATAAACAGCCAACCATAAAACAACAAACATAGAATAAACTTTCTGACACTAGCATCTATAAAAAACAAAAACCGAACCCACCTTGAACAACCTCTTGGTAATTTTGACAGCATCTTGCAATCCAAACAGATCACTCTGCCTAGCGTGGGCGCCACCGTACTCCAACAGGTTCACAACACTCTTGACCAGCTGTTCCGGCGCGCCCCTGGTCTTCAGAGCCTCGATGAGCGAGGGTAGCGCGTTGCTGGCATGTTTCTCGTATCGCAAGGCGTAGAGGGCGACCAGTTTAGCCGCGTCGTGGTGACGGACGGATTCGTTGGATAGTAGGTTCTTAAGGCGCTGTGGATAACCAGGAATTATTTTTTTATTCAGGAAGTAAGTATTTAAATTTAGCTTGATTTAATTCTTATTGGATCTATGTGCCCACCTAAGAGTAGCAACACCTGATAATATTCAAAAATGGGTCAAAAAGGTTGTATAAAATTTACTGCCGAATAATATAATCGATCGATGGCTGACCTTTATTGATCAGATCTATGGGAATAGTTTTATGTTAGTGTTATCGATGTTTCAAAGATGATAGTAAATTGATAACTAATGGAGATGGTTGTGTTATCTTGCTCGTTAAAAGCGAAGAGTGCAGTACGTAGCACTATAAAATGTAAAAGTAACGCAATTTAGCGTGTGACTTTGCTTAAAGATAAGTATTGTCAAATTCTCCAGGGTTTTTTCCTAAATATCTTTTGCGCTTACCCTAATCTTGACGTAGGCACTACGGTTACCTGCAGATGCTTGGAATGGTCGCTCTGGCAGGCGATCTCCTGCTCCAGCTCGGACACCTCGAGCAGGTTGTGACGCGACACGCTCGCCGACAGCTCGCCCACCACCGTCACGTGCTTCGTCACCGTGCCAGACATTTTCTAAAAATTGTAATAAATATCGGGTCAGTTCACGTGCGGCCATCTGATCTCGAACTAAGCTAAGGTTGTGCTACGGTAACCACACAACTTATATGGACACACAGTAGAAACAATCATGCTCATTTTTAGGGTTCCGTAGTCAACTATGAACCCTTATAGTTTCGCCATGTCTTTCTGTCTGTCCGTCCTCGCTTAATCTCTGTGACCGTTAGCACTAGAAAGCTGAAATTTGGTACCAATATGTATATCAATCACGCCGACAAAGTGGTAAAATAAAAGTTGGAAAAAAATGTTTTATTATATAATGATTAATTACAATGTATGATGCATATGTTATAGTCAAAGTCCGATACACAGTCTCTTCGCGGAAGGACTGGTTTATCCTAGGTTTGGCCAAAGCCGTCAGGCAATCCCCGAAATACATTTCAATTTCGCCCTTTGCCTGAAGTATTTTTAGTCAAACCCAGGAGCTCCTAACTTTTCAGTCAAACGTCGAAAGTAAATTATTCTGTTTCGGTTTTGGCCTAGTCAATCCTAGAAGCGACTGCAAAACTCGGTCAAACGTTGATCTGAACATGTTTAAACAGGTTCATAATGTCTCTCGCGGTGTTCCGACCGATTGTTTTGTCATTTCATGTTCGTTCATTGAAGAAATGAAGCAATTATTAAAACAATAAACATCAAAATTTTAAAAATGTTAGTTTTTTATACCTAATCTTACAAAGTAACCTCCAAACCCAAACCAAACCATTTATTTATTTATTTTATACTTTATTGCACATCGTACAAAAGGCGGGCCTAATGTCACACGGCATTCTCTCAAAGCATCTCAGGTGTCAGAACTGGAGCCCAATTCTCGTGCGTTAGATAAATATCGAAATCGGTATTTATCAAATTAAAATGGCGTATATCGAGTTATTTGGATAAATCGGTATTCTCAGTTTATCGAGTGATATAATTATCCAACCATTTCATTCATTTGTCATTGAATTTTGTGATATTTTTGATTGATATAAGACTCTCGATATCTTATCGAATTCGATATTATATCACATAAACCGAGAATTAGGTCCCTGGCAGAGGTTCTTAAGACTTGAAAGCTGCTTAAATGATAAAATGCTTCCAAATATACGAAGATAAGACACTTCATACCTATATCGGAGTTTGACTCGTCAAACCCCGATTTAATAAAATTGTGTTTTGACGTTTGCCTGACCAAATTAGTCTCTCCCAGGTTTGACGAAAATTGTTAAGTCAAAGGCCGAAAATTTACATTTGTTTGGGCTTTGACTAAGTCATTCAGTCTGACCTGAGGATTGACCAGTCCAACCTAGGAGCGCCGGAGCTTCGGAGTTTGCCTATAACACATACATTGTAATTAATCCTTCGAACACATGTGATTTGAGACACAATAGAAAGACAATAGCAGCTCGACAGCCGGCTGTCGCTTGGTCGTTGAAAGGTTAAAATATTTTTTTTTAAGTAAGTAAGTAACTTTAAGGTAACATTGCGAAAAAGCAGTCTGTGTATAATAAACAATACAAAAGAGTGTTAAAGGAAACTATATAGTATGCCCCAATGGGATGGTCAGATGAACATGATTGCTTCATGAAATACTCGGCTTTCATTAATCAGCAAAAATATTGTAGGTACCTATCAAATAAGGGTTATCACCTCATCGGCTTTTACAGTTAATCGGAAAAGTAAAGTGTTTTGATAGAGGAGTCATATTATCTTGTTATTATTGACTAAAGTACACAATATTGGTAGGTACTAAAAGCTTTGAACTTCTGATAATGAATGTAACATCACATTGTAAAGATAAAAAAATATTAGTTTCCTGGTTAGATAAGGTGTCCTGGCCTTCATAGTTAAGCATATATACTATATCAAACACAGCACTGCTCTCCGTAGTAGTGTAGGTACCTATCAGTAACATTTTTTTTAAAATCAGAATACTAGATAAAACATTTTCAAGAACAAACAAAAAAAATTAAAGATTAAGACATTAATATGTCGTGATGGTTTAGGTACCCGCCTCTCATGCAAGAGGTTGTGGGTTCGAATCCGGGCAAGTACCAATGTGACTTTTCAATTCATATGTACTTTTTAAAGTTTATCTTAGACATCACGGACGTCGGTGAAGGAAAACATCGTGAGGAAACCTGGACTTGTAGTTAATATGAGTCTGAAATCGCCAATTCGTCTTGAGCAAGCGCGGTGATTAATGCTCGTGCCTTCTCTGTATGAGAAGAGGCCTTTGCCCTGCAGTGGGACAGTAATAGGCTGGTATTATTATTATTATTATAATCTGTGAGTTCAACACGCATATGACATAATTATAGTTGGTCCGAGTTAACCAACCTTGAACAGCGGGTAGGTCTCCACAAAGTTCTTCATGTCGGCGATACTCTCCACTTTCTGGTGACTCTTGGCCTTCTTCTGGAACTCGTCCATCAACGACTTCATGGTCTGACCAATCTCGCCAAAGTTGGAATACAGATTCTGCAAATTATTTTAGAGCTATTCATATTGGTTTGGTAATACACTGTTTTGAAAGGTCTGGAAGATCATTGGCTGGCTACATATATTATTTGATCTCTGTTTTCGGCTGTACCTACTTTGCATATCTACGTTCCGATATCACTCTTGCCATTGTAGTTTGACACTAGAGTGATAGTGACAGTTATATTGCTTAAGCCAAGTACTAACCAAATTTAATAAAAAAACGGTAATTATCCAAAATCTCCCCTATGTTTCGTCATAAATTATATATTTTGCTCTTGATTGTAAAAAAGCGAAATTACTCTCTGTATATGAAATACTTAATACCTTCGAGTAACAGAGGATTTTGCTCTGTGCTGGGATAATAGAATAAGAATAAGAATAGAATAAGAATAATTTATTTTCTAGAAATTGCATACAATGTTTTGATTCCTGAAACTCACACTAGGATTCCCTGTGTCGTGAGTTCCAGGCTCATTCGTTTCGTTGTCAGTTTTTCGTTACATCAAATAACTTAAGCTAGTTTAGTTTGTGAAATAATAATTAGGCTGTGTATGATAAATTAAACAGAAAGATAAGAAAACCCCGCTTATTCCTTACCTTAGCATAAAACTCATCTTGCTCTGAAGACAGCACCACCTCCTTGAAGTCTTTGTGTACATCAGGCAGATGTGCCAGACTCACGCGGTTGTTGTTGATCGTTAGTAGCTCGTGTACCATCGCCTGGTACGTCCACTGCCAAGGAAAAAATGATAATTAAATAACTTTTAATATTTCTACACTACCACTGGTAATAATATGTGAGGCTGATAATTCTATTCTATCCTGAAAAAAAGGGTAGGGTATTTGTATCCCATCGTCGATGATTCGCGGGTTGCGCACAGAGCTAGGAACAAGATACCAAAAAAAAAACTATTTCATGGTTGAGACAAACTAGTATAGAGAGCTTTCTTACTGGCATGGCAGTAATCTACATCTAGTCTCACTTGCCTACAGAAGACAAATTACCATACATGTTGAAAGTTTCTTTAAAACTATACAATTGAAAAAAATGAACTTGCCCAAAATGTCAAACTTACCTGGCTCAAAAGAGGCGTAACAGGATCATCCCTTCTATCAATGATCAGTAGCTGTGGCGTGGGTATCTCTCCATTAAACGGTATATTGTTATCAATAAGCACAGCCTCCCTGCGCAGTAAGTCTCGAACACGTTCGGCGAGGCGAGCGCAGGGCTCCGACGCCGCCTCGTAGCGGACCACTGCACGTTTCTTCACAGAGAGGAGAAGAGCTAGTAGGCCTTGGGCACACCGCTGCAGGTGGTGTTGGTTCCAGGAGCGACCTATGTAGATATTATAATGATCTTGCTAGTACAGTAGATAATTTAGGACAAAAATAAGAAATTGTTGGCCAGATACCACTTAGACAAATGTGTATACTGCCAAACAAAGATCTTTGGTCAGAGAAATGCTGTTACTTCAAATGTTATTCTGTCAAATCTCAAAGAGGGTTTCAAGCCTAAAAGGAGCAAGAAGGAGAATTAGCCATAACTAATTGCCAGTAAAAGCCAACAAAAGAAATGGAATTAGACACAGAAAAACCAGCAGGGCTAATACACCAGCAGATCATAATATTTATCATATTGGAAATCATAAAATAGCCACATGTGACAACCTAAAAGCTCCCATTTTGTGTTATTGAATATATCATAGTATTATGATCTGCTTAGTGAGCCCTGCATGAATAGCCCCTCTAGTCTTCAATACTACTTATGCAAGAATCTTAAAGTATACATACCATGCAAGCATCCAACAATATTGAATGAGAACAAGTGTCTGTCCACCGCTAGGTAGTCAGCAAACACCTCTTGCACCTCTCGCACTGTCTCCTGTTCATCACATTCTGCCAACGTCTTGATGTCAGCCTTAGATATCACATTGCTGAAATCTAAAATACAGAATATAAACTTTGATAAAAAAAAAATATTTTACTGAATTATCATAAAAAATAAATTTAGGTAAAAATTTCGAAATAAATTTCATTTTAAGGGGTTGTGAGTGTTGGGGGGAAGGTTTGGGGTCGGAACCCCCCTCTCCGAACCCCCAACTCCCTTAAGCCCCTTACATCACCAATACCCTCAAAAGGCGAAAAATCAAACCCTAAAAGTATTTTTAACCCTAGATAGCTAACCTTCTTGTGTACCCTATTTAAGCTAACCATCCGTCGATACGACGGGTATTTGAAAAACTATTTTTTTACCATAAAATGTAAACTTATTCATCCTGTTGTTTTAATTGAAAGTTAATGCATAGGTTTAGCAATAAAAATACGTTATCCAAATTTACCTTATTTATTTACTTTTATTACTACAGTAACTTTTCATAGAACTTAAAAAAAAGGAACATTTTATAATTAAAAACTTTAACATGCAAAATCAATAAAAAAATGTAACAACGCTCAGTCTTATTGTTATATATATGACACTTAGGAATATAATAAGTAATTATAATATAAAAATAATTATTTATTTTTGGCACATGTGACACAAAAATCAATTTTATGTTCACCGCATATCGCTACCTTACAATTTGCGCAAATACTTTTAGTCATACGCTTTTTCTTGTAGTGGCACTTCCCACACGTCTTTTTTTTCCGATTTTCCGAAGTTAAATGGTTATCTTTTAGAGCAGCACTCAAAATGAGAAGCCCCACTAGCGCCTTTATTTCTAAAATATTTGTTTCACTTTGTGTTGGGGTCACAGTCTGATACATAGATCTTTTCACAGATATTTCGACGTTCGTCCATTTGACAATCTCCTCGTAAATTTCATTTGTAAAAAACATATCAAAGCAAGATAGTTCACCTGTTAATCCTCTACATGAACGGCTAGGTCCCCTTGAAGTACGCACGATGTTCCTCGCTGAGGTTCTAGTTGAAGTGTTCCCTTTACTCGTAGACCAAACGTACCGATTTTTACCTCGTATGTTTCTTTGGGGCAGTTGTATGATACAGGTTTGTGAGGTTTCTGGAGGGGCAGTATCTGAGCTACTTGACATAACTCGTTCCATGGTTAACGGTACGTCATGTGGTGGACTTACATTTCTTTCTTCGGTATCTGATGGTTCATAATTTTCATCACTTTGGACATCATCTTCCACCACAAAGTCTTCGGTCTCAGGTTTAGCAGGTTTAATATTCTATCTTCATTTAGTGAAGACATGGTTACTACAATCTAAAATAAAAAGAAACACAACACACGTCAAAAATATAAATGCACACTCAAATCAAAAAGCTAACGGTAAAGCTAACCATCCGTCGAAACGACGGGTAAAAGTTACGTATCTCAAAAACTGCGGTACTTACCAGTTTGATGCGTGCGCCACTGCAACGAACTCACCGGCGACTGAGTTGACTAAAAGAGCCAAGGCGCTCGGACACGTCGTTAAAAAGAGACAGCGATATTTCTTTGCGCTACCCGTCGATTCGACGGAGGTTAGCTATCTAGGGTTAATTAATACTTACAAATAAAGTAAACTCCATATTTTGGATATCTCAATTCCCGAGATAACAATGAAATATTTTCAGAAGTTGGTCTTACAAAAACAATGCATTTCATGTGTTTCATGTTGTCCCATTTTGAATGGCTGTCAATCCTCTCAAATAAATAAACCTCCTTTTGTAGTATCTCTGACTGGCTGAATACCATGCTGACAATGCTAGTCTGAAAAAAAAAATTTGACATAGACTTGGCATTTGAATTAATGTCAGTATTTTTGTTTACTTTAATAAAATGTTAATAATAATCAGTGTAATGAATCGTTAAAGTTATAAAAAACATGTTTTATAGGTCAATTTGTTTTTACATATTAATTTAACATATATTGAACCTGTAAGAAAAAAGACAAACCAATACAATGCCTGGGGCAGTAAGTATTAAATTTTATACCTAAGGTTTATATAGACATAATATACCTGTAATATTAGTGTCCTGTATGTGTAACTAGTTAACTAGATAAAACTTATTGTAATACACAGAAAGAACAAACCATGTAACATAGTTTTATAAGGGGGAGAAATAGAAGTAATTTTGAAGGTCAATGAATATTTATCGTCAATAATATATAAAAGCAGGGCAGTGGCCTTCATACAATTTGAAAAGCCCTTGCTGTGTATAATTTCTCGTTAGGAAACCTCTCTCCACAATTTCTTCTCCTTCAGTAGTTTTAAGTGTACCAAGACAAAACACAGACACCAGGTTGCAATGTAAATTTGTATTGTTTAATAATATTTAATATTGCAACGTTAATAGCTATTGGGGTGAAAAAGAAATAGATGGCTTTGATGAGCCACTTATTTTTTTTATCATAATCACATATCATCAACAATCTATAAATTGACTAAAAGATATATATGCCTTAGAATAAGAAAATTAATAGAAAAGATAGAATATCATCCTCATCTCAAGACTATTACCATAGTCTTTTACATGCTAAGATTTCAAAATATTTAGTTAGCTCTAAAATGTAAGTTTCAAGTTTTAATTGTCTAATAGTTTATAAAAATCTATGTACAATTGTGGATTCTCTAAAGCAGTCTAAGGTACAGCAAGTTAAACATGTATTGGTAAGCTATAAATGAAGGTTTAACAGGTGTACAACATGTTATACTTCAATTATATTTTGCCTTTGGAGTCTCCAACAATTCAGATATGTAGTATGTAGCCTTCCAATATGTAGGTATATCTTTGCAGCTACTTCACAACAAGATTTCTGATTTAATCGAACCAATGGGCGTAAAACTTACAGTCTCTTTATCCATGAGAATAACTTTCATTCCAGGCCCGCTCTCCTCCGTCATCCTGGTTATATACAGTTTAACCGCTTGTATCACGTTCATTTTGTTTTTTTTTAGTAAACTACAGCATAAATTTACAGCCTTTGTAAGCTTTCTGATTATTGAATTCAAGAAAATACCAAACCAAAATATCGGAAAATTGTTTTCATGTCATGTCACTTGACATTGACAATTCAATAAAATGCTGTCAAATGTCAATTGTCAGTCATCCATCACAATCAATGGTACGAAATTGGTACGAAAGATTCGTACTTCCATAGACAATGTCAATCATAGTATGGACGTATGATGTACTAAAGTCACAAATTGTGAAAAAAGATCAATGTAACTTTTCTATGGTGACGGGTAAATCCAAGAATTTTAAATAAAGCTGGATACTGAACGTAGAAGAAATAATTGAAGCGAAGTTTATTCACACAAAAACATTTTTTTCGTGTCTTTTATCTCGATCACACTTATATCATAATTTAAGTGTGAGCGAGTTAAAAAACATACGAGGGGTGAATAAACTTGGCTTCAACTATTTCTTACTAGCTTCTGTCCGCGGCTTCGCTCGCGTTAGAAAGAGACAAAAAGTAGCCTATGTTACTCTCCATCCCTTCAACTATCTCCAGTTAAAAAATCACGTCAATCCGTCGCTCCATTTTGCCGTGAAAGAAAGACAAACAGACAGACAGACACACTTTCCCATTTATAATATTAGTATGGATAGGTGCAGTATCCAGCTTTATTTAAAATTCTTGGGTAAATCCTTAGATTATTAACTTCTAGATTGAGCTACCGCGTGGCCGCACATGAGACAGCACTATAAAATTTCAATGTTGTCATTACGTAAAATTTTCCCTAATTAAGACCAAAACCGTGAGATGTTCCGTTGCAACAACTACTTATTACATTCATGTACTAAGTTGCGTATCATAATCCTTATTTAAGAGTGCAAAATTATTTATATCGTAAGTATTATTTAAGTTACGAGTCCAGGTTTTCTCACGATGTTTTCCTTCACTGATGTCTGTGATGCCCAACTATAAAAATTATATAAAATTCCTTTTAAAAGGGAGAGGATACCTCACAGGGCATCAAAGAACTAATTAATCATCTGATTAATTTTATTTATTTAACTAGTTGCAATTTTATTATCAAGTTATGGGAAAAATAGAACTGAGGTATGGTAACACTTTGAAAAACAAGTAATAGGTTATGTAGATAAAAATATAAACGATATCGCTAGAAAATGTCCTTAATTTTGATCGAAAGCCATGTAATTACATACACACAAATGTATTTATTCAATCAATGCACAATAACTTGTAATATTTGCATCCTTACGAGTGAAAAGTAACATTCTTATCTTGCTTTCTTTCTGTGCGGCTTTTGCAGCCAAAAATAGTGCATCCTCCCATTTTATAGCACAGAAAACGCACTAAACACTTAACTACTGGAGTCAATTTCTCAAATATACATTAAAACTATTGGTTTAATTACCGAAATTGTTATAAAATTGTAAAAACGAATACGAGCCGACCATTCAATGACAGTGACATCCCTTTGTTTGGCTAACTTTTCAATGTTCGCCAAGCGAAAACCGGCCACGCCGAACGAGACAGAGCATGTTATGCTTTGTCTCAATTTTCTTACGAAATTCGTATATATGCTTCTCACTTTCACACTTCTTTACAACCTCATGGTTACGTCTAGAAGTTAATAGTCTAAGGGTAAATCTGGATCAGTTGACAGGTTGACATCAAGTTGACATTTATGTTTTGACAGTTATTGCAGATTTGCCAGATTTGAAAACTAACTGACAGACGACAGTATACCAGACTGACAGTAATATTTTACATCACTAGTAAACTACTTAGCAGAAGTACCTTCTATCTAGTTATCTTCAAAAGGTCAGCGGGGTCAGGTGTTCTTCTTGCTGTTGTCTTCATAAAATAGTCACTTTTAGTGAAAAACAGACGACCCATCATGTTCTCCCGTACACTTAAACCACTTGCGACGGTGGCCATCCAGAATGGAGCCAAAAACTTTTCCACCACCTCCGAGGTAAGAATCGATGTTAAAAGTTATGTGGATGATGGGATTTTAGTTAGAATTCCGGGTAAACGGTATTTGTTTTCCAGCTTTGTTTCAAAGTCATGGTGGCTGGTGCGTCTGGCGGTATCGGCCAGCCGCTGTCTCTACTGCTGAAGACCAACCCGTTGGTGAGCAATCTTGCGCTGTACGACCTCGCGCCGGTCACCCCGGGCGTCGCCGTGGACTTGTCCCACATGGACATGCCTGCTAAGGTCGAAGGCTTCAAGGGCCCAGAGACCCTGAGCCAAGCCGTCAAAGGTACGTGTCGCTGACAACTCAAATATTCGCGATTACATAACCCCCGATAACCTAAAACTTTTCAAGATCATTGATGTTTGGGACTATATTTAGAATATTCAAGGTTGTATCACATATGGACCTGTTTTAGGTTAATTCGATGAGATATTTGGCTCATGACATAAACCAGAACTTTTAGGTTGTGTTTTATTCATGGAAATTAAAAAAAATGGAATTTGACCTCTTATTTAAACTCATTCATTTGTTTGTTCAATTAGATAAGTTGTGCTGATAAAGACATAAGAGTTTTATTTGTGGTGTTATATGCAGTGGAAACCTATAGTAGATTTATTTGATTATTCATTTCTACTTGCTAATCTAATCTAATTACACTACAATAACCTCTCACATGGTTTAGTAGTAACTTTAGATAAACCATACAATTCATCTGTTATTATAACAATGTGTTATCAGTAATTAAAACTGTACAGTTTCTAATATTATGTGAAAAGGGCTTATAAATAAATTACTCACTTCATTTTATTTAAATTAAATTCCTTTTAAAGAATAATGATTAAGCAAAAATTACTACCAGTACCTCTAGCTCATTATGTATGACTAAATGAACTGTTTCCAAAAGCTTATAATCAAACTAAATGCAGCTCTCCTGGTAATATTCGTGAATTTAGCTTGGTTCAGAATTTGAACAGTAATAATCTGACATCAAATAAATAATTCCAGCCTATTACTGTCCCACTTCTGGACAAAAGCCTGATCTCCTACAAATAAGGCATTGAAATTGGAAACCAACCAAAAAATATTTGACTATCCCGTGATCCACAGGTGCGGATGTGGTGGTCATCCCCGCTGGAGTACCCCGCAAGCCTGGCATGACCAGAGACGACCTGTTCAATACAAACGCGTCGATCGTGCGTGACTTGGCCCAGTGCGTTGCAGAAAACGCTCCCAATGCCATCATTGCCATCATCACCAACCCTGTTAACTCCATGGTGCCTATTGCCTGCGAAGTACTCAAGAAGGTAAGTTGACTTGAATAACCTAAAGGGCCCTTTTTATTAGGATGCCGTGGCTAGCACAACCAGTTGCTACATTGTAGTGTTTAGTAGATGAACATTTTTTATACATCGCTACATGGTTGATTATGGCTACAACTCTTTGTACTACCAAGTGAGATATTATAATTTAAACTTTCGCATTGCATATTTATACTTCACTACTTATCGGGATTTAACGCGCACATACCTTTTATTTGTGTGGTCGACAGTCTGCTTGTGACCATGGCAGGTGTAACCCTGCCGAAACGTCAAGCAAAAAACAAATAAAAGGTATGTGCGCGTTAAATCCCGATAAGTAGTGAAGTACCAAGTGAGATACTTTCCATACAACTCCGCCCCTAAGACAACCCACTGACCCACAATTTCTCATTTGCTGGGAGCTTCTATTTTCAGCTCTTTTACTAAGACTGAAGCTTGCATTTTTCAGACAGAAGCAAAGAATTATTGTTGAAACTTAATTTTAAGTAATAGTCACTATGATATTACATGCATAGTTAACAAAAAATACTATAGTTGTATATGCAATACATTTAGCTATGTAAGTTAAAGAAATCAGACCATATTGTTGCTGTTGAGAGAGGCGATAGCAAATAAAAGGTTTACCACAACCTGATAACGAGTTTTAGGTATTATCATGATTGATAACACAGACAGTATCACAGAAAACAATTGAGGTATTCATGATTGATGAAATATTTCTCTTTTAAACTTTTCTGGCAGCTCATTTGCATGTGATGTAATCAGTTATAAGGCTAATTCTACAGATATTATTATACACACAGTTCATACACACAGACACTCTGTTGCTCTGTTTTACACTTAAATGGCATAACAGAATTATTATTTGATACTCTGCTTAAAACATAGGTAGTTTTTTTTCTATTTATATAGTACTTAAACTTTTGTAGATGACGCGCGAGAAAGCCAGACAAAAGTGCATCTACTTATAATTATTGAAGACATAGCAACAAAATAAAATAAGTAATAAAATAAGTAATCAATACCAACAAAATAAGTAATCAATACCAACATTAAATCACGCAATTTCTTCATGAACGAGTTCACTGTTGTGAACAAATAATAACTGATAAACAATATAATCGACGTCATTACATTATAGTATGTAATACTATAATGTTAATACTTATCTCCCACGAGATAATAATTGGTTAAAATATTCCGCGATAAACAAATATTTTGTCCTACCCAATCACTTATTGTGCACCCCGCGCTTTTTTACAATAGGTACATAGATTTTTTATTTACACTATTCTTAATCCAAAATTACATTATATTTTCTACTTTTTAGTTAGATTTTTTAAAAAGACGTGTTTATTTACATTATATCCTTGGAGCCTCACAATATTTATGCTGGTTGGAAACAATGTCCCGTAAACACTCGGAAATAGGCAAGCAACGTATACTCGACTGAATAAGTAGTATGCAAACCTTCCTATTCGCAAACCTCCTTCACTTCTCAGGAAACCTTAGTTCTAATTTAACTACCAAAAAGTTTCCTCCGCGATTTCACTCGCATCGTTGCTTACTGCTGTATTTCATAATGATAAACATTTTCCTAAATCCTGCCATATAAATATGATTCCTACATGATTTCAGATATTAGCCCGTTTGAACAAACAAGAAATCTCTTTAGTTGTAAAATAATTAAATAATATAGTTCTGATAGTATTATCGTTTACAATAGTTTACTTAAGTATTGTTATTGAAAGTTATAATGAATTTATGATTTCGATAAGCTGCGGTAGTATTAGAAGTTGATTGGCCACGTGCATTGTTATCTTTCACCCTCTACTCCTAGATAATGAAGGTCCATGCTGTGTCAGATACTGCAAAAACAGCTCCATCTGCGTCATAATATCTTTGAGTATTTTACAAATCAATTTGAACATGTAAAATAGTGTAAAATCATTAAATAACTGCCTGACTATCACGCTTTCATGGATAAGGCAATGAACTATGTGATAGAGTCTGGTACGAAAGCACATCGAAAAAAGTCGCATCAATAGTATGAACATTTGTGACTTTTTCAAATATATTATCATCATTGATTGAGCATAACATTTCGAATTAAAAAATAAAAGATAGTATTAGCCTACCTATGAACAAATATTAAAAAAAATATATTTAGTAGTGGAACATGTATTTTTTATTAATCATAAAAAAACCTTAAAGTTTCATGAACACAATGAACTGTGAATAAACCGTAGTTAAACCTTCGAACACGTGTGATTCGAAACACAATTGAAAAAAAAAATAGCAGTGCAACAGCCAGGGGCCCTAGTCTGCTATTACCATCGTGTCTCAATGACCAGTCATCGGCCGAATATTTGTCAACTTTAACAGTTTTTGTATGGGAAATGTGTCAAAAGTTTGACGTTACACGTCAAAAATCGATCATTGAGACACGATTGTAATAGCAGACTAGGGCCTCAGGTCGAAAGGTTAAATAAAAATAACCGTCTATTGTCTCAAGCTTTATGTGAACGATGACATGGTAAAGATCAGCCTTATGTAAACGATAGCTTTATAATGAGATGAATGAAAACGTTAGCTGTAGATATTAATAGATATTTATTGACCAGTGTTATCTGCCATTACGTCACATTGATCAATGAAATCGTTGTAAGTTAGGCACGCTTCGTTTACGCTGTTTATTAATAGTAAATTAGACGCAATACATAGAAATTCCTGCATTGTCTTTGTCTCGATTTCCGTGATCATCTAAATAATGAAATAAATAACTCGTATCATTATTTTCTTATATTAATCGAATCCTTTGATGTATGTAGACTATTTTTACGTTAAACTTATATCATACGACGTAAAATCATTCATATTAAAGATATACAATAATTATTTAAGTACATTATAATAATGTTTGACGTCAGTGACCTAAAATCAATCTACCTACTCAAATATTTAGTGATTTTGCTCAAATCAGTTAATATGCAATAGTAAACACTTGAAATACAATACGCGACTAGCTTATAGTTGATTGATTTGCTTAGCAACAAATTTTTAATTTGTGATACGTATGTAAATGGTTTTTAAATTATAATTTGTAATGGGAGCCGAATTTAATACAATACCATCATTCTTTTATTACCGACACTTAAAGTCAAACTAATAAAGATTTTTTTTTGTTATTTTTCCTTTATGAAATCAGTGATTGACAAGGAAAAAACATTGAATAAATAATACTACAATTACGAGAATCCTCCATGTTTTCCTCATTCGTAACACGCATCTGTGAACTATAATTTCGCTACACATACATAGATTCACACTCACACACACATAATTCTGTTATCAGTCGTTACACAACGATTCATTGTAAGTGTAACTCTTTCAGTTGACTGTAGACAATCCCATATACAATGACCTCGTAACTCGTTGCAAATGTAACGTTTAAAGAATTATAACTCTTAGTACAAAGGTTTATTATCCAGGCCACATTCATTTTTTCCTTTACACAAAGAAAGCACAATTACGTAGAAACTCTATTCAGTCATGTTAGGAACGCCCTATGTATTATAATCGCACTGAATATGAATTATTTAACATATGACACAGTAATATTGTAATGTGCATATCGAAAACAAAAACACAGTATTAATATCGTATGTAAACCGAGAATAAAAAGTTTTTTGTTACATAATACTCTCGCAGCTAAGCATATTTCGTTCCTAAATCTCGTAGTAGTAAGTAATCTTACTATTATCATGTTCAAATAGTGTAATTGGCGTCAGCCGTTCGCTTTCTCTGTCCCTATGTATGCTTAAATCTTTAAAACTGCGCAACGGATTTTGATGCGGTTTTTTGAATAGATAGCGTGATTCAAGAGGAAGGTTTTTAAGTAAAATCCATGCATAATATGGTAGAGAAAAGCAGGGATTTTTAAAAAAATGTGCCTTGCGGTGCTGGAGCGAGTCGCTAGTAAATAATATATGCACCTATTTTTCTTAACAGGCAGGAAAATTGGACCCCAACCGCGTTCTGGGAGTCACAACCCTCGACGTGGTCCGTGCGCGCGCCTTCGTCGGCGCGATCAACGGCGTGGACCCCCGCAACGTCAGCATTCCCGTCATCGGGGGTCACTCCGGGGTCACAATCATCCCCGTGCTGTCGCAGTGCAACCCCGCCCCTAAGTTGAAAGACCAGAAGCAGATTGAGGCTCTTACTCAGAGGATTCAGGAGGCTGGTACTGAGGTTGGTATCGGTTTGCCAGTATGGATGGAAGTATAGAATAAATTCAGTATGGAAACTTTCAGAAGGGCATTAAGGAGATCTTAACCATTTTTTTTATGTTAAATAAGAAGGCCCATACACAATTTTCAACAAAATATACTGACAGCAAGAAACTGATCATTTTAAACTAAAATATTCTGATCCCAATCGTTTTTTTGTCTATAAATATGAACAAACTCCGGTATTAAAGACCAGATCTTAGTTATTTTTTACTTATAGACAGAAAATTAGTCACAAACAAAGGCTAGTTTATAATATTATATTCACTGTGTGCAGGTCGTGAAGGCTAAGGCTGGTGGTGGATCTGCCACCCTCTCCATGGCGTGGGCTGGCGCGAGGATCACCAACGCTATCCTTAGGGGACTCAAAGTAAGTGCCTTACCACTTTTTATAATAATTATGGCAATCCACCGAGTTTTCGGTTATTCCTGCCAATGCGCAATGTCCAGTTTGGAAATAATATTTTTCAGTTTAAATGACAATGTACGGTTATTAATTATAGTATGGAGATCATACAAGTGATTTTATATCAAAAAACACGAGATGACTCTCACTTCTGTGTTGATTGACAACAAAGTAACTAATTAAGAACATCGTTACTGAACCATACAGTAGATACCCAAACATTAAAATACTAGAAGGAATAAAAAATTAATATAAATAAAAATTTTCAAGGCAATGACAACTTTCAATCCAGACTGAAAAAGACCACTCAAAAAAAATACACTGCCTTATGTGCTGTTTCCATTTGACAGGACAACCTCTGTCGCTAGTTACCCTTTATCAATACTCCATTTTATTATTTCTTTCAGGGTGAGAGCGACGTAATAGAGTGCGCCTACATCCAGTCGAACTTAACCGAAGCCACGTACTTCGCGAACCCCGTACTGTTCGGTAAGAACGGCGTCGCCCGCAACTTGGGATACGGCAAACTGAACGAGTACGAACAGGGGCTCCTGAAGGCCGCCCTCCCAGAACTGAAGAAGAACATCGCCGTCGGAGAGAAATTCGTCAATAAGTAAATAAATTTCCTTATGTAGAGGGTCGGGCCTAACAAGTTGATAGTGAGAAGTTGTGTTGAACTGACAGAAAGAGATAAATGAACGTTATTTAGAAGATACTTTCGCTTGGCTACCCGTCTCTGTCATGCATTTGTTTGACAGTTGTATGACAGTGACAGGTGTAACGCTTAGTCAAAGCATGTGCTAAGTAGCGTTCATTTATGTCAGATTCGGCGGCGGAGTCGGCCTAAGATACGAGTAGTTTACGTACGGTTTTTCCAGCTATGTACTGCCTAAATATGATGGTATAAAAATATAACTACTAATGTGAAATTATTAAGGTACAAAATTATCTTACAGCTGGGTAAATATCTATGTTTGCCAAATTTTAGCTTATTTCGTCATCATCATCATCAGCCTATAGACGTCCACTGCTGGACAAAGGCCTCCCCCAAAGATGTGGAAATCTTTGGGGGAGGCCTTTGTGTATCGGTCCTGCGCCACCCGCGTCCAGCGGGACCCGGCGATCTTGATGAGATCATCGGTCCATCTTGCGGGAGGCCTGCCCGCGCTGCGTTTACCGGTACGCAGCGTGGGCGTATTTCGTCGCTCCTCTCGAAATTACACGCATAAAACAGTAGTAGGATAAGACTTATTCTATTCTACTACTATTTTATTATGTAAACACAAAAGCTTGTCCAGCAACTGTAAAATGACAAACATCTGTCATTTGATACACATTTCGCCACGATCATCGAGAGCCAAAGAGTATTTTCATTTATTTTTCAGATGACAATAACAATAGGCACGACAGCCTTTTCCCTAGGATGGGGTCGACTTTGCGAAATAAACCTTATTGGAGGCAGAAACAGTATCTGCTTTAAATAATCAGGATTCGAGGAGAGGTTGTTATTGTATATTTTTTTTTATTTGAAGTCGGTATAGTCGTGATTATTTGAAATAGTTACTGCATTGGTTGTCTAGTTCTCACATATTATTCTCACTTATATTATGTAAGTAATTGTATCGTTACTAGCAGATATTCTCAGAGCGTTCATATAAGTATTACTGGCACATTATACGTAACGAAATATTATATTTCTTCTTTAATTTAGAGAAGAAGAATACTTAAATATTCAATTTGTAAATTAGCATATAAAATAGTTGTGTTACGTACTAAAGCTATGGTATTTGTAGTAGAAATAGTAAAGTTGACACCAAACAGTATCAGTAAAGTAAGATGTATGTGGCCCGACCGAAAGTAGACGTTGATGGTATGTTGAGGTATATTTATTACAACTTAGACGTATTATAGTACATTATACTGCGGCTGCCAAAACAGGCATTTATAGACAAAGGTAAATTGTAGGCCTAGGCACACATACGACAGTCTTTAAATGCCTGTTTTTCGGCCTCAGCTTGAAAGAAAGTACTTTTCTCAAACGATGCGATGCAAGGAAATTCAAATAAAGTGTACATAAAAATCAATTTAACAAGACCCGCCAACTTTACGATCACTCAATTGCCGCCTGTACCATCCACTACACCAGTGCGGCAACATAAATTTCTTCAACATTCAACATTTCTTTAAAATTCTTTCAACATAAATAACGAATTTCCGATCACATTTGAGTAATATACAGTAATGAAATTTTAAAATCACTTTCATAAGTGCATTTTGTATTTAATCATGTTGTAATTAAAGTCTTTATTGCGTTGCAGGCTGATAATAGAAAACTGAAAAGTATTTGTTTAACACAAACTGTCACCTAGAGATATCCCTGAAGTGTGGAAGTACTGTGTAAATATTGTGATGTGTGTGATTATGGTAATTAAATTACTATGCTATTAATATACTTGTGTTTTATTAAATATAAATTTTAATTGTACATTATTTTCAAGTAAATAAACATATTTACAATGTAATAACAGTCTTCAAGATTATCTTGGACGGTGGCGTAAATATACTGTCAGAGGCCTGTGGCAAAAGATCGTACGAGGTTCCCTGCTTACCCATACAGACCTAAAGGCCATTCAAAATTCATTTGGATTAATCAAGGGTTCCAGCGGACAGTGTACTGCACTGCCCATACAATCACTTGCACCACTGACTTACATAGGTTACACTTGCATTTACGGCTCCCTTCACCGTTCACACAGACCGGCTCGGAGAGTATCGGCGCGCATTTTTCTTTTCACACAGACCGGATCGTATACGCTAGGAGTTGGTCGGAGGGGAGCCGCCTACTATTTCACATAGACCGGCTGAAAGCGGATGCGCTCGGAACCGGTCGGATGCGCTCGCAGCCTGTCGGATACGCTCGCAGCCGGCCGGATGCGCTTGGAGCCGGTCGGATGCGCTCGGAGCCGGGTGTTAGTACACTACAAAGGCAGTACCAGTATTCCACACAGTCCAAGTTTTCGTTCGGTTGCGCGAGCGAGAAAGAGCACGCAGTCGGAGCCGATCGGCTGCGCGGGCGTCAAAGAGCATGCAATCGTCGGAGCCAAACGGCTGCACGATCGAGAAAAGGTACGCGATCGAAGCCGGTCAGCTCCTCTTATTATTTCACACCAAGCGCCTTCAAGCATTCTTAATGCCAAAAAGCAGTGCACATACAAAATTGGACCTTACTTCAAACTCTGTTTTCAATGTGATAACAATCTGCTCTCCTCTCCGAGCCGGTCTGTGTGAACAGACCCTTTAACCTTTTGACGACCAGTCGGCTGTCGGGCTGCTATTGTCTTATTGTGTCTCAAATCACGTGTGTTCGAAGGATTAAAATCATAGGTCTTGCTTGACTAAGTAAAGAGCAATCCACTCTTTCAGATGATTCCACTTTGCTCCATTACGTCAACTAGAAAGAAATTATATCAGATGAAGTCTGGTTTCATCGCCAAATATTACAGATGCTTTTTGATTTTGTGATTATTACAAACAAGCAATATCTACATAATATTTATAGATGTACTCTTTTAAAACCAAAAGACCTAGAAAAAAATGCATTTTTTTATTTTCTTTTAATAGTCTAGTCTAGACTAAAAACACGTCAACAATTTATTAAAGGTCTACAGGAATACTATAAACACTTACAGTAGGTATTGCTTTTCTATCACAATCCTTCATCTTGAGTATTATCTCCAATAGCGCAACATATTATTGTAAATACGCAAATAGCTCCCGTTTTCATATATTTCTATGTATATTTCTACCATGAGAAGCACTAGGTATGCAGAGAACACAGTCACTCCAGTCCAGGTTTTAGACCTAGGATTACTGTAACAAAACCTAGGACTTCTTTCCATGGTTGTTATAGAACCAAATTGTAATCAACTAGTTTTGGCATTGTATCAAGGGTGTTTATTTTTAGCGGAGCAAATGTTGGTTTGCTGTTTGTGAATAAAATTAAACTCTAAATGCGAATGTTGAGGGCTGATTTTTCATAGAACGGATATTTTGTTCTGAAGCGTGGGTACTTATGTATAAGTACTTTTACCGCCTTGAAGTGTAACTATCACTTGTATAAACTTATTTATTCAGGTGTCGTAAACCTTTTGGTATGTGTTTGGCTCGATTGACTGGTGCATTTTTTATGTTTATTAAAGAACGGGATATTGGTGCCGATTCTCTTGTGCACAACTTAACGTAAATATAAGGCGGCCAACCGTCCCGCATTCTGCGGGACCGTCCCGTAATGCTAGACGAAATCCCGCTTTGAAATTATTAGTAAAATAGTCCCGTAAAACGTTGTATGCGTCCCGCATGTCCCGCAATCCTATTTTTCTACCACCTTAGATTATTAACCTCTAGATTGAGCCACCGCGTGGCCGCACATGAGACAGCACTATAAAATTTCAATGTTGTCATTACGTAAAATTTTCCCGAAATATGACCAAAACCGTGAGGTGTTCCGTTGCAACAACTACTTATTACATTCATGTACTGAGTTGCGTATCATAATCCTTATTAAGAGTGCAAAATTATTTATATCGTAAGTATTATTTAAGTTACGAGTCCAGGTTTTCTCACGATGTTTTCCTTCACTGATGTCTGTGATGTCCAACTATAAAAATTATATAAAATTCCTTTTAAAAGGGAGAGGATACCTCACAGGCCATCAAAGAACTAATTAATCATCTGATTAATTTTATTTATTTAACTAGTTGCAATTTTATTATCAAGTTATGGGAAAAATAGAACTGAGGTATGGTAACACTTTGAAAAACAAGTAATAGGTTATGTAGATAAAAATATAAACGATATCGTTAGAAAATGTCCTTAATTTTGATCGAAAGCCATGTAATTACATACACACAAATGTATTTATTCAATCAATGCACAATAACTTGCAATATTTGCATCCTTAAGAGTGAAAAGTAACATTCTTATCTTGCTTTCTTTCTGTGCGGCTTTTGCAGCCTAAAATAGTGCATCCTCCCATTTTATAGCACAGAAAAAGCACTAAACACTTAACTACTGGAGTCAATTTCTCAAATATACATTAAAACAATTGGTTTAATTACCGAAATTGTTATAAAATTGTAAAAAACTAATGCGAGCCGACCATTCAATGACAGTGACATCCTTTTGTTTGGCTAACTTTTCAATGTTCGCCAAGCGAAAACCGGCCACGCCGAACGAGACAGAGCATGTTATGCTTTGTCTCAATTTTCTTACGAAATTCGTATATATGCTTCTCACTTTCACACTTCTTTACAACCTCATGGCTACATCTAGAGGTCAATAATCTAAGTTCTACCACACTTCTACACAACCCCCACACGCGCGCACGGTCCACAGCGCAGGAACACAGATTATAATAGTGACAAGCGTATCGCGCTTAATCTCGTTCTCTTTCTCTCTACTGAACTCATGAGGCGTAAGAGCGGGAAAGGGGCGCACGGGTAGGTAATGGAATTGTTTTGATTTTAAAAATTAGACATTAGTGCACGCAGTGACACGATAATGATAGGTTATATTATTGCTTCTTGCTTAAAGTTTTTATTTTATCATTCATCAATTAGTGCAGATACCTAGTTTGGCTACGACTTTAAACGAAGATAACTTGTTTGACGAAATTAATTATGTGTCTAATTACGTAAACAGTGATATCCTAAAGGGCTGGGAGGAGAACAAGTACAGCACTGAAAAACGATCGTTAGAGGTTTTCGATAAATTGCAAAAAAAATGGAATACCGATAAAGAACTGCTTGCTCATTGTCCAGTATCTGCTTTGCTTACCAGGGACGAACGCGCCTACCGAAAGAGTTTTTTCTTTGATAAATGCTCGGTGGTGGACGTCCGAAAAGTCGTCACTATAAAAGTGGAAACACTACGAGCTCTGCTAATCCCTAACACCCCCCCCCCCAAAATAAGTTAGGTGCATCTTTCTCTTTCCATTTCTTAAAGAAAAGGACAGAAGATACATTTTAGTTTAATCCTGTCAAATTAGACAGCGCCTCATGACAATTGACGTATATTTAGACGCCATGTTTTTAAATTGCGTCTAAATTATCTATGGAGTCGGCCGTTTTCCAACCGATCAGTCGGCTAGTCGGCCAGTCATAGTCGGCGCATCACTAAATAACCACTTAAATATTGTGGTTTATCAGAGTTTTACAGGTAAACATTTTGGCTTGTCTTGGGCGCCACACGCCATTCACAGAATTACCCATGGCGCCTCTACGGCGCCATCCGCACGGAATCGGTTATTATATCTATTATATCCATCAAAAGATTCCATATCACTCAACAGATTATCTTAATCTCTGTAAGAAATATCATCTGTTACCACTGGTAGATCGTCGTAAAATCGCTGACTGTCTGTTTTTGCTCAAAATTTTCAACAACAATATTGATAGCCCTGACCTTTTATCAAAATTTTATTTTAATGTGCCAAACAAAACACTTCGTTTTAATTCACCCTTACGTGTTCCTCACACGTCTTCTCATTATCCCTTGTTTCGAATTTGTCCGTACCACCGGCCAAGTACTTAAAAAAAATCCACCGCCCCGTCTATTTCTATTTTTGCAACAAAAAAACTACTAAGCTATTGGGAGGTCGGTTAAATTTTAGTAGAAAAATAAATTTTGCGTGTGACAACCCAGAGTTTGACAGTTGGCGAAAAAATGTCGGCGAAACCGCGCATTATGAAAGTCTTTCAGGTAATTTATTAAAAAATATTATTTTTTGCTTATGATGCGCAGATTTTTTATTTGTGTTTTGTGAATTTAGTCTACTAACGTTCAAATAATGTGATTTCATAGCTTTTGCTTACGTTATTCATAATAATTATCGAGTTTTTTACTTGTCCGCTACACCGGACCTCGTCGAAACACCTGTATTTATTGTGTCTTACAGCTTGTCCGTCACGGCGGACCTTGTCGAAATATGGTATGAAAGGTGAAAGATTTGAGTTGTCGGTACTGTCAAAACATTACATCTATTCTCAGTACCTGCCAACTTGTTAGATACTAATTATCTACCTAACCTTTACATAAAACTAAAATGCTAAAAACTACTTACTAAAAGGTAGTCTACCTACTTACCTGACCTACCTACTTACATGAAAAGAACCCTACATCTATTCTCAATAGGTACTCACTGGTGTATATTATATATACCTACTACTTATCTGCTTAGCCTTTACGTTACACTTACATGCTAAAAACTAAGTACCTACTTTACTTTTATTCCTAAAAAACGACTTACTTATGTAAGAACTGGTTACTCACTGTCTATGTATAATGTACACCATGAGTCTCTGTATCTGTGTGCCCTCATACTTACTACATTACTTTTTCGTATTCTATTTTTTTTATTGGTGGTGGTGTTTTGCTTAGCACGTATTTCTTTTCTTTTGCTTCAGTCTTCCCTGCATGCACGCTCGAAAAAAATATTGGCACTCGTTCCTGCAGAACGTGCACCGTCTGAAACAGGTGATAGCTCCTGCGCTGAAAATGAGCCTCATTCATTCTCTAATCCGCCTTCTGTATTCAGTTCACCTGCACCGTCTACTGCATCTTCGCTAAAGCGCTTGAATATCGTAGACAGCCCTGATGAAAACCCTTCTGAAACAAGTTTTGAACTCAACAACGACTTCCCGACTCCTTTGACTCCAATTATAGAGCAAGTTTTCCCGAACCAGTCGCAGGAACCCAATTTTGCAAACTTACCTTCTATATCGTCTTTACCCTCGTTGCCAACACCTGTGCATAGAAAAAGAAGACTCAGAGAACCATCAGTTGTGACAAAAAAGAGACCCAAGCAAATTCAAAAGTTTTCCCTCTCGTACAAATGGAAACAGAGTACCTTTTTGCATAGAGCCCAGATAGAAGATACTGCAGTAGTTGAAGATCCTCCCGTAGTACGTTCACCTTTAGATTACTTTTTGACGTTTTTCTCAGAAGATGTGATTGCTAATGTTGTACAAGAAACAAACGCATATTCCGTGCTAAAAACAGGCCGCTCTATAAATTTGACTGAAGATGAGTTTCGCGACTTTCTTGCTATCCTAATTTTGATGGGCATTGGTGCCGATTCTCTTGTGCACAAACTATCGTAAATTTAAGTGCATCTTTCTCTTTCCTTGTAATTAAGAAAAGGACAGAAGATCAAATATTAGTTAAGTCCTGTCAAATTTAGACACTTCATAGATAATTTAAACGCAATTTAAAAACATGGCGTCTAAATATACGTCAATTTTCATCAGGCGCTGTCTAATTTGACAGGATTAAACTAAAATGTATCTTCTGTCCTTTTCTTTAAGAAATGGAAAGAGAAAGATGCACTTAACTTAAATTTACGATAGTTTGTGCACAAGAGAATCGGCACCATTGTGTCGCTACCATCGTATTTAGATTACTGGTCTAAAAAATATCGGTACGACAAAATTGCTAGTGTTATGTCGTTGAAGAGGTATGAAGCCATCCGCCAAAACTTACACTTTGCGGACAATAACTTTGAAAGCTCTGACCGGTATTACAAAGTTCGCTCTTTAGAACTCCGTTTAGGAGTAAGCGCTGGTACATGGCGAAGTTCGCTCAAAATATTGATATTTGCGTCGACAATGCGTGGATCCTGTATCGCAAACATGCAAACCCTGCCACTAAATGCATGCGGCTGAAAGATTTCCGCTACGAAGTGTACCACAGTTTGATCAGCACAAACAAAAGTGTTACATATAAGATAACGAATGAAAGCACGATCAGGCACCTTTGTAAAACAAGACCGGCAGACAGTTCACGCTACGATGGAGTTTCACACTTTCCGTCAGTGAAGGAAGAAGGTTGTATGTACTGCAATAAAAAAACTACGGTTTACTGCCTGAAATGTGATACACGCCTTTGATTTGTGACGGGCAAAAATCCTCGCAACTGTTTTTTGAGCGTTCATGTTAAATGATACAGGCCCTTACAGTTTCTTTGTACTTTTATAAAAAATAAAAGCTTTTTTACTATTATATTCTTTTACTTTATACTATGTAACATCTTTTACGTATTCGATTAAGACCGCTAGGACGGACAAGTAATTTTAACACTTTTTTTACTAAGTTTCGATAGTGTCCGGTGTGGCGGACATCGCTTTTCTCCATAAGGGTGGGGGGTAGATTTTTTTTTTTCTTTTTTTGAAGTTCAGAAAAACCATGGAAACTTGGTTATACAATAAAATTTTAATAAATTTACTATCACCTTCTCTGTCGAAATAAGGGTTATAGGCGGAACAGTTACATCGTGCGTGCAAGCAGTAATTTCAATGAAATATGCAATGAATTTAATTTGGAACCATTCGCAACTAGTGTGTGAAATCGGCCAGAAGGTGCTTAAGCCTTAAATTTTTCAAGTAGCATTAGGTTTTTTTTTCTTTTTTGATTAATTTATTACTTTCTTGTGCACATAGTTCTTTGAGTGCAAACAAGATTTTAGTGTATGGTGACTATACGTGAGGACTTGTTATTGGCTTTGTAATGACTATTGTTTTCTTTCTGTATTGGTTTTATTATCTGTAAGTAGGGTTGCCAGGTGTTAGGATAAAGCAGGACATACGTAGGATTTTTGATTGCTTGTCCGGCCAAAATAAGCGGCATCCGGCCTGTTAGGATTTAGGTAGGATTTTTCAATTTCGAAATTTGCGCGCGGATCGAGATCGAAAAAACCTGAAAAGCTTTTTAAATAATAATAAAGAGAATGATGAATTCAAGAAAAAATTAGCCCACAAAAAATGGGTAACATATTTTAAATCAATGAATTCTGAAGAAAGCTTTTCAGAATTTTTGACATTGTGTCAATTTTATTTTTCGATTCCTGGCCACAACGCAAATGTTGAGAGAGTGTTCTCTTGAATTGGCCAGCAGTGGACCAAACAAAGAAACAAGCTAAACGTTGACACAATTTCCAAAATTTTAATTGTAGAGTATAATTTAAAACACATGTCATGCAAAGATTTTCATGACAACATATTAAAAGAAAAAGAAGTTTTAAAGCAAATTGCCGCTAACGAAAAATATTAGGTTATTAGTTGTTGTCATACTTGTCATACAAGCTTTTAAAGTTTAAAAGTTTAGTTTTGTTTAAATAAAGGAGAAGATATATGTTTTGTTTCGCTTACGTTACGTTGATTTATTTTTGTTGTTATGTTTAATTTTGATAATGTTAAGTAAGAAAATAATTTTTAAAAATTAAAAAATTAGTTTTACACTTTTTATAAAAAAATGGACAAAAAAAACAAGATGTCCGGATTTTTTACCCAAATGTCAGGACAAACTCACAGGTCTGTCCGGCTTTTGCGTCTGAGGACCTGGCAACCCTATCTGTAAGTCCTCCATGTAATAATTAAATTAAATAAATAAATATAGCTAATGGTGTCGATTCTCTTGTGCACAAACTAACGTAAATTTTAAGTTAAGTGCATCTTTCTCTTTCCATTTCTTAAAGAAAAGGACAGAAGATACATTTTAGTTTAATCCTGTCAAATTAGACAGCGCCTGATGAAAATTGACGTATATTTAGACGCCATGTTTTTAAATTGCGTCTAAATTATCTATGGAGTGTCTAAATTTGACAGGACTTATCTAATATTTGATCTTCTGTCCTTTTCTTAATTAAACGGAAAGAGAAAGATGCACTAAACTTAAATTTACGTTAGTTTGTGCACAAGAGAATCGGCACCATTACTAATCAAACGTCAAGAGACTTGTGTGGAAGTCGATCAAATACAATTTTGTGCACCTCATTGTGAGTGTCACTCTCTCTGGCTTGGCCAACATCAGGGATTTTAATTTTGATAACACATTTTTTCGACTATTTAGCGACAATTTTTTTGTAAAAACAGATCTTCACGAGGTGCCCTAGTTGGGGAGTTGGGGAGACTCTTTCCAGCTCGGCCACACCTACAAACCCTTATAACATTTGAATTAGTGAACAACTATTTCTGATATTTGGCGACTAATTTCGACTATTTAGCGACTATTTTTTTGTGTTATCAAAATTAAAATCCCTGATGGTGGCCAAGCCAGAGAGAGCCACAGCGGACAGACAGACATGGCGAAACTATAAGGGTTCCTAATTTACTACGGAACCCTAAAAACTAGTATATCTTTGCACGTAGTTTATTTGACTTATTTAGTAGGTAAATAGAATTAATTTGTTGTAAATTAATTACGTATTTTCATTTTTCAACCTTTTCGTTACTTACGATAGTAGGTAATAAAATAGTAACTAACTGAAAAATATTTTATTTAGCTAAAAAATGTATTAAATATATAAATAACAGGTACACAGTAGAGGAAGTAATGAGGTATTCTTTATAAGAATTCCAATTTCTTCGGAGAATTCGGAAAAGTAAATATTTGTTATGGGGGCATTGTCAACCGATGTTTGACCAATTTTCAGCTAGCATATACTAATTTGTAGAAAATATGAAAGGCAAAGTTACGATTATTGGCGCTAGTTCTATATGCAGCATTTCGCACAAGAATAAAATCCGTCGTCATAAATAAAACACAGGCAATAGATTTGCATCTTATTTTATTGATTTGTCCTCCCAGAAGTTGCTTTTTCGCTTATGTTCGGACTTACAAGGATTATTTTTTTCTTGGGCTACTTACAGTACATTACAACGTTTTATAAAGAAATCACAATGTGTTCGCGAGCGCCGCCGCCGCCGCGCCACCCATACACTCGCTCAAAGTAAATTTAATCAGTCGTTTTTTACACATAACTCGAAAACATTTACAAAAACACCGCGCGCTGCTCTAATTTCGCATCGGGGGATGATTTAGTGTGATATAATATTTTACAACTGGATGGGGGGAGTCATAAAACTGACAGTAACGTTACGGGAGTGTGGACAGCTATGACGTGGCGGGAGTGCGCGAGTAGAGCGGCGCGGGTGGTGTAGCACAGAACAGAAAGCGCGCAGCTCCGCGTGCGCGCCGGCGGCGGCGCTCCTTCCTCTCCCACTATATTTATATCGGTCACGAGACCCTCCTAACTAAAAAAACCAAATCAAATCTCTAATTCAACTCTTAGCTAACCTGTATAATTACAAATGCATATACATAATAACCATACACTTTTACATATGTATATAATTTATATTACTTACGCTACTCCGTTAACGTTAACGCTATATGTATAATAAGGGTGTAGACAGTTCCGAGTCGAGTATAGTTTCGATTTCGCTCGGAGACCGTTCCGGACTTCGCTGTGGCGGGCCGATATACACAAAGTTTACATAAAACGAACGACAGAATGATATTTACAATACGAAATCAACAAATGATAAATTGAACTACGCGTAGTCTAACCTAATGGATGAGGCGACAGCGAAATCCGAAGCGAAGCAATAAAAAAAAGTTAACTAAGAGCGGCGCTCCCGCGAGTGGCGCCCTCTGTCGACAGCTTAGTATAACGAGGAATCTGCGAAATGCATGCCGGGGCAAGTGTCGATCGAGTCACGCGTCTATTCACATAATATACAGTTCCTAAGTGTAGCTAATATTGGACGAAGTCGCGGATCCCTAGCCTAGTGTGGGGAGTCCCCTGTCGGAGTGGCGATGGAAGACTGGATTAAAAATACATCTCTTATTTATTTTATACCGTTTGAATCACCGAAACGTTCGCAATTCTGCCACTTAAAATATAGTGAGGTACTTCAGCGTCACTAGCGGCAGTGTGTCATCACGTAAGTTACATCGACTACACGAGGAAATTATAAAAACATGTTGAAAAACTAAATAAATAACAATTCATAATCGTATTCTCACTAATCGACAGCATAATGTTCATAAGCGTATCGTGTCGGTCTGTCGGTCACAGTATCGCTTACTATCGGACACTTAAAGCTCACCCACAACTCATGAACGGTATTTAATCCCTGCATTACAAAATAACATATAAATATACAATTTTAGTACCCTTAACACGAATAGATCCAGTCAGCGTGCAGACACATAACCGAGATCACACAAAATGCACCCATTACATGTCGATATTTGCTTAGTTTATTTCAATGTCTTTTGTACACCGCTATCTGTTGGACACACGTCACTGTCAGTTTGTAACTAAACCTCGTACGTATTTACATAGTCTGTTAATGTTTGTATATGAAAGTAATACGTCAAAAATAACTGAAGATTTAAGCACTATAACGTGTATCCGGGGAGAGGTAATGTTCAAGTGGGCCACTCCGCTATCTGTGTGGGCACGTGAACTGGTTTGGGGCAATAGTTTCTTCATCAGGATGCTTTTGTCCACTTTCGGCTTGTTCTATTTTCTCCAGGCTTGTGAGTGCTTCTTAGTTTTAAGCCGACTGTCGGGGACTACCGTCAGGTCTCGGTATCTTCTGAATCTCTTTAGAAGCTGATCTTCAATCGATGAATGATGGGGTCGAAATTTTGCTTTGATGATGTAGCGGCCTTAGCTGGAAGCGTTTTAGCCTGAAGTGTTTCAACCCAGATTCGAATATGCAACTCCTAAATCCGAATCTCCACGAACCGATGGTCTGCTGGCCGATCCAGACCTCCACGAACATTCTGCAGCACGTGTACCAGATCAAAACTTTCTGATCACATCACAGATTGTGCAACTCAGGAACTTCGAGGGAATCTTCAGGAAATCCTATTCCCTTGGCACGGTGTAGTTTGGCCATGTTCCAGGTTGACGCAGATAACGGAGCAGCGGCGGGGCTACCCGGTGGGGTGCGGGCGCGCGGAGGGGGGGCGTCAGTCCTCGTCCGACAGCGGCTCGTACTGCGCCGACATCAGCGGCGCCGGCTCCGGCGGCGGCGGCGGGCACGGCGTCGACACCGCGTTGCTTGCGCTCGCGTTGTTGGACGCTGGAAATTGTAGTTGGTTAGTTCTGAAGGTTTATGTGTCTTGATCGTCTTTCGGTAGATTTTTGACAAGAAGCCAGAAAGTCAAATCAGTTTTACTAAAGGACATAAAAAAATAAAAGAACATCTATCTATATTAGTTTAGATTGAAAGGCAAGGTAATATTGTAATGTTATTGAAAGACAAAGTTTTTTTTAAGCTTTTCAAAAAGGTTTTGAGAATGTATTCAAGAGAAACGCGGTGATCCGACAAATTATACTATAAGAACCTCTAGTTCGGAATTAAGAAAATCACAAGACCTTTCCGATTATTCGTTATATTAGTGAAGATTTGCCGAAAATAGGTACAATCAGAGATGCGTGTCAATATCGACCGCGGATCTACTGATACACTGTGGCAGGTTAAACGAGGGACATATCAAAAGAGGCTATTCTGTATTCGATTCTCATTCCAAAAGTATAAAAAAAAACAATATTATTAGTTTTTAGCAAATAACTAAGCAAACTCACTGTCTCCCTGCGGCGTGGCCACGTTAAGCGCAGAATAAGGATACGCGTACGCAGTAGTAGGGAAGGCGAGCGGCTTGGTGCGCTCGTCCGCGTCGCTGCGCATGACCTCCACGATGCGGTTGGTGACGTAGTCGAAGGCCGTCAGCACGCCGCCCGCGCCCGCGCCCCCCGCACCCCCCGACCCTCCGGAGCCCACTGACGAGCCTACGCAGCTGTAGCGGCGGTTGCTGTTGTTTCTGGAATAGATGTAGATGTTGTTTTCAAAAAATCTAGTGTCAGTTTGAGTGTCGAAAACACTGTAGCTAAGACCACGTTGTGCGTTTATTTATTCTTAGACACAAAGGCAAATATAACATAAGAATTGTAAGGGACCCCCGTTGCAATTGTCATAGGGCCAAATACTCAAACCAAATCTTTTGCTGCCTTATCTTTCTGGCCATTTGTGAATCTAAAGGGATAAATAAGTAAAGCAACAGATTTGAGGGCGTCTTAAAATTGAGTGACGTTTGAGCGCGGCCAAAAGATTATGAAATAAACGTCTTTTTTACAATGTTACTCGTGCCATGGCGGCACAGAACTATTCATGTAATGTAAATTATATGGGTAATTATACACATCATCATCATCTCCCTAGTCTTTTCCCAACTATGTTGGGGTCGGCTTCTAGCCGAACCGGATTCAGTTGGATACCAGTGTTTTACGTGATGGGTAATAATACAGAAACATGATAAATATAATATTAATGTACCTGTTGGCGGGATGGTTCTCGGGCGGGCTGACGGGCTCGAGGTAGGGCGCGTGTTTAGGCGCGTCGCGTCGCTTCCACTCCTCGCCGCCGCCGCTCACGTAGCCTTCAGAGTTACCCACGCTGAACCTGTTACTGGAAACGATATGTAACACGTTAGATAAATAAATAAATAAATGGATAGATATCGATCTTAAGAATATTGTTTATATTTAGTTCCGTTTAGAAATGGGCCACGGTTTGTAATGAACACAGTTACTTTAAGGAATGTTCGACTCGCCTTATAACCGAGGCGATCCGGTGACGGTACGGAGTTGATATAGTGAGCGCATGCCCATACAAGTCCATATAAAGAATACTAGCCGCAGGAGGCGAGTCGGTGCGGAGTGGCTGCCGGGTGGCTGTAATGAACTATGACCTTAATGTGGTACTCACTTGTGGTGCATGGAGGTGGTGGGGCTGCAGAAGTCGCGCGTGATGATGTTGGAGGCGAGGTCTCCGAGCTTGATGTGGTACTCACTTGTGGTGCATGATGGAGGTGGTGGGGCTGCAGAAGTCGCGCGTGATGATGTTGGAGGCGAGGTCTCCGAGCTTGATGTGGTACTCACTTGTGGTGCATGATGGAGGTGGTGGGGCTGCAGAAGTCGCGCGTGATGATGTTGGAGGCGAGGTCTCCGAGCTTGATGTGGTACTCACTTGTGGTGCATGATGGAGGTGGTGGGGCTGCAGAAGTCGCGCGTGATGATGTTGGAGGCGAGGTCTCCGAGCTTGATGTGGTACTCACTTGTGGTGCATGATGGAGGTGGTGGGGCTGCAGAAGTCGCGCGTGATGATGTTGGAGGCGAGGTCTCCGAGCTTGATGTGGTACTCACTTGTGGTGCATGATGGAGGTGGTGGGGCTGCAGAAGTCGCGCGTGATGATGTTGGAGGCGAGGTCTCCGAGCTTGATGTGGTACTCACTTGTGGTGCATGATGGAGGTGGTGGGGCTGCAGAAGTCGCGCGTGATGATGTTGGAGGCGAGGTCTCCGAGCTTGATGTGGTACTCACTTGTGGTGCATGATGGAGGTGGTGGGGCTGCAGAAGTCGCGCGTGATGATATTGGAGGCGAGGTCTCCGAGCTTGATGCTGGTGGTGTGAGCTGCGTGAGCTGCTTCCTCTCGCTCGCGCTCTGCCGGCGTCACGCCGCGGTCCGGTCGCTCCTGGGGGGGAGGTGTGTTAGTAGGACCTAACTATAGGGCGTCATCAACTGGGATAATTTCTAGGTAATTAAATACCCAAAATATTCTGCGTCGTTCGAAGGCTTCACTTAAACATGTTCTCACAACTTTCTATTTTTACCGACTCAAGTCAAATAATAGGTGTAGTAAACTACTACATAATGTATGTCTTCAAGCTGCCAAATGTAACAAAAATATGTCTAACATGGTTTTGAAGTGATAACTATAATTTCAAAAACACATAAAATACATACTAACATGTTTATGTAAAATAATCTAGAGCAATTTCCAAAATTAAATTATATAAGTATATGCTTATCAGTTATCTGGTTACCGTAGTACAAGCTCTGCTTAGTTTGGGATCAGATGGCCTTATGTGTGAATTGTCTTAGGATATATATTCTGCCCTGTATACTTTCATTTAGTAAAAAGCAATTGTTTGTCATTAAAAATAAATCTCCATTTATAAACCCAAATAAATAAAAAAAACACATTTTCACATGCTTACCGGGAACCTCTGATCCGAGCTCTGACTGATCTGATGAGTGATGATGGCGTCGATGAGCGACGCAGCCGTGAGCGTGCCTTCTGCGGGCCGCGGTCTGTTGTCTGCGGCCGCGCCGGCCACGCCGCCCACGCCGGCCACGCCAGCCACGCCGGCCACGCCCGCAGCCACGGCCGGGCCTACCGTCACTGATGATACTACTGTACGCCTGGAAAGAAGTAAGTTAAATGTTTAAATGATGATCCCGAATTCCTAACATGGTAGTCTCTTAATAAATTAGTTAAAATCGGAGATATGCAAACGGAGGTGCATAGAAGTGTGCGCTAACACAATAAAGCACTACCTCCCACGTAAAATATCTATTCCGCTCCAACAGCATATAACAATCTTTCTTTACTCTCATAGTACTCAAAAAGATCTTTCAGTAAAGTAAGTCTTTAAAGGGAGAACTTTACAAAACTTAAACTAATATTTATTAGAATTTATCCCACAACCTTTGCTTTTTTTAAGTACTCGAAAGACTGATCTTGCAAATGCATTTATTTATTTAAATACTTACACATTTTTTATTGTATGTGCATATAGTTATACTAATATATTATACAAGCTAAATAAATGTCCCAAAATCTACATACGTGTCTTTCCTGTCGAGATGATGCGGCGTCTGCGCTCTCGGCTTGCCGGGCGTACTGTACGTCACTGAAGGAATCATTCGCCGCTCTCCGTCCTGAGACGACACGCTCTGTAGGACAACATATAACTCAATGATAACACGTGGTATAAGGAATGCCTACCTACAGTACAGCTGATAAGGTAAGGTACGGATAATTGGTTCGTAAAACGCCGAAGAACATGGCAAGAGAATTAATAATTTAATTGTATAATTTAATTGAATAAAAACATAAGGCACTGCCTACCCACACTCTAGCTAGATACAGAACAAAAGAATAATTACACTGGTACTGAAAAATTGGTCAAAAGAACACGTCGAAGTAATGAATATAAACACTTGGAATAACAACTTTAAAACCTAAGTTTGCGCTACAGCCTCACTTTAAATTATCTCATTCTAAAATCAGCCTAATTTACACTGGGGTAAAGTCCTCCCCACGGAGGAACACTCTTCAACAGCCCTCTTTCCTGACTGATCAATATTAATAAAATAACAACGGTCAGTATACGTATAAACTGACCATAAGGTGCTGATGATGTCTTTCTTGTATAATTTGTTGTTGCAGCTGTTGTTGGTGCTGTTGCTGTTGTTGCTGCTGTTGTTGTTGTTGTTGTTGTTGTTGTTGCTGCTGTTGTTGTTGTTGCTGGTGTTGTTGCTCGGCGTGTCGCTCCTGCATCGCGTGCTATACGTACGACTTATGTATTAATCTCAGCTAATTGGTGGTATTACATCGCTGAGCAGTTAATATTTTCGAAGCCTGCAGGGAACGCTTAGCAATCGGCTATAGCTGCCTCTTTTTAGCATAGCAATGACAGTCGTAAACCATGTCTTACTAATTTAATTATAAAACGTGAGGCGTAGGGAGCAACAACCGTTTTTGCTAAGGCACAACGCATTTCTTTGCAATACAGTGTAACTAAACCAACTCGATTGATTTGCACAGATTTTTCAAACTCGATATTACTAAATAACATATTATATATTTGTAACAAAAAATATTAATGATATCTTTCCTCAAAACACAATAATCTGCTTGTTTTATTAGCAAAAATAAAGCGTTTAAAACATGTCTCATAATTATTTCTCTCAAAATCATAGAGTTGATTCACTCACACTGTAATCAAACATTAACAATACTTACAATAGAGTGTTGCATATGATGTCGGTCATGAATAATCTGCGCCTGATGTTGTTGCTGGTTCTGGTGTTGTTGTTGTTGCTGTTGCTGTTGTTGCTGCTGCTGCTGTTGTTGTTGTTGTTGCTCCATCGCATGCCGCTCGTGTATCGCGTGGATTGCGCGTTCACTGGAACAATGGCGAGGGAAAAATGTTATAGTGATGAATTAATTTAGAAGAAATGTGAACTTCTTTGGAGAGGTTCTAGTTGGAAATTACATAAAAAACTCTGTTATCATTTTCCTGTATTTGTGTTGCTGAGAGTAAAACTCAAAATCAACTTAAGCTAATTTAGCTATTTTTTTGGTTTATCATCTGCAAGTTACAGCCTTTTGAACACTCGGTAGAAAGGAGCGCATGCGATTAAGAACTTAAAAATTGACAATTCATATCTTGACAGTTCTATAGTTGTGAAAATGTTAAATAATTAGACACTTACGCGTCTCTTCTCTGTATTTGTATCTGTCTATCTCTCTCCATATACTGAGGTTGTGACTGAACTCTTCTGTCCATCATTTGCTGTAAAAAACATAATATATTATAAGAATATACACTAATGTTACTAAATCATAAGTGTTAATATCCATTAATAAACTACTATCACTGTCCCTTTGCAAGGCAATGAATGCTTGCTCAAGGCGGATCGGCGAATTCTAACTCATATAAATAACAATTTCAGGTTTCGTTTCACCATCCTTATTTTTTTTAAATAATAATATAAAAGAAATGTGGCCAATTATGGCGAATAAATATAATTTTATAAAGAGTTCCAAAAAATCAAAAGAATAAACTTACCGGGAATTGAGAACCAATCGGGAATTTCTGCGCCATAAATCTGTGAAATGGAAATATGGACTACGGTTAATTTTCGACTTTTCCTCGTATTATCGCGACACAGACCTATTGCAGGTCGGGTTCAAGAGTAATAATAATTGATAGCAACAAATTTAATGCATTCATATTTAAATGTAAGCTGGAATGTTTTCCTGTACATTGCGGTGTGTTAATAACTATGTATATTTGTCACACACTACTGTGTCGGTTTAGTTGTTATTTAATGAAAGTACTATCGACAAATATGAATCATGACCCATTTTGACGATTAATCGTTTAAGATTGTCAAATTAACAGGACGTGACAAGTGTCATTTTTAATAAATGTTTACCGGTATAATTCTAAACCTGGGTATATTGAATGATTTATTCACAAAAAGACTCCCAGTTGTAATTTCATCCACGGGTCACACACAGTATATTGTGAACGTGTATTTAAAAAAAAAAAAAAAAAAACTCTGAACCTTCGAACACACGTGGTTCGAGACACAATAGAAAGACAATAGCAGTGCGACAGCCGGCTGTCGCTTTGTCGTCGAAAGGTAATAAGCAAAGGACACAGAGTCAGTGCTAACGATGCTTTTATGACGTACCTGAGGTCGTGATGTTGTTGTTGCTGTTGCTGTTGCTTGGTCTCCTGCTTGCCGTCGGTCTGCGAGCCGCGCGGCACCGGCAGTGCCGTCGCCGCTGACGCCACGTCCACTAGCGACGTGAACGCTTCATGACCTAAGAACAATATATGTTTAGCTATAGCTTTCGAAGCGAAAAGTCTAAAGGGACTGTTTCACAACCTCGAAATAGTTCTTATCTACTAGATAAATTAAAAAATGGAACAGATTTTGAATGAATATATTTGACAAATATTTTAATCAGAACTTATCAGAAGAATGTGAAACAACTACTACCCGTGCGAGCTAACATGGCACCTGGCTCGAAAACAAACCTCTCCCCGCGACCCCGCGCGGCGCCCCGCTCTCGTCTTACCTGTAGCGCTAGCATCACTGTTACATTATACGGCACAAGTTTGACTAAAATGGCGGATGTGCAAAAACAGATTTTCAGGCGTGCACGTAAATTTATTTACAACTTTGTTTCTAAGTAGTTTGTTTTGTCACGTTTATAACGCCGTAGTATGTTATGAGAAACAACTAAGCACAAAATAAATGTTATTATTTAAAATACAAAAATAAAATTCAGAAAGGATGGAGCCCGGGCTAGAACAATGTACACCAAATAATATTATATATTTTTTATTTTTTAAATGGTGCTAGCATATACCTGTCATCTGTCATAGTGTTAGCCCAAAATCGAACGTTTCCTTTTTTGCACTTAGTACTTTAAATGTCACTCATTCAACCCAGGTGCCATGTTATCTCGCACGGATAGTAAGTCAAATTGTTTATTTCCTGACCACAAAAATAGCACTTTAAAGGAAGATCTATTAAAAGTAAAATATTTGAATCTGGCGCGCATTCGAAAAAAATGATTCGTGGCGAAGAATGGGCGAGAAATTCCTCTATATTAAGTCATCCGCTAGAGACCGACCAACATTGCTTTCAGAATCAGTGCTCTGAAGTGAAAATAGGCTGGTCATGTATACAGACGGACAGACGGTGATGCGTGTGTTAGAGAAGAGATCACGTTTAGTGGAACACTGCTCGATTGTGATGATGATGATGAGAATGATGATGAATATCAAGGTCATTTCCACAGTGTAATTTTTTTGAACAACATGTATAAGTCTATTACTGCCCACTGTTGATCAAAGTCCTCTTCACGCGAAGACACTAGTGCTGGGGTGGTTCTGGTCAGTATAATAGCATAAGTGTGTAATTACCTGGTGGTGGCTGTGGGTGTTGGTGCTGGTAGACATGTTGCGGCGAGTGCCTCTGTATGACGGACAGTGCGTCGCGATGGAAGTGCGGCGACGCGGCGCGCTCGTCTGACGAAACAATAAAGCAAATTATACAGGGTGGAAAATATGCTAAATACTGAAGATAGATCATTTTACTTAAAGGAAACATTAAAAAAAAGAAACCTGTATTCACCGATTTTTCGATAAGCTTACCAAGAATTAGACTAGCTAAAATTTCGAATAATAAACATTCACTATTTATTTCGGTAATCATGTAATTTATAACATCCAGCACTCAGATTTGATGTAAGCTTTCTACCAGTGGCAACAGTTTTTAGGCATCAAAAAAAGGCGATTACTGTTGTTACCTTCGTGTGATTTCATCTTAAATTATAAATGGTTTACCACCCTATAGTTTTAAATATTAAAAATAAATAATATACCGTTAGGCGCATGCGGGTGCGGGTGCGGGTAGACGTGCTGCGGCGTGTGGCGCTGTATGACGGACACGGCGTCGCGCCGGAACTGCGGCGAGGACGCCCGCTCCCGCTCCCGCCGCGCGCCGCCGTGCATCTGCTGCGACGTGATGAAGTCCGCCATTATGATCTGACGCTGCTCCAGCCCGTACGGGTTGCGAGTGTAGCCGGAGCTGCCCGTCTGTAGGAAGGGTTTTTGTTTGTGTTGTGGGTAAAATGGTGCTGGAATCTGCTTCTTTATGGATCAATTTGTTCTATGGGTGAAAGATATAGTACTGGAGTCTTCATCTTAATGGACGTATGACGTATCTCTATTGGATGGGATTATTTTCCGCACTTTGCCGTTTAAGCTGGGCCATTGTAGTGGGGAGTTTTCATTAAAACAAAAGAGTTTTACTACAGACTAGGTCATTTATGACTGCTGCCGTAAATGGTCTTTTTTGCGTTTTTACCTCAGATGAAACATTCAAAAGAATCCGAGCTATTAACCAGTACTGCTAAAGTGGAGTTACAGAAGGATTTACTTTACCTTTTAATGTTTTTACTACATCAGCAATAGAAAATACCCACACAAAAAAATTCAAATCTACCGATTTCGGTTTATGAAATACATCCCGCTGACACAAAGACTATGGAAGCTTAGTACTAGGATTCCAATGGCAACTTTTCAAGTACTAACCCCTAAAAAAAACATAATAACATATCAAAACATATCAACTCACAGGTGAAAACGACGGCGACTGCGGCCTCGGTTGACTGCCCGCCGTCGCGTACGCATACGCCGCAGGTCCTCCGGGACTCCTCCTCTTATAGAAATCTAAGGTCCTCTTATCAGGGAGGTGATGGGTCCCATGTACGGGCGTCCCAGCCGTTATAGACCCCGTTTTCGGCTCCGGAGGGTTCCTATGAGGCTCGAACCTCGATTCCACTGGGGTACCAAGGGTAATAGAGCCTTTAGGGTTAGGAGACGCTTTCAAGGTCGGTCTTGGAGGTGCTCCCACGGTTTTCGGCTTCGAGTTGTACTGGTTAGGAGACTCGCGTTCCTGCTGTGGCCTGTATTCTGTTGAGTTTCTGTATACCTGGTGGAGAAAATATGTTGTTTATAGTTAGCGTAAATAATCATGATTTCCAAAGATTCAAAAACTGCTCTACTGTGTCTCCTCACTAATGGTGAGATAAATAGACGTCAACAAGCCCGTACTTTGGCTTAGCTATGTTCCGTCTCTATCGTAAATTTGACGTTAAATAGTTGTGTAATAGTGACAGGGATAGTATAGTAGCTTGGCCAAAACACGTTTTAAGTAAACCTTTAGTAGTTTAGATTTTCCCTTAGTATAAGTCTAACGTAATCATTGGATTATTGTCGCTTAGATGTAGTTCTTTAACAAATAGGTCGTGTTAGCGTAGCGTAGGCAACCAAAGACACAGCGCGAACGCCACATAACTACTAGATAAAGACAGAAAGCTAGTTCAATATTACATACCGATTTATTAGGATGCGGGAACGGCTGATCATGCCTGGTCCTCTTCACACTGAGATCCAACAAGGGTTCGTGCCTCTCCTGGCGTAGCAACAAGTTATCATGTCTGTCGTGTCGGTCGGGCCGCTCGGGCCGTTCGGGTCTTTCCGTCCGCGGCTCGATGTGGAGGACCATGACGTCCTTGTCGTTTGTGGAGGAGTGAGTGAGAGGGGTGATGGTGGCGGAGCGCTGAGGGCTTGCGGCGCCGGTGTTGCCGACGTGTGAGCTGTTCACTACTGAGAGGGTCGCGAGGGCTTCTCGACCGCTTGCGCAAGAGGAGGTCACCTGGAGGTAATGTTTGAGGGTTATTTTGTGGTGGGATACTTTGATTTAGTTGGTTAGTTACTTTGTAACTTGAAAGAAAGTAAGGCTATAGTTTTTAGTTAAATAAATTGCAATCACAATATTAAGTTTGAGATTGATTTAATTGTTTAAATCTGTTTTTAAATTTATCGCAACGATAATCAATGTTAAAAATAAAGTAACTGAAATTTGTTTATTTTTTGTGGTTTCGAAATTAATAAACAGCTGTGAGTAAATTCGTGCCGCTACAGAATGCATGTTTCCCTATAAAATCTATAGGGCTATCGTGTATTGGCAGCTCAAAAAAAGTACGTTTATCTATAATTTAACACAAGTTATACCTTAATCTGATGCGGCTTAATAGTCGGATGTTGTGGCTGGGAGTCTCTCGTTAGGCTGATCTCTATGAGGTTGAGTACCACGTCCCGGACCGTCTGCGGAGCCCCCGTACTTCGCCCCACTGACGTCACGGGGGACGCTGTAACTGCGCTGACGGCTACCACTGGACTACACGATGACGCTGATGATACTACTGTCGGGAGGGAGGTAGGGGGGACGATCTGTGGAGGAAAGAGGTTTTTATTTTAAAGTTAAGAAAATTGTTGACCGATGTATCATTTTTGTTATATTTGCAAAAGGTAACTTTTCCGAAGAGAGCGATTGATGAAAAGTAAAGCTGAAGAGAGTTTTTGCTTTTTCAATAATAAGAACTAACCTTAGCGCTAGGCGCATCATTCTCTTCATCCGCGGTCTCCGTAGCAGAGGAATCGTACTCGTCTCTCCGCTGTCGGCGCGGGGCTACGGCGTCCGTGCGGGGCGCGGGCGCGGGCGGGGGCGCGGCCCGGGCCGGGGACCCGCCGCTCGCCGTGTCCGTGTCCGCGGAGGACACCGCACTGTCTGAACTAGAGGTCCCGCGCTCCGCTACCATGCTGTCTAGTTGCAGCTTTTTTCTAGAGGAATTTGTTTGGTTAGTAAATTGTGTTAGGAATTTAATTTTGTCATTTTAAACTATCCCACTTCTGATAGCCTTGTGGATCATTATCAGAGTCGGGTTATTAGTTTCTTATTTATGATGCAAACCTTTTCTTACTAAGTTAATTATTTTATTTCTGTTGTTTTTGTTCAAATAGCAGAACGCAAGTTCTGCCATTTTCACAAGTAAAACGTGGCTTGCGTGGCGATTTGAAAGAAATTCGAAAAATCTTTTTGTGACAGAAAAATCCTAATATGAAAGGTATTGAGACAGTAGTTTCACGTCAAAAATCAACAGTATTGACAAGAAACAGCAAAAGAATTATAAAAACATAACTTTTACTCCCGTCCAAATCAAACTAAAGACTGAACTATACCAGACATCTAGGGCACACAGCATGATCGACTCCTACTTTACATACCTGTACGTGAAATAAAACGCCTTCAAGCTCGCCGGCGTCCTCCCACTAACGGACGCGATCCGGTCCCACGCGGTCCCGTGCTCTCTCAGCAGCGAGCGGAACCTCGCAGCCTCCTCCTCCGTGGGCTCCGGCGCCAGGCCGCCCTCCACCACGGTCTCCAACCTTCGAGTTATCCTCTTGAAGCAAGCTAGGCAGCATTTGCTTAACTCGCTTGGTATTTCTGTGGGGGAATGGTTGGAGGTTGTTATAGTTGTGAATTATGACGGTTTTTGAATTGAATTAAGGCTGTCACACGAAAAATGTCTGGCATGGACCAAATGTTGAACCAAATTTTGCCAACCCTTTCTCTAAAATGGATTGTTTGACTTTCCAAAAATTCAATTTATGAAATAACCCAAGAGATTTGCGACGTCATTTTTATTGTTCTAGTAAATAAAATTGATTTCAATTGCTAAAAGCGTTTCAAAAAGAATCCACTAAAAGCTAATTTTGTCGAAACCACCAATTTTTTTTGTCGCGGGACTACTCTCATGACTACACAAAGTTTTAAGGTTCTATCAGACAAGAAAACATAAACGAAAACCACAAACAACTCACCAAACTCCTCCATAAGCGGCCTCTTCAGTTCCAATGACAGATCGTGCCACCGCGGCGGCAGGTGCCTCAGGCGCTTCGCCCTCACGCGCGGCCCCGGACACGTCGGCACGGAGCACCGCGTGTACCTTGACCGGACGCATCTGCAGTGACACGGTTCACACACCCTCGCACCTAGATAGATAGAGACTCTTTGGGTAAGACACAGACACGAAATCGACGCCTCGATTGACAAGATGGCGGCATAATGTTGGCGGTAAAATTTTGACAGATTGAAGCGTCAGTTTCGTTTCTGAATCTTGGGCCGAAACAAATATACGTTCCGATTCGTGACTGAGGTATGTCAAAATACAATAGCAGGAAAGGCTTTAGTTTGCTATCGAAACTTTAACAGTTAATCTCAGCCCTTGCTAAAGAACGTATAATTATCTCGGTTTTATTGTAGACCTAACATAACACTGACAGTTTCAAAGAACTGTGGCAATTTTATCACAATTACATAAAGTTTATAAGTAAACAATCTGTCTTGACCAATTAAATATAAAATTTTGGCACAAAAAATCTTAAATTTTGACTATGGAAAATAGACCGTGACTGCGTACATTTTAACTAGTTAAATCGATCATTAACACAGCAATGATTGACCCTATACGAACTACATCATCTTCCTAGCCCTTTCCCAACTATGTTGGGGTCGGCTTCCAGCCTAACCGGATTCAGCTAGATACCAGTGTTGTTCCATACGAAATACATTGTATTAAAAAAAATAGTAAAAACAAGTTCCGACACGTACCCACAGCGTCCTCTTTGAGCCCGTAATGTATGGCGCGAGACCGCGACACCGTGCGCGTAGCGCCCGCCATGTGGCAGACCGCGCAGTTCGACGATGTTGTTGTTATGGTGGTCGTTGTCAACGTGGCTGTTGACGACGGCGTGCCGGTGCGTTCTGTTACCGCTGTTGGAGAAAATGACGGTTAAGAGGATGGGAAGAAGGAACTCTTACATTTCTTCAATAATATCGTTCGTCGTTTATAGTCTTCTAACTTTTAGCCAATGCCAAGTGTTGATTTCTTCTTTATTTGACGCAGAAAAAGTAATATTAGGAATCATTTCCTCATGTCCAGAACTGTTTTTAAAGACCGGTAAAACCCTACATTTGACGATTGAACCGCAAATTCAAACGGACAAGAGATCCTTCAAGCACTAGTTAAAACTCATCCACTAAACAAGTTCCTAAAACAAATTGAACTCCAAAATCAAAACAGCTAAATCATTCAGAGAATAACAATCGAAAATCTAGTTTCCATATAGTTTATTATTCAAACGTTAGTTGCATATTAACAAGTTTATTCAGAACAGCGCGAGATGATCCGTAAATCACGTAGCGGCCTAACGGGCGGATCGTGCAATATTCAGCGGGCCCACGTTGGGCGCCAATTCGTAGCGAAAGCAGATTAGCGCCAATTTAGTTCCGATACCGATGCGCTGTTTGTTTCATTATTTATCGTTGTTTGTTATACAAATTGAATTACTGCGCGTCATACATACGTGTAGTTTGTTTGAATTAATATGTGGATTTATTATTTAGTTTCGCGTTTCGATGTTTGTGCAATTTGTTTCATACCACGCCTATGTTTATTCTGTACTTAGACCAAAACCATATACACTCGGTACGATGTCGCGTCGAGGCACGTTGTGAAGGAAGAATTTCCTGAGTAAATCCTAAGAAGATTACAGTCAGTCTAATCAGAGGAGATTGGAAAGGTCAAATAGGCAGTCACTCCATTTAAAGCATTGGTATTCTACTGGATCCAGTTTGACCAGACAATGAGACCCTTAGAAGTGTGAGTCATTCGTTTTTGGGTGAATTTCACCTTTATGAGGCTCTCAGAAGATAAAAAAAACTTCGCACTATTTTCATTGAGCCCTTCAAAACACTTATGCTATCCCAACAAAACACAAACTAGATCAAACAAAACAGTTTTGCGAATAGCAGCCAAGCAAAGGCGTGCTAAACTGAATCGGTGCAAGTTAAATAATTAACTATAATACGAACAGATTTGTGCTTGCACTTTGGTAACTCTATCTGCTGTGTAATTAGTTTTATGCACTTTGGTTGTGATCATAGAACAAAGTATTTTTGGATGTGCAGGTAGAGGTAAAGATTTATGGATGATGAGATGTGTGGCCTTTTTAGTAAGGCCCACTACATATTTAAAAGCAAGTTAGGTGATTAAAAAGTACAACAAGGACCAAACTGATAAAAAATATTGGTGTAAAAAGAGACCCTGTTTAGAGACAATAAAATTGACCTATCATCCCTTGTCAGTTTCACATAAGCTTTGCAAGTGAACACACGCTAAGTACTTCTTAAACAGTGATAATATAAACACTTTATTGAGTGCCTTACCTTACAAAAAATTAACCTAAATCTGAAAACTCAACTCTATATACATAGTCAGCACTTCGTCTGCCTGTAAATCCAGCTCCGAGTGCTAATTAGCGTCTGCAATCCCTGAGCAAACCGACAACGTTTGTCTTACAGATACCAGACTATTACAGGGAAAACGCGCCACAGATTATGATAGAAACGACTGCTACAGATAAATAAGGAATATAGGACTGTTTATTACATGTCTACATTTGTGGATTGATTTTGTCGATTGATTTTCAAGATTTTAGGTTAGTTCTATGAAAATCAAATCCTATTTATAATTAAAAATTAAATATTTGGCGTATTTCCCAATGCTTTAATTTGTGAGTGAACAATTTAAGATAAATAAAAAAAAATAGTTGAGTATTTTATTCGCGGAATAAAATTGAAAATTGAATACGCTTTTGTTTAAATAAGTATAAAACTTTCTTGAAAATGTATTCAAAGCTATATATAGAACCTAAGACCCCAATTTTAAAATCAAATCGTAGCATAAGGTCCTTTCTAATATTTCGTTCTCCATGCCAAACACTGACGATTAATCTCACCAATTACTGATATTTGCACAAACGCTAATTGGATCACGATTCAACGTTTAATTGAATTCCAAAGCTTATCCAATGTTACGCTTTTGTGAATAAAACGTTAAATATACAGTTTTGATGAAATGGCGCCCAACGTGGTACAAACCAAATAAGCTGTTTCATCTAACATGTATCAGGCAATATAAAAAAAATATGAAATACGTTTGTAATTCAGTGATTGCCGTTAGTTGAAACAATTTACATAATACCACCATACGAAATACAGAGCGAGATTTGTTAGATAAAAAAAATTGGCGCCCAACTGGGACTCACAATAAAACATAAATCTACCCTCACTCACAAGTACGTAATCAAACAACGAATACACGAGTGTACACACAATTTCCCTACACTTGAGATCCCACGGGTGGGAAAGCCGTGGAGCGGGATGTCACCTCTATTTGCGTACCAATGTTCCGCCAAGCGCGAGAATTTAACGAGACCGGCTATCTGTGTTTATTTACCGCGCAAACAGCCGCAGACATTTTGTAGATTAAATGCCTCCTGTACGCTGAACGTGTGTTGATTTTATTACACAATTTGTCACGTCGTGTTTCTCTTTGTATCGCAAAAGTATAAATAGGTATTCATTTGAACATTATTAATGTCAATATTCTTGAATGATATTTGTTTTCACATTTGAAAATTATCCTATAACATTTAAGTGAGTGCTAATATTATGATAAGACAGATAATTACATCAGTTTTCACTAGATTACGTTGTTGGTAATATAAGTAATTACTAGAATGATTGGTGTGAAGACAAAGCCGGTCTGAATGGACCGTTTAATCTGTTAATCTTACAAAAGGCACGTCGGTCTGGCATACCCGATGCTCGATTTACAATTCTGTGTGTGGTGAGTTGGTCGGGTTTATGCTGTCAACCAGGCCGGGGATTATGTCCGTCATCCACTAATGTTGCGTGGATTAACTTACGTTTCGATCGGGAGTTAAGAATAATGTAATGAGATATACGGTTGTCATAGCTTAGTTAGTTTAATATCATTCGAAGTACTGTTTCTCGGGCTTAGAACACAAGAACATTTAATGTGAAACAAAATGTTATGTAATCGCGGAACACAAAGTTAAACAAAATTTCGACAGCATTTCTTTAATCAACTACTCTACATTAGACGATCAGTTGAAAGATAAAGGTACTGAATAAAAAGTTTTTGTCGTAGCTTACAAAGCGATAAAGCATCATTGAAATTAAACCCAACGGCGGTCACTAGGGAATCGTGCATTTTTATACGGACTCCCCCTTCAGGTAAGACAAGAGACCACATTGTATGAAAGAACATTCATAGAAATTATTTGGAACAATTTTTTTCTCGGTACTTTAACTGCATTTTAAATAAATTAAGAAACGCCACATAAATAAATATATTATGGGCTTAAACTAGCTATATAACTAGCTATATATTGATAACGCTTAAAAAGACATTAGTGAGGTAAAGCAATAATTTGACTTATAAAAGATTGTTAATGTAATGGCAAGATTTCAAAAAAAGAAACATTTTGAAGACTGACATTGCTGTCACTTATACCTTCATGTACTTTAAGAAAATAATATTGAAAAATATCAAAAATGAGAATATTTTAAAAGATGATGTTTTACAATGTCAATGGAGTTATCAGGGGAGTTGTAAGTGGATTAACTGTTTGTAAAGTCACAGACACTCGACTGAATAGTCGTATTGTCCGGGGAACGTCGCAGAATACTCTTCATATTTCACTTTGTGTGAATAATACTCCCAAAAGATGGGAAAGGGATTGAAAGCAAAGACGCAAAAAAAAACTAAAGAAAATTTGTTGCTTAAAGAAAATAAATTTAAATGAAATAAAGTATTTTCGTAATTCATCATCAAATCCTCTTAATTGGCAAACTACATTTTATATATATTTTTTTTCTAATTTGAAAAATACTCGCAGATAAATTAAATGCAAAGAAAATATTTAAAGATTCTCTTTATCATAGTATTTACGCTCTGCAATGTACGCTGTAATATGAAGTTAAATCACAACATCGCAGCATCCATTAAAGTTCCCAATCTTCTCTCTTAAAAATCAGTTGTTGAGTGAAAATTGAACCCTATCGCGGTGTATATAAAGCGGCACTGTAGTCGGCGGCTGGCAGTCGTCGAGCGGCCGCGAGCGAGTATGTTGTCTCTGTACCGCGCGTGGCTGGGGCCCAGCCCCTGCGTGGCGCGGCCCGCGCCGCCGCCGGGGGCCCACCGGCCCGTGCCGCGCCGGGCCCGCGTGCCATCACCGCCGGCGTCACCACCACCGCCTTCACCATCATCGACTACTTCCAGCGAGTTGGATGTTGAAAGGATCGAGGCGCCCGAACCGCCAAAACGTCAAAGCAACACGGTGTTGGATATAGCGTCGTGTGATGGGCCGGTGCAGTTCAGCCGGGTGCTGAACGTGGCGTGGCAGGAGAACTCGGCGGAGCGCTCGTGGCCGTGCCGGCACCGCAAGTCGCAGGCGCGCACCACGCTGCACTACTACCCGTGCAAGACGTGCGGCTCCAAGTTCCCCTCGTACTACTTCGTGCACAAGCACCGCAAGCGCTGCCACGCCGAGGAGACCGCGGGCGAGCCGGAGCCCGAGCCCTCCACCTCCGCCGCCAAGTGAATCGCCGTGTCGTAGTGAATTCGTACATATCAGTATTATTGAGTGATCTCAGACGAGCTTACGATGTTGGTTACAACGTGTTTCGGTTTAAATGTACTATTGTTATAATAAATGTTTAAATGTACGTCGTGTTTCATTTGATATTTCTGAATGGACTCAAGTTTTTGAAAGGATAAAGTTTGTTTTATGAATGTGATACTGAGATGTATCGAAATAATTTTCTGTGATATAAATTTTACGTAGGTGTATGTAAAATTTAATAAAAGTTTTCTTAGCACTTTAATGAGATAAAAGGAACGTGTCCAAACCTAATTAATTACGTAATTTAAAATAGATGAATTAAACGTTATTACAAAGCTTCAGAATTTATTGATATACAAATAAGCTTTCAGATCTCAATTTAAACTATAATTTTATTGAAAGCGAATCTTACGAGTTTGTACAATTTTGGGGAATCTAGACATACATTACACCTACATACATATCCTGTAACCTAGTTTTGTTTAACTCTAAATATAACAGTTTAACACTCAGAAACCTCATACTTCCATCGCTAAACAAAAATACACATAACAAATGACAACTAGACTTGGCAAAATAAAGGCAGTAAAATAATCTCGTAAGATTTAGAAACCACCTATAACTGACTAGCTTTTGCCCGCGACTTCGTCCGCGTGGAATAATAGTTCCAGTTCCCGGGGTATTTCCGGTATGAAAAGTATCCTATGTCCTTTCTCGGGTCCCAGACTATATCTGTACGAAACATTCAAATCGGTTCAGTGGTTTAGGCGTGAAGAACAGAGAGACAGACAGAGTTACTTTCGCATTTATAATATTAGTACGGAAAAGTACGAATAACAAGAAACTCACCAGTCTCCGGCGTGGGTGGTGGTTGCGTAGGCGTGGGTGGTTGCGCGGGCTGCGGCGTGGGCGGCGCGCTGCCACTGCCGCTGCCGCTGGCACTGTTGCTACTGCTGCCACTGCCGGCCATCGCCGGCGCTGTCAGCGTGGCAGCTGCCACTGCCGCCGTCGACGTGATGCACGTCACCGGGGATGATGAGGGCGGCACACTTGTTGGTGTGCTTATTGGCGTCTGTGGGACAGACTGGGATTAGGGACAGAACTAAACTGAATAGAGGACGTACAGTCCGGTGTTAGGAATAAAAGTTGATGTGACATGTGTGGTAAAGTAGAGCATATACAGCGTGTGTTGAATGAGTCTCTCATATAAAAGAAAAGAAACACACTCTTTTAAAAATCCTAAAATTTTATTTGGACGGACTACACATCTGGAAAAAAATTCTGGTAAAGCAAGCTGTTTGTACTTACTCTTTTTGGTAGATAGATAGAAAAACTATAGTAACTTTTTTTAACAAAAATCAGTTTAAAAAAATACTAAGAGAAAAATAGTTGGATAATTACTTGGTTAAACATAATCTAATGTTTATTTAGTTCTTTTTTTTTTTCAAAAAAATACAAATTGAAAAATTGTGTGCTTCTCCAGTTATAAGAGACCACATTGTAAAATGTATGTATGGGAATGTCAAATCTTAGCGTTTAAAGCTTATATCAATGCTTTACATTGAACAATCTAGAAGGACTATAAAGAAGCTCATACTCACCGAAACAGGGGTAATAGTAAGCGTGACATCAGCCGTGGTAGCGGGCGGCATCGGCACATCGACTGCGGGGGGCGTGGGCGCGGCCGCCGGGCTGTTGGCCACCGACAGCGGCGTTGCCGTGCTCGTCACCGGCGCGGGCGGCGCCGACGACGCCGGCGGCGGCGATGGCGGCAGCGGCGGCGTCCGCGTTAGCTCCGGCCTGGTGGCAATGGAGCTGGTGTTAAAAACGCTCAAGATACAGAACTAATGGAATTGAATACTCAAACTTCACTTTGGCGTCATTAGTATTTTTGGTTCTGGAAATAAAGGGTGGATGTTGGAAGACAATAATGTTTCTTTTAAAGTGCATCTGCTATGTTATCTCTTCATCACCTTTAATTGATTGATTGATAAAGATTACTTTTTTTTTGCTACGCTGTATTTTTTTTCTAAATGTATTTTTTTGTGTTCAGTCTATGTATGTGTAGCAAAATAAATGGTTTAAAAAATGGTACTTGGGGAATCGAGTCCGCCTATATTATGGGGTTGTGGGGTCTTGTAAGACCAGCAAGTGTTAGTAACGGCCATTTTCAATAACGTATCTGTGCGTGGATGAACTTGCTGAAGGTAAATTAGACATAAGCACCAATGTCAAAATTATACCTTTAGTAGGCAAATGCACGAGTAACTAGGTCACTAAAAATGGTCGTAAATGCCATTCTATTTAATACAGTAAAAATAGGTACTTAATTAGACAAATTAACCCCAAGACTTCAATAAAAAATTAAACCCAGATAAATGTTTGGCTCATGCCCAACTTTTATTAATTCCTCGTACATTAAAACAACATTAATTATAATTATAAATCGCAGTAAACTACCAGCTAATTACGTAACCAAAACACAATCAGAGCTCTGCGTAGGCCGAGCGGGGTGCATCGGGGAGTTATGGCAAACATAATTAGCTCAATTCTGCCTCTCTTTTAATTACCGGCTACCCCGCGGCGCCTGGGAGCAACCCCCCCCTTCCTCTCCCCCGACGGCTGTGACGAACAACCGTTGTAGGGGATGAAGAATTCAATTAATCGGGTTATTCGATTCCGAGGATTATTGTTTCAATTATGACCGCATTTGGGAATAAGTGACGTGATGATACTAACAGACGACGGATAAATGAAAACAATGTCATTTCATCTGTGTCATTGTTTGGAGATCTAAATGGTCTGTATAAAACCCTAAATGAGTCAACGATCAGAAGAGACTTCGAAAGTAGTTTTGGTGAAAGAAAATTGCGTCAAGACAAGATCTTTTCATACTTATGGAATTACTTTTAAAACTTGACTATCTCTTCACTTGATATGTATCTAAAGTTTGAAATTCGATAACTCAATAGGCAAGCACTGGACGGAGTCATCTCGTGTTCTTGGTTATAAGAACACGTGTATGATCTCCATACTATAATTTAATAACCGTACAATTGTCACTAAAAATATATATATAAATAAATCAAACTGGACATTGGCAGAAATCACCGAAGATTCGGTGGATTGCCATAATTACGTAAAAGTTGAAGTTGAAGCACTGGACCGCTGGTAACTAAATACTAGTACAACATAGACACACAAAAAAATGTATTCGTTAAAAACTGTATCAAAAAAGCGCCAACGTTTCATAGCATTCCGCAAAAAATTGAAACCTAAACGAAAAATCCGTAGCCGCGAAAAACACCGTCCTCCGACACTAACTAACACGGTTCGTCGGTATTTGAACATCATTAAAATTTGCCCAATTAATATTGGCTAGGGTGGTAATTATCCGCGGGCGAACGGCGCCCCCATTCAGTAAACAACTGAACGTGGATAAACCTGACAATCAAATTAATATCATCCCTTTACCGAGTACTGTCGACCGCGCGTACATGATAACGTTTTGACGTTTACTACGCCCATATTTCGTAGCAGTTAGGCGGTTTCGCAGTCCAATTGTTTGCGACTGAGCGTACTGCGAATTCGCGCGACCATTTTTCATCGTAGATTATTTTTTATTTCACGTATTTTATATGGCTTTATGAAGCATGCTTTGCGCTAGAATAGTCGCGCAGTGATTTCGAAATTCAATATAAAATCAATATTCGACCGTTTTTTTTGTTTATTACCGTTGACGTTTATGTCCGATATCGGAACTGCAATTTTTTGGAGCATATTTTTTACACGATTTTTGTGCTGACTTCGTAACTAGCCTTTCATTAAATTAAATAAGTAGATAAAGCACACATTGAAAGGAAACTAACTACATAATAAATACAAAATAAATCGTAGCTTCCAGCATCAATCATATCAATACTGAGCAAACTGTAGCAAACATGACAAAATCAACCGATTGCCAAAACAAACAGATTTTTTCCACCGCCCTCTTCCCTCATATTTAGCTTTCTCGATTGGTAGATGCTTTTAATTAAGGCAATTAGAAAGATGGGTCGGCCCTGTGTTTGCGTAAAAATCTAAACAAACCGTGTCGGGAGAAACGGTGGCGGTAGTGATGTACTGCGGCTCATCGATAACTGTGCTTTAGAGGAGCGATTTTTTGATTGAACGAACGAAGGATTGATTAAACGAACCTACGAGAAGTGAAGTTCTTTCATAACATACAAAGGGGTTTTTCATATTTCCGCACTGGTTAAAACTATTGCTACAATGAGTAATCTACAGTATTGTTTATTGGCAAAGTGTTTTGTTTAAACGTACTAATTTGGAATCTACTGGAATTCCATATTTAAACTGCAAAAATTAATTCCTGATTATTATTTTATTTTCATTAGGGTGCTAAAACATATTTTAAACTAAAGCGTACCCCTTTATTTGACTTTTAAAGCTAGCTCAGTACATAAATTACCAACAAGAAAAAAATCACCCATAACCTGTTACAATTACACTTTATGAATCTGTGGTATAAAACTGACATCTGTCATCTCATAACATGATCTGTGTACTGAAGAAATGTCAAAAATTCAAAATTTATTCGAACGTTTCAAAACCTATACCTGTTATAAAAGGTAACAACGCCCGCCAATAAAAGTTTATCGATAATCGAGTCACCTCAACGTATGCTGATTGTGCGGCGGATTCCCGCGGGAGTCTTGCGCAAATAATCACCGAAGTGATTGTCAACACAACGCACGACACACGCGTATTATTATTACATATTTCTATTTTATTACTCTCCTTTACTTTGGTGGATCACCGTTTGAAGTTTGAGATACAGACAACTAGATTCATTTTTCTTTGTTTTTGACGTTCTAAAGTGCCTTTTAAATGGTCTATTAGAACTAATGATTTGAGTTGTGAGTTTGAGACGAGAAATGTAAATAAGTGGAGCTATTTATGTTTTATATGTGAAAGGTTTTTTGATATTTATTCGCATTTTATTTATCGATAAAATTGGACAACACATAATAGGAAAAGTAACGGAAAATTCCTTTTAAGAGGGCACTGTATTTTTTTCTTGGCATATTATTATGATATTTTTGGAAACTTTTAGAAGCTCAGTCTGTATGTAATGAGCTACTTTCTTTACTTTTAACTCCAAGACCCACGCAAAGTACGATAAAAGCCAGCAAACTAAGTACTAATGAACTCGCTTAAAACTTACTCCAGTTCAGAAGTTACCAAGGCCCCAATAAAATAAACCTCTCTAGTTTCCCCGTACCGATTGAAATAAAAATACATGAATTTTAAACGATTAATCTGGTCGATGAAAAATTGACTTATTCTCATTGTCTGAAGCTCATAAAAGTGAGTGGTCGTGCAAACATACGTACACAGGGACGAACTTGAGAGTTAAGGCCGCATACGTACGAGTAATATCTAAAATTCTCAAGCCAGCCTACGCTATTACAATTTCTAAACACAGTCTGTAGTCAAACATTGACATCTATCATTAGCTGTTGACATTTTATTTGATGGTTGATTTATTCTGTTTGTTCCTAGAAATAATAGTTAATTTTGCTCATGTATCAAAGTATCCAACATATTCGGTCATTTCAACATGTGGAAAATGAGTACGCGGCCTAATCTAAGTGGTGTAGCATAGCGCAGTTATAAGTCAGTTTCTGATTTAGATGACTTCCAAGAAAGGATAATTATTAGTACCATATTAATGAAGGTTTCTCGAAGTTAAAGTTTGAGAAGTTTCTATTCTCATTAAGAGGATTAAGCGCTTCAAGTTAGCTTCCTAACACTAGTGGTCTAGTTAGCAAGAAATAAAGCAGCTATTGAAAAACTTTTTCGTGGAAAGTCTAATTTTATGGGGTCTATTTAAAAAGGCGCGTCCTTCTAAGTCCGGCCCTGTATTTCAACAGGGAGGAGGGTAGTAAGCGAACCACTCCTTAAACAATACGTCTTTTTGGAAGGAATTTTTGAATGGTTTTATGAAAATTAGATTTGGGAATAAAATAACTCAACGAAATTGATTTCTTGATGTAACTATGAAACATTCTATGTCAATAAGTTATTTGCTACCAACCTTCTGCCTTCCAAGAAATTACATTGTCTTTATAATTATTATTTCTTGGAAATCAAAAGATCAGTATGAGATTTTCTTAGAAAATTGAAATTTTACTTAATATAAAACATGTGAAAGTTTGCTATACTAATAACATTTTTAGGTATGTTATAATACTTAAGCTAGATTTTGTTTTATTACGCTTTAGAGGAATAACTTTAGAGATACTGAAAACTGCTATTTGAAGTCCTCACAATCGTTTCGATGGCCATTATGTAAGAAAAAGAATTATCATTCATTCATTAAATCGTTCAAGAGTCACTATGAACCTAAAAATGCAAACAATCACTTGCAGCCTAGATCGAACTACATTTTTTCTGATTTTAGGTCATCAATAGTTCCTGCAACAACTAAAAAAAACATTCGAAAAAGTGTGTAATTTATTTATGTATTTTAAAGGTCCACTCACAGTTTATTTATGAGATTCATTAAAAAATTACACTTGCATTGAGATTTGGTAAATTACCCATTTACAGGCGTACACAGCATTTACATAAAAACTGCTTCTTTAAAATGATATATTTATCTATAATATGTATGTATTTATAAATTATATAACACTAATCTGGTTTCCATAATTCAAGCTCTGCTTAGTTTGGGATCAGATGACCGTGTGTGAGTTGTCCCAGGATATTTATTTTATTATTTAATATTACGAGGTAATCGAGCTCAATGCTTGTGCTTTCTTTGCACGAAGCATATACTCTGCAGTAGGACTAAACGTTGCTGTGAAACTAAAGTTCCTATCCATCTCCTTAAAAACACAGTCCATACCCACACAACAATATCTACACTCAAACTCTCCCCAAGACAATGGACCGCAACTCTTAACTCATCCACTCAGTAGAACATTACATTCGCGAATTACAAACAAGGAAAAAACCCCCCGCCAAGGAGCGCGGCAAAAAAACCTCAACCGCTATCTCCACCGCTATTGGTGAATAATTCATTGGCCAGCCGGGTCCATGTTGACACGATGTAATTAAAAAGCCCGACCCGACTACGGAATCGTATAAAAATCTCTGTATAGATATTGAAGGAAAAATTATGATGGCTCGTTCCTAGTTGCGAGGATTTTTCTGCGAGTGTACTAAAATTACTAAACCTACTTTTGTGTCGATTGTGTTCTTTGTGTAGTCAAATCGTTGTTTAACTTTTTTTGTACAAGCCCCTAATATAATGGGTTTAATTTTGCAAAATTAAACTAATTTCAAGTGAAAATTTTCCTCAATTTTGGAAGTAATTGTGAGAAGTTTTAATGTTTAACGCTTATTAATTTAATAAATGTTCTAAGTTAAAATTCAGTTGTATTTTGGCCTCATTAATTAGTTAATGACTATTTGTTAATAAATGGCAACCTGTTAGTAGACCTTGCTCAATTTAATAGATAAATAACTACTTGGGAAGGTAAGAAGTGCATATACTGTCTCACCATACTTTGACCTTCAGTTGGACAAAATGGCTACCTAAAACAGACAGATATCATAAGGCAAACATTACCTTAAGTTTTCATTTCATTACTCTTGCTATTTTTCTGCTTTTATTATTTTAGGCTATTACTTGGCCGGAAAATCTGAGAAACTTCTTTTATTTTCCGTCTTGTCCCTGAAAACCTGAATACCGGTTTCTGGTTTGTTCTAATAATTTTATAAGCTTGGGCCTTGGACTTTAACATGGATCTGGATCCCAGAAGCGTCAAAGAAAAGCCATTAATTAATTTAATCGTAAAATAATACTAGTATTTCAATTAAAATCAAAGTAAATATGGTTATTCGGTATAAATAATCAGATTCATTCGTGGAATTATCCGATTTCAAAGGGAAGTAGATCAAATAGCACTCGTAGGCTATCGTCTGTAATTGTATTTGCTGTAGATTTGAACTAATGCGTTCTAGGAATCGGCGAAACCACATAACGATATTACCATAGGCCTCTATGTTTATTACTTACTAGCTGTTAGCCTGTTACCCGCGGTTTCACCCTCGACTTTGGTTATTTCTCTGCTGTTTTATAGTTTACTAGCTTTTCCCGGGGGCATCGCCACAGATTACTAAATAGTTACAGCATCGCCCACGTCCCTTATATCGCAATAAAAAGTATCCTATGCTTTTTCAACTCCTTTCTCAGGCTATTTACTATCTCTGTACCAAATTTTATCTAAATCGGTTCGGTAATTTAGGCGTGAAAGCGTAACAGACAGACTGTGTTGTGTGTTACTATCGCATTTATAAAATCAGTGTGGATAGTCTATCTACCCGCGATAAATGGGTTATCTAACTTACACAAAAATAACTTATTCGAAGTAGTAGTTCCTGAACTTCATGGTATTACTATAAACGACTAGTTTTTCGTCGTGACTGCGTCTGTATATGAACCCGATATAGTAAATATAAAACTACAACCAATAGAGTCTAGTCGCTTCCTAATCCTATATTCAGAATAAATGAAGTCAAGAATCATAATGAATGATAATAGATGAAGAAACGCTCGCTGGTGCGAGTTTGTTCAACTTCATTTACGAGCGATGAGATTAAAAAAGCAAAGTCGTAACTGTTCGAATCTATTATAAATAAATTATTGGAAAAGAATTTTCCTGACAGACAAACAAACAATTTACTTTTTTATGATATAAGTACAAATAGTTTAGATTACCTTATTATTTACCTTATTTTTTATGATAATAACATGTTGATATATTATCCACGTTCCTAGTATTATAATATTATATGCAAATAAGCAATTGTTTGCCAAATAAATAGCTATTACTGGACATTTGACGGGCCTGTTGGTCTAGTTGTTAGTGACCCTGACTGCTAAGCCGGAGGTCGTGGGTTCGATTCCCACCCAGGACAAACTTTGTGTGATGAGCACGATTGTTTGTTCTGTGTCTGGGTGTGATTTATCTATAATATGTATGTATTTATAAATTATATACATATAAGTATGTTTATCAGTTGTATGGTTACCATAGTACAAGTTCTGCTTAGTTTGGGATCAGATGACCGTGTGTGAGTTGTCCCAGGATATTTATTTATTTTATTTTATTAATAAATTGGCCAATGAAGTGAATGCGCCATAGCGTCAATTTCATGTTCATACATAATTACAAACTGAACTCCCTTGACTGAATGACGACAACGCAATTAGCGCAGAGGTTTGCCGATTGGTAGCTGTACAGTGTATTACGGGTTCGATTCCCACGATTTTGGTAGTTTTTGAATGTGAGTTTGCTTGTAATCACAACGACAACACAGAAGAGGAACTTAAAACTAATAAATTGACGGATTGTCGCAAATATAAGTTGTGTTTGTAGTTTTGTACCCAGTTCTTAGTTGTCTCACCTAGCGTAGATGCAACTTTAGGTTATCACTACTCGGTATAGTATGCGCCTTTCTTGTATCACAATAAAGCTAATAAACAAAATTATAAGGTAATTTGTTAAAGTAACGAAATATCCTTTAAATGTGCCTAACATTGCGTAATTTCATGCATAAAAATTAGCAACACTGATTTTCCGTATGTACCAACATTACGGCGAAGGGAATTCATTCGTGAAACACATTATACAGCACTATGTACAGTAAGCAACGTAGATATGTATGCAGGGCCGCTAGATAGAATCAAAAATTTCTCAAAAACCAATGAATATTTCCTAATAAAACTTTTAAATTATAGTAGAAAATAATTAGTTGTTTAATTTATTTAAATTTTATTTGAATACATTCATTGGTGTTTAAGAAAACCTCAATTGTATTTAAGGGTCCTGCATACCTATCTACTTTGCTGACCGTACACCCTAAAATATAACACTCACCTGGGCGGCTGCACGGGCGCTGCAGTGGGAATAGGTATGCAGGTGACGGAGTCGTTGACCTGCTGTAGTGTTTCCTCCAAGCTCGGCTCTTTGTTCTCCGTGCCCCGCGCCGTCGACCCTAAGGGACCAACTAGACATTTTATTACAATTGTATTGATAGTTAATCATTTTTTGTGACGGTTGATTGCTAATGTTAGATTTTCTAAAGTATCCTGATTAAATATAAAATATTTAATCAGGATACTTTCAATTGAGAACGAGGCCTCTTTTACTATTGATAAAAATATGCCTGAAATGCAATAAAGGACGCAATCAAGAACATAACGGCAGCTTTTTAGAGTTCCGTGCTCAAACGGCAAAGGAATTCGACTAGCATTTAGCCGTCTAATAAATATAGTTCAGGTAAGTGGATTTGACAATACAATACACTCCCTTCCGCTTCGCCCAAACCGGGAGAAGTATGTTGATGATTTACCATCCCAAAAAAAAAGTTAAGTGAACTTTAAATACTAGTCCAGTGAATGGATTAGTGGCAGCCAGATCATAGAACTGATATATTATGAAATGTTTTAACCTGACCACCTAACTATTTTATGAAATGAACTATTTCACGAACACTAATTGAATATTCCATAAAACGTTCGAATTTCAACATCTAGCCACCACACATCCCTACACCTATCCGACTCACCCTGGCTCCTCTGCAGCCGTGTGGTGACTCCGGCCGGTAGCTCCGGTTCAGGCTGCACGCGGGGAGGGTTGTTATCATCTAGCCACCACACATCCCTACACCTATCCGACTCACCCTGGCTCCTCTGCAGCCGTGTGGTGACTCCGGCCGGTAGCTCCGGTTCAGGCTGCACGCGGGGAGGGTTGTTATCATCTAGCCACCACACATCCCTACACCTATCCGACTCACCCTGGCTCCTCTGCAGCCGTGTGGTGACTCCGGCCGGTAGCTCCGGTTCAGGCTGCACGCGGGGAGGGTTGCTATCATCTAGCCACCACACATCCCTACACCTATCCGACTCACCCTGGCTCCTCTGCAGCCGTGTGGTGACTCCGGCCGGTAGCTCCGGTTCAGGCTGCACGCGGGGAGGGTTGCGCGCCGACCGCCTCTGTCGCGGCTTCCGTAGCAACTGCTTGTAATTCTCCGCCTTCTTCGATAGGTAGTAGAATCTGTGGGGAGGATAATTGTAGTGTGATGGTGATGTGAGTGGGATGGTGGTGATGTTAGCAGCGATGAGTCTGAGTTTGTGGCCTTTGAAAAAGGTGAGCGAGCAAGTCTTTTGATTTGTTTGAGATTCCGAATGTAGAATGGAACTTTTGAGAATCACTCGTGTCTGTCTGTCTGATGTCCCCGCTTTATTTTCACAATTTATTACTTATAAAATGTGAAAGTCAAATAATTGTTTCCATCAGACCATTGAAAGATCATTACAAACTTTAAAATGCCATTTACCAGTGAAAAAAGGAATCTAAACAGTTGCTCCTTCCGAAAGGTTGTTTAAAGAGTCCGAAATTCCCTATTAAAACAAATATTTTACAACCTTTGTCTAGCCAGACTTTTAGACCATTAATCACAACCTTTGTATAGCCAGACTAGCCCATTAACATTCAGCGGATTACCGATAAAAAAGGCTCTGATTACACGCTATGAAGGGCTTTTCTGACCCCTGATAGAAAGGCCCTCTCAGACCATTCTCAGACCCTTAGCTGCCAACAACCTGTACCCGGTATAAAAGGAGAAATAACGCACGCATACCTGACGCAGTCCTTTACACTCTTCCGGGGCAGGAAGGAGGCGATCTGGCCGAAGTTCTTGGGATGCTGGAGGTACTTCTCCCGGAACAGCTCGCGCTCCGCCTGGGACCAGACGTTCCGGAGCTGAAGCTCTTTGTGCTCCGACTCCATGTCCATACATCGTCCTGTTGGGAATGGTTATGTTATATTATATGATTTTCGTATGAAGACAAATGGTTTTATTTGCAGTTTTCTGATTTGGAAGGGCAAAAAGTGTTTTTTTTTGTGAGTGGGCAATCATCAAATGACTTCTCCCGTCCTGGGCAGGGCGGGAGCGCGTGTCAGACTTTTACAGCCTAAAACCCACTCATGTCCCTTCAGTTGCCTTTATGTTCCGGGGTCACGGTAACTATTATAACTATTCCGCAACTGGCGAAAAGTGGTTGCGATCCGACACTAGTTAGTATGAATTAGGCAGAAGATCAACTGCATTACGTACTTTCCAAGACACGGAGTATTACTCAATCAAATCACTGCCTAATTCTTGTCACTGGGAAATGCTTATAATTAAAGATCAAATATCAATGTATAACTTCCGAACGGCTACATCTAAATATAAATAAATATCTATTATTATGCTAATGAAGGGCAATGTTTGTTTGAAATAAAATGTACAAATTGAGATTTCTAAACCTGTTGGTGTTGTTGTCCTCGTGATCCTAAAAGTCGTCAGGACGCACTTAAAGTGTCGATGTAATGGGCGTGTCGCTAGGGTTCCTCAGTAGACACGGGAACACCGTGGGGACCTCGTCTTATTATTCTCGTGCATTCAAAGCCTCGTAAAAAGATATACTAACTGTTAGTGTCGATGTAAATGGGCGTGGTGTCGCTAGGGTCCCTGAGCAGCGGTGGGACCACTGTGAGGGACCTCATCTTCTTGTCTTCATGCTCCTGTTCGTGCAGACCGTCGGCGATCTCCTCGAGTTCGGCCTCCGACTTCACGCGCGCTCCCAGCCTGTTGAACCTCTCGCGTTCTTCTCGCTGCTTTCTCAGTTCTGGGAAGACCTGTGAGGTATAATTTGAGTTAGTGAAGTCATGGTAAAAATGTTTGTTTGAAACAGACTTTTTGTTTTACAACCTCCATTTGTTTAGGTATTTTAGTGAAGGTAAATCATATACGATATATCTTTTTGACAGGAAAATGGCTAACACTTTGATATAAGTCAATCAATGTAAAGTTATTAGCTAAATAAAATAAGCGTTGTAAGTCTTTTGTATGACTTTTTTTTAGATAAAATGACATGTCAAGCATTACTCTAGGGGTCACGTCACGAGCCACAGAAGTGTAGTAAATATGTAGTAACCACTAATAATTTATTACGGTTCTGGGACTCGACAGAAAAACACAAAATTGGACTATGAAAGTGCAATTATGAACATCATTTATAAGAAAAATTAATCGAGTTCATGTGTCATAAAGGTAGTTTCGTATGACAAGAGTGAGCAACGAAATCCATCCTAACTTACTCTTTTCAAAAATATATTTAATTTTGCAATTTTTAAGTCAAACTACTGCTGCTAACTAAACTGCTCAACCACATCTGTCCACGATTGTACATACCTTTTCAAAGAACTCTCTATTCCGCGCGTCCTTGGCCTTCCGCTTCTGTCCCTGTTCTATCCTCTCCACTCTTCTCAACCACTCGGCCGCTCGTCTGCTGTAGGCCTCCGCTAACGCATCCTCGCGCTGGAACAAGTAGCAAGGCATGATGAGTAAAAAAGTAAAAAATTGCATAGCAAGGAGGTCGTTGATAGGTATACCACCTTAGTTTATGTACGAATTAAACTCACACACGCAAACACCATGGCCATGTTTTGTAAAGTAATCGGACCTGCAAGTAGCAAGTTTGATCTCGGCCGTTGATAATTATGTCATAAAAAATCTGAGCAGACTTTTAATACTGAGTTAAGGTTGGCACCCTCCTTAGGCAATCAGTAATTACTCCTTTTAGGTACTTCAGTATTTACTAAGGAAACCTTACCAATCTGAGGTTAGCATGGCATTACTTTACAATTATCATTAGTTTACAACGCAAGACATTACGTCAAGGTATAATTATGCTGGGGCAGAGCAAAGGTCCTCTTGATCTTACATTATTAGCCATAGGTTTTATCTTTCTGAACGAATTTCTCATAGGTATCTTAGCAAAGATACCTTTTATAAGTAATTTAATAGTCACTTTTAACAAAACATAACAACATACCTTTTCCGCCTCAAGCTTGAGCTTCCGTATGTGTTCTGCTAACCGCTTCCGAAACGTTCGATGTCGCCTGATGTTCTCGTGATACACCTCTGTGTCCTGCGGCTGGTTGTATAGCGGGTATAACACGGGCGGACCCAGGTGCGATAGTACTGCGTGGGCCGATGACGCCTGCTGATACAAACACATATCACAAATAGTTCCAATGTCTTGGTAAAAGAATGGTATACCGCGGAACTAAAGGGTTGAAAATGGATTTTCCTGACATAGCATTTGCATATGATGTAACAATTATATTAAAGGGAGAACTCACCTAATATGTATGTATGTATGTTCAAAGGTCAAGTTAAATTAGTGAGAAGAACATGCAAGCACACGCGAAGCATATGCTTGTCAGTCCGTGATGCAGTATTGTTACATTATGCTCCAAATTGAATCATGGATTCGCGATTGCTGCCAAAAAGGAAGTACCTTAAGGGAGGCTGTACAGGTAACTGCAAGCATGGTTAAGCATCTATATCAATCTTAGACAATCATCTTACAACATCTACCCTATACAAAGTGTGCAAGACTGTTCATGCAAGTTTATTATACTTGTAATTACAATGCAGCGATCTTTAGGTCCCTTTCAAACATTGATTTTTAAAGACTGACCAACAGGTACTGACAAATAATCGACAACTGATTTGATAAGATGCAGTAGTTAGCATAAGTTTGACAGACTGATAGCAACTTTTTGTGTTGGTTTTCAGACATCGGTAGAAATCGGGTTAGATGCTCAACCCTTTAGTTCCGCGAGTGTACATAATATTATACACGTGCTACGATACATTTAGAATGATGATAATAATAACGCTAGCTAACAGAAATATTTGTGAACCTTTATTTGAAGCTGTAAAGCGCTAAAGCTGCTGCCAATGTGACCGTTTTAGAATAATTACATTATGACAAATAACTGTCGAGGCCAGATCTTAAAATTAATCATTCAAGGAATGATCTAAACAAACCTAACCACTTCAATAAAATGAATACAACTATATACTTCATGTAATAGTTAAATACTTGTTGATTTTAAGAACTGGCCACCACATATCTACATACTTAAAAAGATTGCTACAGAGACAAATACTATATTTTGATATTTTCCACGTTTTCATGGCCGAATATATTGTGCTAAATATATAGAGCTGAACAACTATTATTTAAACATTTAAGCATGCAATAACATCTACACTTTTAAGATCACTTTAACAGCGTTTTTTGATTACCAAGTAAACTATGTAAAGGCTAAAAATAAGGTTCACAAACATTCTGCAGATATATACATAAATATAATAAAAATTGGTATAAGAGTAAACAACTATAACTAAACATGTATACATATACCTATATTTATAAAACTACATAAAACCAGGCATGCCATATTTTTTACTACCAAATAAAATATTCTGAATAACAAAGAAACTACTTGTAATTTCAATGAATGTCTACATATTTTATAAACTTAGTACTTATAATAGTTTATAAAACAAATTATAAATACCATTTGCCGCTTATTATCCATGCTGATCTGGGAAGGAAAAAAAACATACAATGTATCAGACTGTTGATCCCGAGCATATAATATACGAACAGAGTATACATCAATATATAGAGTCAATACAATGATCAGGTAAAGTTGATCATTACCTGACCATTTTTTGCAAGCTCTTTTTCCAATCTATAAGGGGTCTGGCAATGCAAGACACTATCTTGTAAATTTTTGTACTACCTATTAAATATAATAAATATTTGTTTGTTTGTTTTAGATAGAGAAAAATGTCTATCGTATCCCTGTCTCAATGTATAATACCTACTAAAGCCGCCCTTCTACCTAAAACAGCTGCCTATATATCAATTTGTTACCACTTCACAGCTATGAGGTTGCTTGGGATCTGAATAATTTGGTTACTCTTTACTCACTAATTTTCTCTACATCTAACAACCATAAATTGGCGATGTCAATTCTGTATCTTATTATACGCTAAGCGGACGTCGAAATTCGTTGCCTTATCAACATGCACTTTCAAATTATTTATTTACTAGAATATTTACTCAATATTGGCAATACAATGATGTATTTCAAACTCTTAGGTTCCTAGTACATACAGAAATATACTCCAGTCATACAATATCACTAAAAAACGTTGCCTGATCAACCTGTACGCCAGAATACTGGCAATATCATTATTTACTTCTAGCTGCTGATTCCCTGGTGATAAATCCCTACCCTACCCTAGTAACACCTACCCTAAACTACTTCACAACTGATACACTATGTAGTTTTTACATCCCGGCAAGAGCATGGCATGAGGATAGCTATTTACATCAGGGTAATTAGTACTCGTTATTAGTTTTCCTACGCTATGATTCAAAGTGAAAGTCAAGTCATGTTGAATTCAATTAGAACACAACAAGGCACTTACAAACGTCATTTACAAACAAAAAGATAAACTAGTTCCCCACTTCAAAATGTAGAATATTTTTTTTATGGAGAAAAATGGAGAATAAACTGCATATTATTTTGAACTATGCTAGTTTTCTTATGGCACACATTTTATTATTGGCAATCAAATCAAATTATTCTTGTACAAAATGCCATTATGTCAAGTATTCATACATTGTGCTGTTCTGAGAAGCCAATTCTTTTTCTGTCAAATATTTGTTTGGCAATAACAAGCCGATTCTAAGAAAGCTGGAAGAAGGCTAGAAAAATGAAGAACAATGAAGTTCCCAAAACAATTTTTGCAAAGATAATATGGACTTTAGGATTTACATAACAGTAAATTTTGTGTTTCTCTTCATAACATTGCCGCTTTAGCACGGTAATCAATGATCAAGCCTTCCTTTGGTAGAGGTGTTTGTCCTAAAGTGGGACAAAATTAAAAAAAAAAACACCAATTTGATTATTATTGCTGTGCCTAAGTCGCTAAAATGAGTTGTTAGTTATTTACGGTGTCAATAATGAAGTCGAGGTCATTACAGCTTTCCTATACAGATGATCATGTTCGTAACTATTATGATATGAACCTTTTTCCTGTTCTCTGCGTACACGCATTGCGCTAGACTCCTGTGTCTCGGCACTGTTTCTTCTGGCTCTTCTGCTCGAGCTGGTTTTGAAGCAGTCTGTTCTAATTCTTCTTGTTTCTTCTTTAACTTTGTTAGTGTTGACTCTGATAACGCCATTTCTCTGTCCACCTGAGGATTTAAAAGAATTGGATTAGTTTTATCTTGCATACCGGCTACTGCACATGTTGTACTTGTTCCAAAGAAATCTTAGGCCTTAGGAATTGACCACAAAAAGTTGCAAGTATGGAACATTATTTGAAGTAAGCCTTAACGCTGATTTAAACATGTTTCAATCCAGTCCAGCATACAGTAACCAGCGGTTTGAGACACGTTTAAAATGATACAGTGCTGATCCAGTGCCGGAATCAAGTGATGCTAGCGCCAGCCACTGTATCAACGTAAATCAGCCTTAAGGAGTAGATTGTAATTTGATGAACATATCGCACATTTTTCTATTTGCCTTCGAAGTCCTACATTATTTATAACACATGCTTAGTCTGCAAAGGCTGGAAATTACCCAAACGTGGCCAGATATTGCATGATCTGCCGAATTCTATGCATTCAAGGATGTATGATGTATTCTATAAAAAGTTTGCATGATTTGTATAGTACATCATTATTTCCACAATACTGTATGTTACGTATGAAAATATGTCCTTTTTCTTTAATTAGAGGGGTTATGAACAAATGACTCAGTCACCCTTCAAGTTCATGTAATAGTGGCCCTATGCCATGAACTGCGAAAATACATATTACGGGCTGTTAGTAAAAATTCCCGGTGGCGTAGCGTACCTTGGATATTTGTTGTAATAGGTCATCCTTAGTGGTTCTGAAGCTCTGGTCCTCCATCGTGGGTTCCGATGGTGGATTAGGAGATAGTACTTCTACTGTGCTGTACTGGTTCACCGGCTCCTGAAAATCAATAAGAAAATATTCGTAAAGCAGTCGTATTTTTACATACAGCATGTGCGACATTAGTTTAAGAATTTAAAATGTAGTGAAAAAATCTTGACTGATCGAATTTCCGACAGCTAAGATTGATAATAATATTTCAATTCATTTTTGAGTAATCTTAATATTTTAATGTGAATTGCGAAGAAACCTACAGAATGGTATTATTGCGAGGTCCTTACGATCAACGAAAGGACAATGCATGACCAAAGATTACTTGTCTTTTAGAATTATAAAGACCCGTACTCTTATGTTTCCCGAAGCGTTAGGTTAGTCACATAGGCATATATTGAATACAGCACACCACTTTGGCCAGATATATTTTTAACTTCAGCAGGCGGTCGTTTTATTTTCAACTAGACAACCCCGAAAACAGGTCATACATAAATCCTGTCCTGCATTCGTGATCACAACGACAAGCCGGCCAGAGGAAGGAGGCAGTGAGTGTTAGGAATCCTGGGAAAGAGATCTTTGAATGAACAGCATATACTAACCCTAGTATCAACCCTAAGCGGTTGATGGTGTGGCAGCGGCGTCCGATCAGCTGTGAGCCTGATCTTCTTGAAAGGAGGAGGGTCTGCGGGGGGCGGGTGATGTGCAGCGGGCGCGGGCGGGGGGAGGTAGGCCCCACCGAGGAGTGACACGCGCCCCCCGCGGTACTCCCCCGCGCCCACCGCGCCCGCGCCCACTGCGCCCACGCCGCCAACCGAGCCCACCGCGCCGCCGCCACGCACGTAGCTGCTGTCCCTGGAAATTTTCATGAACTTGTTAGTACTGAAAATATGGAGAATATTGGAGGAAGGTTAGGCTCTTGTAGCAGAAGAATCTGAGAAGACGCAATTTTAACTTCAATGTCTTAGTAAGCTCCTTTTCTTCCGATTTCTCGATTTGCTGAGTTCTTCAGTCATATTAAACCGAAAATTCAGACGTGAGTCTAGTATAAAAATAGTAAATAGACAGGATTTATTTTTACTTCTTATAATCATACAATCTAAAAGTACCGCGAATTGGATCATAATAATTACGTACAAATGTGTACCCTTCTTCCTTTCCAAATCGTGCATACAACTTATTCGGCAGCTATAGCACCCTAAATGACACAACACAGTCAAGTAAATTTTCTTTAAGTTAAATTCACAATAACGACTTAAATAAGCGGTTGAAGTAACAGCTGGCGTAAATGCGTATAACACATTAATAGGGAGACCGACTGGCGTGGGGTGCAATGTGCAGACAAAGAACTGAATACTGGCTAACTAATTATGTCTGGAACTGTCTATTACATCGATTAAAAGTAAGTATAGAAATTGCCCCAGCCTAATGTGCAGATAAGAAAAAAATAATACTGCATCTCCAAAAGGTTTTCTATTGTAAATTGCCGCGTGTATTACTCAAGTAAAAAAAAACTACTTGTACTATTACTTATTCTGTGGTATTTATTACTCAATACTTGAATCCATGTAAGCGAAGTCGCTGCCACAACTAGTTCAAATGAAAAGGTTATTGCGCCAATAGTTTTCCTTTTGTTCCGATATACTGGACGGTTTACGATTTTCATAGTTAACTAATCGATTCGATAGTGTGCTGTCTTTGTGCTGTATTTATTTTTATTAGCAACTCTATTGAATGAAAGGCAAATGCATAACAATAAAATGCGGAATTTTATGGTCCTCATCCTCATTTACTTAATTAATTCTAGATAGGATGACCGCCGCAAATAAAACATAGTGTCCCGTTTTTCGTGAGTCCGTTTTTGTGTGGTAATAATACCTCCTTGTTGGGATGCCTCATAAATGTCAACTGTCAACGACCTTAATACGAAATTGTTATACGCTTAGCTCAACAGATGGCAGGCGTACTGCCATTTTTAGAGTGCCCTTCAGTAATGATTTCATGAATATTGTGAATATGGACAAATTATTATGTGCATTTTATAACCTTTATTGCGATACTCACATGTGTATTAATAGGTATAAGAGGCTGAGTTATTTCGTAGATTAGTAATTAGTCTGCTGCCATTACACAGGACAAAAAACAGGTAGACGTAGTTTTACCATTACAGTACCTACCAATATACACTTCCATTCAAACTGCAATAACTATACAACAGTTCGGTATTGTCAATACTTGAGTACATTTTCGTTATTGATATATAAACAAACTTTCAGAAATTCTCCACGTACGTTTGACATGACATTGGTTGGGTTGGTTAATTGGTTTGGTTTTGACTTTGACAGGACTTAACACTTATTTTTTAAAGGTTGACATCAATGTTGTATGTTGCATGCATCCTTGTTAAAAATAAAAATAAATTTATTTTCGGCACTGGTAAATCAATGTAGGTATATATACTATCCGTGCGAGCTAACATGGCACCTGGCTCGAACGAATGACATTTAAAGTAATAAGTGCAAAAAAGGAGTTGTTCGATTTTGTGCTAACACTATGACAGATGACAGATTACGCTAACACCAATTAAAAAATAATAAAAAATAGGAGATTCATAAAAATACTAACAAATTAATTAAAACTAAAGAACTGCGGCTTCAAAATATTTTTTTGGATAATTTGTACAAAGTACTACGTTTACGTTACGTTACGTTTTCATTTTTGTTTTTAACAAAATACTTAGAAACAATGTTGTAAAAAAAAAAATTACGTGCACGCCTGAAAATCTGTTTCTGCACATTTGCCATTTTAGTTAAACTTGTGCCGTATGTATACAGTGATGCTAACGCTACTGCTAAGACGAGAGCGGGGCGCCGCGCGGGGTCGCGGGGAAACGTTTGTTTTCGAGCCAGGTGCCATGTTATCTCGCACGAGTAGTACCTATGTGAACTAATAAAATGTGTTAGATGCCTAAGTAAAATTTTATAAAATACGTTTGTAGATTCAGAACCACAAAAAATTTAATACCATAAAACTTTCACCACGCAAAATGACGTAATAAAGTATAGCGAGTAGTGAAAATAATGCGTAGGTATTGTTTGTAATCTGTGGTCTGTGGCATCGTGATCGCATGCCGCGACGAGAAGGCCAAGGTTGCGCGCGGGGGGTAGAGGGGAGGGAGGGCTAACTGTAGCCGTGGCAGACTGAGGCCCGTATTAATAGACGTCACTCAATTCTGAGACGCTCTCAAGTTTATTGCTGTCCTTATTTTTTCCCTTTAGAATGACAAGGACAGCAAGAGACTTGAGAGCGTCTTGGAGTTGAGCGACGTCTATTAATACGGGCCTGAGACGTGGCAGTGTGGCGCTGTGATACAGAAATAAGTTTTCTTACTTTTTGGGATTCATATTGTAAGTAAGTACGTATATGTAAAAAAGAAAACTATATAGGTCAATTTATTCAACACATACTAAAATAGGGTACACAATTTTTAAATTGGTCTTTTATAATTACCACTAGGTACTTATTACGTTATTGTGTTAAAGTACTTAAGTACTTATATGATTAAAAGTTATCTTTAGTGGGCGACATTTGACGACCTCTTTTCTCTAATCCATCTACTGAACTGAAGGGTATGAGAACTTGGACATGAAACAGGTAATTTGATTAAAGATAGGTATTTGATATACCTAGTAAGTATACTTCTGGTACTTGAACTGCTTGCATGGTTATTCAGAAATCGGAATGAGTAAAAAAATAAAAATAGGTAGGTACTCAAATTATTTGCTTAGTGGGTGCCCCGAAAGTAAGTAGGTACCAAACTTCAAAAGATTCCAATTTAAAATCAAAAACTTAAGAAATAAATCATCCCCATCGGGTGATGGGGATGATTTATTTCTTAAGTTTCCACAAACAACAGTATATTCAAGGACCCAACTGGTTAAATACTAAAAACTTAACCCATTAACGCCCAAAATGAAACTGCAGTATATTTTTCTATTGTTTTTCTATTTATTAGTCCATAAGGGATAAAATATGCGATATAAGAAGATAAAATGAAAAAAAAAATTGTACATATCAAGTTTTAGGGGTGTACTCAGCCGTGTACAGTGGGCGCTTTAGGAGTGAAATTGTTTGAAACAAGGTCGTTCAACACATAGCGTTTTCAAACATATTTCGCAACGCCAGAGAATTCTTTGGTGACAGATGACACATCGCAGTGGGTTTTCCATCCGTTCAGGATTATGACCATTATTGTTCCGACCCCCTAGTGCCGCTGAGGATGACGGACAGCTCTTAGTTTTCGTTGGACGTTGACCGTTATCCACAAAATGAAGATTTCTTTTTATCTCCAAAAACCTATTGCGTGACATACAATTAGCAATCAATGGAACACCAAACTCCAGACTCCAGTAAGCACGTTCAGATGGCAATTCATGGTAACCGGTCAGTATCAGTACACCAAAAAAATTTTTCAAACTTGCACTATCACGTTCAAAACCATGCCTATTATTTTGATTAGCGTACAAGACACTGTTAGTTGTTATCAAATCCATTACATCATGATCAAATATTTTTTCAAACAACATTACGGGATTGCAGTCTGCTAAGCTTTCAACAACGTATTTTTGTCTCTTTTGTACGATATCGGTAATCTCATATGTAGAACTATAGGTTGGCTGAGTTTTTCTCCATACAGGTAAATCTACATCACATTTTTTGGCACGTTTTGCAGGCATAGGTCTTAGCGGCTCATCATCACTGTCGCTCCATTCCGAAACATCGTAGTCAGGACGACGCCGACCTACCTCAATAGTCCCTGGAACGTCCTTAGGGAAACTTGAAGCCGCCAAATTATCTTCATTACCTTCTTCCTCATCACTCACCACAGCCGGATCTGGTGGCACTAATACCATATCGTACTCTTCATCATTGCTTTCAACAGCCAAAATTGATTCCAAGGCTTCCTCCAGTCTCTTATAGCTGGTAAATACGTTCCGATTGGCCATTTCAACCTATAAGTAATACTGTAAACAAAACGAAATTTTAGTACGAATCAGCCCGCTGTACCCGCCTGTGTACAACAAATAAAACAAACCCTACTTTACAAGTTTTGTAATAAACTTTCATTCTTATGTTATTATTACCAACACAAATAAATAGTCTCCATAAAAATAAAAAAAGAAATTGAAATATTTCACTATTTTTGATAAAAACCAACAAAATAATCTTACCTTGTATGTCGTGTCTGGACTCCGTATTTTATTACAAAATAAGTGACATTTGTTTTCGCGCCACTGCCTATTTTTATTTATTATGTGGTAACTAGTGTCATCTAGATTTGTAATTTCTAACTACCTTCAACACTTACCACAAATAAAATACATAATTTATCGATTAAGTAGTTGTACCTGTGCAGGTACAGAGGGCGGTAATGGGTTAATATCTTCAAAAACTCCTAAAACGTAAGCTGGGTTCTAACTACCTATGTGAAACTTTTGAACCAGACAGACACTAAATTCTAGTGGAATTCCGGGAAACGCAATCTCATCCTGTCACAAAAAACCAAACACCTAATTAATGCATACTCTATAGACAGACAGGGAATGACGTAACCGTGATGGCGACGACGATACACGACAATACGGCCGCGTCTGTATTTAGCGCGCCACGTTGGCCCACCACGTGGTGGCCGGGCCGCGACGCGCGCTGAATAATAATAAAAAATAAACATTGAACCGAACAAACGCGCCCGCTAACAGGGCTGCCAACCCAACATCACGGGAACGGGGAATGTCTGTCACGTATTTGCTATGTAGAGTAGTATGCGTAGAATTGGTAGTACACATAAGTAAAGTACCTAATAATGAACAGCTAGACCTTGCAGGTATGTTTCGGGAATTTCCTTTTCATTCAGATAAAACACATCATCGTCTCATATTCATTTATTTTTGTCCTCTTGATAGGTACGGGAATTTCCTTTTCATTCGGTTTAAAAACACGTCATCATACTAATTTATTTTTCTGTAAAACAAATAACTATCCAACCAGTAGATTGCTCATTGCGGTCAAATGTCAGGTTATCGCTGTAATTAAAAGCCTTGGTTCCCAAATATCTTTAACTACATTTGATAAGCACTATTTTGTAATACAGACATCCCTATGTATACACATAGGGATATACACTAACTAAACGTCCTTTAGCTCTTTTATTTATGTTATTATCAGTATAGTGTTACTGATAAGCACTAATTTTCTAATCAATCGGTAAGTAGTCTATAGATAAGCCAAACGCGTACTATCGTACTAATTCTTTATCATATGAATAATATGTAGGAAATAATCTATTATGTTGCCAAATCATCCTACAGTAATTTAGCAGTTTTTTGGAAAAAATAATAACAGGTAGGTAAAAATTACTGTCAGTCAAAGAAAATTACTTACATGGCAACATTGACATCACACAGTACGTTCGTGGCCCCGCGTACCCTACCGTGAAATGGCAATAAAATTAAACAGAAACAATAATTGTAATAAAAACACGTGCTTGATGAAGACTACGGACTAAGGTTATTGAGCTCTACTATTGCGTGATGTTATTTTTACAGTTTTGCTAAAAAAGATTAAAAAATCCACAGGAGGCGTAACTAATATGAAATTTCCCACGTTTTTATTGTTTATATTGGTAACATCGATTGAGTTCTTAATAATTATTGCAGGCAACATAAACGTCATTTTTCAGCCACGTTTGATGATTTAAATATTTTGCATACAGGCAGGATGACGCATGGGAAATAACGCGAACAAAATGCGAACACGAATTCTAGTAGCTGCGCGCCTAAGAGCTAAGGAACAGTTCAAAACTCAATATTTTTACATTCAATTTATTTTCTATAGTGAGTAATGCAGTAATGCATTACTAAATAATAAATATACAGTTGGGAAAATTGCATGTGAATGATATTTACCGGTTCTTTGGCTGTTTCTAACACCTTTCATATTTATCAAGACTCTTGGACCTGGTCCAACTGTATGTTTTCAATCAATCACGAGGCCTGGTTAATGACAATAATTTTAGGGTTCTATAGAAAACTCGGAAAGCTTTTTTGTGACGTTTTTATTTAAGAGAACAAATGCTAGTAACGTTATAGATTATATAAGGAAGTATAGTTATAAATATTGTAGAATACTATTCACATAAAAAAGAGATACTGTCGCGGTTACTATAAGCAAGTCTTAAATTAGGCATTGCTTGATAGTTTAGAATACTTGCTTAAATAATATTTATGGTAGAATATTAGGGATTGTTCACACCAAACGTATTGTCCGCCGCTGACTGTGAGTATACTCACTGTCTGCCCCAGTGTGAACGTCGACTCAATCTGCAGTACGCGTACTCACCAAGCCGACAATAGGCTATCCGCGTAGCCAATCCGCGTCCGCCGTGCATAGTCGCGTAGTAAAATAATCGGCCACTGAGAGTCAGCGACAACAGACGACGTAATAGCGTATAGTCGGTTCGGTGTGAACGACAATTTCAATATATGAAAAAGCAATAAACTGCGTAACGCGCGCTCACTGTCAGCGGCCGACAATACGTTTGGTCTGAACGATGCCTTAAGGTCTCATTTAGGTAAAGAACAAAAAAAAATAAGGTGAAATGCTTACTGATAGTACGTACTAATACCATTACATTTTATGCTTTATTAAGTAAGTAATTATAGCGCAGAAAAATGGTTTTTTATTTACTATTTACAGATAAAATGTAAAGTGAATGCAAATTAAGAGGATAAAGCAGAAATTGGGCAGTTCATTACATACATTTTAAAACTTATTACAAAAAACAAGTTTTTCAACAAATAAAACGATTGTACTTGTTCGCACGGTGAAATCTGGGTCCGTTTTCATGAAAAAAGGCAATAAAAGCCTCATCACAATGGTGTTTCAGGTTATTCTTGCTTGAAGTATTGTGAAGAAATCTCAATTATTAAGAGTATGTAGGTATTGTGCAAAAACATTGTAATCGTTTCCCATGGCGGGTATTGTCGTTGGTAGACGGGCATTACATCTCCCAAGACAGCAATGATAACTCAGGGTTGTACGAACTGGTTTAATCATCGAAGTTCTACTTTATGACTTTGCTTTATTATGTAGATTTACAAATAATGTTCTTATGGGCCGAATGTGGTTTGTACCGAATACGAACTTCGGCCGAACATACGGTAAAATTTTAAAATTGGCCGAAATTTGGCCGAACTTCGGTTATTTTTGGAGCGCTTTCTAGGGAGCGATAGTACCTATGTCGGTTTCGGTTGTAGAAGATTCTGGATTTAATCGATTAATGACTATACTAAAGTCCAAATATCAGATACCAAGTCGAAAATATTTTAGTGAGACTACTTATTATACCTCAAATGTATAAACTACTGAAAAAAATGTTTCGGAGAGTTATCTAATGCTAAAATAGTTTCAGTTACTAGTGACATGTGAACGTGCATAAATAACAAGTTGTGCTTTTTAAGTTTAACTGTACATTAGCTCGATAACAATTTCATATTACAACAGAGAGTGTAAATATATCCATTTTATAACCGCGAATACAGTTTATATTATCTCACTCTCCGATACTGAGCACACTGCGGGCTACATCTAAAGTAATACTTACTATTAGACTATTACTTATTACAGCTATTTTTAAAAATATAGTTAGTTTGTAGACCTTAATTATTTCAATGTCTATGTCAAGAGGTCCATTTCGTTAATAATAATTATTATATTTTCGTTAATAATAATTAAAAGTATAATTGATTTTCTAAAAAAGATTGTGTAATGGTAAGTAATAACAAAGGTCATTAAATGACTGATTTGATTATCATTTTACTGGTTCTTTGTTTTTTTTTTGTATAAATAGATGAATTAATTAAATTTTATCTTGGACCGAATGTTCGGCATTTGAACCGAAAGTCGGTCGAATGTCGAAGTTCGGTTCAAGCCACCGAAATTCGGTTAAACCGAATGTGAAACGAATTTCGGCCCATCCCTCTTTAGGTAGACAGAGACACGTCCTGAAAAAAGGTGGAGCCATGGCTTTTACTAAAAATATTATATATTATATTGAGAAATGGGTAGTGAAAAAAAATGGAAAGATCTATTGTCTATGCGTAATGACTGTCTGTGGATAAACAATGACGTTACATCATCGGTAGTGACACAGGCAATTACTTTTGTTCGTGAATACAATGTAAGTATTTATTCTACCTAGACAAATTCGTGCCATAAAGATCAACCTTTACAGATAAAGAAGTCCGCTAATTATCACCATCAATAAAATAAAGTTACACCATCTTTAGTAAGTTCAAGGTCATTTAAAGCAAGTTCAGAGATGTTACGTCATTGCGTAGTAAAACCATTTATGTCAAAAAAGTTCGTTCTATTTTAACGATTCGTATAATAATTACTTAACTACATAAAACATTAATTTTGCGAAACGGTGAACAGAAATTAGCTGACGTCATACTTGAAAAAAAAATGGGAGAAAAAATATTTCTGTACGTATTTCGACGAAAAAATATGGTTGATGTTTTTGTAAATTACACGGAGTACGCCCGCAGCAACGAGGGATGTTCGTAATTTTAACATAATATTTTCCAAGGACTGGACTGACAACCCTAGGCAGTACAATGGCGTTGTTTCCTTATCTCTGCGCATTGTTGGTTCACATTGTTTTGCCTGTAAATAATCTGAGTAAGTAGCATGACTGTCAAACTGAAAACGCAAGAAAATGTAGGTAGGTAATGACATAATTAACGGAAGTTAATACTAGACTCTATGGCGTTTATGTTAGATCGAATAGATCTAATTGTTCTTAAGCTGTTTAATCATATCGTTACGTTAAGTGTATCTTTCTCAGGTCAGAAAATAAAATATTAGTTAAGTCCTGTCAAATTAAAACATTCCATAGATAATTAAGACGCGATTAAAAACACATGGCAACTAAAAATACGGCGATTTACTTCAGGCGCTGTCTAATTTGACCGGATTAAACTAAAATGTATCTTCTGTCCTTTTCTTTAAGAAATGAGAAGAGAAAGATGCACTTAAATTTAGTTAAGTTTGATACGTTACATACAAGAACATTAGCGGTTTATTTAATAACTTTTGTGTTTATCTACTTTATGAGTTGGTATATTTTTTAAGAGGTTTGTCTTAAGAAGACGGTTTTGTCTTAAGACTGACAAAACCAATAATGTAGGTGGTAACTATGATGTAGGTACCTATTGATAAATATTATAAACGAATCAACCAGTAAGTGTAGTAAAATTTTAAAATAAATTAATTTATTACGCACTCCGAAGTCATCTAAGACTTCCTCGAACATCGTATTTTTTTTGTGTTGGCGAAACGGTCAGCGGCCGCGATATTCATACCCACTAACATAAAGACAGCAGGACCCCACTTCCCGCGCTGCCGCCCCGCGACCGCCATTGTGCTTACGCTTAGCCGTTTAGTTAGAAGTTGGCGCTTCGAATGGCGCCATTTGCTCTTCACAATGTATGGTATTATTTTCATTTAGCGGGTTGTTTTGAGACTTTTTGAGTAAATCCGGTAAAGTATTAAGTCAACATGAGTGCACCATCGAAATCGATAATACAAGATCTTTTAGAAAAACCTTTTATTCAGAGGTCGTGCTTAGAAAAACGTTTGATTGTAGAAAAAGGTCGTCCTTGCCCAAAATTAAGTAAATTGAAGTCAGTGCATAAAGATGGCAAGACAAAATATATCAGAAGATTCAGAAAAAGTGACTATACCCTTTATAAGTGGCTAGCGGGCTGTGATAACACATTGAAACTGTTTTGTTGGCCTTGTTTGCTGTTTTCGGGAGAGGAAGGTTCCGGGCCAATTACTGAAGAGGATTCTTCCTGGTCAACTACTGGTGTGGACGATTTGAACGATTTGAAAACTCGTCAAACAAATCATAAACGTAGCCATTTTCACCAACACTGTAAGTTACAGTTGGCGTTTTTCAAAAATAAACTAGTCGATCATGTCCGTGTAGCTGAATTAAGAGAGCTTAATATAAAGCATAACCAGAATGTTAAATGGAACCGCGAGATACTTGAGCGACTAATAAGCGTAACTTGTTTCCTTGTAAATCAAGAGATACCGTTTAAAAGGCTTGAAGAGCCCACCAATTCTTCGAATAAAGGTAACTACGTCGAACTACTAAATGTTTTGAAACGATATGACTCGAGACTGGCAGGAGCTGTTATGTTCGAAAAGGTTGATTTTTTAAATAATCCAATCTCAATTCAGAATAGCCTAATCAAAGCTCTTGGCGAATTGCTTAACAATCACATTTGTAAACAATTAGAGCTTTCAGAATTTGTTGCAATTATATTAGATGAGCCATCAGACAGCCAAATGAAATCTCAGTTATAAGTGGTGTTCCGTTACTGCGTCAAAGGTAGGACTCATGAAACATTTGTCGGGTTCGTCGATGTAAGCAGCGGGAATTTGTTTATACTGATCGAACCACTGCTGCGAAAATATAACATAGTGCAAAAATTAGTCGCCCTGACATATAATGGCGCAACAGCTACGATTGATCATGTAAACGATTTACAAGCAAAAGTTAAAGATTTATGCCCGAAAGCTCTTTTATTCCACTACCATGCACATGACCCATATTTGGTGTTTTCTCAAGGCCTGAACAATATAAGAGAATGTAAAACATTTTTCTGCGCAATGAATGGAATTGCCGCTTTTACAAGTAAAAAAGCCTATAATCTAAAGGAATACTTGGAACAGAAGATTCCCTCTTTGGCGGCAACAAGATGGTGCTCCAGTTCCCAACTAGTGAATGTAGTTCACGAGCACATAGATACTGTTTTAGAATATTTCAAAAGCATTCAGAATGACGATAATATCGCGGATTATAATGATCGTATGGCAGCATCTGGATACATAACATTTTTGCAGAGCTTTGAAACAGTTTTCATGTTAAATGTTATTTCGAAATTGTTTGCGGACACGCAAGAATTATTTGAATCTTTACAAAATGAAAATTTTGACATAACTGATTGTGTAAGCCAAATAAAGAAGTTTAGCAATTTTTTAAAAGAACAGAAAGAAAGTTTTCCAGAAGTTTGGCGTTGCACCAGTTCACAAGTTGCGCAAGCAAGAAATTATCAATCTGATGAAAACGAAACCAAATTTATGAAACTATTTTATGACATCGTAGATAATTTAATGATGCAGATATCAGTAAGATTTTCGTCGTTTGAAAAGTTAGAATATTTCGAATTGTTAAACGGAAAAAACTTCAGTGAATACAGAAAGAAAAAGAAATTTCCCTTGCGGATTATGAAAACTCTGATTCACATGCATCCAGACATTTTCCATCGACGCCTAAAGCCCGAGTTGAATGTTATATACAAGTACAGTCATGATATTCAAAACAATGTAACTTTCGTGAAGTCAGCATCGATGGAAAGTGCAGCGACTGTGTCCAGGGCTGATAATATGACACCACATGATTTATTGTTTTACACTGGGATTGACAAGGATAATAGATCAACTTTCGAGCAAGCTTCTAAACTTTCAAAACTAATTTGTACAATACCAGTGAAAACTGTTCCCGGGGAATCCGTTGAAACATTTACTGCCCTGAAGAGAATAAAACTGTACATTCAAAGTACGAAAGGACAAGAGACAGACAGTCTGTTGGCGTTTTTAACCATAGAAAAGTCTATGCTGGCAGAATTACGAAAAAGCAAAGATTTTTATGATCAGGTTATTGAACACTTTTTAACATTTGAAAAAATTGAAGAGTTTACGTACAAAGAGGTTTAGTTGATTATGTTTTTGCTAATAAAGAATTGAAATACCTATGTATTTCTGTATTTTATTGAAAAATATCAACCCAATACTAGAAACCGTCACATTCCTGTTATTTCCTTTCTCTGTCGCCGTCCTATTTCTGTCTTCTTCCATCATGACCTGAGCGGCTGACCTCTCCTATAAGTTAGAAGCTACGTTTCCCATGCTTGCTTGCAGATAATGGTTATGAATGACAACAAGGACGTTTGGTATTCGCAGAGGTACCGCACGTGATGCCTCCCCTAGCCCCGACGTGACTAGGTCAATAATTCCGTAGATACGAAGTTTGCAAGGATTCTAGTCGCTATTTAGTGAGCGGAGGATTGCCTATATTTATGCCGATAGAAAAACTGTGCAGAGGAGAAAATCTAGAATAATGAGGTAGTAGCACAAAATTCTCAGGTGTTGGAAGGACCCAGAGAAAGTAGAAGATAAAGTAAGTAAATAAAGAAAATCTTTGCCATATACTAGGGGTAATACATTTATATGTAAACAGACAGAAAAAACAAGACCCGGAAAAATCCATTGGCCACACATATGTATTTCTCCAACACCGACGTGCAGGACAGTAGCCAATGAAATGAAACGAAATTGTTTATCACGCAAGTAGGATATTAAAAAGTTGCTGGAGTCGATATCCTAAATGATTTCCTCTGAGAAATGTCTAACAAATAATTTATTGGTCAGCAACTTTGAAAAGCGTGTCGTTTAAGACAATAACAAGATGCTTAAATATTAGGTCTCATGTACCCAATGAAGAGATAGTAGGTATCTCATATCAATAGCGCATTTACTGTAGAAGTCTTAGCACGTGCCGCTTAGACCGTATGGCCAATGACCAGCTACTGAATAATATAACTCTTTTCACGATGCATGCCTGCGGTCACGTCCACCAGGCACGCAATGAGGAAGATAGAAAATTCTAATGCGAAAGTAACTCTGTCTGTTTGTTTAGTAACGTTTTAAAGCCAAAAATAATAAACCAATATTGATGTAAATAGAACAAAGATTAATTTTATAATGCGTGACTTTATCTGCGACCGTGATAACATAATTGAACGTAGAAGAAGTCACGGGCAAAAACTAATAATAAAGTTGTGCATGTTTGTTTTTTATGTTTTAGGTCTAAACTGCTGAGCCAATTTAGATCAATTTTGATATGGAGGTGGATTGGACTGACCTTGGACAAGAACATAGACTACAATTAATCCACTTCTTTGTCTGCCTGATAGATAACCAATACTTTGCAAAAGCTTTACAAAGTATGTATGTGCGAAACACTTAGCTTTTAAAAACTTTATATGTTATGAAAGTTTGGAAGTGTATCATACTTTCAATATTCTCTAAAGAATTACACATTTGCGGCTCCTTTTTGGGTTGAAACCGAAGGACAAAGTCAGCCTTTGAAAAGGACCCTCCTCAATTTAGTATGTTAATGAATCGCTTCCACTGGGGGTATCTCTGAATACATTACGACCACGTAGGTACTCCGAAAACCCCCTATTATTTTGCAAATCGCTATATTCAAAACATGCTGCTCTGAATTCAAGTAGCAAAGAATCCTGCAATGTAGCAGACTGAAAATAATGACCTCCTTTATTCAGCTTTTCAAAGGACACGAATTCAATGAGACATTTTTATACTTATTCATCTTTTTCAACTGTAGGTCACGTCACGTCAGAAAAGAAAAATAATGTAACAAAAGTACTTAACTCTTTCTGAGAATATCTCAATGAGGTGAAATCGTGTACAAGAACATTTAACTTTGTAAAAAAATGGCTAATGTGAGTCGGCCTTACTTACGAAAGATTCCGCATGTGCAAAATAAGTTCATATTAGTTATACCTTTATGCCCTTACTAATAATCACTGTGTAAAATTAGTTATGCAATTAATAAAGCCTGTGTAACCGTACATTTTTTGACGTATAAACCTGTCCTTTATGCAGCGTTTATTAGTGGCGCTTAGTTTGTAACATTATTTTGACTTTACAACGCCAATGCCGGTAGGTCATATACTATTATTTCAAATGTCTGCGTATTACGGTTCAAACTATACATACAGCCCTCTGTGAGACACGGACAGACAGAGAGCAATTTAAGCCGTGATAAATAAATTTCACTGTCGTCTTCCCACAACTGACAAACTACGAAGGCGAGAAAGAGATGAAGAATAACCTGAACGTGTTAAGTATACATATAAAGACGAGGTCGATATAAACACGTAACTAAAAGTAATAATAGGTCCGAAGGTAAAATCGAAAACGTATCTATCAATTCAAATAGTGCTAATAAGTTGAACGCTCTACCAATTTGGAGCGCACACAAATTGTTAACACTAAAAAATTTAAGAGTTATAAGTTAACAACTTGTTTTCAAGTGGTAGTTAATGTTAAAAGTATCAGTCTCATCGCTTTTAGTATTGGTTGCGTCAAGAAACTCATTAGAACTTGCTGCGGTTTACAATCTGTGAACATTTTTACGGAAATGTTCTTCTTAGAAGACACGACAGTTTAATTAACTGATACAGAATATCATTTTATTTAGGGTGTTAAACCTACAGCGTGGCAGAACTTCAGTATTGAAAATAATCGTCAACAATTAAAAAAGTTTTAATGGAAGTGATCTATCCATACCAATGTCATAATCAGAATGTAGCTGCCCTGTTCGTTGATCTGTTAGTCACTTTGATGAACTTTGGTACGGGGAAAGAAGAATTGGATTTTAGAGTACATAGGCCACTTTTTAATGCGCAACGTCCAACGTCGTATACAAAGTGCAAAACGAAATATATGAACAGCAAACTTTCACAAGAACACATTGCGCATTTTCGGCCCTACCTATTATACTATTAGACTCTATTATCAATTAAAGACCAAAGGCCATTGTTCAGAATTTTCCACGAGTAAGGTTTAATGCGTGCGTCCATTCTAATAATGCGCTCATCAATCAGTCAGCGCAGCTTAGATTAAGGGAATATCACCCCAGGATCATTAGTTCGTCGGGACTTCGGGAGGTCAATGTCCCATAGTGCAGAACTACATATAGTCAGCTAAACGATGAGGCTAGGATTTAACGTAGGTACCTAGAATTTAATCGGTTTAAGCCTAAAATGAAACTGGTGTTAGTCGTTTTCGGTACTTCTTATACGCGGGACAAAGCTTCAGAAACGCCTACTAACGCCAGCTGTACTATATTAACTTTTCTATAATAAACAGCAGACAGACTAACTTCAAAATGCAGAGTGCTTATTATACTTAATTGCTACTTAATTGTCTATGTGCCAAAAGTGTTTGTCTAAGCTAAGTCACCTCAAAGGCCTTTTGAGTACACGACTATTTTCCTCAGCATCGAGGGGCTATTTCGACTTTAGTTCAACCAACCTGTATGATAATGCCGCAGATCCATATCCTGGCTGGTGCAGCCGCAGCTGTGCTGGAGGGTAGGGCTGTGGGGCGTAGGGCGCCGCGGGCGGCGGTCTGGGCTGCGGCGGCGCCACCACGCCCCCCGCCGCCGGCTTGCCGCCGTACGCCAGCGCGCCGCCGCCGTGCCCGTGATCCGTCTGCCCGGGCCTGGAGCAAAGGAAAACCAACGTTAATCATCAAAGAAGAACGACTGGGGATGGATCTAGCAAGCAAGGCAGCCAAATCATAAACCATGCCAGTTCTTGTGGGCTGTTCTATTAAAAGTCAAGATGCTGACGCTGAAGGTCCTACTATTCCAAATTAGAAGCCAAAGAATTGGGAAGAAGTCATTACACTTCTTCACATATTAGTATGCAAAGGTAACCTAGGATGGAGCGATGCGTTTTAAATTCTAAACAAAACATTATTGATATCGCTTTTGCAAGAAAATTGCTCAGTTATTAAAGATCAGGTTTTGACAAACCAACAGAAATTGGATATGCAAAGACAGGTGGCCAACTAGTAACTGGGAAGCATGATAACAAAAGCAACTTGAATCGTACTGCAAAAAAGTTCTCGTATAAAATAATTAACAGTCATTTAAAACTCCTTTTAATTGAAAAGTGGACACAAATATTGCATATAGAAAACAATATGAGGAAACGTTAAAACCACAATGTGTCGTCAAGATGTCGATGACTTTCCCTTTTAGACCATACCTTTGAGAAGTAACAAAATAATATACAAATAAACAATATACAATTTAATGACTTAAATGTATGCAAATCATCAAATACACATAAACAGCACGCCGTTACGTACGCAATAACAATAAATTAATATGACCGATATCCGTCCGCGAATCACTATGAGTCATAGGTCAGTCACCCTACTCGGGATGGTGGCGGTAACACCGGATATCCATTAAAAACGCCTGATTAATAGTTTAACACATTTTTATATTTAAATAGGGTTTAGGGTTCGTTCCACAACATTCTTTAACCAATGGTCGAAAAAAAAATTCCTTGGTATCGTCGGCGAACATAGCGTTATAACAAGTATTACACCCAACAGCGATATGATAAATAATTATAGTTATGCTCCTTGTTGTCTCGTCCTCGATGATGATAGTAAACAAGTGTAGTACGGGCATTAGCCGGCCGGCGTCACATAATTTTAAAGAAACTTAATAAAACTGAACGCATCTCTCTATGCGCGCTCCCCCGCTACTGGAAAACTAGCTTCATTCGGTTTTTATGTCGAGTAACGGCGTCACTGTGCTTCTAAGTTTAGTTCTTTTTTTGTGCTAAATTGTAGTATTTCCAATAAAAATGGGAAAAAGAAAGACACAGGAAGAAGAGAAAACGAAACGAGCATATTTATTAAAGAAAATTAAGAGACTTGAAAGAAAGATCGAAGAAATAAGTTCTGATTCAAGTGAGGAAGGTAAGAATTTTTTTGCCGCAAATCGGGATGTTTTATGCTATTAACAGCTTATAACATTGATATAATCATGCGTAGCATGGAATGATCAATAATTTAAAAGCGAATAATCGCTAATTAAAACCTTGGCCGCAACTTGTGCTGCACGACTTGACACGTGGTTGCAACCAAGAGTGAACATTTTAAGCCTAAAAAACGACTAGCCTGACCTAGGGGCGTCCTGCGGGGGCGTACGTGGTCAATCATGGCTTTGTTGAAAACTAAGCGACCTATGGGGTGTTCTTTAGGGACACACGTGGTTGACTGTTTCTTTATAACCTTAAAGGGAAGTCCTGCGGGGACTTACGTGGTTATAATATTGCTCTGTAACCTTAAAGGGAAGTCCTGCGGGGGCTTACGTGGTTACAATGTGCAAAGGCTTGTGGCATCTAGAGCATGCATTATGTTTTCTGTTTTCAGAACATGTGAATAATTCTCCTGACTTGAATGAACATACTATTATTGACCCTCCAGAGATGGGGGAAAATATTGAACCAGAAATAGAGATAGAAGACACACCAATGGAGCAGGAGGAATTGCCTCAGGAAGAGGCACTAGATGATCAGGTGCTGGAAATTTTTGGTGTCGGTCCTCAGCCAACGAAAGTAGGAGGTGAAATGCACAATGAAATAGCTCATAGGTGGGACGCTATACTCAGAAAAGGCTTAACCAAAGAGGAGAAAGACAGGATCGAACAGGAAAACCCACCATTTACAAATATAAAGATAATGCTACCACCAAAATTAAATGCTGAAGTTAGCGCTGCAGTAAATGAAATAATTAGGAAAAGAGACCAAATAATTTATAGAAGACAGCAGCAAATTGCTACTGCACTATCATGCTTAGGCTCAGGCCTTCAAATGTGTCTGAAGGATATTCAGAATAACAAAATGGACATCATTAAAAAACTGAATGATGCCTCTCGGCTAATGTGTGACTCAATGTACCTGGATACAAGGGGACGAAGATCTCTATTGATATCAGCAATTAATAAGGATATGCAAAGTCTCCTACAACAGTCAGAATCTGAAACTTACCTCTTCGGTGAAGACCTCACCGAGAAACTAAGAACTGCTAAATCAGTTCAGAAATCTGGGCAAGAACTGAAAGTCGCTGAAACAAAGAAGTTTACCCCTAGACATAATACATATGTTCCGAAGCCAAATGCAAGCAAAAATAAAACTTTAAACTGGCGGGGCCCTCCTCGCACAGAGGGAAAGAAGAGGGGGGGGCCGTCATCAAGAGTACCAGGCGTGGACAGAAAATGGGAGGAGTGGAAGCGAAACCAGCAACGCCGCAAGTAACCTCACAGGTGGGCCGACTTAAATATTACCTTTGTGAATGGAAACGAATCACAACTGACCCTGTCATACTTGACTGGGTGGTAGGGTATAAAATACCATTTCATTCTAAACCACACCAGAGTTACATACCTATGAATGACAAGTTCTCAAAATTAGAGTCTTTGCAGCTAACATCTGAAATTGAAAATTTACTATCTATACAAGCTATAGAAATATGTCAAATCACAGATGACCAGTTTTGCTCATCCATCTTTCTAATTAAAAAGCCTAATGGAACATTCCGTTTCATTTTAAATTTAAAGAAGCTAAATTCTTTTGTTAAGACAGAACATTTTAAATTGGAAGACTACAGGACAGTATGTAAACTTTTACAGAAAAATGATTTTCTAGTAACACTAGATTTAAAAGATGCTTATTATATGATCAACATCGATAACAGTAGTAAAAAATACTTAAGATTTATTTTCAAAGGAAAGTGTTACCAATTCAATGTTTTACCTTTTGGTTTGTGCACTGCTCCATTAATGTTTACGAAAATAATGAAACCTGTGATAGCTTATTTAAGAGAAAGAGGCTTCACGTCAGTAATATACTTAGACGATTTCCTTTGTATAGGAAATAGTTATAGAGAATGTCTTGAAAATATGCAGGCAACTCTAAATATATTGGAAAAATTAGGGTTTATAATTAACAAGGAAAAATGTGATTTTACACCAAAACAGCACTGTACATTTTTAGGTTTAATTTTCAATACCATTAAAATGAATCTTAATATCACAAAAGAGAAAAGAGAAAACTGTTCAGAATTAATAAAAGTATTAATTAATAAAGATCAAATTAAGGTTAGATTTCTGGCTCAAGTTATTGGAACTTTAGTATCAGTTTGCCCAGCTATTAAATATGGCATGCTTTATACCAAAGAACTGGAACGGCATAAATATCTCACATTAAAACACAATTATGAGAATTATGATGTAAACACTACATTGAACTCTACATCTAAACAAGATCTGCAATGGTGGTTGTCTAACATAAGAACCTCAGGAAATCCTATTAGAAAGAATATTTTTAAGTTAGAAATATTTACAGATGCTTCCTCCACGGGATGGGGAGTAGCCTGTGGCTCTCAGACAGCCAGTGGGAGATGGACTGAGAAAGAGGCTCAACTTCATATTAATTCTTTAGAACTATTGGCAGCTTTCTTTGGATTAAAGTGTTTTGTGGGACAGTTAAGAAATTGTGAAATTTTATTAAGGATAGATAATATGACTGCAATATCATACATTAATAGACTAGGAGGAGTTCAATACCCCCATTTACATAATATTACTAAGAATATTTGGCAATGGTGTGAGTCAAGAAATTTATGGATTTTTGCAACATATATAAATACTAAAGATAATGTGATAGCAGATTATGAGTCTAGAAAGGAATTAAACAATACAGAATGGGAATTAGGTGATACTTATTATCAAAAGATTATTTCTGACTTTGGTAAACCTTCAATTGATCTATTTGCAACTAGGACTAACACAAAGTGCCTTAGATATGTTTCATGGTACCCAGATCCAGAGGCTGTTGCAATAGATGCATTCACTTTAGATTGGTCTCAATTTCAACTTTTTTATGCTTTTCCCCCATTCTCTATGGTTCTTAAAACTTTAGAAAAAATTATTACAGACAAAGCAATAGGTATTGTAATTGTTCCTGATTGGAGGGCTCAACCATGGTTCCCAATATACAAGAGATTGTTAATACACGAACCCATTATATTTCAACCTTCTAAAAATCTGCTAATCTCGCATAATTCCAGATTATCACACCCTCTTCACCAAAAATTGAAATTGATGGCAGGAATATTATCAGGAAAAGATTCATAGACCTTGGAATCAGTTATGAAGCGGTAGAGATAATGATGAGTTCAATATCTAGAAATACATTGAATCAATACTCACCTGCAATTGTAGGATGGGCCAAATATTGTAAGTCTCAAAATATTAATATTACTAAGCCTTCTATAACTGAAGTTATTCAATACCTTACTAAAAAATTTCACGAAGGAGTTTCCTATGGAAGCCTAAATTCCATTAGATCTGCTCTAGCTCTAATTATAGGAGCTCATTTAGGTGCAGATGAAAAAGTCAAAAGATTATTCAAAGGTTTCTTTAAATTAAGACCTCCTAAACCTAAATATAATAACACATGGGATGCATCAGTGTTACTTAAATATATTGAAAATAATTATAGTCACTGTGATAATTTGAAGACTGTTACCAAAAAAGCTGTGACATTATTAATGTTAGCCACAGGCCAAAGGGCACAGACTATATCGTTAATAAATAATAACAATATTGTGATAGAAGAAGACTGTATTATGATTAAGATTGATAAGTTAATTAAAACTTCGGGGCCAAATAGATACCAACCTTTTTTAACTATTCCTTTTTTTCATAATAGAATAGGAGTATGCCCAGCTAAAGCTGTAGTTAATTATTTAGAATTAACCAAAGGTCTGCGAACCTGTAATTATTGTTTTGTTTCAATAAGAAAACCTCATAAAGCTGTTGGCCCCAGTACAATCAGCCGCTGGGTTAAAGAAGTTATGGAAGAAAGTGGAATTGACATCAGCAAATTTTCAACACACAGTACCCGCCATGCAACAACATCGGCAGCTTACAAAAAAGGAGTTAATATTGACGACATTAGGAGAGCGGCTGGTTGGACTGGGGAGTCAACAACTTTTGCTAGATTTTATAATAGACCCATTACTAATAATAGAAGCTTTTCTGAAGCAATTTTTAGTACCAACTAAGATAAGTAGGTACTTTGATAATATTTTCTTTGTAAAATATTTTTAAGAGAAAGATAACATCTGTTATTTTCTTCCTTTCAATAAATGTTTATTGATTTTACAACTGGTCTTTGAACATCTACACTTGTTTACTATCATCATCGAGGACGAGACAACAAGGAGCATAATTGAATAGTCAAACGAACTTACCTGTAAGTGAAGTTCGACGGTAATTATGCTCCTTGTTGTCTCGTCCGAAGATGATGAGTCCCTCCCAACCCAAACATACCATGCTAATGGGCTCATGAGCATGGGCCCTGTGTTGTAAAACCAATAAAATCGCTGTGAACTTAATGAAGCTAGTTTTCCAGTAGCGGGGGAGCGCGCATAGAGAGATGCGTTCAGTTTTATTAAGTTTCTTTAAAATTATGTGACGCCGGCCGGCTAATGCCCGTACTACACTTGTTTACTATCATCATCTTCGGACGAGACAACAAGGAGCATAATTACCGTCGAACTTCACTTACAGGTAAGTTCGTTTGACTATTCAATAATATTGTAAAAGACTTAGAGAGAAAGGACATCGTAGATATTTTATCAAGGCGAAAGATTGTGGTGATGACGATAATCTCTCACCCTATGTTAAACAATGTAATGTTGTTCATACAAATCTGGTATGATGACACGACTCACACGATATAACCGAAGATACGACGTTCATTGGACAATGCTGCAGGCCAGTACTTACACAAACAAACATTTATGTAGCGACTAGATACATATAGCAATTCAACGGCAAATTGATGTAGTTTGCTCGGTGAGAGAAGCCCGTCCAGGCTCATTCAAAGAGACAACTCGACTCGGGACGGTTGGCTAGCCGGTTTGTCTCTTTGAAAGATAAACTGAGGTGTAGAAGATGGAGACCCAAATTATGTGATGCGGTAAAATGACGGACATTAACGACCACTGGTTGACAAAAAACAACAATTGGACATTGTGTCAACTGTCAAGGATGCTATGGTAAGCAGTGACTTCTCAGATGTAATGTAAGAGATTTAAACTGTTGATCTATCTATATCAAGCAATCGAATGGAACCCGACTCGGTACACTAGAGTAGTCGGTTCAACTCTTAAAAAGATAGTCTCTCATGTAGGAGATAAGAGGCAAATAATCTTATGTGGGAGAATGACGGACATTTATATTCAACTATAAAACGGAGGTCAAAAAGCGATATTTGGATTAGATGTGAATGATGTGATCAGACTTCATGAGACTGATAAAGATGTACGAGATATTAGCGCCTGATACAAATTCTTCTGATAAGTTGTAGTTAAAGTATCTGGTAGATAAATTCATACAAAATCTGTTCCATTTTTTAATTATCTTGTAGGTAAGGGCTGTTTCGATGTTGTGAAACAGGCCATTAAACTGCATGTAAGACAATTAATTAAAGCGAGCGCTGCGAGCTCCGTATGCGTAGTCAGTACTTACTCCATATAGTGAGTATACATAATTATAGCAAATCGTCGACAAATTGATAATTGCTTGGTGAGAGGAACCCGTCCAGCCTCATTCCTCATTCGAAGAGACAACCCGACTTGGAATGATCGCCTAGCCGGTTTGTCTCTTTGAAAGATAAACTTAGGGTGCGTATAAGACGAAGAGGCAAATGAAAGAGTGAGCTTGATGATAGACATTTCTTAGAACTATAAAAGGGAAGCAAAACTGATGAATGGACATTTTGTTTTATTTTGATGATATGGCAAGAAAAGCAGTGACTATTGAATTGTTAGAGATTAAGACTGCGAGAATTGCAACATTCCAACGCAGACAGACTATAAAAAGTGAAGAAGACTAACTGGAACTAACAACAAATTGGCGATAAATACTTGAACTCGATTGAGACACAGAGAGCTATAGTAGCAGACGTCAAGTGTACAAATAACTTAGCTTTTACACAAGCCTGCAATTTCATTGTGATGCTTCTGCATTAAAGAGTTGTATCCACTGTTTCTGAAAATAATGGCAAATATGTGTCACGACCGCAACTATTTGCTTTAAATATTTACGAGTATAATATGTATAAATAAATATGTTAATTGCCCTAAAGGTTATTACCGAATACCCGAAAATAAAACTATACAACAAAAAAATGATTGGTTATGTGAAAATAAAAGTTTTGATACTTTTTTGAAGTATGAAAGCATTTTATTTTGTTTGGGATTTTTTTTATGTATACGTAGTACGGAACGCCAATCTTTTATTGACATTCTAAAAGTTAATATTTATATTCGCCGTTACTGAGAAACAACTAGGGGCCAACCGACCAAGTAACTTGAAAAAATCCATTGACAAAACGACTTAAAAAAACCAATAGTTTCTTTTCCGATCTAAGCGTCAACAAAACAAGTTATGCTAATAAACACGGAAACTACCAATTAACCTATTTTATTCCACAGATAATGGAGCCCATAAAAATACATTTCAATTTGATTAAGTAATACTCGAATAATACATGTCAAGTGTTATTTGTGGTACTAGTAGGAAATACGTCACAGTCACAGTTCATTATTAACTTATCATTACAAGTAATAATTATAGCATTCTTACAAAAGTCGAAAAACATTGTGACATATACCTTGTTCAGTGAATTCTTCGAACATTTTTTTTTTCTTTTTAGTTCATTCTTTTCACTACTTTTTACGATTCAGGTATTGTAGTGTTCAGCAAATCGAATTCAATGCTAGGGATGGGGACAGCCGGTTAGACAGCTCATAATGTTATTTATGTTACGGTTTGTGGGTTACTGTACTATAGGGGCACCTATATATTTTTTTTTAATTTATAAAACGGATTCTTTTCGCTACTGGCTGTTTCGGGATTAACTAAGAAACTGCATAACGGATTATTATGGCGTTTTCACCAATAGACGGAGTGTTTCATAATAAAGAGGGAGTAAAGATAATAATTACAAAGATTTTGTAACGCTTTTATTGTATTATTTTTAAAGGCAACTTAACACGTAGACGTTGATTAAGACAGAGCCAGCTAGCTACATGCAAAGTCAGAAAATAAAAAATATCCAAACAAAATATCCATTAAAAAGATTCGTCACATTTTAAGGTACTCAGGTAGGTGTGCAAAAATACATTGTATTAGAAAGTGTTGGGATCTCGGTCGCTGTTCAAACAATCTGAATGCCAAAAAAACTTGGGTCTGAATGCTGATGTGGCACAATTTGAGGGTCTTCTAGGTAGATGAACGGAATGGCAAAATCTTACCAAATATTTGTACTAATAAAGAACTCTTTTAGATCTGTGAGATTTACTTACAATGCCTTTCCCACACTCCGAAACAGAGCCTGTATTCATGAATAGTATAATATACCGAACAACTGGTATTTTATGATATTTTTAAATGAAAAAAAGCTGTTTAAATTTAAATTAATCTAGACTTTATTAAGAATGAAATTCTAAATAGCCTTCTTATTTAATGATGATCACCCAATGGAATAAACAAATCGACCATCTAAAAAAATAATGTGGAGCATAAAAAATAGAAGGAAAAAATTTGAAAATACAACATATCGAGTAAATTACACTCAGACACAGAACAAACACCCTCATCCATCATACAAAGATTTGTTGGAAATCCAGTGGCTTGGCGTTTTCTCTCTCTAGTGGAAACCGAGGAAAAACATTTAATAAACCAACAAGACACGATCACAATTTCCTCGATAAAAACAATTGAATTGCTCATAGCTTTGAAGCCCTAAATCCTTGTCCATTTACACCGTCATTAAGCCTGAATAAATAACTTCGTCACAGTGTAACCTAATGCAGAACAACAACAAGAACCAGCCGACACTCCGACAGATGTCCGTGACTCACAAGCTCACACGCTATTGTGTGAGCTGTGAACAGCCAGGTGAATGACTCACACACACCTTGTACGGATGAGAATCCAATGGTTAATAAGATGCACATTTTAATTTGGAAACATTACATTCACAATGGGATAGCGAATAGCGATTAATACGACTTGCTTGCTTGATGTATACCTGTGGCGGGGGCATGAAGTAACATCCGTTTGTTTTGGTTTCAGGGTTAAACCATTGAATATTGATGAATTTTGGTATGGAGGAAGTTTAAACTGGAAAAACAAGAAAAAACATACCTAGGTTAAGTTATTTATAAATCCTAGGCTTCATCTGCTATTTCAGAATGACTTTCACTCCGACGAAGTTCTAAGCAAAAGCTAGTTTTCTTTAATAAATAAATATAGCTAGTAAATTACATAGTTCTAATTATAAATTAAAAATACATGTAATAATTATAAATTAAAATTATAAATATATGGACAAATTATACAGACACTGAACAGACAATCACACTCTTCACACTAATCTTGTCCTAGATGGGAATCAAACCTACACACCTCAGATTCAGACAGGGCCTTATGCCTAATGCTCTAAACCAACATCTCCTTATGAAATGTTCCAAGATCTTTGATGTATAAAGGTCCTCTGAAAACTTCTCAGTTTGACCAGTTTTACCGACACAAACGACCTTTGAAAGTGTCGATAATACCGTCAGAGCAAAAATATAAGAATAAGGCTTATTGTTGTCCACATTTCGAAACATGAAGCATTTCAGAAAACGTTGACCTCGTCATTGAAAAGGCATAAAAGGTTCCTCTACTTAAGAAAAAAATACCAGGAATTTTCCCGTTTGGTTCTCTCCCTTTTATGTTTAAAAATATGATTCAATAAAAGGAAGTGTAGAATTTCGTACGGGCTTCGCGTGAAATCCAAGGATTTTTATTATTTGCAACTTTTAGATAAGTACGTACTTACTTGAAATTTTAAACATATTTTTGTAGGTAGTTTTAGTAGGTAAGTAGTAGATTATTGAAAAACTTTTTGTGCTTTTTAAGGTTGATTGATCAGAAGAACAGAATTTTTGCTATTTTACTTAGTAATAGTACTTATTTTTATTACCGACGAGCAATGTGTTTAACCCAGAAAGGAATCCAATGAGTTCTCCCGTAATAATTATTACCATATAAACATCCATTTAGCAATATATTTTCCCTATAGATAAAGCGTCTGGCTATCTCAAAAGCAACAAACAAGCTATTAAGCGATATTTATCGCTGTCTTTTCTTAGAAAAAGGTGAAATCTATTGCCTATTATTAGGGTAGTGTCCCTCTACACGGTTATAAAAAAATGGCAGTAAGATATGTTATTTATGTCCGTGAGTCGTAAAGGCTGGGTTAGATGACTGCAGACATTTATAATGTTATCGTTTTGTCTCGTAAACTATGACCTAGTTGTTCCATGTTTATTATACAGTTAATTCTGACTTACATTATTATGCTATTGAACTAACTGAGAGATGCTTGACATAGTTAGATTTATTGTAGCGTTCTTGTAGACACAGACTAGAAATATTCAGACCGCAAGCTGACGAGCAAAGGAGTACAGCCAAGTGTGGGCCCCTGCTGGACAAAAGAGGCTTCTAGCTCACGTGTTGATTGCAGCTAGAGGGAGGGACCCCGGATTCTATTATGTAAGACAAGGGCGCAGGGCTTAGCTGGGTACGAGTTGGGCGGAATGCAGTGCACTGGCGCCCCAAGGGGGCCTCCTAGCATCCAGTACAGATCCGTCAACAACGCAAAATATATTTTTATTATCCTTCATCATAAGGTAAAATCACTGTTTCTAACCGGAAGAAAGAGCAGAGACACGTAGAAGTATTAAAAACTCGTTGACCTGATAATGTCTGTGGTATGCTGTCATTGGTCGCTGCCGCCAACATTGTTGTGAAAGAGAAATGCCATTGTGGCGTCGCGAGTCGCGTGACGGGTGCAGTGCTACTAGTGCTAGTAAATCGGTCGTGACCACGTATTGTTCCACGTACCTACTTCTACACGATTGTGGATCTTGCCAAAGATTATGAAATACACGAAGGAGTATTAGCTAGTACATTTATTACACACACACACTTGAAATAAATTCGATATTTTTTATAATTCGTGTATTTATTGCGTACCTATTGAAAATTGCTATTCTGTATTGTGTATTCTAATCATTGACACTTCGATGACGCACTGTAAACTAACATTATATGGCTTTTTAGAATTTCGCCATTTACACTAGGTATGTAGGTATGACCAATGTTTTTAAATTCAAATTCACAGACCTCTTCACAAATTTGAACAGCCTCCTTTAAAAAGTAAGTTTAAAATGAGAAATTTGATTTGTGTGTTGTGTTAAAGTTTATCCAACTAAGTAGTATTGAGTTCTAAATATAATTTATACTAGCTTTTGCCCGCGGCTTCGCTCGCGTTAGAAAGAGACAAAAAGTAGCCTATGTTACTCTCCATCCCTTCAACTATCTCCACTTAAAAAATCACGTCAATTCGTCGCTCCGTTTTGCCGTGAAAGAAAGACAAACATACAGACAGACAGACAGACAGACACACTTTCCCATTTATAATATTAGTATGGATTGATTTTATTATATAATGATTTTATTATATGTATTGATGTATAGATTAAATAATGGTGCTTTTAATATTTTTTTTGTTTTTGTATGGCCATCCTGGACTTTTTTTTAAAACTAAAAGCCCATTTCGTAACATTTACTTTCAACGATCATTTCTTCAAAAGTTAGGTGACAGCGACAATGACAGTATTGCCAGATTACTAAACAACTATTAGGCCACTCATATACACGTGAATCTAGATTGTGATAATGTGGGGGGGGGGGGGGGGAATTTTAAATAAAGGTTTAAATAAATTTTGTTTACATTAATAGGTAAGTGATACGAAGTTCACCGGGTCATCTAGTATGTATATAATAGTAAACTCACTGCCTGATATCAACGTGTTTGTTAATATATAACAATAACTAACTAAATACATTAAACTTGGAGGGTTTATTCTTTGTGAAGAATATAAAAAATAGCCCTAAAGGGTTAAAATAGTAGGTAGAAGTTCGACATCCACGCGGGCGAAGCCGCGGGCGAAGGCTAGTAAATATTTTAAATCTAGATATTTTTTTTATCTTAATATTATTTTTGTACGTTGGAAATAAGAAAAGCTGTTACAGTATTATTTTTTACAGCATATTACACGCCTTTTTGTTATTTCAAACCGTATTAAATGGCTTTTATTTGCATGATTTGGATTTATGAAAATGATTCCATTCGTATTTTGAAAACAATTAAACATTACTTATTTGTGTCAGGTTTGACGGGTTGTAACCTCTATGGTTGTAACTGTTTTGACACTTGATTTATAACGTAGTGATTATATTCTCTGTGCTTGATTTGCCGGTTACTATGACAACGACATCCAACAAAACATGGACAACTTTTATATGGGAAAATGGAATTGTTGTTTTACTCTATCTTTCTCGCAATTTTAGAGACAAAAAGTAGCCTATGTTACTCTCCATCCCTTCAACTATCTCCATTTAAAAAATCACGTCAATCCGTCGCTCCGTTTTGCCGTGAAAGAAAGACAAACAGACAGACAGACAGACAGACAGACAGACAGACAGACAGACAGACAGACAGACACACTTTCCCATTTATAATATTAGTATGGATTTCTTCAAGAAATATAGTAAACAACATTATACTACGGTTGTTGGCAACACCGGTTGCTGCCCAGCCCACCATTAAACATGACAAGGAGTCAAGGTCAGCAAATTGCATATTTTAGAATAATAATTTGAGTTCAAGTACAAAAACTCAATTAACTTGTGTACCAACATCCTGGTACGCACACATGCTCGCCCAATGCGCGCGCGCCGCCCACGTGTCGCCCTAACCTTGACGCTGCAACTGTCACCTTCTGACATATCACGCGAACATAACACACTAAATTAACCTCAAAACAACAAAATTATAAAAAGAAAAAATATCGTTCTATTTTTAACCATTCTTAGACTTATAGATTCTTTTTTTACGCTGGTAATAAATGTGACCATGATAAAGAAACTATTTACAAATCCATACTAATATTATAAATGCGAAACAAACTCTGTCTGTCTGTCTCTTCTTCACGCCTACCACTGAACCGATTAGAATAAATGAAATTTGGTACAGATATAGTCTGGGACCCAAGAAAGGACATAGGATAGTTTTCATCCCGGAAATATCCCGGGAACGGAAACTATTATTCCACGCGGACGAAGTCGCGGGCAAAAGCTAGTAAATAATAATTATGTACTTAAGTACTTACAAATATTTTTATTTACTCGACTATCAATAGACCTATCACTTTTATACATCATTTTTATACAATAAACTTAACTAAATTGAGCGATAAAGGAAATATCCCGGCTAAACATAGGTTTGTCGATAAGGAAAAAATTGCCCTTCATCGCATGACTAAATGGTTAATTATAAACTGTACCTACATTAACACAAATCATGATCATAAACATTGGACACGTGGTACTTCGTTATTTATAGTTATGATAGAATTTGTTTGTGCAAATTTAAGCCTTTGCACGACCGGAAAGCAATTAACGATGCGTACACTTAATTTATTTTTGTTTGTGTTGCCAGGTAATTATCTAAACACAATAGATTGTGTTGGTAACACTCAATTTAGCTCATAGCTGCGCTCAATTCTGGTCAATCTTTAGTTCTCCAAGTGAAGACTGTTTTCTATAGTCTTTATTTCAAGTTATTGAACAGAGTATGATTGCTACTGTCTATCGTAAAATTAAAATAAGTAGATTGAAGAAAGGCTCCACCTACCAAACCCAAGTTCACAGCATGGCATACTTTTTTGCTTTAATTCTCGTCGACGTGGCGGGGCTACGTGTGAGTATTTGGTGTATTTTGCCATTTTTTTTAATTATTGCCACGTCATACTGGGAAATATTCCAGTAAAAGTACGGCCCGTTTAGGAGCACCTTTGCACCTAGCTAGTCTTGGAGCTAAGGACTGTAGTGTCAAGTATTAAACATTACGCTCTCAGCTCGCTGTACCTATTTACATAATGACTTGTATATATTGAAGCACCGTATACAAGAGTGTGACTGCTTATTTCCTTGTACACTTATGTACCTACACCAAATAGGTGGAATTAGTCAGAAATGACTACAGTTGACTCACTCTTATTATTTGCTCGTCTCGCATGATGACTGATGCAATTTCGAGTAGGTACAAACGACTATTGAATTTACACAACAATTCGATGTTGCTATGCTGAAAATGCAAATAAATGGTGACATGACGTACTTCCATCTATAATAATAACTGTTAAAGTAAATATGTAGGGGTGTGTAAATACTTTGCTGCATAGAATTCCCTCCCTGTTAAACATAATAACTAGAATACTAATAAAGAAACATAGTTGTTCTTTATTTATGTTTCCATACAAAGTCCTACATTAACTTATTACTTATGTTTATTTAAGCTATGTGGCAGTTTAGTTAAAAGAATGAACCTCCATTCTTGCACGTAGAATAAATAACATCAAATAGCGACAAAAAACTCCCCGGCGTGTACCTACCCACATGTCTATGTATACGTCAAGCAAGACAGCGAAATCACCTCTCGAGTCAAGTGACCTTCGTTGGCTAACAAACAGCCGGCTGGCAACGCAGCGTAACGTAAAACCGACGTCCGTACAACATACATAGGTACACGATGTATAGAGATCGGATCAAACAACGCTATACATACTGTATTTATACTCATGTATAAGCGCGATGACCTGCGCGCCACCCGCCCGCGTCCGCCATTACGAGTGACGCATGCACTCACACTGACGAAAGGTCACAATCGCTCGAACCCAATAAAAAACAACCAATCTTATTTCAAAGACGTAAGATTCAAATTATTATGCGCAGCGTTTGTAGGTTAAGTTGCAATTGAAGTGCAAAGCGGCGGGAAAGCGTTCAGTGTTTTTTTTTTATTTTTATTCTAAGCGCAACACAAGTGCAGTTTACCGAGTAAACGAAAACAGATACTGTCCGACTCGGACTTAGAACTGATGATGCGAAATGCAGCTGGCCGTCTGCCGTTCGTAATTATCATGTATTATTGTCATGCCAAGAGATAGAGGACCGAGAATAAACGTATAGGAATGTGATTCTAAGTAACTGGCTCACTTTGTAGGCTTCCTTTGGTCTAGAAAACGTTTTTGCGTAGAATACTTGTATTTCTGCAATTGTACTGATGGTTACAAGTCTTCACATGGCTACGATTGCTAGCTAGACGAAGACTCATCAAATTCCATTGAAATAACGCTCCTCGATATCTCGCTTTTTGCGTTGTACTTGTATACTATTCCATCAATGTTTCACTGTTTCTGTACCTATTTTATTTGTATGTGTTGCATTTTGCGCACTGAATGGCACAGTAAGCTGTGTGACTTGGTCAGTCCTTTTGAAATTGTAATAATACGCTTTGTTCACTGTACTGCATTCTTGTTTACAGTTTGCTGTCGAAGTTTACAGACAATGTCCCCCTTTTAACAATTTGAACGATAAATCTATTACGCGGAAACCTAAATGGCCCAATTATTCTTTTTCTACATACCTAAGTTTTTTTAACACTAAGAAAAAAGGCGATAACTAACCCGTATTGACTAATTGTTTAGTAATTTAGAACAAGCACTTTATATTTAAATAACATTCTCATTAAAGACATTACGAAACAAACATTTGCATATAATGAAATATACAAACCCTCAGTGTTTCTTGTTTACAATTAATGAAATAGATTCCCAGAGAGTATTTTGTTCTTGAAAAGAGAACCTGAGATCATCGTACTGGTATTGTATACTTATTTGATTATGGCAGGCGTCATGTTCCGGTTTCGTTCCAGATTGAAGATTGCCTAATTACAATTTTGCAAACTTTTATTTTATCGTAAATAACTATAATATCGGTAGCAAATAGATAAGTAATAATAAACTCAATTGTTTTTTTTTTTTGTTTACCCAGCCATCCTGACGGTCACTTAAATTTGTGCTACTTTAGTCAATAAGTAACTATACTCGATGTAAGATTATTATTTGTAGAAGGATAAGTGCATTAAAAACTATGCTTGTGGTTAGTCAGTAATGCTAAAAAAGAATTAAGTAGGACCTCAAATTATTTACACGAGTGTACCTACTCACCGTATCGTTTTACGAAAATATGATAAACCTACGTTACTTACGGAGCGTGTAGTAATTTTAATAAGATTAGATACAGTATAGGTTCACAGAAAATAATCAATTTTGCCGTAGCCATAAAGAATATTAATATAAATACCGCGAAAAGAACCCACGTGCAATCAGCGAGCATTTATTTAATGATTCATCATAAACATCCTCAATTTTTCAGCGGCTAGTCATTTTGGTGACGCAAAGATTGGCTTCTAACTGTAAACATTCGACCGGTAAATAAATCCCATACTTAATAAAATTTTAAAAAATGTGTGCCCACAATGAATTGCATTAGCAATGGCAATGATAACAGCCTTTAGTTTTTTTATTGTTAAAAGAGGTTTAAAAGATGTAGAATAATAATACCAGATTATTACTGTCCCACAGCAGGGCAAAGACTGCTTCTCATACAAAGGCACGAGCATTGACTGATGGTCACGCTTACTACACAAGTCCAGGTTTTCTTTCGAGGTTTTCCTTTACCGATGTCTGCGATGTTCTAGATAAACTTAGGACTTAGAAAGTATATAAGAATTAAAAAATTCATAGTTACTTGCACGGAAGACTGATTTTCACATAAATGTTGGTGGCAGATAGCTGATGTTATTATAAGTAACTTTTATTTAAAAATTGGGTGCAATGCAGTAACCAACGACGCAATTTGACATGGTAGAATCCGTGACAAACAGTTTGTCTTATTATATTTTTTCTAGATAGTTAAATAATCAACAAAACAGGCGACTAAAGTATAACACTAACATATGATGATTTCCCACTCCCAAAAAAAAAGTATAACACAAAGACAATAAACAATTCTAAAAATATTTTTAAAGCGTACTTATTAAAATTATCATAAGAGCAATTCCGTGTAAACAACATTATGATTAAACATTGACCTCGCAACAAAAATAAGTTTTGCACCTTTAAACCTGTTTGCTTTACTTTTAATGTAAACTTCGGTTTAATTGGAATTTCTTGCCGAAAATGATAATGGGTACCGCCATTGCATCGCACCGTGAGCCGTGAGCGTGGACAGTTAGACGAAGTTTTACCTTTTGGATTGTTTGTTACATAAAGGCAGGAAGTTGCTTAGGGTTGACTAAAATGTACTTTGGTATGACGGTCTTTTCAAATAGGTAACCGCTAGAGCGCTACTTGCAGTTCTTCGCGGTCTAACTCGCGCTATATTTTTAGGTATTTGGTTTTTGCTATACCCTTCTCCCCTGAATGGCAACGTAAAGTAAATATGTTTATGTGGCCTATATGTTATTCTGATGTAAAACCTGTTTTTTTGTAATTTTCAACAAAATCGGTTTAGTACATTTTGCGTCCATACATCCATTACTCTATCCTCTCATCACATTCACAATTATAATACATATTTGTAGGATGCGTCAATATAAGTTGGGATTAACACCAAAGTTTATTTCAAACACACTTTCAAAACGCATTTTAGTAGACATACGGTTGTTTTATCTGTTTGTTAATTACTAAAGAAAGAGTCACTTATAAAATATTTCACACAATTGTGCAATACTTTTTTTAAGGTGAATGTGAAAGAAACCACGTACCTAGCCAGATATAGTGACATAAGAGTATATTCTGTAAGTATATAAGTATTATGAGTAGTCTTTTGAAACCCTGAGTCAGCTTTCTGACGTCTGACGTTGTTATTCAGGTAAAAAAATAATAGTACTTTATCAGATACTAGATAGTTTCCGTTCCCGGGGGATATCCGACATGAAAACTATCATACGTCCTTTCTCGGGTCCCAGACTATATCTGTACCAAATTTCATTAACATCGGTTCAGTGGTTTAGGCGCGAAGAAGAGACAGACAAACAGACAGATAGACAGTACGGATAGTACGGATTTAACTTGCGGCAGAGGACACTGAACCACATAATTATATTAGTTACTTAGCACGAACTTTGGCTTAGCTATTTTTCGTCTCGATCTTAGAGGGGCTAGAATGCAAACGTTCCTAATTTAAAGAATTGCCTCCAAATAGAATATTCTAATCCTCAAAACAATAGAAGATCAGATACGGACAACCCTAACAAACCGTTTTGAAAGTCAATAGCTCAGCTTTTGTGCCGTTTTCATGTAGTTAACGGTCTCATGCAAATGCATGCGAAAATTCTGAATACAGTTGTATTGAGGTCGTGTAAACGTTGCGTGTAGCCGTTTCAGTTCTCTGAAACTTCCAATAACATCCGCGGTTCCAGCTTTGACAAGTTTTTCAGTATGTATGTATTCGTATACATTATTAATAGATTTAGAACAAAGAGGCCTTTATTTCAGACTATTTTGAATAGAATAATATACAGTGTGTCCGGGCATGAACTAGCGATATTCTAAACACTTAAATATAAGCTATATTAAAGTACAATTACACTCTAAGCGAGGGTCCAAATCACTTCCCTGCTACGGGGCAGCCATTTTGTTTTTTCTGTTGAACTATTCCATATGAAAATACAAATAAAATCATATCTCTCTAAGTTTTTGTGATACTGAGATAAAAATAGGCTTATTTGAAAGGCAACAATATTATCTACCGTTAACATTACAAAACAATGGGTTCCCAATTCCATAACTTTTGAAAAAAATGTGAAAGTCGAAAAAATAAATAAAAAAATATGCAATTCAAACAATAATGGTTAATTACTACAAAAACACCCCCGACAACTTTAATTGTTTTTTTGCTAGATCGACAGATTTTGAGATGAGCGACAATACAAAATATAATAATAAATAAAAATATACAAAACAAAATTTACAACTGTATGTCAATTACTTTAAGAGTTATTGTTGTTTGAACATAGCGTATGCGCAATTAGAAAAGGCCTTTGTTGAACGCTACAGTAACATTTATGGCGTTTATTGTTTTCCATCTGGGAACAGGCCAAAAATACTGTTCCTTACTACCGTTAGTGAACGAGATGGAACATAATTAGCCAATTACCTGGAACAAAATTACAGTTTTAGGGACAAATTATTAGTGGGTTTAGTTGTCCCTCGCCCTGCGTTTTGATCGCTACTTTCACTTACCGTACTGTTTACCACCATAATATTCAACGCAACATATTGCTGACATACACATCGTGTATGGCTTTTGCAATGGAAGTGCAAATCTGGCTGTACAAGAATATCGACGAAGGTACCCTAATAGGCCTACACCGGGTCGCCAAACTTTTATCGACGTATGTTATGTTGCGTTAAATCTTGACGGTTAGCCATTTTTATCACACTTAAAGATGAACTTTAACACAGCACGTAAACAGTACGGTAAGTGAAAGTAGCGATCACAACGCAGGGCGAGGGACAACTATTAACTAACCCAACTAATAATTTGTCCCTAAAACTGTGATTTTGTTCCAGGTAGTTGACTAATTATGTTCCAACTCGCTCACTAACGGTAGTAACGAACAGTGTTTTTGGCCTGTTCCCAGATGGAAAACAATAAACGCCATAAATGCGGTTATTCCCGTTCGCCACCGCCAGTATTGCCCCCTCCGGTGGCGACTGGGAATTATTCTAAAAAAATATCCCAGTCGCCACCTCCGGGTGGCAAACGGGAATGTTGGTCAGTAAAAATCCCAGTGGCCACCCCTAATAATAGTTAAAATAAATGCTATATCTTTATATTTTTTTGGAATGATTTTAAAATAATTACCGACGTCACAGAATGTTTAAAGTAAATGAATTGTTTAGTTAGGTACCTTTATGTATCTAGATATATATGCATTGAAATTTAGGCAATAGGTACGGTTCACTATAATATTTTTCCTGAAATGGCCGTAAAATATAATTTTGTATGAAATCAATTGGCATACTAATTACTCAGGCTGGTCGTCATTTTATTTTTTGGGATAACGTAACAAAATATGTACTAATAATCTATTGTGCTTTATCTTCATGCCGATGTCCTTTGTTAATATTTCACGTCTTTAAAACCATAAAATAGGAAACGGCGCGAGCGCCTTGCGCAGCGGCGCACGGTGGGCTGAAAATCGGCTTTCATAGACTTAGGGATTTCAATTTGCAAGTGCTTGTTTTTATGCCGGATATCGCTTCTATTAGTCATTACTATGTACAAAAATGACACCCGAGTTAATTCTACCCAAAAACGAAGGAAATATATTTTTTTTACGAAAAATTTGTATGAAGCTAGTATGAAAAATCGAATTATCTCCTAAACGGCATGTTTAACCGTAATATCCTTGGAGATGGTCATAGTGCTAATTATTTATGATGTTATTAACCCAAATATTAAGAACACACGAAACAAGAAAAATAAAATAAAAAAAATGCTGTTTTTGACACATTTATATTAATTTAAATCAGGGCCGTCTTTACCAGGGGGTGCAAGGGGTGCGGTGCACCCGGGCGCGGAGCGCCCGGGGGCGCCTGTTGAGCGCTGAATTTTCGGATATTTAATTGAACTTATTGTACTTGTTACTTACGACAAATTTGAATGGGCAAGCAAGAAAAAATGGTCATCAACAATAATATTTTTTTTACTTCTATTACACTTTTGGCGCTTGTTATTGACTTGATATAGCCGTCCGGGCGCTCGCACTTAAGGTGGATGTTAAAGGTAGCCCGCGAAATTCTAATTATCTTTTGTATTTTTGCAATTTGCAGCTCATTGCCTAGGTGTATGTTGATATAGAATATGTATGACTCCGCCACAACATCGAAGAAGGGCGCGCGGGAACACTACGCGCCGCCACCTCGGGTCCAGTTGAATACGGGCGACGGACGTCCCCAAGCCCATCGCCCCTGGACCCATTAAGGAGGGCCGGAGGAGGGCAGCGTACGCCCTCAAGTAAGCCTCAACGAGGCGGCGGAGGTAAGGGGGCACTCGATGATATCGCAGTGCCTCCTGAATACAACTCCACGGCAGGGTGTTGAAGGCGTTGGAGATTGGGCACGCCGTGATAGCGGCGGTAAGACCCCTCTTTGAGGAGAGGCTGGAGAGGCGCCACGGCGCTCTCACGTTTCGCTTGACATAGGTTCTCACCGGACATGGTCAGTTCGGGAGGTTCCTGTGTCGGATTCGAGCGGAAGCGACGCCTGGGTGTCACCACTGCAGCAACGGTCGCCTGGAGGACACGGTCGAGCACACGGTGGAGGTGTGCCGCGCATGGGCGGACCATCGACGTGTCCTCGTAGAGGCGATCGGCGGCGGTGACCTCTCGCGCCCGGCGCTGGTTCAGGACATGCTTCGGGGCGAGACGGAATGGGATGCCGTCGCCTCCTTCTGCGAAGCAGTTATGCTAGTGAAGGAAGCGGCGGCGCGCGAGAGGCAACGACGAACCTCTCGCCCCGGACTAAGACCCAGGCGAAGACGTCGAGAGTCGCAAGACGACTACCGGCCACCGTAGGCGCGGTTCTGCGGATGGCGAGCGATGGGTAGCTCGCCGCCCGGCTAGGACCAGGACCGCGTCGACGGCGCGTTAGTGTTCCACGCGCGCCTCAAAGAGAAGGAGTCAGCACAGGAAGGGGCCCAACAGGGCCAACGCCTGCCGGGGTTGCGGAATGTGTATAATAGTTACCGTGACCCTGGAACATAAAAGGCAATCGAAGGAACATGAGTGGGTTTTAGTCAGTAAGAGTCTGACACGCTCTCCCGCCGCACCCAGGACGGGAGCAGTCATTGGATGACTTCATGATTTCCCACTCACCAAAAAAAAAAAAAGAGGCGTTGGAGATGTCCAAGGACACCGCCAACAGCACCCCACCCCGAGACACCGCGTCTTCCGCCAGGACTCTTACCCGCGATATTGCGGTGATGGTGGAGCGCCCGTGCCGAAACCCGAACTGATATTCGACTAGGTCCGGCCCCTCTCCGCATAAGTGACTGACGAGGCAGGCTGCGATAGTCCGCTCTAAGAACTTCCCTACCTCGTCCAGCAACACTATGGGCCGGTACGCGGACGGTGAGTCCACAGGGCGCCCCACCTTTCTGAGCAGGACCATACGACCAGACTTACGACCGATACGGACGCCCCCACGGTTTCCTATCTAGTGTCTCCAACCTCTCTTCCCTGGCTGGCGTCTTCGCGTTGCCAATGGCCAGCCACAGAGCCCTCTTCGCCGCGCGGTACACCTCATACAGCGCGGCTTCCTCGTCAGGGACCCGACGACGTCTTCTCCGGTATCGGGTATGCTGGCGCCTGACCTCAACGCACGAGACGCGCAATTGCGCGATTTCGGCAGACCACCAGTACACCTAGCGCTTACCCCTACATCCGAGGACCCGAGGCATGGACGCGTCGGAAATTTGCATCATTGCCCCGCGGAACCACTGCGCCTCCCCTTCGACGTTGTCGGGTCCATTCGATATGCTTGCGTGCCCAGCGCGGGCCGTCCGTTCGTGGGGCCACTGGACTGCGGCCGCTAGTGGTCTGGGGGGAGACATCGAAACGGATATATCTGTGATCCGACAATGTCTTCACCTCCAGGGCGACACGCCAGTCGTGGACTCGGCCCGCGACAGCGCGGCTAGCGAACGAGATGTCCACTATAGAACCTCCTCGCTGCCGAACGCACGTGTATTCGGAGCCCCGATTCAGGACGGTCAAGCCGGTCATGACCACCCACTCCCCCAACGCCTCGCCCTTGGCGTCGGTGACCGGAGACCCCCACGCGGCAGACTTAGCGTTGAGGTCCCCAAGCAACAGCACCGGACGAGGGTGGTGGCGGTTCACGACGGCACCTAACGTCACAGTTCTAACCTTATGAACCTAGCAAAATTTGGTGATCATTAATCCATTTTGGTAGTCAGAAATATTTTTTGGTGATCATTTAAATTATGTCCAGGATGTCATGATGGCCCCGTGGATAAGGCGCCCGCCTTTCGTTAAAGAGGTTGCGGGTTCGAATCCGGCTTTTTCAATTCACATAATGTACTTTCTAAAGTTTATCTTGGACATCACTGACATCCCGTGCCTCGGAAAGCACGTAAAGCCGTTGGTCGCGGTTGTCATTCCTAGAACTTTGACAGTCGTTACGTAGCCAGTCTAACCAAGGGGTATTCGTGTCACCCAGTAACTGGGTTATGGAGGTCTGATAGGCAGTTGCTCCACGTAAAACACTGATATCCAGCTGAATCCGGTTAGGCAGGAAGCCGACCCCAACATAGTTGGGAAAAGGCTAAGGAGGTGATGATATAAATTGTATCCTAAAAAAACGAGGGCGCAGGCTGAGTCCCGCACCCCGGCGCAGAATAGGCTTAAGACGGCCCTGATTTAAATAAAAAAAGATTTATATTGAAGTAACATTATGAAGTTATATTTTATACAAAATAAGTTAATTTAAGGAATTAATACTAAGCATTCGTAAAATAAAGTAAAATAAATAAAAAAAATAAAACATATCATTAAATATTACAAAAAAACCCAAACACACTCAAATACAAATTTACAAATATGTACATATATATCTTTTTTACAAATTTTCCTTATCACTCTCGTTGTCAGACTCCAATTCTGAGTCAGCATCCAGATTGGATATATCCAAAAATTCGAACTCAGTTTCCTGAAATTGAATTAAGTCGAGAGTTTCAGCAAAAAAGCTCTGCTTTTTCTTGGCATCTAACTTAGGCCTTTGTGCACTTAGCAAAGGGTCCGAAGAAACAACAAGCATATTTAAAATGTCTTGATTGGAATCCTGCCTGCTTCTTTTCCGCGAATGATGTTCTCGAAACCTCCTAAAATCTTTGTTTCGAGACTCTGAGGCTTCTTCCGAGAGAGTCCCAATCGGCACAATATTATTTTTCTCGATTATGTCAGCCCCATGGATTAGTAACTTATGAACGGTTGACGACATGTAGAACCAGTCGTATAGTAATACGTACTTTTCTGCTGTTTTGCGAGCATAATCTCTAAATTTTATTATATCGATCTGCTCTCCAGATGTAATTGCTTGTAAAATTACAGCAAATCTTTTGATGAGGTCTTCATCCAAACCGGTTATAGCTGCGGTTTTATTAGAAAACTCAAAGAATTTTCTTGCAGTATTCCCGTCATTGGTGGTTCCCGAGCCTTGTTTTACTATATCAATCAACAGATTGAGCTCATCTTTGAATTTATTTTGAATTATTTTCTTTCTTGATTGTAGCATTTCTTTGTGCTCATCACTTCTCGCTGCCCACCGTTTGAAGTCCAGTTTGTATGCAATGTGTAACAGACATTCCATACAATTTATACGGGCGTGTAGGGATGACAAGCCAAACTCATACAGGTCCGAACACACAATTTTTGATGTTACAGCATCTAAGCGGTTCATTTCTGTAGGCTTTGCTAAGCACAGGTAGCACGATGCATTTGATCTAGCTTCAGAAAGGTAAGTACAGACTTTAGCGTCGATCATCGTCATCATTAGTTGATGAGTCACCCTATTATTATTATTGCACTCTGTGGGGATAAGGGCCTCAATTTCTTCATCCATTTGTTTTTTCAGCCCAAGGACAACTGCTTCACTCTCCTTTACAAAAGTAAACTGAACTGGACGACAATACAAAACTGAGCATGGTTTTGGGTTCGTCCATAAAATGTTGTCTCCATCTGTCAGTTTTAGTGGCACCAAGGAGGTCATGAAAATGCTTGAATCATCTTCCTCACCCTCAATTTTCTGCTTGTATCGGCTTTGGTTAGAAGCACCGTCAAATCCCCACTTGGATATCAGCTTCAACTGCTTGTTATGCTCTTCGTTAGAAAGGCTTTGAAGGATTCTTGTAACCGTGATATCAAGTAAAGCTTGAAGTGTAATCCTAGCCGATGAATCAGTAACTGTCACTGATTGCTTCGGAGGGTAGCAATCAAGCTTAGTTTGTTGCACTTTATAGTAAGATGGATAAATATCTTTAGCACCTTCTCGAATGGCAGCCTCACGCAACGTAATATATTGCCACTTTGAGAGTTTTAGCGAAAGAAGCAATCCAAGCGCCTTTTCTGGCGTAAATATGATTGTTTTCGCTGGTTTCTTAAGCGTTTCATTTAATTTAGCGGCTGCTTCAGGATTTTTCATCATGTATTCGATGACAGAGGCGATATCTCCATGCCCTTCTTCTTTTAAACGTGCTGCAGCTGCATATGCCAATTCACTGGAACCTTCGCCTGTGTGTTCATCAGATCTTCTCTTTTTTTGTTTACTTCCCAGGTCTTCGAATGGTTTACGGGATCTTTTCGTCATTGTTCCAATGGACGTTGATGTCGACGGTTCTGGAGAGACTGAGGGCGCTCTTGGTATCTCATCAACACTTGGTTCTTGATTAACTAAAGTTTGCACAAAACTCGGCCAATCAATATTTGCTCCCAACCAATTCTCGTACTTTCTCCTGAAATTATCAAGGAATCGGTTGGATTTCCCCCACCTTTGTAAAGCGGCTCGCGTAAATCTCCGACAAAATTCTTTGAGAACAACATAATCTTCGTCAGACAGGCAATCGCCTATGCGGGATACAACTGCACTAAACAATACTTCATGATCAAATGAAGTACTCTCACTTCGTAGAAGAACAAACAAGTCTAAATTGGTGATTAAACTTTCCATTTTAAGATTTTATAGTCGCAGATTTAGTGTTAGCAGTTTACACAGTTGTGAACAAATTAAATTATAAAACAAAACTTTAGCCCTTTTATTGCAAAACGACAATAATTAGGTAACTACCCTCATTAGTTATCTCCTCATTAGCTAATGAAAATCTATAATTGTCACTAACTATTCTTAGAACTCATAGCACTGCTAATTAACAAATTAGCTTACTTATCAGGAAATGTTAAATATAATCCATTGTCGTGAGATATTGAAAATCATTAAATCACCTATTAAGACTCATTAGAAGACCTAATCAGTGTAGTAACTTAATCACTTCTTTTTGGACTCATTAGAAGACAATTGGTAATTTGGTTGTATGAAAAGTTTTAAAACTCATTTTGTGCTGATAAATATCTAGCTCAAACATAGTTGGCTACGTGTGGGTGTACTATAAACCTCTGCCAACTCCTTCGGAAATATAGGAGTGATGCTATTTTATGTTATGTGTAGTTAAAAGTCCGTGTTCTTCAACATAAACACCAAAAGGAATCGTTTCATACGTAAAAACAAATAAAAATATTTTGACGATTTTTAAAAAAAAAACGGCATTAAATTTTTCGTCCAATTGCCAACCAAAAAATCATAAATAATTAGCACTATGACCATCTCCAAGGATATTACGGTTAAACATGCCGTTTAGGAGATAATTCGATTTTTCATACTAGCTTCATACAAATTTTTCGTAAAAAAATTATATTTCCTTCGTTTTTGGGTAGAATTAACTCGGGTGTCATTTTTGTACATAGTAATGACTAATAGAAGCGATATCCGGCATAAAAACAAGCACTTGCAAATTGAAATCCCTAAGTCTATGAAAGCCGATTTTCAGCCCACCGTGCGGCGCGGCGACCCGCCGATGACACGAGCGCCGAAAAGCCAAAACTATCGTGAGAAAGGATTACTAATCCTTTTGTTTTGCTACTTAAACTCTAGTAGCTCAATTGAAGATGCCGATGTCCTTTGTTTACATTTCACGTCTCGGAATAAACCATAAAATAGGCCGTGTGCTTTGTTTTACCTATAACAAACATGCCGAAAAGCCAAAACAGACACAATAGACAGAATAGGGATTGCAAAATCCGGTTTCTTTTTAAATTCGGATTTCTGTATTCTTGTACGATTAAAATCCGGATTATCCGGATTTTTCGAACTTTTTAGTGTTTTAAGTTAATTTGATATAATTGGAATAAAATAGCATAAATTATTTAAAATCGGTATTTATTCGCTCAAATTACAGCACGACAGAATAAAATCAACTAATATAATCAACAAAACTTAGGGTATCAGTCATTTTTCCCGTTATAAATTTACATAAACATAAGTTACATAAGTAACATTTAACATAAACTGTTCTTAAACTTAAGATAATTAGATAACATAACATAAACTTAAGATAATTGAGGTATCCTCCTCTTTTTTATAAAAATGCAGTCTCAAGAAAAAAATTTAACGTAAGTCAGTTACAAATATAATAATATCATATTTTTTTTTTTTTTTTGGTGAGTGGGAAATCATCCAATGACTGCTCCCGTCCTGGGTGCGGCGGGAGGGCGTGTCAGACTCTTACTGACTAAAACCCACTCATGTTCCTTCGATTGCCCTTTACGTTCCAGGGTCACGGTGACTACTATACACATTCCGCAACCCCGGCAGGCGTTGGCCCTGTTAGGCCCCTTCCTAATAATATCATAATAGTAATGCGTATTTTAATCAGTCTTTTTTAAAAAACGAGATCTTAAAATCATGAACGCGTCAAGTGTCTCATCGTTTAGGCGCGATCTTATTTTATTACAGAACATGCCAGCAGTAGAAAAAGCTCTTTCGGACTCAACACTGGTCGGCGGTATGGAAAGCAACCCGTTCAGAGCTTTTTTTAGGATTTCTCCACGACTTCACCGTTTTCAAATAACGCCATTTCAACGTGAATCATTGAAGGCAAATCAGTTGCGTTGATCACACTCGTTGACTGGTGGTGATGATCACTACCCACACTTGCAAGAGAAAGTTGACGATTGAGCTTTTCTTTAAAACTGAGTGGCGATGGATCGGAACTAGATTCACACAGACTTTCAATACGGTTCATATTCATCGACGTGGTTGTACAATCGTCAACAGTAATGGTGGATGCAGCTTGATAGAACACATTTTTGATTTCTTCATAAGTAGGTTTTTTAAACGTGTCTTCGTTTTCCTCAGTCACATTTAAAAATTGATTAGGGTTGTGTAAGTATTGTAAGGCACCGACAACAGTATAGAGCCGTCTCTCTTTGATTCTCGTTTTCAATGAATTTGCCAGTTGCTTGGCAGATATCGTGTCTTGGCTGTCTAATGATTTTATAAAAAATTTAAAAGCTGTATCGGCCGTTAAAATGGTGGCATCTCTGCGGCAGAGTACTTCCACCGTAGTTTTGATCATGTCCAAACAAGTGTGTAGGTTTTCTAGACATAACATTTCTATATCTGAGAATGTTATAGCAGATTTGACATCAATCAATGCCTTCTGTACGCATGATTTTAGTTTTAAAAAACGTTCCAGCATAATTGATAAACTGCTCCACCTGGTTTTGCAGTCTAGGAGTAGTTGTAACTCTTTGCCGAATTCCGCCTGTACATATTTTTGGAGTGTGGCGTCGTTTTTTGTCGGTGAGTTTTCAAATATCTTCACCACTGACCGGACTTTTTTCATTATTTTCTTATATTCATCAGTCAGCACTCCACGTCTTCTTGAACGCTCGATAACAAATCCGTCATCATCAGAGTTTTGTTCATCTGAGCCAGAGTCTGAGCAACTTTCCGCATCCTCATGTGTTTGTAGATAACCTCATGTGTTTGTACATGCGCAAACACGATAGACGACACACAATTCAACACGACCACTTTCTATAAAACTTACTACCCGACTGAGGTGACTGAGCGGCGCGCGGGGTGCGAGGCGCAGGCGGGGGGCCCCGCGCGTCTTGGCGTGGCGCCGCGCTGCTTGGTTTTATGGGCATATACTGTATCTATCACGGATTTCGCACCAAATTCGCGCAAACAATGCTGCTGCCTGCACCTAAGCCTACCAATTCAAATATTGTTCGGATTTGCACATTAGACTAGGTAGGTAATATCGATCTACCGATTACTTACACTGAAAATTTGTAGATAAATATAAATATTATCCGTTAAAATCGGTTTTGACTGAAATCCGAAAAAACCGAAGTTGAGTCTTAAAAACCGGATTTAAAAATGACAAGTAAATCCGGACTTTACAGTTATTTTCGAATTTCGAAGAATCCGGATTGCAATCCCTAAGACAGAAGGTCATAAATCTTTAAAAACACAAAACAGCTTTTTATTGGGCTTGATGGGGATGGTTTTATGAGTGATTCTTGCAAAACTAAACTTTAAGTACAATGCATTTAGATCTAAAATGTAAAACAAGTATCGGCTGGCAATGCGTTGTGGCATTTCTAATCATAACATTATTAGTGCATTCCTAACCATGTCAGGGTCAAGTACATCGTGTACTACCTCGGGTGAAGTGTCATTAATTTATATTAAAAGAAAACATGGTGTTGTTTTGCTTCACGGTGGTCACCAATATTATGTGAAAAAAAAATACCCAAGTGGACTAAGTGTGTGGGAATGCAGCCAGCGAAAAAAGAAATGCAAAGGAGTTATAAAGATTCGTGTAAGTTTGTCTACTTGTATGCCTATTAATCGTAAGCAATATCTTTTGCTTTGTATTATAAAGAGATTTTTTGTAACGAATAGGATCCGAAACTACTGGATCGATTATAATTTCGTACCCTGATTCCTATACTCTTATTTAATAATCAAATTAAATGTTTAATAAAATCTTTTTTTCTTCGCAGAATAATAATATCGTAAATGAAACGCCGCATTTATGTACTCCAGATTTCCTAAAAAATTAATTTGATGAGCGGCTTTATTCCTGCAAACAAGAAATTATCAAAGGGAATTACCCGGCAGTTCCTCAGTCTTATAATAATATGATTGCAACATTAGAAAACAGCGGATTAGATTTGGTGTGCAAGATACCAACATTCAATAGCGTGAAATCATCCTTGTACAGATTTAGGAATGTAAGTACAAGCTGGAGTACAGTGTCTACAGCCGCAGCTAGTAAGAAACGTTGAAGTCCCGAACCAATTCACAAATTTTTTACTAGCTGATTATGCTGATGGTGACAGCCGAATTCTAATTTTCTGCACAGAAAAAGCTAAACTTTCAATTTGCAAAGCGACTGATTTTTACAGTGACGGAACTTTTAAAAGTTGTCCGAAACCTTTTTCGCAGCTATATGTTATACATGCAGATATGGGAAGTACATCAAATAGTACGAATTTAATGCCTATTGTTTACGCTCTTATGAGTGAAAGAAACGTGAAATCGTACTTCATTCTGTTTTCCATGATAAAAGCTCAAATCCCCGGCTGGAATCCGGTTAAATACAAAACTGACTTCGAAAAAGCGGCAATGACTGCTATAAAGAATTTATTTCCGCAAGTTAACACAAAAGGATGCTATTATCACTATAATAAAGCGGTTTGGGAGAAGGCCCGTAAACTTCAAATTACAAAATCAAAAGATGTGAAGAAAATAAGAGAGGTTGCACTAAGTGCAGTTCTACCGTTATTGCCTGCACACGAAATTTCAAACGGCTGGAAGTATATTACTCGCTACAGTACACAAGAGGAGGATTTAAAAAAAATCAGAAAATACTTTGAAGAACAATGGCTGAAGGAAGAATTTATTCCCATTTGGTGTGCTTACGGAGAGCAGCATAGGACCACTAACTTCTTGGAAGCTTGGAATCACAAATTAAACCAAGAAATTGGAAAAAAGAACCCTAATATTATTCATTTATTAAATGTATTGGTTAAAGATTCTGCATATTTCAGTGTTTGTGATAACATTAATAAAACCAAAATGACACCTTTTAAAAAAAGAAAGAAAAATAATGTCCTTACTGATCAATTTATTTTGGAAATTCAGTGGCAATATATCAGTAGGTCATTTTTTAGAAACTGTAAGGCATTAAGGCTTCTTGGCAATGAAAATAAATAAAAAAAGGTAAAAAAAAGCATAAGAGGTATGGTAAATTAAACAAATTATTCATTACTTGATGACGATCAATGAATAACGTAGTCAATTATGGGTACCTAAATAATGATGTTGATTTGTGCCAGTCATAACAAATTACCTAAGTATTTTTTTTAAAGTAGCAAAATATCTAGTTCTAAGTTTTTTTTTTACATATAAAATCCAATTACTGTAAATACTCTGTGATACGAGTACATTAATGACGAATTTAATTGAGAGGACGCATCTGTGATTTTTTCTAATACTGATTAGGGTAGGGTAGAGTCTCGTTATGTCTGTGATTATTTGAAAATACTCATTATGCTTAGTGCATACTTTTAATTTTGTTAAAAATATTTTTTTATTAGGGCAGAGTAATACTTTATTTGTTTACTTGTTGATTTTGGAAATGAAAATGTAGATTTAAGAAGGCGGAGAATTGTTTTTTCAAGTATATTTTAAGAAATATTTTATATTCTATTGAAAGTACCTAATTATCTGTGATTTTGGATTTGTGTTTAAAATAGTTGATTTTGAAAATAAAAATAGTAAAAAATAATGTTTGTTTAATTTTCTACCAATTTATAAATATTGTAACTCTCTCGTTTGATTAACCCTACGTACTTCTATTTTTTAATCAGAAATTTAATAAAATTAACATTCTTTGTCATTCCAAAAAAAAAAATTAAGATAATAGGTAGCATACCTAGTTTTTATGTTAACTATATTTAGGGGTGGCCACTGGGATTTTTACTACCAACAATCCCGCTTGCCCCCGGAGGTGGCGACTGGGATATTTTTTTAGAATAATTCCCAGTCGCCACCGGAGGGGGCAATACTGGCGGTGGCGAACGGGAATAACCGCATAAATGTTACTGTAGCGTTCAACAAAGGCCTTTTCTAATTGCGCATACGCTATGTTCAAACAACAATAACTCTTAAAGTAATTGACATACAGTTGTAAATTTTGTTTTGTATTGTCGCTCATCTCAAAATCTGTTGATCTAGCAAAAAAACAATTAAAGTTGTCGGGGGTGTTTTTGTAGTAATTAACCATTATTGTTTGAATTGCATAATTTTTTATTTATTTTTTCGACTTTCACATTTTTTTTCAAAAGTTATGGAGTTGGGAACCCATTGTTTTGTAATGTTAACGGTAGATAATATTGTTGCCTTTCAAATAAGCCTATTTTTATCTCAGTATCACAAAAACTTAGAGAGATATGATTTTATTTGTATTTTCATATGGAATAGTTCAACAAAAAAAAACAAAATGGCTGCCCCGTAGCAGGGAAGTGATTTGGACCCTCGCTTAGAGTGTAATTGTACTTTAATATAGCTTATATTTAAGTGTTTAGAATATCGCTAGTCCATGCCCGGACACATTGTACAGTTTTATAAAGTCTCCAGTATTATAAACTTCTAATAGGGCATACTCAGAACTATAAACGTGGAAGCAAAAGGTACAAACGTCGACATTATTACCGTTACATTGTTGGTTTTATATATCTTTCTAAGTCCCGGTTTCCGTCAAACTAGAGATGAGATTAGACGAGATTTCTCATAGAACATTCGGTTTTTTTTTACAACATACCGCCTTGCTTCACTTCCCTCGCCCCAATACCTAATTAGAAAAGGATGAAAATGGCGTTATACCAAAACTAATAATACTAGTCAGTTTGGAAGCACAACCATCATGGCCGCCAATAATTTTACAAACTAATCAAATTACACAGGAAACAACACGTAACTCAGTAACGCAATCAAAACATTATTACACGAGACTCGCGTGGAAAAACACTATATTTCTTTCTCTCTTTTCTATCAGATTGACATTAATGTGTAGCTTGTATAAATACAGAATCTACGACTAAACGCGTGGTTTCATAACAACAGGGTCCCAAACATGTCCTCACGATAATTTCTTTATAAACAATGCCTTATAACCTAACTATTTTTACAAATATTATTTGGATTTGGAACGAAAGTATAAGTGCGCAGGCGTAGTACGGTGATATCGATATCTGTAAAGCTAGACTACATACAGACGATAAGGTAGGAAGTAGTTGCATAGCAACGCATAGTCAGTGTTTACAGGAAGCGCCCGCGGCCAATCGAGCACTTCTGAGAAACGCGGCGCAACGCGCATCCTGCTGATTTTACTTTCATTATGACGTATTTATTAACTACATTGTATACTACTGGTTACTTTGTTCTATTTCCTTTCAGCTTTCTACTGCTTTTGGCCAGTCCTTCGAAATGTACTACTTGAAATAGTGCCCAGTCAACAAATGAAAGGCTAACCTTACTTATCTAAATTGGCTTTGCAATATTACTGTCACTGTTGCACTTTTTCCAAATTACGGTTTTAAGATAGATACGACTAAATACATTACATAACATAGCTTAAGCTGAAGTACCAGCTAAGGGGCTCACATAGATGTGCCCCAAACACTTCTCCCACAGGAACCAACATAACAAAACCAATCACTTTTCCTTTAAATTCCTGCTGGAATACAGCGAGTGTTTGGATAAAAAGTAAACTTATAAGATCACACTTATGTACTTTCAGCTGGTTCCTTTGACAAATAAATAAATAACCTTTACCTTTACGAGTATTTTATTTGTTTCCATACAGAATGTTGTCTACACATAGTAGGAATATGCCAAAAATATTTCCTAGGCTAAACTTGAGCTTACATAACGGATAATCCATGAAATAGTTGAAATACCGTGCAAAGCTAAAAGCCAAGATTCTAGACATGCTATTGCTAACGTAGCGATTTATATCATCTTGTTCCATTAAAACTTCTTTCCGAATGTTTGCGTCATGCGAGTTCCATTTTTGAATATGGCAAACGTGACTTAATAACAGAAGTTTTTGGATCCATTTTACATACTTGATACATTATGTTACACGTTGACGAATCAACGGCGCACAGATGTAGTTTAGGATAAGCCCACGCCGACAATATTGTCATGGCAATGACTCAACAGAAAGAGTATTGCTTTTTTAATAGTTGTAACAAGTTTTCAAGAATTATATAATTTTCTAAGAAAACTCACGTTTTACGTACCAGGTGTACGCAAAACTTGAATTTCTAAGAAACAATTAGGGCAGGTTCAACAGAACAGAGTTCTATAGAAACCAGGGTTCTAAATTTGAATAGAGGGAAAACATTTTGTAGGAAACACGTTTTTCAAACAAATACGAAAGAATTTTACTGGGTTTCTTGCTCTGCGTTGTAACAATTTCTGAAACCGGAATGAAATATTATTTTACTATGTATTAAGAAAGCGAACCCGTCTGTTTAGCACATATTTTCTACAAAAGGGCATAGCTTATAGCTTTTATACTATTAAAAAAAAAGGAAAAACTAAACTACTAGGTATAGAATTTGTTACAAAACAGGTCCACAATAATTTTAATAGTAATGATGAATAAAGTACAGTACATTACGAGTGATATGATAATAAATGGTCTATTCAAGGTCCTCTGGGCTCACAGTTCATCCATCCAGGATATAAATTTTATATTATTGTTCAAGGTATAATATTATGAGGTCAGATACGCCGATTAGAACCTCGGTCGTCGGTCGGCAGTTGATCGATGTGTCATCGCACTGCGACAACGCGCATAGGCGTGTGTCATTAACTTATTGTTATATGTATTCTTTATGTATTATAACTAGTTAACAATAACTGTTGTTTTAATAGTACAGACGATAGTTTATGAATATTTATGTATTTGTAGTATTTTTATTGCACTGAGCTGTTTGCTGAAGAGGTATTGTCTATACACAACTGTATTCCTAGTCTACATTCTTCCTAATGCTCAATATGCACGACAACGATTTATCGTTACGATCTTACAGCGCAGTTGATTTATGCAGTTTATCGAACGCCCTTTGAGTGTCCACACGACCACAATATCTGCGTCGATTTTCATCCACACCTTTGATAAAACTGCACAAAAAAATTGCGCAGTCAAATCGTAGCGATAAATCGTTGTCGTGTTACCGAGCATAAGAAATTCAAAACATTATAATTAAGGGTGTGTTTCTAATTGAATTCGGTGAAGAGAGAGATTCTACCACACAATATGTATTATCTGTGGAACTTCTTGTCTATGCTCCAGCCCTTGAGGCAAAGAATGTGTATTAGATCTAGATATCTTCGACCTTACCGAGGGCGAGGAAAAGGTTCGCATGTTCTAGTTCTAATACTTAGAAGAGAGCCTTATCAGCAAAGAGCACAAATTACATAATGTTTTATGTTTCTTAAACAAGTGTTAAGTAGAAGGGGTTATCTCTACTGTTTGTATGGGTATATTTATATACGTAAAAGCAAGTAAACCAGTTATAGCCACGTCTAGAGATTTGCGCATTCATTTTATACTGATAAAGAACATAAATACCTAGTTTTCTGCGATTTTAATACTTATAGTGTAAATGCGCTTTCTATAATAGAAGCTAGTTTTAATCGAATCTAATCTCACTGCTAAAGCTAATAGTGTCGATAGTGGAATAATAATTTAAAAAATTAACAAGTTAGATATTTGCTAGGTACGTCAAATTGTACATGTGTTTGTAAAAGGTAATCGAAAATTGAAACTGGTAGAAAGCTGCAATTCACATTACTACTAAGTATAACAAAATGCAATTTTACGCACCCTGTGTGACTTTTTGAGTATAGTTCTTTATTCTAACTTCGAACCCTGATGCCCGCTGGGCCCCTTGGATATATGTAAATATTATAATAGGTACGTGATGGTAATTTGCTAAATTATGTAGCTATCTCATAACTATGAAATAATAACAGTCACTTTACGCAAGTTTTGAAAAATTATATAAAAACCACAATGCGTATTTTACTTAGGTCTTATTACATGCACAACCAACCTATTCATGTCATGGTACCTACATGTCATAAAATGCAGCCTACAGAAAAAAATGGCGTCGTCCATTCAATTTCATTTTCAACGAATTTCCTCAGGGACCTTTGGGATGTCACTGCAAGAGTTTCACGATTTTTACACGCTACTGGTTTCAGCAAAGTGCATGTAAAAATATGGCAACAGACATTTTTAAATAAGTTCAATCTACGAAAAGTTTACGATTTCTTGCTTTATGTAAACTGTTTATCATTGTAAAATTTATCTTTTACCAAGTACCAATTTGTTATGAAGAGGTAAAATTGTTTAGGTAATCTTTGAAGAAGTGATGAACGGTTTAGAAATAAATCTTTCGCTGATTGAAAGCAAAAGCAATACCATTGCCGTGAGTCTAAGTCAAGATACTAGTTTTATGGTAGGGTAGGGACGTCATACAATTAAATCATTATTATACAAAGCCGAAGCACTTGGTAAGAAACGTTTAATTATCTTGACGTGAAACTTGAGTAAATTTACAAAAATAGTACAAATATTTACTATCTCACTTAATAGTAAGGTGATATTGTATCTTATCTTATCTTCGAAAGATTATTTCCGACGACCACTAAACTTTTACACAAAGACAAAAATATCGAGCAAATGAATCATATTTTACTAGGTATGTACGGTCTGCAAAAGAGATATGTTACCAGGGCCATAAGATATAATTAAGGTTTTTTTGAACACCGATTGATGTATTCATATGAAATTTAAATGGCTTGAAGTACAAATTACTTTCAACATTTCAAATTTTAATTTAAATATATCCATTGGTTAATGAAAAAACTTTAATTGTATCTGACGGCCCTGGTAACACATCTCTTTTGCTGACTGTACATACATGCCCTAAATGATTCTTTGCCTGGTTTTAGTACGCAAACCGCTAGAAAGATAATTTTTGTCCTATTAATAAATCTTTAATAACTACGTAGTTTAGTTGAACCAGTTTTCAAATCCGACATGTATAATGCTTATAGGGAAACTGTAAATAATATATTTCCTACATAAATAATATTCTCTGCTCATTTCCATAGACTATAACATGGCAGGTTTAATACAAGTTATAGTTTTATTACTAAGAAGGTTTAACTTAAGTATATTTTCCTTAACGAGTCTGTTCGATATTCAAAATAGAGTTGCGGATCTATTCTGTAGAAATCTTAAGCGGTGAATTTTTGTTAAGTGAGGTTTAGCAGACCTCTAAAAATACTTCTTTTAAACATATAAATGTGATGTTTGCATGTGAAAGTATACACCCATCTGTTGTGCTTTAAGGATTTACACACAGAAATTTGGAATGAATGGTAGACGATACTGACTGTCAGACTGAAAATGCATGAGTGTATAAAATATATGTTTCAATAGAATAAATTATCTTCAGCCATACTATTTAAAAAAAAAAAACCTTAACGGAACCATGCTACTTTTGAAAATAGTTAAACTATCGTCAGCCCCCATGTAGTACAACTCGTGGTTATTTGGCTACTATGGACTCCTTGCTAGTCATTGACACCCAGGGGTTGACAATGACTACTTTTAAAAACAATGATGCTTATCTATGGCACGACTACTCACTTCAAACACAGCTAAAACCGCGGGAGACATTACAGAATAACACTGCAGTTCTTTATTTAAACCTATCCGTCATCGCTAACACGTGCATTTTCATACGCTTTTAATTCGGTTAGTTTATCGCGACACCAAGGGCACAGTGTCACAGTCACGGTCAACTTGGTCAACCTGAAATAACCTCCAGCGCCTAGACTTCATAAACAGGTAGAATTAGCTGAGGTCACCTTCCATTATCGAAAGAAACAATATGCCAATTAAAACATTGATGCCGAGATAATATACGTTACTAGGTTTTTGCCGCAGGTTTGCCCGTGTGGATGTCCAAACTGCCTACATCTATTTTAGCCCTTTAGGGTTAAAGGTCCAAAAATCCTTTTTTAGTGGACGCCTACTCTTCACAAAGAACATAGTCTTCAAGTTTCATGTCAACTTCAACTCTTAATGTTTAGTGCCCTGATATATCATCAATCTGTCTGTCAGTCAGTATACCATTTTATATTGAGAAGTAATGTAACTCAAAAACACAAAACAGCAGTTCTGCGTTTATGAGTTGTTCCATGTTGATTGCAAATAGGTACAAATACACTCTGTGTTATACGTAATTAGGTTGATATTAGCTGTTGGCAGAGGTTGGGTGGTTAGCAGAACGCGAATGAAAACGCGAGGCATAGCTGGTCATAAAATAATTATCTTATATACCTATAAAATTCGCGTGTCACAATGTTAGTTACCGTACTCTTCCGAAACGGCTTTACCGATTTTTACCAAATTTTATTATGCATTTCAGTAGGTCTGAGAATCGGCTACTATCTATTTTTCATATCCCTAAGTGATAAGGGTTGTTCACCCTTAACATTTTTAACGTGGGTGAAACCGCGGGAGGGAGCTAGTTTTATTATATAATTGTCTACTGAAGCTATTAAATCGTAAAGGACTACTATTGTCTTACAGTGGTCGTACTAAGGAGATACCGTCAGCATTGTGTTTGCTAATGAGACCGTTATCCATCCATCAATAGATGTAAGTAGATAAAGCGACGTAATCATAGAACTATTTCCCGATACGACCGAGCTTACTATCTCAGTCTGATCATCTCACGAAGATGGCACATACAATTAGTAAAGTTTTCTAATTAACGAAACCTCTCGCGGTCTGCGCTGGATCAATGCAAGTTCTAACTAAGGTACCTATACCCTAACAACTTTGGATAAGCTTTGAACAAGTCGAAATCTTAATACTCATCTTAATATAGCTAAAATTGACGATGTTCACGAACATGATAAATTGAAAGACTTTTTCTATTTGACAACGTAATCAGCAATAACCCTGCAGTTTTTTTTCCATTTAACGTCTTTATTTACTGCTCTAGTCCCGTTAGTTGTGGCGTGATCATGTGATGCTATATAGCCTTTATCATTCTTCAATAAATGGGCGTATAACATATAAGAATTTCTCAAAATCGGGTCAATGAGTGCTTCGCCTAAATTAATTAAATAGTCCACGAAGTGTGATGACGTAATTCTGTAACCTATATCTATGTCTCGTTAAACATTTACACCACATGGCTTGGTATTGCATACAATATTACTGACAACGCAGCACCAAAAAGTAGGTTAGTAATCATTGGTGCAGTCTAACATACTCTGTGCATTCTAGTTAAATAAGAGGGTTATACCTACTTTTTTTAGTATTAGTAGATGAATCATTATTGGGATGTAGTCTAAGTCCAGATTTAAGCGGTTATTGTTTAATTTATTTTTGTTATTTTTCATCTGAATACACCGACAGTTATAAAAATTATACTGCTGAAATAAGTCAACTAGGAGTGATGACAATATTCAAGACTATCATTGATCAAATCAATTGGTGCTCTAGTCGTATAAATGTCATGTTAAAGTAAAAAAGGCATCTTAAAAGTCTTAGATAACAACTAATTGAGCTTTATGGCGAGGTGGTTACTAAGTAATAAAACTTTTTTTTAAATCGTATGACAGCCGTAAGGGATGCTTTGAATTGCTTTGTGTTATTTCATCCCAAACCTAAAAACGTGATGTTTTAATTGCCTCTATTTTTTGATAGGTGTCGTTGTATTACTACTGTCATGTAGATATATAGATAATCCGATGTGACTAAGTTACTCATATATAAGTACATTGCAATCAAGACCATTGAAATTTTGATCTCATTCCAAGTTATTATAAGATTTAAAAGTAACTTATTTATCGATATACCTACTTGGTAGAAGCTGAAGTGGATATCGATGTTCCCAATAGAGGTAAATACAAAACCTCCATACCGTCTTGTAGACATTTAAATGCTTTCCTGATACCTGCAATGTCATGATGGCATGGTACTGATAACTTGGTTTAGCTAACCAAATGTTGCAGAACACATAGGTACGTCTTACTGGTCAATAACATTCTAGCTATGACTTTATAAGATTGTAGTTGGTTTGAAAGTTCATGCTTCAACACTATGACAGATGCACTGATGGTGTCAACGACCTCTGCGATACAAGAATGCAACATGAGCATACAACTTCTATGTCCCATCTCAAATGAGATTGTGAAACAAACGTCAATAACCTTTGATACCTAAGTAGAGTTACACCAAATAAACGATATCACAAACTCTATTTATTCAAAACGATAAACAGTCACTAGCCGTGATAATGCTCACGCAGTTTGGTGAATGAGGTAATTGTAATGTCACATGACTCAGCCGTGTTTTATGTGTACATAATAAAAATATAACGAATTATGTATGTACAGTACCTCGTTACGATGTCAATCAACACTTCTCCAGTTTGCGTGGACCACACCATAATAAACTATAACACAACACAACACTTCCACCTGCGCAGAACCATCTCACAAACGGATAAGGACCTCAATACACGTTCCCGAATGATAACGCGGCCAAACAAAAAAAACCGGGGGTCCTAAGAAGGTCGAATCTGGTATTTTTTTTTCTGGTAAAAGCTGGCAACGTCGCACGTTTGCCGGACGGACGCGCGTTCAGCTCGCGCGCCGCTCATTGGTTGAATGCGACGGCGGCCATCACTGCGAGTCGCGCGTTCGCCCAATGAAGCCGCGTCCCGCACGCCCCGCCCACATCCTGTCGGCCTGTTGAATGGATTTCGCGGCAGTCGTGCTGCGGATGTCGAACGTGTTGAAAGTGTTCAACGTAACATTAACATAGGATGATTAAAGCTTTCGAGGATGTGTATGGAGTGTCTAGTGACCTCTTGAAGCTAACAAAATAGTAAAATCAACGTAATCGCTACGAACTAAGTAGTGTCGTATTATTTAGGGTAAAAAATAAGTATAACGAAACATAACCTTAAAAATAAATAAGTCGAAAAAAAGGAAGGTGAAAAATTAAGGAAATTTAATTAGTGCGTTACATGTGTTGGCACCGTGTTTCATATTAAAATTGTCGATAATGAAGGTGAAGGGTCTTGGTCCAATGTTTCGGGTGAATAAACGTTACCTTTCCAACGAGAAATCAGTGAAAGCAACAATATATTATGTACCTGAAACAACCAAATCTTAACATTAGAAAAATTAATCGGTAAAATTGAAGAAACAGTGATGTTTTTAAATGGAACAGTAAAACTGACTAACATGTGTGACATACTAATTTTGTGCTATAAGTATGCTTATTTACATACAACAACAGTTTAAAAATCGTAATGCATCAATAAATAAATATAACCTAGAAAAAAGTTTGCCAAAAAGTGCTCAGAAAATAAAATAAAAATTACTTATTAACTACCTAGGTTTATCTGTTTCTAAATAGTTTTCAAATAGTTTTATAAAATATTGTAACTTTTTGCTCTTAAACATTAACATTAGTTTCTACTCCGTTTTTGTGTGCGGTTCTTATAATTAATTGGGCTTCATAGTAATCCTTTAGGATTAGGTACTATCGCATAGCAACATGGTGGCTTTTATCTGAATTCGATATCTTTCTTTATTACTGAGACTTGCAAATCGTTTAGGATGGTACCTATTTTCAACTCAGATTATAAAACAGTAGGCAGATAGACAGCGCGGAACATAACGAGTGCGGCGAACGTCGAGACATGTGTGCGTGACTGCCACGTGACTGCGCTGTAAGAACACGTCGTCTCTGTGTGCGTTCCGGTTGCCAGGATGATGAAAAATTACCCGTAATATTTCATTCTTATCTGTTTATATTAATTAAATTATAAATAATAAAGTGCTTAAGTGTATAACAATATTATAAAGCTAAAAAGTTTGTTTGTTTGAAACTTAAACGCGCTAATTTATTCTCTTATTCACAGAAAAGGACAGCATATAAAATATTAGTTGTCATATTTTTCTGTTCACTGTTTTTTACTATATTTACTTTATGTTGGCGAATCGACTGGTGTACATAATTTTAGTTAGAGACAAAACATTCACTAGTTTTATTAACAAAGACTTTTGACACATACAAGATAAGTACACACACATGATACAAACATACCAACCAAAAAGAAAAAAACACTCGAATTAAATATTCTTGTAGATCGATAATCCTGTGTCCAATACATATTTCCCAACTTAGGGGTAAATTTTTCCACAATAAAATAGCAACACCGACAGATTTCTGTTGAGGTTTTGTGTTCCAAACAAAATAACATCCAAAAAGGCAAACATAACCATATTAATCTATAAAAAGGTACTCCATCTTCTCTCTTTTGATTTAGGGAACAATTTTTGCAATGTTTAAAAACAAAAGACGGCATCATTCTCGAAAATATGAATATTTTCTGTGACATGTTTACGGCGCGACGCTTCGTGCCGTACTGACTCGAGATTGTATTCGCTTTTGGTTTTGTATTTGCTTTGTTGACCTCACTCGCGGTGTTCCGCGCTATCTATCTGCCTTGTGTTTACTAATCTGAGATTTTCAATAAATGGATTTATTTGTTTTTTTTTTTCACGAGTTTTTAGCAACAGGCATGAACCTTGGGACGATTGTCAAAGTAGTAAGTATGACAAAAACATGGGTTTACAAAATACAAATTAAAATCTACGTCAATATTTTGAAGAAAAAAAATTCATCATCAGTATTTTTAGAGGCATATAAAATATTTATAAGTTAGAAGGAGAGTGTAATGATGAGGTAGGTACTACTTTTACGAAAGTTACTACAAACAATTTTGACGAATAAATAGGTACAATAATAGCAATTATTCCTATAAAATGATCAATCTTATTTAATGTCGATAGTATGTACGATACTATTGAGTAGAGCCAAGCTTATCGCAGTCATGGAAGCGTGGAAGATTAGCTAATAGAATTAGGAATAAATACCTAGTCTTGGACGTATATTTTTTATTTATGTATGTGGCTGATGTGATGCTTAGCAACTAGGTAATGTAAGTTTTAAATGCCTTTACATTATATCTATTTAGAATAAAAGTCTTACAGTTTTTATGATAGAAGTGCCAATATTTCCAGAATGTCCAATCAGTTTAATGCAAAGCATCACAATGAAATAGAAAGCTGGCCACAGGCGTAAGCCAGACGTGACGAAATTATAAGAGCTCCCCCTTTACAAAATCAACCAATTGAGCTTTCAATAAACTTGTGATTGAGTTTATCGAAAGCACAATAGTTGTTCACATAGTTTGCGGTAAATAAAAACATATTTGATCGAAAATCATAATTTTTTTCATTGAAACAAATTCACGAAGAAAACGAGAGATTCAGATAACTGGCTTTTCAGGTATAGTCTAAATAAACATGCACGATGTGACATTTAAATCGTGGTCCTCGGCTAAAAATAGTTCAAACGACTAGATCTGATCATAGGTCGACACTAGAGACCACACTGAGTCATGATGTAATATCATGTTAAAGTTAGTTGTGCCTAGCATGACAAATGGATTACCTATGTGGGAAGTTACATCAAAGAAAATGTACATCATAAAGTCCTTAAAATCAGAATCTCTTAATATCGTGTCCACAAAAACAGAGTAGCCGTGTGCTTGTTAATAAGCGCAGTTCCTCTCAACAAAGCCGACTCTGGCAATAGGCCAGAAAATGGTGAGACGAGAACGATAAAACAGGCAATGCATGACCATTTCTATCTTCTACGTGCCCCAAGAATCTGATATTCTCAAAAACGTGCCCTTGAGGGATAAATTCACAATAAATACGAATTAATGTCAAATTAAACTTGCTTTAATCTATTTGGGTTACAATTATAATTATGTATACGTGTAGGTGGTTACAATGTAGGTGTATAGTATCTGTGGAATGCGAGATAACGTGAGCGTCTGGCGAGCGCGGGCGCATGAGGGCGTTGCGCACTAACGCACACACGCGCAAAACGAAAGTGCGCATAACACACACATGTGCATAAATACGTATGCGATGCAAAACAAACTTTTCCTGTTTAAGGCATCGCTCTCAGTAAATGATGTTTTCCTTGCTAGCAGCTATCTGCAATTATGCTGAGCATTTGCATTATTCAATATATATCTGTGGGATTATTGACTGCCGCAAATATGCAAACGGTATGGAGTAAGTTTATTTGCACACTCAATTGATTTGTGCTTCAGGATTCAGGAATCAATAATAATGACCTTATTAAAACAATTGTTCTTTTATACATTTGAATTGTGAAACTTACTTGGGTTTTTGAGCTCCACAGTGGTAAAACGTGATACCTACATACTTATCAGCAGAACTAAATTAGTATGTTACATACGAAAACATGTCATAAATACTTTAATGCGGCTTTTATGCGACAAGTTGCTGCATCCAAGATCTTTCTACGACTTTTATATCGCTTTACGAAAAATTTTCATTATCCGTTTAAATAGCAGTTTTAAATTAATTGGTTGGGTGTGGCAAACCTGATACTATAAAAGTTTACTAAGTTTTTGGGATTAAAATAACCACTACATGGAATTCAAAAGCTGTGAAGTTATGCCTTTTCTCTTGATGTGAATTCTGCATTGAATTTTTTGCATCGAAATTTTTTTTTGAACCAGCGGAATCTAGATCTAAATAGCATCCGAAAAATCATTGAAATAAAGTAATTCAGACGTTCGGCTGTACAAATAACGGTCGAAATGAAACCAGCAGGGCTCGCAAGGTCGGCCCTATTACTGGAGGGTTCGCGATTAATTGCGATGGAAGGGCGCGTCCTCTGAGGGCGACCGTTGCCTAGCAACCAGTGTTGCCATCCAATGATTTAGGGTAGGGCTTTTATGCGGACCCAACGTGGTGTGGGCGCGACTTTTTATTCATTCCTACCTACTTATCAAATATTTTAAATACCTACGCCTAATAATACGCGATTCAAACCGGTATCTAAGTGTTTTGTGATTCTTATTTAAATAGTATACATGTAAATTTTTATATCGATCGCCTAATCAGTATATTGTAAGTGTAAGTACTAGGTATATACTTACTAGTATAAAAAATGAATGTAAGTATTACTGGTAGGTACGTCATTTGAAGTAGGTAGGTAGAGATTTTGGATACTAGTTAGATACTGCGTTTGAAAACAAATAAAAGTAAATGACCGGGTAAGTACTAAGAGCGGACCCGGGATTATAAGGGTCCGTTCACAACTTCACACAGACCGGCTCGGAGAGGAGAGCAGATTGTTATCACGTTGAAAACTGAGTTTTTAGTATTTGAAGTAAGGTCCAATTTTGTATGTGCACGGCTTTTGGCATTAAGAATGCTTGAAGGCGCTTGGTGTGAAATAATAAGAGGAGCTGACGGGCTCCGATCGCGTACTTTTTCTCGATCGTGCAGCCGTTTGGCTCCGATTGCATGCTCTTTAACGCTCGCGCAGCCGATCGGCTCCGACTTCGTGCTCTTTCTCGCTCGCGCAACCGAGCGAAAACTTGGACTGTGTGGAATACTGGTACTGCCTTTGTAGTGTACACGCGGCTCCGAGCGCATCCGGCCGGCCGCAAATGTGCGCCGCGCCGATGCTCTCCGAGCCGGTCTGTATGAACGGACCCTAAGTTTATAACTCTCCCACCCACTAGCCGCAGTCTAGGCTAGGTTATTCACTGAAAATTTGATAATCGAAATACAGACCGCGCAAAAGTTTGCCTAGCAAAAATTGATCAAAATGATGCGTCATGCATGTTATGAGATGAGCCAGACACATTGTGTAATCATACCTACTTACCTAACCATACTAACCTAACCAAGACAAGTAGGTGCCTTACAATTTTTATTCAACCCTCAACCCAGTCACGATCCCAAACACGTGCGATACCTACCTATACTACACCAACAAGGTAAAACTCAGCGGGGTACAAGAACAGCTGATTCTGTTTCACGGGAATTGCCTCAAGGTCCCGGGAAGACGCACCCCGGCTCCCCGGGAGAAATCTAATTTAGCACCCCGGTACCCCGCGCCCCGCCCCGCGCGCCCGCCCGTCTCGCTCTAAACCGAGACTCGGAGACCGGAGAGTTGGTCGACAAACTTTTATTCATAGAAATCAATGTTTATGACCGCTGTGTTGGTATACCGCCTACTTGGAGAATCGCAGTTCATCGTGGTTGAGTGTGTAGTAGGTACTTATCCTAAATTACAGGTACAAAATAGAAAAACTAAGTAGGTACTTAAGTACAAATAAAATTACTGTCCCACTGCTGCAGGGCAAAGGTCTCTTCTCATACAGAGAAGGCACGAGCATTGATCACCACGCTTGCTCAAGGCGGATTGGCGATTTCGGACTCATATTAACTACAAGTCCAGGTTTCCTCACGATGTTTTCCTTCACCGATGTCTAAGATGCATTTTAGAAAGTACATAATTATGAATTGAAAAAGTCACATTGGTACCTACTTGCTCGGATTTGAACCCACAACCTCTTGTATGAGAGGCGGGCGCCTTAACCATTAGGCCATCACCTCATTACGAAGTACAAATACATAATAAAAACCTTAACGTACCTAAGTACAACGCTAAAACTTATTACATTACTTATAGATAATTATTATTTTTTATCCTATCTCATATACTTAAATCTTATAAACAAAAAAATGTGAATCCCATAGGCACTAGGTCACAGCGTGATATTATGTAGTTATTCTGATGTATACCTAACTGTATAAGCTATATGTCTTATGTAGTCAGTTATCACGGTAGTGAAGTTTCATCCAAAATCGTTCAGAAGTTTTTTGTGAGAAAAAGTAACAAACATCCAAACACACACACATAAACAAACTTCCACATTAATTTGTAATATTACCTAGTAGGAAGTAGGAATGTTTCTCTTTTACGCAAAGGCTACTAAAACTATTTTGCTGGAACTCTGCTCGAGAGCGGAGCAGTTACCAGTGTTACCACCAAACGCGGACGAAGCGTAGCTTATTAATGAAGATTTATAAAAACTACTTTGTTTATTGTTTATAAAAATAAAGGCCATAATTATTATAAAAAAATATACCTACCTATATGTTTTACAATGTCTCATACTGACTGTCATTCGCGATGTGTAACCGTACCGTTTTTTCTCCAAAATTCCTTACACAGTGGTTATTTTGTGGAACAAGTGTAGAAAAAATAGAAGTGCTCTAGTTGCAGTTATTATGACGATAGCTATCACATTCAAATTCTAAACAAAATCGTAAAATTCTCATAAAACTAATAACATCCGTCCATCATATGTAACTGAGTCAGCCCAGCCGACTTTTATTGTTATTTTCCTCTGTAGATTTCGTATAGTCTAACTAAATCAAAAACTGTGCTAAGGGATGGCTGAAGAGAAGAAGTGACTGCATTCGTATACACAGCCGCGTCAACTGGACTCGCCGACAAACAACACAAAACCCCTTGATAACAGATAACTCAACGATTGTTGCTTGATAAAAATACGCACGAGCGAACGTTGCCGCTCTGCAACAACCCACCCACCAGTGCGACGTTGCCGTGTCTCCACGCCGGCGGCCATTTGCAATTCAGATGAGTACTAGTCAGTTGTTAACTTGTTACGCCACAGTCACACACTCTCAAAATAAAAACAATGTTTTAGTAATAAATTATGGCGCATCTAATATCTGCTGCTAATATACTTAATCAGTCTCGCGTCATTGCAGTCTTGTGTGTTTGACTTATGAAATGTACTTACCTAATTAATTCCCTAGGTAGGTACCTACTCGTAATCTTTTTCGCACAAGTCAGTCAGCACGACACATTTTTTTTTGCTCATGAGACAATCGACATTGATAAAAAATACTTAGATTAAGTTCGATTAATATAACATTGGAGATTGAAAAGGATGTTTGTTTTTTGTAGTTCGAAGTATTTGTACAAAATCTAGCTTTGTACCTATGTAAGCAATTATCTGAAGTCACCTGCTTGTGCACGAACTAATTTAGTCATAAAACAAGCGCGAGGCGGCGTCAAAACGACCGCACTGGACAACATTTTAGATCTCGATATTATTTTTGCTTGCCGCATCTAATTATTACATTTTTGATAGTTTTTCCACCGAACGAAATAAACTGTTTACCTCCCCTCCCCGAGCCCACCGAGGAGCGAGGATCGCATTTTGTTTTGTTCACGACGCAGACGTCATCCGACCGCCGCGTCGTCGAAAAGTTTACGCGCGACGCTCAAAGCATTTTTTGAATTTCAAGATAATAGTGTTTGTTTTTAGTAAAAATGTCTCACCAGCCGCTACCCGATGGTCCAATACTACCGAAAATAAAAGACGAAGATCCAGAAAGTTATACAGAGCTCAGTGACCAAGGGTCAGAAGTTTCCGACTGTCTTCAAGGTCCAGAGCCCAAGTAACACAGAAAGCATTTTAACAAACGAAAATTAAACTTATGTAAAACTTAAGGCCCGTATAAACTTTTATATAAGTTCACCAAGCATCTTGACGCTTTATATTGGCATTTTAAAACCGTTTAGATGCTTTATACTGTGTAACGGTTGGATAATGGTATATCAAAATGCTTTTGTGAAGCCTTTAGTTTCAGTGCAGCAAACCACAATGCTGTTGTACAGCTTTCAGCTGTTTTTAGTGCATTTGGATTTACAGTAGCATTTTTAAGTAGTAAATAAATGCTGAATGTTGTTTAATAGCATAAATATGAACCATTATAATGCCACGAAAATCCTCTATACAACTTTTAGCTGTTTTTAATGCCTTAGGGTCTACACTAGCATTTTAAAGTAGAAAGATTATCTTAATGCTGGTTAAGGGCATAAACTTGTATCATTATAATGCACCGAAATTCGTTAAACGGCTTTGAGCTGTATTTAGTGCCTTTAGTTGTGTAATAGCACATCTAAGTGCTAAGTAAAAGCCTACTGCTGCTGAACAGCATGAACGTAAACCTATGTAATGCTTGTATTTTTAAAGATCAACTGAGTGCTGTTGTACTGCTAACAGCTCTTTAAACAAATGCAAGTGAGTTATTGAAATGTGTAAAGCTGTATATACATTCAATTTACTGCATTCGTAAAACCATTTGTCGACATCTGTGTGTATTGCGTAACCGTGTGTTTAGCATATGTTTATAATAAAGCTGGTCAAGTGCGAGTCGGACTCGCGTAACAAGGGTTCCGTAAAATGGACACCTACATTCATCAACAATATTTGAAAAAAAAAAGTGTTTTTCCTTTACTTGTGCTACATGACATTGCCGATCAACTGATGAGGCCTAAGTTATTGAGATTTGTCACAAATCTACAGGGTGAATAATTATATCTGTATTCTGTTATGTTTGTCTGTTTTTATACCTAACTTTGGATATTGAAAAATATATTATCTTCAATATCCATCCATACGGATTTAAGTTGTACAAAATATTTGAAATGGGTTTTATTGTTTTACTCAAAGATCCCCAAAATTCCTTTTAAGAAATGGCACCAATTCAGTCTACATCAAGTCTACTGGTATATCGGTGAACTCATTTAGGACTACTTTATAGTCAATGGCACTACAGTGGTTCATCAAAAGTCTTTTCTCTGGCCTCTGACCTTAATAATTGTACATGTGTGAGTATTTATACTGCTGGCGGCATTAAGTAGCCTTTTTAAACGCTCACCGGGCTGCAATGGGCTGCCACCATTTTGTAAATATTTTATAACCTAAAAATATTATCCTTCTAACCTATTTATAAAAGTAATAGACCTATATAATAATGATTAACTTAATCCAACACTTCCCAACCAATACTGTTATGTAAATTATGCAAAATTCGTTCTATATAATTGACTTTCTCGAATACACAATTGTTTTGGTTATTTCACACAATAACATTTTATATCAAAATCACAAAATATCAAAGGCGCGTGAAAATTTTCAACGAAACTTATATAGATATTTACAGTAGACTACATTGCGCAGTAATATTTGATGGTATGAAATAAAAAAAGAGTCAAAACCTAACCCAGTATAATAAATTTTGTTTGAAAATGGTGTCAAGCACTGAGTTTTGACGTCTTCGTTCATATTATATTGCAAGTCAAAGTAGATAAATTGCAACGACGCGACGTTCAGTGTATTATAACAATTAGTACCGTGGCATTAGATACGTTTTTACAATGATGTAGGGTTCTAACTGTGAACCCTTATATAGCTCCGATCATTCTTTTGCTACATTCTAATGCTGGTATAATGCTTTTGTAATGTAATTAGCATTTTCATTATCAATGTAAGTGCTGGTGTAATGCTTCTGTAATGTGATTGGCAACTTCGTTGACCGTAATAATGCTTATTTAATGCGACTGGTACCTACTTTGACCACGATAATGCTTCTTTAATGCGACTGGTACTTTCTTTGACCACAATAATGCTAATATAATGCGCCTGTAATGCGATTAAATAGCTATTGTGAACCTATTAAGGATCTTAAGCCGTATAATTTGTGCCCAAATAAGCATTACAGTAGCTATATAAACGTTTGTAATGCTACTATAGAACTGAATCAAAATGCGAAAACGATTCAGAAATGCTGTAAGCCGGCCGTTATAATGCTTTGATGTGTTACTTGGGAGGAAACTCTATCATCTGAAGAATCAACCAGGTCAGATTCAGATGATGATTGTTTTTATTCGTATTATAAAGGCGAACATTTTACAGGACGTGATAAAATAACAAAGTGGAAAAGATTTAAAATTTGTCTCCAAGTTCAAAATATTTTGACGGAAGGTTCGGGTACTCGTGGAAACGGAATTGGGGTGACAACGTTGATACAAGCCTGGAATTTATTTATTACTGAGGATATAATTAGAAAAGTGGTCTTACACACCAATGAATTTATACAAAAAAAAGAGGCAGCTTATAGTAGACCCCGTGACTGCAAACCGACTGACGCTGAAGAAATTCGAGCATTATTCGGGTTACTTTATATCGCCGGCACCTTGCGAATGGCACATGGGAATTTAGAAGATTTGTATGCAACTGATGGCACAGGTGTACCAATTTTTCCCACTACAATGCCACTAAAAAGAATCAAATTTCTACTAAATTCGTTGCGATTTGATGACGCAACCACCCGAGAATCTCGCCGTACACTGGATAAAGCTGCACCAATAAGGGATATCTTCGTAATGTTTACACAAGCCTGCCTGTTACCTTATTCTGTGGGACAAAATGTTGTTATAGACGAGATGATCACAGGTTTTCGAGGAAAATGCCCCTTCAGACAATATATAAAATCTAATCCCGATAATTATGGAATAAAATTTTATTCGCTAGTAGACGCTACCACGTTTTATGTACTCAATATTGAACTCTATGCCGGCGAACAGCCAGAAGGTCCGTACCAGTTGAGTAACGCTCCAGCAGACGTCGTGAAGAGACTGATTACACCAATTTCTGGTACAGGACGAAACCTCACAATCAGTGATAGGTACAACAGTGTTTCTTTGGTGTATGAGTTAGCCCAGAATAATAAGATTTCTGTCGTGGGTACCATTCGGAAAGACGATAAAGAAATACCTCCTTGTTTTACAGATAAAGAGAGACCCAAATATTCGAGTCAATTTGGATGTTCTGACAGGGCTTTGGTGGTGTCGTACGTGCCCAAAGAAAGAAAATCTGTAATATTAATATCATCCCGCCATACTGTTCCTGAAATTGATCAAAGTACGAATGAAAAGCGTAAGCCAAGCATTTTAACTTTTTATGATAAAACTGAAGGAGTAGTCAATGAAGTAGATAAACAAGTGAAAATGTATTCGACGTCAAGGAAAAATAATAGATGGCCATTGACTCTCTTCTTTCGTCTTCTAGATATTGCTGGTATAAATGCCTTGGTAATACTGAGAGCAAATGGAGTAGTTATAGAGGAAAGACGAAAATATTTACGTGAATTAGGCATTGAACTGACAAAAGAGTACGTTCAAAGAAGGGCTACGATAGAGAACCTACCGAAAAAGCTTAAGAGGAACATAAGAGAGCATTTGAATATGAGTGACCAAGATCCTGGTGACGAGCCTAGTAGTAATTCCATCACATGTAGAGGAAGCTGCAAAATATGCCCAGCAAAAAAAAGGAGGCAATCGAAGACGCAATGCACATCATGTAAGAGAAATATTTGCAGAACACACACTACATTCATTTGCAAAGAATGTTATTTAAACAAAGATACTGGCTCTGACGAAAATTAAACTGAAAATTGATGATACATAATTTTGAATTGAATGTGCTGATCTCATGGAGGATGTCAATTACTTAGTATCATTTTATATTAAAGCTAAAAAAATATCTTAATAAATAATAGCTTGCTAATCAAACGAAATAAAACGTGTTCAATTCTGAGTACTTTTTGTTAAGAAATGTTTCCTAACATATTGATTATGTATTGTAATAGAGAAAATAAATAATTTTTATTTCACTTTGGCTTTTAATTACCCAAAAATATCCCATAGTTATTTAAGCTCGTGCGACCACTGCCGTGATCACACGCCTACTTGAAGCAAACAGTCTTAAAAATACATTTTCACTATTTTAGACTGCTCTTGCCCGCAACATTCACTCAAATTTCAGCACAGCTAGTGTACCATTTTTTGTTTATCATGTTGGGAGCATGACAGTGCAAGGCCAAGTTCTTGATACACAGAAACTATAGTATATAGGTATTTAAGTTTCATGTATATAATTATAATATATCAAGCACTTGCTTAGTTGGTGCATGTCATACAAGTCGGGACAGTCAGATCAGGTTTCCGTCCAACGGAGGTAGGTATAGACTTTCACGAAGCCATGCGAAATTCACACATACTCGCAATATTTTCATGAATACAAGTTGAATAGGTAGTATAGTAACTTTGCTTATCTTGTGATTTAATTGCTGAGAATTCCTTTCCTACGCTAGAAAAAATAATTAATTAATGTAATAATATCGTATAAGACGATTGAATTTTAAATTCAAAGCTCAAGGCACAAGCAACATAAAAATATCTGTACCTACAAGCAGTACTGCCAGTAAAAAATAAGAAAAGCAAAAAAGATGTTGGAAAGGTTTGTACCGAAGTATACTTTCATTTCTTTCCTTGGCAAAGAAGGCCAATTTAAAAAGGCAGACTCGGTTAAAATGAATGAAACGGAAATATTGTAAGAGACCATGGCATAGTAAGCCGCATGGTGGATATGTGCCAGGAATAAGTGCTTTAGTTATTTGTTATAAACATGGAGCCTCTGCCAACACTCGATTTGAACTGATCTATAAATATTTTGGCAAAAAGCCGCAGTAACTGAAATAAACATTGTTATATACTTACCTAGTACTATTATTACGGACTGACGGTCCTTACGGGGGTGGTGCTAATGAAGCACTTATGTGTGAAGTCTTTATTTCAGAAATACATACTCAAAAGAAATAAACACTTACGTATGTAAACTCTTCAGACTTGGTCTTCCCTGTTGGACTGGTTAAAGTTGGATTAATATTTTAAGACCTCTTCATGAAAAAAGCTTCCTAGAGCCTATGTAACCTGGAGGGTCGCATTTTCGCTATTCAAATAAACAAGCTCTATCGGTAAAAGATATATTTTTTTACTTGGTTTTGGCTGTGATTCTGATTACGCCCATGTAATATTATATCGGCTTGTGTGCAATACAGGCGAAGTCGCCGATTAAAACGTAGCCTAGGCGTGTCAAATTTAATTACGTCTGACTCAGTGGTTTGGCGTGATAAGGCAACAAATCAATAGTTACTCTCGCATTTATAATGTAAGAATGAATTCTCAAAGTCAAATAGAACATAAAGCACCTGAGATCTGCCTAGAAAGATTTCGTTTCACTCCGTTGAGTGAGGAACAACTGCAAACTCTGTATTAAGTAATAATATGATAAGACATTAGCGCGTGTGTTGCAAGCCTGCAAAGCCATCATTTTAGGCTAATAGCCTGGAATCAACGCAAAAATACCGCAATATGTGAATAAATTTCACCCCAAGCGCAAGCGTGGCCAGGGATATTTAGATTTGCGTCATAAATTGCTACCAGTGGGTACTTTAGCTTTATTAAGATTTTATGCTCGCTCTCGCATAGTTGTATCGTGTATCAGCACAAGTGGGCAATGAAATAAGGTGCGTTGGGGTAACACCGGACGGTTTTTCGAATAGTTGCAAGGATGTTGCAAAAACTTTTTTTTCTCAATTTTGGTTAACACCACGCTCTTGAGAAATGGTGGAAATTGATAATGAATAATCACAGTGTAATTTAAATATTAATTTATTTATTAAAACACAATAGTTTTTGTTTGGGAAGCCTGTAAAATCAGGAAACAATTTTTGAAAGTGTAATGACGATTTCGCCGTCAAGGGGCAAGTTCGGACAGCAATTTAATACTACTTCTATTGCTAGGAGCATAAGATGTATGAAAAGAATGCATCCGTTCTTTTCTCTTCTTTTATATGACATCAACAAAATCTTCAAAATACTACAAACAAATATGTTCCAAATGATTTCTTTTTTTTTGGTTTATTCTGTCCGTTCTTACCCCACAAATCAAATTTAGGAGATATTGTGGTTCTCAAAGTTTGTTTTATCCACAAGCATATACCAAAAAATTTTTGCGTATGATGAAGCATCATTTAACTTTTCAATGACCAAGCTACAGCCGGCATTCGCGCCGCTTTCTGTTGTGTCTTGAATCACGTGTGTTCGAAGGTTTAAATTAAAATCGGAATTCCACTATACCTTTTGCAGAGAGATAAAAGGTGACAGGAACAAAATTATGTTTTTTAAGAAACAGTTTTTTTATGAGAATTCTAAGTCCCCAAATAATGAAACAAATGTGTAAAACGGTAAAAAAAATGTGTAATAGTAATGAAGTATGCAAAAATCACAAACACAGAATTAAATTTATAAAATCTATTTAGGTACCTACTTAAAAAAACCATTAAAACCAAGCAAATAATAAGAAAATACAAATTTTCACTTTTTAGGAACATTTTACTACAAATCATGGAATATCATAAATGCAATTTGTATCAAAGCAGTATTGACCGCTATCAGGGATGTTCATGCGAAGTCGCCGCCGGCAATTCGGCAACCTTTACGTGGCATCTGCAAGTGAATTGTTGATGTTATTATGTATCTAAAATATGACCACTGACGCAAACCCGTCAGTGATCATAGCACGTATGCACCAATTCCTCCCTCCTGCTACCGGTGTAGCAGGAGGGAGGAATTGGTGATGACGAAGTCATTCAATGATTCCTACCCCAAAAAAGCATACTTACATTAATTTAAGCCCTATATTGAAGCAACAACGAACACAAATATTTAAAATTAAAATCATGTGTAATAAAAGTTTGACAACCACTGCCAATTTTGAAAAGGGTTAAGATCGGCTATTTTTGTCCGATCTTCACTCAAGACGGGTAACACCGGATTTCAGTCTATAGAGGTAGTAGACGTTTCTGGATTAGTTTCATTAGGTTATTACTGCTTAAAACTTAGTATTTGGACAAAATAATAGCAAAATAAGCTATACTTTTGCTAATATATGCAAATAAAAATGATGGTGTAAGACCGGACGGACAAATATTTTGCAAAACTTACCTTGTTTTACTTTTTGCCTTTTATTACACGTCCAAATTGCCGGAGAGACTGGCGGTCACTGCAGGGCGGGGCGGAACAAAATAACGTTTTACGCAATGTGGCTAGCATTAAAAAATATAGCCAAATAAGTGAAATATTTGATTCCTACGTTCTTACCCCAGCGCCGATCTTACCCCAACGCACCTTAGTATGTCGTGACGCCGAAAAAAATACTGAAGGTATGATCATTATGATGTCCTTCTTTTCCAAGAAGGACATAACACGACATAAGATTTTTGCGATTTTTGGGATGTTTTACCATAAGGAAAAAATCCATCCATTTCATATTCATATTCATTTATTTGCAATAGGAATTTCTAAAGTAAAACCGGGATTTTTTCGACATAAGGCTGATCTTTTCGATATGAGAAGAAAATAAGTATAGCACAGATCTACTAAAAGATATTGCGACGGACACCCAGGATTCCGAGACTCATCGAGAGAGTTGGTGAATGGATTTTTGGAATGGACATAAACCCTTCCGCTGACACAAATAGGAATAATCTGGCTAAAAACGGGTTTAGAGCAGCTAGCGTCCTATGTTAGGTAAGGACGAAAGGATTTAGAGCGGAGATAAAACGGGTCGAAGGGGTACGGAAATCGCGCAATCAACGAAATTCCGGGCCATTAACACTGCGACACTGCGATTGGTCCCAATTCTCGAAAACCCGGCTAGATTAGAGCTCAGAGCTAGAAATACTCTGGAAACAAGTTTCCAATAATGGTTAGGTGAATGTCTGTCTGTAGATATCCATCATCAGTAAGGTAGGTAGAACGAAGAGGCTGTAGAAAACGGTTTAAAAAAAATACAAAGCTTTGGTCAACTGCAATAATACTGCAGCCGTGAATGGCTGTTTAATGGAAACGGAGGCTAATGAGGGCTCTTTCTTAACTTATAATAAGGTCTACTCTAACAATTAGGTACCTACTTTGAGATTTAATCAAGAGACACATCACAATCACCTGTTATGCAATGTTAAAAAGTACCTACCTTATTTACTCTTATCGATAAACTTGGCTATGCACTTGAACTGTAGAACGAACGCCCATGATTGTAGGTAGGTATATAATTATATTTTTTTCTCAAATAGCACCACACCTAAAACGCACTTAATCACATTAACATAATGCGTTCTGACATTCGCATGTAAGTTTTGTGAATTCATTAAAAGTTTGATGTTGCTACACACTAATTGAATGAATGGTATTTTACGGTTTATACCGCGCTGAACGGCAACGACGCGTGGCGCCCGCCCGCACCGTGCGAGCTGGCATCGTGGCGCCTCGTATCCGTCAGAGCGGCAACGTGCGCCACAGAACGGCAACGTCTCGCACTGATTCAGCAGTTAACATTCAACGGAGATAGCATCGATTTCTATAGAAGTTGTTGTTTTAATTTCAAGGGAATTGAAGGTTACAGATATTGATAGTTGAATAATCGATGTAATCTATAGTGAGAGTGCTATGTCTACTAGATCTGAAACTGATACAAGTTCCTATGTCATATCAATTTTTTTGTTTTTTTTTACTCGTAGGATTGGCTAATACAGCTAGACAGCTAGCTTATAACTGTTAAGTACCTACCTATGAAAGCGGTATGAGTTTTGGCGTAAACTCTACTAGTATCACGTAGGCACCGATTTAGCTATTTTGACACTTCGGTCTAAAATTCTAGATTTACACTGCATGCGCTTTGGACAGGATAAACAAAATTATTATGAGTTTCCTACCGCCAACCGCCATGCCTGCCGCTTATAAAACGATCATTTACATTTCGCTTTAGAAAAAAACTTTTTCCAAAAAAAAGATAACCGACTTCAAAAACTAAAAGCTCAAAAATAACTATTTCGGAAGTCGGTGGCTTCTCTTCTGCCGGTCGAATTGTGTTGCCTTGCCACCACCGACTTCCAAAATAGTTATTTTTGAGCTTTTAGTTTTTGAAGTCGGTTATCTTTTTTTTGGAAAAAGTTTTTTATTTTTTATATTTTAGTTAGAGTCCCAACTACGTTTTAGAGTAACTTTAAAAAAAACGTACGTTTATCTATAAAAATTGAGGAGTTCCCTCGATTTCGGCATGATACCATCATCAGATCCTGGACCTGATGACAATGGGACCATTTAGGAAGTTGGCAAACGAAGAAGATATGCGCGAACAAACATAAAAAAAAAATACAAACATCCGAATTGAGAACATCCTCCTTTTTTTAGAAGTCGGTTAAAAAAAATACAAACATCCGAAATTGAGAACCTCCTCCTTTTTTTAGAAGTCGGTTAAAAAAATACTAGGTACCTATGTAATACATTAGAATAAAAACAGTTTCCATTTCAACATAAATAACCGGTTTTGTTATCGCCATATACATAAATGACCTTTTTTCTTTTCTTTAAGCCAATATTGTTCTCAGTATGATGAATGAGTCTGGCAGGATTTCATTTAATTGTTTGACCAATAATCTGACGATGTGTTATTGCGTATTGTCTAAATTATAACATTTTACGGAACCGATATCTTAGCAATTAAATTACTTAATTATTGTTGAAATTGTAGTGTCTTTTTTGTCCATCTCATCTTGCTTATTTTTTGGCCCACTAAGCGTTTAGTAGTCGTTATTCTGAATGAAAATTTTACATAAAATTTAAAGCTACGACGCGAGTACGCGACGACGTCATCTTATACTACGTTGTGAAATACTTACATACCTAACTATAAGGTTTTTTTAAAAGATATGAAAATTTATTTAAATTCCGTCATTCATTTATTAGATTACCTTTTTCGTGGAACCGTAAGCCATCCATACTAATATTATAAATGGGAAAGTGTGTCTGTCTGTCTGTCTGTCTGTCTGTCTGTTTGTCTTTCTTTCACGGCAAAACGGAGCGACGGATTGACGTGATTTTTTAAGTGGAGATAGTTGAAGGGATGGAGAGTAACATAGGCTAGGTACTTTTTCTCTCTTTCTAACGCGAGCGAAGCCGCGGGCAGAAGCTAGTAGATTTATAAGACGTCATATAAATCTATGCCGTAAGCAATCTTTACTATGATATTTTTTTTTACACGACACCTTTTTTTTTGCGGTGGAGTTAAGTACCTACTTATTTTGTTCTTTGTCACTGAAAAACTTGTAAAGAGAAGGGGTTAGTTTGGTACCTACCTATTTAGATTAGCACAGCATGGTATTACGAATACGAGTGCCGTAATACCATGCTGTGCACCTACCATGCTTAAAATATATTAATGAGATGTCGTATTTCGAACTAGATACCTACCTGTGATCCGTGCCTGCCCAGCTTCTTACAACTATGTTGGCTTACAGTATAACTGGGCCCAGTACTAGGTACTTACCTATTTACCAGTTTCAACTGAATCTCTTTGTGATCATATTGCCTAGAATATGTTGCAAAATAGCGAATTTCTCAACAAGTACGGGTAAGCTTGATTGCTTATTTCATTTGCATGTCCCTTGGTAATTGAATTAGCATCGAATGTTCATCCTAGTTGCCGAGAGATGTAGAGTAACTAACAGCTATATGTATACTAGGCACATAGGTACCTACGTAGGCAGACATTCTAACCCATCAAGGTCATTGCCGTTTGCCAAGTAAACACATCTTCAAGACAACATTTTTGGGCGTGCGTAGAAAAAGTCATAAAATTGATTAATGATGTGTATATTTTTGATAGAGACAGATAAAAACATCCAATAGCAAAAAAATAACAGGTAAGTAATTACATTGTGGAATGCCTGCTTACGTTTTGGCGGAGATTATTTCTTTTTTTTTTTCATTCATGAAAATGTTCTAAACTTAACCACTTTATGGAAAAACAAAGACAACTACTTATTTCATGAAATAGTCTGGTGGAACTTTTCATGAAATTTTCAATTTACAGATGTGGTCAGCTACAGATGCATTAGAAAAAGACAATAGCGCACCCACTTTAAAGTAGACATTAGGTTCACTAATTTAATAACGTAAATTCTTAGCGCCTTACTAATAAACGCTGCATAAAGTTATGACTGGTTTATACGTCAAAAAATGTATGGTTACACAGGCTTTATTCATTGCATAACTTTACACAGTGGTGATTATTAGTAAGGGCATTAATGTACTAAACTTGCGTGCATCGAAGTAGAATGTAGTAAAAGCCTCTTAATTCATTATCTGTAACGAAATGCATTTTTGCAACAGTATTCTTTAAAGAGAAACTTTCTATTTAGAGAGCTTAGAAGGCTGAAGCTGCACAAGTCCCTGAATGCTTTTAAAAGCGTGGACTAACGTCATCCAATTACTGCACGTTCACGAATCCAATTACTGGAGCTGATGAGTAGACATGGCGCGACCGCATCGGCCTCCCAGCTACGACACACGACCAATGTTATAGCTAAACGGTCAAAGATTAGAGCCTGTGCCGCGTTTTAGAATTTAATTTACACCTGTCTGAAAAGACTTGGCTTTAATTCTCGAAGATGTTATTAAAGCTGAAATTATAAGACAGATTTTCTTGCCAGCCTGATCGTGATCATAGAAAATACTCAAGTATATTCTCAGCCTAAGTGTTTCATCGCAGGGTTTCAGAAACCTAATCTGTCAGTTTATCTTAGTACATATGCAGGTGTACGGCTAGATAATGGTAAGAAGAAGTCATATTTTGGGGGTATTCCTCGGAGCGCTCCTGTTTTGAAGCGCTCCTAACGAAGCGCTCCCAAAATATTCCGCCAAGCGCTCCTGTTGGGAGCGCTTAGAAAATCAAACTAAAAATATTATTATTTCATTCCTCGAAGCGCTCCTATGACGTGACGATACCATAGGGCAGAGCATGAAGGATTTGTAAGAAACGATATCGATATCGACGTTTAAAGTTGAACTATCATAATTGTTATTTTTTTTAAAACTACTAGGGAAGCATAAATGAACTGGAACTACGTACTTAAGTGACTTTAGTGACACAAACAAGACACTAGCCGCTGTTGTCAACCCCGCTTTCCTGTTTTGTTCTAGAGAGTCGCGTGGTCGCGAAACCGAGTGATTCCGAATGCAGCAGAGCATTTCCGGAACTACATAGTTTACATCGAATACGCATTTTTTTTGTCTTCTAAACTTATTAGCTGCGAGTGCACCTACGTCACATGAAGTTATGAACTAAGAAAAGTTTGTTTTATTAAAAAAATGGCGGAAAGTGAAAAGTTTGTTTTATTTTGTGATCAATCTATGGAATCTATTGCTGAGATGGATATAAAACTATATTATTATAATATACAATTTGAGTAGTATCGCATAAGGAATTACTTCTAGTTCATTTCTGTTTTCCTGTTTTTCTGGTTATGTACAGTTATATGTATATCTATAGCTACATTTTAGTTATAAACAATTACTAAATAATAAGATCGTTATAGTGAATAATAACAAAATAATTTTACACTTTAATCGTTGGTGTATAATTTATATGAGATCATTTCGGTGCCTCCTCGCAATTTCTGCCACCCTGGTCTATAATCATTGGTGTACAATTTATATGAGATCATTTAGGTGCCTCCTGGCAATTTCGGCCACCCTGGTACTTTTCATCAAAGCTTTTATTTTTACTATTCAGTTATTCTAGCTATTTCTAGTTTTAATATAAACAACTAGTAGCCGTCGAAATGTTTATCGATATAATTTGTTACGAACACTTAATGCTCTTCTCTATGTTTCGTCATAGGAGCGCTTCGAGGAATGAAATAATAATATTTTTAGTTTGATTTTCTAAGCGCTCCCAACAGGAGCGCTTGGCGGAATATTTTAGGAGCGCTTCGTTAGGAGCGCTTCAAAACAGGAGCGCTCCGAGGAATACCCCATATTTTGTTCATAAAAATCTTTGTTCTAAAAATAACATAGCAAACGTTTCATGGCAAGTGGTCGTTCTACGCTTGCATATGCGAGGAAGCATAAAGATGCAGATCTGCGAGCCCCGACAATGCACCGGATGTGCATTGTGACCGCAACTGACGCTAACACAAAAACATACACAAATGCAAATTCTGCAAAACTAGCACTGCATTCTGCGATATCTGCAACGTATTTTTTTATGAACGAAATATTGAAATCAATTTCTTATGGAAATTTCACTAAAGTTATGAATAGAGCCATCAATGATTCGACTAAAGATTTAAATAAATTAAGTTCGGAAATGAAATTTATTTATCGCGCTCTCAAATCTCGCTATCAAAACAGATAAGAAATAACGAAACTTCAAACAGACAGATTTCAAGCAATCTTTGAGTTGTTAACATCTGCATTATGGGTTCTAGAAACTGATGTATCCGGTTCTTGAATACAAGCTCTGTATACAACTACATATTAGCATCGGTTAAGTATGTTTCCCGGGATTGCAATACGAGTTCTGCATGAAAAAGGCACTGGATGACCGATGTACTAAAATGTGGTTAATAATGACTTAGTGTGACTGAGATAGATAAACTTTATTTAGCACATGCTACGGCTGAGCATTATTCCTGTCACAGTCCCACCACTGTAAAACTACGATGTCCAGAAAGAGATGGAGAATAGCTAAACCAAAGTACATGATTTATCGGCCTATATCTTTATTGCAAAGAGACAGTTTAGTCTAGTTTTACAGTTGTGCGAATGTATCATAAGACTGCGTAGCTAAACACTTGCTAAGTATCTAAAGTATCGTTTATTTATCTCGGCCTTAGCCTCCCACTTCTGATACATTCCTAATGTTATATCAATTACCCACAGTAAAGCAATGAACTATTTACCTAACAATTTTCTTAACAATATAGCTCTGCCTAATGACCCGGCTATGGTGTTTTTTCCCCAAGCAATTTATTTAGCTCCACGATGTAATTTACTATGTGATTTTGCGCAGACATTAATTTTAAGATAATATCTCGGCTCGTTTGTATGTTGGTGCCGACGATGGTAATGCGTCGGTCTACTAGTAAGAACTAGGCAATGCAAGTAGGTCTTTGATCATAGGTTAGGTATTTAATTTCATAAATGGACAGAAATTACAAAATATCATAAACCGAAACGTATTAGTACGATCACGACAAATTGGCTTTCCACAGATCCTAGCGAAAAAGAAATGGCACCTCCTTTAATTCCGGTTTAAAATCCGATCTGCCACTTAGTTGGAACTCATCGAATATCGAAATGTAGATATTTCATACGTGAGACGGAGGCGGTGTGACTCGAGGCGATGACGGGCGAGGCTGGGGCTGGGATGTTATATCTCATAATCTCACCGCTGCGAGGCTTCGACCCCAGCCAGCCCGTCAGACTTGTTTCGAAGAAAGTTTAGTAAAAGAACATTGAGAACAACTTAGTGACGTGCGCTTATTCATTAAGAATTGTAGTCACTTTTAGTCATTTGGGTAGTCTATTGTTACTTTACTTTAACGGGTTAGGGGTCGTTCGGCCCACTATGGAACTGGGACCGGGGACCAGTTACCCCTTTTAAAAATTACCACCAAACCCACTATTGGAGTAGATTTAAACAGATAGGTATTTCATTATTATTTATATTTTTGAGGAGTGTTTCGGATATTTTTTAGACTTAATTTTGTACGATCAGAATGAAAATCCTTTTCTTAATTGTTACTATAAATAAATGTTTAATTATTGTAAATAATTTCTTAAAGTACTTAATTGGTTTATTATTATTTAACTTTATTTTGCGAACCGAACACAATAAGCTCAAAAAGTAAATAAAATTGATAAGTAAATAATAGATAGAATAGGTAAGTACTTACCTATTTTAATATCGCCGATGAATGAAAGTTCGTTTATGTGTTATTTTTTAGTTTTCCAGAGGGTATTATTTCCTCCTTCGCCTCGAATAATAATAAATAATAAGGTAAATAATCTATATATATAAAAATGAAACCCGTTTTCCGTTGTCACGACATAGCATGAAAACGGCTTGACCGATTTGAAATTTGGTACAGATATAGTCTGGGACCCAAGAAAGGACATAGGATAGTTTTTTTCCCGGAAATCCCCCGGGAATGGGAGCTATAAAGGTTATAGCTCATTACAGCCACCCGGCAGTCACTCCGCACCGCACCGACTCGCCTCCTGCGGCTAGTATTCTTTATGGGCATGCTTACTATATCAACTCCGTACCGTCATCACCGGATCGCCTCGGTTACTTATCCATACTAATATTATAAATGGGAAAGTGTGTCTGTCTGTCTGTCAGTCTGTCTGTCTGTCTGTTTCTCTTTCTTTCACGGCAAAACGGAGCGACGGATTGACGTGATTTTTTAAGTGGAGATAGTTCGAGGGATGGAGAGTAACATAGGGTACTTTTTGTCTCTTTCTAACGCGAGCGAAGCCGCGGGCAGAAGCTTATAAGGCGAGTCGGTGCGGACTGCGGAGTGGCTGCCGGGTGGCTGTAATGAGCTATGACCATTAATCCACGCGGACGAAGTCGCGGGCAAAAGCTAGTTTAATATAACTTTAAATTCAACTCGTACCTACTTATTTGGCGCATGTCGCCTAAGTTTATTGAAACAATTACTTAAATACCTAGTTATATTGTATCCAAAAATGAGTAAGGAACTACCTACCTACCTATTTAGTAACGACTAAAAAGTACAGCTAACATTTCAACGACCAAGCGACAGCCGGCTGTCGGGCAGCTATTGTTTTCTATTGTGTATTGAATCACGTGTGTTCGAAGGTTTAAAAGACAAAGGGACAGAGGCAAAGGGCCCGCACACACGAGCGACACACTGGCTCGGACTCCCTCCGTCGCGTTCGCGTGATGCGTCCCATTGCATATCCGATCTTCTACTCCCATTGCATTTATTCAATTCAGACAGACGGAACTGTGTTCGTACATGAAGTTTAATAAATAAAAAAATAAATAAAATAGGTGTTAATACCTACCTAATATTTTTTTAGAACAAATAAAATAAGAGAAAGCACTATAGAAATTAAACCCTGCAAATGGTAGGAAGAAAACAACATGCAAGTTCTCGTTTATCTACACATACATTTTTTCGCTACATACAGGGTGCTTGTTTATCAAAACTTAATTAATTGTATTTGCCTCAATTTTAAAGTGTTGTGATCAAAATGCAACATCAAACTGGATTGCAAAAGAGCAAAACGAGAATCCTGTCCGGTACCTAAATGCTTAACTAAATAAGTACCTACGTCTACATTTTACCTAAATCTAGTAGGTAGCAAAAAGGGTAAAAAATTGTAAGTACCTACTGAATAGGTATAATTTTTTTAACGTTTTATTTAATCTAAATTACTTGAGCTCACGATATAAACAACAAAAGGAAAAGTAAAGGTCACAAATATCGATGCCTTTGCTACCATAAAGAACTTTGATATCTTAAAATTGCAAGCAATTAAAGCTATAATAATAAACACCGTCAATTTTGGCGAGAGAAAAAAAGTGCGCCTGTTGCCGCCTTGGAAGTGGGTCGAGGCGGCAACGTCGCATAGCGGTACCGGCCGCGGAACGGCAACGGCGCGTGGTGCAGCGCTGCCACAATATTTATCGTCGATAAATTCGGGCTCAATGCTCACAATCGACTAAAAGGGAGCCATTCATTAACATTTCTGCATGTTCTACCAAACAGACTATGCTAATCAATCATTCCGTTCAATGAATCAAACGTTTTATCTACTGATAAAATAGTGTCGGGTACTAAAAAGTTAGATTCACGACATTTTTACATAGGTTGGTTGGTGGTACCTATCTAAATTATTAAGTACATTTGAAATACCTATGGCACACCCTACTATAAGTACATGTTTAGTAATTTAATTTAAGTAGGTATGTGCTAGTAATTTGTAGTTGAATAGGACGAACTACGACTATAAATTACTTTAGCGATTCACGCCACCACAAATCATAGCAATGAACGCCTATTACTGCATCTGCAGGCAACAAAAACGATCAAATAAACATTCATACAAACCAAACACCCCATACCTAATTAATTGTCAAGAGTGGTAATCATTTGATGTAATATGGTAACTTGCACTTATAAAGCAATTTGGAGTCTTGATACGAGTCGAGGTGATGGTAAGACTTAACGCCTGGCATTCAGGACTTTATTTTAAACACACGTGGGCTTTCATTATGCAGAACTGATTGAGGATGCTGCTTGTGACAAGAATGTAACTGGTACATGACCCTGAGACACTAATCAACGCCAACGATCCCTTTGTTGGTGTGGCTATGGGTTTCAGAATAGAGTTTTGGTCCTAGGATCATTGTGATAAGTATTGATATAAAACTGCTTAATTAAACCTTTGAACACGCGTGATTCGAGACACAATAGAAAGACAATAGCAGCACGACAGGCGGCGCTGTCGTTTGGTCGTTGAAAGGTATAGGGATGGCACTGGTGACTTTGACAACTTTGAAATGGACTGTTGGTGTAACTGTAGCAAGTACTAAGAACGATAATTTGGATCCTCTTTATCGTGATGTCGAGCGCTGTGACTGTGATCTCTAGGGCTGGTCGTTTCTACATTATTGCCAAAAAATATACTTACACTAAGTCTAAACCAAAATAGGGCGATAGAGCTTAGTAAAACTATCTTAGTTAGGTACTTACTTACTTGGAAGTTTGAGATGGAAATTCCCCAAAGTAAGACAGACCAGACCAGCCATTCAAAGTTGATGCGGCCCCCAAAAGCTGTAGTACTTAGACAAGTAATGACTCGTAATGTGGATGGCACAGTTATTGACAAGACAAAAGTGAGATTAGATGAAATGTTAATCTCTCATTAGTAAAGAATCTACTGCTGTTCTTTGGTTAAAAATGAAAGATGCAACCAATCTAGGCTCTTATGTCACAAAACAAAAAAAAACAACCCATATAGGTAGTGGTAATTCCAAGAAAATTAGTGAGTTAACAGCACAGAAACATTCTATTTCTGCTTTACCCTTTCATGTGTTAAAAGAGTAACACGTAAGAATAGAACAGGAATGTCTGCAGTTCGTCAGTTCGCGCGAGCAAGAGTCGACGGAATCGATACCTTGTATCTAGAGGTTGCAAAAATTCGATAATTTTAGTTTTCGAATATTCGAATATTTTTTCAGTGCTATTCGAATTTTATTCGAATATTCGAATATTAAAAAAAATTAAAAAAACACAGAATATGAGCGTTTATTGCTTTAGGAACTATATTTTTATGCAGATAAGTAAACCTAGCACAATAATTATTTAATTATTCAACAAAATTTTTAACACTTAAACATGAAAATGTTATCTCGATATCAGGACGGCCACTGGTCGATCTGCTTTAAGCGGAAGTTGAGGATCTATTTTCACAACAAATGAGCAGAGTTTTTTCTTCCTTGTATATTTATATATTATATATTTATATATTACATATATATATCTCTTCGATAAATTTGTATTTATATTTGTATATGTATTAAACTTATATTGTGTTAGTTTTAAGACTACCCACTTAATTATGTGTTTTAATTATTATTTTTTTGTTTGTTTTTCTGTAATTTTGTGTCCTTTAATTGTTATTAATAATGCACCTGCCATGTTTATATCTCATCAACTCTGGGTTGACTGGTAGAGAATGCCTAAGGCATTAAGGCCGCCCTTGTACGCTTGTGCATGTAGTTTAAATAAATAAATAAATCAAAACAATTATATTTTTTATAAATAAATTTCTCTCTCTCTCTCAAAAATATCTCTCTCTCGGTAATAATAAAAACAAAATAAATGTCTTTCTCTCGTTCATAATAAAACAAAAAGTATCACATACAAACGTAAATGTGTCGTAAAAACGTTACAGTATTATTTCATAATATGCAATATTACACTGAACAATCAGATTCATCAATTATAATTCGGAAATAAATCAGATTTACCTATTATAACATTTTTAAACAAATTAAGGCGATCTTCACACTGCCCCGCATGATGCAGCGTAGCGCGTGGATGCGTGTTCTTCCGTTGCTTGTAAGTATCTCCGTTTGTATGGAAAACACGCACAGTCTAACACACTGAAAATGCATCCACGCGCGTACATGCGGATCACGCGCATACACGCGGAGAAACATGCACCCCCGCGCGTAGGTGCGGGGCGAGACGCAAGGTATGGCACACCGAATCCCGCAGTGCCGCGCGTGATTTTGAATGGGCGTGACGTATGAATAAATGAGAACGAGAGAACGGCGAATAAATGAGAGCCGCCGTGCGTGAATCTACAAAACGCACCTACGCGCGTGAGTGCGCAAAAAACCCGCACGATGATGCAGATCTGCACTCCCGCAGAAACGCGCGTAGGTGCGTTGACACGCAACATGCAGCGGGGTCCGGGGCAGTGTGATAATCGCCTTAACTCTCCTGATAATAATAAGAACAAAATAAACATCTCTCTCTCTCGCTCGTTAATAATAAAAAGAAAAACTATCACATGTCACTAAAAAATCAAAATCGTCAACATTAAGGCGATTCGCACACTGCCCCGCATGATGCAGCGTAGCGCGTGGATGCGTGTTCTTCCGTTGCTTGTAAGTATCTCCGTTTGTATGGAAAACACGCACAGTCTAACACACCGAAAATGCATCCACGCGCGTTCATTTCGGTGTGTTAGACTGTGCGTGTTTTCCATACAAACGGAGATACTTACAAGCAACGGAAGAACACGCATCCACGCGCTACGCTGCATCATGCGGGGCAGTGTGCGAATCGCCTTATTCGGAAAAAAAATCTGATTTACATTATTATAAAATTCTTAAATTAATTTTAAAGTCGTTCTCTCTCCTTAATACTCGTAATAAAAACAAAATAAAAGTATCTAAAATCACTTAAAAAAAGACAAAGCACCACTTTACACATAAATATCAACGTGTTCTGTAAGTGACAAATTGGCGTTGAGTCAAGCAGTGATGCCAACAACAATTTTCAAGTTCTATCAACATAGACTTTAAACTGATATTTTTTTTTTGGTAATATTCGAATATTCGAATAAATATTTTTTTACTATTCGAATATAAACTTGGAAAGAGTATTCGAATAATTCGAATATTCGAATATTCGATTGCAACCTCTACTTGTATCTAGGTGAGAAGCGTTCCAGATCAACGGCTAGGTAAACTACGAGGATTATAATAATATAATTCTATCTACATAGGTATACTGGGCGTAGATCTATCCGCAATAAATTATGGGGAATATCTAACACATTTTTAAAGAAAAACTCCTGCCTGATGTACAATTACCTACTCAAAAAATTACAATACAAAAAATACAAATATTATCTTAATAAAAACAAACAACAAAGCGCAATAACTCATCTGTTTACTCAAACGAAACAGCTTTAAAGATAAAATTTATTAGGTAGGTAATAATAATTATTTATTTATTTCCAAAAAACTTTGTTCTATTTTACAGGTAAGTTTGGTACCTTAGTACTCCAAACTTTAAATCCAGACGCTAATCCCTAAAATGGGTTAGGGGTCGTTCGGCCCACTATGGAACTGGGACCGGGGACCAGTTACCCCTTTTAAAAATTGATAATGGTTAACTGGGCCCACATATGTTTTGCTTTCAGTCAAGACAAGAGTGGCTTGAAATGGTTTAAATATTATTAAGTATATAAATATTATACATTATTATTTTTTTTAACGGTATTAATGGTGGATGACGTTTTCTGTTTACCACTTCACGTTACTGTGCGCCTAGTACTTTTGATTGAATTAAGTGGCCTTGTGCGAAAATTGAAAATTACTGTGACTGTTAAATTTTCGCACATGACCACTTCACGTTACTGCGCGCCTAGTACTTTTGTTCTCTTATGTTTTCAATCTATAATTGAAAAATAACGTCCAGTAACTCTGTGGGACACTTTGTTCCCAATATGTAAACCTTATTACATACTATTATGTTGCAGTGTAAATCAATGAGGAAAAAAAACGTGGCATTGAGTAACACTGTTACTCAACGGGAATTTTTTTCCCAATGAGTAACAGTGTTACACAAAATGGTGTAACTCAACTCAACAAATGGTGGAATAAACCAGATATAGTCTGGGACCCGAGAAAGGACATAGGATAGTTTTCATCCCGGATATCCGAACGGGAACTATTATTCCACGCGGACGAAGTCGCGGGCAAAAGCCAGTGTATAATATTTATATGTAAATGCTTGTACCTATCTGTACAACTGTTGTATACTTAATAATATATAAATCATTTAAAGCCACCCTTGGCTTGACTGAAAGCAAAACATATGTGGGCCCAGTTAACCATTATCGATTTTTAAAAGGGGTAACTGGTCCCGGGGCCCAGTTCCATAGTGGGCCGAACGACCCCTAACCCATTAAAATTATGCAAAAATAAATATTAATAAGTTCCGAACTATAACATCCTTTGTACCTACTAATACTTAGCGCGACGAAGGTTATGCGTGAAAACACGAAAAGTGCATCAAATAAAAAAAAGACAGAAAAGCGGTCGGTGGACCGTGCGTGCACGATTTGGCAACGTCGCACGACCCGGACGCACGCCGGCTGACTGGCTGGCTGCAAACACAAGACTCGCTGCGGTTGCTTCGTGAGTCGTGCTGAGCCACAAAGGGTTATTCAAATGTTTTTATAATACCTGCAGCCCTGCAACATAACATGGGCTTATGAATAGCTCACATTCCAGGTTTAAGGCAGGTGGGTCGTGTACTCGTGTCGTGGGTCGCATAAAAGTTGAATCGTTTTCATCCGACACTCGGTTTGTTTTCATGTCTTGAATGGGAAAAGATAAGTGTTATATCAACGTCTTAAAAAGAAATAAAAATGTAATAGACTAACAGTAAATAAATGAAAGTTTATTTTTTATTTTTTTACAACAATATCTGTGAGAACAGTAATTTAATTTTCACGGACATCAGTCGTGCGGGGTATGAAACAATAATTATAATTTATCAATAACTATAAACGAAAATAACACAAGTTCTTATCGTGTTAAAATGAATCGATTCGACAAAGTTTACGACACGGCGACACGCCAGTCGCAGTGGGCGGGCATTCTGTCAGCGAAGTCGCAACGCGGCCAATCACGAGAGTCGAGCGTGCGCACAAACGCGCGATAATGCGTCAGTCGCATCGCGCCCCGCTGCGGAGGTGGCGCGTTTTTTTCGTCGCAATCGTACCTACGCCTTTAGTATTGACGATTGAAGTGATTTGTCAAAATGTCAATCTTTAATCCAGTTCAATTGATTGATGAAATAAAAAAACGGCCCGGGTTGTACAAGGCTGATTGTCCTGCCGATCGCGAGGAGAAATTAGCATTATGGAAAGAAATAGGTTCAGTTATTTATCATGGTTGGGAAAGTTTCAACAAGGCGACTGCGTATGACAGAGGTTAGTGCGTATTTACAATACACGAACTTTGATCATGATCCTAACCTAACCTCTGTTGTCAACATCAACATAAATAACATTGAACGCGAAATGAGTCATACAGTAGGTATTTTCTTCGTCTTTTTTTCGTAATTGTTTTTTAACTCGTTTCATCGCTTGTTTAAATATTGATATTTTAACAACAACAATAACAACGTGTAACGTTTGAGTTTAAAAAGAAGTTAAATTCTGAATACAATATGAGTTAATCGATATAATGTTATATGCATAACAATGACGTTTGGTTGGCACATGCGAATCGTTCACTGTCTCGCATACAGCGAGGCGGCGCGCTGGGCGATTAATGATAACAGCATTCCGTTTCCCGCCCTTTTGCCCTTGTTGTTCTACATTGTTTTACGATTTAATAGGTAGGTAATACAACTCAATAAGGAAAGCATGTAACGCACAATAAATAATAATTCGAATTATCATCATTGTTGCTCGAAGCCGCTTTAGTGTTCAGAATTAAACGCAATTGGTTTATCGCCGAATGACATTAGCACTTCTCATTGGTGTGAGAGTTTAGTGTCATACTAAACTCTACAATGTAAGATTAGATATACGCACCTAATTTATCTATAGTTATTAATTTCTATTCGCGTTAATTACCTACTGTCATAAAGAAATGGTTTGACAGGTGCAGGTATTAGTATTAATAGTCTGCCCTGTTTATACATTTAATAATGGTTGCCACAACAAACACGTGTAATTTGCATGCTTTGACGCGTGCGCTAAACGAGTGAAGTTCGTTAAATATGAACGCAGTATGTTACGCCATTTAGTATGAATCACAATGTTCATTTACGGCCAGATGATGTCGGAATTTTCTTGTTAGCCAGGCCTGTGATTTAACGATGCGTAGGATTTTTTAATTTAACAAAATATTATTGTATTGTTGTTGCAGTTAGCGATATTCGAGGCCCTCTAATGTCACCTTCAGCTTTTGGGTTCAAATCCCAAGGTTTTAATTTTTTTATTTAACAAAAATATTATTTTATTGTTGTTGCAGAAAGCGATATTCCAGGCCATCTAATGTCACCTTCAGCTTTTGGGTTCAAATTCCAAGGTTTTGTACTCGGAAATTCTTAATAAACACCCAATTATAAAACTATTTCGGGCCTTGGGGATCGAAGAAATCTCGTAAAGCAGTCGCACGCACTTGTGGCAATAAGATTTACAAGACTGTGCGACTAAATGAAATCGAAACGTGTGTCAAGACCACGTCAAGACATACTGCGACAAAATTGTCGAACGCGCGCTCTTGGCCAAGCAGATGTGCATAATTCGCACTCCGTTAGTCGCACACGTTATGTCGCCAAGGTGTCTTGGTTAAGTAAAAAGTGGCTTTGCTAGTTTAGATTAGAAAAAAAAAAGAACAAGTATTTGAATAAATTGACCAGGTGCTAATTTCAAATATTTTTTTTGTACAGTTTTGCAGTTGCAAAGGAAATGGCGGTCCTTGCGGGACGCATACAACCGAGAGCTGCGCGCGCGTCGCTCAGGCATCAGGATCAACAGGCGAGTGTATCGCTACTTTAAGAGGATGAGCTTCCTCGGAGGATTCGAAGGCAATCTCAGCGAGGACGAGTATGTTGTCTTTCTTCCGGATAAAAAGTTGGTTCATTCATCAATAAAGCAAATCAGATTTTCTTAGACTTCAAAATCCATTCTAAAATTTTTGAAGGTCACCTCTTTCGATTACCACATTAGATTGTAATTTATTATCTCTTCACCAGGGAACTAGATGAAGACATACTCTTAGAGGGGCCGAGCCCAGGAGAAGAAATGCACATCGAGGCTGTTAAAGTGAAGAAGGCTAAAAGGAAAAAGAGGAAACGGGAGTCCAGCGAGAGTAATCAACCCCCGGAAGAGCTAGAAATGCCAATGTTTCCCGTTGAAATGGCGGAGACAGAAACAGACAGTGACAGGCTTTTTCTATTGTCATTTCTCCCAGAAATGAGGCAGCTTCCGATCAATGTAAAGATGTGGGTGAGAGCCCAAATAGCTAATGTCATGCAGGAGGCAGTATCATGCCACTATAATAACACCAGACCAGGTACCTCAGGAGATAAAAACTACATTGATATCAAACGGCAAAGACATGACAGTACAGAGTAGGCTTCGGATGCCGCCTCTAAATAGTTTTTATTGGTGCTCTTTAAACGTCATAGAAGTAATTGTTGGTTCTTAAAGTTTTTAATAAATAGGTGTATTTTCGTTGTTATTTTTGGGCTTAGTTTATAAGGGTTTAATAATTACACTTGTGACGTATTCAGAGAAAAAGTCAGAGTCTTTTACATTTTTGTTCATATATGTATAGATAGACCTTTGTGAATAAGAACTTAGTCATGTGCAATACAATATAAGGTCTATGTAGTGACGTCTTATTATGTAAAGTTCTACATTACAGGTCCAAACAAAAATATTATATAAAACATGGACATTATTCACGTTTGTTGGCAAAAACAGAGAGTTTACGATTGTTTTCTTTGTGTTGTTATTAGTTTCGCTTTATAAACGGAGCCATTTTTTTGGCAATACGTCAAAATGTTGTTTTGCCATGGTTTACTACTGCGGCATGTACACAGTCTAGATTTTATCTTGGCTATGACTGCAGTGTCGGAGCTCGAAAGATATTTGTTTGTACGATAATGTTTAAGAAGATTTTTTTGATCGTTTGTAACGCATGAACGCATTAGTTACCAACAGTCGCAGTCAGAGACACTTTATGATTTATTTATTACTTTTCATATTGTTTAATTACCAGGAATAGGTAAAGGTCTCTTGGGATCTTGGTTCTAGTCTAGTTAAGAGTTAAAGATAAATATGATAATATTATATTGATAGAGGTGTCTATATTAGTTATTAAGATAAAAGGGTTTATTTGCATAAGGACTCATTCTGAAAAAGAGAGTAATGGTACAGTATGGTAATTCTAATTAGACAACGGTTAAGCTTGTTGTCGTTGAAGTTATTGAAGAATTTGTAAGTATTGCAAATACTAAATAACGTCGGATTCGTTTTTGTCTTAGATGAAACATTTATATTAAAAAAATCTGCTTACATGTATTTTGTCGCTTTGGAGAATCTGTCCTTGTGCTAATAAATCGATAAAAACTGCAGAGATATTTTCGTTTTCATTTCGAGAGGTTTAGAAAAACTGCTTCTATGTTATCCCACATTACTTTATAGTTATGTTTTAATTTGAATCATGTATCATGACATCGTTATTTGTCACATCTACAATTTGTTAGAGACCCGGTTATTTTCCTCACTTCCATTGGGAGGTGCGCATATTATTAAACTGCGCGATGACTTTGTTTCCTGTTTACTTAATTAATTTAATAAATGTTATTGGATTTTTTACATGTCGTTATTATTTTACCTCAATGTACACCCGATCGGCCACCATTTTATGGGTTTTATACCTGTAACAAAAATAACATGGGTTAGATTCCTTTCCTTTTTTTTAAACAATGGACACAGGAAGGTCGAAACAGCACGCAGTTATACCTAGGCATTTTTCTTTTAAAAGTAGGGACTTAGTTACCTACCAATTCATATTTTGTTGATAAAGTCAAAGCGAACCAAAAATAAAATAAAAATAACCACAATAGCGTTCAAAGAAATCTCTGAACAAAGCAAAGTTGGCACTATAAGTGAGAAAAAGTTATAATAAAAACGCGGCCAGTTTTTCTAGCTTCCGCCATATCTTTCGTCGAAATGCAAAACTTCGGGTTTGGAACACAGTTCGTTCGAAGTTCGCGCCCTAAATTGTAAAGTTGTCCGATTATTCTAAAGTTTCGCAATAATTCTTGGGAGTTGTGCGCTTTGCCTTATACATTAGCGGGATATTCTCATTTCCCTTGAGCTACATCTGCGGTTAACGTGACTAGTGTGACTATTAAGCGGTAACTGGTATTTTTAATGTTACCTACATACACCTCCTTGTATTTAATTTAACTGAACTCTTGGATGACTTTAAATAGACTACAAACGCACAAAGACAAAAGAAAGACAATTCAAACATATTCACTAAGCTGCAGTGAAGTTGTTAAAATAGGTATAATCACAGACACAGAAACAAGGAATTTCATCCACTTCATGATATCATGCATGCATTTACATTATTTTTGCATAAGTTTTTTTCCGCTTGTGCATTTATTGTGCTCAATAGGTAATACAGATTTATTAAAACTTATCATAACTGGATTGCTTTACGTAATAAATAATTTACGCTTACAATTCGAACCAGTTGAAGAAAAAAAAAACACGAACATTAATTAAACATTGCAATTCTAAAAGCGCTTTAGTATAAATTACGAATTTAAACTGTTAAATGAATGGAATAGGTAATAATTTACACATGCCAGACCACCCACTGAGGCTGAGCCGAGGCGCAGTTACAGAACTAGCTTAATGCTAGGCACGTATGTGCAGAAAACAAGGCTATCCGACAATTATTATAAATTAGGACAAGGAGAGTTCAAAAACCAGATCATTTTGTCCGGCCTTTAATGTTGGTCCTAAAATAGAACCCCGAGGTACGCCTGCTTGAATTCCGTTGAAGGTAGAGGTCGACACAGTTTTTGCTTGAAATAACTTTTCTGAAATGTGTAGCTGTCGAAGTCATAAATTGTAGCACCAATATGCGTAAGTTATTTAAACGTTTTTACAAAATAACATTGCTATCCTTGTCAAAGGCCTGTTTAACGACTCCATTGATCAATGCCTAGATGCTTAATGAGTTATTTTCTCTGTTAGTAGAAATAAAATTTGTGACTTAGGTAGGTAGGTAGGTACCTAGATTTCTTAAGTGCTATAATTATGACGAAATTAAGCGAGTACCTACTAGTTACGTTTGTACATGGTTAATAAAAGAAAGTAAGTATTTTAGACCTTAAAACGGAACGGAATGAGCCATTGGAAAAAATATAGGCAGGTAGGTACACATAAAAGAAAAATAGGTACTGCAGACCCGCCTGTCGGGAAAACAATAAAATTGACCTTGAGATATAAGATAGAAGATAGGCGATTACTTACCTAAATCACTACATAATATTAAATAGCAACCGGTCATGACTTCATAACCCAATCCTCATATAGATATAGGTAGGTAAGCCCGTAGGTATTGTGAGTAGGTACCACACTACCAAACTAGCGGCATTGACAGTGGAATAACTGTACATAACATTAGCTACCAATATGGCCGTATTTAATCATATAAGATTGACACATGAGGAATTACAATTACCTACCTACAGAGATAAAAATAAACCTTTGCAAGCTAATTGATTCATTTGATTATAATATCATGTAATCACTTGGTATTGAAACTACGTCATTCAGATTACTACCTACTAGACAATACGGTAAACAAATAAATTAAAACAAAAACTGTGGACGACCGGCGCGCGAGCGTGCGACGCGCGACGTTGCCAGATCGTGCACGAAACGCAGCTGAGGTGCGGTGCGGTGGCGGGCCGCTGCGACCCCGCTGCGTCATTCCGCGTCGAACGTCCGTACCGGCTGCCGTGTTTGTTTGTCGCAGTAAAATCGCGGCGTTTTTTAAGTGCCAATCATGAGCTCATACTGTCTTGACGTTGAATCGTTTATAAGTGAAGTGAAGAAGTATCCAGAAATATGGGACATAAACAGTGAAGACCACCGGTTCAAGAGTAAAAAACAAAACGCGTGGGCAGAGATAGCTCGGGTATTTATATCTGATTTTGAAGAAATTCCCGATAGAGAAAAAATCGATGTTTGTGAGTATGACGACATTTTCTACGAAAACAATAAGCATCCAAATACTTATATTATACAGCATTATCACAGAGTCACTTTACCAATCAGCTCTTTTAGTAAGTGTACCTATCAAAATAATAAGTAGGTAGGTAGTTTTGATAAGATAGAGATAGAGGAATACATTATGTAGGTACAGGTCTTAGAAACAACCCGATTTTCCAAAAACTAAAAATGCGGTCCACATTGGAGCCACACATACTTATTTTTCAAATACAAACCATTAGGAATCAAGAAAGTTCTAAGAATATATTTGAATACGCTTCAAGAACCATCGAAACTTTATAGCAAAGATTCAAAAAGGTTTGGTCTGAACAGGCCAATCTCGATACTTTATTTACACAAAAACAACGTGCGCGATCCAACGTATAACTTGTAAAATGCGTCACCTTGAAAGCCAGAGGTCGCGACTCGCAGTTGAGCAACCAGTCGACTGATCGATTGCGGTCGTGGTCGCTCCTGTCTCCTGAACGATTGCCTTTCGCCGTGCAGCGCAATATTCGACGCATCGGACGCATCCATTCACTTCCTTATTGTATTTCTTAGCGAATACAATAAGGAAAATACTTTTACTTTGCCTACTTTTATAGAAATGTCTTGCTTTGTATTTGTTGTTCAGTTATTTCTAATGAGGTGCGTTACAGCGTCATCGTTACGTTATATTGAATTCTAGGCTCATGATTTAGACTCTTGGCTTGGTTTCGATTAATTAATTAACATCTAATTTAAACCTCAGAAGCACCACATGTTACAAGGATTGGGAACATTGGATTATTTCTGGACCTTGTAGCAAAAAATAACATCATTTAGTAGTGTGGGGTTTATTAGTTCTCACGATACAGCATAGTCGAATTTTGACCAAGCACCAACTAGATGAAATAAAATTTAGATAAACAAGAGTTTCAAGAGTTATAACGATTGAAACGAATAGCCAATTTTTAATCAACACTCAATTTTCATTAAAATGGGCAGAGACCAACTAAACAGACACTTGCCAATTGATTTGTTTACGATATGTTCGTTATAGTTGGCTAAATATCAATGCAATAACATGAGTAGGTATAGAAATTTAAACCCATCAACTTGTATTTTCTGTTCGAGTATTATTTTTAGTAACAGCAAACTTCGTTCTGCCCTTTGAACAATTTCACCTTTATTTCCAATGACGACATTGATTTAGCATTTTGTATTAACTTTTGGCAATTGCTAATTAAAAAGTGTTCATATCTTAGTGCAGTAATCATTGGATTCTAAACCATCTTATGTACTTAATGTCAGAGTCACTAACCACTAAATCATTGGATTCTAAATTAATTTAAGTTATCGATAAGTGGCTTGCTAGTTGCAGACGAGGCATCTGATGTGGCATAATTTTTTGATTCATGTCAGAACTCTTAAATTCGTAAGGATTTCAAGATTAAAGTAAAATAGTGGTAATAAATGGGGTGTGGATGAATCTAATATATTTTAAAAGCAAATGCCGTGTAATAAAGAATTTTAATAATACAAAATGACTAAAAAATATTAAAATTACGTATTTCCAGATCGTAAACTGCACGGAAAATGGAGAAACATAAGGGACTCATTCGTGCGTCACCGTAAAAGGAAATATGGCAAAAAGGGCTACGTGTACGCGAAACATTTGTCGTTTCTAACTGACTTGTACAATAACAAGAACAGTCAGTCGGGAAGCGACGTGGAATGCGAAAACGACGACCAGAGCGAGGAAGACGAGGCTAAACAGAAAAAAGTTGGTGTTAGAACGAGAAAATTCGATTTGTTAAATGATTCGAGCATCTGGGGCAGTGATCCGGAAGATTCTCCATCCACCATAGAGAATTTAAAAAGAAAAAGGACTACAAAACAAGAAACGGACATAGAATACGTAGATACACCATTCCCGGACGCTACAGTTAGTTTTAATACTCCTGCTGAAGATGAAGACAGATCTTTTTTCGAATCCTTATTACCGGCTGTTAGAGAGTTTAATATGGACCAAAAACTAGAATTTAGAAGTGAAGTGCTGTGTTTAATTAAAGGTTTAAGGTCGTCTAATGGTAAACGAAACTATATAAAGTTGGACCCGTCTACAGGTGACTTTTCCTAACTGATTTTATGTTGCTTTATCATTCCATTATTTTTTATAAATAAAAACTGTTTTTTGCAAATTTTGTTGTAAGTATTTAGTCACGGATGCTGGCTGAAATGTACCCTAATTCAAATGACTCTTGTTTTCTTTAGTGGGTATAATTTAATATAGAAATATAGGGAGACTATTAGCAGCATGATCTGCCTTTCCTCCTTATTTTTTATAGCATCAAGTGCCCCAAATCTTTTCATAATTACCTTTTCTCTTTCATTATTCATATCAATTTCTTCAAAGATTTTTATCTTTTCACTTCTTGTTTCAACTTTCAACACTATTTTTTAAATTCTCTTACCTTCTTGAATCTTTAACCTACACAAAATTTTTAGGAGTCTGTATAGAACAATGTCCCAAAACAGTATTTGATTTGGTATCATTTAGATTTTTGACTCGTGAAAGTAAAAACTTGCCTTGAGTGTAGATAGAAAAACCAGGAGTGATTAGAGAAATCCTACCAAGTTTATAAATTACAAATGCTAAAAACATTATAACAAGCACATAGTACCTACCATATGTAAGTGTAAGGCAGTTAGTCAAATACCAAAGTATAAAGATGAATGAAACGAGTTTATAAACATCAGAATTTATAAATAGAGCACTGACGATATACCTATATCTAAATATTTGGAGAGCAAGTGAAACAACGTTGCCGTTAGTCATTCTATCGCTGTAAAGCTAAACAGATCCCAATGTAATAAACAAAAAATACGAAAGTGCTCGAGACTAGGATAAATGTGTTTTAAACTTAGACTCCTACGAGCAAAAAACACCAAGATGGAGGCTGTGTTGTAAAATGTAGCTCTAATTTGAACATGGTAAACATCCGAGGGATGGCAGGCCCAGTTCTAACGTAGGATTACAGCGAGGAGTGCCGGCAACAGGCAACAAGTAATGATACACCAGTCCGTCTTGTTACAATAATCTGTCTAAATAGTACCGCGAGCTGGCAACGTCGCGGGGAAAGTAGCGGGGCGGCAACGTGGCGCGATCGATAGAACGCGGGGGAGCGGCGCGGGGCGCCTGACCCTTCCGACAACCACATAATACATTATACCTACTGCGTATATCATTGAGCGTATGAAGCACGTGTTTGGTTGACATCGAACGTGCAGCCAACGGGTTATCATGGAGGCGGAATGCGACATCAGCCCGATATCTATTTTTTCTTCACAAATAAATAAACCTACGCATTTATCGTTCACTATCGTGGGATTTTCCTAAATTGCGTAGAATTTGGTTAGGCTACGTGAAACATTTTTTCTGAATAAAATTAGAATAAAGAATCAGATCTTATTAATGCTAAGTCGTTTATTACATTAGATAACTTCCCAAAAAATTTAGACTTTCTCATGAAGCTAAAATAAAAGAAAGAAATCATCAACACAAGACATTTCGGCTATTTACCAAATTTTCAGATTCGTTCCTTGATAACTAATATTGAGTAGTAACAGATTAAAGGGCTGGTCACTGATTTAATAATTAATTAAGACTTCCTCATCATCCTCCTCCATCAAGCGACTACACAAGATAAAAAAAAGAAAACTTAGGAATGATTAACTAAGGAACTTTAGCACAGAAGACGAAATAAGCTTCAAACAACAGTGAATCTAAATATAAATAGGTAAATTAAACGTATATTTTCTGAAGTAGTTAATTTTTGCCTATATCGAGAACGAAGGCTTTTAGAACGTTATTTTCAGGGTTATATTTGTGACAGAGATTACTTGTACTAGATGTTGTAGGGAAATGCTTGTCATTCCATGAAGAATTTCATTGAAGCTTACTTATGATCTATTTTTTTTAAAATATGAAATATTTACATTCAGAAATGCTAATAAAATTGCGTACTTGAGTACAAGACATTCAAAAAAACTTTATTCAAAAAGCATTTTTGACAAAGTTTTTTTAGGGACTCTTGTATAATAGTGTTTGAGTCACAATTCCTACAAGCTACATTACAGGGCATTAACTAATCGATTACAATAAATCCATCATTATCTAAACTGTTTACCACATAACTGTATATTAGCAGTACAAAACGGCAAAATGTACTAATGGCTCTAATGGGAGTTATTAGGGAAGACCCTTAATTTCTGGAATTAAAATCGTTTGATGAAACGTGTCCTTCCATGAATCAGAGACATTACAACCTCATTAACGTTTAATGAAAGGCAGACGAAAATATACCTCTCTTTAGAACAAAATGACGAAGTAGTTTAGACGATAATTACAAAAGTACTCGGCAATTATTTCTTGTTTACAAACCAAAATCAAAAAGCTTGTTTGGACTCGTAACTAATTAGTAATCAGGTTAAGAGCTAAGTGAATTGCTCTACTAATTCAATTAAGCAGAGCAGTCATCTGATATACGCAATACTGGTATAATAATATAGTAAACACACGCGAGTGTCTACTACTGATTTGGTAAAAAAAAGTGTGACATAAACATACTCTAGCCGAAATGAAGCGAAGGCCTTTACGAGACAGGCGACACATTACGGCCTCGCCTCTATTGCAGTGGCAAAGAACCCTATGTAGTCCATGAGTCACATAAAACTTGATGTCAGTATCGCGTGAGAGTGCTCAATCAATAAGGTCGCTCATAATAAAGCCTTTCCCGTAAAACATTGCACCGCACAGCTGATTACACCGTACAAACTGTAACGGGTTCAGCAATTATAAGATTGCGCAGGTGTTTAAAAAGTTAATAAATAATTCTTGGATTTTTTCCGCTACAGCCGGCTGGCAAATTGCAGACTCGGGCAAACGAAATAACAGCTGGTATTTCTGTTCTTTTGTTGTAACAAGTTTCCTACGAAAATGTTAGCTACAATCGAGCTGCACAAACTTGTTCACGGCTATATACGCAGCCGCAAGCGAAGTAGGAGCAAGGTACAACAAACTGGGTGTGCCTGGACTAGATCTCGGGCGAGGCAAAAAATCTATAATGTTTATAGCGCACAGGGCTCGGCGTCCGTCACCCTCAAAGGACACGACACTGCCTGCCACTTAGTGCTTTGTTTGCCTCACAGCAGACGGGCTGAGAGGCAGCAGGGTGTTTAGCGCAGCTGCGTAATAAGGAGGATGTGTTTTTTGTTCGAAGATCGCCCTAGAGTTTTTATACTCACGCGGAACATCCGGTTTAAGACCCTTTTTGCAAACAGGTGAAGTTACAGCTACTAGCTCTTCTAATGGTAGATTAGGGATCACGGTACTATATTACTATATTACTACGTAAAATAGCATAGCTTGTACAAGCTATGCTATTTTGCAGATAATCGACAAATGTATCCATTCAATGATATTGAAAGAAAAAAAGTGTAGATAGCTTATTATAAGCAGTCAGCAAGGAGCACTTTAAAATGTGTCTATTTCACCCAAATGTCGTCAAATCAGTGACGTTTTTGAAGATAGAATGTCGTATAAGTAGCCTAGATACGCTTTTTCACTTATAATAAATATCATTGGATCCATTCCTCCAATTCATAGCAACTACACCCTTCAGGTTTGCGTGAAATCCATAAAGTTTTGGATGGTAGTACAGATGTTTTTTTGTCACGAATCAGACAATATTGTTAAACACTCGTACATTAACTACTACTCGGATTTGACAATATGGTCTGATTCGAGTTAACTATAGTGCACGTATTATAAATTACAATATTCCGACTAAACATAAATATTGTCATGGCAGCGGCGAGAAACATGCCAACACGGCAAATTTTGCATATGTATTTTGTATTTAGATTGCCGAGTTGAATGTTTTCTATTCAAGTATTCAGAGTAGCTGATTCGTTCTACTTCTGAAAGAAAATTTTAAAACATAATGTAGACAGAATAATCAAATCAAGGAAAATTTTTAGTGTTGCAGCATTTTGTAGTGTGTCAAAACTTCTAGAACAATCGATTTCAGAATTCAATATATGTTGAACTTGGTTCGTTTTTCTCAAAGATTATTTTCTTGCGAGTTACGTCATAATCATAATGTCGGTCATTAGATACCATACCAGGCGAAAAAACCACAACTGTCTGATATAAATTTTTACATTGAACAGCACTAGTCATGTCGACATTCTCTGATTGATTTGATGGACATCGAGTGCCAGTGATATAACTGTGATATAATATTAATTAACAATCAAGCGTTGAGATCATTTGAAATAAAACTTTCCAGAATGTTCTGTATTCAAAAAGTTCAATACTCTTTCGTTTATTGTCTTCTACAATAATCGTGATCTAAAAAGGGCCGGCTTTTTTATGAATCTGTTATATTGTAGTATTTTACCCAAAATTTATCAAAAATAATATACCGGTTTAATCTCTTTAAGAGTCTCTACGCCAACTGCTACCGAATAGAGATTAACGGACGAAGACTAAGCGAGGGAGGTATGCAAGGTCACACCAAATTGCCGTGTTTGTCTCTTAACAAAGACAGACTGTCGAATTCCAAGAAATAATACGATGATGTAAGTGTGAACGGTGCCATGCGTCAAACTTGAGAATATTGTGCCACCTTTCTCTATTTTACGAGGTTTTCCTTCAATGTATCCAGTTTCATTCATTGGGGTGTATTCGAGCACAAATAGTTTTTATCCTTTGCAGGTAAAATTGTGTTGAATAGGGTGTTTATAGGCTGGTGCTATTATTATCCGTATTCGACTTGTAAAACTTGTTCTACCTCGACGATATTATGGTTTGCGAATGGCATCCGAATTCTTTTTGGCCTTGGGCATGACACATGCTAGAGCAAGGCAAGTTTCCTAGCCTATACACATTGGTATCTTCGAATTTCAAATTTGCTTTTTATCATCAACTGCATAAAGATGTGCAATTTAGTCTTGGATACCACCAATTTGCAAAAAGAACACTCATCGAATTGTGTACACGATTAAAGAAGGCGGTTCACGAATGCAAGTAAAAGAGCTATCGTTTACACAGTATTTCGAAAATACCAGATAGATTTTCTAGCTGGATTCCCAAACCCCAACCGACTGACTCAGCTTAGGGTTGATCTTCTAACTAGATTCCCAAATCCTAATCGCTGGATTGAGCTTAAGGACGCCTTTCAACAAGATTTCCAAATCCCAACGAATGGATTAATATTGGGGAAGTTCAATATAGATAGAAAATCATAAAACTGTGATGTTAGGCGTGATTGAAAATACTCTAAGTTTCAAATCGTTTAGAAAATTTTTTCGTTGGACTAAAGTGAAAGTTAGATTTAGAATGTTCTTCAACATTGTTGATTGGATATCTTCATGTCAAGCAGCAATTGGAAAAGATTGTACTTGTACCTATAACCAGATGAACCAACTCTGTTTTTCAGCTAAACAAAGTTAAGATTATTCTTCTTTTTTTAAGACATCTCACATTGTTATTTATCTTTATTATTTTTGTTATTATTTAGGTCGTAGCGTTCTGAGTCATTCAGTCAAATCTAGGATGTGCAGCTGTTAAGAATTCCAAGTTCTAGATGCATATCTTCTCCATCATGCTCTTTTCTGAAGATTCTCTGGCTTTAAACACTCGAGTCCGGGCAATGCACGAGTGACGCAAGCCGTGCAGCGGCCGCGCGTAACACAATAAATAATAATAGGCGCGCAGAGCGGCAACGCGTGGCCCGCGCGGAGTGGCAACGTTGCCGATCGATGCCGCGCCACGTTTATCGGCTGGCTCCAACTTTGTTTTGTCGGCCGGGCCGGCTTCTGGCTTGCCCGACTGCGAACTGCGGATACTATCACACGTCCCAGCTTCCATTTCATGTTTAGAAGATATATCTATGCGGTTAAAAGGAAATAGAGTTGGTAAGTAAAAAATAACAACAGTTACTAGAAAGTAGGCTATTTCTGCTCGAATGTTGAAGTCGATTGTTTACGAGTAACTTTATTTTAGTTCACTTTTATGACTTGAGACTGGCACTGGCACTAGTTTTTTCCTATCGTTCTATTTCTAATTTGATTCTAAATGCATCTCTAGACATAATTAGAATGTTCATAGCTTAGACATTGCCACCCACATACGTTTTATTTAGTTTCCCCGTTCCGTTTCATTTTGCCTTGCTCTTGTTATTTCTATTTTTTGCAGATCCAAGTTTCGGTTAGGTAGTTCAACCGTGCTCAACAAATATTCGAAATCAAAAATTACTTTACCCCTTTTTCGAAGCAAGACCTGAGAATATATTTGGAATCCACTCAAGTTTAGGAGCATAAACGATCTAATAATTTTAATTTCAGTTTGTCAACAATACCTCAAAATTTAAGACACTGACTTTCAATGACGTCAAAGAATTACGCTTGTTATTGTAGATGTGAATATAGATGCTGGCGGGAAAAATTCCGAATCATTCCCGTCGAATACTTCGGAAGTATTCCGAAATATTCTGAAACTTTGGGAATATTTCAACTGCCAAAAAAAAACCCGGTGAAATTGTATTAATCCATTAAAAGCCACTGTACTCGATTGAGTACAGCGTAATGAAGTAAAATAATAAGGTGTATCACCTAAAATTTACAAGATCTGTCATTTACACTTCGGAATAATGCTGTACTCAATCGAGTACCTCTAATGGGTTCATAGGGAATATAGCCTACTAGCTGTCCCCCGCGGTTTTATCCGCGTTTAATTTCCTTTGGTTACTTCTTAGCCCCCCGTAAACCGTTTATGCAGCGCACGCAACAAAAGTCCTCAAATGTGAATAATTTTCCCCGTTTTTGCAACATTTCTCACTGACGCTTCGCTCCTATTGGTCGCAGCGTAATGTTATATAGCCTAATACCTTCCTCTATAAATGGACTTTAAAAAACAAAGAATTTCTCTAATCGGATCAGTAGTTCCTGAGATTAGCGCGTTTAAACAAACAAACAAACAAACTCCTCCGCATTATAATATTAGTAGTAGCTTTCCAATAGTGAAATAATTTTTGAAAGCGACACAATAGTTTTTGAGTTTATTTATTAGGTTTTCCTTTATTTAGTAATACCTATCTCTATGTGACTCGCGAATACTTAGCGATGCGAACAGCAGAGCTATATACAAACTAACCAAAAACATAGGTAACCCTTTTTCAAAAAACAAATCAAATATGCTCGGCCTGGTTTTTTATTTCACAATTAACATTTTGAAAAATAACATTCGACTTCGATATAACCTACATAAAAACAAAAAAATAAAAATCCTGTTAATCGCAGGATAACATATGTAGATACTAGCTTCTGCCCGCGGCTTCGCTCGCGTTAGAAAGAGACAAAAAGTAGCCTATGTTACTCTCCATCTCATCAACTATCTCCACTCAAAAAATCACGTCAATCCGTCGCTCCGTTTTGCCGTGAAAGAAAGACAAACAGACAGACAGACAGACAGACAGACACACTTTCCTATTTATAATATTAGTATGGATGTTATCCCGCGATTAAAGGGATTTTTATTTTTTTATAAAAAATATTAACAAATATACTTAATCGATCAGATTTATAATAAAATAAACATTTATATTTTACTAACTTACGTGCCACTGAAAAATAATTAATTCACCCACCACACAAAAAATAAACACGTTTATTCTTATTGAATAATTCGGGCGAAATATTCCGCGGAAACATTCGATTGCGGGGTATGAATCTTTCTGAAAACTTCTCCGGGGGGGGAGCATCTCCCCTCTTACCGCACCCCGCACCGCCATCGCCTTCGTGCACACAGTAGTCGGGCGGCGGCGATCGACGGTCGATGCAAAATTCCATTCGATATTTAAAAAAATATAAAAATATTTTGCAAAAAAATACAATTCTAAATTTAAATTCATTTTGAATAATTCTGATTTAAAGAAACTTTCCCAGAAGTATTCCGGAATTATTTCGAATTTTTCAGAAGTTTTGCAACTATAGATGTGAAGGCCAGGTCTAGGCCAAAAGTGATCATTACAAAATTTCAACCAGTGTTAGATCATCCCAGAAAACATTTGTGTTCATTTATTTGATTAGGTTAGGTTAGAATATCACATTGAAATTAAAATTGAAAATTGAATTGAATTGGAATTGAAATTGTCAAGTTAGGTGAGAACATTACATGGAACGGTCAATTCTATGCTCGAACGACATAGTTCTAAAGAACTGTTCCTAAACATTAGCGCAGCGTTAATGTTTAGGATGGTGAGTTTTCTACCTAGAGAAAAGTCATCAAGAAACTGCCATATTGTGGAATTCATGGACGAAGGGGCGATAGCTCCGATAGCCAGTGAGTGCGTGACAAGATTCCATAATCGTATGTTCGCCTTGGAGGTTCGCGTGGAATTCATTAGTCATTTTTGCTTTTCCTCGCCAGGCACACGCAAGAATGAAGACGATTCCAAGTTAAGTTTAAGTATTACGGTAACTTTTATATTAGAGGCAGGTTAATCTTGTTTACGTAAGTAGGTTCACATGGTCTATTGAGAGTTACTGTGCTTGGTTATGACTAAGGCACTGAAGGGGGAGCACGAGTATTCGCACTTGGAACACAAAGGCCTTCATTTCGACAGTTCAGAACACAGAAGAAGCATTTAAGATCTGTTTCGAGTTCACGGAAAATGTGAAAAGTTTTTTGTTCATTGACAAAGTAGAGATTTGCAATTATTTGCCTTATAAGTGTTGGCAACCCAACCTTTTATATTGGTCCATCACTGCCACTGGCAACACTCTCTGCTGTCATTGGTTACAATGAATGAGCGTGCACGCGTTCTATTTTTAATTGTGTAGTTTTTAATCAAGTAATCGAGGTCTCATTTAATTTGTTCCGACTTCAATAACGTGAGAAGGTTTATTTGTAATTTTGAATTGTTTGTGTAGGCTTTGCCTTTAACTAGGTTCTTAACAAGCTTGGTCACGATTAGCCGCAGCTGCTTAAAACCACTTGTCAACAATAAATTATTGTTAATAGGTAATAATAAATTGATACCAACCTTGGCTTAGCCTGTGCACTTTCTAAACCTATTTTACATATATTGGTTACCTTATCTAAGGTCGTTCGATGCATTGAGTTATAATGTACTTCGTACTAGAGGAGTCACCTCAACTAAATTTTTTGTAACACGAGTTAGGGTGCATGCACCCTAACTCGTTTAGTCTATGTCGAGCGTTTGCAGCAGCTAGACTATTTCGAGTGCAAAGTTTTGTTCAAAAAATATGCCTTCGTGTGCATTGAGATACTGTTCAAACAGCTTGAGAAATATAAATAAAATTCAAGGAGTGATTTTTTACCAGTAAGTTCAAAATATTATCTTTAAAACATGCCTAATTCTATTATTTGTAATTATGTATGACGAGTCACCTCGACGGCGGCCATGTTGAAGTTAATATCAAAGAGTAAAATATTTGTTGCATGCGCAGAATGGACACTAACGTCGGGTAACGTTAAACAATTACGAACAAGAAAATGTTATTAATAATCATGAGAAAAAAATTATTAAGTAATATTAATATTTTGACGTGACAACGTCTTAAATTAGGTTGCGGCTGGGAGTCACTTATGAAAAAGTGTAACGCTCGGTAACGTTACGATGAGTCACCGAACGAGAGAGAGGCCCGCCGAATGCCTTGCGTCTCTCTCCCACTCAACTATGATCGGTAAAAGACGTTGTCACGTAAAATCTTCGCCCGTAAAACCGACTTTACAGGCAACCATTTTTTTTTTAAGGTTTCGTCGGCCGTGTCCTAGTACTAGAGAATTATTTTGGATTAAATTTATTCAGAAGAATCGCAGAAAAGTCACGTGATTGCCAATAGAATATTCACAAATATGTTCCGTTCATTTCAAGGAAAACGAGAAATACACACAAAGTCAAGAAGAGTACTTATATTATTTCATGGGAATTAAATTTTTAACTGTTTAAATTCGTTTCATTTATATAATATCATACAAGACATTGTGAGGCAACTGAAAATACTATGTATCTTCTAAAATCACGACTTCCCGACAAATTTTGCCTCTGCTAAGTTCCGAGTATACACTGACCGGCACTGATACTCTATCTCACACAATACACTACACTTCCTCACTAACCTTTCAATATTTTTTTATGTTATTTTGTTATATTATTATTTTCCACATAATTTTATGTTATACATTTCTTATTTTAATTATAACTATTTTTATAACGATACCCATAATGCACATAATATTAAAGAAGCCTATAGAAGTCAACTTCAAAAATATGTCGCATCTGCGCGCATTGGTGTTATCTATGGCACCCGCTTGCACTGCGCATGCTCCGCTGTCACCAAATTACGCGCCATATTTTGTTTGAAATAGCTCCTCTAGTACGTAGTACATTATAACTCAATGGTTCGATGGAACTTTATAGTGAATGATCCTGGCAAAATGTTGTGCTAATACCTCGTAGGTAGCGTCTCCAATATTCCTAATTTGATGAAATTTTTGTGTACTTAGATGGCATGATGGACTTTACTGCTTGAACCAATGGTGAAGGAAGTTCCGTAATACCTTCTTGTATAGAAATCTCCGAACTGGAGACGCCAAATGCTGGCAGAAATAAAGAGTACAAAAAGCCTAAACAAGGACACCTAAATTATCCAACAGAAGAAGAAACCGAACAGTTGCATCCTGTTGAATAGAAATTCGATCGACTCTTAGTGATATTGAGAGTAATTTCATTGTCAAAAAGTACCTCGAAGTGGATGCTAGTCATGCTGGAGATTCGATCATTAAACCTTCGAACACACGCGATTCGAGACACAATAGAAAGACAACAGCAGCCCGACAGCCGGCTGTCGTTTGGTCGTTAAAAGGTTAAAATGAAATAACGAGTGTAGAAGGTGGTCTTGTTGTGCAGAGTTGGCTTGCCATAAAAATAAAATTTCTGACCAAATAATGATCTTGCATTTTATTCCCTTATAGGTCCGACTACAACTGTATATAAAAATCTCATTAAAACGCATATCACGTTCGATGTTTTTCTCTTTACCGTCCAATTAACAAACACCCGAAATTAAAACCAGTTTCGTCCCATTAATTGGCATGGGACCGTTATTGAATACATCTACTTATTATACATAACACCATAATACATACACCAGTTACCACGTTATCCAATTCGCAATGCCATCCAAGTTCGAATTTCGAATATTTACTTGTGTTGTGTGGCAAGCGGAGCGGCAACGCCGGATGCTCGGTGTGGCAACGCCGCACAACGCTATTTCGCTACCCGTCTCGAAGTGATCGGGCGAGATCAGCTGTACCCTGCGTCTGTGTGAGTGTTTACTATACACTGGCTATACGAATTATATGTAGGTATGTACGTGTGCGTTAGGAGCGAATTCTGTTTTGTCGGATTCTGCTAGGGGACTCGGGGTAGGGTTAGAAGTGAGTGGGAGATTGATGTTTTCGTTGCAAAACGCTGAGTTCGATTAAAACTGTAAAGAGGTAAAAACAGTAACTGTTTCAATTAAAGTTAAACACAGTTTTAGTACCGCATACTTGTTCTGTTGTTTTATTACACAACTTGTACCATTCATAAAGTCAACTGAGCCAATTATTTTCATGTATTTTAAGTGTACTATTTCGTATTTGAGCATTTCTCAAAAAAATTGTACTTTCTGTCTAAATCTCTGTCCCATATTTTAAAATATTTTTTCTATATAAAAAATAGATCATTATCAGTTTTTATTAAATTACATACTTAGTAAGTTAATTAAACTAAGTAAAAAACATTTACAAATTATAAATAAATTAATGAATTAATAACTATAAAAATATTTAAAAAATCGTTCTAATCTAGTTGTATGAAAAGTGAAGTGTCCCAATTTCGTACCTTCCCAAACAATCAATTGTATTTGAGACGACTTGTGGAAATTGTACAAATAACTTATGCATTTATTTAGGACTTTATGACCATAATTCATTTATAAATTCATATTTTGTTGTATTAGAACAAATATATTTAAAAATAATTATTTTATAATATCTCAGTAAAAAGTTCCTTTTAGAAATTCCTCTTTTGTGACCGTATTTTTGAAAATTATAGCGTGAATTTGGTATAAACATGTTTTAGGATAGTGGCAACATTGGCCAGATCGGCATCCATCTTATTTTCGTTTTGACATTTCTTTTAAGTTCTATGCGCGAACATTGAAGTTTGTCCGTTGGTTTACTGGTCCGAAAAAAATTCCAAGCTTTGTTACCGAACAAACACAGGTAAGCTCTAATATTATCATTATTTCAAATTTAGAACAATTAGAGCTCTCAATCTTGATTTTGTAAGTCAAATCATAAACGAGTCCTAGTTTTAATTGCATCCTTTTACAATTTTATTTAATTTATGGAACATGATTTGTTACCTCCTTTTTTGTTACTTTTGAGTGGTAACGTATGAATGGAAAAGAAAGTAACAAAATAGGAAATTGTTAGGCAGAGTATTGACTATCTGATTTATTGTATATGAGTATTATGTTTCGCTATATGATTTATTGCATATGAGTATTATGTTTCGCTCTTAATGTTCCTAATTATAAGAATCTTAAAAAAAGTCTCGTGTCAGTAATTTTTTTATCAATAAATTAAGGCAAAATAATTAATTGCACTACTGTGAAGTCTAGGCTTAAGAAATCCTATTTTGTTACCAGAATTCTATTTTTGTTACTGTCCCATAAAAGCGGTCGCATATTTCTTTTCTTTATTAATACATATAAGATACTAATATATTCTTGTAATAAAAACTAAAATAAATAGTTCGTTTCCGCATTATGTATGTATACAACATTTTAATTTAAAGTAAAAAAGACTCAATAATGTCAAAGTTAATCAAGAGTTGTGGCCGAATAGTAACGTAAAGGAAACATTACCGCCTATATTTCAAGACTTCTTTGTTAATTATAGACTGTTTTTTTAAAAACAAGTTACGGTTTGTTTTATTAATCCCATTTAATCAAATAAAGCTTCTATAGTAGGTTTTAACATTAAATTTATCTAAACTAGTGAAGGTAACAAAATAAGAATTTTTCTCTACCTTTGGTTTGTTTTAATAGATTTTGCGATTTATTTACGTTTTATATCTCAAAACAAATCATATATTTATAATCTTTAGACCTTTACCCATAGATTAAAATAAAAAAATCAGGTATAATTCAATATTTTCATTTTAGTAAATTTTCTAAGCATTAGTACAATTATTTTGAGAAATGCTCATTTCCAATTCCTAATTCCCATTCAAGCCTACCGTCTTCCTTTGCAGACTTTACATTCATGAATATTCATGATAGACTCTAGAACAAAGACTATACAACCACTTGACCGCTCATACGGGTGATTCGGGCTCACGACACTTAAATGGAATATCACTTATAAGAGACGCAGGTATGAGTGCAATTTTTAGTACTGACCAGTTGTTGGATCCGTGCACACTTCCTAATTTCGGTACCTAAAAATACATTTATCGTATAAAACCGAAGCAAAAATGAGTACATGTGCAATAAAATGGTGCGGAAAATGTTCTAAAACATCTAGTTATAAAAAAGATGGCATAAGTTTTCATCGGTAAGTAAAATATGTTTATATTTATTACAATTTGAGAGCTCAAGCTAAACTGGTTGGTTTCGAAAAAAGTCATACCGCGTTGATGTCTTTTGAAAAAGTCCTTTACTATCACTAGAATATTAGATAAGTCTATCCCTTTCTATTCGTAAGTACTTCGTACTGTGTCCTGAAGTGATGTGACTTCACAAAACACAGTAGTGAAATTATTTTATCGATAATTTTTAATGGTAAAATAAAAATAATGTTTCGTTTTAATGTTTTCATTTTAGATTTCCAAATATTCCGGAAGTTAAAGAAAAATGGGTTAATGCCACTAACAGGGAAAACTGGCTTCCAAAATATTATAGCGTCATTTGTTCAAGGCATTTTACAGCTGATTGCTTTGAAGTTTTAAAGGACCGACGCCGTTTGTTTAGTTCGGCAACGCCGACCCTATTTTTGCCTGTTTTGGTAAGATTTGTTTTATATACAGGGTGAAAAGTTTCAATGGGCCCTGGAAGAAAACTACCTTAAATCATTAAGATGGATTATTTTACTTAAAGGAAACATTCCTTTATTTTTTACAACAAATAAAACTGCATTCAAAGATTTTCGAAAATCCGCTTCCCACTCCCGGGAATCGTACCGGTTAAAATCCAAAAAAGTTACACTTTCTATTTTAATGGTGTCAAACGTTAGGGCATTTCATAAGGACTTAATCTCTCTAACAAACATGGTTATTTAAATAAAAGGAAAACCATAAATCTTAAGAAATTTATTTTAATTGAACGAAAGTTTCGAAAGTTAAAGTCGTCCTTTGATTTGAAATGTTGAAATTTCATGGTTTTCCTCTAATTTAATTTAATATGTTTCTAAGAAAGATTTAGTCCTTTTATAAAATAAATGAATGTTTCCTTTAAGTAAAATAATCTATCTCAAAGATTTAAGGTAGTTTTCTTTCAGGGTCCATTAAAACTTTCCACCCTGTATACTATCGTTTCGTATGATTTAACAGTATGTAAATTAACAGAGGGCGTTCCGCTAACCAGTATAGGAAACTTTATTTATTTTCGCAAAGCTTGAAAAAGTTTATGTGGCCGTCGGCCGATGATTTTATTATGTACTAGCTGTTCCTCGCGGTTTCACCCACGTTACATTAAGTTTTTTGTTACTGCTTCGCTCCCATGAGACATAGCGTGATATTATATCACCTATGTTACTCGTTGACAATGTAGCTTTCGAATGGTGAAATAATTTTTAAAATCGGTCCAGTAGCTTTTGAGCCTATTCATTACAATCAAACAAACAAACAAAGTTTTCCTCTTTATAATATTAGTGTATATTAGTGAAGATATAGAATATCTATGAAAAGCGTATTTTTTTTAACATAATACGTAGATACCTTTACGTGCATACCCTTTTTTGTAAATTAGACCTTAAACAATTCTTCTAAGCGATCGAGGCCGCGAGCATAAGCTAGTAATTATATACATAAGTATAATAATGAATAAAATACTTATAATTCTATTATTATAATAATGTTAGCGTATACATATAGCATCCATTTTCTGAAGTCGGTAAAACATAACACAAAACAAAAAGTAAAAACAATAAAAAACCTTAAAATAGGTTTTTAGGTAATAGATCTTTCCGTTTTTTATTTAACTATTCCGTTTTATAATCAAGTGTATTATTTTTTTATTAATTGATTTAAGCTACTGCTTGATTGCGAAACCTTTTTTAATATAACCTTATTTTTATAAAACCCTGTTTTATTACAAAATTGGGTCTTATACAACTAATAATTTGAATAATTATCGATATCGATATTTTTTTAATCACCCTTTTGCAATCCCTAAAAAATCAGCTGTCAAATTCATCGACCAATCACAGCGGGCGAAGCTTAGCTCCACCCCTTCGTTATCTGGTGACTTTGATTTAGAACAAAAACATGCCTATACGCACTCCACTGGTTTGCTGCTTCATGCTCTAGAACCATAAATTATTTAACTTTAAGATAAAGGAGATAAAACTCTGAGGCAGGTAAAAATCATTTTGGCTTGAAAATATATGTAAAATTTGATTCCCAAAAGCAAATTCATAGGTAGCAAAATTTGAATAATATGCTTTTCCCATTTCCAAGCGAGTTTTAAACAGATTATTCGGGCGGCCATTTTAAAAACTCTGATGTATTGTAGGTACCTTCTTAACGCAACAAATTTTCCAACGCTCGGACCAATTTGCCAATGGAAACAGTCGAAATGTTCTGTTGTATAAAATAAGTCAAAGTGGTTTTATTGTAGGTATGTGGAAAAGTTTTTATATAAAATAAAGGATAAAGTAAATAGGTAGTACAATTAGTCAATGCAGACGATGCCCCAGATACAAATACAGGTAACACTGGCATTGTTTATAAAAACAAAGAGCCACGGTAATACTGAATTCTTGAAGAACATTTTTAACGCTAAGGCACGGATCTAAAAATAATGGACGTAACCTCTCGTGAAGCATAGAATATGGCCGGTGTGCCGGATTGTCGGACCTTGTGTATCAGTGTGAGTTTAGGCCGTGACAAATGAAAGTGTAGGAGCTTGAATGCTTCACACGGTTTGGCGTAAAATTAAGTCATTTTATAGATTCGTGCATGAAGAGTGAAAACTAAAATTATAACATTTTTTACCAAATATTCCATCAAAATCTGAAGAATTTAGAGTAAGATAGTTAAATTTACGAGAGCCAGTACGGGCTGCACAACATAGCCAATAACACCTCCATATTACTTTGAGTGCGGGGCTACCGGTAACTAGGTACGGGTAACTAAAGACCAAATGCAGGCGAACTCGTAGAGGGCAGCCAGTATTAAATAAATACGACGGTCAGAGTCTGAACTACTTCAATCAGCAATCTACTGTTCTCAAATTAAATAGTTCGAACCCACACTCTAGGGAATTAATTTAATTTCTTGGCTTCTACTCTTAGAACTAACTCGGATTTAATAAAACGCAACGCTAGCCAGTCTCCAAAATATATAATTATTTGAAATAGTTCTAAAGAGCTTAAAAATTAAATTTGTTTAAATGCTACTACACCAGTTAAGGTAATTCCTCTTTTATTACTACATCTACTGCTACAGCGCGTTGTTGATCCAAATCATCTTGAAAAACATAACTATCGCTGTCATCCCTTTCAAGTTTGATAAAATTCACTGCACTTTCAGTCTCATCCATTTCCCTTTGCGCGAGATCGTTGACAGGGTTGGTAATAAATGTGCTAGATGAAGATCCTTCTCCATCATTGGTATCTATGGGTGAGTCATACCAAGACGGACCAGACTTAGGGATTAAGGGACTAATTTCAATAGTAGGTAAACCTGGATTTTCGTTTACGCATACATAAGCAGCCATTGTCAGTTGATCCATTTTTGCGTGGTAAATGACGTCAGCGATAAGTTTTTCTGCGACGCATCTCTGCATTTTGGACATTTGATGCAGCTGAGCTCCAACTGATCTTCCGAATGCTAATGCTGATGCTTCTACTGACGCCTCTGGTTCAGCTTCTGTTGTGACCGCTGAAGGTAATGCTACTTTTTCACTACGTACAGGTTGCAAGTATGTGGTTTCCTGAAAATTTAATAAAAGATTCACTTTTGAGAACGTGTCACTAGGTTTGGTTAGAAAGTTTCAGGATGTTTATATTTAAATGTCTTTTTATCACTTAAATAACGAAAATAATTTCTCATATTTTTTTGGGTCCATATTTCATATGATTTATAGTGTATCTAAATGTCAAACCGTTACCGTTTGTCATTTACTACATACTCCTAATTAATAGTCATTACACATTTCATCACTTGACTCACAGAATTAATTATATTACTCGTGATGGAAAGCGTCTCGGGAGTCACTAATGGAAGGTGGAAATAAAAATGTTCAATGTTGTAAGCCAGTTCTTTCTTTGGTAATCAGTTTGTTCGTTCTTTGTGGTTTGATGAGGGATGAGATAATTTGTCACCTCGAAGGTACTATTGATACTTACTTCGTTATTGTCAGAATCCGAATTATCGTTATCTTCGTCATCACTTTTGTCTTTCCCAGATAAGAAGTTCAAATGTTTATAGTACCATAGTGTTGGTTTGTAGGGAATCGCTGCTGCAGCACTCGACTCAACCTAAAAAAAAATATAAGCATTTTACAACCTAAAAAGAAAAATATATAAGCATTTCACTCGCAGATAATTTTTTCAGGGCACGAACCTAAAAAAGACGGACTTAACAACTTGTGGTCACAAGCAAATGGCCAATATGCGAGTGTGCGTGCCGCGTGCGTCACTGGCACTGTCACGCATTGCGTAATGGCGGCGGATTGTCTGACTTTTGTGTATCTGTGTGAGTGTAGGCCAAATTAAATTGTAGCAGATTGTAGCTTTACTTAGTTCAGCTCATCTATTGTTAAGTCCGTGTTTCAGGGATAAATAAAAGAAACATATTATGTACTATAGGTACGCTGTTTATCTTTCCCACCATTTTTTAATATAGAAGTTAAAGTTAAAATAATTTATAAAATAAAAGGCTTTGTTTACCTCGTAATCTATTTAATGACTACCTAGAGTACCTAGCCGCTTGACTGCAAGTTTCAGATATTTATAACATCACGCCTATTTTCTCAAAAGACGAAATAATGTGCACCTACAATTTAATAAGCTTTTTGTAGTTCTTCAAGTAAAAAGTCATTTCATGTTATCGTTATGTTATAATAATATTAATAATAATACCAGCCTATTATTATCCCATTGCAGGGAAAGGCATCTTCTCAAATAGAGAAAGAAGGCACGAGCGGAATGATCACCACGCTTGCTCAGTGCGGATTAACGATTCCGGACTAATATTAATTACATGTCCATGTTTCCTCAATATATTTTCCTTCAACGCTGTCAGTGATGTCTATATTAAACTTAGGACGTTTATCTTAGTTATTCTTTCCTGCTATTTAATTGCGCTCGAAAGGTTCCGTACCAGTATCGCCAAAAACGTCAAGAATTACGTTTGGTGTAGACGGTCCCTTAGAACAGACGGATATACCGCGAAGTCTTAGTAATTGGTTCCCGTTTTACCTTTTTGGTACGGAACCCTAAAAAATGCGCACCTATAAACGCTGTTATTTTTGTAACGGTCTATATAGTTTTATTCTTAGAATGTGTTTTTGTGTGATATCGATACCTAATTAGGGAATATCAACAAGCATCACTCACTTTTTTTCTCTGTCTTCGGTACATTGACCTCAAACTCTGAATTTTATTTCTTAGACCTGACAATGTTATAGGTTCATGTTCTTGCCACGTTTTTAATAAAACTAACAAAGATTGTTCTCTTGCAGATCTGTGATGATAATGAACATTATCAGGATCCCACAAACATGGTTGTTTTTTGAACTCTTTGATGAAATTGAATAAAAAGCCCCGTTTGTAGCGTGGAGTTGTCATGTCTAATAGTTCTCACTAACACAGCGCCGCGCTCGCTAGTCGGCACTCGGCACGTGACACGTCAGAGCGGCGACGGCGCCCGCGTGGAACTGCCGAGTCTGTCGTAATGGCGGACACAAGACCGTACCGCGCGTTCGTAGCCATTTCTCGCTATGTCGTCCATGTGAATGCCGGTTATCTCGTAGACAAAGTCGCGGATTAAATAGTAGCCAATATATGTATATGTCTACATATACAATATTGTGGAACTTCCAGCGTTCCTACAAAGCCGCTAATTTAAAAAGGTGTGCAATGTCAGTGCAATCTTTTTTTTACTACATATAAAAATTTTATTTTCATTAAAAAAAAGGAAAGTAGAAATACTATGTGATACATTCCGCCTTTATCTAAAATGTCGCTAAAACACAATGCTAAAACACGCCCTTCCTACTCAGAACTGAAACAGATTTTCCGAAGCTTTTCGCAACGGTTCAAAGTAATTTGAGTAGAGTGGGACTTACAGAAGTATTCTTCTTGGAACGTTTAGACTTTGATTTATTAGTACGATCCAATAAGGTTCTAGATTGAGAGGCCAAGCGTTCTTTTTTCTTCTGCGCAATAAGATTTCTTATTCTTCCTTTTAAAACCCTCTCTCTCCCTCTAGCTAGCCTTTCTATACGTTGTTCTTCAGTTTCGTTAGCCAGCGCTCTTCTCGTGCACTCTCTCGAACGGGCTAGACGAACTTTTCTCTCTGAAGAAGACTCTCTCAGTCGGCGTAATTTACTTCTTTTGGCATTCTTTGTGATGGAACTGAGGTTTGACTTTTTGCGCGGCATAATACATCGCATTCGCATGCTCGCATAATTTAATATTTTTTTTGTACACTTGACACAAAATTTTGTATTTTGGCACAAAAAAGTTTAGACCCGTCAGACTGTTCGAGTGTTTTGAAAAATTTAAACAATTTTTTTTATTTAGTTATGAAACGCGCGTGGCTTTAAGGAGGCCCGGCCAGTGCCACGCACGCGTGTTATCCGCGCGGCTACCCGTTGATGTCTGATCGATCTGGCTGACAAAACCTACTCCCCCCAACACGTCGCTAGCAATGAATTTACCTCTGCGTATTTCAATTAATTCTCAATTACCAAAGAAATCGTACATTTATCATCATAAAAAGTATGCTATTTCATTGACAAATTATGTAGCTTTCTATAAGTTAAAAGAATATTATAATTGGATATGTATTTCCGAACACAACCTTGAACAAACATACATAGTTCACAAACTGGTAAATAACTTTTATATTAAAATAAAGTATTGCAAGAAATCTGTTGAGTAGATTTCTTAATATAATATTTATTGTAGTCAGGTCAGTCAGTCAGTGTTTCCAAAAATAGGCTTGAACAAACAAATTAACCTCTTTATAATATTAGGTCATATTATGGTGAAATTTTTACCATTCTATAAACAAAGGTTATTGAACCTATTATATCATGTGTTCAAGGTCATTAGCGGTAAATGCCTATTAACAGAAATGAATAAAATATTATGGTAAAATGGTAAAATAATTATGTAGTAAATAAGTACTTATTTATTGAAATATTTACTACCTACATAATTTATTTATTTTTACCATACTTATAGGTATTTTCTTTTTTAGAATACAGGCGTGATATTGTTAGTTACGTAATATTTTTAACTTTTGAAATTGTTTGCAATCTGTACCTAGTTTAAGAACAATACATAAGTTACATAGACGAGTATTCATCATTTATTATGTTTGGTGAACGCCTGCTTGCAGTTTAGACACAAAATTATGAATCTGTCGGAGCGTGGAAGGAAACATGAGCTAGTTTTGTATTAGCAAGCAGGCTTCACCAAGCGTATAATGACGAATACGCGTCTTTGTAGCTACGCCTCCGTGTGACAGTAGAATAGGGATGACTACAACATAAAAAAATGGCATACTGTTTAGTCCTGATAAATACCTAAGAAATATTACACAAATAACATACAGAATATGTTTAATACCCACCTACGTAACTAAATGAAAAATAAAAGTTTTACTTACTTTTTTCCTCTGTCGTGTGTAATTGGTCCGCATATGAAATATTTTGATTTTTACATCGTGCTGAGTTGCGCGTGGCTCGCATTTTCGCCATAGTGCTAACAAACAGTCCCAGGCGTCAGATTTAACTATTTTATTATGGTAGTATTTATGTGAGGTATCCCACAAACAAGGGTTAGCTTTGTACTTTTTCAACATTTTCAGTAAAATGCTGTCTTCTAATTCTAAGCGGGGGGTTTTTAATTTAGGAGTCATTGTTAAAATACAAGTAGCGCGCCGTACGTACGTATGAACGCACTGAGCACGCGATCGATACTGCCGGCTAGTCCCTAGTTTCCGAAGCGTTTTCACGCGTTTCGCCGACGAACGGCCGACAACGCCCGACGATACGGTCCTGCTATCGAGTTATATAGCATTTAGCTCACAAATTCAACAGATATGCACAGAATTCCAGAAGACAGACTTCTTAAACAACGCTCGAACGATTCCTTTGAAGAACTCATAGCTGTAATGAATAGTAATGTAAATACACGTATTCGGTGCTGCATTGAATCATAATTTTGATCAACACACAATATTTTGCACATAACAGGTACATAAGTATTTACGAAGCTGATCATCATCCAATATTTAGGAAGCTTTTTAGTTTTTAGTCCTAAATACCATTATCTGAATGTGTGGTCCAAACCTAGTCCAGTTGTTAGGTCTAACCTTAACTAAATAATGTATATTAGGTATATAGCATCATCCATGTAAAGTAACAATTAAATAGTTCCTTCGATTCCTAGAAGACCCAACTATCAGATCCAGACCGGATGACTATGTGACCATATGTGAAAGGTTCACGCATTTTTAGTAAAAAAAATCGTCAAGTTTGAGAACCTTCACTCACCTTTTTAAGTGTATTAAAAACCGTTACCTATTAGCCGAAGATACTTAAAGATTGAAACGTCAAACCAAGAACCTACGTCACTAACGTCACAGAGTATAAACTCTGAAAACTTTTTTAACCCAAAGATGTTTTTGGAACGCTTTCCAACTCCGTCCAACGAGAGGGCGTTCCATTTTACGTGTGAACACTGCGACGAATGCAGCACAGCTTATTTTAATTCAAAATCGATAACTATTCAGTTGGTGGCTCGCTCCATAAATAGTGCCCTGAGTACATGACATGGGCCGGCCAGACAGGGCTGGTCTGGTTTCATTTTAAGCAGAATAATAATGTATTGCTCTTTGAACTTTTCGTATGACATAGTTGCTTTAATTTAGGATTATGCAGACGAATGTTATGATTGCTTATAAACATAACATTCGTCTGCATAATCCTAAATTAAAAACAGAATTTGTTGTGAAATTCAATATACTTTGAAGCAGCTATGACCTGCGGTTTCACTTGAGTCTTTGGTTATTAATCCGCTCCTGTGAGTCGTATGAAGAGATTAATAATATTCAGCGCATACTTTTTGGTTTAGCCATGATACGTCTTTATCGTGCACTTGACGGTTGGCAGTTTGTGTAACAGCCGCAGGAATAGTGCTAACCCAAAGTACGTGCTAAATAACATCTATTTATCTCGCTCGTAGTGTCAGCAAAGACGTCTACGATAAATGGGCTATCCAACGTATTTGCGAGGCCCTTGGTATTTATTACAATATTACTAACTAGCTGTCTCTAGCGGTTTCACCCGCATTTTTCGTTACTGCTCCGCTCCCGTGGGTCGTAGCGTGATGGTATATAACCTATAGCATTCCTCGATAAATGGGCTATCTAACACTGAAAGATTTTTTTAAATCGGACCAGTAGTTCCAGAGATTTTTCCCTACATACAAACTTACAAACCTTCAAACTTACTTTTACAACTTTATAATATTAGTATAGATAGATGTCCCAGCGACTAGTACTACTTAACATCAAGTTGGCCGTCTGTTTGTTTACTATTCAATGAAGAAAAAATACTTAAGGCGGGTGAAACCGCGGGGGGCAACTAGTAATAAATAAAACTAAAGGACGGTTTGTTGAGTGTAGTGTAATATCGGTGTCTTTGCTGCTTTTTTTAAATTGTATGTTAATAGTTCATTCGACTAAGCATTTGATAAAATAAATGTAAGACTGTATTGTTAAGTTTAGGTAGTGTAGCGACTGTAGATATGCAAAACCTGTTTTGTTTGCTGTATAATAGAATGTGATGTAGGTCATTTTAACCAGTAAGGGGCCCATCTACAAATTACGTCACACAAAAAATATTTTGTACCCCTGTACCTACCTTATCACCGGTGATCACATATTATAAAGGCCCTAGCGCGACGTTACATATATTGCAGAATTATATCTAAAATTTAAAATAGTATTTTTTCAAATAAAAACATAAAAAAAATAATTATTTTAAAAAATAATTTTAAAAATAAATATTTTAATTTTTTTTTCACACTTGTTGACGCCGTTAACTTGTGACGTAATTAATGAAAGGGCCCTAAGACCTGCCACTTTTATTTCTAGCTGTTCGTGTTAGGATATTGTTGGTCACAGTACAGTGCAGCAGGCGCCACAAAATAGAAAATAAGGTCAGGTCAACAGTCTATTACAGAAATAGTTGCAGACTTTATTTAATCAATATGGCGGATGTTTATAGCTTTCCGTTGGCCGCATTTTATTGAAAAATGAATTAAATGGTATTTGATATCTTTGTAGGTAAGTTGTACTCAGTTTTAAGGCCGAGGCCAACAACGATAGATTGTTTATGTTGTTTACTGGTGGATTAAATAGATTATAAATTAACATAGTCTTACAGAATCAGATTATGTAAATTTTGTGATGAAATGTTAAATTAAATATGGAACTTGTTGTATGTAAACTTTTTAATTACACATAAAACAACCGAAAAAAGAATTGAAAAACAAAAAAGAAATTATGTATAATAGGCGACTTGAGAACCTCCGTTTTTGTTTCATCGGTTAAAATTCGCCTTAATCAAAAACTACCAATGTAGGCTGCTACACAATAACACTACAAAAATCTTTAAAGATGTAACGTAAATATAGTAAGTCGGAATATGTCACTCAAATGTTACCTAGTTAACTAAAGTCATTTGAGTACGTCTATCGTCTAGCACGCTAGTGGCAGCCGGGCGTCACGCCACAGACACGACGAGCGAACGCGAAGAAAAAGCGTTTTAGTGATCACACTTTGCAAGTCACGAATTCATATTAAACGTGGTACCTAAAGCTATTTTATTGCACTAGTAGTGTAGATTACGCACATTAGTTGCAAAAGTAATTAGTTGACGAGAAAGCTATATTTTTAGAATGCTGTAGCCTGTAACGCATTTAATTGTTCTGCATATAGATTATTTATAATCTCACATCTTATTTACAACCTTAATTAATTATTATCCCTGTATCTTTGTAACAGTAAAAAATAGAAGTCAGATAGATCATTAACGAAGACATTGGTTCATATCGACTCTGATTCCGTCACCCGTGACGACCGGCGCCGCTTCGAAACATGTTTAGAATTTATAATAGAGCGATCGTAAGCACCACGTGGCAGCAAAGGGTGTCAAACATTTTGTCGCGTTCGCAGACGACTCTGCTAAGGCTTCCCCGGTTAAACTTCATAAAAACATCGCAATAACTTGTACAATCTTGCTTGAAATTACTTGCTTGTTCTTTAATTAGCAATTACTTACGGATTCTGCAAAACACAAGTCTTTTCATACTGAATTTCTAGTTTGTTTTAATAAGAATTTATAGGAAAAGTAACAAGCGGAACATTAAACAAATCACGTGTAATAAACTTGAATCTTAGCAAAAGTTTCAATGAGAGAAACCTTGACAGTCGGCCGGAGTCATGGCCAGGCGCGCTGCTCAATAGAAATCGCTGTTGTGTAACTGATAATAAACATTTATGTATTATTTCGTTCGTGAAATTAGTCTAGACTACATTTTAGTCGCGACTTCATTTAATGCTGGCATAGAAATTTCGTACTTAAAATTCTGTAAACATTTCCAAGTTTTCTCATGGAGTTTGGTGTCGAAAGCTGACGTCCGATCGGAGGACCGTAGCGGTGCCATGACAGTCGTAAACTGTGTCAAGGTATTTCAATTTCCTTTTACAGTATTTTCGTGACTTTCAATAAATTGGTTGGACATATTTTCGGTTTACTTTGGTTTTATATGAAAATGTTTTTAACCTTCCTTTAATACAATAAAACAAATAAAAAAACATTTTTTGATAAAGAAATATTATGTGAAGGACCTGTTATTTATATTTCTATGTGAAGGACCATCGAGTAACGATGAAAGTCCTAGATCTCGAGCTCCATCGTTCATACCAGTGTTTTACTAAACCTTCTTAAATCTTTTCTTCATCTTTCACAAGAATTTGGATGGTGGCTGATATGTGTAAGCAGAGTTTGTCAAATTCTACTTCAATAAAGTCGGTTCTTTTGAGAAGGAACTCCGGTTTGTGCACGTTATTCGGCGACTTACACCTGTAGCCCGACTCACGCAAAATCAAACGATAGAACGACAATTCGATCGTAATTCAACGATCTGTCAACCGCTCAATATCAATAATAATGTAATTGACAATAAGTGGTTGACAGATTTTTGAATTACGATCGGATTGTCGTTCTATCGTTTGATTTTACGTGAATCGGGATACTGAGGTCACTCGTACCTGACACATATTAAGCTCGAGGTAGTAGTTCGAACTGTAGTTTGAATATTTTACGTAAGACTAATTCCTCAAGAGGTTTTAAGTAAAGACGATACAGTGAATTTAGAGCAGGCTTTGAACTTCACGGAGGCAAGGTGTATTAGGACACGAATGCTTTATTAAAAAAAAATTTAGTCTTTTAACACTTTTAATTTTAGACTTTTTAGTTTATAAGACATATTATTATGTCGAAAACAGTTCTTAGCGGACTAATTAACAATGTTACACTTTTCAAACATCAGCTTCCTAAGGAAACTCTAAGAGAATTTCCAATCTTTTACAATTACATGTACTAAGTATACCTACTTTCTTTAAATTCAATTTGGAGCCTTAACCTACAAGAGAACCACTTTGTTTCACTAATCCAATGTTCTACGCCTGAATTGGCATTCTTATTTGGAACCTATATAGGTACTTGCTACTGTTTTACAATATTAATCTCACTGCCCAAGAAATAGTATCCTTCTCCAATAATGTAATTATTTATCACTGCTTGGTTTAAAACTTTTTACTTCCATGATAGCATTGATGGATCATCACTTGTGATTTCCGTTTCAACTCTGTCAGGAAATTCAGTTTTAATAATGACATTAACTGCCGCTTCTTCTCTAGATTGCTCCTCATTATCTTTAAGTTGTTCACTCAGCTCTGCACTAGCAAATAACTTCGCAAGTTCTAATTTCATATATATCTGTTGCCTCGGGGAAAATTTCTTGAATGTTCCAGAATAACTAAGAAAAAGAAGATCAGTAGCGTCAATTTCCTTAAACGCCAATGGAGGTGGTGAAGCCGATACGTCACATGATAATTCATCCTGAACCTGTGATTCTAGGTCAGTATCCCGATTCGTTCCAGAGTGATAATATCGTGTTCTGTTAACGTCGTCTAAAAATTTCAAATGGCCACTCCAAATATAATCGGTTTCTTTACTACCATCTGAATTTTGTAACATCCTTTTGTATTTGATGTAACCATCTCTTACGGTTTTCCATTTAAGTCTACAAACTTTACCTGAAAAAAGAAAGACTTGAATTCCATAAGAAAAGTTGGTTTTTGAAGCTGTTTTGAAAGTTGGGTATATATCACTTGATCACAAACATGATGATCTTTATTAACTTGGAAAAAATGTCAAGTACCTACTTGAACAAAAATGATCCATTCTATTTCCGATGACTTGATTTTGATTAATGCTGAAAGCACATATATACATATTTTCACGAATGTTTAAAAGTTTTGTGAAATGTCACACGATGGCAACTAAACTATTGAGAATTTGGTGGAGATGCAAAATTAATGCCGAAGATAGGATGTTTCATGTTACCATTGAGTCTGGCCCAGAAAAATGTTACTGGACGATGGAGGTGTACTGAGGGTTGGTTCTAAACGGAACAGAATGTGGCTCCAATATGGCCTTGGGCCACAGCTTTTGTACACTGGCCAAATTGAGAAAGAAAATTAAAATCTGTTGGTACTTACTTGTTACTTTCAACTCTCTTGCTATCAATTCCCATGTCGCCGTTTTACGGCTAGTGTTCTTGTAATCCTTATGTCTTGTGTCGTATAAAAGCGGGTATCTTTTGACGAGATCGATTAACTGTCCTACATCAATCATTTTTTGGCGGGAAATGCGTGTTAGAGGGATATAAAACCGCCACACGATGCGCGTATCCTGCACTCTTCAAGCTAACTGTGACGCTCACGCTAGCGTCCCGCTCCCGCCCCGCCCCGCCCCGCCGGTCGCTCCACTCGCGCCGTGCGCCGCCCGTCGCGTTCAAGGCTTCGGGGAGCTTCGTCTACCATCGGTACAAAGCGACGTTGCCAGATCGTCATAATAGGGACGATTTGCTTTGACGCCGGATATTTGTTGCAGAACTGTAGTACGGTCATAGTATTATATAGCTGATAGCTCACTTTCACTCAACCTTGTCTTTTATTAAAGAGTGTAAGGTCAGGACCTGACCTAAGTACCTGGTACTTAGGTTATTTTTAATCTCTTTTAAATCCAAATTGATATATGTACATAATTATATCAATTTGGTAGGTAAGTATAAAATTATACGGTTTTTTAATGTAAGTCATTACGTCACGATTGTTTGGTTTAATAGAATACTTTTGTAAATGTCGTAAAAAATTTTGGTACATAGTATGTAAGTATTCTAACGAATCCTCCTCTTGCTTGGTTAATGTCAAACCAATTCAAAACACGGATCTAGCTCTGCTTGGTGTTGTAAAAAACTTTTTCCAAAAAAAAGATAACCGACTTCAAAACCGAAAAGCTCAAAAATAACTATTTCGGAAGTTGGTGGCTTCTCTTCTGCCGGACGAATTGTGTTGCCTTGCCACTGACTTCCGAAATAGTTATTTTTGAGCTTTTCGGTTTTGAAGTCGGTTATCTTTTTTTTGGAAAAAGTTTTTTATTTTTTACTTTTTAGTTAGAGTCCCAACTACGTTTTAGAGTAACTTTAAAAAAAATGTACCATATTCTATAAAAAAATTGAGGAGTTCCCTCGATTTCGGCATGATACCATCATCAGATCCTGGACCTGATGGATGACAATGGGACCATTTGGGAAGTCTACCCTTTCAAACAAAAAAAGAATTGTTCAAATCGGTTGGCAAACGACGGAGATATGCGCGAACAAACATAAAAAAAAAACCTCTCCTTTTTTAGAAGTCGGTTAAAAACGGACGTGTTCGTTATACCCAAAACTGCAGATTAAACAATGTAGTACAGGTAAGTACCTATATTTAATTCGATTCGATTTTTTTTATTTTCGCCAATAGTTTTCTTCTCTCAAAGCGACCCAGCTGTGACCCAGCGGGCATTCGATGTCGGCTCGCGACGTTCCGCGTCGTTATTGAATCGACAACTCTTCGGTTTTCCGAACTAGTGGATTTTTGTGTCGTAGTATTTCAATATGAAATGCGTCATCGCACCCCTGTGGTGCCACGTGCCTGAAGAGACAAGCGGACCACGCAACAATTTGAATATTTGCAAAAATGATAGATTAACTTACGCTAAGTTAGAGATATGAGCTTTTCTCACGATCATTGCTAGGAAATCATCTTGAAATCATAGAAAGATAAATTGTCAGAAATCATAATAAACGAGTGTTTTCCCTGGCAGCACGAAAGCGTGATCCAATCAGATAGGTCAATATGGCGTACGAAGTTTAAAAATTTGCATTGAAATAATGAATAAACAAATTAAATGTTGCTTCAATGTCACACACAACAAATCGTTACCTACTTAATTTTTAATCATTTTAAAACTAGGTAGGTAATTAGTATTCAAAAGTTATTCAAATATACGTGTAATGTTAATAATAAACGCTTGAGCATTGATCTAATTTCTGTGTAAAAAATTAAACCACCTGCGAGAAATTCGTGTGCCGTAATATATGGATGGCCCCTTACAAACTAAACATTATGGTAGTTAATGACTTTTATAAGTATTGACTAAATTACCTTTTCGGAAATATTCAGCCTCCGTTTATATTTAGATATTTATTTGTATTTATTTATTTCGGTATTTAATCATTTCTTATCTTCATTACTTGAAAATTTTTATAAGCTAAAAATAAATAGGATCCCCTATAAGTCATTAATTTATGTATTTAGTTTGAGATAAAAAAAAAATACTTAGGTCGAAAAGAAAATTCTGTGTAAGTAATAAAAACATATTAATAAATAAATAAGCAGTATGCTTAGAAGTTAGTATGTGTAAGTAGGTATTATTTTTTCTAAGATGGCTCTGTAAGTCTGTATTATGTAGTTTTGTCACGTAGGGTCAATGCTCGAATGTTTACCCTGACTACCATAGCTGGTCAGACATAGCGTAATGTTTACTAAACAAAATATTAGATAAAAATGATGCGTCATTCATTGCATCCATTTTGTATTTGAAAGCAGAGAGTAAAGAGCTCGCCAAAGTAGGTCGACTCTGTTCTGTACGTAGCTATGGTTAACCACAGATATAAGAGGAATAGAGTTGACCACATCTAAAATGGTGTGAGGCCGATTTTTAAACACATAATTATTATAATATATCTGATACCACTACTTTTAAACGAGCAACTATTGTATAATATATAAATAACTTATTATCTTTGCCGTTTCTGAATATCAGAAAGGTATACCGCCGTTTACCCGAATTTTATTTGCCCTAATTTCATTTGCCATAATAGTCAACAGCCATAATATCATACGACATAATACTCATTTGCCCTACTCTCATTTGCCATAATAGTCACGTGCCAGAATCATTGTTTCCCATAAAGTCACTTACCATAACATCATTTGCCATAATCATTGTAAGCCATAATTATCACATGTCCTAATTATCACATGCCATAATTATGATATGCCATAACATAATTTGCCATCGACATCGGGTGTATAACGGTTGTTTATATCAAGAGAAATTGGATGCAATTGGGACTTTAGGGCACCCCGACTCGGACAGGTTAGGTTAGAAGGGGATGGCGGGGTCGTGTGAGCGAGCGAAGCGAGCGAATAGACCCCGCCATCCCCTTCGTGGTTATTTTTTTATAAACCACACAGAAGTAGGAGCCCCGCGGAGCGGGGCTCCGTCGACCTGGCCCACCCTATAATAATAATAATAATAATCATTTATTCATCCAAAAGGGTACAGATGATAATATAAAGAGAGACTTAAAACCAGCCTTAACCATCAACCATGCACAGAAAAAAAAAACCATCACGGGGCTTAAATATTTGTCTAATACTTGTTATGCCATTTAAATATTATGTCTAATAATTATTATGGCACATAAAATTATGGCAAACAATACTTATGGCATTCGTATCTTATGGTATCTAAAATTCGGGCAATTAAAAGTATGTCATATGTCTTTTAGGGCAAATGAAACATTCGGGCAAATGAAATTCGGGTAAATGAAATTCGGGAAAATGATGATTATGGCATATAATCTTCGGGCAAACAATAGACAACCTATCAGAAACGGCGATAATGGGCAGCTAGGTATAAAAAAAATATATACTGGTCATCCATTTGCTAATTATTAGAACTCAATGAACAATTACCCATTATATTTTTTATGCCCATATTATTATTTTAAACCGTAAAAATATCTATAAAACTAATTATGTTAAATTAATTTCAATTAAAGTTTCATTGGGAAAGTTGTTTATTTCCATGTGTACTTTTGTCTGACATCATGCCTAGGTACCTCTTTATTTTGGAATTTCACACGAATCACTAAGCTTGCCAAAAATAATAAATAAGGTCGTAAAATTCAATTAATCAATTTTATTTGTATATTGTACGTATATTAATCAACTAAAGTTATTGGTCCCGCACATTTAATTTAATGTTATTACAACACAATTAATTAACTCCTAGTCGTAAGTACTCATTTATCTGCTCGTTAATTAAATTAAATCATCGTGCAAAAAAATTATACGCAATGCTGGTGAATGTGGCGTAGTGTAAAATCCAAAATAAATTATTATTACTTATATAAATATATGCGAAGTGGTAGGCAGCATATCAAGCTACTACAATTTGTCACATTTCTTTAACAGATTTTCACCCTTACTGTTAAAAGAATTAGGATTAAAGTTGATTGAAAAAAAATGTTAACGAAACAATATTTTTTTTTCCCAACCGTATCGATTACGCGTCATCTGGATTGCAATATTAGATAAATAAATATCATAACACAAAAGAATTACGTACGATATTGTTTTAAAAACCAATAGGAAACAGTAAACAATGCATGCGTCGCTGATAAGCAACGTCTTATCAAATCCGGTCTAGCAGTTCGATAGAAAATCTTACATGAAGGTGATATCACCATTCACTATGTAGAGAACAAAATGCATAATATGTACGATACAACATGAAGACAAAAGAAATGACTATGTTTGAGGTTTTCACTACATACATATTACGCAGTATAAAAGCCGCTCTCTGTCCCTATGTATGCCTTGATCTTTTAAACCATCCATCCAACAGATTTTGATGGGCTTTTTTCTAATAGATAAAATGATTCAAGGAGAAGGTTTATTTGTATAATAAATACCTACATATACATATGTATAGTAGGGATAAGCGAGGATTTTCAAGATTTTTAACACCCATGCGAAGCGGGGGCGGTTTCCTAGGTTGGTCCTATAAGTAAACACGTTTTTTCATCAAAACCTAGCTTATGCAATTGCCTTTATCGTAGTCATAACGAGTATAAGTGTTGACGTAAGAAACCACCTGCTTTTTACGACTTTAGTTCATATATGCCAAAAATAATGAAGACATTAAAATATTGCATGAGACATTAAAGTATGGCATGCTGCTTTCCTAGTACACCATTATTTCCAGCTGCAGGAACTATGGACAATGACAGGATCTCTGGACATCCATCAACTGACAACTGTCCGAGCAAATGGTATAAATTAACCTTTCGACGACCAAGCGACAGCCGGCTGTCACCCTGCTATTGCCTTTCCTTGCCTTTCCATTGTGTCCCTAATTACGTGTGTTCGAAGGTTTAAATATATTATTTATAAATAAAATGAATACGGCCCAAAATTTCACATTCGTCGTAGATTGTCTTGTCGTCGTAAAATGTTATGCAAAGGCTTTGTTCGAGAAATTTATTATTTTTAAATACATATTGGCTCTGATAACGTCCAGAGTCAAGACGCAAAAAAAAACAAAACGTTTCTGAATTTATTACAACAGCATTTTTCTTGTTTTCTATGGTTGCTTTATAATTCTACAAAATATAAAATGGGAGAGATAATTGGTTTAAGGACTTCTTCTATCGACCTTCAAGGAACTTGGAATGGGGAATCTTCGGGATTTCGTGATCTGGAACACAAAAGGATGCAGGTCAGGATGACGTAACGGGTAAGTAAGGTACACCTACACACTAAAAAAAGTAGAAGCTTTGTAACAGTAGCCGATCTCCATTTCATTCCGAAATCATAAATATCTCGCGTAACAATTCGTTGGCAATTACGAACTTGGAAAAACGGGTCAATAAGAATAAGGTAAATAAAAAAGACTATCCAATTGTAAGACTCGAAGCTCAGACGCGGCATGGGTGCGGTACCTGTGTGGCGACTTCGGTTCGCAACAATGCCAGGCCGCCAAGCACCGGTTTTACTGTTCTTTTGCAATACCCGTCTAGCAGTAAACCTGAGATGAGCAGATGAACCAACCAACGAGAACGTTATTGTTTAATTGAAATTCATGGCACGCCGCTTTACTGCACGTAAACCGTTATTAATCTGCCGGTACAGTAATTATTGATTTACAGAGCATTTTCCAGACGCTGCCGCGACGTTCATGAAAACTCAGGTTCTTAGATTATTTCAGCCAGTCTGTCCTTCATTTTGCTTTACAAAAACATATATTAAAAGCAATACCACGAACAGAACAGTACTTACACGTGGAGATAATATGAAAATGGACCCAATTTTCAATGGAGCAAAATTGAACGGAACCAATTTTCGTTCCATATGATTGAACCGTGGACCGGGGCTGTACTTAATGTCATACGTGCTGCTGGTGAATTAGTAAAATTTATGGCTTATTATTCATAATACATTGTACACTATTTTATAATTTATTTTAATTTTACATCAGAAGATGTTAAAAAGAGCAAACATCTGTCGTCCTTAAGAAAAATAAATGTGATTGACAACGAAGGTCGTCTCACATTTATCTCGAGTGTATTTTAGGCTGAATATCCACATTTCTGTGGGGTTATAAACGTTTTGATGGCTGTTCCAGACGTCCTAGCTGCACCATCTATGTGCAGACAACAAAGGTCGTCTGTTATTCTCTCGAGTGTATTTTGGGCTGAATTTCCACGTTTCTGTGGGGTTATAAACGTTTTGGTGGCAGTTCCAGACGTTCTAGCTGCACCATCTATGTACATGAGTTTGTGGGTACCTGTGCATTGGCTGTGTCCGTTGCGAGTACTGCGCCATGTCTCTTGTTGCACAGCAGGCATGGCTAGGCGGCGCGCATGCCGCGGCGCGCGCGGCTCGCTAGCTGCGCGCCATACCGGCGCTCCCTCGCACAACACACACAAACACGGATGCACACGACACACCACTGCACACGACCGACGACACTGCACCGATAACCTGCCGACAAAAGAATCGTATCAGGAGAGAAGAGGCAATAGGGAATTTGGACGTCCCCAACAGGGCATCCCGAGAGAAAAGCTTGTTCTGCACTAACGAGATCATTACAGCCTGACAGTTGACGAATCATAATCATCTCCCTAGCCTTTTTTCCAACCGTGTTGGGGTCGGCTGCCAGCCTAACCGGATTCAGCTCGATACCGGTGTTTTACGTGGAGCGACTGCCTATCTGACCTCCACAACCCAGTAACTGGGCGACACGATACCTCTTGGTTAGACTGGTCTGAGTTTCTGACTAACCTAAAGTAACGACTGTCAAAGTTCTACGAATGACAACCGGGACCAACGGAATATAAAAAAATATGAAATATAAAAAAAATATAAGTATATTAGTTAGTTTGCTAGAGCTTTTCTAAATAGGAAATATCTCTTGGCCTATTGAGGCATCAGACCATAAAGGGCATCATGTCTCAAGCACAGCAAACGAATAACCCAATACGTATTTCCTAGAGCATTATTCCAGAATACAGAATGCAATAAACAAAGCAAAATACATTTTTGAAAGTGGTACAAGGTTCTTTCAGCTCCATAGACATCGAAGATCCCTAAAAGCGCCTATATAACCCAAAACGTCTAACTATACATCTTTCCTAAATCAATTACACCTGGGGATTGAACTCAGGAGTTCAGTTTGACAGGCAAGCATCGATCACTAGACTGATGAGGCGGTTCCATGCCAATAACTTTTCAGTAAGTTGTCTACAGTGACTTATGAGGGCCTTGCATGCCTTTAATAAATAAAATAAAAGGTCTTTTACGCTCGAGGTGTTCAGTTTAATAAAGATCCTGAAATAGAAATAATGAAACGTGAATGTCGCGTTGGACTAAAATGCAAAGTTAGGCGTTTTTTTTTTCATCTTGGAAACCCTGAAATCCAAGAGATAAAAATATGTTTTTTTTTTTGCAGAAACCGAAACGTGTCCATATTGTCCAGTAATATTGATTTTGTAACCAGTGCCAGTACAGAGAGAAGTCTTGCGCTAAAAGCCTGTCGCTTATAACTATTGTTAAGCATTTTCCTGCCTTACACTCGGATGACTCAGACTAAAATGGTTTTATATTTTTAGATGACACCTGAATGTCGAATTCGAGACTCAAGTTCCAACAATCAGGTTTCCAAATGAAGAAAAAAAACCTAACAAAACTCGCAGTTTTTTTAGGATGCAGTCAAGGCATGAGAATTTAAGGATATATTAGGAGTAGGCGTAGTCCGGAAGGGATTCGGGAGGGATGTATGCGTATATTCTTAGAACGGGTATAAATATTTTCTAGATAAAAGCATAACGTTACAAAATTCAACGTTTGTTCAGTTTGTTAATCCTTTCCCCTTATCTGGGCGTAAAAACACTGTCTATGTGAGCAGGTGGGGGAGAGAATAGATTGGACGCAGTTGGCGCGAGTATTTTTAGTATTAGAATTACGTTATAACGTAGGTAACGGTTAAATAACGGTAGTTGTGTATCACCTTGGTAACAAACGATGATTTAAAAGCGTTACTGACTGCTCTAAATATTTAACAGTTTTGAAATCTGAATCAATGTTACCGAGCATTTTTTCTAAGTAATCTGAATTTCAAGATGTGGCTCCAAAAACTTTTAACGATTGGATAACGATACTGTTGAGACTAAAATAATTTGCAACTATTCTTCCAAGATAATGATTCACACTTCGAATATTATTAGAGTTCTGCATTGCTGCGACACTGACATTCCGCAAAGCGACACTTTGGCAATCCAATTACACAAACCAGTGGTGTCGAGTGTCCACGTGTTTGCAGGTCGTTTTGTTGCTGTCGAGTTTGTATGTCAGCCATTTGCCAGAAAGGTGAGCGTGTTTTGTACTAATGGTTGTCTGTCGTCGTACCCTCGGGTATAAAATTATAAACGTAGACATTACGACTGGAAACACGGATTGAGATAGGTAGAATTGAAGCTGGGCTTTGGATCCTGAATGTCAACTGTAATAAATTCAGTTTGGAGTAGAGCCTTATGTTCAGTAATCTTAGTGATGGTCAAACTATAATTGCATTAAAAATTTCTCTGAAAACATGTATTGACATTCCCAGCAGAATATTATAAAGAGGAAAACTTTGTACGTTTGTTTGTTTGATTGTAATGAATAGGCTCAAAAACTACAGGACTGCTTTTAAAAATTCTTTCACCATTCGAAAGCTACATTGTCAACGAGTAACATAGGCTAAATAATATCACGCTAAGTCCCACGGGAGCGAAGCAGTAACCAAAAACCTAATATAACGTAGGAGAAACCGCGAGGAACAGCTAGTGTTGGATATTGTGACACTAAATACCAACCAGGATAATTTCTCTAAAAATCGGATTGAAATTTTTGATAGGATTGATGATAGAAATTGGAAAGTTGCCAAGTTGAACCTTACTGACAACTAGCATTTAGTTGAGAATGAAGCTTTGTCCTCAATCATTTAATGATAGTCCTACTATCGATTCTATTGTATAAAATATTTTTCTGAAAGTATTCATTAGGATTCTAAATAATTTGATTCCATCCAAAGGTTGTCTGGATGAAATTGCTTTTAGCGATAAGGCCGCCTATTGTACTCTTGCATATTAAATATGCAAAAACAGTGAAGGAAACAAATTTTGTTTCCTTCACTGTTTTTGTCCTATTGGCGTACAATAAAGAATATTTTTTTCTATCTATTCTATCATTGCACAATTGGTGTCAACTTTCAGCTAACAAAAGATAATCATATACTGTCATCTTAGTGGTGCTCAAACTAAAATGCCTTAATTACTTCTCTTCTCAACTTGGGTTCAGATTGGCGGCAGGATTGAATCAGGGCAAATTGAATTAACCCGCCAGTACTCGCGTCTTGTATTAAGTCATTAACGGTCGCGCGCGGGTCGAAAAGACCCAGATTTTGAATGTATTGTTTTTATTAACTTAATTAACTTTCGGGATTATTTTTAAATTATTTAGAAAGAGGATAATATGATAAACCTAAAATTTGTTAATTTTTATTATTTGGAGAATTAAAAGTAATATAAAACACAAAATTCAAAAGATCACTGCTAAATCTTACTTTTTACGATATAGGAACTAAAAAATAACTTTAACCTTCTTTGTTTAATCTAGAAACATATAAAATCTCATCTATTATATAAAAAAAATTACCATTCTTCTAAATAGCGGCATAATATTAAACTTAACACGTATCATATTTTTATAATCTGTCTCCAAATTACTCGTAAAGATCTACAATAAAATAGTAAGATTTTTTTTCCCTATATCATTCTTATTTTAGTTTTGGCTTAATTTTTTATCACAATTAGTACATATAAATGTAGCATGATCTGTACAAATATAAGTATCACAAAAGTTTGCAGCAAACTGGAACATAAATTTTCAGACTCAGAAACTTTATTCTTCTCATGAAGTTCATCTTCACCACTCTAACAAATCTAAATTGTAATAGGGTATTTTACATCATTAACCAATAAATGTAAGACATAATTTCTATAAAAAATCACCAAATTTAAGCCCTAAAAATCTGGTTCATATTCAATTTACCGTAAAATTTGATTTTTAGATGCTTTGTAATCAATAAATAGTTAGACAATTGAGTTGTTTACTTAGTGAAGTCATAAGGTGTTTTGCAGTACAAAATCTATGGGAGATTATCGTTTTGACAGCTCATAAAAAGTACGTCAATTGATGATGGTGTAAAATACCGTATTGTCAATATCCAAATGATCTTTAATTTTTGACAAATTTTCGCCTTCAATGTCTTTCTCTTCTAATATATTAGATATTCTCTGGATATTAAGACGATTTGACGATATTTATACAAAGAAATAAAATCAAAATAATATTTTTGCAAATGAAAATACACTAACACATAACGTCGCACAAGGGTCGAAACGACCCATACTCACTTGAAACGTCCGTATTGTCTTAATGCCACACGGGAACTGGCTGAAACGGAGTTTGCAGGTAGCCAGTGAAGCTATTTGAAGGTACTTAGTGCGACGACACGAATAAACTAATACAAAAACAGCTATGGCACAATAACAAGAGTACTGGGTCTTTTCGACCCAGGCGCGACTGTCCGCGGGTTAAGAATGAAGTTTCATGTTCAGCCACTGAATGATGGCCGTACTATCGATTCTATCCACAATTCTATCGCAATAAATATTTTCCTGAAGTTTTTTTTTTCGAGAAATTACAGGTTCTTGGTTCTATGACATTTTCAACCGATCGACGGTTCTGTCTGTTCTTCAGAAATTTAGTTCTAAGCTGAATAATAAATAACTTGAGTACTTTCCAAATTAAATTACTGCCTAGTTATACAAGACTGACCAAAATGTGCCGCAAGAGAACTACTGCTGAAACGTTTGTAGAGTTTCAATCCAAAATGAATTTCAGTGCTAAAATAACAAAGTGGTTGAGTAAAGTTATAGCAAACCAATAATGGATATGGCTAGCTGGATATAAAATATAGGTCTTTGAGACGAAAACTAGGTCATGCGAAATACCTAGAAACATTTTTATTTGTAACCAGGTGATTCGGGAAATGGATCACGTATCTATGTAGGTACTCGTTATCCCTTCAGACTGAACATAGCGAAGTTTAAGTAATTTGGCCAAGTAAGCATTTACTTAGTTCTCGTAAAAAGACCCCTGGAAGTAAATACAAATGGGAAAAGCAGAACTATACAGATTGTGCGGGCGGAAGTTTCTAGAGTCTTCTTTAACGTTTGACGCCAAAAACATCTTAAGCAGGTTTATTTATTTATTTATTTACACTTTATGCACAACGGTACACAGGCGGACTTAATGCCAAAGGCATTCTCTCCCAGTCAACCTAGGTTCATCTTTGGATCGCCTTCATCGGCTATTTCTGAGGGAGAACATTACGATGCTATGATATAACGCTGCAAAGGTAATCTGCCTCATAAAATAACAGCAGTTTTCCCTAGAAAATGATGACGGTATCCTCAGAATTGAGAAATTCAAACACTAAACGTATGGAATAAGATGAACCAGGTAAGAAGCTACTATAGATGCCAGACGGTCGGACGACATATTAAAGAGGGCAAAGCCGGCATGGACTAGAATCGTCACATCAAGGAGATCCATGCAAGAGGACTATGGTGATCAGTGGTCGGAAAGCTGAGAAGGAAAGAAATGTAGAAACAGAGTGTGATCATTTGTGAGCAGCGCTTTCCCCAATCAGAAACAAGGACGAGAGAGGCTTTAATCATGATCTATGTTTACCACGATCTTATATTTCCAGGGACCGTGTCTATACACGGTGTTTAATGAATCAGTAGGATTCCAGGAAATTCACGTCATTATAACTTAGTGGAATTCTGTTAGTTAACCTTTGGACTTCTCTGTCGCAAATTGGCAATTCACAGGAACAATTGAACGCAGTTCATGTTACTATAACCAGTGCCGTACTGTCCTGAACGTCTCCAGAACTGAAATCCAGGGTCGCTCATAAGAAAGTCCTTCATGAATAGTCGTAAAATGATTTCATACTGCGCAAGGCAATTGCTTAAAGTCTGTTATAGACCTAGGTCTTTATTTTCATAACATTTTTAGTGGGTATGCGCATGGCTTACGTAGGTATACAAAGTACGTACTTACCTTTTTTAAGTGCAACTGTGACTCAAACAGTTACAGAGCATTAATATGTGATTAATTTTGCCATCATATCAGGTTGGTGAATGGGGGACGGGGGGCTTGGGGGATTATCAATTCGTTATAGACTGATGCAGTACTGTAATAGGTGACGATGATGAATTGAGGTTGGGCACGTTTTATTCATCTTATTAACATTGAAATGGACGGCCGGTGACAGAGGGGGCTACATTGAAAAACAACTTTAATTCATCGCAGATTATTGTCCGAGCCCCAGCCCCTACGCAGTTCTCCGACTTATAAAATGGTCGAAAACTTTGCTTACGTAATCGGCTACCCCAACTGTAAATAACTGTTAGTCAGGGGGGTTTCAGAGTAACAAAATAACAAAAGCAGGTCGGGAAACTATACTATAGACGGATTTAAATACTGCGCAATACAGTAGGTATCTAACTACGTAGTGTGTGCAATGTAGGTTGCTATCGGCAGCTAGGTATTATTACGTGCAATTTTAGTCACATGTGTTATTTATGTTACCCATCAATTATTTGAATTTTAAAATATACCTACATTTATTGTAATATACCTATGAGTTTCTTAGCGTGTTCAAAGTATCTATCTTACAACTTTTTTGATGTAGAAAATTAACATTTACCTAATTTGGCTTGCACATCGATTTTTTTATGTTCACATACCTAATCACATTTTATACGCATGGTTTGTTATTATGTAGTCATATCGAGTTACACATAGGTACATCTCATATCGATATTTAAACGTTTTGAATTTAAATATCCAACTCGGTTATGTACTTAATTACCATGGCATTATGGGAGAAAACCTTACCCATCATTTTAGGACGATTATCTAATAGGTACCTACTGAACCCTAATATTTTGAGTAGACGTGGTAGGTACGAATACTAGATGTAAAAAGGCCATTAATGAGGATGTTGAGTGTGTATACTGCCACGTAATATAGCAATCAATGGAGGAAAATCTGTTGATTGTTGTAGGTTAAGGCATAGGGAACGTCGATGCTCACAGGTAAGGCTTTCTGTGAACACCTTCTGTGGCAAGCAAGTCTTGCTTTTGCTTACTGGAACCCTGATATAGGTACCTCGTTTATCTAGCTACTTATAGAATAGTGATGACCATGTGATGATGATTTAGGTACTGTTTGTAGGTACTGATACTAGGTACATGATACGTTTACTGCTATGCGGATGGGTGACCGACAATGAGGCGAGGTCGAGATATGAGTTTCATATCTGTATCAGGCGGCGATAAGCCTTCTTGATATTCAATAGATAGCTCTTTTAGCCACGTCACTTCTCTGAGAACTCTATTCCTTCCTACTGTTTGTACTAAGTTTGAGTAGCTCTATATTACAGTAATTTACGCATGCACGGAAATAACCTGGCATGATCTTGACAAACACTGGCTGTTTTATGAGTGGGAGTGTTGTGTTTATAAACTACTTTCCTCAACCTATTTTGACGTTAGCCACTTTCTTTGATTTCTTTTCACTATTTTATAACTGGCCTAGCATTATAGTTAAGAGTTAGGTACGTTCGAAGACTACAGACAGGTTTATATTAAGACCGGGCAAGTGCTAGCCTAGCAGGTCGTGTGTCCGCGTTGGCGCCGCGAGACCGCGAGCCCTGAACCGATTTAGGCCTACAGCAGCGGTCGAGGCTGGCCGTTCACACCACAACCCAAATTACACACACTACTGATCGACACATGGTGCTGGTATCGGATGCACAGTTATTTTAATGTTTGGCCAAAGGGCATTCAAAGATAAAAATAAAGATGCGCGGCCACTGGTGCCTGACGCGACTACTTATCGTGAGCTTATCATGGCTTACATAAGCTGGTGGCAGCACGTGCACCAGCAAGCTACCACGCCGTACCTCCAGCATTTATGTAACTACACTTTACAAGAGAAAACTGACGCCGCGGTTATTTGCGCAGTTAGTTACCTATCAAGAAACTTGATTTCGATGACGGAATAGGAAAAGTAGGGGAGTACGAACTAAAGAGATAGTTTTCACTTGAATAACACTTATAACGGTCAAAATGCATGGAACCTAAGCTGTGTATTATGAAAATAACGTTCTGGTACTCACCTTAGAGCCGAAAACAGACGTGTTAGCTCCCAACGGGACTTTGTTCACGGATTACAAGCACGGACACGCAACTCACACTCAAATATCACAATGTAGAAACAAAACAGACGGTCACACACCACTCCCTACAATAATCTATGTAACACAGGACTTTTTACGTAAAATGACACGTTTAGAGTTTTCGAAAAGTCCATTGAACTGTTTCGGTTGAAATTTACGTCCAGCGAAATTATAGGTACGGAATGGCAACGCTGTATAGGCGACGTGTACATTTCGCGGCGCGGCCGCTACGCGGCGCTGCGGTCGGAGGGGGGCGGAGCCGAGCGGGACGGCGGGCGCGTGAGCGAGATGCCGCTACGCACCACGACGCCACGTCGCAACAATATTTTTTTCACGGTGTACTTATGGGATTCTATGTCGAAACTGCAACTGTTTAGATGGCGAAGACATTAGCGGATGGTGGCGAGTGGAGTGGCGACTGGTGACCTTTTCAGCGTATCGCGTCACCGCGGGCGATAACGCGAGGTCGTCGGTCGAGCGCGCGACGTTGCCAACTCGCTGCGGCATTCGAGCCCACGTTTCCACAGATTACGAAACTCGGCGAAATCCCCGTGGCCCTTTGATACCTGGCCTAACGAACCTAGCCCTAGACACGCGAAGCCATGCGCTAACCTACATAGGTAATAGACAAGCAAACGGTCGGCGTTCGTTCCACACAACACGCAGCCATTTCGACAACATTGTAACTTTCATGCGAATGGTGCAAAATGAGAGTTATTACGATGGCTTACCCCCTATGGCGCCGTTCCAGGTTTCTCAATTTTTGCGAAATAGGACACCCGAGGGAGGAATTAGATAGCTTCAACGCAGCGATCTGTGCTTAGTAATCCGGGTTAGGTACCTTTAAGAGATAGAGTTTCTACCTGTACTATTGCGCCGTATTCACCTAGCTTTTACCATTACCACGCCATAAGTACCTAGGTATTTATAGATGTTTTAACAGCAGTGCTCACGTAGGACTTTGTGTATGGACCGTGCTCGCTTAGCTTTATATCAGTTGGTCTCAGATTGGTAATATTTTATGAGAATCATAATAGATAGCTGGATCTAGGCTAAGAGCTGTTCGCTAAAGCGGCACACTCCGTCATACATAAATAGATGGAGCTGGAGCACGAAGTCTGATAAGTTGATAACGTATTGCCTGTAACACAGATATGAAGGTGTTAAAAATATAATAAGTTGGTAGCAAGTGGCAGTAACTGCGTTGTACTTAAGCTACTATTCGAGTGAATACAGGTCTTTTGAGTAAATGTAGGTTAATAGAATGGAAACAGATTAGCTAGTCATATCGCTAGGTACCAATACATACCTATAATGTAATCGTTATCAGTGAAATATAAGTACAAAAACAGATGACGTAGGTAAGTATATACGTTAACAGATAAAAAAATATAATTTCTGCCTGTACGATGAATTGAAAATTCTACATTAAATACTTATTGTGTTATAGTTGGAACGGACCTCATAAAGTGATATTTTTTCCTAGAATTAGCATGAGTCAAAACTCAAAAATTAGATTTAGATGGAACTTCTGCCATTAATGTTTCAGCTATAATTTGCAATGTGCTTGTTAGCTTGCAAGTAAGAAATCAAATTTAATTCAATGGGCAAAAGAAATGCACATATATGATATCTTAGTGATGTCATTGCCGACACTAAAATTATTCGGAATAAGTTATTTTGTGAGTGGCATTTTTTTTTTGGTGAGTTGGAAATCATCAAATGACTGCTCCCGTCCTGGGTGCGGCGGGAGGGCGTGTCAGACTTCTACTGACCAAAACCCACTCATGTTCCTTCGATTGCCCTTTATGTTCCAGGGTCACGGTAACTATTATAAACATTCCGCAACCCGCCGTCGACGCGGTCCTGGTCCTAGCCGGGCGGTGAGCTACCCATCCCTCGCCATCCGCAGAACCGCGCCTACGGTGGCTGGTAATACCGTACTCTCGACGTCTTCGCCTGGGTTTAGTCCGGTTTGTCGTTGCCTCTCGCGCGCCTCCGCTTCCTTCACTAGCATAACTGCTTCGCAGTAGGAGGCGCGACGGCATCCCATTCCGTCTCGCTCGCCCCGAAGCATGGCCTGAACCAGCGCCGGGCGCGAGAGGTCACTTTCGCCGATCGTCTCTACGAGATGTCGATGGTCCGCCCATGCGCGGCACACCTCTACCGACCTCTCGACCGTGTCCTCCAGGCGACCGTTGCTGCAGTGGTGACACCCAGGCGTCGCTTCCGCCCGAATCCGACACAGGAACCTTCCGAACTGACCATGTCCTGTGAGAACCTGTGTCAAGCGAAACGTGAGAGCGCCGTGGCGCCTCTCGAGCCACTCCTCAAAGAGGGGTATTACCGCCGCTATTACGGCGTGCCCATTTGTGAGTGGCATCATATCACACACGAGTTTCTCAGAAAAGCTGGCACCAGCTGGGTCGTTAAATCTAAAGTTCAACCAAAGACAACAGTACAACACTGCTAAAGTATACCACGATAGGCTTCGGACACATGCACAGATATTATATCCTCCATGACCTTTGAGGAACTGAGCGTTTAGATTATTTTTGTTTATTTACGAATCCAAAAGCTTAGGTACTTACTTAGCTATAATAAATATAAAAAGTCCACATAATTTCATCAATTTTATTTAAACCTTCGAACACGTGATTCAAGCAAGACAATAGAAAGACAAGAGCAGCGCGACAGCCGGCTGTCGCTTGGTCGTCAAAAGGTGGCGATTTAGGAATTAGAAGTTGATGAAACAGAAATTACACAAAAATATTTGTTTTAACAACTTCTCAATATTTTTTTTTTTTAATTTAGCCCGTAACTGTAATCTTGCAGGGCAAAGGTCTCTTCTCATACAGAGGCGCACGAGCATTGATCACCACGCTTTTGCTCAAGACGGATTGGCGATTTCGGACTTGTATTCCCTACACTTTCCTCGTTTTCTCACGATGTTTTCCTTCACCGATGTCTGTCTAAGATAAACTTAAAGTAAGATAAACTTTAGAAAGTACTTATGAATTTAAAAAGTCACATTGGTACTTGCCCGGATTCGAACTGACAACCTCTTGCATGAGAGGAGGGCGACTTAACCACTAGGCCATCAATTAGACAAAAAAATGTGTTTTAAAGAATATTAAATTAAAAACGCAGAATACTTATGTAGGTACGCACTTTTTCTTGTCCGTTTTGACTTTTGAGTAGGGTAACCATGACACAAACTGGTACCGGATTTGACGGACACCTAGCATTCTGCCAGACAGGCTGACAGTAAAACTGACGTTTTGAGCGTTTCTATTTCCTGCTTGCACGCATTTTGTCACGATTGAAGTATATTTGAAAATTTGAAAGTAAAATAGGAATATTGAAACTTAATTTGCAGTCTAGATAATTAAAATGTTTAATTTATGAGTTGCGTTGCGTAATAAAATAGATGTTGTAGGTATATGTATCTTATATGATAAAATAGTTATCAAGTTATGAAGCAACTTGAATTATCTACGAATAAGTAATGCAAAACCACATGCAAAACACTGGACATTGCACAGAGCCTGTGAGCAATATTATTCACATCAAAAACCAAATTACCTACCAAACCCAAATTAATTGCAAGAAATGAAATAAAAGATTGGCATGTAAATACAAATTGAGTTTCCCGAATCTATTAAGCAAGACATCGATTCTGCGAAATTCGCAAAATAATATCACCAGACCCACTAGCGCCATCTATTGGCAAACAGTTTAATTATTCTTTGTTACGAAATATTGTGTACTATTTCTGCGACTGATATTAATTATAATGTTGCAATAAAACCATATCTAAAACAATTCAAACAAGTTGGCTTGTATCCAGAGCGCCCTATCTTTGTGTGTGCACAAATAAATAAGATTGTACTATCTGTTTGTGATCTTAGGATGACTCGTGTAAAAGGCAAAAACTAGATTGTGCTTGTTATTCTGGCCTAACGTGTCGCTGTCGGCAAGCTGACGACTTTAACGAACTACGTTTTCCATTATACCTAGTTAAGTAAAATTGTAAAAGAGAACAACAGACAAACAAGATATAAGAAAGTAGAGAAACTGTCTATCATCGCTTGAAATCAACAACCTGCTTGATCTCAACACTCAAGAACCGGTCTAACACAGTCAGAACTTCGCGTCTAACAGGGCTAGACTTATTTAACTTTTTCTTCTTATCTTAACTCCTCGTTAACAGAGCACAACGCGGGCAAAGTCAAAGGAAAAGCCAGCATGCCGTAATTGTATTAAGGACTTCTTTGTTTACTTTCGGCCAAGCGAACGCTCTTAGTCATCTTAGCTGTTTATAGACATACATACAATCGTGTTTTATTGTTATATCAAAACAGAAGCTGGAAATACAAATAGAAATGGCATTGGTAGCTTGTGTTGTGTGACTTGTATCTTATATTACTACTAATAATAAAATATGTAGATAGATAGATAGATAATACATTTATTTGGTACATACTCACAAGACATACACAACACTAAAAAAGAAACAATGAATAAAAAAAAAACAATTAAAAAACTACGTACAAAAACCCAAATGTGAAATAATAACAAAAAATGAAGAAGGAAATAGATGTACAAACTACAAAATGAAAATAATAATAATAAAAAAAAATGGTTCGGTGTGCGTCTCATGGTTGCACCAAAAGGGAGTCCAGCTCAGCATGTGTCAGGCAAATACACCTGACGCTGATCTTCCGCTGGATCCTATAAGTGACGTACGGACATCGAGCAGGCGAGATAAACATACTGTGTGTACGTCACGTGGTGTTAAAAAAAAAAAACAAAATAGAGGGTAAGTGTACCCACAACTTAAATCATGTTCCCTTGCGTTAACGATATGCAGACAGTATTATTATAGTGCAGAATGGTGTGAAATAAAATAAAATAAAATTAAATGAATAGAAATAGATAAGTGTCGTCGACTTGAAGTAAAATAAAATAAAATTAAATGAGAAAAAGTAAGTAAAAAAGTGTCTACTTAGGTACGAGTAAATATATGAAAGAATTTGACGTATTTAAAATAAACAAATTTCAACAGTAAAATAATTGTACACCTCGTTCACAGGTTTGGGATCACGAGTGACGCGAACTGGACAGAATAACTCAGTGAGGACACGGTAGCCAGTTATATAAAGGACGTGTTCGCAACAGTCATACCCAGTTGTTCCTGTGACGCAACAAGAAACTGCCGAAGTCGAGCCCTGAAGGTACCAAGACATTTAAGATTCCTTATCGGCGGGGGAATATTGTTCCAACATTTCGACGCGGCGTACCTAAAACTGCCCCTGAAAGCGGCTGTTTTGTGCGATTGAGTGGAGAGTTGTTGCGAGCACTGTCTACTTGCACATTCCCTTCTACTGGCTATCCAGCTGAGTTTATTGTACAGGTATGTCGGCTGCTTGTGCTTTATAACTCCAAACTGAAGGCAGGCCAAATGTAGTTTACGCCGCGACTTCATTTTGAGGATGGAATGCTTGTTGAGGAAAGGAGTGATGTGGCTTCTAGGTGGAATGGAGTAGCAGAAACGAGCGCAGGCGTTTTGCACCCTCTGGATGAGCCGCTCAGTTCTTGCCAGTAGCCGAGGGCCAATAACTGTGTCCGCATAGTTTAAGTTGGATAGCACAAGTGACTCAACCAGCTGGACCCGTAACTCCTCTGATAGAAACGGCCTTATTTTATAGAGCACTTTAAGCCGATAAAAACAGGTCCGCACTGATTCTGCCACGTGTGCCTCGAATCTTAACCCCGTCGTTATGTCGGATTGGTAGGGTGTGAACGAGTTAGGGTATGGAATGGCTCACACTATTTATAACCAATCGTAAAAAGAAAACAGAGTTATGGTGGATGTAAGGTCATGTCCAGGATGGGGGTTACATAATATACAAAAAAAAACCCTATGAAGTTCCCATTCTCATCAAATATAAGGATGTCAATTCAGCTTTCTTGGCAAATCGACTGCTATAGGTACTTTGTAATATATAGCAGTGTGCAATGGGCGGAGACAACGCCTTTGATTACTTTTAATGTGAGGAAATGTAAAAAACCATTGACTTCTAATAGGTATCACTTTTGTTAAATTCGTCTTTTGGGTTGATTCTTCTTCATAAGAATATGTCTATTTTTTGTCACCCTCACCACTGTCCCGCAGCAATTGCCAGAACAGCTAACCTATACTACTAAATCACGCGCTTATTACCGGTTGACTACTTCTTGGCGCCCTCAACGATAATATATTGGCTACTTTCTCAAAGTTCATGGTGTTTAGCCAACTAGCAAGACTTTTTATTTAGGCCCACGCCCAACGCTTGACCGCTACATGTCTCATGTAGTTGTTCTGTTAAAATATAAACCTTAATAGGTATAATGAGGAGATCGTATTTGACTGGAACGCTGATCTCTACTTTAAATTTGCATAAATAACATATAAGAATACATAATTATGAAAACTTAGCTCGAACATGGTAGGTACCTATCTATTATAGCTGCATGTTTCCATAGAAACTAACTACAAAGCATGCATAATTGTCTATGCTAAACTAGCACTCCTTTCAAATCCACCCACATGAATATATTTAAAACTGGGTAAAGAAGGTAAGTATAGCTTTTAACACTCGTTGAGTCTAGAAACTTTGCATAAAGCATATTATATAGTTAAGTGTATGTAACTGCAAGACCAATTAGGTGTTTGTGCGGAAATGTTATCAAATCTTCACGCTGAGTTGGATGCGGTATCGTGTTTTCAATTACATTCAAGTACGTACACTCATACACCACACACATATACACACATTTATTCAAGTGGCCTGTTTAAAAACCTGAGATTTTATCGTACAACGGACAAGCAGCTTTATTTATTCTTAAAGTAGCCTGTTTACTTACGTACCTACCTACGCGAGGAAGATTCCGGATAAGTTCAAACACTGTTTGATCCAACTTAGCTAAAAGACTAGTTTTCGCTTGGCCCTGAGCGCTGTTCTCTTTGGTACGATTCCAACCATTTACTATGTACTGAAGCCATAGGCATAGGTACTCTTGCCAAGCTAAATAAGTTAGTTAATTTATTTTAATAGGTAATGGCAGTGACCTGACCGCAAATTTTTGTATTAGTTCTCTTCGAATGCGCAGCGTTAAATTACACAAGATTAATTCATTCTCCTTACAGATAATCAACAAGAGATAAAAAACAAAAAAATAATAAAGATAAAACAAGTACGCAGTACTAGCACAGTTCAGTAATAAAAACTATTTCACATAAAAATTGTACCAGCTGATTTCCTTATTCTTGTCATACAAAGATCAACAGGGCACGAGGCACGACTGCACGAGCATAAAAGTAGTACGTGTCGCGCTCGCGTTGGCGGGTGAAAATCAATGGAGCCCAAAGAAAATTGAGTTGGAGAGCTGCTGAGGCCGTTTCAGTAATTACAGCTGCGAGTAGGACTTCCGCGCGAAGGTCGTCACCCCGGGCCGCCCCACACCATCATCCCGTCCGCCTCGCATCGCCCCGCATCGCCCTTATTCCACCCCCATACCACACTAGAATCACCAACATTCACGTTTACATAAGACTGACATGACACGTGGATTTGCGCCGTGTAATTTATAAGCTCAAAACATTGATCGGGAGTTTTGAAGGCCTTGTGTCCTAGGGATTTGTTTGCGTGATTTTAATATTGTTTTGTTTGTATAAAATTAACAGTTTTATTTTGCGTTGGTCGTTCACAGTACGCCTATTAAATAATTTTCTCATTGTTTTGTACTTCATCCCAATGCAAAATAAGTACATAAACAAAATCGAAAATATCCACAGAAAAGCTGTAGCATGGTTACAACAACCGAGCCTGGGGTGTGGAAACTGGAAGGTGCTTTTATTTCTAAAATAAACAAACGAATAGCTGTCCTTTAGAATTTACGCAACCCGTTCGTGATGGAGAACTTTTTAAAACATTTTTTTCGTTAGTAAGTATATCCTCGGCCAAGTTTCCCAGAAATCGGGTGTCGCATGTCGGTCGGCTTGTAACTGTTTATTTCCGAAACCAGGTACCATCTACTGTATCCACGTAATCGCGTAGCGTAGCTAGGCTTCACAACTTTTTTATAGTAATATTAATGGATTCGAGAAACAAAAAATGAATAAATATATTCTGAACCTGGGGTAAAATCAATGGTTGTAGATTCAGTTCTCCCAATAGTTACCTAGGTAGGTACTTCATCCTAAAATGTCGATACCAACCAAGTTAATCAAGCAAGCGTGGAGAGCGAAGACCTATCCTATAACGAGAGGCACCGGCGGGTGGATACAGGTTGATTAAATAGCGAAGGGGATCACTGGGATGAAAAGGGGTAGCGTAGAATGCTCTCGACTCGCCGAGGGGCGTACTACGTGGTACTACTATGATATGAAACGAAAATACAGCCTAAAATTTTTACCTTTTTAAGAAAAAGGTCTTTTACGAACGTAATGTTTTCAGAGGCATTTTTGGCACACCAAGTTGTCGTATAGGTACCTGTTGTTTATGTATGTAGCTCTGACTTTCGTGATATAAAAACGCAACTTCCTGTTTCATTACGTGACATTATGGGGAGCGCTAAGGCACTCACCGTGTCTGCTATAAAACTATAGTGGTAGGTAAAATAGGTACCTAATTAAATTTAAAATGACATAGAGGGTAGGTACCTACTTAATTATTAAAACCCCTTTTATTGTATAAAGGAAGGTGCAGGGTTTCACATGTTTCATTTTGTAAGTACAAAGTGAAATGTGTGCAACGTAGCGAACGAAGGCAGAAGAAGCGTGTTCGAATTTTGAAGCACTGACAGTGACGGCTGCGCCATTTTGTAAATAAACTGGTGACGGCTGATGCCATGAGAAGTGAGCGCGGCGAACCGTAAAATGATTCAAGAAACTCGGTATTTTCGCATTAATCGTTAGTCTAGCCAAGGGATCTTAGCAAGGCAAAACTTAAAAATATCTTTCTTTTTAATTAACTAAGATTGTTTTGTTGCCTGGATTTAATTTATAAGTTAGCGAGGACCTTGCAATTAAACAATATGCAGTTAAAAAGTTAAAACTTTGCTGATCACATAATAAGCGCAATTTTGACGTGGTCACCCAATTTTTCCTAAATACTTAAGTAAAAGTCAAAAAGATTTTATTTAAAATAAATTTTATTAAGTAATAGATTTTATTCTGTTCTTTTGCGTCCGAATGAAAATAGGATCACTCGTGTGACTTTGTGAAGTGGTGTGTCTGTTGGTCTATCCCGATACTATCCATCTGTCCGTCTGCCATATTCAATCCGAACCGATTACGTTGAAATTGGGCAAGCATATGACGCAAACCCATACACGAAAGTGTACCTGACACAAATCGTGGAATTTCCTAAACTTAGTCAGTACTAGTACTACGAAATAGCGCGCTAATGTCCTCACACATAATCGATAATGTCGCTTATGTTGGATGTTTTTATTATAAGAAAAAAAAAAGAAACACATCTATAAACATATAAGTATAGAGTATGTTGTCGCAATTAAATAATAATAATTAACCCGCAGGGCAGCTTGTGGCGAGCTGTTGGGCGGTGGCGACCCCCACAGACCTGACCTCCAGGAAGACCCTTTGTTCTTCATCTCTGGCTTGCCTTGACTGGCCGGCCAGAGTTAGCACTGACGAGGAACAAGGCTCCCATCTCACTCTTGCCTTCATTGGCTGGTTTGAGTGGAGAATCGCAAGAGCAAACGTGCTCGGGGGAAGGAAGTATTCCAGAAGTATTCCAGTAAGATGCTGGTAGGGATCTTGACCGTATTTTCGGAATTGTCCTGATAGCCGTGGAATACTTACCTCTCCACTCCTCAAGCACCTCGATATATATCGCCCCCTTATCGCTACGTCACTTTGTGCTAGCGGCCGTTTTCGGAGCCCATTTACTGAGTGTGCAAGTCACCCCCTGCCTTTTTATCCGTGTATACAAGCATTGGTTAGGCAGGGGCCATAGCCATTCAAATTCATTCAATAGTTTCAGATAAGTAATCCATCTTAGCAACCCAAACCCATACTCCGATACTTTCTTTATTCCATGACCTGCAATAGACCACCACCAACCGGGGGTTGAGCTTAGGTCATAGGTGCACTTGAGTGGTGCATATAGGGATAATCGCCGGTTGGTGTCCCACTTCATATTATAAAGCTTTATTTAAGGGGCCTCTGCGAGTTGGCTTCGGCCCCTCGTACGCCTTCCAAAGGTCCGGGACCCCAGGGTCCCGAGATACGAAAATGTACCAATATAAAACTTACTTATAATGATAAACTTAGGTACTTTAAAAATGAGTGCTCTAAGGTGGGTCAGGTAATTGTAGCAACATACTGTACGTTAGTAAGGCGTTATCCTTGCCACTCCTAGAAGTGCCTTTAAAAAAAAACCACATGAACTTTTACTAAAAACAGACACCCGAGTTGGTAGCTCGCTATATATTTTTAGTAGGGATGTTACGGAGCACCGTATCCGACAGTATTGGGTATCCGAATTAAAAACCTTAAAACGAGAACCGACAAGAGATTTAATTCAGTGGTCAGTGGAGTTTTAAAAAAAGTAACTTAGCAAACGAAATAACTTAGTAAACGTAGGAAGCACGTTTCGGAGAAGAATATCTAGACACGACCAGTCGGCATACTATACAATACAATATTAGCGGAAATTAAGGATCTTTTCGCAGCTGAATTATGTTCTTTTGTATGTTTTAATATCTTCTTTTGAAATACACATGCTGACATACCATGTAATCTCTTCACCCCCCCCCCCCCCTGGTTGACAGGTAGAGAACGTCTAGGGCATTAATCCTTCGAACAAACGTGATTTGAGACACAATACTAATTACAGCCTGACACGGCTGTCGGTTGGTCGTCAAAAGGTTAGTTCGCTTTTGTAGCTTTGCGATCGAAATAAGTTTGCGGAGCTAATCAACTTACAGCCGAAACGACTGAGGCTAGCTTTCATCCTATTTTGAATTTCCAATATTCAAAATAGCATGAAAGTTTCTACGAAAATTTAATGGATTGAGACGGGCATTGCCGCAGGAGACAGGCTTCCAACTTCCATCCCCTATTATACCGCTTTAGAAAAGGAATTTTCAAAAATTCTTTTACAGTGGATCCTTACTCTTCAAACAAAACATACCTCTAAGTGTCATGTCTCCTAAACCAGCGTAACGGTTCGGACTTTCGGACTGTGCATTAAAATACAATTTAAGACCACTCACTCAGTCAGTAAGTTTACTATTTTATAAATATAGATAACTAGCTTTTGCCCGCGACTTCGTCCGCGTGGATTAATAGTTCCCGTTCCCGGGGGATTTCCGGGATAAAAACTATCCTATGTCCTTTCCCAGGTCTCAGACTATATCTGTACCAAATATCATTCAAATCGGTTCAGTGGTTTAGGCGTGAAGAAGAGACAGACAGACAGAGTTACTTTCGCATTTATAATATTAGTACGGAAGTACGGATTCACACAATATCCATATCCGAATTTTTATAATGTTAACATCCTTATTGTGGTTGGTCCCCGTGCAGCAGTAACGCATCCAGTTTATTGATTTCTAGACTACACAGAGCGTGCAGTGACCTGTTAGTGTTGCTCCCAGCGGTATTAGTTCCATATTGAATTATTGGCACTAGTTAAAGGTACCAGGTACGTCGCTAAAAGTACCAAGTCCTGTTTTGTTACTTTGTCTGTGATGCTATCTTCGGTTGTAGTCCCCGTCCATATAGAGTAAGTATTATTTACATGAAACTATTCATGTGTAAATAGATGGGCAATCCACCGGGTTTAAACCCGGTGCTTGGATAAAAACCCGATAAACACCCGGAATAATCCATAAACACCCAGAAAATTGGGTGTTTATATGATTTGACAAAATTACATAGTGATGTTAAAAAATGAGTTTAAAAAGTGATTTTTGTTCATTTCATATCTTTGTAGGCAACATTAGTCAGATCAGGGAAAGTAAAATAAAATGGTACGAGACAAAAACGAAATTTGAAAAATAACATTTTACTTTTTAAGTTCTTATTTTATGTTGTAGTGTGTAATTAGCGTTGAACACTCGAGCGTTAGCGTATTAGTTGTCATATTAGCTAAGAAAAGTAGCGGTACACATCCTGTCAGCTCGGTGTACATCAGCAGCAACCGAGCGTTCCTTCAGTATTCAAGGATATATACATAATAACAAAATAATTGTGTGGCAATTGGAGAGGTTTCTTTGCTCTCGAACCCTTCGAAGGTGCTCTGCAAGATCATCCTAGATAGGCTAACGGCCGTCGAACCTCTCCTTCGCAAAGAGCTGGCTCCCGGGCCAATCGATTGTGTACGGACCAGATCAAACCTTACGTATTATCCTTGAACAGGCATTAGAATGGCAAAGGCAAATGTATTTAACCTTCGTGGACTTCGAAAGAGCCTTCGATAAGCTGAGGTAGAATTCCATCTGGGACCGACTGCGTGAAATTGCCGTCTCTGAGAAAATCAGAAACTTAATTAGGGCAATCTACAAGAATTACCTTTGTAGAGTTACACACGATGGCCTCGTCTCGAAGGACATACCGGTTTAGCAGGGGTACGACAGGGTGCCTTCTCTCACCTCTCCTCTTTCTTATTGTTCTGGATGGCATCATGAGCAATGTGATAAACAACAAGCGCAGGAAGATCTGGATTATCTGGACCTATGTCTGCTGAGCCACACACGCGCTGACACGACGAGAGGCAAAAGAAACGGGACTGAACGTCAACACCAGAATGACCCAGGAAATAAGATGCGGGCGACTAGCTCTTTGCCGTTGCTCATCGACTCAGAGGCTGTGGGAAGGGTCCACAAACTTTAGGTTACTTAACTCGGTAGTGTCGTGTCAGAAACAGGAGGGACCGAACATGACATCGGGTCAGCTTCAAGGATCGCCAAGGCAAGAGCAACCTTCGCAGAAGTCCGTCCCGTGTGGCAATCGCGGAAACTGATTAGAAGAGTTAAACTTAAAATATTCCGGTCCAACGTCAAAACCGTATTGCTGTATGGGTGTGAGACGTGGAAGGTCACAAAAGACATCTCGCACAAACTCCAGGTCGTTATCGACTTCTGTCTTCGTCGTATTCTCGGTATTTACTGGCCCAAGAAGGTCTCAAATGTAGATCTGTGGAGACTGCGGTGAAACCTCGATCGACCAACAGATCTAACGTCGCAAATGGAACTGGATCGGTCATACGCTCCGAAGGGATTCTGAACGTATACCAAGGCAAGCCCTGGACTGGAATCTTCAAGTAAAGCGAAAACGTGGTCGCCTTAAGCAGACCTGGTGGCGAACGGTCATCGCAGAAGCGAAGGATAAGGGAAGGGAAGACCTGGAGCGAAATTAAACGCGAAGCTCAAGACCGAACGGGATGGCGACGCACTGTGGACGCTCCGCCCTCTGCCCCATCTACATACATCTACACAGGAACTTAAATGAATGTACAGTTAAACGATGAAAATGAAACCGGAATAGAGAGTTCTATAGACCCAATAATATTGGACAACGAACCTACCCCTTCAACGTCAGGGGAAACCCGACAGCCTTTCCATTTTGCCGTCTATAACAATGAGTGGAGAATCCGATAGTGATTAGTTGTTAAGTAGGTCATTCGTTTGTGATAAGTATCAGGAAAAGGTCTTTTTATTTCACCTAATTATGTATAATTCAATTAAAGAATAATCATTAAAAACTAAATGTCAATTATGTATAAAAATCATTTACACCCGATTTTTGGGTGTAAATCGGGTGTTTATCCCAAAACACCCAAAACACCCGGTTTATACCCACCTGGGTTAAAACCCGGGTGGGTGGATTGCCCATCTTGTAACCAATCGACGCCGATGACACCGTTGATTGTGTGTGGATAGAGGCGGGAATATAAAATTAAAATACGAATCCGATATCCGAAAAGTGCAAACGGGCGGCTCTTAGGTACCCAGCATACATATAATTCCGTAATTCTGGGAATATTTTACCAACTGGTAAAATATTTACCAGGTGGTCAATGTCATCATCATCAAGTACCTACCTTCTAAAGTTTATCTTGGACATCACTGACATCCCGTGCCTCGAAAAGCACGTAAAGACGTTGGTCCCGGTTGTCATTCGTAGAACAGCCGTTACGTTCAGAAGCCAGGAAGTCTGACCAATCTAACCTACGGGTGTCGTGTCGCTCAATAACTGGGTTGTGGAGGTCCGATAGTCAGTCGCTTCACGTAAAACACTGATATTGGGAAAAGACTAGAGAGATGATGGGGTAGGTACACGTAGATCTCTAGCTAAAGTTCTTATTAGCTCTGTCAAACAATAATAAAATAACTTAAGACTCTTAAGAGGTAGGTACCTAACCATGATACTTAATGAACAGGATTCCCACAAGACCTGCCTGCCTCAGTGTGTGCTTGCAAATAAAAGCAAGCATGTCATGTGGGTTATTCAATGATAGGTATTATTTTAAAGAATCTGGTATCAGACAACGATACTGCAGACTAATGAATGCTAAAATATATTATAGAAACTATAAGTACACCATCATCCGACTCTCATATTTCAATGTGCGTATTTTTTATCGTAAAAAAATACGCGACTCAAATCGTGGCGTGGAGTAGAGCGGCGCGGCGAGGTATACGCGCTATTGCGTCGAGGCTCGCGCGCCGAGTGCCGGCCAACCCGCACTCGGCACAAGAATGCGGGGGGCTGCCAGCTCAAACATAAATCTCCCCAGAATTTAATAAAAATATTTTAGGTATTCATTTGCACTGTAGAACCGCTTATGCCACAAACCCCAAAAATCATTCCACTTCAACCTTATTATTATTATATTTATTAACTTGATTTATCTAAAATCACTTTGGGGCTTAAACTAGACTGATTGTGTGGGCCATAGAGTTGTGAGAACAATGGACCTTATACTGATTGGATTGCTAATAGAAAATTTAATATTTATATGAATAATAAAATAATACTTAGCTCGGATATCTTTATCTATTCAGAATAGATAAAGATATTTGAGCTAAGAATAGACTATTCTACACACAGTAAACAGAAAAGTAAGTAAAACTAATTTATTAGATATTTTAACCTTCGAACATACGTGATTCGACTATTCGAGACACAATATAAAGACAATAGCAGTGCGACAGCCAGATGTAGCTTAGTCGTTGGGAAGTTAACTTCGAAAATCAAGCAAATGATGTTTTTATTTGATTGATAATTAGGTATCAAGTAAAGGCAGCGCATTTCATGACATGTGGAGTTAGTGAATACTGAATACTACGATCATTGTTCTATTAACCAAAGGGTTGTGAGGAATGATCACACTTGTAGGTTGTATTTTAGACCAAAAAATCTAAATAAATACAGAAACGCCTACAAAATCTATTTTTGTTCGTTTTCTCTGAACATGGGCAAGTTCCACGCGCTAGCAATAATACCGGTCCACGTTCGAAATTCAAAATGCTCGCTAGCGGGTGCGAGCTGGCAACGTCGCGGCGACCGACACAACGCGGTATAAATAGGTGGGTGGTTCATAACTGCCAAGATAATCTTCGGCCTGACAGGACGCTTTTCATTTTTTACATTTACGTACTGGCTGACGCCTGGGCTGAACTGCTTTCAAGACTATCCATTTTTTTTCAACCGGATTTTATAGCTTAGATCAATGTAAATGAGCCCATTCATGAAATCAGAAACCGATACTGCGTAGGAATCGAAATATCCCTTAGATCAGCAAGAGAATTTGTTTACTAGCACTAGGTAGTTACCTAGTTTAGTTACTCAGTTATGCATTACAAAATCAAATACAATCGCAAAGTTGTAACTGGCTACAATTAGACGCCCCATAGCGTAGCGTAAAAGTTTGACATAATGCAGATTCTTTCAATTCTTTGCATATGTGAGCTGATATAAGCCCACTATTTTCTGCAAGGTTGCAGTAATCAGCAGGATCTCGTTAAGTCAGCAGGATATCGGTGCTAAACAGTAATTTCGTCGAGTCTGTAGATGTGGCCCACAATCTAGAAGTCATCTCCAATTGTTATTTTCATATTACGGCATAAAAGCACGTCTATGTGTACTTACTTATTCTTTGTCATCCTGGAAATGATTTTGAACGCTAGAATCAAAGACTAAGTTGGTTTTATTTGCTCTCATTAATTCTTACTTTGACGTAATAATGGTGTGAATGGAAACAATGGTTTTAAATAATCTCATTGTTTCGCGTATAAAGACTGTTTTATTTCGTTCTACTAACTGTAGAGATTCGTAACTTTCACCTTAACGCTTCCCACTAAAGTTGCAACCAGTTCTCGGTGCAAAACGCGATGTGGGCGCGTTGCATGGCACGTTAGCTATCGACGATCGACAACATGGGCTACCGTTGTTATTAGCGCTCGGTCTCAGGTAGAGAAGGGAACAACGCGTGGCTGTCCTTGCGGCTTGCATACCTCCTTTCGTAATGCATTTATTTGTCTCCTCATGCGTGCTCTTCGGTTGGAGGTCATGAAATTACATTATACATGTTATGTTCTATGTTATCACAGCAAGCAAAGTGTACAACATTCTTTCACTCCTCTGGTTTATTGATTCACTCTGCAAGCAGAGATTCTCGCCTTTTGTATTGTTAGTGCTGTTATGGGTACCTTTTCAACGGCATAATGTAAATTCTAGGATGCATTGTAGACCGGTGTAGTTTGACAACTTTGTTTAATGTCAGTTTCCACTTATGCTCGAATCTGATCGAAAGTACACACCCAAAATGTCTGCCGTTGCTACCCACACCGCATGACAATCAAAAAGTTTCATTTGACGTTCGAAAATTGAAGCCAGCAAAAAATTCCGACATAGCAATTCATGCGCCTTAATATCCGACATTTTCTGATAGAAGTATATATATTTTTTTCACTGCATGTAGGTAAGTGATTGAATGGACCGACCATAACGTGGGCGGGTTATTTATCTACCTAGGACAGAATAATTAATGATGGATTTCTTCAATGTCGTCGCCAGATTATTAAGTTGTTGTGTAGTTGTACACCATTTTAGCATAGTGAAATAGGTATCTTGTTTTTTTTTTTAATTTTTTCGCTGACTTTCAGTCACCCAAAATTTTCAATTGTGCTCATAGTATTATGGGCAAAACAAGAATAGAATATACTTTTTTATAGACCTAAAGGAAACCAATTTACTGAATGACATCCATTCACCAGTCACAGACAGTATTAATTAGCTTATTTATGATTTTTACTGGATTAACGATCAACAAATTATCATAAAGATACTAGTCGATCTACAGATCAACATGAGCTGATTCTACTTCGAAGGAAAGACTATTTCTATTATTCTATACCACGTCTCTTCAATTAAATGTTTTTCAACTAACTCCGAACTTGTCCAGAATTTCTGAGAAATGTTTTCTCAGCAAATAAGTAGGTATTTACGTAACACTCAACGAAAGAAGTCGGATTGTAAAGAAACTCTGAGGGCCTATTTCACCAACTCCAAGTAAAGTGCCAAGTTAGCTAATCATTGGTTAAAGTCACCCGTGACTACACATGCCAATTTCACCACCTCCAAGTAGCACTACTTATAAGCTTAACTGGCCCGTAACTTACTAGCCACCTCATCTGCCCAATAGAGTCTTTACTTGGCGGTTAAAAATATTTGCCACGTGTTTAGAACGGTTGTTCTTTTGTGCGATCCCTTTTTTTTTAAACTTGCACGACCATCTGGTCCCAAACTAAGCAAAACTTGTATTGTGGTAACCAGACAACTAAATTTGCTTGATTTCGGACATATTTCACTACCTTCAAGTTAAGCGAACACCTATGCAGTGATCAGAGTGAATTGTTGTATAAAACATAAAATAATCTTAAAGTAAATTAAATGATAATTCGTAGACGAGAATTGTTTTTTAATTGCAGAAATTACTTTATACTTTCAGTACCGTATCAACCTAAATACATTTCTAGGCTATGCTGCCCCGATGTGGTTTGGGGAGCAGTTTATAATGGAAGTGTATAGCTTAACCTTACAACGACCAAAAGAAAGCGGGCTGTCGCGCTGCTGTTGTCTTTCTATTGTGTCTCGAATCACGTATGTTTAAAGGTTTAATAAGTGCCCAGGCCTACCTAAACTTTATACCTACGCTCCGTTGCGTCAACTATTTATTTTAGAAATCAATCCGTCTCAACTAAAACACTTTAGCGTTAAAAAATAGACTTTATTAACATTGAAGTGCGGCTGATATTTGTAGTGTCAGTTTTCCAAGTATAAATAACAGAATGCCGTATTGTAAAAAAAATATTACCCTATATAAACTCACAAAAAAAAACAAAGAAGCTAAAAAAAAGACACGAATGTCAAAGTCAACTGCAAATGACGTTTGTCGAGAGACAATTGACGTAATATTGAACGAATGAGACGTATGATCTTGACATCATTCAGTTAAACCAATGAGTTACTACTTGAAGCTTTGTTTTCGATGGTGAAATTGACAGAAGATACTCATAGCTTTTACTTGCCAGTTAACGCTAATTGGGAATTAACTAATCAACACTTTACTTGAAGATGGTGAAATAGGCCCTGAGTGTATTTCTCGTACGGGGAAACTCCTGTTGGCCTTAAACGCGGCGTCGATCGATCGTGCGACGTTGCCGCTCTGTGGCCGGGCCTGCCGCCGCCGCCGCCCGCTCCGCAATACTTACTGTTTATTTTTATTGTTGCCAATCAATTTATTATAAGGGAATAATGACACCTGCCTTACATAGTGACCTATCCTCTGCTCTCAATGAGATCAACAATGTAATAATCGTTATCGTCATCGTCTTTTGACAATAGTTCGAAGAGGAGAGCGGTATACTATCAGAAACAGTTCTCTTTTTAGTCTTAGGTTTTGGTAGCTTTGGTAGAGCTGGAAAAAAGCGCAAAGCAAATGCGGGAGACATTTGAGTTTGAGTTTACTGCAATCTCAATACGAATGTTTGTTTTCCAGATTTCTAAAATCATAGCTAGTTTATGTGGATGAAATACTTCCAGGTAAGTATGTAGTTGATTGTCTCCAGCAAGCCAAGGCTGATAACAATACAGATACAGAACATGACCCGCATAGTTAACCGCTCATCTCTCCATATATTGTCATAATATCGTCTTATCTATTGAGCTTCTAATGAATAACAATAACACTAATAACAGCAGCGGCGTGCCCTTAACACAAGCCGTAAAACTTGGCGTTTTCTAATAAGAACATAACATGAGCTATTGCAGGAGTGTCTAAGCGACTGGGCTAGCTATAATCTTAATCTAAAAAAGCTGCCTTATTTTTGGCCCTTAGACAACAGCACAGCAGTCGTTCTCGGTCGTAGGAAACTTATTAAATCAGGTTATTTGATCAAAGATGTAAAAAAATGTTTTAGATAAGTCAACGTCAAATACGTACCTACTTAACTAACACTTTCTAGCTTTTTATGATAAGCCGAATCAATAATTTAATTGTTCAACAAAATAAATATAATATATTACCTAAACGAAAAAAAACTATGTTAAACTAATTGCACTAATAAAAACAAATGCTAACTGAATTAAATTACCCTTATTTTGGGGAAATGATGCCAATGTAACGGCAATATTAATTTTTTGTAAGCAAATTAATGATTTCACTCACGTTTAAAATCCTTTTTATGTTCATTTATTATTTTCCTAGATAGTAATTATTAGACTGATTTCAATTGCGAAAAAAAATATCTTCAAACGTTGCTTGTGTTTTGGTTGCTAGTACACCACGGCTCATCACACACACAAACAAATTTCGACATTTACACGCGAGTTTGCGGGGTGAACCCAGTTGCGTCCGGAACTTTGCTTACTACGAACGTACGGCAGAATAATGGCGAAAAAAATTTGTTCAGTGATCGGTTGCAGCAACACAAATGTCAACAAACCTAACATATCGTTTTTTTCACTCCCTTCAGAAGATGTCAGGTAAGTAATAGAACAAAAGTTTTCTGGACTCCCACAGAGGTCGGGCATTACATTACGTCATTCATCTGTCAAGCACCTCTTATCGTAAGCGTAATCTGACCACGGTCACAATAACTGTTATTGTGTTTCTATGTACCTACATTAGAGAACACTATTTACAAATATAGTTTTAAATCGGTCGGGGTTTGGTGGCTCAAATTTGTGCCAGCGGGCTCAACGGTAATACTTGTTGACTGGAACAATTTTGTGCCGGTGGGGTTCTAGCGGAACATGTTATCGTTGTGTAAGATTTTGGAGCTCTCTTCAAAATTCGCAGGATCCTCATATAACCTTGAACTTGAGCTGTAAACATCGCTATATTTTCTGTACCTATCTATTTCAAACTATGTTAGTCTGTCCAATACACATGCAATACATAGTTCGTACGTTTAACAAGGAATGCGGCGAGGGGTGGCACAGGGTTCGCTTCAGTATTGCGTGACGTGGCGTGGCCGCCATTTTGCAATATTTTACAATACATATGTACGTAGGTATCGAATGTTGTTATAGCAACATTGTAAGTATAGTTTTGTGTAGCTGCGGCTGCCCCATGCCGCACCTGACAGCATTCATTCAGGTTTATTTTTTAATTTCTTTGTAAGGTTTCTGTCTATGTACCTACATTTATAGGTGTTAATATCTAGCTTTACCTACAAAGGACTTCTCTAGTGTGGCCGCTTCGCCTCTGCTTTTTTGATTCATAAATTATAGGAAAAATATTCTTTGCGATTTCGTTGCAAGTTAGTGAGGCCTAGGGTTGCCAGATGGAAACCTATCATATCGCACCTGTGTCCATTGCACTTACTAGCTGTCCCCAACGGTTTCACTTGCCCTTCGATTGCAATTTGCAACTTTCCTCCATAAAATGGGCTATCCAACAGAAGAATATTTTTTTAATTCGAACTTACTTCATCCCCGTTCCTGATTGGCCTGAGATTAACGCGTTCAACCATCATTGCATCACAATCTTGTTGCTTTGCGTAATATGTTTTGTAAATACTGTTTTCAAGTTATTTTTTGTTGAATATAGGTGTAGTTAAACCCTTTACCTTTTAATTAGGGATGTTATGCAGCTACGTTACCAAATTATAAGATCGAAATTTCCGAAATAAAAATGTATCCAAAATCGTAACCGAATCTGATATAAAATAATTGAATAATTTCGGATCCGAAATTATGGGAGTCAAAAAAGACATTATTAACGTTAAAACAAGTTGGAATGAGAAATGGGGGATCAGGATGTCAAATTCTGTAATACAACATATCAGCTAGCCACGCACGACTAAACAACGTTGGATTAAACGGCAACATTAATATGCGTAAGATGGGAGACCTTACCAACAACGGCAGCAACATAATAAGTTACCCGCCATAGGTCTTTATTTAAAACAGCTGTCAATTCTAATAACACTCTCCGCCATCTTTACCACAACACTTCGGGACTCCCATCTCAAGGATTCAGTGAACCGTTGTCGAGTGCTGCATCGTCCATTGCCGAATGGCGACTGTTCATTCTAGGTGGGGAGAGGGGAGGGAGAGTGCCCGCGCACCTGCAATTACAGCTTCCCCCGCTCCTAACTGACACTTGTCATTGAATTTAATCAAGTGGAAAATTCGAGGAATACTATTCGAAATAGTTTCTTTCTGAAAGTAATGTTCTATTTTTTTACAAAGCTAAACTTTCCCACTGCTGGGCAAAGGCTTCCCTACTCTTCTTCCACCTCTCTGTACATAGAGCTATAAATAATGAGCCAATTACAAAAAAAATATATCTGATACCCGTTGGGCTACATTTTTTAATACTTGAATTTTATAATTAATTCTATTAGCAATCTAACGGCATAATGTTATTACTGACTACATAAATTATGTAACAGAATGAATACTGATGATTTGGCGAAATAGGATTATGAGTTAAGTCTGTCGAGTAATGACACTTAAGTGTTGTTTGAGTTAAACTAACGTATTTATTTCCAGACGAGCCATATGGCTGCACTTAATTTCAAGAGAAGAGTTGCAGGACAAATGTGGCCACAGCTATGTAGTCTGCGAAGAGCACTTCGACCCAGGGATCATTCAGGGGACGTCCGAACGAAAAAGATTGAGTCGATTCTCCGTACCCTCTCTAAAGTTACCAGCCAAACGGTCTGCAGTTAAACAGACACAAACTGAATTAAAAGAAACGCTTAACAAATTCGCTCAAACAGACTTTTATGTATTGAAAATAGAAAAAGGAGCACAGACAGCGAATTTTCTCACGTCGTCCCTTCCATCTGTGAAAAAATTAAAAGAAGAACTTGTCACGTGCAAGAAACAAATGAAGTCAGCCGCATCAAGCAACCTTACTAAAGACACTTTCCACAAGCTCTGTGACAAGTTTTTGACAAAACCATTAGCAGAAATTGTAAAGGCACAGACTAAATTAAAATTTCACAGCAAAGGAAATAGGTACTCGCCAAAATATAAACAGTTTTGCATTAATTTGTACTATACAAGTCCACAAGCCTACAAACTACTGGAGCAAGCTCTGTGCCTTCCTAACGCTACAACTTTGGCCAGACACTCATTACCAATCAGCACCGAAGTTAATGAGCATCTAATAACAACTTTAAACGCGAAAGTTAGTAATATGTCAAATTCTGAAAAAGTTTGCTCTGTCGTAGTAGATGCCATTAGTTTGAAAACTAGTCTATTTTACAATATAAATTTGGACAAAATCATTGGGCTGCAAGAGGTGAACGGAATTCAAACTCCGGTGCCGGCAAAAAAGGCTGTTGTGGTTATAATAAGAGGCATATTTGGAAATTGGCAGCAACCTATAGGTTTTGCACTGCTTGGAGAATCGAAAAACAGTCTAGATGTATCTAACTGGATTGAGCAATTATTAGAAAAACTTATAGATGTTGGATTAGATATTAGAACATTTGTTTCTGATCTTGGATCGAATTTGTTAAGTGAAGAAAAAAAGAATATGATTTCACCTGAGAGTCCTTACTTTTACATAAAAAATCGAAAAATATACTACATCATTGATGCCTTGCACTTGATTAAGTCACTGAGAAATAATCTCATAGCTAATGATTTTTATTTTCATGGATCATTTGCAAAATTTGAATACATTTTACAATTTTACGAAAGCGAAAAAAACAAACCGTTAAAACTTGCTCCAAAGTTGTCAGAGAGTCACATTAAACCAAACATTTTTGAGAAAAATCAGGTTCATTTAGCTACAGAGCTATTAAGCCATACTGTTGCTACAGCTATTTCGTGCTATATAGATTTTCAGGCTATTAACGAGTCTGCGAAAGGAACTGTTAACTTCATTAAACTGATAAATGACTTGTTCGACATTTTAAATTCATCAACCGTCCACTCGACATGCGAATATCAGCAGGCGTTCTGCGGGAGTGTTACACAAATGAAATTCATGAATGATATGCTTGAGTTTTTTAAATCGTTGAGACTCATTAACTCAACGACAGGACGAGAAGTGACGTCAACTGATAACTTCATTACGGGGTATCAAATTACGATAACATCTATTTTGCTCTTGTTTGACGACCTTAGGTTGGAAGGGTACAACAATCTACTCACTAGACGGTTAAATCAAGACGTGTCAGACATTTTCTTTGGACAAGTCCGAAGCAAGAGGAAAAAGCCATCCACCAGACAATTTATATCAGCATTTAAGAAAATTTTCTTTTCCAGCATAATTAAACCGGGTAAACAAGGAAAAGGTTCAGGGGATTTGTCACAATTACTTGTTAATACAGAAAGATTAGGATTTATGTTAAGAGCAGAAGCAGAAGAAAGGACATCACGAATGGATGAGGATTGTAACGAACCAAGCATAGAAGCCAATACTCCTTCAATCTCAAGTTCAGATTATTGTAAAATTGAATTGCCTGAAGAGAATAAATTGAGATATGTTAGTGGGTATTTATTTAACAAAAGTGTAATCTTACATAAGGACTGTCCCCAGTTAAGGGCAAGTTTGGTACTTAATGATAAAATTGAAATGGATACTATGAGGAAAGATCCCGCAAGAAACGAAGATTCCGAAATTCAATTTATTCCACCTGAAGATTTCGTTAATTTTGTGGAAGAAATGGAAAGGCATTATCAGAGCTTTTTCAACAATTTTTATATTAATTCTAAGATTGCTAAATCCATTTTTGAATCCATGAATCAAATATTGTATGCACCTCCATGCCTATGTTTCCCAATAAACTATGCCAAAAAACTGTACATTAGGATCAGAATTTACATCACTGTAAAATATAACAATGAAGAGTTTAGCAAACATCGGTGTGCTAAGAAATATTTTTCTGTTGCTAACTTGTAAAGCTCAAGCACAAAAAGCTTCTAAACAATAGCAAAGACTTCGTCAGCGGGGGAACCGATAGAGTTAGCTGCCCCCTCTGGAGCCAAGAGCTCATCGAGCTTTACACGTCAGGTTTTGTACCGTACTTGTTACAACTATAATCACCGTAGGGATACTGGAAGATTCGGCTTGTGAAAAGTTCCATCCTTCAAACAAGCCCCTCCCTTCACCCTACCTGGGCTGTCGGCCGGCAATGATAATAGGCGAGACGACAAAAAAAAAAGTAATTAGTCCGTCAGATAGATTATCAAAAATTATTGGACACGTATTTTTTCTTTTTTCTCGTAAACGAAGAATGACTACGATACAGTGCGTTGAAGATGCGCATGACGTCACGATCTGATACAATTTTTGCAGGACGGTGACGTCAAAATCTTTGTATTTTTTTATTAATATCAAGCAAAAAATACGTGTCCCGTGTTTTCGGCCGATCTATCAGACGGACTAATTAGAATGTCATTTTTTTAATGCTGTCGTCATTCCTATTCATTAGCATTATTTATAATGCTCATAATCAATGCGGTGTGTTTAGGATTCTTGTAGTTCTATGATCGAACCCCATATATGTATAATTAATCCATGCAGATGTTTTGTTGTTCAATCAATGTTCAATAAAAGGTTTTTTATTTACAACTTCTATGATTTTGATTTCCTTCACCACTGCAGCAGTCCATTCGTCGCTCCGTTTTGCCGTGAAAGAAAGACAAACATACAGACAGACAGACAGATACACTTTCCCATTTATAATATTAGTATGGATGCTGTGTTTTATTTTCTGCTAAGTAATGAAATTTAGGTACGTATATTTTAGAATATTTCTATAAAAAACAAAACTTGCAACATTGCAGCTAAAATAGCACTGACCGATCTTAAGGTCTCTGCACACAGCGGGCGTGGCGTGGCGGGACGGGACGGCGACGCACGGTGGGCTGAAAATCGGCTTTCATAGACTTAGGGATTTCAATTTGCAAGTGCTTGTTTTTATGCCGGATATCGCTTCTATTAGTCATTACTATGTACAAAAATGACACCCGAGTTAATTCTACCCAAAAACGAAGGAAATATAATTTTTTTACGAAAAATTTGTATGAAGCTAGTATGAAAAATCGAATTATCTCCTAAACGGCATGTTTAACCGTAATATCCTTGGAGATGGTCATAGTGCTAATTATTTATGATTTTTTGGTTGGCAATTGGACGAAAAATTTAATGCCGTTTTTTTTTTAAAAATCGTCAAAATATTTTTATTTGTTTTTACGTATGAAACGATTCCTTTTGGTGTTTATGTTGAAGAACACGGACTTTTAACTACACATAACATAAAATAGCATCACTCCTATATTTCCGAAGGAGTTGGCAGAGGTTTATAGTACACCCACACGTAGCCAACTATGTTTGAGCTAGATATTTATCAGCACAAAATGAGTTTTAAAACTTTTCATACAACCAAATTACCAATTGTCTTCTAATGAGTCCAAAAAGAAGTGATTAAGTAACTACACTGATTAGGTCTTCTAATGAGTCTTAATAGGTGATTTAATGATTTTCAATATCTCACGACAATGGATTATATTTAACATTTCCTGATAAGTAAGCTAATTTGTTAATTAGCAGTGCTATGAGTTCTAAGAATAGTTAGTGACAATTATAGATTTTCATTAGCTAATGAGGAGATAACTAATGAGGGTAGTTACCTAATTATTGTCGTTTTGCAATAAAAGGGCTAAAGTTTTGTTTTATAATTTAATTTGTTCACAACTGTGTAACTGCTAACACTAAATCTGCGACTATAAAATCTTAAAATGGAAAGTTTAATCACCAATTTAGACTTGTTTGTTCTTCTACGAAGTGAGAGTACTTCATTTGATCATGAAGTATTGTTTAGTGCAGTTGTATCCCGCATAGGCGATTGCCTGTCTGACGAAGATTATGTTGTTCTCAAAGAATTTTGTCGGAGATTTACGCGAGCCGCTTTACAAAGGTGGGGGAAATCCAACCGATTCCTTGATAATTTCAGGAGAAAGTACGAGAATTGGTTGGGAGCAAATATTGATTGGCCGAGTTTTGTGCAAACTTTAGTTAATCAAGAACCAAGTGTTGATGAGATACCAAGAGCGCCCTCAGTCTCTCCAGAACCGTCGACATCAACGTCCATTGGAACAATGACGAAAAGATCCCGTAAACCATTCGAAGACCTGGGAAGTAAACAAAAAAAGAGAAGATCTGATGAACACACAGGCGAAGGTTCCAGTGAATTGGCATATGCAGCTGCAGCACGTTTAAAAGAAGAAGGGCATGGAGATATCGCCTCTGTCATCGAATACATGATGAAAAATCCTGAAGCAGCCGCTAAATTAAATGAAACGCTTAAGAAACCAGCGAAAACAATCATATTTACGCCAGAAAAGGCGCTTGGATTGCTTCTTTCGCTAAAACTCTCAAAGTGGCAATATATTACGTTGCGTGAGGCTGCCATTCGAGAAGGTGCTAAAGATATTTATCCATCTTACTATAAAGTGCAACAAACTAAGCTTGATTGCTACCCTCCGAAGCAATCAGTGACAGTTACTGATTCATCGGCTAGGATTACACTTCAAGCTTTACTTGATATCACGGTTACAAGAATCCTTCAAAGCCTTTCTAACGAAGAGCATAACAAGCAGTTGAAGCTGATATCCAAGTGGGGATTTGACGGTGCTTCTAACCAAAGCCGATACAAGCAGAAAATTGAGGGTGAGGAAGATGATTCAAGCATTTTCATGACCTCCTTGGTGCCACTAAAACTGACAGATGGAGACAACATTTTATGGACGAACCCAAAACCATGCTCAGTTTTGTATTGTCGTCCAGTTCAGTTTACTTTTGTAAAGGAGAGTGAAGCAGTTGTCCTTGGGCTGAAAAAACAAATGGATGAAGAAATTGAGGCCCTTATCCCCACAGAGTGCAATAATAATAATAGGGTGACTCATCAACTAATGATGACGATGATCGACGCTAAAGTCTGTACTTACCTTTCTGAAGCTAGATCAAATGCATCGTGCTACCTGTGCTTAGCAAAGCCTACAGAAATGAACCGCTTAGATGCTGTAACATCAAAAATTGTGTGTTCGGACCTGTATGAGTTTGGCTTGTCATCCCTACACGCCCGTATAAATTGTATGGAATGTCTGTTACACATTGCATACAAACTGGACTTCAAACGGTGGGCAGCGAGAAGTGATGAGCACAAAGAAATGCTACAGACAAGAAAGAAAATAATTCAAAATAAATTCAAAGATGAGCTCAATCTGTTGATTGATATAGTAAAACAAGGCTCGGGAACCACCAATGACGGGAATACTGCAAGAAAATTCTTTGAGTTTTCTAATAAAACCGCAGCTATAACCGGTTTGGATGAAGACCTCATCAAAAGATTTGCTGTAATTTTACAAGCAATAAAATTTAGAGATTATGCTCGCAAAACAGCAGAAAAGTACGTATTACTATACGACTGGTTCTACATGTCGTCAACCGTTCATAAGTTACTAATCCATGGGGCTGACATAATCGAGAAAAATAATATTGTGCCGATTGGGACTCTCTCGGAAGAAGCCTCAGAGTCTCGAAACAAAGATTTTAGGAGGTTTCGAGAACATCATTCGCGGAAAAGAAGCAGGCAGGATTCCAATCAAGACATTTTAAATATGCTTGTTGTTTCTTCGGACCCTTTGCTAAGTGCACAAAGGCCTAAGTTAGATGCCAAGAAAAAGCAGAGCTTTTTTGCTGAAACTCTCGACTTAATTCAATTTCAGGAAATTGAGTTCGAATTTTTGGATATATCCAATCTGGATGCTGACTCAGAATTGGAGTCTGACAACGAGAGTGATAAGGAAAATTTGTAAAAAAGATATATATGTAAATTTGTATTTGAGTGTGTTTGGGTTTTTTTGTAATATTTAATGATATGTTTTATTTTTTTTATTTATTTTACTTTATTTTACGAATGCTTAGTATTAATTCCTTAAATTAACTTATTTTGTATAAAATACAAGGTGCATTTCTTATACTGCTTAACCTCCCAGGACGTTTTTATAACATTCGTAAATAATCAAATAAAAATACGATACCTGGTCAACAATTAATAGTACTCGAGATATTTATTTTTTAAATTTGACTGTTTTTCAGAATTATGTAGAATCATAAACCTCGTAAAAAATGCAGAATCACCTCTAGGTCTATCGCCCAACATGTCACTGTGTGTGTAAGTGCCTGTACGAGGCTCCGCCCACTCCGCACACACGCTCAAGGGCATCAGGGATCCTTATTAAGTACATGTAAGCCTGTAGTTAGACATAATATGATGCGATGAACTTAATTCTTATGAATATGTCAAAATGTTAAAAATACTTTACGTAATAAAATTAGATAGTTACACGATACCTAGGTAATCTCGGGAAAAAAATTTATTACGAATTTAAATGATACGGAATCCTTTTACATTCAATTTAAAAATTAAGTGCGGTGTTTGCGCTTGCGCCAGCCGCCAAGTATGAAAGGCGCCGACCGAGCGACGCGACGGACCAATGACACGACGGGTTGTCTTTTGGCGAAATATTCACTACTTTCTTTGGCTTAGCCGCCTCAGTCCACGTGGACTCAAAGTTTCGTAAATTGAAGTGCGGCGGTAAAAAAAAGTAATTGTAATTTATTTATGCGCTGGTACCTAGAGCAACTTTTTCTTTAATTCGATAATCACAGTCATGTAAGTACATTATTTGGCTTACTGGCTTTTGACTATCCTAGGACTAGATAACTAGCCAAGGACGACACAACAGCTGTACAGTACGGTCATTGACCCTTTCTGACCCGTGTATGATAAAACGAGTTTTCTAATTTATTAAAAGATATTTTAACTTAGACTTTTCTTTGTACATTATTAGGCTTTCTGGCATTTGACTATCCTAGGACTAGATAACTAGCCAAGGACGACACAACAGCTGTACAGTACGGTCATTGACCCTTTCTGACTCGTGTATGATAAAACGAGTTTTTTTATTTATTAAAAGATATTTTTATTTAGACTTTTCTTATTTAAAGGTAAAAACTTAGAAAAAGTACCTGCAGAATTAGAAAAATAACAGTGGTACCTACTTGCTAGGTTTCGAACCCGCAACGTAATGTTTATGACGCGAAATCCTTAGCCTTACATAATTTATTAATAGGCACGTTGGCGATTTGGCATTGATTGTTAAGTACCTAATCAGCTGTGATACAAAATAAACAAACGTGAAATGAAAGTGAAATTATGATTGCAAGATAAAGACGAAACATGGGTAGGTATGCATGTAGGCATGTAATGCTCATTTAGTTTTGCTTTATTAGTATTACTAAGACGCACTAAGAAGTAGGTATTTTAGCTGACCTCGCATTGTGTATGTTTTTCGTACAATCCAGCATTCGACAAAATAAGTGATAGGTAGGGAGGTCTTGCAGTGGGAAAGTTTAGGCCTGTAATACCTAATAATAATTCGGCATGTAGTTGCTCGGTGCATTCATTGCGCTCTGTAGGTAAATTCAGCCCCAAGGTCCGTAATAATTTCGTGTTTATTCGTGAATTAAATTGGTTGATTTTAAATTTTCAATCCGTTCTTTTTATCGAGCTGTACCACAAAAATACCTCAAGACAATTTGTGCCAGATAAGTAGGTATTTACGGGTTAGGGTTTTAAGTGTTTTATTTTTAGCCTGTTAGGTAGGTAATTTTAGGGTAGTTAAAATTTTTAAATAATCTTATTAGAGTAATAACATTGATTGATCAGTGGGTCGTCTTAGGGGCGGTGATTTAGCTATCAACCTCTTACTAATGGTTGTCTTTGTACAAATAAGTAAATTACGTACTTGTTACCTACTTCGAGAATTTGTTTGAAGGTTGCTCCTTCACGCTCCAGGCACAGTCAAGCGCGACGTTGCTGATTGTTTATTTTTCAACTTACGTAACACAAACACATTCGTTTTTAAAGTGTCGAAAGCACTGATCACTTTTGCACATTATTGTGAAACACTGGTGACAAAATGTAACTTGCGTAACGTTATCAGCTTGGCTGAGGTTCTGAACATCGCGATGGCTCGAGACACGGTGTCTCCACTGAAGACATACTGGAGGACCAAGTCAACATTGTAGTATTCCGATACCGCGCTCACTAACCGGCGCACCTGAGGGACGGACGTACGCATGCGCCGGGGATTCCAATGACACTGAAAAATTGATCTCTGCGTGTGCGCGGCCGCGGGGCGTGGCTTGTGGGATAGAAAGGGACGTCGTCATCCCCATCGCCGCGCGTAGGGTCTATGAATTTTGTTTGCGTTTGTTTGTGTGCGTGAGCGCGCGGTCATAGAGAGGCTACACACTGGCCGCATTTTCAGAACGGTAATTGCACACTTACCGATATGAATAAAATTAAAAAAAATTACCTACCAATTTTATTGTGGATTTGGGTCGAGAATCACTATCATACTTGCCCCCTGAAAGGATGAGCACTTCAAGAAAAACACCTTGTATAACTTCATAATGTTACTTCAATATAAATCTTTTTTTATTTAAATTAATATAAATGTGTCAAAAACAGCAATTTTTTTATTTTATTTTTCTTGTTTCGTGTGTTCTTAATATTTGGGTTAATAACATATCGAACTTTTTAACTTAGACACTAAAAGGGATCGTTTTACATGTAAAAATAAATAAAAATATTTTGACGATTTTTTAAAAAAAAACGGCATTAAATTTTTCGTCCTATCGCCAACCAAAAAATCATAAATAATTAGCACTATGACCATCTCCAAGGATATTACGGTTAAACATGCCGTTTAGGAGATAATTCGATTTTTCATACTAGCTTCATACAAATTTTTCGTAAAAAAATTATATTTCCTTCGTTTTTGGGTAGAATTAACTCGGGTGTCATTTTTGTACATAGTAATGACTAATAGAAGCGATATCCGGCATAAAAACAAGCACTTGCAAATTGAAATCCCTAAGTCTATGAAAGCCGATTTTCAGCCCACCGTGCGACGCGACACTGAGCAGTTGTTGTAATGTACTAGATATTACGGACGACGCCACACAGAGTCGTCCCACTCGACGCGACGGTAACCGTCGCGCCACGCCGCCGCCGCGCCGAGCGGGAATACAAGTCAGAAGCGAACGGGGACCGATGGGACGGTGATCGCGCTCGCAGTGTGACCGATGCCGCCGCGCCAGCGCAGCGTCGCCGCCCCGCCACGCCGCGCCCCGCCACGCCACGCCGGCTGTGTGCAGAGACCTTTAGCAATTTATAAGGCCGGGGAAATTCTTTCAAAAATATTGTTGTTCTATGTGGGGGAAATTGCGCCCTTAAATGAATAATATTCTTCTGGTGCTAGCTTGGCTAGGTAGGATACTAGGAAGTGGAATAATAACCTACAAACAGTGCAGTGAACCCAAACTACAAAATCAATGTTTTCGTTCCGCGGTAGATGGAGATAGAGGTATGCAAATAATAATAAAACAACACCAACGATCTAAAAAGAACGGAATAAGTTTTCTTTCATTATATTTAGGTATGGACGCAAAAAATATGACTTTTATAAGCCTGCGAAATTCAAAATTTATTATGATCATAATACTGTTAATTACATTTTTGTTAACATTCCTTCAATTTTTCAATATCGACACAACCTAATATTAAACTGTGAAGTGTAAATAGACGAAGAAGAAATACCTATATTTCGCAGGCTGCCCTAAGTCCGAATAGATATATGTAGACACACAGACTAGCCTGAAAATACAATTTTGTTTTCATTCACGACACTCCCTAGGTATGTTTTTCTACGTTCGAGCGATTTCACTGGTGTTGACATTGTTGCGAGGTATATTCGTGGGCCTGTTTATGTAGACGGTGGGGTTGTCATGCGGGGGTCTCTGAATGCGGCCCGGCGCCGGCGGGGGTGGGGGCTGTCTCCCCTGCTCTATTCTGATCGGCTGTGGCTGGGCTACGATGTCCTGCCGAGGCGCCATCGCTGGAAATCGATTGATGAACTAGTTAGTTACGGAAAAACCCTTCGTTGTAAACAGAGATAAATATATTAGCATTGTGACACAAACATGACCAAAGCTGTAGCGTTTGTTAAATTACATTATCTTTCGCCGTTTTTTTTTCTAAAATAATAAAACTGGAATATTTTATGTACTTTATTGATTTGAAATAAGACATAATTTTGACTCTTTATTTTTCTTATTTTTGTTATACCTACATATAATATTATTATATTTTTTCTTTTTTACAATAATATTCCTACATTGAATTCTTTTAAAATGTTCACTGGGTTCACTGTTCTTAATCCAAATTTATTAAATTTAATTATAACTTTTTACTTGTATTTTCTATATTGGGTGTTATGTTCTATATTTTTCAATTCAATTCAATTCAAACATTTTATTTCAGAATTACATCCAGGTCATTCCAGGTACTTATTGTTGTTTTTAAGTATTATTTTTGTAAAAAACGTAAGTCGTCTAAGATTCTTTGCCATGTCTAAATACCTATGTAGTTTGGGTTGAAAATTGATTTCGCCAGGTACGCAACATAATTATTTTATTTATCATGTTGCGTCTTATCAATGTCGATATTGCACTGTTGGGTAATACATAGGTACTCTCGTTATTATTTTATGATCACGTACAATTTGATCCTACTAAGAAGAGAGATTTTGCCCTTCAAAATCTCAATGTTCAAATTCTAGATTCCCAAACAGTTTTTAGTACTTACTAAAATTTCTTCAAATAAGAGTTTTTTTTTAATATTCTATCGTAATTATTTCTGAATTTTTAAAATGTAAACATTCAACATATGACTAGTTACTTACTAAAAATTAATAGATAACATTTGAATAATTTTATACTCAGGGAACTAAAAGAAAAAAAGAAATGGTCAAACTTACCTCTTTTTAGAAAATCAAAAACCAACTTATAATTTTCAGAAATTCAGAACTTGGTAAACTACATAGGGTACCTGCATAAATATGAAACACAGCACTATCAATTTCTACAAAAAGATAATTAAAAATATTAATTACTAAAACAATAAAATGTTTCGTGGGATCTCCTGCTGCGTGGGATGTTATTGTGAAAACATGTTAGGTGCCTAACATGTTTTCGCTAAAGCATTATCTTTTAGATAAGTTATCTTAAGTGATATTTATCATTCTAGGCAGCAAATGATCCATGCATTTTATTATCTTTTTTGTTTTTTTTTTTTTTTTTATTACAATGGGCTTGCTCTTGGTCCCAGACTAGCCCGAGGGAATAGACGGAGCCTACGATGGAGCGAGCTTACCCAGTAGATGCCTATGCACTCTATTCTTAAATACTTCCGGGTTATATGAATTTGGAAACACAGACGCCGGCAGGGAATTCCATTCCTTTGCGGTGCGCATTATGAACGATTTTGAGAAGCGCTGCGTGCGGATGTGAGGAATATCAACCAAGAAAGGGTGGTATCCCGCCGTACGTCTGGATGTCCGGTGGTAAAATGGGGATGAGGGAATGAGCTCGTGTAGCTCATGAGCACACTCACCGAAGTGCAATCTGTAAAATACCGCCAGACAGGCAACTTTTCGCCGATGTGCTAGTGGTTGAAGTTGAGCCACCAGCTTCTTGTCGCCAATCAACCTTCTGGCCCTGCGATCCACCGAATCCAATGCGGCCAGTTGGTATTTGGCTGAGCCATCCCATAGGTGACTGCAATACTCCATACACGATCGGACTTGAGCTTTATAAAGTGTTAGAAGCTGTCCCGGCGTGAAGTATCGCTTAACCTTGTTAAGGATGCCCAGTTTTTTCGCCGCAGTCTGTGCTTTGGACTCGATGAAAGTGCCGAAGTTGAGGTCAGAACTCAACTCCATGCCAAGGAGTTCAAGGCAGCCGGTTACTTTTACAGATGCACCTCGGAAAGTAGGAGCCAGGTCAAATGGGCTCCGTTTGGCGGAGAACAGACACGCTTGCGTTTTGGCGGCATTGAACTGCACTAGATTGTCATCGCCCCATTGGGACACACGACTCAAGGCAAAGTTCACTCGCTCTACCATGGTCTCTCTCTGTGAACGATTATCGTCCCTACTGTCTTTTGCGCTGGCCAAATATCTCTCTACAACAGTACTGTCATCTGCGTAACCGACTATGCTAGGATTTAGCATATCGTTTATATGGAGCAGGAATAGAGTTGCAGAGAGAACAGACCCTTGAGGAACACCGGCATCAATGGCCATTAGGTCCGAAGAGCAGCCGTCGACGACCACTCTGATCGACCTTTCCGTCAAAAAGTCCGATACCCAGCTACAAAAGTCAGCCGGTATGCCATAAGCAGGAAGCTTGCCAAGGAGACTTGCGTGCCAAACCCTGTCAAAGGCCTTTGAGATGTCGAGTGAAACGGCAAGGGCTTCGCCGTTTTTCTCAATGGCTTCACCACAGCAATGTGTAACATACACTAGAAGGTCCCCAGTAGACCGACCACGGCGAAAGCCATATAGCTGGTCATTGAGTAGGTTGTTGTCTTCTAGGTATGCCAACATTTTGCTATTTAGTACTCTTTCCATGACTTTACAGAGCATGGAGGTGATGGCGATTGGTCGATAGTTACAGGGATCGGCACGGCTGCCCTTTTTGGGCACTGGCTGCACATTAGCAAGCTTCCAGGATTTTGGCACCGTTCTAGTTTGGAGAGAGAGCCGGTATAGACGCATAGTATATCATAAGCATAATAATGACTCATTATCCTGAGTTGAGTTACAACGATCATGGAAAAAAAGACGGGTGGCTGTGGGCGCAACTTTGGTGTATTATTGATATAATTATCTATCTATGTTGCGATGGCAATAATGCTATGAAATGAGTAATTAGACTCCGTCTTCTGGACAAGATTGAAGAATCAAGTATGTAATAAAATTGTATCAGTCAGCTTGTTAAATGGTAAAAGGCTAAATCGTAAAAAGGTTTTGCTTATAATATCATTGGTAAAAGGCCTTTCTGTCAACTGTTTGTTCAACTGTCGTGGAATACTGTCAGTCTTTATGCAAAGCCAAAGCAAAGGTTCTCCGTGTGAAAATGGGTTTTTTGGCAGTTTGATACGTTTCATCCTCGTGAAGATTACAACTCCAACCAACTCAAGGACTAGCGCAAACGAAGGACAATGGCGAAGAAAAATTCTGCAATGCGCTCTTATTATATTACCATCAGGAATTTTCATCATCCGCTTGCAGTCTACCAGACGAGGTGCGGTTTTGCACTGACCTTCCGCATCTGGAACCTTATTTATTGTAGTACTAATAAATGTGCACCGTAGAAATGTCCGCTCTTGTCCGTCTACGCAGGCCCTAAAGCCGAATTTAAGAGACAAGTATACCAGCCTTATTACCAGCAAAGGAATATGCATTGTCAAGTAAACGAAACCGCTCTGAAATTGTTCTTCGCTTATTGGAAAAGACGTTACTTCTATTATAACATGACTTTTAGTTGATCCCATCCCGATGACCTACGAAAAACCAATTTATATATTTGGTGCGTGTCAACAACGCGACCGCATAGCGCGAGTGAGCGTGAGCCTAGTAAAAAGACTAGAAGCCTGTCATGGCAGTAGAAATTGAGACAATATTTTTTGTTTATGTACAAGTGTCAGTGTGACAGTGTCAAGTTACCTAATTTTTGACATTGACAGTTGACAAACAAACGTGAACTGAGAGAGATGAGTCGTACTAGGTAAATTTTGTACTAGGTACTCCTAGTCCGAGTCCGTAAAAATACTAGGTCCAAATACCTATTCCACTTAGTCCATGAAGTACGTATACTTTAAAGTGCGCTTAGTATATTCTTAGTGTGATCCGTAGTAAAGTAATGAATTGCAATCCTTTTTCTTTTTGGGAGTGGGAAATCATCAAATGACTGCTCCCGTCCTGGGTGCAGCGGGAAGGCGTGTCAGACTTATACTGACTAAAATCGACTCATGTTCCTTCGATTGCCCTTTATGTTCCAGGGTCACGGTAGCTACTATAAACATTCCGCAACCCCGATGAATTTCAATCCTTCCTTCATACTTTTTTTTTCAAGGACTTTTATTATTTTAATTTTTATGTTCTCAGCTTAGTCACATAGTACCTAATAATAAACAGAAAATATTTTTTACGGAGAGATAAAAATAACTCACGGGGTTCCCAAGATACCATTTGACGATTTCCCACTCACCAAAAAAGATACCTACGACATATTTAGAAAGCCCTTTTTTAAAACAATTGATATTAAAACTAGAAGTTCGTTACTAAAATAATTCCGATAAGCGTACATCCGATTTCGATGTTGAGTAGGTAGGTATCGTATCAATACAGCACTCAGCATGCATGGCGATCCCGCGTCCACCGGGCCATCCATTACAAATAGTCTTCATACGCATCGCGTACGGCGTACCTAGTATATAAAGTCTGCCTAGTATGTGAGACTTGACGTCCCGCATAGTATCGCGTACTAGTCGGGACGTCAAGTCCCACTTAGTCCCGAGTATTGTCTTCATACGCATCGCGTACGGCGTACCTAGTATATAAAGTCTGCCTAGTATGCGAGACTTGACGTCCCGCATAGTATCGCGTACTAGTCGGGACTTCAAGTCCCACTTAGTACCGAGTATTATCAGACTAAGATGGAGAGATTGCAAATAGTGAAGTTAAATAGGGACAGAATACGTTCTTGACTTCTTGCACAACACCGAGGGTGCGTCGCGTTACTTTTATATGTATTAAAATACGGTTCAAATTCGAATGGCACGTGAATGGGTTTTAGTTATTAGGAGATCGGCGTCGTGCGCCGCGTAGGGACTAGGTGGATCGCGTATTTTAAAAGTTGGAATAGGTGCGGCCTAGTATTGTAAAATACCTAGTACTTGTATCTAGTCTAGTAAATACGTCTCATCTCTAGAACTGACTGTCATTGTAAATTGAAATGTGTTGCAGCATTGAGTTAGAGTTAGTTTGCTTCTCGACAATTCTTAGTTTTTCCAGAAGTTTTGGTTCATTCAGTGATTCATCACGTTGAATAAAAGGCTTGTGGTTTGTTTGACTTGCACATTATTTGATAGTAGTTTAACATCAATCTATCAAACGACTTTGCGTCGGTTAAAGTGAAGTTCAACAATAAAAACGTGTGTTACTGAAATTTTGGTTATTCAAAATGGGTTCAAATAATCCTCCCAATATGAATAACGTGCCGAAAGAGCAAGAGAATAGGAATAACGCCCTTGCACTTACTAATCACAGTGGGAATCAGTCATCACAGAATGTAAATTTTTCTGAAACCAACCTTCAGCAACATTCACAGTACGACACTGTATCGGTTACTTCTGGTGTTTCCATGCAAACACTGCAATCAGGAAATGTGTCTGGCAGTCAAATTTCAATGAACCCAAGAGCACCTAAAAATTTACAGGTAAGTTATTGAAAGAAGTCATAGTTTACATTATTTTAATATTCCAAAGTCGGGTTTGTACTTACATATTGTTCCTTGTGATGCTTTCAGAGTTTGCTGAACTTTGCTCTTCAGGCCACCCAAGGGGAAGATGCCCCACAGAATACAGATGTAGCCACACAGAATACAGAGTCAGGGCCACTGGATGAAGAGGTTTGTTAACTTAGAAATTTTACATAATTTAGTATAGTTAAACATTATCAAATTCATTAATATATTTCATCATATTGTTTTAGAGGCGTAGATTTCTTGAAGAGGCGTTAAGAAGTTTGACAGTCAATGTGTCCGAGGTGCTAGATAATGCTATCAAAGTACTCACAGACCGGGAACTCTTGAACAGTATAAGTGAAGAAGATGAATTACCCAATGAAGTGAAGAATGCATTCACAGTGCTTCTGGATTATGTTGATGACATGGATGTGGCTAATGGTAAGAATTAACAATTTATTATTTTCTGGGTTAGCTTGACACCCAACTTTAAATTTGTAAGGACCACAATCCATAAAACGGCCCTGTCAATCTTGCGGCTACACCTGTACTACGTTGACAGTTTCATAGATTTGTATGTAAGCTACCAGCCAGTGTACAGCAACAGAAAATTATATATACCTATGTCTATGCTACCTCCATGGACAATGGGCATAAGAATATTTGTCTTTAACCTTTCATGGATTCATTCATTATGGCAGCATATACTGCCAATTACGTCATGTACTTTCATAGGGGTTTCTATTAGCAGTTTCTCCATAAATTTTAAATTGTGACTTGTAATGAGTCAATATTAATATAGTATGGTAGTAAGGAAACTTTGTGTGCAATTAGCACCTAATTAACTAAATTTAAATATATTTTCTATTCCAGACTTCTGCAAAATGGGTGGATTTGCAATATTCCCGATATGCTATAGCAATGTGAATGCAGAATTACGAGCTCGTGCCAGCTCGGTGTTGGGCACGTTATGTCAAAACAATCCGTACTGCCAGGAGAAGGCAATGAGCAGTGGGCTGCTGCCCGTTCTGCTTAGTTTGTTGCAGATGGAACAGGGAAACGCACTTGCCAAGTGCCTTTATGCTTTGTCATGTGAGTAAATCAATGGATTAACCTTTCGACGACCAAGCGACAGCCGGCTGTCAGGCTGCTATTGTTTTTCTATGGTGTCTTGAATCACATGTGTTTGAATGTTTAATTATATATTTTTTCCTTAATTATAGTAATACCAGAGTAGGGCCTGTGCAGACAACAGAAATATTTTCTAGCAGTATTTATAGAAAACACCCTATTGACCATGATTTTTTTCTTGTACACATAATAAAGATGCAAATGAAATAAGCATATTGCAAAGTCTTGTGACTGTAATTTTTTAACACTACACATGGCAACATTTTATCTGTCTGTACTGTTGAACGGTGCACAGTTTTATCAAATTGTGCTAATGGTGCTATTTTTTTTGCACTATGTTGTCTAATTTTGATTTAGAATATTGATATACATTCAATTAATATTCTCTAACATAATTATACAAGTTAATAGAAATTTTGAGACCAAAGAGGATGAAGACTTGTCACAATTAGGGCTTGCAATATCCGTTCATTTTAACTATCCGGATAATACGGTTATTAGAATTATACTATCCGGATAATGCGGATAATACGGATATTTTTTAGTTTTCATTAGAAATCCAACTAAAAAGCTTTTGTATCACTTTTAATCAGTCTCTTAAGCAAAATGACAAATAAATAATAAGCTATACCAATATTTCAAGTAACATAAATCTAGTTTACTTTCTAATAGTTCAATCTTTCAAATAATTTGTTTCTATTTTCTCATACTATAAACAATTCTAATTGAAAATGAGATCTTACATTTATCACAAATTTTGTAATTTGTGATAAATGTAAGATCTCATGTCAATCAAATCACCGTATTTAAGGACGAAATAATTAAATAAAAATATCACTATCCCTGACAACTCAGCTCAATTATTAAACAACAATAGTATAAATCAAATATAATAAAACCGAAATGAACAAAATAATATTATATCATAATAATTAATAACTTTTTTTTATATGATTTTAGGTGATTCTTATATTATTTTTTATTCAATTTCTGGTAACATGACCTCAAAAAGCTTGACCGGTTGTATGTACATCACTTGCAGCAGCTACAATAACATGTGGTCAATATCCAAAATGATTTCTGTCACTAAATTAACTGATTGTGATTTGTAAAGAGTTAATAACTAAACTACATACATTAAAATAATAAATAACATAATAAGTGTTATGTACTTTACAGATGACAGCTTTTTTTCATATTTAATAGAGAAATACAACTATCCGTAATATCCGAAAACTCCGGATGATGATGCAAGTAAAATCCGGATTTGAAAACTGGCGGATATCCGGATTATATGGATATCCGGATATCCGGATTGCAAGCCCTAGTCACAATATCACTTAGTAACCTTGTGTGAAGTTCTACAATATGTAACTTGAATATGTTTCTTAACAATTAATGCAAGTAGTATAATTTTTTTTGTTTCTTTTATTCCTTCTGTTCCAAAATGGGACATGAAGGAAAAATCGTTAAAATGACCTCTTTTAATGATAAAAGTTTACCTATAATCAATATTATTTGTGTTTTTCTTCTAGGTTTGTCTCGCGGGTACGAGCCAGCATGTCTAGAGCTGATCAAGGAGGGTATATGTCCGGTGCTGATTCAGCTACTCAATCAACTCCAACCACCAGCTAAGACAAAGGCGGCTTTCCTCATCGGACATTTCTGCCAGAATTTCCCTACTGCTAGAAGTGCGTACTAAGATCACTGTTCATTACCATTTGTTTCATTTGAAGCTTATTTTTAGTATCAATTGTTTTTATCATAAATTTTGTACTGAGTGCCTTTGGCAAAGGCCTCAAACACTTTCTGGTTTTCATCTGAACATGAAATCACATATTTCTCCTATTGCTATCCCTCTCGTTTTTATTGCGTTTGATCAATGGTTTAGACAGGATACTAAAAAGGAGAGTAGTTTTATGACCTGTGCCTAGGGCTAACTTAATTATAGAGACTTTTTCTTAGCTGGAAACACAGTGCAAATGGTATAATGATGTATTGACAAAAAATTTTATATATTTTCAGAACAATTCATTCGACTAAACATCATCAGGTTGTTAGCAGAGCATATTCAAGCTGAAAGGAATGAAAGCACAGAACATCTTCTGAGCATACTGCAGATACTGGTCAGCACCGAGGACCCTGTCATCATACGACTGTGTAAAGACCAGAGATATCACTTAAAGAAAACTTTAGAAGATCACCTCAAGCGGCCAGAATTATTAGACGATAGGTTTTTAGAAGAGAAACAGTATTGTCACAATTTACTAATTGCCATTTTTGGAGGTGGTTTCATCAACCATGAGGAACAGGCAGACAGGTAGTGGTTAGGTACTCGTTTTTTGTAATTTTCTATACTACTAAACTACATCAAATGACAAGATTTTTAAACATAAGAAAGGCTTAACATGTCTGTTAACACTTCTTTTGACGGACCTGTTGGTTTAGTGTTCAGTGACCCTGACTGCTAAGCCAGAGGTCGTGGGTACGATTCCCACCCAGGACAAACTTTGTGTGATGAGCATAATTGTTTGTTCTGTGTCTGGGTGTTATTTATCTATAATATGTATGTATTTAAAAATTATATAAATATGTATATCAGTGGTCTGATTACCATTACACAAGCTCTGCTTAGCTTGGGATCAGATGGCCGTGTGTAAGATGTCCCAGGATATTTATTATTTATTTATTACTTTGTAGAATATTTGTTTTGTTGTATGTGGTTTAGTAGTATAGAGAATAGATATCATTATTTGTAAATATATTTTTGCAGGTGTAAATGAATGACGTACATTATGTACAGTTAGCGTGTTCAATGATCGTATTTTAGTTATTAGAGTAACTGTTATCTTTTCACAAGCTTTTATTAAACCTGTTCATATGTATCGAAGTTGTTCTAAAAATTTGCGACCACGTCTCAGGCCCGGTTTCCACCAAACCGAGAGGAGATATCTCGTTATTAACCAATTGGATATTGATGTGCTGAAGCTAAGCGCTCAGCTGTCAATATAACGTAAGCTGATTGGTTGTATGACACTTCTTCGCTTCTCTCTGCTCTGCTTTGGTGGAGTCGGGCCTTGGTCTTAGGCCTGAAACTGCATTAAGCGCACGCAGCGTAGCACGCAGTTGCACGCACGGGCAATACTCGAAGTTCTCTCTAGCTTTAAAATATAAGCAAATTAGTGTTATTTTTTATTAATTTACTAATTTTTACAACAGACACTGCATTTTGCAACCTACATTCTAGAAATGGTTATACTGTGTCTCGTTTTTAGGTCCTGTCCGCGTGTTTAGTCGCGTATACCCGTGTCCGACGCCCGCCGCGGGCGTTCGCTTAACGCAGTTTCAACCCTTATCCGATTGAATTGATATTTTGTATGCTGATTCAGTTTTGATAACAATGAATTTTTTGTGAGTTGATCTTGAACTCTTCAATAAATTGTCAACAGTATATTATTATGTGAATAGTTGAATATACATATACTTATGTATAAATGCTCAGTTTTTTTTTTATATTTATCTTCTTTAAAATCTGTAGTAGATACAAAATTTGAAGTGGGCCCGCCGATTATATTGATCTACGTACGAGATCGTAGGTGAATATAAAACGCTCAAAATTCTTTAATTGCCAATAGGATATTGATAAGTAAAAGAAACGAAAATGGTGATAATAAATAACCTAAAATTATAAAATAATATGTTTGTATTTTAGCATGTAGCGTCTCTGAAAAGTTCGGAGCTTAAGGCATGTTTCAATTTCATTAGTCACGCAGCAAGGTGACCGGAGATCGTTGAGTGACAATCTGCCCTTCTGTAGGTGGAGTGATAAGTTCTATGTTCTCAGTACTCATCTCGATACTGCTTCCTTTGCATGTATCACCTCCAATCACCTTTGTCAAAAATACATTTAGTATGTGAGTTGATGAAGAGTGTAAAATAATAAAATTAAAAAAGTCGATGAATTCTTCTCGAACTTGAACGCTGCGCGAACGCTAAAGAATACTTATAGGTATGGTTGTATAAAATATTGTAGAGACATCCATACTAATATTATAAATGCGAAAGTAACTCTGTCTGTCTGTCTGTCTTTCTGTCTGTCTGTCTCTTCTTCACGCCTAAACCACTGAACCGATTTGACTGAAATTTGGTACGGATATAGTCTGGGACGCGAGAAAGGACATAGGATAGTTTTCATCCCGGAAATCCCCCGGGAACGGGAACTATTATTCCACGCGGACGAAGTCGCGGGCAAAAGCTAGTTTTATATACAAATGTAAGTACATGAGTAATTTATTGATAAAATGTTCTGAAGTCTTTTAACTGGGAGGCAGTTATCCCTCACATTAATAGTAAATGTATTTAAGTAAATGGTACATAATAGCGTTGAAAATGTTCTGAATTTCGGTAAGATCTTTAAGTCGTTAAGTCACTCACAGAAATGTTATGATTACATCATGTGCATATACTTTTTGCAATATTTTCTAAAACAGCTTTTAGCTACAACAGCTTTCCAGTTACCTAAATGACGGCAGAGTTAAGTCTCCTAACAATTATGCTGTTAGTGTTCCTGTAATAACTATTTCGCATTTTGAGCTATAGCTAATCCGTACTTCCGTACTAATTTTATGAATGCGAAAGTAACTCTGTCTGTCTGTCTCTTCTTCAAGCCTAAACCACCGATCCGATTTGAATTTTTAGCACAGATAAAGTCTGGGACCCGAGAAAAGACATAGGATAGTTTTCAACCCGGAAATCTCCGGGAACGAGAACTATTATTCCACGCGGACAAAGTCGCGGGTAAAAGCTAGTTTATAATACGATCTGTTTTGAATGCATTTATTAATAAGCTTGTACCTGATAGCGAAGGTAATAAATTATATGAATATTTCAATCAGTGTTAGTCCAATAATTGCTTATTGTAAAACCTCTTCTAATGCCTGGTTCACTAAAATAACTCATAAGCAGCGGATACAACGCCAGGTTATCAGCGCTCTTCGCTGTCCGTTCATTAGATATTCTTCCTCATTTTAAAAACATTCCATAAACAAATCACATCATTATACCTACAAGAATGTTACTGCCTAATCCCTAATCTAAATAAAACAATGTGAATGAATAATAATTACTTTTTTCATTAATTTATTATTACTAGGTTTTAATTTCCTCTCAACGCACACTTTACCTCCATTCGCACGATATACAGTTCGGATTTTATTAGCCGCGTACAACATCGTAAGAAAAAAGAAAAATCGACATATCAGAAAGCTAAACGGACGCTTACGCATGTGCGTGTGGATTGAGAGATCTTTTCGAAAAACTCTTCCAATCCCAACCGAATTATAAGAGCATTTAGGAAATAATTGTGAAAACTACATGGTAAGGTATACAATTTATGAAACCTAAACAAAGAAAGTTAGAACTCATTAACTGGATCTCTCAATCTGGACAACTGAAGAAAAAGCCAATTGTCAATTTTCATGTCAATTTTTATACAAATGAGATGCTCGACCGACCGTACGCACGCGTATAAATGTCAATTTTCATACAAATAAGATACGCGACCGATGTACGTACAGACGGTCGGTCGAGCTCAAAAACCGGCCTAAAGTGCATCATAATTTGGATTGTACCGGTAATGATTCTGACCGGGGCGGCGATATGGTCACCCTACTCAACGTATTCTTCAAGGATTGTAAAAAATGATTTATCTTTTTAAGTATAACACTTACAGGGACGACTGATTCGTCAAATTTTAGTAAAACATTTTTCACAATTTCTGACGCATTTATCTTCTACCGTACGGTTTTGGTTTATTAAATATATTTCAAAATAAAGATCTCTCAGTTGGGACAATCGACAAAAAACAAGTTTTTTATTTTCTCTTGAACCAGTAAGATTTCAATCACGATTTTTGTATCACAAATTTTCCCAGAAGCATAATTTGCAATAAACATGTTAATTATTCATACTTTTTCAGTATTAGGTCGTGTTTTACAAGTTCACTCAATTGAAAATTGTCCACTCTGAGAGATCCATTTAAACCGTTATAAATCTTATACGTTTTGAAACGAATCGAAATTTTGTTACGCAGCTTTCACCAATCCTTCACAATTATTTAAAATGCAAATTATAAACACATAGGCAGTATATTCTTGGATACGCGTTATGGCTTTTTCTTCAGTTGTCCAGATTGAGAGATACAGATAATGAGTTTTAACTTTCTTTATTTAGGTTTCACAAATTTTATTCCTTACTATGAAGTTTTCACAATTATTTCCTAAATGCTCTTATAATTTAGTTGGGATTGGAAGAGTTTTTCGAAAAGATCTCTCAATCCACACGCACATCGCTTACGCGCCTTCATACAAAATGGGTTTTTTCCATAAGTTGAATAGACCCGAATAAGTGTGAAGTATTTGATAGAGAAAGAGAGCCTCTCCACTGTGTGACCTGTTTTGCGACCACTCATTCCTCTAGACTCTGAACAGTTCTTTTTTCTGAGTATGTAAAATCATCGAATGAACTTTTCCCGCCCCCTAGTGTCAGACTTTTACTGACTAAAACCCACCCTTGTTCCTTCGGTTGCCCTTTATGTTCCGGGGCCGTGGTAACGATTAGAACTATTACGCAACCCCGCCAAATATAAACAGTCCTAGAACTGTACAAGACGGCTTTATTATTAAAATAAAACAAAATTATGAAGTTATAACTTTTATTCCGTCAACAACTTTTTAGTTGACAAAGTGTACTTTCTGCTCTTCTTCGCTGGCCGAAGCCTCGTCGCTAGGCGAACTTTCATCGCTAGGCGAACTTTCATCGCTAGGCGAACTTTCATCGCTAGCCGAACCTTCCTCGGAGGAGGCGCTGTCTTCCAGTCGCCAGTCGAAGTCGATGCCTGTCACCTCTGTGAACCAGTCGTGGTAGTGGCCGGGACGGACGTAACCTGGGGAGAGAAGGTCGAGTAAATGAGTTGCGACTTGCGATCTAGGAATCTTTGAGATCCGAACGCATTCGATCGGTAAAAATATTGCGTCAATTGAGAGATAAAGCATTTTTTATGTCGTGAAACAACACTCATTAAAGTTTTATAAAATACTAGCTTTTTCCCGCGACTTCGTCCGCGTGGATTAATAGTTCCCGTTCCCAGAGGATCTCCGGGATGAAAACTATCCTATGTCCTATCTCGGGTCCCAAACTATATCTGTACCAAATTTCATTAAAATCGGTTCATTGATTTAGGCGCGAAGAAGTGACAGACTAACAGAGTTACTTTTGCATTTATAATATGATACGGACTAGAACCTAATAATTTAGTAATAAAATTGTAAGCATAGTTATTATTTATTATTATTATTAATTTGACAGGTTCCAGTGTATAGCTTAATGCAAGAGCGGCTGTCTTTCAAAAGAATTAGACAATACGTAATATTTCTCACCAGATGGGAAGGGGCTGTTGCATCCAGCAGTGGACCCGAAGCTCACGATACCGACCTGGGTGCGTTTGCCGTCTTCATCCTCAATTGTCAAGGGGCCACCGCTGTCACCCTATTAAAACAAGTTTTTTTAAAAATAAGCTTTTATTTAAATGCATTTTTAATATTGCATTCTACGTCAACAAAATGTATAAATAAATAAATAAACATCGATTTAAACACGCGACATTTACAGCTCTATGATTATTTATATTTACTTAAAAATTGAATTGCTAGATTTCACCCGAACAAACATAGTTCCAGATGCATACATTGCAAAAGCTTGTAAAAAAGTAGTTCCGACCATTATTATTATGTCTTCGAAAGACTATAAAATCAATCCTAATCAAATTATAAGCGCTGGGTTTTCGATATTTGGATTCCAAATAATTCCGTAATGTGTGCTTAATCGGGCTTAATTTTAATTTATTATTTTTTTATTTCTCTTTTAAAATTAACATGTGGTATTACCATATAAAAAAAATTACTATATTTATACCTGGCAAGATGACTGGGAGGGGTGGTCGTAGGACCCTGCGCAGATAGTCTGTTCCTTGATGACTTGGCTGGTGGGGTACCAAGTTAGGCAATCAGCGTTGGACAGTCCTCGCTGCCAAGTCCACAGGAGAATCTCGGAGGCGGCACCACCTGGAATATAAAGTACAATCTATACATGTAATAAAAATCATAACATAATAACATTTTTTTATGGATGGGATATCATCAAATGGCTTCTCCCGACCTGGGCGGGGCGGGAAGGTGTCAGACTTTTACTGACTAAAATCCACCCTTATCCCTTCAGTTGCCCTTTATGTTCCGTGGTCGCGGTAATTATTAGAACTATTCCGCAACCTCGGAACATAATAACATTACAGTAAAGTTGGTCGTTTTCATGCGTGTTTTCGCATAGGTTACAAATTACAAGTCACATTAAGTGCGAGTATGACTCATACTTGGTTGTTTGTAAATTCGTAGATTTTAAAAGAACTAAGCAAAGGTGTTGTATCCTAGCTGTCCAAGATACTGACCGTTCCACAGGTCATCAGTTCGGCCGAATCCACTAACGATCATTCTGACTCCGGCGAAGTTGATGTTCTTCTGAGCGGTATTCATGAGACGGGATGGCTGCACATTGTCTGTGTGAAGTAAAAAATAGTTATACTAATGTAATAAGTACAGATACTATCTACAGTATTTTACTGTTATCAACCCTACAAAAACAAGCAGCAGCAAAACGTTTTCTGTTTAGCTCGTGAAATTGACAATGATTTTTTGGGGTATGATTGTCCTTCTTTGTTAGATGGATTTACACACATACAATAAATCGATCAAAAAGCACCGACGACTCTGTGAAGTAAGATCCGAAGCAAACTTAAGAGGTTCCTTTAAAATAAAGTGGATCAGATCATGCGAGGACTGTTTAGCATCTCGATGATCGATAATAAGTACACGACAAAATATATGCAAAAAAATAAACTGAACAGTGATGGTTTCAGTACTATCGTTGGCGGCGCCCTGGACGAGATTGCTTCAAACCCCTTGCCCCTTCTCCCCTTATTAGACTACATACAAGTGATACAAGAAATAAAGGCCTTGGTGAGGCGCCAATCATTTCAAGGTTTTTGGGAGGTTGCTCAACGCGCCCTATTTTTACACAGCTACTGACTACAAAGACTACTGCTAGTGATTACTAACCAGAATACTGGATAGCTTGGTCAAGGCCGACTAGGGCGAGATCAGCAGTCTGCACTCCAGCCCTGATCTCATCGTACTCGGGGTGGATGTACTTGTTGGAGGACTCCACGAGTATCTCCGGACGGGTCAGGTTCGTCAGGCCGAAGCGGACGACGAAAGTGATGCGGCTGTCAGGAAAACGATAAGAAATTAACAACCAGATTTCCTAATTAATATACACACGTATATATACATATACTAGCATTGAAAAGAAACATTTATCGGCATTGTATAAATTAATTAAGAAGCCCCCTGATGGTGTTGGACTATAGCAAAACATGACTCCTAACTAAAATTTTGGACTATGGGCAGGATTTGCGTTCTTTAGTGATCAAGGTACCAGATACTATGGAATAACTATGGCAATGCCTGCCATAGTCTGCCTGACCAATGGTTGTTAACACGGAAAAATGGCAGGGCGTACTCAGTAAATGGGCACCCGAAAACAATTGCTAGCACATAGTGAGTGACGTAGCGACAAGAGGGCAACATATATCGAGGTGCTTGAGGAGGGGAGAGGTAGGTATTCCACGGCTATCGGGACAATCCCGGAAGTACGGTCAAGATCCCTACCAGCATCTTACTGGAATACTTCTACACGCTTGCTCTTGCGAATCTCCACTCAAACCAGCCAATTAAGGCAAGAGAGAGGTGGGAGCCTTGTTCCTCGTCAGTGCTCACTCTGGCCGGCCAATGAGCGCAAGCCAGAGATGAAGAACAAAGGTTAGGTCAGGTCCGTGGGGGTCGCTACTGCCCAACAGCTCGCGAGCTGTTGGGCAGTAGCGACCTGCGGGTTTATTATTATTATATATACATGTATGCTGACCGATGACAAATTATTTCGTCTTGGACCCAAGTGTCGAAACTACATGCAAAAGTGTAGTTTAAAAAAAAACCAAGAAGCCGCCCAAAAACAACAAACAAAATGCAACTTTTGAAGCGACAACTTACAATCTTACATAATATGAACGTTGCAACTTTGTGAAAAGGAAGCGAGCTTTTGCATGTGCTTGCTATTGTGTAGGCCCATTACGACTTGACCCACGGAGGTAAAGCTATGACGACTGAACGCTAACTAACTAACGTCTGCGGGGATCGGTTATTGATGGGAATAATAATAATACATTAGGTGCAGGCGGCGCGTAGTCTGCCAGCACAGAGTGAGAGGAGTCAAACACCTCATACCATTTCCTGACTTGAGGAGGCGACTGCCATCAGTCGAGGATTGTGCTAGGCGATATATTTTCAGCGTAGTGGTAGAACTATACTAACACAGTGACAACCTGACACAGCTCTTCGAAAGAATGTTTTTTTTTAATCTCTCAAACTTTACTTACTTGGCCAAGCAATGAGCCGCGGTGAGCACCCATTTGTTGTGGATCAGCGAGCAACCACAGGAGCTGACGCCGCCGACACCGCTTACCATACGAAGACTGCCTTGGTACGGGATCTGGCCTTCCTCTGCGGGCCAGCCAGCCACGATCCTTGATGCTTGGTAGTCGGCTAAAGTACGAAAAATGGAATAATTAAGATACGTTATCAAAAGGAATACGCGTTTCGTACAAAATACAAGTCATCGTAATCGTATTTTTGTCTATAGGTTATTGATACTAATGAAATTTTCTACTAGGATTACGGTACCTAGACTTGTGGTCAATGATTCGTTAATAGATAAGTAGTAAGTACTCGCATACTACTACTAATTGTACAGACTATTCACATTTTGTCTCATATAAGTGACTTAGATCTTCGATTTAATTATTTATTGAACAAAATCTGAATAGATTATTTTGTTTAGGGAGTACAGTGTGTACATTCTTTTGTTTAGGGAGTACAGTGTGTACATTATTTTGTTTAGGGAGTACAGTCAGCTTTCTTTGTAGTCGTGTACCAGACTAATACTTCACTGTCTCCATAGGATTTCAGAGGTACCACGATGTCTATGGTGAATGAAAGAAAAAAATCAATGCATTAAAAATATATAGGGGTTTTAGACGATTAGCATTGACAATAAAATAAAAATCAACACTTTCCTTACATTATGTGTATTAATTTTATAATAATGACTTACGCAAATCCTCGACGAAAGTCGGTTCGGGGTTAAGAACTCCGCCCTAAAATAAAGGAAAATAGCATAAATTAGATAACATATGTTACGTAACTATTCTTCCTAACAGTGTATTCCTTTCCTATTTCTCTACTATACATATAAATGAAACTTATTTATCTAATTTTAAAATATAAATATATTACATAATAATGTTGTTTAACGTAACAGTGTTTACAGACATATAAATTCATATGCTCAAATAAATACACTCATAAAAAAATAACTGTCTACAGAACATTCAAATTGCTGTCTTCCGTGGGGATCGAACCCGCGACAAGCGAACCGCTTGTCTATCGCATTAACCGCGCTGCGACATCGAGGAAGAAAAATGTTTTAGCTATCGCGCCAATTTTTTTTTTATATATTTACTGGAACTTTTGTTAATAAATATATAAAATAGCTTACCTGGGCAAAGCCCAAAATGACGAAAAGCCCAATCAAGTACACGGCCGCCATCTTGAAGGATCGCTTAACGAGTGGTGACTTGCACTGTTCTTAATTAGTATTGTTATTAATCTATCTGTATCGAAACTAAGAATTAAATGATAATATTTGTCATTATCTCGGATTATGATACATATCAATAATTAATTATGAGTTTTATAGTAGATACGTACAGCTGGGTATTTCAACATTGTTAGGGTAACCCAACTTTGTACATGATTAAGGAATTTCTTGCAATTTTTCATTTAGTAGAATATATCAAAGAAGCTATAACAAGACCGGCAATAAAATTACCAACAAATGCTCTTTTTTTTGGTGAGTGGGAAATCATCCAATGACTGCTCCAGTCCTGGGTGCGGCGGGAGGGCGCGTCAGACTTTTACTGGCTAAAACCTACTCATGTTCCTTCGATTGCCCTTTATGTTCCAGGGTCACGGTAACCATTATAAACATTCCGCAACCCCGGATGATCTTAATGTTGCCATTACCATTTAGCAAATTCAAATTTTTTTTCTGATACGTAAGTTCTGATTAAAATATCTGGCAGGTAAATTCATATAAAATCTGTTCCATTTTTAAATTTATCTTGTACATAAATTCAGAAGAATCAAATTATGTACTTATTACATTTTTTGCTTTTACAATATTTTGCTTCATCGTTACCTCCATGACATTTACACTACAATGGTGCCGATTCTCTTGTACACAAACTTCACTAAATTTAAGTTAAGTGCATCTCTCTCTTTCCATTTCATTGAGAAAAGGACAGAAGATAAAATATTAGTTAAGTCCTGTCAAATTTAGACACTCCATAGATAATTTAGACGCAATTTAAAAATATGGCGTCTAATTATACGTCAACTTTCGTCAGGCGCTGTCATGGCGCTGTCTAATTTGACAGGATTAAACTAAAATGTATCTTCTGACCTTTTCTTTGAGAAATGGAAAGAGAGAGATGCACTTAACTTAAATTTAGTGAAGTTTATCTACAAGAGAATCGGCACCAATATAATTATTTCAATTACAAAATCCTTAGTCAAATTTAGCCGCGAAACGCAATTGACTTGCGGCAATTCTTTAAGAGTCAGGACAGGGGCGTAGCTACCGCCGCGGCGCCGCCGTATTAACTGTATCAAGGATATGGGGCCCCCGAGCTACAGGAGCGCGGAACGTGCGGTTTAGCATTTTTTGGATAATTTGTAAGAGTAGGGACCCCTAGCAGACCCCCTGAATTGTATTGCTTCGGGGCCCTCGGTAACCTAGCTACGCCACTGAGTCAGGACTTAGTCCTAGAATACACAACACAAAACATAGTGTCACTAGTCTACGTCATTATGTTAATCCCGGATTACAACACCACAATATCTTTAGTATCAATGTCTGCAATGGAATTGGCTTAACCCAGCTAAACTTAACAATAACAAGTAAAGGATGAAAATGTTTTTCCGAGTAGGTACCTACATACCCGTTGATTTCTTATTCTGTCATGTTCTCGAAAGTACAATTAACTTTACATGGAACTTGAGGCGAAATATAAGAACTTTCTTCGTGGCAAACTTATATTTGGTCCTAATTATACGCCTATGTAGGGGTACATAGGCGTATAATTAGGACCAGTCAAATTCCGGGCTGTCATTTAAAGACTG